>CM075854.1:80721501-82061501 GCA_037975125.1 Latrodectus hesperus | reverse complement strand
TCCCAGTTAGGTGGTCAGCCTAACGTAAGGCTCCCAGTGTTCAGTTCCCAAACATGCTGTGTACTCAGTTAATCGACCCACTGAAGGGATGAAAGGCTAAGTCAACTTTGCCCAGCCCGAGGATAGAACCTCGGACCTGTGCCATGGGAGCGTGAAACGCTGCCACTAAGCCACCGGGCTTATATATATATATATATATATATATATATATATATATATATATATATATATATATATATATATATATATATATATATATATATATATATATATATATATATATATATATATATATATATATATATATATATATATATATATATATATATATATATATATATATATATATATATATATATATATATATATATATATATATATATATATATATATATATATACAGATATAGATAGATTTTAAATTTAAAATAATCTTAAAAACATTTTTCTTTCAATAAATATTGCTTAATGCCTTGTCAATTTAATCTATGTTTCTCATTATAAAATTACGGACATATATTATTGGTTCAAGGATTTTATGCCTTTATTAATATTAGACATATCCATTGATCTGAAATCATAATTAATTTTTTATTTGAGTAAACATCTTAATAAATCAATAAATAAATCAGGAAATATGTTGATTACCTATGTTAAATGTGTTTTTTCATGAAACCATGGACATGTAAATAATTCTCTTCGATTAAAATAAAACATGAAGAAAATAATTCTTATTAATTTTTATATATTTTAATGAATCATATTGAACAACCTAGAAAAATAAATCAATTTGATAGAATATTAAATAAATAAAGGATCTTTCTATTTTTTAAAATAAATTTATTGCATTTAGTTAAAAATAATCCAGAGTTGTAAAATTTCTAAATCCCTATTTTGTTTTAAGAAGTGAAAAATTTTAAATTCGTGTAAATTAGAAAACATAGGTAAAACATGTATTTGAAAAAATTAGAAATATGTACAGTAGCAAACACACATATCGTAAACATAAAAATATAACTTTTGAATTGATTATGTAAAACTGAGAAATTTATTAGAGGATAAAATCTTTACCCAAAGATACTTTTAGGCACAGGCGTAAGATTATAATAATATAAATCATTTCTAACATCACATTTCTCTAGTTATGAAAAATGTTAGCACACATTTTTCACTTTTGAAGAGTAACCTAATTTTTATATCTAGCTTAGAGTCCTAATAAGTAAAATGAAAAAGGTGTGAACACATATACTTTATAATTATAAACTAATAATAAGAACAAAATGAATGCTTACTTTCAGAGGAAGGTATTTGTGTACTAAAGCTCTGAATGTCAATACCAAAAACTCAAAAAATACAAAACATAGCTGTTAATAATCTTAATTTATCCATTTGCAGGTGGTTGTGTTTATAAATATACTGCATGAATATAAAGAAGAAAAAAATGTTCAATTCAAATCCTCTGTTGTAATTTCTTATCTTTTTATTGCTCATTCATAAAATATTCTGTTTAAGATAAGCCTACGGAGAATTGTTGATAACCTTATCTCTGAAATAGATGAGGAATAGAGATCTAAAAGCATCCGCAGGAAATATTCTAATTTGATATTTATTTATTGATCCCTGTTTTACAAGAGGAATTTCAAGAGATTGTGCAAGTAATCTTTTTAAATAAATTTTAGATATAATAAATATTAATAGTAAGCCTATATATGAATATATATATATATATATATATATATATATATATATATATATATATATATATATATATATATATATATATATATATATATATATATATGCATGTAGTATGTATGGATATATATGTATGTATTATGTGTGTATGAGAGAGAAGAGAGAGAGAGAGAGTAGGTATACATGTTACATATTCTAAAGATCATGACATATCTGGATATTAGAAATCAATTTTCTCCTTATTCAAACTTTATATATATAAGCTGATTTTTGAGCAAAAATTTAATTTTTTTAGTCAAGCTATATAATTATACTATAGTAGTCAAGCGTCAAGCATTAAGGAAAGGAAATGGAAAAGGAATTAGTTGAAATATATAAGAATTAGTTGAAATATATATTTTAATATTGCAGACGTGAGTTAGTAAATTCTTCGGAATTATGAATCATGAATAAATTTGTAAATTAAAATCTTTTGGGGAATATTAATTACCTGAAAAGTACATTTGGACTATTAAATGCTAATTAAATTATATTTTTAACAATTTAGGGACGAAAATCTGCATTATATTGTGAAAATTATAAAAGATATTTCTAAAGACCTATATGAATTAAATATATCATGATTTAACATTTTACAATTCTTTATGATTTCTATTATTTTTTGTGAATTCGGTGTAGAACTCGTCAGATAAATTAATTAATAAATATAAATGTTTTTTATCTTACCTATAGTGATAGATCATGGGGGATGGTAATTTGGTCATTAGGAGACATCTTTCGAAGATTAAAATCACACAAATGCATAATTAATAGGATTGAAATTATAGCCCTGAGCACTGACCAATAAAGATTCATTCCTGTTTAACTTCAAAAATTACTTTGGAATTTCGAACATTCATGTAAGCAGGTATTATTATGTTAAAATATAAACCTTTCTCAAGAATTACATACGACTTTTTGATAGACTTCAATATTCATAGTTCTGCTGCTCAAGACCTATAAAACATTTAAAAAAGACACACAACAGAAATTTTCTTCAACCTTCTTCACTAAGAAAGAATAATGTCCAATACATCCATTTACCTGGGGGAAAAAAGTCTGCTTGTTCGAGTGAAATTTCACACACTTGTGTCTATCGAATTGACAAATATTGTCATCCTTCTAGTATTTCATTATTTATATTAAAATAGGATTGTGTGTATATATTATACCGCTATTACCAGCCACACAGGTATGTTTGAGTGATTTTGAGAATATGAGCTATATATATATATATATATATATATATATATATATATATATATATATATATATATATATATATATATATATATATATATATCCAGTGAAAATTAGTAAGAACACTGAAATGAAACTGACATGATTAACGTCACTTCCAGAAGGTGGTGTATTACAAGAAGACTAGTTGCTCAGTTAAATTTGGACAAAGGATTCGATTGCACATCTGAAATATCAATATTCATTGATGCATCATTTCATCCGAAGTGTGTGCTGAAACTTACTATATATCTAAAAAATGGATAACTGGATAAAGGGCTTATAATCAAGAGATTTTATCTTCTATTACCAAAATTCTTAGTCTCAGCCTATTTTGAATATTATTGTTGGTATGACATATTTCTGAAATCCGCATTCTTTTTATAATAAGCACGCGTCACTTAAGTAATTCTTCTGGTAATTTCGCAAAAGATATTAAGCGAAATAAATGTTTATTTCATATATTAAGGGGGAAGGAAATAACTATGTTTATTAAAATGAGGGTTGCAAACAGCTTTTAAACTAACTTTAATTATTTACTAGTTCTTACCTTTTATTGTTAATATAATAAATATTAATGTTGAAGAATAGAATTGATGGTTCTTATGATCATATAATTGATAAAAATCCTTGGGTAGTGATTTCTGGCGCAAAGTTTAAGAGAGGACAAGAAGCGTCAGATTGATAATGGTGTAAACCCTTTTTGAAAACATTACTTGGATTTATACAGTTTAAATGTTATATTTAAAGGTAATATTTTCTGTATAATCATTTCATGTATTAATATTTTTTTAAAGGAAGCTGTAAAATTTCCTGAAAAAAGCTGCAAAATTGAAGCTAGTAAAGAAAATATTTCTTATTAAATATACATTTTAATTCCTTTTAATACTTATGCAATAAATTTAAGTAAAACGTTAATTTTGCTGTATAAAGATTAAGCAATACAAGGAAAACATAAATTTATAAATCTAAATACTTTATTTCTTCAATCTTTGTTGTTGACAAATTTTAAGTTAATGAAAATATAAATATTTATCAACAAATATAATGTAGAAATATTGTTGGTGCACATAAAGTTTTGGCGCACTTTAAATTAGGTTTTCAGTTCCATTTTAAGTCAACGAAAAAAGAAGTTATAAATTGTTACGCTACAATTTTATTTACTGGATTAAGATTCGAAATTATTTAAACATTGCATTAAAATTTTCAAAACACATTAGCGGAATATATTTCTCATAACCTCAACAACTAATATATTTGATAATATTTTATCGGTACACTCAAGTTTTTTTGGGAATTGTTTCCTACTTTTGCACAATTATATTATAATTAAAGAAAATGTTAAAATACAAATATTAGATAATGTTAGAGCTCTAAGAAGATAATTAAAAACAAGAAGTGTCGAAAAATAATTTAAATTAAATTAAGAGTAAATTATATATACAATCCAGATTGTTACATTAACATTTCAATAAATTTAAAAATTAAAAAAAATCTATGAAATTTGACGTTGTAAGTCAAAATACAAACTAACTTAACAGCAAATAAAATTAAAAATTACAAGTTTTAAAGTCAATTGAATGATACCTAAAAATTATGTTAGGAAAAAGCAAACTCGAATTTTAAACTCCAAGAGAATCTTTGATCATTTGCTTTGATGTGTGATTTGTAATATTAAGGAATATTCTTTCTTCAATCGTTTTTGTTTCTTGCTGCTTTTCTTTATGTGTTAAAAACAAATCCTTGTGTAAAGGTATAACTGTTTATTAATAGTGCACCTTCTTTGTTCCTTTTGAAGTTTCCTAAAAATATTTCGCAGAATTTTATCAGAGATATTCATCCAAAGATTGGTTTGAGTTTATCACAGCTTTCTGTAATTTTCAATAATCAATTGCTAATATGGGAATAAATTAATATTTAATATCTACTAATTTATTTAACAATTCAAATTTGACCGTTTTCCTTTAATACGTTTTCTCTAAATTGTTCTATAAAATGTTTTTTATAGTATACATACATACATACATACATATATATATATATATATATATATATATATATATATATATATATATATATATATATATATATATATATGTGTGTGTGTGTGTGTGTGTGTGTGTGTGTGTGTGTGTGTGTGTGTGTGTGTGTGTGTGTGTGTGTGTGTGTGTGTGTCATCAAAAAATTTACACTTTCGGAGAATATGATGACAAGATATTTATTATGTCATGTATATATTATTATAAGAGATGCCACAGCAGCTCAAAAACTATTTTTTTAATATTTATGTATCAATGTAATCATAAGAAAATTTTTTGCATCTTTTTATAAGACTTGCCATCCATATTATTTTTTAATCTAATCCTAAAAGAACTTTTCATAAATTTACTTTAAATATGAATTTTAAAATTTTATTTTTATAATCTCAATAGAAAATTTGTCAAAAAATTTATATTATAATAAATACATTTTATAAAATTTAAAATTTTATTTTTATTTCTATAGATGTCCATATCAATATTTTAAAATGGTGGATATATTTAAATTTAATAAAAGACTACTTCTATGCTAGTGCATGTTATGAATTATATGAATCATTTTATATTTAGGAAGTTATCTTTATCAGCAGCTGAGTATCGAAAGTTATTTTTTAAGGCTTTAACACAATTAAGCCCACTTTTAAATGTAATTCGAAACTTAATTTATATTGAAAAAGGATTTCATATCCTTATATTTTTAAACATGATGTTCCATTTAAATACTTTGTGTATAATAAATAATTATCATATGCATTGAAAATTTAGTCCCAAAATATCTCTGAGTTCCTTATTTAACAATTCCTAAATTATACTGGAAAAAATTGTTTCATTTAAAAAATTTGTATTCTTTTCCTAATACCACATGTGTGTGTGTAATCAATTAAAAATATATCGTTAAACTTGAAAAATATGAATCTTTACAAATTTAAAAATATATCTTTATAAATTCCTTAAAAATATTTGCCATTTGCCAATATTTCGTTCATGAATCAAAATGATTCATGAACGAAATCAAATCATAATTTCGATTCTCATAAATCAAATCATAATTTTGGATACTAGGAAAACATGAGTAAAACAATCAAAATATTTTTAAAAGATAAAATTTCGTTTCTTGTTTATTTAACAAATACAATATCAGTCTTAAAAGCAAAAAAGATATCGTACAGTTATTAAGTACTAAACTTTTTCTAAAGAATGGCATCAACACAAAAAACGAGAATAAAATAATGAGTACAAAATGGGAAAAGCAGATTAAAATTGACGTTTAGAAAATAAAAATATATATTTCGAGATACAGATGAAGGACGAGAGATTATGCAGGAGACGCACATCTGAAAGAAACTATTTTTATCTTAATTCCTTAAAGTATGTTGTCTCTATGTAATAGACTCTGTCTTGTACTATTCATTATTCGGTCGTATTCGGCTTTAAGAGATTTATTTTTACTTGACGTGTTGTATTTTTTCAGTTCCTTCATTTTGTTTTAATGAAACAATTAATATTTTCAGACTATTATTTTAGCAAATGTCTTACTAAAATTAAAATAAGAATGGTTACAGCAGGCAAGGCTAAGAAAGATCTCTATAAGGTGCTTATGATATCAAAGTTACGGGTACAAATTAAAATGAAAGAACTGAAAGAGAGAGATAGAGATTTTACCATTCGCCATAATTTTTCAAGTTTGCTATTCAGCAATATAAATGAACAATACTTTGGCCTTTGAGCTATATTTTGGATTGATGAAAGCAAAAAATTTCAAGTTAACTATATAACCTAAGAGCGCCACAGAGTATTTCACGCTATTTGATCATATATTAGCCATTTATGGAGTACTGATATCGCCTATGTATTCTTTGAAGAAAGTTTTTGCTAGGTCTCGCTGAAAACAATGTCATAGGGATATATGTATAGAACTAAATTAAATACGTTAGTTTTTTGTTCTAAATTATTAGGTATAATTTCAAAGGTGTGAGAGAGTATGCTGTCTATTTTTGTTTGCTTAATTTCATTTTGAGGGAAGCTAAACTGAGAGGGTCGTCAGAGTTTAAAAAAAAGTAGGTAGTAGAATCCATCTCATTGGTGCATCAGTGAACCCAGTGGCACAGCTGTTGCGGGTATAAATTGACATCATGTTGAAAGTCATGATTGTATACAACGATTATGCCAAATAACATCTGTGAGACAGAACTGTGGAAAGAAAATCAAACTCCCTATAAGAGGCAGGTAGATATTAAAGAAGATATTACCAACAAAAGGAAGACTACGACAGAAAAAGTGTCAGTTGAGCTGAATGAGCATTTACAGAACATCATATCGACCCATAAATTTTGAAGGGAATTACATGAACAAAATATTTAGGGTAGAGCTGCGATTTCAAAACCCCTTGTGATAGATGTAAATTGGCAACGGCGAGTACAGTCATGGAAGAACCATAAAACCTGGACTGCCAGTCAATAGAAACGTCTTGTTTTTTCTGTTGTGAATCCAATTTCTCATTATTCCCTACGAAAGGACAGGTTTACGTGTGGCAAACTCACAGAATATTACAATCTAAACTGTCTTCTGCCTTGAGTGAAGCATATGGATAGTTTCTTAATGGTTTGGGTCATCACGTTTTTTGGAGAAGGTCCCTTTGTCACCTTAAATAAATAGTCACTAACTCTGTCATTCTGTTGGTCGACTAACAGCACTCTACAGTGCAAAAATTGTTACTGTCTGGAGATTGCATCTATCAAGATGATGGATTTCCCGATTCAATATAGTCTAATTTTTTAATTTTGGTTTTGAATCATGAGATGATTAAGCCTCATACCTATCAGGACCTGCTCAGTCATCAAATTTCAACATGATAAAGTCTGTGTGGGTTGTTTTGGAAGAAAGGGTGAAATCCCGTAATTCTCCTCTAGGATCTTTACAGGAGTTAGAAATTTTTTTAATTAGGAATTGTACGACATTCTTCTTACCGCAATGCAGAATTTGTATCTATTCAAGAAGGATTCAAGTGGTTTTAACTACTGAAATTACTCCCACACCATATTAAGTGCAAAGCACTTCTTCTGTATAGGTTTATTATTTTTTATACAAAAGATACAGTAATTAACATATAGCTAAAATACTAAAATATTGTTTGGAAAATGTTATTCATTACATAAAGATAGAGAATTATCAATAAATTACAGGATTTTTTAATGCGCCTATAACTTTGACATGATTAGTGACCCTAAGGAACAATAGTTCCATCACAATAAGAATTTATGTGTAATATATAAATGAAATAATGATATGAGTTTTTATTAGTTAACTACGAGATATTCATATTCAAAACTAAACTCCTAAAGTCTCATTTCTAAGATTCTCAATATATTTCTTACCAAGAAAGTTCATATTACCTAGAAATGTGACAAATAAATTAGAACTGTAAAACTAATATAAGTATAAAAACTGATTTCGTTAATAATATCAAGTAATTAATAAAATAATCTTGGACCAGAAAACATAAATTTTTCATATGTTTGAAATTAAAAATTCCTTGTTAGTCATGAAAGTCTCATTTTAATTCGAGAAAGATATCTCATTCGCGAATAACTTCAGTTTGACAGCCTACACACTGCAGAATTCTTCCAATTCAGGCAAATTCAGGTTCCAATTCAGGCAAAAAGACTACAATCGTGAATGATTCGAAATGTGCTTAGATGACTATAAAGGTACTTCATTTCAAGCGACTTCAACTCTAAATCTTTCATCAATTGCAGTGAACTGAGTGGTTACATCCAAGATACTAATTGAGCTTTAACTAGATGTTCTCAAGAAGTGATAGATTTAAATAGTGAGGACAAAGTCAAAAATTAAACACTGTCTGTACCTAGGTAAGATTTTATAGTATATACAATATACTTTCATTTATTATGTTGTCGAAAAATGGTATGATAAAATATAGTCTGTCGAAAGATAATACAGATGATAAACTACAGCCAAGGCTCTAAACACGCTATAAGCGATACAAGAACTATTCACATTACATGTTATAAGAATATAAGGTAATGGGGGTATATTATATATATATTTGATAGCATATTATGTTATCTTAGCAACTGCTAAGACCATATGATGATGGCAACTTGAATAATTGCTCTCTATGATGCCTGCACACATGTATATTTTCCATATGATGCTTTTTCCCAAACTGGGATATCTATAAAGTTGAAAGGATATCCCTCTGGGATCCAGGGTCGTCTTACGCTGAAGGCGTAACAGTAGTTGTTCTGTTATTACAGGCATCAATATACTTTTCATATGTACATGTACAATATTTATTATCTGTACATGAAATACGATAAAATATGATTATCACCTATTTCCAGTGTTCATAGTTATAGGCACTGAATAAAATCAATAAGTAGAATTACGAATTGTATTAAATAATTTCAAGCTTTTCTTTTCAGATTTTGAATTTGTGTTTTCTGTACTGATAAATTTTCTTATTTAAAAGAGTATTATTTTCTTGGTAGTGAAAAAATTTTCAAAAATTATAAACTTTAAAGCAATTATTCATAGTTAATATGTATTAAAGTTAAGTATGTAGAAAATAATATAATATTTTCATTAATAACTTTATACAATACTAAAACTTCTTTTCCAGATAACTTTTTAATCTATATAAGTTTCTTTAAAACCGCATTTATTTTTTATATATTGAAATAAATTTTATATATTAGAATAATTTTTTAAAATTCTAACAAGAGAATATTTGAGTAACAGCAGATTATTCTTTGGTACTTAAAACTTATTAAATTTAATTAGAAAAAAACACACTCATAAAATGTATAACATTCATAAATAGCATAAATTATGATGCGAAATTCGATATCAGGTAGGAAATTAAATCTATATTATAAAGTAATCATTCATGTGGTGTCTAGCAAAATAAAGCAAAATAAATATGCAAGAAAACTAATTATCCACTTATCAAAAATTATCATCAAGGCAAATCATCCCTGTCTTTTTAGAGCAATTTGAAAATTTGTATATACATATATGGTGTATTTGGTGCAAATCTCTATAAACCTATCTACATTGTAATTTTCTCTTTTCATTTTCTCCTTTTATTGCTTATAATTTCCCCAACTTATATCTTTCGTAAGATTTATGATGAATAATTTCTGACACAGTATGAATTTGAAAATATCACTTGACAAGAATGATATCGAATAAAAAATTTGACTATATGAAACTATTTATTTGTGTAAAATATTTCTTACTTTTAAACAATTATTTGTATACAAGTAAAGAAAATCTAAATAAAAAGCCTTATAAAGAGAATTTACTTTTACTAAATAACAAAATATAGTTGTAAAACTAAAATTTCGTGTAGAGCTTAGTTAATTCAATGAAAGCAATTTTCTTACATTTGTCTGAAGAATTATTAAATAAATTTTAAATTTTAACCATTTGTATTACCATACATGATATAAAAAATTTATAAATATGCATATATTGTTCATTTTTATGTAGTTATTCATTTACTAATTTAAAAATATGAGAATTAATTTTTTTTCAAGAGCTTATCAAATTGTGTAACTTTTGTAATTTTATGTATTAAATATAAGTCACATATGTTTTAGAGTGCTGATTTTATTTAACTTCTCTCTTTTATGGCATTAAATTAACATTTACTTCCACCATGGAAAATACTATTAGGTCATGTATTAGAGAGTTTATTTTGACAGAAAATGGACTTTATTCTTAAAAATATTATACCTGTATTTTTCATAAACATTAGAATTGTACTTCCTACAATGGATTAATTTAATTATGCATTAAATAATATTTATTTGTTTTCTAAAATTGTTCTTATAATTATATTAAAAATTAATAAAAGCCTTAAATTATCTCTTAACAAAGTAAATATCAACTACAAAACTCAACATAAAACGATGTTACCCTTAATTTTACAATTTAATATATTACGGATTTTAAGAAAATTAATCATAAATTTTCTACACAAACAGCTGTTCATACTAAAAAGGATCTGTAAAATTTTTATTAATTTTCTCATGTATATGAAGGAAAATAAATTGACTTCTTAAGTATATAAAAGAAAATGAGTTATAATTTCCCTACTCTTTATATGATTAAGAAAGACTTTTACGAAAAGTTCATTCTTATTAAAGTTGACAAAAATTCTGGGTTATAGATTTTAATATTAAATTGTCTTCATTGTGCGTATGATAAAAAAAGGAAGGCTTTTTTGTTACAGTTTTATTTAAATGTTTCCTTATATATTTCTATAAATTATATGGACATATTAAGTTACTTATTTGAATTTAAATTATCAGTATATGATTATTATTTTTGAGTTTATACTAATTATGCTAATTATCTTTTGAACTAAAAAAGCAAGAATGAGAAACTAAGAGTTCAAACATGTAATGCTAAATGTGCTGACATTACTTTATTCAGGATAAATATGTTAAAACGAATAACTTTCTCTGGAGCTCACGTAAGAAAGCTAATAACATCAGCATCAATTAATATTATTTAATAAATATTACGGAATTTTTAAATAACCGTTGAAAATTGATACTAAATAAGTTAATTACACTAAAGTGGATTATTTAATGTTCTTAAAAATTGTTATTTATTAAGCTACCACTCGATAACTCCCTAAGATTAGGAATTTTTTATGAAATGTTCAGAAAATAAATTCATGCAAATTATGGGTAATAAGTAAAATAAAATTTACTAATAATTGCCCTCCTTTATTATAACAATTGATGCAGTTTTTACCTATGATTTACTGTTTTAGTTAAAATTTCTTAGTCTCAGAATATTTAATACGTTCTCATTATATTTCACAATTTACAACATTATCTTATTACTTGAATTGAATCCCTGTGATTTGGTGAACATAAGGAATTCTAAGAATATTAAAATATGAGTTGCAATAGTACGTATCATCTTTTTGCAAAAAATTTAAGGTATTATAAACATTACGCTCTCAATAAATAGAGTAATTATTTTGGGGGATTAAGAAGTTAGAAATTACCAAAATTTATTTTGTAATTATCAATTCATTTCGTGCCAACATTTGCTATTTTACACGTAAAAATTTGTTTTAATTAGGAAGCTAGTTATATTTTAAAATTTCCAAATGTAATTAGTTAATATCATTTAAAAATTAGAAATCAAAAATTATTTAAGATCTTTAGAATCAAAAATTTTAACTGATAAAATATATTTGCAAAAGTAAACTCATGAAATGTTAGACAAGACAAATAGCCTTTAATCTTTCGAGTTAGCATTAAACAGCTGGAAGTTTATACTTCAAATTTTATGAGCTTGAGCATCCGATAAAATCAGAGTGTGGATATTAAACTTCCTCCACCAAAGAAGGGTGACAGGCAGTAAATCACAACTTTATAGCATAATAGAAGCCTCGGAAGCACAACGCCAGAGATCGGTTTTACAAACAACAAGTCAAAAATACAAAGTCAAGATTAGTGGATATCAAGAAAGTATGTTTAACGGCTGATATACATCAGGGACAATCACCTACGTAGGCACTTGTTGTTTATGCTCTTAACTTATACAAAGTACAATTCTTTAGATTTTAACTCCATCTACTGCCTTGCTATTTCTACAGAAGAAAACATTGCGACTTGACAATGATGAATGGCAATTTAGTGAGTTAACATCAGTTCCGGGACATCAAACTTGATTTACCAAGTGTCACCTTTTTTGATTAATAGAGATATTGTGATTTTATTCTGCTAAATTTAACTTCTCCTTTCATAAGTTGGCAAATCATTTATGTACTGAGGAATATATTTAAAATCAAATATTTCTAGAAAAGCTCAACTAATCATTTTAAGGTATATAGATATGAATTAATTAAATTAAAAATTTTATACTTTCTTATAGAAATCTGCTATTAAATGAAAATAATTATTCTGATACATCTGAAGTGTAATTAATTATTTACATGTTTATATATTTTAGGATAAAATGTTAATTCATAGTTAAAAAATTTAAGAGCATAATAAAATTAATAAGTGGGTAAAAGACAGTTAATTGAAGACATGAAATGTATTCACCAATGCAATGTTTTTTTGAAACTCTGTGTATTTCAGTGTTTATTTTTTAAAATCATTTTTGTGATTGTACTTTTGGAAAGCTGTATCAAAATCAATTCAATTCTATGCAATGATTTTTTGAGAAAGCATTTTATTTCCTGTAATTATTAGAAATAAAAAAATCAACAAAATATATTACATTTTCTTTATTTCGTCAAAGCAAAATCTCCTCTAAGAGATAACTTACAAAACAAAAAAGAATTTGGATAAATACTGAAAGTATGAAGAACAAGCCATCTTATATACAGGTTTACATTTAAAACAGTCTTAAATAAAATATAATTCTTCCTGATTTTTTTTCAAAATTACTTGGGAAGGAAAGCTAATTTGATTTTTCAGAACAAGACGTTAATACATTTTATAAGCTGGATAAATAAAAGTCTCCAATAAATTCCCAAAAGGTATTTATTGGTAGAACTTTCCAATAACAAATCACGAGTGAAGAAAAATTTTGAACATTCGATATATAAGTACGTGAAGAAGCGGTTGAAAGTTTATTGAGTGTCTTATTCTTCCGAAAAGTAAGTATAGCTTATTATGTGTAAAAAATCTTGCCAGATGGCAATATGTTGAAGATCTCTCAAAAAACCTTCTAATCAAACAGTACATACTTACAGGGTGATGTAACGTAGAACAAGAAAAGGAAAAGTTATAAAATACTTGGTATCATTAAAATTTCAGAGGGATTCAAATTTAAATCTGTAAAAAAATGATTCATTTTCCATTTATACTATTAACTTCCCATCATTATTGAATAGCAAAGTAATCTCTTACAAAATTTTACTGTATTCATGCATTTAAAAGTTCTCTTGTGAAGAAATATAGTCATTTTCTATAATTATATTACTATTATATAACACACAATTAAAAGTGCCCTAGTATATAATATATATAATAACTTGTGGAATACAATCTAAAAATTGAAATATATTTCCAATGAACTCTTCAATGTTTTTCATAATAAGTATTTCATTTTTAATTTTTATATTTAAAAGTCTTAGTATTGATAGAAAAGAATTTTCTTGATGCTTTATCATTTATAAATGATTTCTGAGAGTATTTGTTAGAATCATATTTTCACATTTTTGAACTGCTTACAAAATTTATTTAATTTTTACTTCAAATAATTAAGTTTATATTAAATTTTTGAAATTTGAGTGAATTACATTTTTTCATCAAATTTATGAATATAAAAAATTCAAACCAAAATTTCAATATAACTTAATGTAAGTTTTTTTTTCTAATTAATCACTAAACAATTACTAGATTTAAATTAGAAAGTATTGAGAGTAATTTATTTTATAAAATGTTCATTATTTTCTAATTTTATTCTCAAAATTATTTATTAATGCAATTTTTCAAGCTTTACTATTAACTCAGGAATTCCTTATTACTATGAAATATGGATATGTAATTGAGTTTAATTATTTTTAAAAAAGGGTTTCCATTTAAGTAATGTAATACATGCAATAAAGCTGTTTTCACTGTAGAATAAAAATTTAAAAAAAGTAATTAAATGATAGTAAGTTTAATTATTTTCATTTTAAAACTGATTCTATTTAGTGTGACTAAAAAAACACATTTAAATGCCATCTCCTCACACTATTTTGCATTTGCTTCAAAATACTTTTGCATAACTAGTTTTAATATTTAAATTGAAGTATTGAATATCTGTATCACATGTTTCATCTTCTGATATCGAAAATATTACAATTTCTTACTTTGGTTTTTCCTTCTAATTTAAATTCTTCTGTCAAACACTTTATATATATATATATATATATATATATATATATATATATATATATATATATATATATATATATATATATATATATATATATATATATATATATATATATATATATATATATATATATATGTATTTTCTAACAAGTAGTAACAATTTACTTAATAATACTAAGCAAAGTTCCGTATTCGTAAAATTATTTTTATAAATAACATTCATTATTTTTATCTTATATAGCTACCTAAAATTATTTTTTCAATATGTCTCAAACCTGGACACTTACTAAACACTTACTAAAATGGAAAAAAAAATTTATTGCTGCAATTGAAAAAAGAAGCATTATGTATAAGTGATTTCATAAATGAAGATAACTGTTTGAGGAGAGGATATATATTTTTGACCTATACATGATTTATAAGCAATTTGAGATTTTAAAATATACTAAAATAAATAGAATGAACTGGATTGTGAATTTTGATCTAGAACCTAATCGCATTTAAAAATGGTAATTTTAGGTCACGAAACTATAAAGTTAGTAAAGCTGAAACTGAGATGAGTCGATTCAGTAAAGGACAATAACTGTATACCGAAGATCCAGAACTCATTGTAGGAAGATCTTCAAAAGATGACATTGGTTCACAAGGGCTGTCCAGCCAACTATTACATGAGGATGATATTATATTCAATATGGTTCAGCTGTTTACTAAAACGTTTTTTGCAAAAGTTTTCATCGTTAATTTATCATATGAAGGTATTTAGATAAATAATTATTGTAGTTATTTTAAAATATAAAGTTGGTTTACCAATACCTTTTCTACTCTTGCAATATATAAAACAGAAGAACAGCTAGCTAGCTTATTAATAACATATGTTAACAGAGATGATAAACAACATATTTCGATTTAAAAGTATTTTTCCCTTTAAGTTCTGATGTATAATATGCTCTAAAATATTTCTATTAATATAAGATGCCTCAGCAATTTAAAATAATGATAGCACTATTCGGAATTATTATCCTAGTACATTTAATCATTCTTATCAAATAGATATAATACAACAATAACCATTTATGTTGAGTATTTTTGAGAATACCATTTAAAAAATCCTATAAATTTATTAATTTACTGAGAAATAAATATATTTTAAGTATAATAGAAATTGCTTCATTTTCGGTTTTTGTTTAAACTAATTATTTAGATAACTAAAACTCGTAAGAAAATAAAATTTGCCTTCTTACTGAAATTAAATGTCACTATTAAAAGAAAAAGACACTTAAAAAGTACTTTAGAATACGAACAGGAAAACAAGCAAAATTCACTCGAATAAAATATCATTATTTCAATAAACGCCAAACTTAATGAAAATTAATAACAGCAGTCGTTATGTGTTTTTTCTCCGGCAGTGAAAACCTTGCTTCAAGTTCTTAGTAATAGCCTCTTAAAAAAACACTTTTCTTCCTCAAAACCCAACGCTGTTATTATTAGCTCAACCCTCAAACTTCATAACATCCTTCAGACTCTTTTAATGGCGAAACGACGTAGATACAACTATTGTAGAAAAGGGTTGTATCCACTTCAACAAGTTATGAAGATTCTGAGCGCATTTTAATAGCGATGTCTGGTCCCTGGCTCAGTATTAAAATCTAGAAGCGCAGCGATTATGAAAGTTTATATCGTCGATGAGACAACATCATATACATATGGGGTACTTGGAAGAGTAAATAAGATAGGTATATTAGTTATTCGCCAGAAGAGGGAGTCGATCATTTTTAACTCTTTTGTCTGACTGCATTCTTTGGGAACTAAATGCGTTCTTTGCAAACTTTTAATCGCAATAGAAGATAGCGTTTTCTCCTTTGCTGGATATTGTCTATTATTATGCTGATAAATTGATACGTGAAGTCTTATTCTATTGAGTTTTTATTACGCTGAAATTAACAGAGATTATTTGAACAACTCACTTAATATTCTAAATTAAATCAATCTTATATAATTAAGAATTTTTTTAATACATAATTTCAGGTCTGAAAATGTTTTTACTTATTCAAAATAATTATTGATAAAGTTTATCAATTAATCAAATACAAATCGTTTCCAAAAATGATGTATTGCAAAATGGAAATTTAATAATTTTCATAGTTTGGGGTATCCTATATTTAAGAATAAAAAAGTATTGTCTACGTCAATGTGAAAAAACAATTGAAATTAAGTTGATTAGAGAGAGAGAGAATCATTTATAAAATCAAAAAGAGAACACATTTTATTAAAGTACTTATAATAATAATGAATTTATGATAAAAAAGTAAAAGTTTAGGTTATTAATACATATATGTGTGTTTACTCGTAGCTAATACAGTGTGATTCTACTTCAATAATATTAATGAACAAAAAAAAAATTCGTCATGTACATGAAGACACGGGAGTATTCAAACAGTGAAAAAGGTTTATCAGGTTATAATTAATTCTATCATAAGATATATTGACCCTAGATTATGCCGATGTCCACGATATTATGAAGATCATCATAAACTAATAAAGTTATCTTAATAACAAACTATATACTTAATCGAACATATAATAAATCATAAATAACCTACAATAGTGCACAGATATAAAGTGAACAACTTGATATATTATAAATTATTTACAAAGGAAAGAATTACTAAAACGCTATAATTCAATATTAATATGATATCGATATTTCATAATTTTTAGATTATCATTTATAAAAATTATACATTCATTTTTGCTATCCAAATGTTATTAATAATAAACAATTATATTATTTGCATGTTTTTTACTATGTTAATTTTTATTACACTTTTCTTGATATTGCATATTTTTAAATAAAAATCTACGAAAATAAATGAAGTATTTACGTAAATTTTATTTACGACATACTTTTGTATTTTTATATTCTAAATACTTTTAATTCATTTGTTACATATTATAAGGCTAAAGCAACACCATGAAAATACGCCTTAATGCAAAAGAATATCTAGAAGTTCATTTTTAAATTAAAATAATCCTAAATCCAACTGATTTATAAAGGAGAAAACGCAACAAATACAGCTCTTTAAATATCAAAAGAAATATATATATATATATATATATATATATATATATATATATATATATATATATATATATATATATATATATATATATATATATATATATATATATATATATATATATATATATATATATATATATATATATATATATATACATTGAGCATAGTTATTAATTTACTTTATAATTAATGCTCAAAGTCTACCTAAACGCATTTTTCTCTCTCATAACTAGTAAACTTTTTTCCTTTAACTGCATCACAAAGAATATTTTTTAACGTATTGAAGGTCGGAATTCAAATTTTAGTAAACACTACCTATAGAATAGCTATTACATAACTTATGTTAGTAACTACCTGTCTTTGAAAGTTACATGTTTGTACAATTCAAAATAGGATGTTGTGATTCAAGACAAATACTTTGCACTTTTGTTTGAATAAATGACGAGAAAGTCAAATAATTAAACATACTTAAGGATCATTTTTATGTCATGAATCAGATGATATTTTGGAAATAATCTGTCTATGGTAAGTATTTAAACAAGACCACATTAATATCAGAAATCGGCATCTCATCCTTTGATTACAAAAATTTAATTCTTTTCATCTGATAAACAATTAAAGTGTTTATTCTATGATACACAGACTATGTTTATGATATATGATTGACGAGATTGTATATTCAATTAGTAGGACCTTTCTAAGAAGTGTAATTTTTTGATTGATCTCTTGTAACTTTTTCTAAAAATAAAGGCAGTAATAAGGCTTTGTTTCTGAACCATAAAATTTAACAAAAGTATATGAAATTTTGAATATCTTAAATGAATTTTCTCATGTTTTTAATTTAATATGTAGATTTATAACTAAAATCTGCCCAATACTTTTGAAAACTAAAAGAAAAAATTTCAACATTACGAAGACAAAGGCTTAATTGCTTACACAAAATTAATATTTATTTCAAACAAAAGAAGCTTACCTAAACGAATTTTGCATAACTAAGACTGTGTTTTTTTAATTTAAATATTCATTTCTGAAATATATTCATGCAAGATCTAATTTGACCATGCAAGATCTAATCATACCATATTTTCATGATAATTTAACATTTTACGCAAGTTTTTTTTAAGATTTCTCAAAAATATATAAAATCAAAAAATTACAATAATTTTATTTTTAAAACTTATATATAGTACTAGGCTCTTTTTCCCATAAAAAAATTTTACATGTATCAAAGTTCATATAATTTAAGGAGTTTTAATTCCTTATTGCTTATTTTAATTCCTAAGATATTTCAAAATATCAAGATGAACAATAGCAATTCATAACAGAAATATGTTCGTCAGTTAATACATTTATTTACTTCAATATTTGATTTAAAAGTTACTAAAGGAATCAGGTTTCCCACAAATTAATTTCAGAAAATATCTAGAGCTCAACCATTTTTCCTTTAAAGAGTCTTAGATCTTTAGTTTTAGAATTCATTTCATTCTTTGTAAAATTATTTAAATTTAAGAAACAATTTCAGTAATAATAATATCTTATACTAAAATGCTTTTTGCTACAACAAAATTAATTGCTAATAACAACGTTCTTTAAATTGATTTGCGCTATTATATTATAAATACTCCGCAATAGTGTCTCATTCAAAATATTTTCAATAAAGAAGCTTATAAGATATTGAAATAAGAGAACTACAAAAACTAACATATTCGACAGATGATTTAGCTCATTGTTTCATTACTTTTAGGCTATAAAATAATCCATTCATTATAAACTGATAGTACAACATTTTTATTTTACTGTGCTTTCTTCATGGTCAATTATACCTGCAATATATTTAACTTCATATATATGTGTGTGTATATATATATATATATATATATATATATATATATATATATATATATATATATATATATATATATATACATATATCTATCTATCTATCTATCTATCTATCTATATATATATATATATATATATATATATATATATATATATATATATATATATATATATATATATATATATATATATATATATATATATATATATATATATATATATATTGTATTATATATATATAGAGTGACAGAGAATATAGAGCTTTGATTTATATATACATGAACATAAAGCTCTCCTATTATGCTGCAGAATGTATGAGTACTAAAGTATTTCTTTGATTTTCATTATTTTTTAAGTAAGGAATAATTATTGATAATACTGAAATTGAATCGTAAAAAAAAGAATAATAATAAAAAAAATATATAATTATTATTATTACCGCAAGTGTGTTATTATTATAATATTGAATTGATGTCCATCAGGTATTACGTTAATTCATCTTCTGCAGAAAATTATATTAATACCTACATAATTTTGATTCTTTTTAATAAAATAAATATTACTTTTTAATAAAATAAAAAAAATTTTCATCAAATAATATTAATAAGTTCAACTCACACAAAAAAACATGATTATGAATAGCTACTTTATGAAAACCTTAATATCTACAAGAAAGAATCTTTCTTTAAATATTGCATAAAATAGAAGAAGAGAATACAATATTATCTGTTTTTGTAGAATAAGGGCTCATATTGAACTGTATATCTTTCAACAGAATTATTCGGGAAAATGTGACAAAAGAACACCTCATAAGAACCGTGATTACTCTTCTCCAGTGAGGTGTAAAAAAATAATTACTCTTCCATTTTTAGCCAACCTCCTCTGTTGTGTAGAGCGATGACACGTGCCTCTGACTTAAACACCCGAGGAGCAGCTTTCCCGCGTAAAGTTTACACAAGGCATTCACCATAATTGAATGCAGATTACAAGCAGCTAAAGCCGCAGAGTAAACAGTTGTCCCAAAGAAAATGGGATTTCATCTTGGTTGCGGTAACAGATGGGAAAGTTTTTGCTCCCATTTTTAAGCTCTAGCACCATCTCTGGTTAGGATTTATGCATAAAGAGCTTTGTATCTGGGAAAAGAAGTAATTAAATTCTTCCGCGGTAAAACTAGGTAAATGCCCCCAAACCATCCTCAGAGCTTAAGACAGAGGCCGTTAAAGTAAATACATTGTAACGTATACAGAAGAGGATATAGCTTAACAGTGTTGCTTTCCCCGAAATTGTTTCCCTTTTTATAATAAGCGTATTTTTACATAACTTTTTTTTGTGCTTTTATCCTGTTTTCTCATTTCGGATAAATCCCAGGCAGGAGATTCGGGGACATTTAAGAAGTTATTTTTTTCCCATGAGCAGCAAAATATCAGGATGTTTTTCTTAAATGCAGTTGTTTTTGTTTTCATTTCTTGCCGGATTGATCAAAAGGAGGGCAATATATTAAAAATTGTAACGCTCAAGTGACCGTTATTATTTCTGCTCATCAAAAACAAATTGTTGGCAACTTTCAAGTAAAATTAATGTAGTTTATTGATTTTAATTAATTTAATATTCAATGAGTGTTACGTTAATTTAACTGTATAATTCATGCTCATAACGTAAAAAAAGTGTTAATAGTAACTTATATTTTATAGCATACAAACCACTATAACATTTATGAATGAACAAACACTTATTAACAATCAGTGTCGGCATATATTTTCACAAAAATTATAAAATGTTTATATATCAATTATTATTTCTATTTATCAATACCATAAATAGTATTAATAAATAAAATTCTGTTGTTGTTACTAATGACACTTGGACAAGCCAAGCTCGCTATGCCTTGGATATGCGAATTTAAGTCAATTTAAGTCTTTCGTTTTAATCAGAGCACCATGAAGGTGAAAGTACGACTTTGCTCTACACACATGCCATAGGTACCCGTTTATAGGGTAGGCAACCATTCACACCTCATTCATATAAGGAAAGGACAAAGTCAGGATAGATAGAGAGAGAAAGTATATCCATGCTCGAACCGGGATTCGAACCCAGGACCTCCTTATCCGTTGTCAGACACGCTATTGACAAGTTGGGCGGCAAATAAAATTCTTCCCACTTTAACAGCAATAAATTTAGAAGATTTTAATTTGATAAATTACTTATATTTTTTAAAATTCTGACATGTTTGGTTTTTAATAAATTTAAAAATTAAGTTGCGTTTTAAAAAAAAATTTTAACTTATATAAAGTAAGTGTCAACATATTGTCTCACATTTCGTTTCTTCTTACTTCTTGTGAAAGAAACTGTAAATATTCAAGAAATCTTAAAGCTAAAGTTCAGGAAGGATTCGGAAAAAAATTAATATATATTCAACTTTTATTTATTAGAAAAATTTTCTCTAGAAATTGTACTATAGTAAATGTTTTATTCATTTATTATATATATGAAACGTATTTGTTTTAACATGATATATATATTTATAACATCATAAAATTAATTATATTCGTTAAGTATACACATATATTTTAGGGTAACAAAATTCTTATTATATATCATTAACAATGTTAACAATAAACGTTATTAAATAGGAAACAATTAAATACGTAATAATGAATAAATAATACTTTTTTATTCTTCATATGATAAGTATCTTTTCATCCCACGGCTTTTTTTCCCAGGAATGCATGTTCTTATAAGAACAGCAACTAATGTCAGTTTTTCATTCAACAAAATGTAAAAAAACAAAATATATAAACTTCCAATACTAGTTCAAACCTAAAGAATAGAATACACTGTGGGGTGAGCAAAAATAAACATGCATTACAGTGATACGTTCATATTTTCTTCAAGATGAATGTGAAAAAAATCTCACCATACAATTTAATACCCACTAACCAGTCCTATAAAAAGATTACACCACCATTGAGTGACAGTGTCTCGAATAGAGCCACTATCACCACTGAGAGCACAAATCTGCCATGGACTCCGTGTTATGATCTGAGAAAAATGATGTCCGCACCAGTGACCTCAAATTAAGATATCCAAGATTTCTCAGACAAAACATTCATAAAAAGGAGAATTTCAGATAGGAGGCTCGTAAACACTGGAGAAGATGGGGGAGTCGGTTTCGGCTGACAAAAAGTCGACTATCAAATCCAATTCCCTTGGCGTTAGGAGGAAAGCAACATCGCGCAGAAGTCTTACGAGGTGCTGAAATATTAGTCGAGCAATAATCAAGAAGTTACAGCCAAGAGATAAGGAGCTCCTTACTTCAAGTGACCTGTAGGATTGGGATCACGGGGTTAGAGAAAATATTGGGCCTCCGATGAAGATTCTCTCCTTCCCTCTGTTCTCAATAGACTTGTAGCCCCATTCTTCCCTGACTTCTAGGAAAGCGGGATGGAAACGGATTGCATACAAACATAAAAGAGCCTAAATTTATGATAAATTATAATACTTCTTGATAAAATAAATTCAGATAAAATTCAGATAAACACAATTTAGACGGAATTAACATGAAACTGAAATGGTTCAAATTAGAGAAAACTGTTTCGTATAAAAGAGAGAGATATGACAGAATTTAACTTGATCTATTTTCTCTACACTTAATTATATTAAATATGGATAGTTTGATTTACATTTCTGAAGTATAAAGAAATATTTTGCAAATGACCAATAATTGACCTGAGAATGTAGGAAAGAGAACAAAAAGTTTGTGAATATCAAGTACTTAATACCGAGGTATGGGTAAGAATTCAAATAACCATCTTTCCATTACAATTCTATCTCTCTCTCAGCCAAATAAAATTAATCATAAAGCCGATTTAATAATGGCACAATTTAATATTAAGATTTATTTAGAAAAGCATGAACTAATGTATGACGAAAATGTAATAATTATGGTAAGCAGTTTTACGAAATATTCACATTTGTTGAATACTATTCCTGATTATTCACTCAAAGGGGTGCTTCTCCCTCGCTTACGCAGGACTATATATATCCTTGTAAAGTTTAATTTGCTGAGTGGCAGGCTATCTGAAATGTGTCTCTTTCTGGAAGGTCGGCGGAATTTATAATATCGCAGTTTATGAAATTGTTAATTTTATTCGTTTAATAAATGTTACGATTACAAATTATAATTTACTTCAAGCATCAGGAAATTCAACAGTAAACGTCGGCTACAAATACACTTATTGTCGAGTACAAATCTTCAATCGCTATATTAACGCAGCAGCATTTTCAAATTCAAATATTAAAAAAAAACACATGATCTAGGATAAGGTGATTTAATACTATCTATGACATTGTAGTAACAAACTATATTTTATATTTTTATTTGAATTGATTTCTAAGTATGAAATTATTTGCTTGAACGTCATAGAGAAACTATTCAGAGCAAAAAAATATTTAGTTCTTTATGATAGAATTATTAATAATAGTCCTAATTAATGATCTGAAAGAAATATGAAAAATCATTAGCATTATTCTTCCTTTCTTAAACTATTAAATATCCGCTAGATAAAACTTCCTAGATATTGAAAATGTATAATAAATATATATATATACATATATATATATATATATATATATATATATATATATATATATATATATATATATATATATATATATATATATATATATATATATATATATATATATATATATATATATATATATATATATATATATATATATTACAGAATATATTGAAATTATGAATAAATAATTAAATATTCTAATTACTTTTTGTTAAATTTAAATAAATACGTTAAAATATTAAATTAAAACTGTGGATTAAGAAAATTATTATTTCTATAAGTAGTAGTATGTACAAATAAATATAATTAAATTTTGAAAAAATAGGCTTCATTAAAATTATTAATTGAATGTGGTTGTAAGAAAAAACTGATTATTCCTATAAAAATTAAGTTGTATGTGAGACAATATGTCTTGGATAATTTTGCTGAACTGAACACCTTTGGTTGTTGAGTTCATAGCTACATCTACTAAAGATAGAGATAATAACAATAAGTTTATTTTCCCTATCTTTAATAGCATTCAGCATAAATTTAAGTAAATTATAAAATCTTTCTGAAAAAAATTTATTATAGCAGTTTGTGCTGCACGTAACGGCCTAAATTTAGTTGGTATTTTGAGAAATTTAACAATAAATAAGGGAATAAATAAGGGTAGTTAATTTTATGTAATTTAAAATTTTATCTTTTAAATAAAACTAAAATTCTATTATCAATACATTTTTATCTAAATTGAAAAACTATTACAATATTCATTAGTCAGAAGTTTCTCAAAAAATTCACAAATAAAATAAAAATTATTTACAGCTTTGTCAGCCATGGTTATTATAAATTTATCTCTCAAATTTTTAAGTACACTAATAAGTTTTTATTTTAAAAAAACCATCACTTTCTTTATTTTTTAAAAAAAATGTTTTTAACATCCCCAACTATACCAATTTTACCACTCCAAGAAAACTTCAATGCATCAATACACTTTCTTCCTAACTTCATTATGAAAAATTTTAAATCTTTATCCTCGGACTTAAATTTTGATTCTTTGAGTAAAATATCTTTTAAAAATCCATACATAGTTTCTACTAAACTAATGTCCCCTGTAACAATGTGAGTAAACTCTAGATCAACAAAGCGTTTATACTTGTCTTCCTTACAAAATCCACCTGTTTTGAATTTGTCCAAATTTTTACTGAAAGAGAATCCGAAACAGATTGTATATTTTATTAAATCACAAGTAACGAGAATTGTATATTCAGAATGTAATCTCAATTTAAACAATAAATGTTTTTTTATCCATTTTATAAGAATTTTATTTTTTAAACCAAAAAATATAAATTTTACTTTTTAATGTTACTTCTATTTAAATTTAACCCCTACTGATTTTATTTAAATCTTCTATAGAAACTTTTTTATTACTTTCAATTTTTCCTTTTCCTCTTTTGACTCTATGATTACAATTATAGTTGAAGTTTAAAACTTTTAATCTACTATAAATACAATTGTTTTCCAAATCATATAAACTTTTACCATTTAATTTACTATTAAGTCCATAAGAAAAAATAGTTTTTAACTAACAAATAAATTCCCCACACAAGTCTAATTTTTTTTTCAAAATCTTTTCCTTTATTTATTTATAAAGAATTTTTCTTTATTATATGATTTTGAAAAATATTTAAATGTTTTTTTAAAATGCAAAATGTAAGCATTAGTTTTGAAAAATGAATGAAACATAAAGTGTATCATGTCGTGGTCTTTAGATTCATTATTTTAAAAAAATTTTTAATTTTTGCAGACCTATCCGCTTTAATTTTCTCATTAGTTAGTTGGTTTATCCAACATAAAATAAATTACAAATTGAACCTTCGATTAAATAGATAAATTTTTACACTTTCGAAAACAAAATTTACTTTTACTTTCAATCTGAAACCCCGCAGTCTTTGGACAAATGAAGCATTTTTTTATTCTTACAAATAGAAGTTTTTTTTATTTATTTAAGCAAAACATTTTATTTATTAAGCAAGTTCTGGTTGCCTTCTAATCGGGGGTGTCTCCAAAACAAGATCATCTCCAGTATTCCTTGTTAAAGCACGTTCGGTTGGTGATGGGTATACTTAAGCTGTTGATTTAGAAAAAATTTTATATATTCAGAGAAATGTTGATTTTTTTTCATTTGATTTTGGGTTAGTTGAATTAAGAAAATCATATATTTTGTTGTATTATTTTATACATTTGAGAATGTTTTAAATTTTGAGAGCTTAGGATTTGCATTGAATGTGTATAAATTTGTATTTCTAAGAATTTTATACTGGATTTTGATATTTCTATGTTTAATGATTTTTTAATCTATTCACTCTTTAAATGTAGCTTCGGGGTTTGGATGGGTTTCTTGTAACTGCCCAGTCTCAAAAAAGCCTCTTATAAAATTTTAAAGAGAGTGGACCCCCTTAAGTAAACCAAATCTGAGATTTTATTTCTTTAAATTTGCATTGTTTGATGGTTATTTATGAAATATTCAAAATCTAACTTTGTACGGTGGTACTTTTTGCGCCTGTATAAATTTGATTATTTGGTTTTAAATTTTTCTTAGATTTTTAAAACTAATTACTTTGATTAATTATAAATAATTGCATTTTAAAGTAACAGAAACTTGCATTTAAATACCTAATTTAATTCAATGAATTTATTACATGCGAAAAATGAAAAATTAAGAATGCCATTAATTTATTTCTTATCTTGATGAACAAAAACCTGATTAAATTAAATTTGATATCATCCTATATGAAATTATTTTTATACCATATTTAATTTTTGTGTATAAATGCTTTATTCTTTGCTAAAAGTTGTGAAATTTACCATTTTTAAGCACTTTTGTTTGAAAAGGCTAAGGTATCCTTGTAAGAAAAGTTGCCTTTCTTGGAGCCGGGAAATAGCTGGTAGTATTCTTCACATAGTTTTTATTTATTACATTATATTACATATATTCAGACTTGTATGCTTGATTCTTGAGATCCGCTTGTAAGTCTTCGTCGATATTAGGACAAATAGCACAATGACAGAGTACAACCACAGAAGAATAACGAAGAAAACACCCTGGGCCACGGTGGGAATCGAACCCACACTCCTACGCTCTCAAGCGATTAGCAGTGATGCCTTTGACCACTCAGCCACGGAGCGCCCTCTTCACATAGAAGACCATGTTGAGAGGGTTTACACGCATTAGAAGCTTTGATCGCTTGAATGTTCCTCCGCTGGGGAGATGTAACGTGAAGAGAGTAGCCGCTTAGACATTTATCTCGTCACTTGAACGTGATCCGAAATTAAAAGGCTTGGTTTGGTTTGGTCGACTCAATGGTCATTGTTACGAAGGCTAATTAGACAGAAACCTACTGTTTTAAAGTGGATTCCGAACCACTACAAACATCCATGCCCACGGTGGGATTCAAACCCATGAACTGTTGAACCGAAGGCAAGAGCGCTAATCATTCGGCTGCCAGTTCGGCAAATTAAAAAGTAGTATAAAAGTTATGCTTTTCAGTAGGCAGAAATAGGCAATCAGAAAATTATCAAAGAATATAAACCTTTTACTTGTAACTAACTCTCACCTCTATTTGCAAAAATCATAGGCTGTTAACGAAATCGCGACTAGAAGACGTATGGCTGGCCAGAGCAAGAACAAGATCTTTTCCTACCAATTCGATTCTATTTAGATTTAATCTCTGGCAAACAGACCGCTGTCAGTGCGGTGAAACTGAAACCATAGATCATATTCTCCTAGATTGTCCTCTATACGCACATCTGAGGAATCAACATCTGAGAATCAACTACGAAAAAAATTAGGAATAGAAGCATTATCATTCTCTTAGATATTTGAACTATCTACAAATCCGGAAATTAAAATTCTTGCTTGCTGTGAATTTCTACGCCTGTCTAATAGATTCTAATCTTAATGAAAAATGAAAGTTACAACTCAAAATCCTTAAACTATTTTCTAACACAAATTTATAAATCCGAATTTTTTCTTCTCATATCAAGACATTTCTGTTAGTGATCACAGACTTCAATTGAATTTAGTTAAATAATGTTAGTCTCAATTGACTACATAAATACCGTCCAAATACGGTCTTCTATGAGTTACAAGCATCTTAGCATAAAGCTCCAAAAGTGTCCGCCATAACCTACCTACCTTGTAATTAACTTACATTTTAACTTGAATATTTCATGAGAGAAAAGAAGGCTAGCTGTCCTGAAAAATGTTATCAAATAAAAGTTATACATATTAAGAAAATCTTAATGCATAGTTTTTGCTTGACAATATTTAATTAAAAATCATAATTACTGACATGTATGTGCCTCATATTTCTCTCTCTTATTATTTTATTGACTAAAAGTATGTAATACTTCACAGAAAAATTGAACGTCTAAAATATTTTGTACTGGAACTAAAGGCTGCTTAATGAAACCCATAATTAAATTAAACAATATTATTCCTTATCTTCTAGTAGATATACACAAAATGTAGCATTTTAGTGGTCATGCTTCAGAGTTTTAATCTATTTAGGGAGTGCCTTTAAAAATTTCATACATTATATTTTAGTAATATAAATTATTTTATGACATTAAAAAGCAAAAATGTTTTTATTTTATACAGTTACAGTATTTCCCTATTCTATACGGAGAGTTTTTATGCATTTATTTTTAATTTTGTAATTAAAGCAACTTAAATTTTAGAAAATATATCGCAGATTTTCAAGATTTACATCTGACAGATTAGTGATTCGAATGGAGTGTTATCCACAAAACTAATTTCAAAATGAATTTACTGGTTTGATAAAATAGAACATAAAATTTAGGTCAAATAGCTTGAATAGCTTTTGAAAATAACAAAAATTTTAACCAGAATTGCATGTAATTGGAAATTTCAGATAGTGATATATGGTATCTATCTTTTTCTTCAAACGTGATATGTGATAATGTATTGATTGCACTTGCATTACGTATAATATGATACTGTATATGCGTCAGAATATTTAAATGCAAAATTTTGTTCTATAAGTTATCCCTTTAGAAGTTTCATTTTCATTAATTTTTTAATTTAGTTTCAGATTCTTTGATTCAAACATAAATTATTTGTTTTAACATTTATTCTAATATAAGTAAGCTTGTATCTATAAGTGATGCGAAAAATTTTTAGTTTTGTTTGCGTTCCTTGCAAAATTACAAGTAAATATAAAAGCCAAAGTTTTTTTCTTAACTAAGCCCTCGTGTTTTATGATAATAAATATAGTTGAACTAAAAAAAATACTTAGAAATATAGTATTGTAAATAAAACGTATAAAAGCAGATTAGGTAGGAAAATATGTTGATAAATCAAGTTTAAAAAAAGTTAAAGTTAAGCATGATGTCATTTCAAGGTAAATATCACTGGCATATTTTAGACAATTTCTGTGAAAAGATAAGATAGAAAAGGGAAAAACCACCATAGGAGGAGAAAAATGAGCGGATAATAATACGTTGACATAAAAATTGCCTAGGGGATGCATATGTCCTAAGGGAAAAATTGGAGAAAAGCGGATTTATGTATGGTTCTCCCCACACGCAGGCAAACAGACGGAAAAATAGAATGACGTGGTGATGGATGATCCACAGATAAAGCAATGTGTTGATCGATAGTGTTTCTCAGTTTGAAAACTAAGTGAACAATGTTGCCTAGTTTTTGAGTTTGTCATCATACAAGAACGACGAACCCATGAAGATAGAACAGATTGATGTTTTGTAGATAATTTGAGTTTTCTCTTTGATAATAGAAACTTTCTTCTGATCTCTGTACAGATTTTCGTTGAGTTTCGTAAGGAATTAGTTTCCTTGATTCTTTTTTTCGGGACTTCAAGACAAATTCGATGATTCAAAAAAGGAATTTGACTCCTATTTATTTTATTCCTTCACTTTTTTTTTTGTTAACAATTCTGCAAATTTACCAGGAAAAATTTAAACGTATAAAATAAAATAAGTAGGATTTGTGGATTTGTTTGTTCGAAAGATACAAAGAAAAAAATTTGTAATATTTAAACGAAATATCTATCAACAAGTTGCAAGTAGATGTGTGATGTGCCTAAATTTTCTGACAACTCTGAACTAATTTTACTTAAGGATAAAGGTTTCAAATTTTCAGTCAAATATTGTTTCAGTTTAAACTTTGCTTATATTTACCTAAAAACTTCAAAATTAAAACAAAATACATTTAATTTGCTCAAAAATAATTGGAAAAAGCTGTTTCATTTATAATAATCATTAAAGTTATCTTATTATTTACACAATCCATATAATATAAATTTTTCAGTAAATTTGTTTTATAAATGCTTCTTATTTTTATTCATTTAGTGTTGAATTAGTTTTGAAATAAAGAATGTATTTATTATTTAATTTAAATGCAATATTGGCGAAACATTCCTTAAAGTAATTCTTGTCACTCAGCAGAAAGATTAAACAATTGCAGAACTCTCACTTTAGTTCTACGTGTATTTAAAATCTACTTCGGGAATGGGCATTTGAAGTCCAATTTAAACTATGTCAACCTCTATATGCAATAATGATTTTAAACAACTGTTATAAGTACAAAGTTATTTTTAAAACTGAAATAGAAATGCCTAAAATAATATAAGATATTGAGAAATGTTTTAAAGTAGCCAGCAATAATTAATAAATTTTGTGATGGTTAAAAATTTGTACAGGTGATATGTTCCAGTAAGAAAATTGCTAATTTCAATGCAATTTTAATGATCTTTTATTTAACTCTTCCTTTGTAAATGTTAAAATAAAAAAGTAAAAGGGGGGAAATGAAAGTTAATTACATAACTGATTTCTTTAAATAGCAAAAAAGTAAATTATAAGGAAAATTATAGCTTATATTTTTTTATACATTTACTTTTATACTTTTAAGTAAAAAAAATTTTTGGACATTAAATAAATCATTAATTTTTGTTGTATTAATAACACTGTGCATTAATAATATAGTAATAATAATGCAATCTGCAATTTATTAGATTTTTCAGTTTCATTTATATTGGGGGAAATATATAACAGAGTTTGTTACATTGTAAATATCTCTAATGTAATCAAATTAATAAGTGAGCTATAATTTAACTAAGTTTTGCATTAATAAAAATGAACCCAATGGATTCTGCTTATAATAATAGATTCTGTTCATATAATTAGTTAAGTTTTATTTGGTAAAAGTAACTCAAGCTCACAGTGTGAATTTTTAGCAATAAATATTTTGTTTGTTGTGAAAAACAAAAACTCATATTTTCAATTTATTGTTTTTTCTGTAAAAATTTAACTTACTTCAACAAATATATGCTCATTCTTGCTTTATTTTAAATAGAAGAAAGTATCAAAACAGTTTTTTATTTTCCCTTGAATTGTTGATTGATTATGAGTTTATTCAAAAGATAATCACTTTAAATTCACTTAAAATTTAACTCAACTATAATTATTATTTAATAATTATAAATAAACCACATATGAGTATTCATACCACATAAGGCATTAAAAAGAACTAAAAATTGAAGATTATTGGTCTTCAGGTGTAAAAACAGAAATAGTAGAATTTTTAATGTCAATCCTATTTTTTCAATAAACATTTTCAATATCTAAGAAAAACGACACAATATTTTCAAAAATTTTAGTTAAACAGTGATTGCTGTAAAAAATATAAATAGGTTGAAGTATTTGCTCAAAAAATAGGGAATTTGTAACTGAAATTATTATTTCACAAACAACTAAACTTTACAAATTACTCTTACAGAACTAATTAATAAAATTCAATACATATAACATTAACTGTAATGTGAAATGCTAATTAAATGTGTTCAACTATACTAAACATTTATTATTTCTATTTAATTAATTGCTGGTTTAAGAACTGATGCATCAATAAATAGCTTTCCTTAATTAATTATGTATTTTCTCCTCATTTCAATGTTAATTGGATCATCCAGCTGAAATTATTCAAGTGACAAAATTTTGTGACAGAATCCAACAAAGGGAACCTTGATTAAAATAAAGTTTTTAATTAGTTTATTAGAGTTCACTCTAATGTGAGAATTGTTTCAAGTAAATAATTTTCTTATAAATTATGAATACTGTAATGCATAGTTTGCAAAACATTGTAATTGATTAAGCAAAACCCAGACAATTTAATACAAGTGGGTTTCCGATAACAGTTAACTATTTTAAAAATTAATACGCTATTATTTTAGCATATATAACTAATTCCGAAATTCTTCGTTTCGAGGTCACTTTTTATCGATAGCATGCATGCTTTTTGATTTTTTTTTTTAATTTTATCAAGATGTTTTTTTAATGAATATTTTTCTAGAATTAAATGTATGAGGGTGTTCAAATAAACTGATGCATTACTAAAAATTTTAATTGATATTTTATTTTCATACATTCAGTGTTGCATAAATTGTAACACTTTGGTACCTTATGTATCCAAATTTTGCATTGGTATTACATCTCTCAGTGCAACAGTTTTTGATGTTAGACTTCATATGAATTTTGCATCATATCGCTCAAGTCTCTAGGTAGTAAATAACATTCACTTCTTAATTATGCTTTGGAAAACAAAAAGGACATTAATAAAAAGGATAATAACTGTTTTGAATTGTTTATATTTATTTCATACAATTTATCTCTCTCTCTCAACTAAATTATAAAAATAATCAGTTGCAAAATTACTTCACAGAAGAATGTGTATTACTAATCAATTGTGTAGAAACCAGGATGCTTCTCTGTACCTTATCTTGAGTTGAGCTCTACCGGTTAATAGAAGCAGCCGGGTGGATTCTTCGTGATTTTGAAGCAAGGACCAAGCAGAAGACCCTCAATACTTGGGCTGCCACCCCCAGAGCTATCATTTCCCTCAGAGGGCACTGTGACCACGCCCTGTTTTAAAATGCCCCAGCAGCCTTTAGTGAACACGAGGGATCTTCAATTAAGTCAAAATTCGAACTTTCTACCTTCCATTACGACGCCTTAACCAACTATGCCATAGCGGACCTACTAATCAATTGTACCATTTTTATTGTTTTACAGGAAATAAAATTTAAATTTGTTAAATCGTATAATTTATTTTTAATAAATGAATTTTTTTCTCTGGCAAAAATTTTAAAATGATTTGAAATCAATAAATATAAATAATTTTTGTATGTTGGGAAAATTTAAATTTTTTGTGGGATTTTTTTTTTATTGTTTAACAAAATTATATATGAAAAAACATCAAACTTGTTAAATTTTATAAACCAATCAGATTTACAGTAAACAAAATAAATCTATTTACGTGAATTCACTCTTGACGTAAAATTAAACTAAAAATAAGCAGATTTACATAGAAAAGTAAATTTACGATTTGAGTAATTTTTCATGGATAAAAAAAATCTTTCCTTCTTGATAAATTTTAAACATGTTTGTCTAATGAACACTTTAAATTTTTCTCAAAAAATTTTATTTTTTAAATGCTTTTCATTTTCGAGTTGTAATCGATATATTTAACAGTAAAATGAATTTTATGGAAAATTTAAAATGGAATTCATGAAAGGTTATTGGTATTTTCATTTCACATCTCTCTCAACGCGGATCTATGAAACATACATCTGTTATCATTTTTCGCACATGTGTTTCCTCATTGTAACAGATTTAAAAAATTATTTTAATTCTTTTTGTAATTTAAGTAATTTGTAATTTAATAAAAGTAAATTTCTTTTTGACGAACTTAATTTAAAAAAGATTTATATTGAGGGATTCTTACGAAATATTAAAATATCTTATATTAAATTTGATGATTAATTAATACAAGTAAATAAAATTAGGTACAGATGAAATATTTCTTATTACAAGACGCGTGTGTGTAATATGTAAAGCCTAAAATTAAATTTCTTCTGTTCTTAAGTAAATTTTCTTAAGTAATTTTTCTGTTAAATTCAATACTCGTAACAAAATTTTCATTATTATAAATTATGTTCTCATTGTCGTCATTTTGAATAAAATATACTCAAAGGGTTGTAACTATATTGATAAAATTGTCTCTCTCATGGGGAATATACCACATACCATTTTTATAGATTTTTAATAAATTGTATTCAAATCCTTTTTTTCAATACTTTTTATGAAAAAAAATTGTATTCTTTCATTTTAATAATTGTATATTAAAATTTGAAATTAAAATCTCATGAAAATTCACTGAGTGTTACAAATAAATAATATATATATATGCAATCAAAAATCCTTTTTATAAACTGACACAGTTATGTTAAACACCCGCGCTTTTGTAGAATGAGGATATCTTCCTGAATTTATTCATGGATTATGTATACAGTATGTCCACTATAAAGTCTCTTGCCACCCTCTTAACTTTGGAACGGCTACTACTATATTTATAAAAGTGGTGTCTAGGTATAATAAAGTAGTCATGCGCTACTGAATGAAACAGACTACTGTGCCACCTGGTGGGAAACTGCGGAGTTAGCATTCCTATCTCGAAAACGGAACAAGATAGAGAGAAAAAGTAATTTACAAAGTTGTAGAGCATCCTCGATTTAGTATGAAAAGATACCTTGTAGGCATTAATGTGAAGAATACAACGATTAAAACTCGCATTTGTTATTTCGTGCTGTAACGTGACAAAACGATCTAAGAAAGAAAAAGAAACAAATAGTTATAACAATATACTTTATTTAAGATGTTCAAACGTCTCACCGTCAGCTGCAATGCACATTTGGATCCTCGCTTGAAGATCACGTTGCACACGTTGGAGCAAACAGCGTGACACGTTGGAACACGCGATCGTAATGCGTTGTTTAAGGTCCTGCAATTTTTGTGGAGGGGTCGCATACACCTGCTGTTTCAAGTATCCTTACACGAAAAAGTCCAGTGGAGTCAGATCAGTAGAACGTGGAAGCCACTCTTCGAAACCGCCATACCCTAGTTTGGTTTGGTTTGTTTGTTTTGTTTGTCGCTCAACGGTCATTTTTTGCACACGAGGGCTAATTAGACCGGGACTTACGGCTTAAAGTGGATTCCGAACCACTACAAACATCCATACCCAAGGTGGGATTCGAACCCACGAACTGTTGAACCGAAGGCAAGAGCGCTAACCATTCGGCTGCCAGCTCGGCCGCCATACCCTAGTATTTGGTTGATAAATTCCAGGTACTGTTTCACTGGAGATGTCTTGTGAGCAGACGCGCCGTCATGTTGAAACCATAGATTCTTAAAATTAAGCAACGGCAGGTTCTCCACAAAATCGAGTATTACCTTCTGTAGCAATTGTAAATATCGTGCACCCGTTAACGTGCCATTGTAAAATATTGGGCCTATCAAGTTGTTATTGTAAATCGCTCACCAAACGTTAATAGCATACCGCATTTGATGTCGAACGTCGACGAAACATTTAAGATTTTCCAGCGTCCAGTAATGGGTGCTTTGCCTATTGTAAATGCCATTGCACACGTACGATGTGCCACGTCACAGCACGAAACAACAAATGCGCGTTATTATCGTCGTATTCTTCACATTAATGCCTACAAGTTATCTTTTCGTAATAAATCGAGGATGCTCTACAACTTTGTAAATCACTTTTTTTATCTATCTTGGTCCGTTTTCGAGATACGAATGCTAACTCCATAATTTTCCACCAGGTGGCGCGGTAGGTCGTTCTATTCAGTAACGCGTGGCTTCTTTACTATACCTAGACACCACTTTTATGAATACAGCAGCAGCCGCTCAGAAATTAAGAGGGTGGCAAGGGACTTTAGTGGACATACTGTATATTAAATATATAGTGATTATATTTATATATACTATATATATGAATATTATATATATATATATATATATATATATATATATATATATATATATATATATATATATATATATATATATATATATATATATATATATACACATACACTATAAAAGATCAAATGAATTTTTTAAGTTTAATAAGCTATTACTCTGACCAGAGAAAATTAATATTTTAAATCAGTCACTTTTATCAAATTGCTGTATTACTGTTGACAATACTAGAAATTAGGAGTCTAAACTTTTGTTCAGCAGTTTGAGGTTTCAACTCTGATGCCAATTATACCAATTTAGCTCGTTGTAATTAGGGGTTCACTGTAAACTGTAGATCTTGTGTGTGGTCGAATAGTCCTTTGAGTGTAAAAATGAACTTAGCTCAACAAATCCTACCGCAGATAATATTGTTAAAGTTTCAGTGAAAGAACGCTTGTAGAAAATAAATCTCATAACTAATTGTTAAATGAAACTGAATATTAACTGTATATAAATGAATGTATCATTCAACAAGATCCATATTAATGCATTATTCTTGTGATCATTCTTTACAATCTTTCAATTGGTTTTCCTCCATCTCCATTTTTAAATTTATATTTTTATTATCTAGGAGAAAGTGATATAACGATCTTTCTCACACACACTCCCTGTGTAAGTGTTTGTATGTATTATCCTTGTGTTATCTTTTAAAATATTTGTTATGTTTGAAAAATTCTTGCACATCACCATTTTGAGTGATTAACTAAGGAAAACAAAAGGAACTAACTTCCCTTAACATATTTACAATTGAAACCTTGTCTACTGCAGTGCATTTCATCTCGGAAAATCAAGCGTGAACTATTAGACCTCCACAAGACATTTCCTGCATGTATCAACTTCCTGTGTAGGTTAAGAAAACAAAGACTGTAAAAGTCTGAAGCAAATAATACTTAGAACTATTCAAGTATTCTCTAGAGCTGATAAGTACTTTTAGTTGCTTGTTTGTGCGCGGAAGTTAACTACCCTTTGAAGATAACGCGAATAGGAATAAATAAAAGCCACGCTAAATATAAATTATTATCCTTTGTTTCGTTACATCGTCAGTTATTCCATACAATAAGCGAAATGGAAGTAAAAAGATGAAAATTCTTATAGATTGGGGTTTATATATATATCGAAACTTTTAATACTCATTGCATATATGTTCTAAATAGAAATGATGAATCGTTGTTATTCTCAGATTATTTGACTATATTTCTACTTGACTATTCAAAAAATAACTGCCTCTATCTTAAATGGCCTAAATAAGAGATCGTGAATTTATTCTCTTGCTGGAATCTCCCAGATACCTTCCAAAAGTCTATTGACATGCAATAGATGACTTAAAGTAAAATTAATTCAACCTCATAATTTAGAAAACTAATTTGTAAAATCGTACATTGATAATTTAATAACAAACCATGTTTATTACTGCAGTTACACAAGACTTATTTTGGAAGCTGAGAACTTTCTGATAAGTTTTCCAAAATTTTAAAATATAAATTTACATCTAACATAATAAGAAAAGATATAACTTTTATATTAAAAATCCAATTAATAGAATTAATCCTTATGTTCAGTTAATAAACTAACAAAATAATCTCATGAAAAATAATCTTCGGCATCACTGATTTAAAGAGAAGGAATTGGTGTAAAAAATGAAATAATCAATAAATAATTTATCAATACCATATTCGTGTATTTAATACTCACATTTAAAATGTGAACCTAAAATGTATATAAGAATTCAGAATTGAAACAAAGTAATTTTACCACATGATCCACCTCAATATATTTTCACCCGCACACATTAGCATTTTTATACAAAAAGCATATTATTAAAGGAGAAATTATCACGTTTTTGCCACTATTCAGACGCTGTGTTCACTATTCTAACGTTAATCAATTGGTTTTAGTCCCACTATTCATAATATCAATGTATATTCCAGTCTTGCTCATAAAAATATTAAATTCTGTTTTTTAAAAGTTTAGTGAAATTTACTCAGCTACTAGAGTAAATAATACTGATTTGATACTAATCACAATTTTAATTACTTGATGGGAAAAAAAAAACACTTCACGACAAAGCGTGTCGTAAGGTGGTAACTATATCAACGGCCAAATCATTTTAGCGATTTTTCTTAAAATGATTTGTACACACTACACATACAATGTATTTCAGAAAAATGCAAGAAAATTATGTTTCCATTAATGTTCTGCTTACGTGGCATGATTAATTTCTTTTCATGGTGTTATTGCTTATATTAATTTAATGGTTACTCAATTTGTAATGAAACGCCCAACAACATTCACTTGTTAATTACGAACTCTTATGATATAAGGCAGGAATAACATTAGCTTCCATGAGACAGTAAGTTCAGTGGTATTAATAACAATGTTCCTGATACGTTTTTTAAATTTTTGTCAGAAAATTTCATAGGAACTTACTTCTATTTTAAGAAGATTAAAAATTTTTACTTTCATGAATAAATTCCTCATATTTTCTGAAACAATGTTTTAAATTAAAAAAATGTATTGTCATCGATTATAATTCTAGCTTTGTAAGAAATATATATATATATATATATATATATATATATATATATATATATATATATATATATATATATATATATATATATATATATGCAATGTATTTTCAAATCTTACAACATATAATTATATGAAAATACAGAATCAGATGTCACAGAGATTTGAAACTAAAGGAATTCAATATACATATTATAACTCAACATTTCAATTGATTTATTTAAAAATAGTAAAAATTGACAACTTCAAAATCCACCCCCTTAATGTTTTAATACTGAAATTTAGCAAATTGGTATTTAAAATAGTTTTATTTTAAAATTACCCATTTAGAGTAAATAGTTGAGCTAAGGAGAAATGAAGTGCTATTTTATATTTTCTAAGGAAATTATCCAATTAATTTAATTACGCTTAGTAAAAAATTAAAATTTATTGTTAAAAATCGTTATTCTCACAAAATTGAGAAAAAACAGACATTTTTAACAATATAGGTAATGTCAAATATTCAGTAAAAATTAAGATAAAGTACGTTATTTGTAGTAGTTATTAAGGACAATATATCAAAGAATAAATTCATTAGTTTAGTGCGTTGTCCACAGAAATAGAAAAAGGATGTAAAAGTATATGCATCGCAAATATAAATCGCTGGGAAAAGGTTAAGTTTTATGCATATCTATTGAAGAAATATTATTGAGTGACTTTTTAGTGTTTTTAGATCAGCATGTCGAAACAGAGATTTATGAATGAAGTATTTGAGTTAAATATTGCTTTGATGCCGTTTCTTTGTCAATTTGTATTGTTAATCTCTTTGACATTTTTTATAAATAAAATCATTTATATCCATTTATTATTGTTGGTTTTAAGACGTAAAAAAAGTCAAAATTGTAAAGAAAAGCTCCAATTTATGATCATGTCAAAATGAACTAGAACAAAGAACAATCGTTTAAATTTCTGATTATTAATAAGAATAACACAAATTTTATGTCGGTTAGCAGAAAAATGTAACAAGAATTGTTATAAATCTGATGAAATATTTTGTCCTTCGTCGGTTATCTAAAATATCAACTGATTGATTAACATTTTGTTCATAAGTTCCACAGCTTGTGAGTTCGATTCCTATCTCGAGGATAAATGTTTGTAGTAGTTTGGAATCCCTATTGTAAACAATTTCATTGTTGAAATAGCTTTGGTGATCCTGGAAAGGACTACTATATAAATTCAAATTAAATTTGCTATCAATCAGCAACAGCAATGCATGGGTTATGTGACTATAAAAGAAAAATGCAAAAAAATTTCAGAAACTTGATTCATAATTATTAAAAACATACTTTCTCAAAATATATATCTGATGTGCTAATAATATATGAATAAATTTCTGGTTTATCATGTCAAATATAATTTTTTAAATTCCCTTTTAATAAAGATTTCTGAAAAAAATTAAAAAAACTATCAAAATAAAGTTATCACTAAAAATGTTATAGACAAAATAAACGGCATATATTAGTACACATTAAACAATTTAGCATTTTTACTTTGAGATCCTACCTCATAATGGCAAATTCTATGAAAATTCAAATTTTTTCATCATAAATATTTGTATTAAACGTAGTAAGAAAAATTTTTTTATCAGATATAATAAAGAAGTTTTTAAGAAAACTGTATGATTTGCCTTGCTCACACATAAAAGCAATTGCAATTTCAGTTCCTTTATTAAATACATGGGGTTATCATTAAAAAACGAAAGCAGACTCTTGTGTTTTAGAATTATCCCGCGTGTTTTAAATGAGCTTATATAGTTACTAATTGTTTATTATATTACCAATTTCTCATTATATTTATTCAGCTATTTATTTTTTAATATTTTAGTATTTTCTTCAATATATATTTAAATTTGAAAATTGATATTAGGAAAAATTTTTTGTGTTTATGTACGTATGTTCTCACGGATAGTACAAGCAAAGTTTCTTTCTATACTAATAGAGAAGTAATAGAATAGTTTTCATTTGATTTTTCTGTCTCGCTTTCTTTAAAGTTATGTTAAAGGAGGAATACTGCTGGAAAAATTTATGAAATCGAAATAATATTTTGAGTTGACAATAAACATCTCTAGAAACTACTACAAGAGCGGTTTTCACAAACCATGGACTACATTTCAAAGAAATGATCAATAACTTAGAGAGTGCATACTCTTTTTTATACTTCGGCAATTTTTAACATTAAAACTTATAACTAAGTAATATTTTGTTTTCCTTCTCTTAATTGAGTTTAGTTTCTTATGTAATTATGTGTCGTTGTATTTATGCATAAAAAATAATTTTTTCTGGCCTGAGAACTTGGTCGGAATATCATAAAAACACAAAATAAAATTTATAGTCATTTATTGTAAATCCATAACACGTGATTCCTTATTACGTGTACAGGTTGATTCAAAAACCAATGAAAAAATTAAACGGAAAAGCAGGCATAAAAAATAACACAGGAACATGATGTCACAAAAGCCATCCGTGGCCACTAGAGGGCGATTTATAACGACACAAGCTGAGCAACTTGAGACATCATTATTCGAGCCGTGGATGCTTTAGAAGTAACACACAGCGAGTCACTGCAAATGAGTGGAATGCATTTGATTTAGGGCACTACTAAATGCAATGAACGTGAAAGCTATGCAAATGTATCGTCAACGATATCCTGGTAAGTGAGCGTTAAATCTCTATTTTCCACTCTGCATAGACGTTAGTAAGAAAAAGGTTGGTTGGATGTGCACAAGTCAAATGCAGACTGTCAACGAACAACTAGAACAGTTTCTGCAGAAGAAAGCGTTCTCCAAGACGTAGAACGCAATCCTTCTGCAAATTCAAGAGTAAAGCCACGGTGGCCTTGTTGGTTAGTGCATCGTTCTCACTATCGAAAAATAGTGAGTTTGAATGCCAGCTTAACCGAAGATCCGACGTGTTCGATAAAGGTAGCTGGGGCCTGTTAAAACTGGGTGTGGTCGCAATTTCCCCAAGTGCAATTATATCTCTGGGAGAGGAAAGCCAAGTATTGGGGGTCTTCTGCTTGGTCACTGCTTTAAAATCACGAAGAATCCACCCAGATTCCTCCATCTAACTGGTACAACCAATCAAGTGGAACAAAGAATCTCTAGACAAACTATTCATCCAGGTTTCCTTAATGCAAGAAAGTCAATAAAAATATAATATGAAAAATAAACATTAATTACATAACTTCAGATAACACCCATAATTATCAAAATGGCACCATAAATATTTAAGCAGATGACTTGAAAATGGAAGGAACTGGAGCAGGCTCTATAGCCTTTGTTAACTTCCATACAATCATTTGGAGTCAGAAAAGGGGGAAAGAAAATTTAATATTTCAAACAGAACTTTACGCCTTAAAAAAGGAAATTCAATATAATATCAGCAAATATACTCTCTGTTCCATTTAGACTGATAGTCAAGCTATTCTAAGAGCCATTATGAATCTATGAAACAGGAATCCATTATTTCGAGATATTCAGATGCAACAATTCAAGACTCAAATAATGTCAACCTTGGTTCTGTAAAAGCCCATATAGGAATGTAGGACATTGAAAATGAAGATGAAATTGCTAAATATGCTTCAAATTCAAACTGTGTTCCTTTCTCTTTCTACTAAAGTAATTTATTTAAAAATACTTTTAGAAGATTATATTTTATACTCTTGGCAGAGACAGAACGAGATAATGGAACCACTGGACGCAACATATATAAGAGGATACCTAAAGTCAAACGAAAACCATTCTATAACTGCTCTCGAAATGATATTCTTTTTTCAGTAGCCATAGGCTATTTCCCATGTATTTGTATCGTCTTAGTATTTTATTCTCAAAAGACAACACATGCTTCTCAAAAGGTAATACTCTTCATTATCTAACCACTATTCCATTGACAACTATTCAGCATCATACCGCACCCATTGATAAATAGAAAACATGATAACAGAAAGTTATCAAAAACAAAGCTGCTGGAGATTTAGAATAAATTAATAGATTTCTTAATAAAGAATAAAATTTCACCAGTGTGCAGGCTAACAGTTCTGAACTAATCTGTTAAAATTATTTTACTACATAAATGATGATTAGTTCGAAAACATTTTATATTTTCTTTGTTTATTTCATTTATTTACTTTTCCATGATTTTTTCCACCCTTTTATTTGCATATGTTTGTAAAAAAAATCTTTCTTTAATTTTGTATTCCTCTTATTCTAATTATTCTTAAATTTTGTATCCCTATAATATAACTTACAATCGAACCATTATTATACAATGTATGTCATATTATTTACAATATTGCACATAATGAAAAAATTAATATTATTCTTTGTACTATCAATATAAGAATTTCAATACATAACTTTTATTATTTCTAATAAATGAATTCTTAATTAAAATTCTAAATTATTGCTAAAAATCTTCTCTTTGTTTTTTTCCCAATTCAGTATTATGTGATATGATTCTATGCATAATTTCAATATGTAATTATCATTTTATTGTAATAATATTTTACTCATTTTAGCACCAATGTAATACATATATATAAATCCTCGTATTTAAATACTATTGTTATATAATCTGTACCTTTTCCACTATTGTTACAGGACCTGTAGAATTTTGTGGAACATAGTCTTATGTGTTTCATTTCTGCAAAGTAACTTTCAATTTAATTTTAATCTTTTCCAATTATTTTACAATATTTGAATGATTTCTGTAGATAATTTGATATTTTTCTACCTGTAATTTTACTAATCACTCCATTGGAGTTAGATACAGGGAAGTTCGCTGGTGTCCGAGCCCACAAATTCCTGAGTTGTTTTCCGACGCACCCAAATTTCACAATCCAATATCTGGTACGTTCTACACGATGAACTGCCTGTAATGTGCCCACGCTAAATAACCGGGAGATACAATAAGAGTACTGAATTTGCACGGTGGTTTTTACAAGAAAGTGCTGCCAATGGAAATTTCATAGCAAGTGTCCTCTTCACCAATGAAGCTACGTTCTCACTAGAGGGTAGGATGAATTTTCTTTCCTAACTTACATCTCTAGGCAGATGAAAACCCACATGCTACGCGTATAATTACCTCACAACGAAAATTTAACATCAGGGTTGGCATTATAGGAGACAGTTTACACGGGACATACATTCTGTTTTAATGACTTGATGGTTCTACGTATCTTACATTCTTGCAAGAATTTCTGCTGGAAAATGCTGAAGACTGTGCCAGTTGCTACTCACCATCACATTCGATTTCAACACGACGGAGCTCTTCTACATATCTGCAGGTCACCTATCTCTTCCTTTAGATTGGTCGAGAAAGACCAATCGCTTGGCCACCTCCATAACCTGATTTGTCTCTTATAAATTTTGTCTTATGGAGCTTTATGAAAGGATTTATTAACGAAACACATGTTTCCTCCCTGGAAGACTTCCTTGGAAGAATCGTTGCGGCAGCAGGATATTTTCGAGATACATAGGATACGTTAGAGAGGATACGTAATTTTCCATGCAAGTTCGATGTTATCCGTGTCCCCAGTTGTCTGTGAACAACTTTAATAATCTCCTGTAATAATACAGCATAAATAAAATGACAACGAATGTTCTTGTGCGTTGACCTTGATTTTATCTGCAAACCCCTCCAGCAGCACCGGATGGTGTTAGCAACACCATGTTTCAATGCTATTGTTGATTCGTGCTCTATGCTTGCTTTTTCATTTTGGTAACGTTATTTTAATCCCCCTGTATAAAAAGCATCCAGTTATCGTTGTTTTAATGTTTATCCAATTTCATTTTAAATTATTAGTAATTATTATCTGATATCTTAAAGCTTTTAAAAGTGTCGAAGTATTCACCATAAATTCAGTGTTTCGTGACAAAATTCTTTTGCATTTATTATACCTTAATTTTTTTTATAACAAAACTAGTAACTACTCTGAGAACAGTTATTTTTCATTCAAAATTTATGAATAAAATCTTTAGACTATGCACACAAGTATTAGTTTTGAAATGTTTATCCTAGTTTAATAACTCATGAAGAGTATATTTTTAATTTTGGAAAAAGATATAAATAATTATAAAATGAAAAAGTGTATCTTTTTAGCTATTTAAATTAATACTACTACGTGATTTTAATGAGGTCTTCAATAAAAAATTTGATTTCAATCCAATAAAATTTTACAGTAATAAAATTGTTAACTCGGGATATAATTCAAAAAATAACTGCATATATAACTATTTTTTTAAATTATTTTTTCTGACCTTTGTTCAAATATTTTTATGCACCAAAGATTTTGTCTTTTGTGAAGAATGATTTAAAAAACTGAATATTCAAATAAGGTATAAATAATTTCATACATGTATAAATATTGTTGAAGTGTCCTAACTGCTTATTTATTAGAGTTATACATTTTTCTTATGATGCACTAGACGGTATGAAAAAAATCAATATTTTTTATGAAGGAAAATATGATATTATGTAAAAAATGGGATAGAAACACTATAAAAATAAACACATATCCAGTTCAATTACACCAAATCATTAATAAACATCAAATTTTAAATTCACTTATTCTATTGATCCTTTTTCAAAATTATATACTATTATAAAAAATCGAAATAATTTATTTCCAAATAACATTCACAGTAGTGTTATATTGTTAACGGGTTGCCGATACTTTTAATTTTTAGCTTAGTACTTCTTACAGAAAGAAACAAAATATAATTCATATTAAATGTGAAAGGTTTTATTTTAAATTGTTAATTAACTTTTGTTCTTACTTAGTAACTTAAAAGTTACTATGAATTAACGTATGAGTTTGTAATACTAAATATTTGACTTTATATCAGGAGCAAAATTCCACAATCACGTTAATTATGAAAAATCTGGAATCTTGTATACGTTATACTGTTTTAGCTTAGAAACGGCAGTCTGGACGGCAGAGAATTTAAACTAATTTTCATGTTTATGGCAAATCGTTAATCAAAAAGGAACATTGCGAAGTTCAATGGCTACCATAAAAATGGGAGCATTAATAAAGCGTTGACAAAAACAAAATATGATCTGCGACTGTTTTCTTAATAAAAATTTATCAAAGCATATAATATGTAAAAGTAAATGATTGAAAATAAATGGAAATTAAATAAATGAAAAATTGATTATTTCGAAGGATATTAAGCTTTTTCGGTTGGTCTCTGGATACAGTACAATGTGTATTCAGAGGTGAGAAGTATGCATATTTCCTATGGTATCTTCCTGCATATTTGAATTCAATTTCGGCACTGATAGTAAATTTGGTTTAATACATAGGCCAAGAGATAGTGAAATTTGATTAGGTTTGCCTCTGATTCTCCTATTGTGTGCGAAGGAGCATTAAACTGATTGAATGGCACCTGAAACTAAACAAATTTCTAAGCAATCACCGCTCTCTAATCCCTATTAGAGATAGGCATGTATTATATGCAGTGTTCTCCTCGCCATATCATGTACTTCAGTAGCATGTCAACTCGTAGCAAGGCTATAACAGTCATAGTAGCTTGTGCTGCTTTAATTAAAATACCTTAAATGCTGTATGGATTGATACTAAAAACATTCATAATATAATTTCACGATAAAATACGTAATTCCTATAGTTTCTGCAATTTTTTATTTAGAGAAACAAAGCAATAGCTTTTAATTTTTTATATTTTCAGTCTTTCCTTTTTTGTCATTTAAAAGCATCTGTTATAAATTTGACTGATTAAGAAACTATTTTCATTTGAAATTGTTTTAGAACCCTTTTAATGACTGCAAAAAATTATAAATTTCATTTGTAACACTATTAAAACAACTGTTTTAATATTGAAATTAAAACAGTCTAATAATTATAATAAGTATAAATAAATATTAATTAAGCAAATTAATATTTATTTATAAATTATTAAAAAGCGACTGTTTAAATATTGAGAATTTATACTTGAAAATCAGTTAGTAGGAAAAATAAAATAAATCAAGACAGGAGTTTTGTTTTGAGTCTTCGTCTTCATAGAAAGCCTTGGGTAGGCCTTCTACAGAAGTTTCAAAAAATCTCTGCTTTTCGAAATTGTTTTCGTATCTATATCCCTTAAGATACTTTGGACTTTTATTACACGATCAATTCATCAAAGTAGAGTTTGGTTTGTTTGTCGCTCAACTGTCATTTTTTGCACACGAGGGCTAATTAAACCGAAGGCAAGTGCGCTAACCATTGTTGAACCAAAGGCAAGTGCGCTAACCATTCGGCTGCCAGCTCGGCCATCAAAGTAGGGCTCTGCCTCATGATTATTTCACATAGGATTTGACAACTATTTTTATACAGAGAAATCATCATGCATTCTAACAATATTACCAGCCCATTAAAGCTTCAGAATTCAACAAAATTTACTACATCATTTAAATCATAACTCTTACAGAATTCTAAGTTAGATCTTTTTTGAGTCTATTAGTTATTAAAATATATATAGGTTTAAGAATAAAATTGTAAATTGTAATGAATTACGAAACATTTATAAAAAATATTTTTAGAATTCAAATTTAAGTTCGTAATAGTACTTTGTTATGAATATAAATTCTTCTATTTTCTAAAACATAGATTGAACTGATTTTCTACTCATGTTCTTTTTGAGTCTGATTGGGTTTTTTTTTATATCATTCAATGTTTTTTTTTTTTGCATTAAACCGGGGAAACCATTTAAACTGGATTTGGAACCAATACAAACATTCATTCATATCCAAGGTGGGATTTGAACACAAACTGTTAAATCGAAGGTCAAAGTGCTAATCATTCGTCTATCAACACAACTTTTTTAAGTCTGAATGTGACTGATCAATTTCCACAAGTCATAAAATTTTAAAATCACAAATAAAAAAGCTTTGAACAAAAAATCTAAAATTTGCACATTTTATGCATATTTTAAACTATTATTTTGCTTGGTCATAAAAATTATTAACTAATGAGCTTTGATTAAATAAGTTTTGATTATTTTCTATTCAGGGTGTTAATGCATATTTCCTTTTTATCTAATATTTAACTTTATTAATCATACATATTTTTATTTACTCTAGAAAATAAGACTTGAAATATTTTAGATGTTTAAAATCTGCTAAATATGATTTAAATGAAAAAAAAAACTTATGCAAGTTTTTCGGTAAAATTATGATATTTTCTTACATTTTCATATACTTTTTATCAAACATAATAAATTGAAAAATACTAGCAGTTCAGATAAACAAATAAAGTAATATAATTTACAGAAATTCTCCTCGAAAGGGAAATGTTTTGAATTCCCACTTTGTACATGATATAAAATACTGAATTTCACTTGTGAGAATGCAATACTTTTTGTTTGCAGAGAAAATTTGCATTCTTATATATTTTTCCAATTTTTTAAGCAAAACATTAGGAATACATAAACACTTTTTTCCACCGTTGTTCGTTTCCTCTCAGCGATATCTAGTTGTAAAACAGTGATATAATTAAGTAAAGGTATAATATCAACTAGCACTTATTCACAAAGTAAACTAATGATGTAGTGTTTATTTAGACTAGCAATTTCATTCTAAGAAAAACTATAAACCACTAGAAATTATTCTTGATACCATCACTATACATTTGTCTTATCACCTGACGATTTCTTAACAAATCTTTCCTATCACTTAAGCAAACGAAAATGTAAGCGAGACACGCGTTTTACTTCCACTTCATTGAAGGACACAGATAAGTAAGCGACTGCGAACGGTTCAGTTCTGAAAAGTGAAATTTCAATGAATGCGTGGGTTGTCAATGAATTGATAAAATTTTCAAAGCATGAACCGTCGAAATACTTAGAAAAGAATATCTTAATTTCTTTTTAATTTCTTTGGAATCGACAAAATTTTGAAATATACACATATATTTTTTATTAAATGAATTTTAAGAAATAATATGATAAAATATGTAAAATGAATAAAAATTATATCTTTTTAATATTTAATTTAAAAAGCAGGGCAGAGTTCGGTGTTTGATATTTAAAATGTTCCCTAAATTTATATCATCAAATATTATTAAATTTAGAGAAATGTGATATTATGAGTAATATAATTTCGTTATATGTCTATCAGAATTAAAATTTTTCAGAATATTATCGATATTAAATAAGATGGTGTAGTATTTTAAAAAATTTAATTTATATATGAAAATAAGCATCAGTAAAAATTATAACTTAAGGCAAAAAAGTGTTTCTATAACTATCATTTATCTTGAAAATGAATAACTCTTCAAAAATTAAATTTAAAAGTGTTGGAAATACTTTTAAACTTTACATGAAAAATTCGGAGAAAGATTTTTTAAAAATAACAGGAAAATTCATTTTGGTAAGAATTTAATTTACACGATTATTCATCATTGCTTACGACCAATATGGTCTTTATCTTTGTGCAGCCTCAGGCAATGTTTTCGAGTATTTTGAAATCTTTCTTTTAAAAGACTAGTTCTTTTTTTATGATTTTTTTTTGTTAAAGTCATTGAATTATGGATTCAGGAAAAAATTTAAAGGAAAAAACACCTATTTACGTTGCTGTAGGAGAAAATGAATCATTATCGCAGTAAGTAGTCTGATTTAAAAAAAATATTTTTTCATATTGTTATAATTTCAAAAGAATTCTCTCTTTCATACATTAATTTAAGTGTGTGTGTGTGATCTAAGTAGTTTCATTCTTATATCTTAACTCTACCCAAAATATCTGAAATCTAGCTAGACTGGACATCCTGGCAAAAATAAACATCCGTTTGCGAGTAAAGAAAAACTGAAACAAATAGTGCAATATTTTTGAAACAGCTTGTACAGAGAAAACATTCATAATTGTTTCAAAGTGTGGCAAACATAAAAATTTTTCAATAATGTGTAGTCTATCTTTTTATTAAAAACAAATCTGTTATTTTACAATTACAAATTGAAATTAAGACATGGGTCCGATTAGAGTTTGAAAAAAATTTTTTAATTGATAGGTGAAATTCAAAAATATTACATTACCTTATTACAATATAAAAAAAGTCAATTTTGGAACAATCACCTAAGAAAGTGTATTATTTCTAAAAAATTATATAAATATTTACTAATAACCTTAATTATGGAATATTACTTAAAATTCCTTGATTTTTCTTTCAATTCATTTCCACTTAGATAAGAAATTATCCCTCCATTATTCTATTTTCTCCAACTTGAAGTACTCAGAAAGAAAACGAAGTTTTACCCACTATTATATCACAAAAAAATCAATATTGCTAAACAACGCTGCTAAAATCTTTCCAAACAAATGTTTTGTTTTGAAAAATCTCGCTTCAGTTTATTCATAAAACCATTCTTCGAATAATGTTTCAATTAATCACCTCCAAGAAGGCTGAAAATCAGCGTATATGCAATCAGAGGGGAACGACAACGCTAGAAAAAGAAAGGAAAGTGTATTAATTGCAATAAACAACTCTGGAAAAAAGCCAACTACTGCTGTAGATTCTTTTCATCATTCGGTTTTCTGGCTTCCATTTTATTATTAGTGTTATTAAGAAGCGTCCGTCATCGTTCTTCTCGAGTGACATTATCCGTTGAAGACTGCTTCAGTCACACTTTAATGGCCAAAATTTGTTCACTCAACGACTCGGTGGGGGAAAAAAAGAAAAAGTTCGTGTAGCGCATCTTTTAAGTGTGTTATCGGTGGCATCGTTCGTTCATAGCAAGGAGAATCAGGTTACAAATTCTGCCGCCCGACAAGATTTTCTGCATTTTATTCCTACAAATATTGGCGGGAGGATGCGACACAAGCGTGTACTGTTTCCGTGTGATTTTTATACGTGTATTTACATCCCTCCATCCATATGACCATAAGAAGACGGTAAACACAAAGGACTGTATTCTTTTAGATGCGAAATCTATAATATCATCTAACTTAAAATCAACCAATAGAAATTAACTGGAATTCCCTCATTCCAGTTTTTTTATACTTTGGAACAGATAGCTGGAAGCTAGGAATCATGTGTCAATTCATTTCATTAAAGAGAGCGAATAGAGGTGTGAGGAAACTTAAATTTTCTGAATATGAAGCAAGTAAATTATTTTTTGTGCTTTTACTTATATGTACAAAAAATCCTATCTTTTGAAGTGTAAGACTAGTGGAGCATTTAATTTTAACAGGTTTTAATAAAATAGAAATACTAAAAAACGCTCAATGTTGAAAAAATTAAGGGAACTTGTTTTAAGTTAAGTTACTTCTTTTAAGAACATAACCATCACATTAAAAACGCAAGTATAATTTAAAATTCAATTATTTAAATTTTTAAAAATTACTCTTTTTATAGAAGAAAACATTTTTTTAAGTTTTAAAAGATGTTTGTATTTTTGTACGCAATTTATAGCGTGTTCTTAAAAAAGATATACCCAGAAATAATGCCCAGTAGTTTTAAGCCACAGTCAACTTACTAAGCCGACATCTAAGTTAAAAATGGGAAGACGTTGTTATGACAGGGTTTCAGATTATATAAATATTTTCTCCTTAACTTTTTATATTATAAGTGGAATTTCGAAGCAAAATTTGAAATACATAATCTCCTAATTAATTTGAATATTTAACATTTTTCATTAAAATTTGAGATTTGAGGTTTTTTTTTTTTTTTTTAAGAGTGAATATTTCTTTTCTTGTACATATAAAATTAATTATGTATCCTTTTTTATCTTAAAAATAATACTTGGGTTATAAAAGTAATGATTATAAATACTTTAAACGATAATGTGCTTAATATTTATCACACAAACAATTTTAAGGTTTAATCGTCAAATATTAATGCATTAATATCAAATCAAATCGAAAAAAGAACGAATTATTACATTATTGAATCTTTAGGCTTTACCTAACTGAATTTTCTTAATCAGCTATATTTTGTTTTACAATTTTTTTAAGATGTTTATTTTATTCCTTTAAGTGTGAGCAATGATTTTTCAAACTCTCAAATCCCAAATCAATTTTAGCTAACGAGGTACCTATTATTTAAAAAATGAGTTGTAAAAATAAAACAAATAGAAAAATTAAATTCATCTAGAAATAAGTTATAAATAAAAGTAACACACATATACTTAATTTATATTGTTCAAATTAATTTAAAGTAGTTTTCAGTCTGATGTTGATACTGAATAGAACATAAAAATTAGTATTATAATAATTATCAACAAATTACTAAACAAAAGGTGAATTCAGAAGATACATTTCCTCGGTGTCTCTGATATTAAATATCCCAACTTGCATAACTAAGATCATTCGCTGTTGCATGAAAATTGGCAAGGAAGAAAAACAAATATTTTATGTGCAAATAAAGATTTAAATAACACGTCAAGAGTGTTGAGCAACCAATCAAGATTACTGAAGAGAAAGCAGCGTTTTGTTGTCAGTGATAACAACAAATTATTTGTCTTCGCGGTTGCTCTTAGTTTTATTTTTTACTTACTTACTTATTTTACTACTTGTGAAGTTTAACGAAACATTAAATGATAGATTCAAATTAAATGATCTAAAACATCTGAATGGTTTTGAAAAAATATTTTTATAGTCATATTTGATGATCTCATTCACATACGTAACATTTTTAAGGAAAAAAAATTATATTTTAAAATAGAATTAACTTATATTATACTGATTTTTAAAGTAAGTAGAAAATATTTAGAATCTTATAATCTTGAAATTTTATAATTGGAATTTTTATATAATTATTATCATCAGAAAATGTTAATTTATATTTTATTTTGAAAAAAAAATTCTTCAAGTATGAATTTTATCAAACATTTTTGACAATTAACTTCACTAGTAAATCATTTGAATAAAAAGTAATCTTCACAAACAATTCTTTACTTGATTTTTGCATCCGATGCACAAGATATACATAAAACTGGTTAGCTTTTCTTAGAGAATAGTTTGTCGACTTATTTATTGAATTTTTTTTCCATCCAATGTGGCATCATCATTTCGAAATATATTGTATGCAAAGGAAACATTTCTATGTTAGTAGCAGACTGAGAGATTAGAATTATAATTTGGGAATCTATATTAGAGTGTAATAAGTGCGTATGAAAATAATCTTAAATTCATTGTTGTTTGTAATAAATTCATCAGTAAATAAAATTATCAATTAAAAGGACTATCGATTATAAAAGTTTTTTTTAACATTTCAGGTTATTTAAATACATATGAGAGAAAATTCTCGATTAATATAAAGGGATACGTTTTCTAACTCAGGGATAAACCCATCGAAATATAGAAACACAAAATAACAATTACTGATAAGTTAATTTTGAAATATCATTACTTTTGGTGAATAATTACAAACCCTATGGGACTCGTAATGTACTTAACTCATGTTAGATAAAAATGGTAGAGAATATTCAAGCATATTTTGCTCTGACTAACAGTTAAAAATTCACAGAAATTTGTAGAAATATTACAATGACGTCATCCGATATCCTATATTCATCATCAACTTTGGCCTGATAGCCCGTTGTGGCCCCGGGCTTCTTCAGATATCTTTCTCATTCCCTTCTATTGCTTTTAATGTAAAGTATCTTTAGTTTCTTATTTTTAATTTAGCAAATTCTTCATCTAGGCTGTCTCCTCATCTTAGGTCTTCCACTAGATCTTCTACATACTTAAGAAATGTTCTCTCAGTATTCATCCTCCTTAAAAAGTGACCTGCCAATCTTATTCAATTCAGTTTTATGCACTAAACAACATCATCATAATTAGATTGTTGAGAATAACACTACCTTTATCAACAGCTAGTGCAGCAGAATTTTCGTTCTTTTCACGTTAGAAATCGTCAATTTTTGTGAGATTAATAGGATGATGGACCAAAATTATTTCTAAAGATGTTAATCATCCACTAATTATACGATAATTAATTTTAATAGAGTTTTTATTTTCCTTCACACAGCACTATTATCTGCTCATAAAACTCAGGAATGGAATCAAGAATACGTAGAGAGATGTTTTGATACGATTGACATTAGCACAATGTCAATTAAAATATCTCTGCCTTTCCTCCAAGATACACACCCTGACAATTTACATGTTATGGGAAAAAATAGAGAAATACTAACATTTTATAAAATAAGCGGTTTTATTTAGAGAGGATAGCCAAACAGTATAAAAATGAAAAATAATTTCTAAATCTGTGATAACATCTCCAAATGTCCATACGAAAACCATAAGAGCAATATACATTCATTATAATCAGTTACTTATCCGTTTCTTATTACGTAATTTAAGACTTAAAAAGATCGATAAAGTTAAAATTTAGGACTTTTACATAAAAGGAATCAAATTATTTTATTATCAACATTCAAACAGTTCTCCTTTATTTCTCAATTGATACTTTTGGCTTCGACAAATTTAATTAGCTCAACATTTTTAATTAGGATCTACAAAAACTGGATTTTATTTCAGTACTTATACAATCTTCTTTTCCTAAGACCATTTAAAATTGAATATAAAAGCAAACCTAAATCGAAGCAGAATCAATATTATTCAACAATGATTATAATGTTCAACAATGAAAATCGGAAAAGCAAAAACAGTAATCACTCACATATGAAATAAACATCAATGTAAAATTTATCAAATATGTAGACTGATTAAAGTTTCATTCTTCTCAATGTAAAGATGTTCTATAATTATATTATTGCAAATTTGACGATAAAAATTAATACTGAATATAGAAGAGATGTGTGATAGATAAAAAGTTTGGGAGCATTTCAGTTATGCGCTCATAAATAAAACAAAAAGCTCATTCACAGACATTTAAAATTAGCATTTGATGAGTGTACGCTGAAAAAATTTCTAAAATCTGTAAATTCTACACTGTTGAATTTTCTTTTGAAGTCTGTTCCTTAAAAAACATAACACAGTAAAAGTAAAAATTTATTACATTTTTAAGTAAAACATTTACTTTCATGATAATTACTTTTTTTATTTTACAATTATTTCGCAAAAAATATTCAAAAACTTAAAAACTTAAAAAAAGTTTAAAAATTATTTAGTTTTGAACTCTGCTGTGTAGCTACTATGTTCCAAACATTTCCTGAAAATGCGTTACAATTTATGCTAATTTAATCACACATTTAAACAATTTTCATGGCTCTTTTATATTTATAAAGTCAGTGATTTGGTAATAAAAAGATCAGTTTTTCAAAAGAAACTCAAAAAATCAAAAAGAGGATTAATTTCTGTGTTGAATTTCAGAGGAAAGGCACATCATTGTATACAATTTAAATCTTTAATTTAATATTTTTTTAATTTCTAATTTTTCAAAAATTCTCATACAATCAATTCACAGGATAAATGTATAACTGTATATTTACACAAATATTTAACTGTTAATAATATATGAAGAGTAAGGCCCTTGAAACTACTTGCATAGTGAAAGAACATGTAGTAAAAATTCTATTTAAATAATGGTTTTTAAATCTTCAGAGAATGGAAATCTATGAAAGAAAAATTGACAAAAACATTTTAACACGTGGGCCTTTCCTGTTTTTATAATGACTAAAAATATTTCATAAACTATATTTTCATGAAATTTTAATGTTGATGCCCTTTTTCTAATGACTTAAATATAAGTTTTTTTTAATTGCATGAAAAAAGTTAAAATTTATGCTTGCAGTACACAATAAATAAAAATTCTAATGTTTCCTGTAAATAAACTGACACAATATTTTTATGTACATATATATGTGTAACACGCATAAATGAAGCTCTCGTAAACTTATATCTTTAAATAATTGATTTTTAAAAAACAATTTAGATCTTTATTAGTAGTGAAGAATCCAGGAAAGACCCAGCCAGACAAAACAAAAACTATATACAAGTGAAAATTTTTAGATAATAATTAAGCATTAACTAATAAAATTTGTAAAATGAAGACAATATCAGAAATACAACCTTTAAAAAATTGTTTTATACATATTAAGACCTATCTCAAACTGCACACACACGGTTATAAAATTCTATACATATTTACATTCCGTATATTGCACAGCTACATTTTTATATACAACTAGTAATGAATAACACAAAAATTCAGTAAGTGGCTATGTTTAAGATGAATAGGAAAAATGTTTTCAAAATATAATTAAAAATGCGTTTCATAAGAAATTCTAATATAATTTTCTTTTATTAAGCTCTCTGCGGTATTGTAAAAAGTATTTAAGAATTCAACTTCAATCATTTTATTAAAAAGTATTTTTTTGCAAATTTTGAAGAATGCATTTTTTATGATAAAGAATTTTTTATGAAAGGGGAAAAAATTGCTTATATTAGAAAATTATGTATATTTCAATGAATTTAGAAATTTTTGTTGAAGTTATGAAATAATTTTCCAATTTTTAAGTTTGGAATCATAAATCTGATTCTAAGTTAAATAAAAAAAAATATAATATGATGACCATATAAAACACTGTTTTCCAGTTTTAATTCAGTTTAAAAAAAACAAAGATTTAATTATTATAAGGGTATAAATGTAAGCTTATAGTGAATGCGAAATTTAATGGCCAAAACATATTTGATAATAACCGATAGTTGCAATTTCCATAATTTATAAAAATTTAGTCTCATACTAAATTAAATATAGTATTATACTTTTGCAAATTAAGTATTTTTAGTAAAAATCATTAATTTTATAAGATGAATAGCTGGAAAATATGATTTTGACATTTTCAAGCAAAGTTTCAGTTATTATTTCAACTGATAATTCGATAATGGCACAGAAAAGTTCATAACAGCTTATGACGTCTGTTTGAAATATATGATTTAAATACTTTTATCACACTCATTTTACAATTTATGGATTCTATGCATAAGGACCATAATATTTATAAACAAAATTAATTATTTAAGAAAATTGTTAAATCTATTAATTTTAATACCATTAATAATATATAATCTAAAAGTAAAATTTTGATTAATGTGAATATTGGCAGAAATAGTCATAACTCCTAGTTTTTTATATTTTTTTAAATGAATTCTTGTAATATATCTGCATTATACTAATCTAAAATTTGTTGGATTCCTTTTTCTACATATGGCAATCCCAGCTAAAATGTATAAAATAATGAAATTTAAGAAAATTACGTTCACATATTGTGAAATTAGAGTGGGGTCTATTTGATGTTGAAACTTATTCTTGAGTTATCAGAAAATGTTCTTAAACTTTTTCAAATAGAAACAGAAACAAAAAATAAGATTTTTCAACATATAAAAAATATTTTCAATAAATATTATTTTTGAAATTATTAGTATTTGAATTTCATACGAGTAGTTTAATTACATTTTAATTTAATACAAAATATAATTAACTCTATTTGCATTGAATTTCTCAATTTTATTCAATACTTACTTTGCTGCAGATAGAAACACCTTTTCCTTTCTACTGTGCCCAGAGAAGTGTATGAAACACACTACTAAGCTCATCGCTTTTAAATAAAGTCTAAAGAGTAATAAAGGCTACAAGAGGGAGCTCAAACAGTTAATAACATCTCATAATCTGCGACGACAGCAGCGAAGGGGGACACAACGAACTTCCCCAATTCAATTTAACCCCACAGTTTTACCCGTTCCGGGTACATATCAAGGGATAAAGTACGTAATTTGAATCTTTGCCCCACATTTCCACCCCTTTGCCCATTCCCTTCTACATATAAGTAAATGTACAAATAAAGTGGGGAGGTAAGCGAAATAAGAGCTGGAAGCCAAGAGGGACGATAATTGAAATGATTGACTATGGTGATCTTATAAAGGGATATTATTTGGAAGAGAGGATTTCAGCATAGTATTTCAAACAGTGATCTAAGAACCGCGTAAACGTCAATTTGATTTGTTACGTTTATTTTTCCCACATCTATTATTTAAAGTTTCCTTAGTAAGATTAGGATTTTGACAAAGTATTTAAAGTTTTGAAATAGAAAGACGCATTCCCTGATAAACTTTATAAACAAGAAAATTTTGAAATGGTACTTCCTCGGTTGAAAATGGCAATCAAAACTATTTATTTATAGTAATTTAACTGAATAAAATTCAGTCTTCTGCTATTCATAAATTATTTTAGTGTTTTATTTTATTTTTATTATTTTTTCATTTTTATATATTTTCATTTATTTTTTTAATATTAAACATTTCATTAAAATGCATATAATAAGGCGGTATATGAAAATAAATTTGTTCATTTATAATTTAAGTTTCTCAATTATTTAATTTATTTTTTAAATATGTGATTAATTAAATTAACAAAAAAAGATCGTAAATCCATAGAAATTAGCGTTACATTATTGAAACTTACTGAATCAACATTTTAAGTGGTTTTTAGTTTAATTTTATCTATTTATTGTAAACTGAAAAATATTATTGTTTTCCTGAGATCATATTGATTTCAAATTTTAAATATATTAATAGAATTGAAATTCATTTAATTTCAAAAGAATTATTATTAAGTAGGCGCTATTCAATTTTAAATTTTTAATTTCGAATTTTAATAACTAGAACATTTATCACCCGAGAAATGATAATTTAGTTCATTAAATGTTTTACAATATTTTCATATCAAGGTCCATTTTTTATTTTAATAATTGAGATTATAGAAATGTTTATAAGAGTGAAATTTTTTGAAATTATTTTCTCTTAAAGTATTCTCAATAATTGCTACTAATCTTAAAAATGATGACATTCACTTAGTAACACACACACAAATATGGTAGATAAATGCTTCTCTATCTTCCAAAAAATAAAAGGAAATTATTTCAGCAATATTGCAATTTCTTTTATAACTCTTTTATAAATGAGATATTTAGAAAGTTTTGAGTAATTGAAGTTTAATTTGAATTATAATTCAAATTAAACTTCAATTAGACAAGCATTTCATACAGCATTTTAAAATCTTACCTGTAAAATATGTAAAAATATTGCTGGTAATCTCGAAGCTCCTCACATATAAACCTTCTGTTCTAAATTATAATTCAACTGCATTTGCATAAATTTATTGACTTCAGAAGAAAGCATGTTAAAAATTCTAATAGTAATAAAAATATTTAAGCAGTTATTTTGAGTTAATAATATGTGCTTCTTATTGTGGTTGAAATAAGAAAAATCAGAAAATTTCCTTTAATATATTTATGTTATATAAACGCAAATTTATATTTTATAATAATTATTAATAAAAATCACCTATATCACTGATTCCTTATAATTTTAAAAATTCGAAATAAAAACTATTATAAAACTAATAACTTACCAAAAAATTTCCAGAATATCTTGCTCAAACTAGTATTTAATTATCAATATATAAATATGAAATATTTCCAACTACATTGACCATTGTTCCAATACATGTGAGCCAATCCTATAATTCATGTTTAGAAAATCTCAATAATAAGGCATCAAACTAAACACAAAAATATTCAATTTTAAAATGGTTTATTACAGGACTTCATAATCTAAAATGTACAAGTCGGAAAAAACTGTCAAGTCACGAAGTAAATACATTTACAATTTTTTGTGATATTGATTTACAGCAGTAATAATTTTCACAAACCTTTGGTCCTACATACATGTCCTAGTCTCTAATAAAAATTATGTTATAAAATTCTAACAATATAACTTGCAAAAAAAAGAGAGGTTTACTTACAAGATCACACTTTTTATGAGTGTGAATTGCTTCTATGGATATTGTTTTCATGGACTGAAACTAAATAAGCACAATACATAGATGATAAAAAAATAGCAGAAAATAACTCCATATTTTACAAGCACTTATCCTTAAGTTTATAAGACATTTAAAATTATCAAAATCACTGAGAAAGTTAAGACAAATATAAGAAATTTTACAATAAAATATGTATGTAGCTGCTATCTTTTGACACTAATAATCAAAAAGTTATCAGAAAATCAAAGAAATTATTTACACAATAAAAAGAAGAAAATTTTATTGCTCAATAACATATACCAACGAAAAGATAACTATTTGTTAGTATATAAAATTTTTTATAAAGCACTTCTTTAAAATAATACATAAAATTTTTTAAAATAAATAAATTTATGATAAGCATCATGACATTCTCAATTGCATAATAATAGTAGTAATTCTATCTAGATTAAAATATGATTCAAATTTAAATTTTATAAACATGACATTTTTAAGATAAATGTAGTGACAGAAAAATTGCTTAAAACATTAATAAAAATTATATATTGAAGCAGTAATTGTTATAAAGTACGTTATAATGTAAGACATTTTTTTTACTAAGAGAAATCTTACCTTTACATAACTTTTGCTTCTATTGTTTTATTACTCTTTTGACCATAAATCTTAAAATTTTCTTGAGACAATTAAATCAAAAACATTGAAAAAGAAAAATCCCGCAAACTATAAGCTCTTTCTTCCAACGCTGAAATTATCTTATTATCAATAAAATAATTTATCAAATTATTACAAAAGGTGCTTATATGAAATTTATGGTTTATTTTAATTAAACTGAATAAAATTAATAATGGATCTAAAACTTAATTATAACTATGAGTTTCAGTGTACGTTCGCTTATAAAAATTAATCTGAATGATAATATAACAAATATTTGGACTTTGTTAACGCTCATCAAAAAGTCAGAATATTTATTATTATATAATATATTCATATTAGTCAGAACATTAATCAGTGCAAAAGTTTGTTCAGAATATCCTTCCATACAAATTTTAAGTTAAAATTCCAAATCTGCAGTAAGAATCAAATAAAGAAAAGTTGAATTCCCTGAATTCTATTTCAATGAGGTCCTTGTAGAGGCAAAATTTTTTTTATAATTTAAAAAAAATAAAGATCCTTTTTAAATGTGTCGATGAAATTTTGGATTTCAAATGGAATATTAATTTTTAAATATTTGTAATGATTAGCTGAACGTAAGATTTTTGATTTTAGATATTATTGTATTTAACTAATAAGTTATAAAAAGCATTTATTAATTAATGTTAATAAAAAATAAAATATATTGTATTTAGCACTATTTAATGCTCCCAAATAAAATTAAAGTTTTATTGTCTTATATAAACCAAAATAAAAAAATTTGTGTAAGCGTGAGTGCGAAAATATTTGCAAAGAGGAATTGTGTATAAATTTAATAACTAAATAATTTTTTATCATTGAAATAAATTTTCGAAAATAATACAATCTTTTGCTCCACATTAACAAATTAACTAATGTATCTAAAAGTCATAAAGTTAAACATGAACAAATCAATTGCATTGATTAAAATTTGAACTATTTTATATCTTTAGTATATTTTTCATTATACTATTAGAATTAATTAAGTTTACACAAATAATAAAGGAGTTTATTAATCTTTATATTAATTATAATGGGGTAATCTATAAAAAATCAATCTAAGCCAGTTGTACATGTACAGCGAGTATATTGCGGAATTAAATATCAATTCTGGTTAGGAATAAATTTTTTCTCTAAGAAATTAAAAGAAAATACAGTAAACCAGTTTTGAAAATGTTTTGCTCAAAAATTTATTAAATATAATATATTATTTTCTGACATAAGTAAATCTCATTTTTAAAAACTTAGGGTTTAACTAATGCAGATGATATTGTTGATTTAAGGTTTAATTATAAGTGAAGATATATAATTTTTTTGTCAATCAACAAAATTGTGGTCAGAAGTAGTTCAATTGTTCACTTTAACTTACTTTAAATTTCTGCAGCAACTTCGTTGATTTCATTGTCTTTGTTACCATCATGAACGCGAGATACCGATAGGATCTCACAGGTAGATAAAAATGTTAAGGTAGACGTTAGCCTGATGTTTTCAATCACGAAATAATTACTTCATAAAAACAACAATTTTGCAAATTGTAGCCTATTCTCAACATCTGGCACAAAACACACTTTAAAATAGTATCAGTTAAATTATTTTATTATATTAAGAATTAATTTGAAAAACTTACCTTTAAAGTTACATAAAACAGAGTCCTTCATTTGTTTTAAAATTTAATTATATTTTAACAATCATTATATTTTAGCTATATATATATATTGATGTATATTCTGATTTTTATAATTATAATAAAAAAATAGCAAAAAGAAATTGAATAATTCTATTATAATTAAGAATTAAATCATTCTAATAATACATTCTTGCATTTTTAATGCCATATGCATTTATAAATATCAAACAGATATCGAAAAAATTAAATTTTTTCCCACATTTTAAAATTTCTAGCTAAAAATATTTTTATAGTAAAATGCACATACTGAGTATCTAAAATAGTTTTTAATTTAGCATTTCTTGGCTTATAAATTTCAAAAATCAAAATATGGAACGATTTTCATTTTTCTAAAATATACGTAAAAGTAAGAAACACAGAAAATTTTCATTTATAAAATGAAAAACATACATTAAAAATATTATATTAAAAATAACACTAAATAGAGCTGTGAATATCACTCTCTATTTAGTGAAATTATTTGTATTAACTCAAGAAATTTGTCTCAGAATATTACATTAATTAAAAAGTATTGTATGGATTACATTGTTAAATTCCCGAAGTATTTTTTAATCTATTGAAAATTGAAAAAAAAATAAAGATTAAATTGCCATATCCTTTATCATGTTTCTTTTTCAACATTATTTTAACACAAAACTAGTCCTTAATGCTTATGGGAGGAAAAAAAATTAGGGGGTTCATATCCTCAAATGATATTTGATTGAAAATTTGCTTGAAAAACACAGAATTATTTTCTTAAAGTTAAAAACATGCTGAAGTAAATAAAAACTCAAATATTTCATAGTGTTAAATTGATAATGATATGTATTATTTTAACATATAGATATTACATAAACTTTTTTTTTCAATACATAATTTAATTAAATCTATAAAACTACATTTTTATAATTTTTTGCTATATGTGAATTAAAAGAAATAGTATTACAACAATAAAAAAAAATTATAATTGCTTATTATCGAAAAAGGATGTAGAGGTGAAATGTTAAAAGCGTAGAGCAGAGCCCTTTTTATTGCGGTAATTTCCCCTGAAACCGGTTTCCCTGGTGTCGTACTCCCAGTTTTTTAGAACGTTTTTCCTCCAAAATATGAAACCTTTCCATCATCTTCTCACTTACAACAAAGATGAATGAGTTACATTTTTGGAAAAAATCTTGCGTTACGTATTTTTAATATTGGGAATTTTAATTTTTATACAGTAATAATATCATTATTATGAGATAAGAATTTTATTATTTATGGTATTTAAAATTTTATATTTAATAAATGATTACTATAAAACTTAGTGATTAAAATTTAAAACTTTAACACTATTAATAATGTTTTCTCTCTTTTTGCATTTTATATAATTTAAATATAATTTCTTAAAATTTACTAAATAAATAACTAAATTATTAGTTAAATTATTCCATGCTTAAAAGTAATCACATAATACAAACTTAAGTAACTAATTTGCTAAAGATAAAACTTTTTTTCTTAATATTTAGATTTATTTTAATGATCAATTGATGAGTTATTTTCCTATGAAGTAACAAAGGAAATATATGAGCAAATTATAGATTGAATAGTATAAAATGACGCATTATGCAACTTTATAATTAGAAATGACCAGGTATACTTTGAAATTTTTTGGGAAAGTAGTATCAGATTTTTCATTAAAATATTTGAAAATTAAAATGTAGAGAATAGAAATATTTTTAAATTTAATAAAGAACACAAATTATGTCAAAGAAATTATAAATAAATAACTGGCTTTGTTCCTATATATTTCAATTTAATTCCTACCAGCAGTTTTTATATCACTTTTATAAAAAAAACTCTTAAATATGAAACGAATACTTAATAATCCTTAATTAAATTACTAGTATTAAAACTCAATGCCAGATTTAAAACAGTTCAAAATATCTAGGGGAACTCTATAAAGAGAGACTCAGAAATTACAGTAAAACTTCATCTTTAAAATAAACTCAAAATGCTTATGTAACAAACTGGATTTTTAACATGCGTCATAATATCAATTTTTAGTTAATATTGATACTTTTTACAAAACCGCAATAGCTTGTAATTCACTATACAATCAAAACCTCACTATACAATCAAAACGTATACATTATACTGCAACAAACACACTTATATATGAAAAAACATAACAAAAAATACACACAATATAAATTCCAATTGTATAATTGGATGTAATAAATTTATAATAGTGAATTTTAAGTATGATATCACTTATTTTAGAAAAATCAGATATGTAGAATATTTGAAATCAATTAAAATAAATTTAAGTCTTACCTTAGGAAACATTTTTAAATTATAACATAGAAAGGCAAATTTAATTTTCTATGATTATTTAATTTTTGTCATATATAATAAAAACAATGATATATTCAAAGAATAAAATGTTACTATTATAAGAATGAGTTAAATGGAATGGTGTGCCTTTAAAAATACGTAACCACTACTTTTCGATTCAGTTCTAAATTTGCATATGATTAAGTCTCATGAAATTCTACCACTTGTTTGATCGTCTATAGTTTGGTTACAAAATTATATGGACGTCGCTAAGAAATAGAGTAATCAGAAGAATAAAACATACCTATATTTTAAATGTTGCTTCAATTTTTGGAATTAGATTTATTAGAATCTACCTTTAACTGTTTCTTTTCTAACGAGTTGAGTTTACAAATTTAAAGATGCAGAAAATGTATTTTTCTCAACAAAGTGATAAATTTCTTTCCTCTTTTACTATTCTTAAAAAAAACTTTTTAGAAAATGTTCAATTATATAGCAATAACTTTTAGATTTTAAAGTTTTAAGAAAATGTTAAGTTATTAGGTTTTCTTTATTTTCTTAACTAGAGAAAGAGTTTACATTCTTAGAGAAGATTGACTATGTATTTAAAATTAATTTTTTTACATTTGCATAAAGGAAATGTGCATATTGATTTTAAATGCAGGTGTTAGCCTACCTAGCGACGTCCATGAAACGGAAAAACATGGTGCTTTTCATGGCTTATATCACTAACTACACTGGTGGAAATGCTGAGGATTATCCGACCAGGAGCTGTTGCTTTCCAGAGAAGTGGATGCGAGTGTTTGTAAATATTGCCTGTACTTTTCGAAAGCGTTCAGGGTCGATGAGGGGCAGCCGAACGCGGTTTCCAGAGGTACCCTCCGGGACAGGAGAGGAACACTGGGGCGCAGAGTCAGCATTTCCGGCTTCACGTCCACCGATTTCGCTTCACCGATTATCCTCTCGATGGAGAAGCTCGGTTTCGGAGGATGCGGAGGCTTCGTGCACTGGGGAGCGGAGGAGATAACATCGCCGGGGTTGTCGAAGATGGTAGGCGAAGGAGCAGTACACACTGCAGCTCCCGCCAAGGGGTGCTGCATCGTCCCTAAGTTCAGTGGGTGTAGGGTCACTCTCGCCAAGTCTTGAGGTGTCAAAAAGGGCACTGGGGGTGGCATGTAAGGATAACCCAGCGCCACATGAGGATGTCCGGCAAAAAGTCCATGACGATAAGGATCAAGTGTAGCTGCCATGAATGCAGAGGGGTCCTTTAAAGAATATGCCTGTTGTCTCTTATACCTTTTTCGCCTTCTTAAGAAGGACCCATTATCGAACATATCGATGCTTTTAGGGTCCAACATCCAAAAGTTGCCTTTCCCGGGATTTCCAGGTTCTCGAGGAATTTTAACGAAGCAATCATTAAGTGAGAGATTATGCCGGATCGAATTTTGCCAAGCAGGAAATTTGTCTCTGTAGAAAGGAAATCTGTTTTTAATGAATTCGCAAATTCCACTTAATGTAAGTTTTTTCTCTGATGAATGCAGTATTGCCATGGTAATCAATGCAATGTAAGAATATGGAGGCTTCACTAAATGTCCTTTGCCTTTACTGCATCCTGAATCTGCATTATTACTGTCCTGACGTTCTGAGGAAGGATCAGCGGATGTATCCGTGGTGTCTGCTTCAGCAATGCCACCACCATCAAAGTCACTGTCCTGCAAATCACTGTCGGAATCGACGGACACAAGAGTGCCTAATTTGGATTCGTGAGGTGGTAGTGTCATCATAGGAGAACACACGAGCTCCTGGGATGGGCAAAACCCCGGTCGTTGGACAACAGTTCCGTGTGGGACACTGTCCATCAGGTAACCTCCGTTTGTCAGTGAGATGGCCTGGCTTCTGGGGCCCGGCTCGGAAGCCATATGATAGCGCATTGGCTTTTAACACTGCTGCAGAACTACACAACACACGCTCTGTCAGCAATACAGGAAAAGCCCGCAAATCGCTCTTTACTGATGGAAAGTCTTCCGAGAAAAGTGCGACGTCTGGAGTAGGTTTCCAAACTCCATGGAATATCGCCCGGCACTTCATTCGCAAGGGCCGCAGCCAATCAATGAAGAGACGGAGTCAGGAGGTAGTTTCGAAGGCGGCTCTTAAGTTCAAAGGCTCCACCCTTATTTCATTACATATTCATGAGAGAAAATAACCATTCAGAGGAGGATTTTACGAGAAGGAGCTTCTTCATGAATTTCAGTACAGATTGGGAAAGTAAAACCTGTTTTAAACACAATGTATACCTGAAGATGAGTTATAAAGAATATTAAGGTAGGTTTGTGTTTATTGTTGATAAATATTGGTTTGTGTATATTTCATTTTAAGGCTTCCTATCATTAGGGTTTAAATTTTTTGAGATTTTCTTTAACATGTTTAAAAAGTGCTTCACTTTTTTTGATAAATATTGTAAAATTTTCTTTGAAATGTGGGACATTATTGGTCACAGGGTTTGCCGTGGTCCTTAACTAGAGGGGGAGGGGACACTTTGGGAGAGTAGGAATCAGAAGCTAATCTGATTGGTTAAAGGGAAAAGTAAATAGCACGTGTTATTTTTAAGTTGTAATATGTGTTTAGTTTTACTACAAAAAAGATTACTTTTCTCTCTGCAATGTGTTATTTGAATACAGAAAAACTTTTACTAAACTTTTATATCATTCAATTTATTAGGGTATTTTAACATATTGTGAAGTCAAATACTCTTTCAAAATTATCGTAAATATTTATTTTTAAATACTAATTTTCAATGCATTTTTAATCCGATTCATAGTTTTGTCTTTGTTATTTTTCTGTGAGATAAAGGAACTAGTCCTCTTTTCAAATCTTTTGAAAATAGCACAATCTTCTATCACCAAAACGTTTTCCATGTACTATGTGAAATTTACCTTTGATGTAGTATCAAAAAATATTTACATTATTTCTATATTTTTATTTATGGTATCAAATTTTGCATGAGTTATATACTCAAGATATGGGGGTGAATATTGCATTTACTGATCCTGCATTGTGATCCATTAATCAATGCGAAAATATTTGAGTTTCTTGCTCAAATAAAATAATCTAATAATAATTGTCAATAAATTATTTAACATACACAAACATTTAAAACTCAATTAACTATTTGTCTAATGCTTGTTAATCATGAAAATATTTTATGTGTACTTGGGGTGCTACATTCAAAACTTTCCCTAATTAACACAAAAATAAGGCATAATTTTGTAATATACAAAATAGTTGAAATTTAACTTTAAAAAAAAAGATGCCATTTTAATAGTCTATGTTTATTTGTTTTATTAATTTTAAATATTTGAAAATGATTCAAATTTTAGATTTATTTGTTACTTAAAAATGTGTTCCAGAATCTTTCAAAAGCTTTGTATTAATTCCTCACGGGGAAAAAAAACATGTGGTATATACGATTAAAATTTTTTTATCAAAATAAAAAGAGAAATATCTTTTTATTCGCTTAAAATCTGATTTTTAAACATGATATTTTAAAAATCTTTTTGTGTTATTCAAATTTTTGTGTAAGAAAAAATAGTCAACTATTCTTTGTATGAAGATTTTATGACGGGGCACTTCAGAAAAGGAATATTTCTCCATATATCGATTTAAGTACCTAAATTTGAAAAACCTGCTGCCTAAGCATGAATGGTAAATAAAATAAAAACTATTTCGAAGGAAAATTTAACAAAACTTATTGTTAGAAAACAAATAATGGAAAATTATACTGACAATGTCTGGTCATTGAGTAATAAACAAATGATTGGTTTAAGTATCCTTGATACATGATATATCTCACACATTTAAAATAAAAGTAAATCTTTTAATACGTAATAAGATCGTGTAAATCTTAAGAGCATTTTAATATGTTAAGCCTTCAGATCAAGTCTTCATTTGATACATTATATCGGAATTTATAAAAAGATTAATCCCACTGGGTATCAAACTTTCCGCTGGCCAGATGCTAAATGCTTACACGGTTCAGATTTAAAATAAATTGGAAATGTAAAGTGATGTAAACCGAATTAAATATCGATGAGAAAATGCACTGAAAATTAACTTTGGGTCATAATTATTTATAACCAAAATTTCTTCTCATCGGAGGTAAATGTTGCGCAAAACATTTTGATTGGATACATGTGCTCCATTGATATATATATATATATATATATATATATATATATATATATATATATATATATATATATATAATCCCTACTCTACTATGAATAATTTAATTTTTCACTATTTAAAATAGCTGTAATGTGACACCATCAAGCTGCAAAATATTAAAATACGCTTAGAAAAATTTAACTTCTTGATATTTTCTCTTTCCTATGATTAGAGAAATTATTTTTTTAATCATAGAAAAGAATGAAATACCGAAGATAAAATTGAGAAAAGGAAAATATATATCTTTTATGAAGTTGTACTTTTTATCTTTATAAGCGAAACAAGATTTTAAATAATTTTAAGGAAATATATATTGGAATCAGAGAGAACTTACACACAAATTAGGTTTTTCAAAATACTGAGAAAAGAAATTTTTTATGCAAATGTAGATATTCTTTCAAAATATATTAAATAATTACTGTTCTTTAAGGAATGAAAATGTTTACTTAAAGCTTGGCTGATTGATCCAATTAAAGACTCCTCGGATTTCAGCTATTATTTTTTTAAAAGAATCCAAAATACCATTGAAAATAATTCTTTATAATAGAGAAAACTTTCACTTTTTTGCTAAATCACAAGAAATATTTATTACATTAAATTGAAATTCTTGATAGGAAATTAATAGGAAATATTTTACCATTATAAGAAATGTGCTACTTACGATCAGTTTTACTTACTTTTTAGATTTAAAAATGGAAATCAGTTTGAAAGTATACTGAAATACAGACTTCAATAAAATCAACCATAAATTGCATCTATTAACTAACGAAATCCATTTTATATATAAATTTACTTGATAAGATGTTCCTGATTACGACATTGTTCCTTTACACTTTTCTTATATTCCAATGCAATGTAATCAACTTCCCCTCCCACAGTCCTGTAGATGTGTATATTTGAATCATATAGAACATACAAATTATTATTCATTTTGCATTTCTTCCAGTCATTTCTAAAATCATCCTCTCGTATTTTCTAAACATTTCTTGTCAAACAGCGATTTTAGAACTCTGTCTACCTTTAAGGTAATTTTTAGAGCTTTCAGTCCCTTAGCTATTAATTTTTTTTTATTTATTAGCATTTTATTTCCACACATACAATTCTACTTTAAACCAGACACAAAAACTTGTAAAGGACCAACTTGAAATTTTAATCACCATTGTATTTCCCAGTTTCGAAATAAATTCATGTAAAGTCTTTTTTTCTCTCTTAAAAAAAAAGAAAAGAAAAGAAAGAAATTGTTTCTTTTGAGCTCAAATTTTTAAAACGATTGATACTTGATCAGGATTTCTTTTTGTCTACAAATACGCTCTTTTTTAGCTGATCGTCTCACAGTATTTGAATTAAAATCGCTTACAAAACAGGTTTCCCTAGATATAATCGAATTACAATATTTATAGATAAGCCCTACTATAACATTTAAAACAGCAAAATATATGGACTTAATGCATCGGGCTAGAGTTACATATTTATTAACTACTGAGATCTCTAATAGCCAATCGTTAAGAAATACTGCATATTGAAGGCTCACTGTGGCCTTGGAGTAAAATCACGCACTTTGTAGTGGAAGGGGTCGGAATGATGCCGTAACTGTCAAACCACAGAGATGAGTTGTGTTTCCCAACCTTCTGCATGCACATTTGCCCGATGAGTGCTTGAGAGTTTACTGGTTTCTTCAATGTGACACGTTAATGTAGCCTAGCACCTATGTATAAGTCTGCAGAAAGTAACATGTTTTCGATGCTCAAATGCTTTACAACAGTTTTCGATTAATAGACTATCCACGTAACGTATACTGAAGAACAGAAAGACGAAATTCACTCCTGATATAAAAACTTTTGACAACGAATAGTTTAATAACTGACGTCTATTGAGTGGCACTTGAAGATACGCCGTGTTTTGTCATACGGTGAATTTATTTATAGATAGAGAACCGTATTCACGTTTCGTAAGTGAATAAACCAATGAAGCTCTTAAACACTCACCTTCGTAGATAAGTAAGAGGAGAATATGAAGTACGCACAAGCACTCACCTTAGTACACCTTGGTAAATGATTATGTAGAAAATATACATTATAAGTAAGCATTTTCCATTTTTCAACAATGTCTCGGATTGAATTCACTCTTGTACTCAGGAGTTCTATCACTCTATCAGTTCTATCACTAAGCCATTGTAAGACCTCTATAACTTGGACGCAGAGGAGTGGACAGCTGAAAGTCGTAAAACGTTTTTCAGTATCCATTGCGTATTTTTACGTTTCTTGAGGACTTTTCTTAAATAGTGAAAATAGTTTCGACGTTGGAAAGGATTGAAAACTCTCAAGCTTTCACAGCATCAGATATGCATACAGAAAAAGGAAACGCAGTACCCCCATCTCCCATTATTTTTCAATATCAGGATTTGAACAATGGGTCTTTCCTTTTGAAGCGATGATGAACCTAATATCTAATGACTTGTTTAAAATTTAGCTGGCCATTTTATAAAGATTAGATAATACTCATAAGTTCGGTCAAATCCTGAATTCTCATAATAATTACAAAGCTTTAAAAAGCTTTAATAAATAATAAACAAATAAATGTTAATGAAAATAAATTTATCATTGTAAAAGTACAGTTTAAACTCATTTGAAAATTTGCTATTCAAAATTATGATTATTAAATCCTCGTGGCATAATAAACAAAGTGTTCTTGATGTTTCATTTCTGTAAATCATTATACTTGAAGAAACTGGAACAATTACAACGTTTTCAGAGTGCAGTGCTAAGATAAATAAAGAAATTTCCTTAGCTTCCTTTGCAATAGTAAATTGGTTACTGAGCAGTGTCAACTTACAACAAAAGAGTATCATTATTGGATACTTTGTGCAATCAATTAAGCATGGATAAAAACGAATAGTCCGACGGGGAAGAAATCAAAAGAGGTGAAATAATTTTAATAAAGAATTGAAATTCTCTTTCCTTTTTGTATTTTACTTCTTAATTAAGGTAAATTTGTTGTTGTATAGTTCTAGAATTAATGATGATATTAAATCAGAATGTACCTGAGTAGTAATTTATCGTGATAATTATCAACATCATGCTATAAAAATTATTAAATTTTTATTTGTGATTGTTTAAACCCAAATAAATAAGCTTTAGAAATAGCCCTCAATGTTCGCTTTAAATGTTGGAGATTCAATAACATAAAATTTTGAAAAATGTTTTTAACTTGTGATTTTTAAACAAATATTTTTAAATTGTGATATATTTTTGAACGGTACATGTATGGGGGAAAATAAAATTATAAGCAATATACAATTTAAAGCTACTATTTTCTTAATTAAATTATTATTATTATTTTGCATCGATTCTATTCAAAATCCACCAAAACGAAAAAAGTCCTTTTTAGTGTCCCACAAAATTCTTTTCAATTAAACTACAACATTTTCTACTTATTTAGCAGCTCATATCTCAAAATCAGACCAACAATTCAGTGGAATAATAAAATACATGCATTTCCATATTTATTCTTTTCACATTTAAAAATTAATTTTTCGCTTTTATTCTGAATTACAAGACAGTAATAAAGAGATATTGAGAAAGTTTTTTTTTTCCTTGTGCCCTCTATCGCTCAGCGCGGCTACTCGAAAACTTCTCAATTCATGCCGCCACTTTGCTACAATGGCGAAGGGAATAAACGTCACTTCTCAATATAAGTCATTTAAAATAGTCAATAATAAAAAGAAAATTTGTAAAATTCAAGTAATGAAATTGATCCTCAACCCTGTATCGGAATTTATTGAATTAAATATATATAGACTGTTATTAATATCACATAACAGATTAATGAAATTAATATGTTAGCACTATTAAACTAGTTTATATAAAATTTCATTATATGACTTTCATTTAATTTAAAAGGAAAATTATCTAATTAGAATTATTAGTAAGCTTTCGTGTTGAATTATTTTCCCCATTAGGTTGGTATTTCTTCAGACCAGTAACTATATTTCTTTGTATTATTTTTCGTGCAATATTATATAGTTTTGCATTTGGTGAATTTTATTTTTGGTCTCTACAGCAAAATATTGCATTGTATTTAAGGTTCTTATTAGAAATAATTTATTGTTTTCTTTTTATACATTGTAAAATACTTGTTAGAAATGTAAATAATGTATAAAAGTAAGCAGAAAAGAAATACCCAATTCACACTGTTCAACAATGGCTGATATTGACACCGGGAGTTTTACTTCGAAGAGCAGAGAACTTGAGTAGTTTTTCTTTTTCCCTTTTTTTATATTCTCTTTTCTTATTTACTGATTATGATAAAATCATCATTGATGAGCGTTATACATGTTAAACTCGTCCTTTTACAAAACAAATTCGTGAGTTGCCAATAAGCAGTAACTACTATCACAAAATTTCAAGAAATAGCAAATGTTTCATTCACTTCGTATTTCACAGGCTTTTTTTTCTTTCACAAGCTTCAAATGCACAAATTTTTCTTTTTCCACTTGATTTTAATTTATTTATAATATATCACATTCCTCTTATTAAGGGGAAAATGTGATAATGAAACTAATATGAAGGAAAAGATTTTAAAATAAAGTTATCCGAATTTTTTTTACTAATATTTGAAAAATAAAAGAAAAATGTAATGTTAAAAGCAGATAATTAAGTACTGTTTATTACATAGATATTTATTAATCCCATTCGTGTAACAGTGTTTTCAAAGGGACATTTACGTTTTCTGCTTGAGAAATAACTACGGGAAATTTTCATAAATATGGCAGTTTTAGATAAATAGTTTAAATCTTTATAATGAAATTTTACAGGATAAACAAAGAAGAGTTATTGATAATACGTATTTCAGTTAAGTTATTTGTTGTGTGTAGCTCTATTTCATGAAACCCGGTGGTTTAGTGGCAGCGTTTCGCGCTCCCACATCACATACCTGAGGTTCGATCCTCGAGATGGGCAAGGTCGACTCAGCCATTCATCCCTTCAGTGGGTCGATAAACAGAGCACCAGAGGTTTCATGTTAGACTGACTACCTAGCCTAGACATATACTTCAGGGCCTTCTGTTAAGAAAACACATTCGGGCACTTTACACTTTGACCCACAATTGGATGTTGTGCGACAGGTTTTTAGCTTAATTTTATATACATTTATATAATTTTTCATAAAGCATGCTCCTTCTGTATAAAAATAAGGTACTATTTATATACAGAACATTGTATATCTAATTTTCTGCATAAGCGTACCTTAGTTTTAATTTCAACTCAATAAATATCGTAGTAGAATTTAAAAATGGACTACTGTTATTCTTTAATATTATATTCATTTTTCCTTTGGGATTTCTCATATTATTTGGAACATTTCAATATGAATGTTTCATATTATCGCCTTTACAATCAATTACTAATTTATTTTTTAAGACTTTTAACTATAGAATTATAAGGAAATCATCACTGAAACAACTGATATTGTGATTACTATTTAGTATAATTTTTATACTTCAGTTCACAATCGGCAAAATGTAGTTCTCAAAAGTAACAGTAATTTGTAATTCCTAAGCGAAATGAAATACTTTTCCTAGTTAAATTTCTCAATATTGCACAAAATGCATCGTATACATTTCAGAACATTTTATAATACGAATAATACTTTTGCTATACAACAATAACGCCTGATTTTTAGGTAGTTAAATATTATGTATGTATATATATGTACAAGAGATTCAATATTAAATAAAGTAATTTCATTTGTAAATAATAAGCAATTTAATTTTACTCTATTCCTGAAAAAATAATGAAAAATTTAACTTTATTAACTTGGTAAAGAGTAACATATGAATCAAATACGAGTATTTACCATTTTTCAGAATGATGACATCAAAGTTTTACTAAATATTACAATAGAAATATGAGAATTGAAATAAAAAGTTTAAAAAAAATTTGCATTTTTTATAATTTTAAATTTATCCAAATATTTTTAATCAAAAAATATATTTTCTTAATATAAAACATATTACCACATAAGGCATATCTTGTTTCTTGCCTTCTTAATTTACAATACAGCTCCAAATAGACTTTGAATGAGTCGAGCAATTTTTCTCCAATGACCCTTTCTCTTAAAATTAAAATAATTGACAAACAGAAAGCTTATAAATAATGTATATGTACCCAGTTAACATTTAAGTGCTGTAATATAGCTTAACAGTACAGTTCATTAGTTCGTAAAAATTTAGATGTCTTGCTAGGAATACCAATTCTTAGGTACTACTATAGTTCATAATATGAAATTTAATTTGAAATGAAATATAAGTTAAAAATAAAATATTGTGAGAACTAATTAAAAACTTCCCAAAACAAGTGGAGTGTTTCTCAAATTTATGTGACTAAATTCAAAGAGAATATTTTAATAAATACTTTTCTGAATGAAAAACTGTTAAACAGTATTTGTGCTATGTGTAATATCCTTATTTTGAAGCAATAATTGCTTGTGGGGCAAAATGAATATTAAATTATAACAATCAAAGTATTCTTTGGGTTGTATTTCTACAAACATCTCTTAATGTTGACATGAAATTTTATTACATTAAGATCGATTTAAAATTGAATATATTTAACTAAAATAACATTTAAGTAACAAATAACTTTTTATTTAATATTATACCTATTCAGTTTCCTTAAACAAAAAATTTTTGTTTGAAAGTAAGGCAATCTTCTTACTTGTATAATTCGCAAAATGTATGTAAGTTTGAAATAATAGTAATATATAACATGCATTACTTTTTTTTAACTTACATCTTATTGGGTCACCATGGCTTCGTGGTAAGACATTGCGTTTCAGAGCGGAAAGTCTTAAGCCCAACAGCTGTTGTACAAAGTGAGATAGATGGTGTGATTCTAGTTTCTGCATGCACGTCTCGGGGTGGGTGCTTTGAAATTTTCCGAGTTTCCTCCTTTGCGACACGTAAATACGACCCACCGTCTATGAAAAGCAGTCAAGGAAAGCAGCTTACGCTGTGAACACAAAAATGTCTTACAACAACGTTAGGTTATCCTCTACGGGGTATCGAAACTCATTATTTTTTTAAATATTTGAAAATCATCTAAAAACGATTATTCTATTAAAATTAACTTAAAAAAATTAAATAGTTGTTAAGTTGATGACCAAAGTGTGATAATTCATGTAATAAAAGTAAAAATACATATAAAAAATAACATTAATATCAAAAATTTTAGTTTTAAAAATTCATTTATATTTTCAGAGATGAAAAGAATATATTTACTTTCGTTTAATGATTTATTTGAATCGCGTAACGAAAATGTTTATACTTTGGCGAGTCAACGTAGATGTGTGAAAGCGGCAAAAATGACTCTTCGCTGAAATAGTGCCAAGTTGGCGAAAAAACATTTAATCGTAGCGCGCTAACAAAAATGAAACTGAGATTAAGCACGTGTTGCTTTAAGCCGCTCCGACAACTATAAAACCTCGGTTGAAGGCAAATAATGTCGCTAAGTGGCAGCAACTGTATCCATACATGTATACTCAAACATCTAACGTAGATACATAAATATTAACAAAACAAGAAAGAAAACTTTCATCCCAAAATTTTACCGCCTTTAGAAATAACATCCGCTGGCTTATTCGTAGGCCTAATTTTACAGTTCTGTAATTCTTGCAGCTGCAACGGGGAATAAATATTTCTCTCTGTCGGCTCTGGTCTCAAAGGATATGTTGGGGGTATGGGAACAAGGGACAAAAATTCTCTGCAGTTGCCCTCGTCCGTCAGCCCTTGTCACCCCCGCTTAGTCTTCCCCCTATCTCTAACCGTATCGTGCTCTATTTCGGGTATTATGTGTGAGTTTATGTCAATACAATACATCGCTTCAAAACTTATCATAGGATGAATAGGGATTTTTTTCCTCAGAGGAGGGGAGAAAAGTTAAATGCCGGGAAAATGAAAAAATTTAATCGTCAAATGTGTGCATTGCATTTTTTCTGCGTTCCTCAAAATTGTGAGAAGCTAAAAGTTCTTCAAAATTTTAGCTATTCATGAAATTTTTTTAAATATCAATTTTTTGCTTTAAATAAAGCACATGCGTCGATAAAAAAAATTGATACTATAATTACTATCTTCAATAAATGTTGAACATTTTTATTGTTCTGAACAAATAATTTTAAAAAACTGATAACTTCATTCTTAAGTTACGGAATGAAAATCAAATAAATCGAATCAATGTAACTTCTCTAATATAAATTTGTTTTTCAAATTTTTGACTATGATTCTAATATGTATATATATATATATATATATATATATATATATATATATATATATATATATATATATATATATATATATATATATAAAGTCTCCTCCAGCATCAATGCACTTTTGTAGACGAATTTTCCACAGATTAAATGCCTCAAGCCATTCATTTCTTCGAATAGATGAAAAAATGCATTTATAGACACACCAATCTCTTCTTCTGAATGAAAACGACGTCCACGTAAGTTCTTTTTTAGATTAAAGAATAACCAAAAGTCGCACATAGCTAGATCAGGTGAATACGGCGGAAGTTCGATCACTTTAATTTGTTTTTGTTTAAGAAACTCAAATGTTAATCCGGCTGTATGTGAAGATGCATTGTCATGGTGAAGCATTAGTCCCCTAACATTCAGTTCATGTAGAATTTCTGGAAGAGATTTAGTGGTATACCAGTTAGCTGTTACTGTCTTCTGTCCTTCCAACTTGATGGCTTTGACCAATCCCGTACATCTGGAGAAAACGGCATACATCACTTTTTTCAGTGCGCGTTGTTTTTTCATCATTGTTGGCGTGGGATCATCTTCAAAGACCCATACTTTGCTTTCTTGACGTGTTGGAACGTCAAAAAACGGTATGTACGTTTCATCACCTGTTACAATTTTAGAAATGATGCGGTGGCCATCATCTTTCAGCATATTAATAGTTTCTTTACTGATTCTGACATGCTCCTCTTTTTGATGCCCAGTTAGATTATGGGGAACCCAACGGCAAACTACTTTTTTCATATGTAATTCTTCATGATTGATTTTGTGTATGGCAGCCGGTTCCAATGTTAATTTCCTTCTATATCATTTGATAGGTACAGCGATTATCATCCATTAACATTTTTCGTATGGCAGACACATTATCCGGGATTACTGCCGACGGCGGCCTTCCTGTGTGTTCTTCATCCTGAAGAAAATTGCGACCTCTTCCAAATTCTCTAAACCATCTGAATACAGTAGCACGAGCTGGAGATTCATCACCAAATGCTAATTGCAACCGTTGAACGCATTCTTCTTGATTTAATCCTGCTTTGAAATCGTAGAAAATCATATCGCGAAAATGTTCTCGCGTCAACCCCATTTTCTCTTCTGTTTAAAATTTATTCCACGCTAAGCAAGTTGAAGTAAGTCAGTAAAAAATCGTCTTCTGTGTTAAAATACTTTGTACTTTAAAATTAAACCATTATTTTTATTTTGTAAATTCTTGTCTTCGCATATCTCAAAAATTTCAGAGTAACCCTCGTATATTTCTGATACATATATTAAGGCATATACTTTTTAGATTTTGAAATTATGAATTTTCCAAGTTTTCTTCCTTGTTTCGTATATGTGACATATTACTAAAGAAAAAATATTTTCATACGATTTTTCATCATAGCGCTGACAGAGCCACATATGGGGGAATAAACCCTAGTTGCAAAAAACAGATTTTTCGATTTAAATAATTAATTGATCTAATTCCGTTGGAATTAAAAGATGAAAAGGAATAAAGAATCTTTCTTGTTTGAGTGCATTTGATGTGTATAAACTCTCATTATTTTCATGAGTTTACTTTCAGAAAGAATATAGCTGTATTACGAAAACCAGATACAAATGTATGAAATGCTTTCGCATAATGCGCAAAATGTACAATAAAAACTTTCACTTTCAGAATGAAAAATATAGTTTAATTAACTAAGGATTTTAATGTGATATTTGGTACAAGACTTCTACGTGGTTTGGTGCAAGTGTGTCGGTAAAAGTGTTAGTTCAGTGATACAAATGTATCACTGAGACTTGCGATTCCTGAAAGAAAACCTGTATCCTGCAGAAAGAAAATTTTACATCGTTTTACACTTAATACCAACTACTTATGTATCTTTATAAACTGAAATCGAAACATAGAATCATATATAAAAAATGCAATATAATACTAAAAAATGTAGTGTATTATCTAGTTCTATACTTACCGCGCAACACATACAACTTATACGGTAATATCCTAAAACTTATAATTGTCATTTGATTTTGCTACTCAGTATCTTCACTTTTACGACTTTAATAACAACGAAGATATTACTTTTCTGGTGATATGACGTGTACAAAGTGCATATTAATTTCTATTAAATTAATATCTTAATTGTATATAAAATGAATGGTAATGAATATGTTTATTAATTTTTTCAAATCATTTACTTTAGTCCTGATTTAAAGACTGCAACATATTGTTTGATATGTAACCTATGTTTATAGAATTATATTATTTAAATATAACTACATAATTAAGAACTGTATAATTATATTATCCTACTATACGACCAACATGACTCGATTCATATTACTTAGATGATGTCTGAGAATATTCTATTTTCTAAATCTAAACTTTGAAAATTAAACATTTGTTTAAAAACGAATGTTTTAAAATTTTATATAAAACGAATTCTTAGTTTTCTTTAAATATTTAAATGAAGACTTTTCTTTCTTGATAGAAATTGAATATAAATTAATACTTCTTCCAGTTTGGAATTGGAAAAGAATCAGATTAATTATTTGGAAAATTTTTCTTATAGGAATTTACTGCTAATTATCAATGTTACCTATACTTTAAGTGAATAATTCTCCGTATTTTCTAGGAACGCGCTGATCAATTAACTCAAATTTGTAAAATATAATCCAAATATAAACACATTCTTCTATCAAGTACATTAATATAAATTAATACAAACAATTTCTTACTAAAAATATATCAATGTAAGAATTAATAAGCAATTGATTCTAAAGAGTACTATGAATTTCCCCCCCCCCTTTTTTGTTTACAATTTTTTCAGTTTTATTTACAGCAAAAGTTGTAATAGAAATTTTTACCTTTTTATTCTTGTCTTGCTTTGTTTCTTTTATTGCAAAAATCAGTGTGGTTAAGCAAACTTATTAAAATTTAATTCATTTAACTTTCATGCTAATTCATTTAAATCAAAATCATTTGTTTTTTGCAATTAAAGAGAGATGGTAAGCTTTACCGCAGGGACTTCTAAAACAATCAAATTTTTTTTTCCGATTTTGAATATTAAAAAAGTCTATATGAATTGTTTTCTTATTCAAAACACTAAATTAGAGATAAAATGTATGAAAAATTATATCAATATTTTCAATAATTAATAACAAAATATTACGTTAAATCTTGACAAACCCTTAAATTTCATTTTGAATGTCAACCCTAATATTCAAAACGAAGCGTTCATGATGACAAAATTATGTCATTGGTGAATATTTTATCTAGACTTCATGAAAGAAATTTTAAAACAATTTGCAATTGATTAAATCAGAATAAAAAGCATAGTAATCAATCATAAATGATGTCGAAAAAAGTTTCGTGTTTAGCTTTAGAAGAAATCTTAAATCAATTTTACGAATTCTTGTTTAATTGAAAACTTGTTTTAATCTTAAATTGTCATTGAAAATTTAAGATTAAGACTCACATAACTTAATCTTATTCAATTAAATTTACAGTTAATTTATAAATTATAAGTTAGGAGGATTAATATTTTTTACATTTTATTATATTTGCAACAATACTATAAATTAAACTGACTGCTGAGAATTGATTATTCTGTTCTCTCTAAATTCTAACTCTGAGAAAAATTTAAATATAGAGAATACTAGAGCTTTTTATTATTTATTCATTTTTTGCTACTAGTTATTTCTACTTTTAGTTAAGGGATTCAATATATAATTCCCGTTTTTTTAATAATTTTTCTCTCCAGATAAAACGTGCAATGTGTTAAATTGAAACTTTTATAAACAGCATGCTTTACCAAATTAATTTTAAAAGGTATTGTTTGTATAATTTAATTTTAAATAAATCTCCTACTTATAAAAAAGATTTTTTATTAATGAGTTACAAACTTTGAATTTTAAATTATAATTGACCTTAAATTTTATAAAATGTATAAACGAAGTGCAGCGACGAAATATTTACAATAAAAATTACAGCAGACGACATTTTTGGGGGGATTAAGTAATTACTCTTTACTTTTACTTTGGCTACAAGTTGGTTGGAATTGGTTACGACAAAAACAGTTTTGGAACTTTATGCTTGTAGGCTTATAGCTCGCATTGAGTAAGATTGAGTTTTTTCACAAAACTCGTCAAAAATTTAAAACACCGTTTTGGAACTTTCACCAATTTATGATACACATTTTGTACAGAAACAACCAAATTTTGACAACTTTGGTTGGAATGTGTAGCTAAAATGATGAGGGTATGTATCTGAAAGTGTTGCCAACATTGATCATAACTAATTAAAAAGTTCCATGACCAAAAAACATAGTTTTTTCACGTTCTACTGTTGCGTTAATCAGATAAATAGTCGCTTAACTGTGCAAATTTTTGTGGGTCATTTGGAATTTATCGATTACTCGACAACCACTATCATTTATAATCTTAATCGGTTTCTTCTAAATGCATTTCTTAGATACCTTAAGTACATTATATATACATTTTTCAATATATTTTAGTTTTTTAAGAATAAAAATATATTAATTTTTCTATATTAATTATATTAATATATTAATTTCTTTAGAAACTAATTTTTAAAAAACTTATTATATATATAACTTTTGAAATAAATTAATAAAAAGAAAGATTTGTAAGTATTTATAAATATTTTGACTCGTTTTACATTATCTGGTTTTGATCAAAAGAAAATATACATCAGAAATTAATGAAAAACTATATTCGTTATATGGAAACAAAATGTCTATTTTGTGCTGAAACTGTTCACTGTGAAAAAAATTTACTTGATATAAAAAATTTACTATTTTCTTTTTTGTAGAAACTTGTTTTGGGGAATATGAAATTGAAATATAATTTAAAGATAACACTTAAAATTTGAAAATTGAGACTAAATTTCAAGCATATTATATTTTATATAATGAATAGATATTTTGCATTTAATACATTCATTTTGTATAAACAGATTAACTTAATAAGAACTCAGTGGTTGATGTTTTTTTGAACACAAAAAGGTTGATGAAAATTTACCAGTTTCAATTATTTGATCAAATAGTATCTGTTTTCAAAACATATGCAGTGGATAATCGGTTAACAAACTTAGTCCGTTACAAAAACATGCTCGCTTCCGAATTGCTTTTTAACCAATCATCCATTGATTTTCCAAAGATTTGTGAAATCGATTAATTCGTTCTGGAGACCCTAAAAATTATATAAAAAAAGGATGTATAATTTTTTAGTACGCTTATTAAAAATTATTTTCGGTTTTGAATGCAATCAAAATTGAAACTGATTGTGTACTTTGGCTATAAATAATCCATTGGAACAATTTTTTCTAATATGAAACTTTGAAGTTTAATAGGCAGACAACATAATTCAAGAGGGATGAAAACGATTTTTGGTCCGTTTGGTTTGACAACTCTGCACATTATGTTCTGAAAGCCGAGAAGTGTTCGTTAGAATTCGTTTTAGTTCGTTATTCGAATATGTGTTCGTTGTCCAAACGCAAAAATCTTCAATGAAAGTGTTCGTAGTCCGAACTGTTCGTAAACAGATCGCCCACGGTATATACCTTACGTACAAGAAAATCTTTGTCAGTGGTAACAGCTGACAGCTGAAAGTCATTGTTAAGCATGTGATCCATGTCTCACAGCGAATTGCCTTCTTGGGAGACTTTAATAAAATAAATGGATCGCATTCACAAGTCACAATGGAGAAGACCCAAAAAACTTCAGAACTCCCATATTTGAAAATGTTCAAACACAAGGGTAGCAAATCTATCTTCCCAACATCAACAATAGCTAGGATTGAATTTGAGTCTCTCTACTCCTTAAAGTGTAATCCTATCACAAGATCATCGCAAGTTTACATATAAAACACTTTCAAAATTTTTGAGCTATTAACTTTTGCTATACTTTTGCAATATTTAAATTATCAGAAGTCAATAGATTGTTTTCAAAATCCGTATTTTTGCTTCGACTTCAAATCCATCAATATTTAAAATGCAAAACATTGAGAATTCAAAAATAATACAAAGTATCTTTGCGCAATTTTGGAGACTTTAATGAGATGTCAAAATAAATAGCGTTGTTAATGAAATATATATTATCTTAATTACGTGTATATTCACAACATTTCTATCAATTATACTTATATCTATTTCTAGTCCAGGTGTACTTTTAATTCTTTTTTAATTTTTATAAAATTTATAATTCGCATTACAAAATGTAAAAATAAGCATTAAAATAAAAAGCTCTTTAAAACTAAAAATTGGTTTTAAAAATCTATTTCTGACTATTTTTTGAAATCATAACTGATGAAAACGTGTTATATTAAACTCATGTAAACAAAATAGTACCCGATATCAGAATAAAATTGATCACTGATAAAATTCCTTAATGCTTTACTTATACTTTTACACTTTTGCCCTTTTAAAAAGATCTGTATTCGCTTTTAAAAAATGCTTTAATTCATTTTAAAACACCAACCTGAAATCATTTCATAATTTTTTAAAGCTGCAAGAAAAAGCAATAAGATAAATTTCTTTAAGTAGTCTATGTTCTAACATTGCTATGAGAATTACATTCCAAAAAGATGGTTAAAAATTAGAGCATTCTAATAGGACACTTATGGTCCGTTATGTGAGACTACTATCAAAATTGACCAAAAATATCCATTTCTATCAAACTAGAGTTCTTTTGACATTGTTTTCTTGACAGCAAAATGTACTTTATACATTTTGTCTCAAATTTTGAAAATGTATTTCAATTAATTAAGGATAGCTAGAATAGCAAGCAAGATAATTGTTATTGATGACACTTGAACTAACCAAGCTCGCTATGCCTTGGTTATGCGAATTTAAGTCAGTAGGGTACGTATTTTGTTAATCAGAGCACCACAAAGGTGAAAGTACGACTTTGCTCTTCAAATCCTCCGATAGATAGCACCACCAGAGGATCCACTCCTCCATTTTAACATTGATCTGAAGGGGGAGGACCATGCTCAATGACCGACCACAGGACTTTTAATTCCATAGATTTAACGAGCACGCATATCGAATGTACTCGGTAGGTCTTAAGTGGCATTGGAAATCCAATTGAATAAATATAAAGCAAAACGTGTATTATAAACAATATTTTGGCTATCTTTTTTGTTGCCTATAGTGAATATTGTGCATCATTGAAAAGACTAGCAGCAGTCTTTGAACACGAATTGTGATATTTAATAACCTCTTAATAAAACAAACATCAATAACTGGTAGTTTGTCGAGTTATTTTTTTTAAATTTTGCTATCAATTCCAACAAATTCTATATTCAAAATTTTCTTCATTAACAAACATTTGGGCATTTTTGTCATGCCCGAACTTTCTTGTGGACAAATAGAAAGATCCAGTGCTATTTTAATTAAGAAATGATGCTTTGAGTCCCGGAAATTGATGAAGTAGGTGATTCCACAAACACAGTTTTCTCAATTTTCAAATCACAACAACCAAGGCTCATTTAGCTTAAACTATTTAATATGAATATACATGCGAAAGTGTTTTCAACGTTCTCTAGTACACTATTTCCACTCACAATAATGATGTAACAATGCGATATTTTTTAATGCATGCATACCTTACAGGCAATTGAATGGTTAGCACTCTGACTTTCGTCTCAAGAATGCATGAGTTCGAATACCGCATAGGTCTTGGATGTTTTTAGTTGTTCGAAATCCTCTTTAAGTTATTAGTCTCGTTCTAATTGCCTCTTATTGGCAAAAAATGACCGTTAGGTGACAAACAAACCAAACTTATCCTTGTTTTTATGGATTATTTTTTATACATAGAAATCAGTGCATAATCATATGACTACTCTGATTAAAACCCGAAAATTGAGAAACATCTTCATATTATCTATATATGTAACCATTTATTATTAAAAATATATAGACAAATTCAAGTTTTAATTTTAAATAAGACCAAAGATAATGAGATTTGTACATTCTATTGTTTTACTTCTACATCAGAAGTACATTTCTAGGTGTATGTACTACTTCAGAAGACTATTGAATGATGAATATCTTTTTATATGTATCGTATCAATACGATTGCTTTTATCTTAAATAAAAGTTTGAACTTAACATCTTCGGATAAACAGAGAGGCATTTACAGATCCTTAAATAACCAGGCTATGTTGTCTAAAACTACCACCGAATATATTTATAGGAAGCTAACTTATAATGACTAAATAATGTACCGTATTTATTTAAATACGTTATGTTCCCAGCAGAATATTTCTGCTTATTTGAAATTACTAACTATAAAAAATTGCCTTTAAATTTGCACCAAAAGACACATCATAGATGATTCACTTTTCTTGAAATTTCCACACCACAATAACAGAAAGCTAGTATCCAAAATAATTAACAAATACAGTTCTTATGAATACATCAGATTGAATGGACCAGTATCAAACCCACCATCTTCCTGCCGCAAGAAAGTGTCTTTACCATTTGGGTGCAATTGTTTCAGCATAAGATAAAAAAAATAGTTTTTAGCGTCATATTTTGAAAATACAACTAATTGTGTTAGTATTGCAGTAATACTGATAATAAAACTACAAAATGACCATATGGCACTCCTTTGTTCACTATTCCACATAGGTTGATTAAAATTGTTGAAAAATGTATTTAAAATTTCATTATATTGAAAAAACTGCAATATATTCATCACTAAACTAGCTAATAATATATCTCTCATGGAAGAAAAATAGTAAATATCGCATTCTGCAGAGTTAAAGTTCCAAGTTCGACCTCCCTCAAAGTTGTACAACAGATATATAGATGTTGCGTTTCTGCTTATTGGGTGTAGGTTTTTAGGTATGGTTTTGCCCTTAGGTTTTTCAAGCTTTTGGTCTTTTTGCTTTTTTGCCAATAGAACACGTAAATATGACTCATTATCCATGAATATCCTTTTGGAAGAAAAACGTGGCAAATATTCAGTTGCTTAACCACAATGAAAGACTAATAGAAAGTCCACTAGCTAGTGTCAAAATTGTAATGTGAATACTTATTATAATATTTTCTACGAGTTTGAAGTTTTAAAATTATTAAAAAATTTGCATCTTATTTCTTAATACTAAATTAATTAACGAATGAAAATGTAATATCTTAACCAGGAACACAAAATGCAATTTCATTGAACAGTCAATTCGAACATTCAAGTTAATATTATTTCATATATTGAAAGGCATTTAACTGATTCCTTATCAGCTATATTCCTATAGTTGACAAGGTAGATTTATTAATTATTTTAATTAACTAGTCTTCAGCCATTCACTACGCAGAACAATTTTTACTTAATAGCATGCATAAGGGATAGTTAAGACTAATTTGTAAGCTAAAATCACACCAATGTTTCATCACAGCTTCTATAGTTCGTTTAATCAAGTCAAAATACAATTTATGTATAAGATATTCCTCTAAGCTGGAAAATCATGCAAGGAATAAAAATAATTGCAAGTGTTTAAATAGAAAATTCAGTCACATCCTGCTTCGTGTGGCGTGGCGTATCATAGAGAATCGTATGGAACCTCATTCCTCACTCCATGTGTCAAATCATAAGATTGCACACTTTCAAGTAACAAAGTTCTTCCTTATTTTTTACAGGAGTTTTCCGTCTGGACCAGGTTCTCATAAGAAACAAATTCCACTGTTTTGTATCAGTATCGGTGGTTACTGAATTGTCTCTTTATCTTTTTACTTAGTCCTTAATTGACAGTTCACTAACCAATCCTAATCAGTCAAAACTTGTCCAACGTAGACATTATAAAATAGGTAGTTAGAAAAAATTTCAAGAAAATATATAACCCCTGTCCAAATTTCCAAATTTTCTGTTAGAATTAACAAAATATTTATCTTTTATTTTATTTTATTTATTTATTTATTATTTTATTAATTTTTTTTATTTTATAAAGTAAGAAAAATAAATCATATTAAATTTAGATACTATTGAATCACTTATTACACTTGAAAATGTATGTGAAATAAGAATATTTCAAGCTACATTATTTTTGTTGATATTAGAAATAAATAAAAGGTTTAACTAGCACAAATGGTATACTAAAATGCATATTCATGCATTTTTCTTATCGGCATATTTATGAACTTAAGACACTACAATTTTAGGGTGTAGATATTGAGGAATTGAATGCCACGGAGCTTACACACAATGTAAGAAAATAATTTCAGATCAACAAATAAGAGGAAATTTTAATTTAAAGAATTTTGAGTATTTCTATATAAGTAACATTTGATCAGATGCATGTGAACAAATAAGAGCTTACCCTATGAGCTTTATTCTACAAACATGTATTTTTTGCGCTTAATAACATGAATAAATAAAAGACTTTTAAATAATGAAAAATATAGGTCAAACCATTGATAAGTACTTTAGATAGTTATGGCCAAGAGCTAGATTAAGCGCATTGGTGTTCAAAGAAGTATATGCTTCAAGTGCTTTCAGCAAGATATTCTACTAAAAATATACTAATTTTTTGCATCTTTTCAAGGAAAAATGTTTATTTCAATATTTTTACTAAATTCTTTTAAAATAATTATTAGCCATATATCTTAATCTTATACAAGTCTTGTCACTAGTACAATTTTTGTCACGTACAATATTCAAACATTAACCAAACAAAACCATAAAAATGCCTTATATTAATTAATTTTTTTCCTTTATTAATGAAATATACTGCGCAAACTATTACCAAAAATCAAACTCAACAGCATGGTATCTTGAGATTCATTATCAAAATTTATGTATATTTAGTAGATATACATAAATTAAAATTAAATGCAGTTTAAATTTTTTAAAAATTGTAATCATCTTTATATAGTTATTCTAATATAAATTCTATCTTTATATTCTATAAAGTAATCATTGCATATTATTATCTATGAATTTAGTATGAATAAAATGAGAAGTTTTATCATAAAACTTTAATAGTAGAATATTGGACTAATTGATAGAATTTAGTTCATAAATAAATGTAAATTAAATTTTTAAATAATGTAACATATATTTACCTTACTATTTCTTCATATTTAACAATTATCTGAAATTATTGTGTCACTGTCAGAATCTGCGACACAAAAATAGAAAGAGAGAGAAGATTTGTTGGAAGATACTAACAAACATAAATAGATCTTTTAAATACAATGATAAAAGTTGTTCTATAGTAGCTCTTTTACCAATTATTTTATCCGTTAAGGAATGTCCGACAAAGCCCGTGTGCATGTTTGCTTTAAAAAGATGCGTATTTAAAGTGGTGGATTCAATTCGTTTACTTCCAATACAAAACCCCATTGAAGAAGAACACGTGTTTTCACAAGAGACAAAAAAAATTCCTGGCGGTTTACTATAACTGGCAACCATTCTAGCAGGTCAATAAAAAGCAATACACGGCATTGTAAATGATTTGGTGGACCTGTTATGTAGGTGGAATTGCGTTCTCTTTCACCAATTCGACATTGAGACATCTGGATTCACAACAGTGATCTTCAGGGCGGTCTACTTCTTTGTTCAAACTTCTCTATTGAGGGGATTTTCCAGCCCAATAGACATGCCTCTTAACAATCGCTGGATGCATTAGGGAGATTAGAGGTGGTCTTCTAAATCACGTTCAGCGATCGGAAGATTTGGCTGGCTATCGCCTTTGGCGTGTTGTCACTCTACACTTCACATCAATTCAACTAAGCCAGCCCCACCTCTCTTTCTCAGTGTTATGATATTTCACAGTTAATTTACGCTGTAGGAGAGAGTTAGGAGGACCATTGATATCATTTAGAGTTGCCAGTATTTCTGTTAAGAGGGATGTTTTCAAATTTTATGTGCTACGAATGGCGTGGTAAAAGTGTGAGTTCAATACTATATAGGTAACATTTGTAAAGAATGATATGATAGCTTACATATAATCAACAAACATTTGCAGAGTAAATAAAAAACACCACTGTGAAAAGAAAATAAATATTATGTACAAAAGTAATTAAGTTATTAGATATAACGAAATTTTAAACTTATTTTCTTCAGCTCAAGTTGTTTTTGTTGGTCCGTAGACTTAAATGAATTTTTTGTTTCAGTAATGCAATATTAAAATGATATTTAAGCAAGAATATTAAAAAAACATTAAAATATATTAAATGATTCAATACCTTAATTTCTTGAAATTAAGGTATTGAATAATTTAATATATTTTAATATATTTTTATCTTACTGGTCACATATTTAATGTTATCATGAAATAATTAAAACGATTATAATTTAAACTGTCCCCTCAATAAAAAAAATAATAATGAATTGACAGTAAGGTTATAACTAATAATGCAATTTGCTAAAAAATGATTGATAGTTTTGATAATATAAAAGTGATCTCAGAGTAAAGGTCTGTTATTGCAAGAGATAAAAGCTCATGTTAAAGACTCTATAATCTAATGCACTAAATATGAATATACCGTTCTCTTGAGTGGATTAAAAATATGATATATGTGTCTCTGCAAATTATTTAGCGTTGTCTATTTTGCATCTAGTTTCAATAATTTGGACATCTGAGTTATGAAAACAAACTTGTCCCTGAAATTAGTGCATCGAATGATCTATGTAATCCAAAAAAACTTGTGACAGAATTAAGCAAAAGTACATTGAATTCTGATTTTATTAGTACACGCATTTAACATTTATCTTGTGTACGATAGATGTTTGTTTTGCTAGTAAGCAGTGGCAAACAGCATTTACATTGACTGCTTATTTTGTTCTTTTGACCTCTTTTTCATAGTCCACTTCTGGAAATCCTCTTTTAGACTCTATCTCCTTTTGGAATCATAGTTTTCTTTTGGAAGGTGTGATATGCTAGCGATTAGTCACTGATTCATACTCCTTTCGAATGTGCAAATGATCCTATAGCCTCGTTATGTATTAATCACTAATTTGAACTGTTAAAAATGAAATAGAAATTCACTTCTGGAGATATGAATCAAATTACACCAAAACGTATGTAAAACAATTTTATAATACTATTAAGTAACCATATGGTTACCTCAAATTTGAGTTAAAACGGAAATGATATATCTAAGTCTTTATGTATTTTGTTTTATGTGTGGAGGAAGATCTTATAGAGGAGGATAAAAAAGCGTTCGCAACATAAAAATGCATCAAAAAGACAGAGCTGTAATAAGTATATGTAACTTTGAAACCACGTAAGTACAATATAATGGCTTAAAATCATCGTAAGGCATTTTAATTTTTCCCGCTTAAATTTCTTTTTGCAAAAGATAGAGGGTCATATTTATGTGTCACGAAGAAAGAAACTTGAAAAACTCTCAAGTACCCACTCTGACAGATGTGGATGCAAAATGCAGAAAAACAATAGTTACATCTTGTTGTTTTACAGTTAATGGAGTCAAATACGGTACCTACCTCTTTGAAGAGCTTTGTCCAACAACATGAACCTCTTAACTAGACGAAACATAACCAATTTTTTCCTAATATCATTAAATGAATCGTGAAATTTCAGATCATATAGACTATAACTGCGTAAAAAAATCACCCTCTATCACTTCTAACATTTGCACAATAAGCAATTTATAATATTCATCGTGGAACAGAGTATGTTTGAAATGCTAAAGTATTTCTGAGGGTTTTTAGGACTTACTTAGAGTGGTACTACGGTTTTTCAGTACATCTTCATTTAAAATTTTAAAGTCATGACTTGATATAAATTATGTTTTTACTCCTTAATTAACATTCCCCTTTTCAATACAAATTTTACACTTGGAGAAAGACATTAAATGGTGGTTAGAGTAAATTTTTATAAGGCATTAATTCAACGACCAGTAAGCGGATTAAGGTCAAAACCAGTATTTTTTATAACGAGATACTTTCAAAATGTGTTGTCATCGTCAGGCCCACTTTAATAATATAAACTTAGAAGTCTGAGTGTTTTTCTGGTGTTAAAACTGTACATTTTCATATGGGATGATGTAATTTGAAGTATACATACATATATATAGAATTTACTATGTGCTAGTGTTAGGCCTATGCTATCCGGAGTGGAAAATTCTGTGTTTATTTCCTATCACTGCTGTAAATGTTTAAGAGACGTTTCATTTCTTTTTTTCTGAATACTGCTTGATAGTTTTGTCGGCATATGTGCTTGGTAGTTTTCATGGTTTCTTCCACTGCGATCTAAGAATACTTCTGATGCGAGTATTTAGATGTCTCAAAACAACCTTCAATTGTTTAGCTATCCACTTCGTGGTATCAAAATATATATATTTTTTTGGTACATTCAATTCATATTTTGCATAAGGAATCTGTAAAATTTATCACAAAAACACTCACTACATGGTATATATAAATATGCGGCCTATACTAGAGCAACTTTAAGTTCCATAAATATATTTACTAGTGCATATATAAGTTATACTAGTTCAATTTTAAATTCCATAAAAATTATTGTTAATCTTTATTACGGATTGACTCCTATATTGATTGACTCCTAGAAGATTTTTAACTCTTTCAACAGGTGAATTAGCAAAAGATTATACTACATTTATTATATATATATATATATATATATATATATATATATATATATATATATATATATATATATATATATATATATATATATATATATATATATATATATATATATATATATATATATATTATATATATATTATATATTATTAAAAATTTCAAATTTTTTGCTGTAATAAAAGGTTTTCATTTCGGAGCATATTTATTTCAAAAATAAACCTTTGAAAATAAAAATAAGAAAAAATGATTGTTATTTAAATAAAAAAGAAACATTAATTTGTAACTATACTCAAAACAAACATGTAATTTTAACAATTGCTCTGGAAATAATTTTATTTTTGGAGCAAAAATTAAAATCATAAAAAATGGAAAATAATTTAAAATAAATTTATTGAATTATTTTGTATTTGTATGTATCTAAATATTGTATGTACAAATATTAAATTCCCTATATAATGTGAAATTTCCAGAAATAATACATTGCAGTAACCGTAAAAGATTTAGTTTATGAGTCACAATTTCCATGTTTCTAATCATGATTCCTACTCACAGAAACTAACTGTTTATTAAATTTCAGTATTTATTTTTTATTAAAATTTAAAGGAATTTTCTATTCTTAAAAAATATTTCATTATTTATAATTAAATTTATTTTGAATTTGAAAGAAAATTTTATTTGATTCATTATTTATAATTTCATAAGTAAATTATTTATCTTGAATCCCCCCTACCATTTAATGCAATTTGAAAATAATTCGTATGTTCTATTTATCCTAATTCTATTTCATATTTAAATAGAATAGTGTGTGTTTAATGACTAATATCGATAAAGTAAACGCTGAATGTAAAATTCACAAGTTAAACTCTATGTTTTATTAAAATGAACTAATTTACATTTACTGGAATTACACAGGTGATATTGTTTTAAGATTTATATGTGTAAGCTTACTACTTTGTTATATAACTATTCCTTTTAAAACAATTCTTTAAAAATAGATGTAACACACATACATATACTTACAAGAAATATTAATGTAAAATTTTCGGAAAACAAATCATTTCTAACATTTTTTAGAAACATGTATTTACTTAGAATATCTTTTTGAGGGAGACATTTAATGTGTACAGATTGGCAAAGTGGAAGAGAGAGCATTTATTTTCCCTATTTTAAAACCACGCATACTTATTACCGAAGCTTAACAATTACATATTTAGTAGACCCCTTAAGACCAATAAATGCTTAGTAAAAATTTTTTGTAAAATATATCTACGGTCAATGAATTAGGGTGATTTTAGTTAAGTAAGAATGAAATATAACTATAAATAATAAGAATACTATATCGGCATTGATTTACTTTTATAATTTTATTCAGCATCGTGTCATTCAAGTCTAAACAATTAATTTTGACAAAATTCACTGAAATTTATTAAAGCACTTAATGACTGACACTTTGAGTCTTATTTTTGATTCGACAAAAAGTTATGCCGAAATATTTAAGTAACAAGTTAATAAATATTTAAAATCACATTCTTTGGAATGCATAAATGGTAGCCGTACGTGTAATATCGGTCTGTTGTTGTTACTAATTCCAAATTCTCTATCAAAGCTAGACGATCTCCATAAATCCAAAAATATACAGTCTACAAACAATAGAGGATTCTGGAAGACTTCGTAATTATTGAAATCCAAGCATACTAAAATATGGGCCAGGGTCACCCTGTCAACCTCTCAGAAGATCCAGCAGGGGCAAAAGATTTTCACACACTCAGGCAAAATCTTCTGTCTCTGCTGGAAAGTGAATGCTTTGACATGGCCACTCAAGAAACGCATAAAAGCCATTTAATATTTTCTAAGCGAAAGCCGAAAAGACCTGCCCGTGCTTTTTCCAAAGTATCACAGGTGATAAGGAGGAATCCTTCCAAGATGGTTCAATGCCATTTTCCTCAATCTCCCTATATGAGATCGCTGTTGCAGATCTCTTTATATGTCAGAGCCCCAGAAGACTCACTCCCTCCTCAGCAGCAGTCCTGGCCAGGTAATCCACACTTTCATTTCTGTCGACCCCAACGTAAGAGGGATTCATTGAAAATGGATAGATTAACCAGAAGAAAGCTGGACAAGAAAGATCTAAAATTTCCAGTCTTGTCTTGTGTCTCCTATCACAGTTCAGTTAGATATGTGTTATATTGAAGCACGATTGGCAATTAAAATCCAGACAACATATAGTTGTCTCTCTATTTGATACGCTTATTGTAACCCCCTCATGAAGCTCCAATCTAGAATTTGAACACAAGTTGGGATTTCTTATTTTAAATTCCTCAGAACCAATACCAGTTAGAATCTAAACTCTACTGCCAGAGAAATTCCCTCATCACCTCTGCTACCATGAGTGCATATCTTCAATAAAGATTGTTGGATCTTATTTATAGTCTCTAGGGCTAATTTTTTATTAGAGTTGGATTACAGTATTTTCTTTACACTAGTCAAAAGTGTTTTGTGAAAATCGATGCCACCAAGTTTTAAATCAGCTTTCATATGATGTAAAAAAGAGGTTCTGCATTTGTAGAGGGAAGCCCCAACGTTTTAGCATATGAAAAGGGAACAAGCTTCTTCAAGCATTGGTTATTTGTCCAAGTATGAAGGTAGATGTTCTATGTTGATCATTATAGCTGAAGAAGAATCATTGTTGTAAAATTTTGAGAAAGAATTATCCTTCTCAATGAAAGAGGAAGCAATTTGCCCTATAAGAGTTCTAGGTCGCTATGTCGTTTCGACAACTGTGACTAAGTCCTGTTATAGTTATAGCAGCTCTCAACTGAACCCTTTGAAGTTGATGCAGATTGGTACTGGTGGCACAGGCATAGATGGGAAAACTATACTCCAGTGTAAACCTAACGAGTGAAATGTAGGTAGCTCGAAGCTCTCCAATCATGACCGGTAATGAACATAAGAATATTAACATGTTTCTATACCTGGCTACCTGGATATCAATATGTTTATTGCTTGTAATTTCCTGGTCTAAATTGTAACCCAAATATTTATCATTTTAAATATAATTTAGCTGTGTTCCATTCATGAAAATCTTAGGCTAATAATTGTAGAGATGTCTAAGCAATGTTGCCAAGGACTTTGAAGTATTGAAAGTCAACTTATGATGCACTGTAAAATAATGAACTTCTTCAAGAGCACTAATTAGGTTTTGCTCAGTTGCACCAGTATCTAGTCAAAATGCCAGATGATAACATCATTAGCAAAAGTTCCTACTGTTACATCTATTAGAGATCTCTCTTTCTATACCAAGTAAAGAGAAAACAGGATTGGGCTCAAAACCGAATTTGCAGAACACCCTGTCTGAAACCAAATGAGTCAGACATCGAATTATTGTACTTAACTCTAATGGATCTATTTCAAAGAATGCCTGAAATCCCGGGAAGAGCTTTGCCCTTTATAACAGTAACATCATAAAGTCTGGTAATCAACGATTGCCCCCAAACATTATCAAAGGCTCTAGACATGTTCAAAAATACAGCAGCTGAATGGTTATTTGGCTTCAAGCTCTGTGCATCTCGGACACTCTGGCAGAAAAATAAAATCTTAAGTAACGTTTTGTGTCTCTTAAGCGAATGATTTTAACAGAAATAAATATAAAATGTTCTATATACTTACATACAAATTAAAAATGAATGAGTGATACTTCTCTACATATATTTTGTTAATTTTTATTGCGATAAAATTTTTGATTCTTTAAAAATATAACTAAAATAATAATTTTAAATGATTAAAGTTTATTTCTATAATACTAAAGTTATAAAAAGTAAGAGGGTAAAGAAGCTACTAATTTCCATGGTATTATGAAAAATTTTCAAAAATTAAAGTGAAAATAAACCTACAAAATATATTGTCGGAAAAAGCATAATTTGCAAACAGACAAATTACACAAATCAATAAAAAATAACTCTATAATTCATCAGAAAGATAAACGAAATAAGGACGTTTGATTTATATCAAAACAAAGTCAATAAAAAATTATTTCTATAAATTTCAATAAAAAATAATTAAAAAGAAACATTTTTTTTTTAAGTCTACAACATTTTTGATACTCGAAGTAAGAAAAATTACGATTTTTGAAACCAACTTAACTAATAAAAAGAAGCTGATATTAAAACATTTGTGAAAATAATTAAACCACTGAAACATTCCATGTTTAAGTTAAACTGAGAAATAAAAATTATTCTTGTATGAAAAAACGTGAGAGTTTAATACATTATTATTTAGAATCAATTCACAAATATTTAAGCTGAGAGCGGAATAAAATATATACTAAAAATGTGGAGACACAGCCCCGATCCGACCCTTTTGGTAGTTCACAACTTTTGTAACCCAAAGAGTTGATATTTTTCTTTTGTAGTATCATTAAGGCAGGGCACACATACAGGAATATGCATACAATAAGCTAACTCCGCTTTCACCGGCGTCTTAAAAAAGACCGGCTTTCTGAAAAGATGGCGGCTTCGATTGATTTGCTGAAGCCACGCGAGTATTGAAATAACTGCTGGAGTTTACGGTTATTTTCCAAAGTAACTATTACCCTCAGGTGGTCGACAGACCACCTACGGATTGATATATACTTCAAAAGCCATGACAAAACATATTTGTCGTAGTTCTCGTAGATTTCACGTCCTATATTTAAGTTATTTCTTGAACACTTATATTCCTTGTGGTTAAAATATTAGTATGCTTATTATCTGTATGGTTTATTTTATTAAGTAAGAACAATAATACAAACAATTTAAACATTTTAAATCAAATAATGTTGCCCTTGAATTAAAAATTTATATAAAAAGTTTGTATTTTAAATTTTGAATAAATTTTAAAATTGGTTTTTGATTTAAATTTTTTATGAGGGAAAATTTTTATTTTTCATTCATATTAATTCAAATGAGATAATACAAATAATTTTATTCGATATGTAAAAAGAACAGCTGATATAATAATGTAGAAACAAGAAAAAATTCCTAAATTTATTTAATGGCTTATGTTTGAATATGGTTTGTGAGAAAATTTTTTTAAAGAGTTGCTTCATTTGTTAAAAAAGTGTATTTTGCTCATTCTCATTTAATATTGTTCAATAATACTAATATTTTTAAATCGCGAATTCATAGAAATAATTTACACTTAAATGTACGTATATATATATGTGTGTATAGATGGATTTATATATATATGTATATATATATATATATATATATATATATATATATATATATATATATATATATATATATATATATATATATATATATATATATATAGATAGATAGATAGATAGATAGATAGATAGATAGATGTAAATATAGATGAGTGTATTTTTAAGCATATAAAATATAATTTGTAATCTTTGTCAATCAGCAATTGCGATAGGAATGGTTTTTGAGAGTTTATTCCTTTAAAATTCAAAGTTATTGGCAAATATGCGTGTATACTATTTTATAATGATAATATATAATTCCCACTATCTATTTAAATCCTTAAAAATATTTGCATAGTTATTACATTAATACCTTATCGGTGTGTGTAGACCAATGGTTCTAAGTAAATAAAATATTATTTAGTAAGGTGGAATATTATTTAGGGAATTGGATGAGAGAGTGAGATTTTATATTGCTTGCATTGTAGCAATATTTTTTAAATAGTGCTTTATAGGGTTTAATTATCTGCTTAAAATAATCTTTCTGTTATCCAAAGAAAGAAGGAATATTAATATATATTCCGTCTTGTAAATTTCGCCATGTAATTAATTTTCAAATCAGTTTCAATACAAAGGAAATAGGCTAAACACTGCTTTTATTAAATAGATTCCTATAAAATCTATGGTTTATTCCCATTAACGATTTACTTGAAATTTGTCCTGTATGAGTGCATAAAATAATGAAACATTAATGTACAAACATATTAAGACAAAATTAAAATAATCCTCATTTCACTTACAAGAGTAATGTTGAGAAATTATTAACATATTTAGCTTTCAAGTTTTCCCATTAGTTTAATAAATTAAAACGCACAGCCATAGTTTATACAATTGTTGCAATAGTAAATTACTAAAAATATAATAACAAGGTTATATAGTAATCGTTCATCAGATTTTTCATTGTTATCAGTAAGAGAAATACTACTTAGAATGATTAAAATCAGTACGACTATACAGACTGAAAATTAGTAATATTTGATATTTGGCATTTTCATTAACAACAGAGTTGAAAGTCTAATAAATTACCTAAAAATATTTATTAAATGATGTTAGATACCTGTATATTGCCTTATGCATAGATATACTCTTTGCAAATCGCAGGTGGTAGTTGCGAACTTGACAACTTGTAGTTTTCTGAAGTACAGCTGTTACTAGTTGTAGAAGAATTATTCCTAAACATTTGTTCAAAAATTGTATCATAACACTATATTTGCCGACAACTAAAGAACAGAAGTGACAACATCATTTAACTTCATGCTAAAAAAAATCAGCCTAAAACAATTCTACTTTAAGTTTGATCACACAAAGGCTCACCGTGGCTTAAGACAATGTTTTGTTTCAATAAGTCAGATTCGATAAACTCATTGTTAAACACATCCATCCAGGTAAATGTGCTTAAGAGTTTTGAAATTTTCATACGTGATTATAAGCCTATGAAAAATTTTTGGAAAGTACTTATTTAAAAATTCAAATAGATAAATTTGCATTTAATTTTGGATTTCCTAAGATTAATTTCACTTCTGAAAAGCAAGGGTGTTGAACTGAATGGATAAGATCAAAGTCGCACTGCATGTAGTTGGATTGTCCTTCAGATACTACAATTTTTCCAAGAATAAAGTGAAAAGAAAATCATTAAATACCTTCTTAAAATAGGGTGATTTTCACCGTACCTTAATTCTGATATTCAAAATTAATAGTAAATAGTCATTGAAAATGGTTATAGCAAAAACATGTATATAAACTCATTTCTCCATAATCTTTTCAGATTAGACCATTCCAACATTTTTAAACTTATACTACTGAAATTGATATTCAAAAAGCTCTGCAGAATAAAATTACCATATTTAAATTAACTAAATAAAAATTTAAGGTAATAATTTTCTTTTATCTTAAATTTCTACCTAATGTAGGTTTTTTGTCACACTTCAAGCTGGTAGCGTCTTTGAGATGTTTACATTTTTAATACAAGTAATTTTAGTTTGGTAGTTTATGCACTTGGAAATGAGAACATTCCTTTAGATGTAAATTTACCTTGAATGTATAAATATAATATTTAACTTACAAACACATGTTTTCCGAATATGTTTGAAATAAGTATCATTGATAGGGCATTATCATGATTCATCCAGTCGTAATTAATATTGCTGCATCCTTATAAATTCAATGTAATTTTCAAATAAGATGACACATCCAATATAAGTAGCAAGTGACTACCCTTTCACAGGATATATATAAGCATAAGTTAAAAACTATTCTCAAACTTTCTCTCATTACTAAAATGAATGCAAACATTTAAAACTACTTCAGTGTTTTTTAGCAGAGAAAAGTCAAGTTTAATATATATTTTGTTTTATTTAGCAATAAATGGACAACAGTCCTGTTAGAATGATTAGCCTGGCGAAAGAATGCAATCCTCAAATAGAAGTGGCGATTGAAATAAATAAAAAAAAATTATTACGTTTGCTTTGTCAAACAGAAAAAGGAGATCGTTTCTGATTGGTTATTTTTTTATATTATGCTTGTACTTCCCAACATTTTCTGTCAACTTACGACTGAAAAGTCTAGAGCCCTTCAAAATCTACGATATCAAATATGCTTATCGCTCATTGTTGGACTGAAATTCTCGGCATTTGTGGAAAAATAAAATAAAAGGAAAATTTCACTAGCTGGGGTTCTCTTCTCAGCCACGTGTTTCCGGGTATAATTAATCCACTCTTACTCAATGAGCCAGAGGGGGTGCTCTCCGTTATATAACACTAATGGGGTAATATGGGAGCAAAGCGTGTTGCGAAACTTGTCGCCTGATTTCCCTGTCACCCCAACTGGTTACTTACTCATCACGCAAGCAGCTAATAATGGGTCTCTGGGAAGGAATCGTTGCAGAGGCACTTGAAACTAGGGAGCGGGACTCACAAGAGGGGAAGGGAGCGTTCACAAATGAGATTTCCTCTCTCAGATGAAGTATGAGAGTATGAGAGCATTGCTGCACTGCTGTATATCAAATGGCAATAAGATATCATACTTAGGCAACCTGCAAGACGATTAATCTTTTGCAACCCATTATATGCAATCATTACTTTTCAATCTAAAATATGCAATTAAAACAAACTGAATAATTATTGTGATTTCTTGTTGAAATAATATCTTTAAAGTTTGAAAGACATAAAGGATATATAAATAATGCTAAATTACTTATCAAAATAACATCAACACCTACGAAAAGAATTAAGTTCTCAAATTATAATATTCTTGCAAGAACCATCAACAGAATTTACTACGGTGGTTGCATTGGTAAAAGTTTGTTAAGTTTTAAATGAAATTAATTTATTTTTATGAAATTATAACCATGCTGTTTGAATTTTCCAAAGAGTACATTATTTAAACTTAAAAGTAATATTATTTACAGGAACTATTTTCCTTTTTCAATGGATAGAAATGAAACTCAAAAAATTCATAACTGTTCACACAGAAAAAAAATGTTCAATCAATTATTTTTAAGTACAATATTCACTGAACAAAAACATAAAGTAAATATGTTAGACGATCCGATTTAATAAATATCATAAGAATAAAAAAGAGCCTCATAATTTTCAGTAGGAAATATAAGAAAGTATATCAGCATAGAAATTTTTTGAATTTATTACTTTTTAAAATTAAATTTAAGTAAAATAATTAAATGGAGTAGAACTATTTTCAAATAGTTTGTAGAATTTATATAAGTACTTTTTAAGCATCCTTAAAAATAATTCAGTTTAATTTTTAGTGCATTTAAATTTATTCAATATTTGAAGTGATTAGAATTGCAATTCTCTATACATGTGCCACAATTCTTACTAATTTCAACATAAAACTTGTTAAATTAAGAGTCACAAATTATTTTTGAAAAATAATTTACAGCTTTAATTTGCATATAAGCTAATTATCAACTCTATGTCTATTTTATTTTAAAATGTAATATAATTTAAATACAGGATATATGAGTATGTATATTGCAGTGAAAATAAACTAAAGCAAAATTTAAGCGCAGTTTTGTTTCATGTAAAACATTTCTAACGAAAAGTTTTCTTTTCAAATTAATCCTATATTGTATATTATTTTTGAAAAACCTTCCTTTAATTTTTAAGATAACTAAGCAAGCATTATATGATGTTTTTCTTGACATTATCTGCTTTTATTGCATTAATTCTTTTAATATTTTATTTAACTGAAATTCTCTTTTAAAACAGGTGGTCACTTTTTACTTCTTGAAACATTCTTAGTGCGATGTTATTCATTAAAAAGCTGAATAGCAAATTCAAAATATTTATTTCCCTAAGATATATCGATAAAACTTGCATTTTTTGAAGTCTATAATGATTGTAATTATTACTAGGTAAAAGAAAAAAAATTGTAATCTTTGTAAGTGATAAAATAATTATGTGTTGTAAATTCTTTTAAAAAAAATCGGTAAAAAGTAAACGACACGCAATTAGGAAATGTCCCCCTCATTTCCCAGTTTTGAGAGGTTTAAGTATTTAGATGCGAGGTCTAGTATTTTGACGAGAGAAAAGAGAACGTTTTTATCGAGAGTAGTTCAATTCATGCCCATGCCTACTTAACATGGAACCCCTATAGAAAACTAGGCTCTGAAAGCTAATATTTCGCTCAACTCTATCACAATACGTATGAAGAGCACTCTATATATACATCTATCGAGAGAGAGAGAGAGATATGCGTCTCTCCCTGAATATGAATCTAAATGCAAGTCTATTTTGAAGCAGCTTTAGCGCTCAAGTGCCGGACTGCCTGTTGTGATGAGATCGCCATCTGTGCCTAGAGGCTGATGCCTGGGTAAGGGCTTATTTTCTATTAGAGAGGCAAGTCGAATCCCTTTGCGCAATGGAGGTGGTTTCCTGTATTTTGGGACGAGATCAAAAGCCGGCTTCCAATGAAAAGCTTCTTCGCATTCCTGTTGTCCAAGTACATAAATAGAAAACGAGGGTAGAGAAAACGATACCCTGTGCCCGAGACTAAAGCATTAGGAGAAGTAAGAGACAGTACTTTACCTTGGAAAACTCTAAAACTTTCTTTCTGCACAATGACTGAAAAACTTCGAAGGTCTTTTGGAAGAAATGCTAAGGATGTTATTGAAAATATTTACTTTAAAGAATAGATAGTTCTTACATCAAGTTTATTTATAGATAATTTATTTTTATTATATTTTGCATCTATATGTTATAGTATTCTTGATAAATACTCTTGACAAAGTGTTTTACTATACAATATACCCATGTGTAAATTTTATCTGTATTTTTCATATAAAGTTAAAAGTAATTTATTAATTATATTGTTTATATAAAAAATATTGTGAATTAAAATTTGTTCACATACAATTACTTTACAAATAAAACATTTATATAAAATTTAAAACTTGTTTATTAATTTTTAACTAACCAGTTTTGAAAATGTTCCTTCCTATATATATATATATATATATATATATATATATATATATATATATATATATATATATATATATATATATATATATATATATATATATATATAAGTAAATTTTAATGCACTTTGACAAAATTGTTTAAAGAGTTTTAATTTTTAATGGAAATACAACTATTACCTGCGATATATGGAAAATAACTTTAATGTTTTCAGTTAGTGATAAGTGTAAAATTCAATGCAGCTCTGGAAAAAGGGAATAATTTTTTTTCAAATCTTAAAAGAGAAAACAAACACATCGGTTATCATTTATAGTTCTCTTTGAGCACCATTTGTTAAAAATAACTTTATAATAAATTGAATTTAAAAATATCAAAACTGTAGATAAATGGTTTGGATGTTAGAGGAAAAGTAAAAAGAAATTAGAATTTTATACTTTACATAAATAAAAATGTCATAGGAAATTTTCGACATTTATTTATCTGCAAACACAATTCTGTTTGATTTGATTTAAAATAAAACTCAGACATCGACAAAAATATTTTATTGCAACTAGCATTATTTTACAAATCCTATTCGATTCTTTCCCCTCCTATCTTTACCTGATTTTAAAGTATATTTTCCGTGTAATCCTTTTTACGTTGCGAAAGAAATAACTTAGTTTCTTGAGATATGTTGCTTGGATTTGGAAAAAGAGAAATATTAATATATAAACCCTCTTCATCTTTTTCTCTTATTGCTTTTTTTTAACATTTAAGTTTTCTTACGAATGATAACTATTCACGTACAATTAAAGTTGCAAAGAATCAATATTTTAAGAAAAAGTCACATTAAAATAATTTATTATTCGCATTTAATTTTATAAACTGCTCAATGCGAAAATGACAACAGGTGGAAGGAGGAGCAAAAGTTGAGAGATTATTCACATGATTGCTGGATCCTCAATGAAATTAACTGATCAAAATTGCGGATAAAAAACGCAATTTATTACTAAGCAATTGCAAATAAAATGGTGATTCTAAAACTTCTTCATGTTACTCCTAACATAAATGTGTTAGGTAATGCGTGTGTTAATGATAGCATATATTGCTTTTATATAATTCTATAACATTTTTGATAATAAATGGTGTAAAATAGTTTAGTTAAATTGGCCAAAAAAGCGTTATTGTCTAGCATAGATTATTGACAATATTTGAAATTCTTGATTGAGATTAAATGTTAAAATAGTTGTTGTTGTAGTTGTTGCACCAGCTTGCTTCCCCGTACCTAGCCTGGGTTGGGCTTTATCAGATGTTAAAACAGTACAATTTATAGAATTGCTCTAATTTATCTCAGGAATTCCTATAACATTCTTGTTGTGGGTGATTGAGCATAATATTTTAAACAATAGCTCCTGAGAATAATGCATAAGAAGCAATACAATTGATTAAAGAATGTCATAGTCTTATGGATTAGTTTCTTTGAAATCACTTCTATGGATGATAAAAAATCAAAGTCAATATAGCTCTCAATACCAATATTTTAATAGATTATAAAAAATGAAGTAAAGCATCGCTATAAGTAAAATGCAAAATTAAGGCCCTATAGTTGCGTAGTCTTCTCATAAGAAAAAGATTATTTTCAGATTTTAAGCCACATTTTAGCTTTTTTTACTATAGACAACAGTGTTTCATGAAACTGTTATTCAAATATTTGATGATGATCGGTTTTTAAAATAGGAGATTCCACTATCAATAACATAAATTTTATATTCTATGTGGTGCAATTCTTTAATTCACACTTGTCAGAGAATTTATTAGAAAGATCTTTTGTTATAATTTTTGAGAATTCCTCGTAGTACATTTCAATATGATCAATGTATCCTGATTTATGGAGAGTTATTTTTCAAGGTATTTTTCTTGAGAACCATTTTCCAGCGAAGCAACATTTCACCCAGAAAAGACATTATGAGAAAGCGTGAAACATGTTGAAATCATGCAATAACGACCTCAATCCTAATAATTAGATGTACTTAAGGTATCATTTGAGAAAATGAGTTTGAACTAAAGATCCATTCAGAAAATTTGTGATTAGAAATGACACTGAATTACATTAAACATTACATACTACAATTATATCTTATATTGCATTCTACATTCATATTATAGGAAGTATAACTAAGGTTTACCTATCACTGTGGTGAATCATTAATCTATAATATTTTTTAATTGAAATCGTTATCACTTTTTTAAGCTACTGCTGTCATCGCACACATGGATTTTCGCTTAACTTTCTAAACTTTTTTTGTGTGTGTGTTTCAATTTCAACGTTAAAAACACTGCTTAATCTAATGTATGCATAAATTTAATTTGTTTTAAAATGCATTGTTATATTCCTTAACGTCGGCAAAATTAGTTTCTTCTTCCAAGGCACTATAGCCTGTTACAGGTCAAGTCTATCTCTAACAGTCGTCACCATTTTGTCCTATCCAGTGAAAGGCTCCTCTGGTTTCCTTTATTTATAGCATTAAAATCCTTTTCGACTGAGTCAAACCATTTAACTGATGGTTTTCCTTATCTTCTGTTTCCAATAGGATTAGTAAAAGTAAACTTTTTTTTTTACTGAGTTTGTGTATTGTCAGTCCGGAACAAATGCCCAAGCCATCGTAGTCTATTGCATTTTATGATTTTTAAAAATATCAGCAGAGCTCCAGTGGCTCAGTAGCTTCACGCCGCTTCCCATAAGCTCAGCAAAGTGAAGCATCATTTGCCGCGGGCAGTGGTTGGGAGGGTGACCAAGGTGTACTCTCCTTCACTGGGTTGCTGGAACTCCGTGGATTGGGGACGTGTCCACGTTAATCTGTGACGTCCAAAGTCCTTCCGCTGGTGTGGCGTGGATGTGGAGAGGAGGGTGCCAGCTCAGGTGTGGCCTCGTCACCTGACTGTGGTTCGAAATTACGAGGCACCTTAAAAAAAGAGCAAAGTCGTACTTTCACCTTCGTGGTGCTCTGATCCAAACGAAAGAAGCTCCCTATTGGCTTAATTCGCTCTGCGGGCGCTCCGTGGCTGAGTGGTCTAAAGCATCACCGCTAATCGCTTGAGAGCGTAGGAGTGTGGGTTCGATTCCCAACATGGCCCTGGGTGTTTTCTTCGTTATTCTTCTGTGGTTGTACATCTGTCATTGTGCTATTTGTCCTATTATCGACGAAGACTTACAAGCGGATCTCAAGAATCAAGCATACAAGTCTGAATATATGTAATGTAATAAAATAAATAAATAAATAAAATAAATTCGCTCTGCCAAAGGCAAAAGCGAGCTTGGCTTGTCCAAGTGTCATAGGAAAACAACAACAACAAAAATATCAGCTGTTTGTACTTTCGCGATAGGTTTCAAAATTAAACAAGATCTCCTGCTACTATTCTCATGGACTAGACCAAAAATCTTTCCTAAGATTTAACGTTCAAAGTTTAATAATTTATAAAATTAGTAATTTATAAAATTTGATCATCCAAATTTAACAATATTTATTTTTCTTAAATTTATAAAATTTGTTGTTTTAATCTTTAGTTTTACTGTCCATTAGGAATTACTTCTTAGATAGTTGATTTTAAAGAATACTATGTAATAGAAATATTTTAATAAACTATAGCTATTACTCAGAAAAACATGAGAATTAATGCAATGAAATGTATTTCCTTTATTTTTTTTTATTTATGCACGACTGGTGCAACGCAACAAAGATAAAATTGTGTTAAAGCATCCATTTATTTTTGCGTTGAAAGTGCCAAACACAACACATCATAAATATATTCTAGTTAAATAACAAAACAAGCATAATTCTCATTTTTTCCCTTTTAAATCATTTTTGAAAACTGTTCATGATTCACGTTTTGGAAAAATTTTCTTTCATAAAATTTACGATCACATTTTTATATAATCAACTAATTATTTAAGTTACTAATTTCAATATATTCTTATCAATATTTACAAGGATCACACGTTTCCATTTTTATAAAAAATATTACTCTATTCATAATAAAATGGCTAAACACAATAATGATGCATTAATTAAAAACATTTCAAATTAAAATGTTTTGTGTTTGTGGAATTTTATTTCATAAATAATTGAACTGCATCCAAACTAATCTTCTGTGCTAAAAAAAAATTGGCCTAAAAGATTTTTAAAAAATCGTATGATTTTCCATACTGATTCTTTTAACTCTCTCTAAATATTTATTGATTTTTACAACCTTACCAAAACATAAACATTAATAATCTTGAATAATATGAATTGAATCCAAAAGTAAGTATAGATTTTTAATGATATTTCAATGAAATTTTTTCATCTCTGTATTAGAAATTTAGAAAAGTAATACGATTAACATTTCACCTAAATTTTGCGAAATGGGTACAAAAAAAATCAAAGAGTATTTTATAAATTATTTTACATTAATATATTCATATTCAGTGAATCTATCATCTGAGATTTTAATTAAAATACTGCTTACTAATAATTTTGATTCTATTTTAACAGAAACCACACAGTTTTAGTGAAGCAAGTTGACTTTTTTCCATTTAATAATAAAATTGATCAAGTGATATCGAAAAGTAAAAATTTTCAATGTGTTGTTTATCAGCAAAAAAATCAATAGTTTAATGTAAGGTTCATCTCAAAAATAAATAATTTCAGTGTGTGATTCTTCAGCAAAAGCTAAAAGTCCTTGAACTCAGCCAGTTCTCTTTTTAGTATTCTAATTTCACAATTTTGTGATGTTGCAAATTGTTTCCAATAAATCACGTAAAAATTTGTAATAAACCTGAAACAGATTCATGATAAAAAAGAGCATATTTTGCTATATTTTATCGCGGCTGTATATTAATTGTGAAGCTCGGTAACTAAGCGGTAGTGCTTCAAACTTTTAAGGCACAAGTCCGAGGTTCGATTTCGGGCTTGGCAAGGTCGACTCAGCCTTTTATCCCTTTAATGGGTCGATGAACTGAGTACCAAGCATGCTTGTGAACTAAACACGAGAGGTTTCATGTGTGACTGACCACCTAACCTGGACATATTCTTCACACTCCAGGGACCCTGGGTCAGGTAAAAGTCTATGGGCACTGTACGCCATAGCCCACATATGGGCTGTCGAGCCATTGGTTTTTTACATTAATAGTATGGAATAAAACGCATTAAAATCTGTTCCAGAATGGCAAGAAATATATATATGTAAAAAAATAACATTAAGCACTAAAAATTAACTATAGAAGCAGTAACATAATAAGAAATACTATTGTATTTATCGCATTTAATCCTTTTAACAATATAATCTTATGTTTGAATATTATTAATTAATATTATGCTACAAATGCATATTAACATATTTAATTTAAAATTATTCACTGTTACTTAAAATAATCAATTTAATCATACTGATAAAACAGTTTACTTAATGGTATTTGTGAATAACATTTACATATAAGTTATAAAGTAACGCTTACACATATGATGCATTTTTAATATCACACATTTATGTAAACATAAAGAGGATAAATTGTAAGAAGACATTTCTCAAGCACAATAAAGATTGCAATTGTTACCTATTTGATAGATTTTGTCATGCGAATTATATTTTATAAAATTAACAAAATGTCATCTTCACATAGATTTGATCTAGTTTGAGTAATTTGAAAGAGTGAAATATGATTATACTACACATAGGGAATATTAGATAACATAGCGCTAAATAGTGAATACCTTAAAGATTTAAGAAAAATATTCGTTTTTATTTATTTTATGATTTACTTTTGATTATTCACAACCTATTATGTGGAAATCTTTCTATATATAGTTAGCCGTGTTCATGTACAGCAAGGAAAAATCCCTGGCAATCGCCCAAACTTGATATATGACTAGGCACAGTAAGTTATTTTCTGTTGTTCAACAGGGGCTTAGGCTGAACCATGTACCTTCTATTTTGTTGAACATGGTTTATCTTAAGACCACAAGTAAACCCAATGAAAAATAATTTGTAAGAACTATTGTGTTTAGGTAATTATCTCAAATAAATTGAGCTTTGAAACTACTGGCATTTAAGCGTACTTTGTTTAGTTTGATTACTTTTGAAATTAGATTTATCTGAAAGAAGAAATGGAATAGAAGTTATTGATTGTGCACTTAGAAAAACTGTTGCTTGTCGATTATTTGTTGATATGCAAATTTTCTAATTCTCATGATTTATTCATTTGTTGTACTAATATGCTTATAAATTCCTGTTTTTTTAAGAAACAGGAAATAATTATTCTTTTACTTTGTGAAAAATTACAAATTTGCAAAATAATCACGATTATAGTGTTGATATATTAGCATATTCATGGAGTCATTTTATTTTGTATGCAAGTAATAAAATTTAACGCACTTAGTAGCTTCCTGTACTAAATGCAATAAAGAAATATAAATTTTTCAACATTACATATAGAATGATCCATTAAATAAGATAATGGATTGTTATGTTGCTGTGTTGTCACACAGTAAATACTTAATGTAATATCATAAGGTATTTCCATAAAACTGAATATATTTTGTAAGTAATTATCCAAAATACACAAATGTTTACAAAATAAAAATTTCTGAAAAAGGCATTTTGACACTGTTGATAAAATATCCTATCCCAGAAAAATATTTACTAAAAAAATAATTACATCAACTGGAAATTCACAAAATTAAGAGTCTATGAAATTAAATTTATCACTGGGTCTCAAAAGCTTTATATAGAGAAATAGTATTTTATATATATCTCATTTACGTACGAACAATTTTAGAATTATTTTCCAGTATTCAATATTAAATTAATTATCTATTTTCCTGAAGCAATCATATACTGTTTGAGAGCTTAAATTAAAAATTTTTTGTCAAACTCTTTTTTATCATTTGTAAAACTTTAACAATTTTATCTCCATGTAAGTACTTAGAAAAGCCCTGCGTGTATTATTTCATTTCTAAATCATTACTTAAAGTTTATAAAAATGTGTTTTTAGGATGTTTCATTAAAATTACATGTTATAAAAAAAAACTTTATTTAGAAAATAATTTTAAAAATTGGAAAATAATCTAACATTTTTATTTATTTGCTTTTAAACTCATTTCCGATTAGAATTAATGAAAAAAACACAGTAGTAAGTTTGCCAAAAATGTACTGTCTTCAATTGTAACTTCTAATTAATTTTAATAACTTGAATAAGATAATTTTTTCAAATGTCTCTAAAATGAAGTAGTTGATTTACATTGTATATAAGTTGAATTTGATATACAAGTTAAATAATTTTTGGCATTCCATGCTTATGCTAGTTATTCTTTTTTATATATCTGCAATAATTAAAATTTCATTGTCTCGAGATCAAAACATTTGTTATGAATTTTCGAACTCTTTCTAAAATAAATTCAGCTGGTATGTATACAGTTTTGGTTCCCTATAGACAGGAAAAAATAACGCTTTATTCTCAACCTAGGGAAAGGAAAGGAGCGTATATAATTCACATGCACCGGGAACATCATTATTAGGAAAAAGCAGATTAAATGGGCGATTGAAAATATTCCAAGCGAAAAGACGGGGACACACGCGAGAACGTTTAGTCTGTTGCCACACGAGGTGTTTGGGAGTTGCTTTTGTTACTAGATGATTAAACAGAATCGCTGTATTCCTATAGCAACCCCCATTTTAAACCTCTCTGAAGCGCCGAATTCGTTCGCCCTCTTTTACCCTCCACAGGTCGGATTTTCTATTAGTGCTACCCATAAGTCCCCAGATCACAAAGGTACCTGGCCTATGTTTGCAAACAAGACATGTCTTTAATGACTGCTTTCCAAAAGAACCATAGTGCTTTCTGTAACCCTACTACAACAGTAACGACCCCTTATTTCCCCCTCTTTCGTTTTTCTATAGTGCCAGGAAGTTATGAAAGCCAATAGAGAGAATGGTGGGGGGATAGTTGGTTCCAAGCTTTGGATGGATTAGAGTGTTTCATGCAGATCACGAGAGGCTGAATTGTTAAACCACCAACTAAGTTCTCAATATAGTTCTGGAGGGAGTATCTTTTTAAATAATAATAATATAAAAAGGTTTTTTTTTTTTTTTTTGATATCCTTTTTACCCTCCTCCTAGTAGCGATATCGCGGTCGATTGGATTAATCTCTTTCTCGCCGGCTGGCTGACTCTAAGGTTCAAGTTATTATTTTCCAGGGCCTTTGGGACAAGATACGGACATCATAGCCAATGATCCTTAATCCAGCTTGAAAATGAAGATGCTTGAGGTACTTTAGTAAAAATGACCGCAACGGCGGGCTCTTTAGAAGATTTGGCGTTCCTCAAAATCGTTTTGACATGCTTCTTTTTACGGAAAGGAAATACTTCATGATTTGGCTCACTGAAGGATAAGTTTGGAATACCGGAAGAATATTCTTATAATGTTCTCAGAATATGGAAGCGTTTGGTACCTAGCGTTTAGTAGCGTATATTTTGAATTTTTCCTTAGAATACTTTTTGTATTTCCTAATAAAGAATGTAACTTATTTAGAACTAAGTAATTAACTTAAATAAAATTAAAACAAACTTTTGTTTTTACACTAATAATTAGCCAGTCATTTCAGCTTAAGTAGAAGTATATTCAAAGTTTGTAAACTTTTAAGGAAATTTATTTACATTTTCTTAATGATTTCTTTTTATCAAATTCAAATTTAAGAATATTTTAGAAGCAAATTTTGGAATTAGTGTAAAAATTAATGTGTGTAAATAGTAATAAAATAAAATGATAAGTACTTGTTAATTTAAACCTAAGACTTTTAATATGATTTTGATTGTGATTTTCATGTAACAGATTTAGAATGTAAATATAACCAAATATAACAGCAAAATTCCATATATTTCAAAACTTCACTTACAAATAAATAAAAATGTATCGATTAAAGATCTGATAAGCAAATATTTATTGATTCAATAGCCAAGATTAAGTCAATAAAAAATGTATTTTATAAAATCTAAAACAGTCACACACAAAATATCTTAGTTGAAATTTAAAACAAAATATCTTAGTTAGCACCCTTATTGTTAATGGTATAAAATTAATTTATTTTAGTAATCAATAAGATTTTATATTTACAATGAAAAATTCTATATTTCTTTAATTATTGCATGTATGCATTTTAATTTTGTAATTCTTTTTTGCGCAAGAATACAATCTAGCCACAAATGTTCAGTAAACAGAGTTAAACCGCATTATTTGCTATAAAATACCTATCATCCAATTGTTACTTTAAGAACGGCAAGCTTTTTATTTTACCAAGACTCTCCATCCCTCCTGCTATCAAATAACCGTTCCAAGTTGAACCAGCGTCGGAAAACAATTATCGGAAAATGCTCGGTGATCCAAAAGAGGAAACCGTTGAAGCGATCGAAAGACTAAATAAAAGTGTCGCCATCCTGATGACTGCACAAAGGAAAAGAATAGGATAGGTGGATTATCAGTTCAATCTGACAAGAATGCCTAACATGGGAGTAAATGTGTTCTTTTTAATTACCACCATTAAACCAAGGCTATTTATTTTGTTGTAACCTGAAATACCGAATTTTTAAAACAATCTCGTGGAAAACTATTTAAAAGAGTTTCTCTCCGTGTGACACGTGGACCGTAACAAAATCGGCAAAGTTTATAGGATTTAAACAAGCAACAGAGGCTTTGAAAACTCTGATTGAGTTAAGGGAGCAGTAGCGACCGGGGTACAAGTAGCTACTCCAATCCCGAAAATGCGAGGAAAGGCAATCATGAGTTGCATTCTTAGAGTGGCTGCGTAAGCCTGTTACCCAAGCAACAATCTCTTTTCTCATTTTGCAACCACTCAAGCTGAATTCCCTTAAAATTGAGAGTCTTTTTCTAAGTTGCTAGATTGTTGTACCTCCCACTTTCCTCCACCCCTCGATAACGAGGTTACTGATCATGGCAAGCGATCAAATAGAATTACAGAAACCAATTACTTGTGTCTCTTTACGTCAGCTGCAGAGTAAATTATTATTGTGCTGTGAGATAATGTATTGACATAGAAAAGGCCCAACTATTTATACTAGCGATGCACCCCGACATCTTAAGAAGAAAACTGCATCGTATACACAATAATTTGGATGGGGAGTTTTCTTTATTTAAGATCACATTCCAGTAATGCCCCGATTCATCGAAAAGATATTAGGAATAAAGAATTGATGTTGAATTTCTATTCACTTCCTAGGCATTTATTTATTTGGAATTGCTAGCTTGATATTTTCTGCTGATAAACATTAAGCAACTAGTTTTCTTTTTTATCTTTTGAGAGTGGCGCGCTCAATTTTGTGAGTTGAAATGAAAAATTTAGCTCAATTTTAAGCAGAAATTTTGAGTCGAAGTTGAAAAATTCTTGTTGTCTGCTCTTGATTCTTTTAAATTAAACTTTATGGAGAAGACCAAATATTGCAAAGTTTTCCTCGCTATTGAGTTCGTTTGTCACAGTTGATCAAGTTGTTAAAATGATTTTTAGAACAAAAATGTGTTTTTGACAAAATTTGTAAAAATATTTTTCTTGATAGAGTTTCGTTTTCTTGTTTCCATTCAGCTTAAATTTTCCATTTTAAGGAGAATTTTTTGCTTTCTTATGAAGCTATGCAGTGGAAATTTTAAAGACTTCTAAAAAAACTGTGAAATACATTGTCGCTGATATTTTCCGTAGTAAGACGAATTCAGATGTGGACAGAAACACAGGTTTCTAAGCTTTTACATCTGTCATTTATTTAAAAGGTAAGTGAATCTTTTCAAACTTTTAAAAGTGATGAATTTGAACCTGTTTTCATTTCTCATAATTTTTCCTTTATATTTCCGTTAAGTTTAGGAATTCTCTTAGTTATAAATGCAAATAAAATATTTAGTATGAGATTTTAAATTTTAGTGGTTGATTTTTTAAGCTATAATTCTAAGCCTATCTGACATCATACATGTGAGCAACGATATTATACGTGTACATTAAAATGTTTTTATATTCTCAGAGGATTATTTCTTATAGGTTTTACACCCTCCAATTTTTTATTGTGATCACATCTATTTTCAATATCATTAATAAGTAGAATTAATTTCATTTATCATTTAAAATATTACTCCTCAGTAATGTAAAACTACCTTGTTATGATTTACTAAAAACCGAAACGAATTCAATGCATGATATTGTGCAAATGTTTTATTCTGTAAAAATTAATTTAAAAAAAGGGAAAGCCACGAAGAAAATTATTATGTTAATATATATTAAAATATTCCAAAGAATTAAGTTATGACATTTAAAACGTAGTATAAATTTTAATAAATAAATATATAATCTTTTTTAATATCGAGATTTTTCAGTATTTAAGTATTTAATGGCAAATAAATATAAATCTAAATAAATTTGCTTTTTTAATATCATAAGTATGCTATGGTGATGAATTTACAAATCACTATCACTAGTTAATGAAATCTTATGGCTTAACTCAGTGTTAATTAAACTAATTTTTTTTAAATTTTCAGATAATAATCTCAGATTTAGATTCTCAGATTTCTCTGTCATTTTATATAACAGATAAATAATAAAGTAACTATATATTTACCTTACATGCAGATATTGATCTTTTTTCTATAGCAAGTGTGTGTAGTTTCAGAATTACGAGACAATTGAATATTTTTTTAAATATTAATAAAAAAAATCATATTGAACTTAGCACCACTTATCTGCACACTGATACGTGCATAATCGCAATTTATACTTTTTTTCCCTTATATACTGAATGTTTCTCTTTCCCAGGATACTCGAGTGAGGTTAAAAAAGAGAAGAAAAAAACATTCTTATGTCACCGATTTGGCAAAGGCAACTGCTCGATTAAAACGACCCACTGAGATATCATGCACAATAAATCCTCTACCATTCAGTAAAGAATGATCCGAGGTTAGCCTCTCGTCCTAACGCCGCTTTGTCCACAAACAGAATACTGCCGCAGCTGTATATAAAACGCATGGAAAATATATAACCTAGTCCTTTTATAAGGGCAGAGATCCCCCTCGCCTAATTCAGATGTGTTGTAATCTCAACCGCTTTGAAGGACACTGGGACCACTTGTTTACGGATGCAGTCCTCAGCCTGTATTATTGGAAAGTCTATTCAAAAAGAGTATTTTCAAGCAAACTTATGGAACTCACTACCACACGATAACTGATACGACTCAAGCTCTTTTTTGGTGTTGACATAAGCGATGACAGTTTAGGGGTAAATTGTCGTAGGGTGCACTGCAGTTACATCAACGATATACCTGTTCCCCAGCTTCATGTAGTTTTTTTGCCCAATTGTGTGGCATTAAATTTGCTTAGTTGGCAGTATTTTACATGATGTACTCAACGTTATTTCACATTAAATAAGAATGTTGCCTTTCTGATGACGGAATCAAGGTTGACCCTGAAAATATGCCATATTTGAGGGAGAGAGTCAGAGCTGGAAAGAGCTTAGTTATTATTTATGAGATTATGTTAAATCTAGTCGAATTTTCTATGCTTGCTGTATAACCTTCTTATGTAAATTGTTGCTTTTTCGTCCGAGAAATAGAAGATTAGTACTGTTATGTATATTTTTTATGCACTGTGCTTTTACTTTAAAAAGAGGGGAATACATATGTATTGGAAAATGTAAACATAAAAGTATGGAGTTTTACAATGTAATGAATTCAACTGATGTATGTAGGATTTATCTTTAAATAATCTGTTATTGAATAATTTTCCAATTAAATTAGTTGTTGGAATTTGTGGTCACTTATGACAATGCAGTATAAATAATTTTTAAATACATTTTAAATTTTTTTCATTTTTTATGCGCATTAAAAAATGAACGACAAAACATTTGTGAAATCTCTCAGTTCATTTATTATATGAAATTGAAAAAACAACTAGATGGATAAAAATGGACATCCTTATTTGTTAAAACTTTTGAAAACATTTACTTTTTAGTAAATATATCAAATGTATTACATTTAATAATCCTATACATTTGATATATTTTCTAAAAATAATTAATCACAAAAGATTACAATTATTAAGACTTTAAGCAATTAACGTGTACATTTATATATATATATATATATATATATATATATATATATATATATATATATATATATATATATATATATATATATATATATATATATATATATATATATATATAAGCGTACCTTTTTACATCCATTTAGAACTTTAAAATTCAACTACAATGAATGATTCACAACTTACTAATGCCAAATTATCACATAAAATAATAAATATTTTAAAGGAATCATTTTTCATCCTTATAAAAACATGTGATCTTAAATCCTAACTTTAATTCATGGTACCTTGAATTTTCTAGTATCAAACAAAATCTCAATCTATGAAAAAAAATGCTAAAATCACAATAGCTCATTTAAAAGAACTTGAATGCTTCCTAAGAAAGAAAAAGTTAAATGTTTTCTGAAAAATATTTTTTTTATAAAATCTATGGACTCAAAATATTATGCAAATAATTTTTATTAAAATTTTTTTCTATTTGTAATTTAATTTTGTAGTTTTAGCAAAATTAAATTTTTTCCTAGCAATATTTACAAAAGAATTTTTGACGGAAATTTCATTTTATTGTTTTAACCATTAAGTTGAGGTTCAGGTGTTTAATAACTTTATGAAAAGAACCACACACATTAAATATTTTCTGTGATATGTTTATGAATAAACATACATATTAAAATGAGAAGTGCAATAAAGGAAGCATTTAACATGTGAAAAATGTAATAATCATTCATTTGAAAATGGTTTTTATTAAATAAGTTACAATAAATGTATGAAATTCGATAACAAATTGGTGAAATAAGAGTTATTATAAACTTCCTCTTTAATCCATCTCATTGAAAATTGAAAGCGGTTTATTTAAGAATTGTTATTTGTTTCCTCAGTAATAAAAATCTGGCTTCTTCAATAATGTCAATGTTATTGATAGATCTCTGTAAGGCCCACCCCCAGCAGTGCTTTTAAGTACACGCGAGAGGCGTTGCAAAGACTTGCCATTCTATAATTCAAACTGTTGTGGGGGAGGGGGAGGGTGACTGAGAAAGAAATCTAATATTAAATTCGCGTTTCGCAATTTTCTTTTTCCGGAAGTGGCATCTTGCCGCTTTGCCTAACGTAAATGAATCAGTATTTTTTCCCTCCCCTCTTTACCAGCGCCTCCCCCACTTTAATATTTTTTTCCTCTTCCGCATTTTGAAGAAAAGGAGAATGGGGTGGGTGGGAGAGTGGAATGAATTTCTCTATTCGTAGCGTAATCTAAGTGAGGGGAAAAAGAAGGTTTTGCCATGCCTGCATTCTTCTTCGAGACGTAGTGGGTCAATAAATGCTAGATACACACACACAACAGAGAAACTAACACGAAAAAGTTGGCCTTGGGCCAATATTTTCCAGGGGCGCTTTCCCCCCCTCCTCTCACCCACAACAAATCTCCAGGAGCTCTTATGACGGAGAGGAGGGTGGGCAGAGTTAAGCAATAAGGGAAGAGGGGGAGTTGGAATTTTCCGGAGGTGGGAAAACGGAAAAGAAAGAAATTGTAGGAGAGAAGCGAACGGCACCATGTAGCAGGCGCAACACCAAAAACCAAATATTGGTGGAAACACAGCAAACACGTTCCTTGGTTGTGGCTGTACACAGCCCGTGGGCACAGCTATATATTAGCCCGACCGTCCTCTGGGGGGAGGGAGGGAGGTCAACAGGAAAAAGTCGCGAGAAAAGGGTGGTCCAAGTTTTTCTCCATCAGTTTAATGCTTACGTTCGCTTCTATGGTATCCCCCCAGGCTCTGTCAAATGAACTTCAGCGAAAGAGAGAGGCCACAGTATTTTTTTTCCATCTCTTTTCTTTTGGGTGAGAGGAAGTGATGGTTTTTTAATTAAGAAATTCTGACGCTTCGAGTAATTAAAAGTAAAGGGAAAAAGCGATGGAAGCTCGCTGCGAGAAGGGAGACAAAAAAATGCGCTTAAAAAGAGCGCGACTTTCCTCCCGGAGGATATGCCTTCGTGGGTGCATTCTTATGAAGCTCCACCGAGAAAGGCGACAACAATAGAGCTTTGTGTGTGACAGTTGAAATAAAAATCTCTAACCCTCTCATAAATCAGGATGATTTTATGGTTTTTTCCCATAAAGAGCAAAAAATAAATGTATCCATTGATAAAGGTCAAATTAATGCGCATGTCATTAATTTTGAAACATAAAACGACAGCACTGTTGAAATATACGTTTTATGGGAAACAAATATGTTTCTCAAAAGAAAAGGTTTAATTTTCCTACACTAATAGAGAAAAAGACCGAAACTAAAGTAAGAATCTGGTGTTGATTTAACGGCAAGCACATTGATTTGACACTCACGCACACACACACACGTATTCTATAATTTCAAATTGTGGACAACTTACCGTTTGATATATTCATGCTAGCCATAAGGATAATAAAAAACATGATGGACATCGTAGATTATTACCCCTTAAAATATTCTTCAAAAGAATACGTGTTGAGTATGCGCATTAAAAGACGTAAAATTATTAAAATTTTATCATACATTTATTAAAAATAATATCATACAAGTAATGGCTAGACTTTTACATGTAAAATGTTCAATTGGAGCTTATTAAGATATATTCAAACATTTTTGATAGATTTCTTTTCTTTTTACCCTTCTTATAGTAACTATGTAGTTATATTTTTTTAGTGACTATATCCTTGTCTTTCACCACTAATATTGTGCCGAGAATAGAAAACAAAACAAATCTAGGTTGATATTTGTTATAACACTTTTTTCTTCCTTCTTTATTAGTGCACCGTTGATAATCCGTAATCAACATGCTCAAACAAAAAATATTTTTATAATGTCCTCAGTTTAGTGTAGCGTGACATAGGCAAAAACATTGGTTTTCTTGAGTATAAAGAAATTTAAAATAAAAAAATGAATACTTCAATTCCTTTCCGCATTAATGTATGCAAAATAATTGACTTCCTATTTAAAAGTGAATCCGTGATAAATGTGAATAAAATTGTTTCTACGTTAAAATAATATGTAGTTTCGCATTACAATTATTTTTTAATTATTATTAACACAAATAGAAATTTTATGCCTAATTTTAAAAATTAAGTTAAAAGGTATAAAAGGGATCTGATTTAATTAAAATATAAATCAGGGCAATAATATTTTTTTAACAAATTGAAGTCTGATGCCGAAAAGTGATTTAAAAGTAAAATTTTCTTAAATGATACATTTTTAATAAAAGCTGTTTCTTATATATACTCTTAAAGAAGCTTTTATAAATTCAAATATTCAGTTTCATTGCGTGTTATTATTCTAAGAATAAAAGCTTATAGCAATAGCCCGTTTGACTAAGAACGATTATATTTTTTGCCTGACTATATTTTTGCTAATGACAAATTGTAACAGATACCTGTTATACATCTTTATGATTTTAAACAATTTAATTTTAAAATTAAATTATGTTTGAGAAACCTAACACTCAATACTTGTTCTATTTATTTGATTCAAAATTATTTGCTTATATCGATATACATTCGCAACAGATTTGAACTTACTTAAGAAAAATAGAAATAATTAATAGATAATAAATGAAAATATATCTGCATTAATGTGTGACATAAATTAGTTAAAAACAAAAATAATTATTTTTAGCAACACAAGAAATATTTGTGATAAAGCAAAAAGATTTATTTCATAATTTTTTCAGGATCTGAAAATATTCAAATTTCATTTTAAAGTATTGTAAATAATATCAAATTCTATATAGAAAGAGGAATTACTTTTCAAATTTTGAAAAGATTGATTTAAAAGTATTAAGCAAAAATTTTGGATTAACTTCACTGTGTGCAGGCACAAAAATTGATTTCATTTAATGAAATTATACTATCAGTTCTTCAAGCAAGCCAAGAAAACACGAAATTTTGTTAAGAGCTTTTTAGAAATTTAAACTTCCTTAAGTTGTACGCTTGATAGCGATATTATTTATTGTGTGTGTGTGAGCCAAGTTTTTAAAGCTTAAATATCCTATCGTATTGTTTGAATTTATTATATAATTAGAACAGAAATTCCATGAAAAATATGTATTGCAAATTCCATTTAAATGTAAAAAAGTTTCAGAGTTGTTTTAATTTTCAAAATTTACAGCTGAATTATTTATAAAAGATAAATCTTTCCTTATCCCAGGGAGATAAAATCTTTTCTCAATTAAACGGAAAGTTATTAACAATTTTGAAATTAACTCAGCAATGTTCATTTTAAAGCAATATGCTGGATTATTTTTCAACCATATAATTAAAGAATATTTAGATTTATATAAATCTCACTTTAATTTCCAATAGTTAATAGTATATAATTTTACACTTTTTCTCAAATTTTTTTCAACCTTGTCATAAAAGAAGCCCTTTGATTAATTTATATATAATCTGTAGTTAAAATTAAAAGAGAAAAACTGATGTTTAAAATGAGATTATGTAGCTAAACTCAATAAATTAGTTAAGATTCAATATTTCTATTAGATGTATATAAAAAAAGTTCTTCATAAAACTGATTACATTCTTGTTTAATTTTCAAATAATCGTTTTCAATTCGATTTAACTTCCTCAAATATTTATTTTCAATTACAAGTTATATTTTACCAGAACAAAAACGAATTACATGTTAATTTACTTTAAAACCGACCTTTACTCATAGAATTAAGAAATAAACGAAAAAAACTTAATCATTTTTTTCACAATAAGTTGTTTGTTGTTAGATACCTTCTGTATTTGTATTTAAAATCAACTAATGAAAAATATATAGAATTTATAACAGCTGAATTGCGAATGAATTTTTTAAAAAGTATCATAAGAATGAATTAAAGCAAGAGAAAAATTATCTTATCTGTACTAACGCAAAAATTGGCTCTTAAGTAGGAAAATTGAATCATTAAATGTAAGCAAAATATTTTATGTTTTTCATTGAATTTCCAAATTAATATCGGATATCAAATATTTTGACAATTTTGAACTTTAATAAGAAGTAAGTTTAATACAAGTGTTTAAAAAAAAAAACATTTTATTTAGTACCGAATTAAAATAACTGAAATGGACTTAGACACAATTTTTGCTTCATTTTGACAAAACTGAAACTTTTACTGTCTTACAACATAACTCAATTTTTTATTTGATAGTAACAACTTGAATAAACCAGGTTTGATGGTAAGAACAATAGGATGAAAATGCGATATCATGGCACATGCTTCACTTTTGTGTTCACTAGTTTTGTCGGATACTTTTTTCTAATTTTGTTCTCAGTGACCTAAACTTGTTCCTAATGTTTCGTTTGTTACAAGCCGTTTCAATTTTTATTTCCAATTTTTATTGTAAGACAATATAAAGTAATAGTTTTGTTCTTAGTTTGATATAAGTTAATCGTATAGGAATTATATATATATATATTGTCTTGTAGGCGAGAGATTTACTACAATGTTGGATCTTCAATAAATGAATTATATCTTTGGAGCACACATATATTCATTCCCTTTATAGTTACAGATAAAGTTGCTGTGAAATAAGATAATCCATTACACAACTTCTCCATCGTACCTTCCCCGTGTGAATCATACCTACTTAAAAAGAGAAAATTTCATGTGCCCTATAAATCAATGAAAGATGTAACATGTCAATCGAGGATAGGGGGGACAGCAGCAGAATGGGATGCACCTCAAAAGAATGCCGCGACCAATCAGAAGTCCCAGAGGAAAATGGGTGGAGCCGGAATGAGTTCGCTGTACAATATATTGTATCCCACAGTCAGGTGCAAGTTGAAACAATAAGTTCCCGTCTCCAGTGTAACCGCTTTAAAAATGGAGCCCCGTAAAACAATAGAAAAAGGAGTCTTCATGAATCGCTAAATTTTTTTTTATTTTTCCCTCTTAATGTTTGCTTCGAGCTTCATCGATGTGCATTTGTTCTTAAATGGGAAAATTAAACAGGGAAATAAAAAAGAAAGTTTGTAGACAGATAAAGGGGAAAATTAGCGTGCGAAGAAATTTAAGGGAAAACGGAAAGGGAATTTTCGTTCTCCGTTTTCCCCCTCCCTCCCATTTATTCAAAATACTATGATAAAAGCATTTTGTTAGAAGCCTTAAATAAAAAGAAAATTGTTTCCGGTTTTAGATTCGTTAAATGAAAGGGTAGTTACTTTGTGACTTTTCTTTATTTTCCATTATTAATCGAGAAGAAAATATTTAAAGGAAACTGAAATTGAATACAGTAGAAAAGGAGTTAAAAGCCTCTCAATAGTTAGGATTGAAAATAAAAGATTGATTGAGCTTTCAATATATTGGTTTTTAATATAATTTTTCTCTTTCACAAAAAAAAGAAAACAAAAGAAAAATCACTTTTTCGTTAAACATTGATTCTGTTAAGAAATAAATAAATTATTTTTAAGTTCATGATTTGAAGTACAGATAATTTGTTGATGGTCCATATAAGTACGCGTGATTTTTTTAAAATTTGATTCGAATTTGTTTTATGTAAATACACCACTTCACTGAGTAACGGTTTATATAAAATACTATGCATACTCATATTTTATATATGTATTTATTTGTCATTAATGTAACATTTCCTAATTATTTATTGAATATATGTTGATAGATAATCATTAGGATAATTTCTTTTGACTGCAAAATTTTTTTATATAAGTTAAATGTAGTTAAAAAAGCTGAAATTTTACAAAGATACATAACATATTATAAATTCTCTTATAAAAACTCGATGTTTTTAAAATCGTTCATATTTTTTAATTATTTTACCTTTTGTGAATTTTATTGAAAATGCATATTGCTTTCTTATTGATGAGCTACTCACAAGTATTTATTTTAATTAACTAAAAATGTTCTACTTCCTTGCAATGAATTTATAAAGGATTACTATCACATACATAAATGTCTTTTCAAATATTATTTTGTGTGTGGGTTCGACTTAACTTAATTATAGAATTTGAATTATACCAAGTATAAATATGTTTTAATATAAAAATGATTAGGAAGATCGTATTTAGATTATACTTAATCATGGTACGATAAAGTATAATCTAAGCTTGCCTGAAGGTTAAAACAATTCCCTTGTAAAATATTCATTGTTATCGCATTTTGCTCAAAATGAAAATATTTAAGTAAGAATAATTAAATAAGATTCTAATTTTGCATTTTTGTCATAAGTTTGGTTGTTGGATCATGTGTTAAAAATTATGTATACATATATATATATATATATCCTGATTGACGTGTGTATTATATTAAAATATTATTTTGAAAGAAAATGAAATGATTTTTCATTAAATTTACGCTTTTAAAAACGATAAAATGACTGTTCGTGAAGTATCATAATCATCGAATAAAATTTCTTCATTAATAAAACATAAGCCCAATAATCTAAAATGTTTCATTTTTATAACATTAAAATGCTAAAAAATTTATCACAAGTGCAAATGAAAATTTTATTTTCAGAACTGAAAACTGATTTACAAGAAAACTAAATATGTTATATATGTCACAGCCATGTATTTTTAATTTATGTTATAATTTTATACTAAACACATATAGTACATAAAACATTTAATAAGGAAATACTTTTTTCATTTAAACATCCCCAAAACTTGGAATGCTATTCTGAAAAAGTGAATTTTTTTTCTTTTCTGAAGAGCTGGTAGTAAAGTTAAACAATTTCTGTGAAATATGTGTATATTCCCCGATAATATGAATAAATTAGTTTAAAATATCAGGAATGAATAGCAATCTAAATCTTAAATACGGAATAAAATTAATTGCATATCTTCGAATATTAAGTAACTTGCTTGGGATTTAATTTTTCAAATCCTTTTCTATATTCTTCGCACAAAAAATTGCTTTTACAAACTTTTTTGATGACGAAAAATGTAAGAATATTTATTCGTGTATATCATGGTAAATACCAAAAATGTTTAAAAACTCTTAGAAAAAACCCAATTTAAAATAAAATATAGTATAGTAACTTTTCTGAAGGTAAATGAAAAATATTAAATAATATACCTTATTACAAAAACATATCGTAAGAGCGTTATCAGAAAACATTTATTTTTCAAAATTATACATTACTTTATGAGATACATGAGGGATTTCCATAACATAAGAAATTCCTAAATAATTCTTAACACGTTTGGCGATATTTTCAATATTTAACTCGTTTGTAGACCATTACGTATGGATTATTCGTCCCCTGAAAAACGCTCTTGCAATATTTTCTCATGGCAAAAAAATATATAATTAAGTAATTACAATAATATAATTCTCAATATAATTCCTTGAATAATTTCAACATTTAATATTAGGTAAACAAAAATATTATTCTATTAAAATATTACGAACACTTTTATAATACATATTTTAAGCATCAACTGACTGCAAAAGTGTTTTCTGAAAAATTAGAAACGTCAATACGTTTATTACCTTGAGTTTTTCAATAGATATAAGAAGTAAAATAAAGCAGATAAATGAAAATAATATGAAAGCTATAATAGTTTTTCTGATTATCAGTGAAATGATATTTCTGGTTTCAAAAATAATTGATGTGTAAGTAACAAACAGAAAATTAATTTTAGTATTTGAATAATAAGAACATTTTGACAATACAGTTTCAGGCAAAATATTCCATATTAAAACTTATATTGAATTAATAGATGGATGCATGCATTAAAGTTCTTATTTGATGTTTAAATTTATAAGTAATTATTTTACGGAAAACATTACTGTTGTGAGTTTTTTCATAATGTTAATAAATGCACAGCAAAAAAACAATTATAAAAACATCAAAATTTTCAATATGTATTTGAATTTTTAAAGATTAAAATATACAATTGAATAAAAAAACATCAGTAGATATCAATAACACATCAAAAAAATATATTTAACGTAAATAATCTCATAAATCAACGTTAGTGTAAATATCTCATTTTAATTTCTTAAAATTCATTGAAAAATCCTTCTTTTTTTATTTTTTTAGAAGGAAATTGTGTTACAACTATATAATTATATTGCAGCAATATATAAACAATTTCATATAATTTGCTTCAGACTCTGCTTGGGAATAATATACATTTCTCTTAAGATTTTTATTATATGATGACTGTGTTAGCGCATTTAATAGTTAATGCATAGTATTGCTATATTTTACTATTATTAATTTTTTAACACAATTATAAAACATTTACGACATTGTATTGCGCTATAAAGTATAAATCATAGTCAGTAAATAAAAATAATTGTTAAATAACATTTTGTTTTGAATACTTTATTTATTGGAGCATCACTTAGATTTGTGTAGATTGAGAAGTCTGAAGGGAAATATTACACACACACAATAGAGAAAAAAACCCCGGGAAGAGTAGAAAATATATAATAGACTATTAAAAAATCCTTAAAACGATTTTGGATAAGTTCTACATTTCAAATTCTTTCAGGTGAAAATAAAATTCACACTAGTATTTGAAGTGGAAAGTTGACTATTTGCGGTCTAGTAGAAGATAGGTTACGGATGGAATTTCCAGCAAAGTTGAATGGTGCACTAAGAGCAGTCGCCTGTCATGGTGTCCGCTCACACCTGGCCTTAACCCAGGAGAGATTTAAAAGCCGCTGCCATCGACCCTTAATGGAGACAGCGCCTTGCTATCCAATGGATCCTGTAAAAAGAGACCTAGGCGTCGATTATTGTTCTCTTTCCTGGGACATGGGGGAATGTTCGCATATCTATCCACTCATTACCCATTGAAGCTCTACAACACTAATGACTCTCCTTCAGGTCTTGTTTCATTCCAAAAGCTACTTATAAGGAAATCGCTTTGGTACAGCAAATAAATTGAAACTGAAATTTTGAATGCATTTTCACAAGATATTAGAAATGGAACAAATCAAGTCAACAATCGAAGTCTTTTGAGGTTGAGTAAGTAGAAGTGCAAGATTTAGATTTCATTGAAAGAAGCAGGTGTTCTGTGAATTGATGTTCTCACCACTTTGTCAACTTCCAACAAACGTCGAGATTTCAATATGTTTAAAGTGTTTTATGTCTCTAGCATTCAAACATTTTAACAATGTATTTCTAAATAAAGTTGTAAAGAAAAAGAAACGAACTATTATGAAGGATGACGAATTAATAATAAACTTTCAGAAAATTATCAAGTAATTAAAATATTGTATTTCTATGATGTTTATTATCAACGTAAAATATATCAATAGTTAAATAATATTTTATAAGAATTTAAAATACATATAAAATATAATTTAACTATTTTTATAGTTCTTAAAATACTATTTTACATACTATAAAAACAGTTAAATTATATTTTATATGTATTTTAAATTCTTATAAAATATTATTTAACTATGAAATATTATGAAATATATTTAAAATACAATTTTAAATACTTATAAAGTAATAATAATAAAATAATAATAATTTATAAGTATTTAAAATACTATTTTAAATACTTATAAATTATTATTAATTGTTTAATAATTAATTATATTAAATAAATATTGGTAATAATTTATGTTAAAACTATTAATATATTAAGAAAATATTATCACTAAATTATATTCCAAATGTGTTTCATAAAAATAATTATTACGCGATTACGCTTTGAAAAACTTCTTATACTAGTTAAACTTTCCATTTAAAGGTTTACGTGATGAAGAAAGTTAACGATTTATTCTTCTTAAACTGCTTAAAAGGAATAAGTGACAAAATTCTATTGCTTATTTAATTAAAAGATACTATGTTCATATATGCACTCAATATGCCTTTAGACATCTAACTTACAATGTTAACTTGATTTTTAAATTATTAAGCATATTCTATTTTTTTAACTATAGACATGTCAAACGTTTTACAGTTTTAAATGAAACATGAAAGAAAATTTTGAATAAAAATCACACATTTGATATAAAATATGATCATTTCAGAAAACGTACATCATTTATGTATACCTACCATCTCTACATTTGAACTTTTTAAAATTGAAATCGATATTATTCTTGAGCTGTTTTAATGTACCATTTTTTTCTTCAAAAATAAGTTTTCTTTTCTCAAACCTTTGAAAAATTCAAATGAAACAAAAAACCTGAAGAATCACTTGAATAAAAATGTGCCTACAGAATTAGAACTGAAATAAAAATATTCTCAGAGGAAAACTATTGTCTCATTGTCATGAAAATGTTAGATAAACGATTCAAAATGCTTATTTGAGTTCATTTTTAGGCCTATGAGTAATAATATAATTATAAACCTAAAATTTTAAACAGTGGAATAAAGCATTTTATTAATTTGTCAAAATTAAAACTCATAATATATGTGGGAATTTTTATATATTTATATTTTAAATCAGCTTTGACCATATCCATAGAAAGATCGGATCGATAATTTTTGAAATCGAAGTAATAATGATACATAGATTCCTTAAAAATTGAAAAAAAATAATTTTATGAGTTTATTCTTGCTTTTTTAGTAACTTGAAGCTTTTCAATGGTTTTTATCCAATTCAAGTGATTTTATTACTTTTTGTAAAAATATTGAGAGTGGATTGTTGTCAGAATCACATATATGAAACCTTTTTTTTTTTTTTAAAGTTTATAATAAATTCAGATTATCAGTCCACAATCAATGAAAAACTTTGTGGTTTTCCTTTTGCATTTTTCTCACAAGAGTAAAATGACTAAAATAGATTTTGGAAATTAATAAGCAATTTTGAAAAATAAATCAGTTAAAAGGTTTAAGTGACATTCTATTTCATCTCCATAAGTTAATAACTCTCAGTTTTCTCTGGAATCTAATCTATGCAACCTTATTTTCAAACTCTTAGTCAATAAATAATTGATCAGTTAATAAATTGCCCATATAAAGTTGCATTGCAAAATTGGTTGATTATTAATCGATCAATTTCAAACTCTTGTTCATGAGAAGCATGACTTTTAAACTGAGACTTTTTCAATCAATCGACTAAGTGTTCTGTAGTAATAACGAAAGAGATTTTGAATTTCTACAACTTAATTCATCACATTAAGTGTGACTCATTAGTAGGAAACATTTATATAATGGAATGAGCAGCCTAATATGAGGACATTTTTCAACAATTACTATTCCAAATATTTTAATTTTGTTTCTTTTCACAATGAATGGCAAAAAATACTTTTTTTGTTATTTTGAATTCATTGATAATTATCCCAGATATTTCACACACGTATGCTATTGTCTTTTCTGTTACACAATATTTGAATAGTAAAAATGGTTGCAACGATAATTATGTAAATAATGATACTTTATTAACCATTTAACTTCAATACCGCATTACCATTTTTCAGTTTTCCTTCCTTTGAAAAAAAAATGGAATTTACTGCCCTTATTTATTGTACAACTAATTTTCCTTGTTGAAATAATTTACTAGAATCTATACAAAGTATCAAATGTATAAGTTCACCTCTTAATTAGTGTCTCTTACTTAAATTCAGAATCATTTTGATCAAATTGTCGATTATTTATTTTTATTGGAGTTTCTCCCCTAAAAATATCTTTTACTGTAATAATTGACTGGAAATTGGTGATTAACCTAATGCTGACCCAAAGAACAAAAAAATTGACCATTTTATACCCTTTTGTTTGTTAAAATATTTCTATATCATTAAGTGACAATCTATGTTTGATCTTGTATCAGTTACTTATTTTCTTCACCACTTATATGAACAATTATTCTCATTTTGGAGAGAGCTAAGTATATCCACAACAAACTAATAAGTTACTTGAAGTTTAGTTCCGGCCTTATTCGTTGTGATTCACTCAACTGTTTTCATCAAGCTACATCAACTTTAATCCTTAAAAGTCATATCATATCTAAAAGTTCAAAGTAAGCTCATAAAATTTTAAGTCTTGAAAATGAAATGCAATCGAATAAGTGAAATCCATATTTTTCTTCAGAAACTTTTCAAGAGGACAATAACAATTATACAAATATAATGAAATAAGAAAATAGTTGAATCTTTTAACAAATAGAAGAAATCAGCACCCATAAATTCATATATTGAATAACAAAAACCAGATAAGCAAAATGTTACTGACTAATTATGTTCACTTCAGTTGAAAATGATAAAAACACCATAACACCATATGTATAATGTTTAATATATGCATACACACATACATATACATACATACATACATACATACATACATATATATATATATATATATATATATATATATATATATATATATATATATATATATATATATATATATATATATAGATAGATAGATAGATAGATAGATAGATAGATAGATAGATAGATAGATAGATATAATATCTTTTAGAAACCACAAATTTTAAAACTAATAAAAGTTATCTTTTATCACAATGCAAAGAATTGAACAGCATAATATTGTGATTAAAAATTAACCTATATATTTTATTCACTTAAATATTAGCATATTTTTTCCAGAGTTTCATTCACATAATTAATAAGATTTTTGTGTGCTAAGAATTTTAAGCTATTTACTGTATGGTTAAAGTTACAACAAAATCAAATTATATTTAACTGTTCTAACATTTTTACCATTGCTTATTTTAAAATAAAACAATCTTATGCATATAATAAATACCTGCTTATAAAGTTTTTAGAGTTCATACTACTCTTTTTTAAACAATTTATTTTTAGCAATTTGCTTAAGAATGTGTTAAAGTTATAGAAATGCAAAATATGGTCTTTAGTATTGATATTCTCAGTTCCTTTTAAACTTTTTTGTTCAAATTTTTTCTAAATTAGATAAAATTTATTCATTTATATTTTCTTAATGTAGATTAAATTTAAAAAATACATTGACCCAAAAATATATAAAGAAGATGGAATAAAATTCAGAATCAACCAATAAAACTATGTATTTTTAGATGTTCACTATAAAATTTAAAGTTCATATCTATAATTTTGTCAAAAATAGAAAACAAATTTAAAAAATGTTGCTTATTTTTACGATTGCCTATTGAATTGTGCATCAAAATTCTGGCTTCGGGTTCAATAAATTCGCTTCAAGTACATATAATTTAAATGTAAGCATTAAGAGATTGAAAGTGATTTATTTTATCATTCTAAATAAATTCAGTACAGTAGATGCATAAATTCTTATGATTTATATCTAAATACAACGCAAGTCCTTTTTTAACAATATGATGTTACTAAAATCTCATTGAAAGTTAAACTTGTTTTTCTTTTTAATCTTTATCACTCGTTTTCAACTGTGTGAAGTTTTAAAAAACTTGTTAAAAAATTTAGCAATTTTTTTTTTACTCTTCAACTGATAACCTGAACATTCGCTTACGTTCCAACTTGAGCAATGAGCATTGAGGATTAAACATTTTTATTAATTTAGGATAAAAGAAAAATGAATATAAAAATCTTAAAAAACTAACATTTCAAATTTTCATTCATTTTTTTTCAATTTTTTCCTCAATATTTTAATATTTTATTTAGATTACACAAAATAATTTTGTTTCTTTTCATCATAAACAAATTTAAAGATAGATGAAAACGCAATCTTACTTTTAATTACGAACATTCTAAAGTATAAACTTATTTGACTTGATAACTACTACATTATAGTTGTAGCAATTATTCAAATTTAGATCAATTATACTAAGTCAAAAATGCCTTATTTGTCTTGATAAATACCATATTTGCAATGATGTGAATATTTTATTTATTTTGTCTTAGATTTAGAAAAATGCTATCGAATGAGATAAACAATGAATTAAGAGATGAATTTTGAAAAAAGATAGAAATCGGTAAAGCTGGTGTTGTAAGCGTATAAGATTTGTACGAACATTAAAAAGTTCTTTTATTTTTTTAGAAACAGTAATCAAATATCACATTTATATTTTTAGTTTTTAATAATTTATTGATCTTGTCCACCAGAACCACAGTGTATGTATATTTTAAATATTTTTACAAATAATCATTATGTTTAAAACAACTTCGTTTTAGTCTAGATGTCAAATTTTAAACTGCATTCATTAACTTTAAACTCGTCATTAAGTCTTTCTGTGAGTTATCAACTTATTCTGAACTTCTTATATCCAATTCTATTGAAAGAAATTTGGACAAATATTAATGAATACATATTTATTGGCGTAGATATCACTATTAATGAATATGTAAATATTAATTTGTTATACGTGTTTTAAAATTAATATTTTCAGCTCTACTGTATGTAACTCGAATCATTAGGTTATTATATTGCATCTCACAATTATAGATTATTTGATTATAAAAATAATAATTCTAAAATAAATTAAAAATAAGAAAAGTGATAATAATATATTGAATTTATGAAGAATATGTGTATTTGTATACTTGGAATTAGATTTCAAAAATTTAATAGATTCTTTATAAAAAAAAAAAGAGAAGCTAAATAAGATGGTAAATAATAATATCACACCATTTATCCCGATATCTTCCAAGGTACAAGCATTTCGATTTTTTATTTGTAAGTAAGGAGAAATCCCCTGGAAAAGAATGGAAGGCAAGAGCTAAGGGAAGCATACATGTAGCATTCAGAAGCGAGAAGTGTTGGAGAGAGGCTGATATCGGCAGTACAAGGGCGATCACAAGAGAAAAAGAAGCTCCAAGTAGCCTTCTGTAAATCTTCCTTCAGCTGTTGCTTTTGAAAGCTAAGATTTATCTTCGTTTCATGGACAAAATAAAGAGAATGTGAGTCTCCCTTTAACTGTGAGTGTAAAGAATACAATGGAAGTTTTTTCTATTCTGGAGCGTATTTTTAATTGGACTTTTTCAAATCAATAAATGTATCTTAGATTTTGATGCAGAATGAGGAAATTTTTCATTTAGAATTGATAGTGAGAAATTCACTATAAGTTGTTGAATCACAAAAAGATTTAATGAGGGCTTAATGTTAATGTAAGTCATTTCATAGTTAAAAGTTATGATAAAATGAAGTTGCTTTAAAGGTATTAGTTATATTAAAAAATTAAACGCGTTAAAGCAATGATTATTTTCATTTTCAGTTCTGAATGAATTTATGACATTTTCCCTTATTGAAAAACATTCAGAGCGAACTGTATTTAAACAAATAATTGCGAAATTCTTCAAGAATACATGCAAATATATTTAACGGCATTGCATATTTAATGACATGTATTATATTATATAAATATTTTTAAAGTCTAGTTAAAATAATTTCCATTTCAAGGCAATTATATAACATTTTATAATAAAATAAGGTGAAACAATGTTCCTTATAATTCTGATAAACGCAGAGGTGCCCAATGACATATAAACTCAACTCTAAGAAGAAGATGTTCCTTATAAACTGCAATAAGAACTTTATGAGATAAATAAGGTTGTTCTAGAATAACATGTCAGTGATAGCTTTGCTTTAGTGCATTAAAAATAATTTAAAGTAAAGTAAATTATTTTACTATACATATACATTAAAAATCTTAATTTTGCAAATTATTCACATATTTTTATGAAAATTATTCTAATGAGCACATAAAAATTTCTTTTATTGACGCAGCAAAATAAAAATTAATTTCTTACTTTAAAAATTTATCGACTAACTTCTATTATAGTGTTTTTTCAAGACATAAATTAAATTCTAAAGTAAGAATAATATAAATAAGATTTGTTATATTAATTTTGAAGAGATTTCAAATTTTAATTGAGGTGGAAGAAATATAACTACGTATAATTAATTTTTCCATTTTTAACACTCAAAGAGCATTTATATGAATAATAATATTGAGTTCCATTGAGAAGTATTTTGTACGTAATAAAACAAAAACATTCACATATGGCTTTGAAATCACTAATTGCTCATATTTCTTAATAAATGCTGACCTTCAGTTATTTATTTTGATTTAAAATTATCAAATGCAAACAAGATCATTTCATATGTTTTTATGTCTATAATTTGATGTACAAATACTCTTAAAATTTTTAATACAATAATTCATTAATTTATTGATTTTTGAGTGCTGAAAAGGATTACGTTTCTAAACTTTTATTTGAAAGGAAATATATTGTTGATATAAATTACTGAGAATTTTAATTATGGAGAAGGAGGAAGGGATCATTGTCATCCAATTGAGAAAAGTAATTACTTTTCATTTTAAACTTTTGTTTCCCACTCTCGTAAGATTACTCTTATTTCAAAGTTTTTTTCTTAATGTAAAGAAATCTGTTTTTTATTTATTATTTTTTTGTACAAAATAAAGAATGTGTTAAAGAAAATAGTCGGATAAGCTTTCTTTTTTATTTTTTCGAAAGTCATTGAAAGACGATAATAGTGACAGCTATGTAGGATTTAATTAATGCATTCGATAAAGTGACATTGATGGTAAAATTTCTCGGGGTGGATACAAATTCCGCAATTTTTATTATCCTTTATTTTTTACGAGCCGTAAGAAATGGAAAACCTTTCAAAACCCATGACAACGGAAATCCATCTCTCCCCCACACACATGCACACATCTCTCCTTTACAATTCGATTCTGGGAAACGGGTTAAAGGAAAATAAAATGTCTAGACATTTGCATAGTCAGAAAAAATGTTGACTCTAGAAAGCTGTCATTTGCTGGTCACCGGAGAAACAGCAATTATCCAGTGGTATGTGTTTGCTCCCCTTTTCTCCACTAACTCAATTAATTCGGGAGAAAAAGATCCCCATTTGCTATTAATTAGCATCTGCTCTTAAATGTTTTCGTTCGAGTAATTAACTCAGATTCACAGCTCCATATGAATTCGGCAACAGATACTAGAATTGTAATCTATTCAGAGAAACTACTGCCAGAGTTTTTTTCCAACTCCTTTTCTCTTGTTTGGAATTGTTACGATTAGAAGATTTTTTCATGAGAGGTGTTATACTTCAAAAGAGAATTCAATTTAGAACAAACGAGGTAAAAAATATATATATATGTATATGAATAGAGTGAAGTTGGATTTCAGAATTTTTATTGTGTTCGCCATGCAACTGATAGCTATGTTGATATATGCTTTTTTCCTTCTACCGTGCCACCGTTTCTCTGAAATCATTTCACGCCAGTTGAGTTCCCTTTTACCATCGAATCATTTCTTTAATTTAACAATGATTATTTATATTGCGGGTGAGTAAATTATGCAGATAAACTTTCTTTTTTATAATTTGACAATAACTTTCCAGAGTGGCTGATCGAAAGTGTTTGCCGCGTCAATTAGATTAGCTGAATATGCTAAGTTTAACTAAAAGTTGTCACGGCATTGCTGGGTTAGTATTAAAAAGTGGATCTTTATATATTTGGTAATAGATTTTTATTAATTATTTTTATGTTCTAATAAGGATGGATTTATGAAACACATCAATTATCTTTTCATATAAAAAAATTAGTATTTACAAAATAAACATTTTAAATATGCAAAAGACCACATTTCCGATAATAATTAAATTATACTTATTTGTAAACATTTATCATTATTTTAACGCTAACTTTTTTTTATGAAATGTTGCGTTCAATGTTAATCTTTTATAAATGCTTTTAAATTTTTAATGCTAATTTAAATAAATAGCTGTAAAATTTCAGGTATTATTTTAAAATAGTAAAATTATTTTCGATGAGTGAGAAGAATCTTTTCATATTAATAAAAATATTGATTAAAGGCATTGTTTCAGATTAAAGAAAATTTTTACTTTTTAAATTATATTTCAGATGCAATTACTCAATTACCCTGAAATATTTTCAATGAATATGTTTTTTCATGAATTTTTACAATGGAATTTTATATATCTTCTTTATATTTCTTTCAGAAATATATATTTCAGTATCATAAAATCAATTTTCAGTGTGTTAATTATTTTTTAACCTCACAAAATCTTAAATTAAAATCAAGCAACACAATCATCAGTAGATATAAGTGCACAAAATTTTGTTTTCCCTTTAAACGGAAAATAATTTGTATATTTCCTTATATTCTTTCTATCTAAATAAATCTAAACATTTAGTTTACCATATAAAAAAGACAGCTAGATTATTTTTTCTATTTCAGACGAATTAAATAACATTGCTAAAATAGATTCAGGTATTTGTATAGAAAATTATAAATTGAGCTAAGTGAGAGAAATATTTATTTCCAAGGAAGTTTCAATTAATGTTTTACAAGTAAAAGAATAAAAAGCTTTATACAATCCATGTTTAATCGAAAAAAAAGATGGAGTGATTCTATTTAAATTAAAATGTCCCTTTATACTTGTAACTTTTCAACATTGTATCTTAGATTTTGATGTTCCAAATGCAAATAAAGAATTGAAATTCTCCACTTCCCTTGAATTAGACAAATTTCTTCTATTTTCACAGAAGATCTTTTAAGATTGAGTGCTGTGGTTTTGTCTATATAAATAAGAAGAGATCAATTATTTAAATAAATTTTTTCTAAAAAAATAGTTAGAATTTACAAAATTATTCTGTATATGAAACACGATAAGTTTGTTAGACTACTATTCTGAACATGGTTTTATAAACTCTGTTATTAAATAAACTTTTAGAGGCGCATTTCTCATGAACATTATGAGAAATTGTTTCTCGTACACTAAAATATTCTATATAAAGTTTATATTGAATTTTATAATTCCAAATTTTTAAGCATGCTTAATTGTTTGTAAAGATTAGATTGAACTTTCCAATATTCTAAACAAATTATTAAATCTCGATTAAGAAAAAATTCATTTAAAAACAAGACATTTTTTAAATTCCTATTTATAGAAACAAATAGACTTGTCACGCTTATAAAGATTAGTTTGATCAAGATTAATAGGCTAAACTAGATTTTGAACTATTGTAAACATCCACCATAGAAGTGAGAATCTAACCCACAAATGTTTGATTGAATAATCACAGTGATAACCATTTATAGCTGCCAATTCCCGTTATCTTCAGTGTAGAATGACGCATCTTTTATACTTATAATACATAATTAGCGATTTAAAATAAAAATTTGGGCTCTTCTTTGCATTAATTAACTGAACAATTTTATACACAATTTTTTTTAACATTTTAAATTTATATAAAGTAAGTCAGCAGCTAAAAATATACTAAAAATACAGATAGTTTTCCTGTAAATAAGAGCAAAAATAAGCAGGTAATCCTTTTTGTTTGAGTTAAACTAAGACTTTTCCCTTTATGTGTAAAGTCTTATTCGTAATTCCAGCCTCATTCCGGCATACCAGCTTCAGCAACACACACTAATGGCTATATTTGCGCCAAATTAAAAAATAATATTCATTTAGTTCTCCCTCAACCAATGAAAGGCGCGAACAAGCCAAGAATAAACTGGGACCTCAGCCAGTAAGGTTGATAAAGTGAAGACTGAGGGTTGGGACGGAGCTCATTTTCGAATGAAAACCCGAAAATAACTCATCAGACTCAGAGCATCCCTTTGTTAAGGGGTGCATAAACTTTACTTAACGTCTTGTCTGTTCCTTAGGCCCACAACGTGTTACTATAGGAGAGGTCGTTAGTCAACTTTGCAGGTTTAGTCGACGAGTTCATAAATTCCAGGTTTTGTTGTTTATTTAGAAGACACAATGAGTGCGGCGTCGGTTAATTCCTTTAAGTAATCGTGGCGTTTATTACAAGTGGAAAGTCTCCAAAGTTAACTGATGGGTCCCTTAACATATTTTGCCATCGTCGAGAAGAGTCGGGATGCTTAAAGAAGAATCTTTCAGAGAATTGGCTTCATTTCCGGTACAAAATTGCCTGGCATAAATATTGAGCTTATCTCATGTCACAAATTCAGTTCTTTTATATATGTACCCTCGTTGGTGTAAAAAATTCTTGCTAAGCAGAGATCGCAGTTAAATTTGTTAGTTGCACCTTTATATATTTTGTTAAGTCGCAATTTTTGGTGTTCCAGGATGGCAAGAGTAATTTTTCCTGCTGATAAAAACTTTTAATTAACACGAAACTAAAAATATAGCACTGAGAAAAAAAACTGAAAATAACTTTAAATACAGAAAATTTTTATGGTATATAAAGTAATAGAATTGTGAGAGAAACCTTTATTTTTAATTTATTACTTAATAAAAATCATCGAAAAGTTTCTTATAAAATATGTATCAAATTAATTTACATTCTTGAGTTGCAAATCACTTTTTTTACTCTTCAACTGGTACCATCTTTTGCAATTTATTTTTTCTAATCTTTCAAAACTGTCAAACCTGAGTTGTTTTACTTTAAAAGTATTAGTGTGTTACAATAAACTGAAAATTGGACTTAATTCTACATTTTTGTAAATTCATGGATACACAGTGACAGACAATGGAGGGATAGTTCTCAGTAAGGAAATATGAATCAACAAATTAATTGTGTACCAATGAAGTAGCTAAACTTACAACAAAAATATAACACCTACAGTATATTTAGCATCACCTAATGACACAACTACACACCACGTATGGCTTAATTTGCTAACTAATAAAAAGTAGAGATAAGATTAACTATCAATGCAACCGACGTTTTTAACTGTGATTTTTTAAAGAAAAGATGCGACAAATTCCAAAAAAAAATTCATTTAGAAATTTTTAAATTAAAATAATAAATTTACATACACTCAGCACAAACCTAATTTATATGTTTAGAGAATTATAGTAGCAATAAAGTCTGTTATACAATTCAGTTTATTTGAATTTAGATTTAGATGGTAATTCAAAAGCTTTCATAAATTGAAAAAGGATAAATTTTTCTTTAAAAAAGGGTGGATTTAAGCTAAATTTGGTTTGCAATGTGTCATAAGGATTTTGATAAATTCTGATAAATAAATAACTTCTTTAAAATCAGTAAACTTATAAATAATTAAATTTTGTTTAATATTTAAAAATTCGAATCGTAATTTAAAAATTCGAAAATTTTTAAATTACGGTATATTGTGAATTAAGTTATTTTAATAATTAGAAGTTTGTAAAAATAGATGCCTTATCAAAAAATTCTGAAAATAATCCCATACCCTGAATTTCTAAAATGAATTGGCTAAATTGGCTGTTTTGAAAACAACTGATTACGAAATAATTTTTGGTGTTTTAATACAAATGTTTATATGACATGCGAATAAATTAAAATAAAATAGCAAAAATTGTTTAGCAAAATCAATATTGCATTCCATTTAGTAATACTTTTTTTTAAACATTTGGTATATCTAATTATTTTGAATTTTTACTCCTTTAAATAGCTACATATATGAATTGATAAGAAAAAAGTATGCACTTGATCGGATTTTTTCTCCTGTTTTGCTTAGTAATAGAAAATAAAAAAAATTTTATGACAAATTTCTTAAAGAGGATGTTAATCATTCAAAATATTTCTGCTTAGAAAAAGTGCAAAAACAAAATTTGAAAAGAAATTAATATTTAAATTCAAGTGATACATAATTTCAGCAAAATTATACTGAAGTTGATATTTTGGAAAAATTTAATTTTTCCTAGAATACAACACATCTATGAATTGCTATTCAAAATTGACTTAGTCAAAAATTTAATTTTTATAACTACGTAATCTAAGAAAGAGCATATGACAAATATTATTTGAAGAACTATTTATACTTAACAAAGATGAAGTCAGATAAAATAGAAAGTATAATTTGGAAAATCAATAATTAACAATGGAACATGCTATTTTTAGCTGATTTTGAACAAAAAATCGTATAACTAGTACTATATTTTAATAATTTTATGACTTTATTTTATTTTAATAATTTTATGACTCAGGAGCAATATATTATATTTATTTAATTATTTTAAAAATAAAAATTTCACTCGTTAATTATTATTTATTTTGTGATATTTCTCAGTAATGACTAAAAGCATTTTATTTCATTCAAATAATATTGTTTATTTCAAATTTTCTCAGCGGAGTAAAATATAATTTACAGAAAAATGTTATCGTGTGATTAAGATAGACACGCAATAAATTACTATTAAATTTATAAGTAAGCGTTTTTAGATTGCCCAATCATAATAAAATTAGCTAAAACGAGCCTTAACAACCCATTCTACGATTACTTCTCTTTCAAAATGATTTTGTACCCAATTGAAATTCTGTTGAGCATGCTAAGCGCTGCTAAAGCCGTTTACCTCTCGAGCACAAGGAGGGGGGGAGATTATCTGCCGGGTGATGAGGGGAAGTCGAAAGCAGTGTTGGGAGACAAATAGAGCTGTTTAAAAGCCAAACAACTAAAAAGAGATATTATGAAACATAGCAGACTAAGACTAATGTGATGTGCGTGCCATTGCCTGCACCGTGGCACAGCTGCTAGGCGCTAATCATCGTCACCAGGTGCGGTATTTCGCGGCACTGGCGCTAAGGGATGCGGGATGATACTTTAGTGAAAGGGATTCCGTGCCTTTCTCCTCCTCGAATTTTTTCTCCTTCCCGACGAAGGAGAGACTTTTCCGACAAATTGTTGACGGATTCAGTAAACGGTTTCTTAGAGAATCTCCATCATATCCGTTTGGGGAATTCTAGCCAAACTAGAATTGTTTTCTCGGAATACGTGGATCGAAAATTTATTTTTTTTATTTTTAATTTACTGAATAGTCTGATTTTTATTTTAGGAGCTAGAATTTATATTGTTAATCCTTCTAATTTTGTAAAATAAAATGTTTCAAATATAAAATATATTGACGTGAATGAAAGTTAAGAATTTATTTCAGTATGAGGTATTTAACTCATTGTCTACACGTATTTTATTTAAAATTAGTTCTAATATATCGTATGAAATCTGTAATAATAGAAATTTATTAATAATAAATATTTTAAAAGTTTAATAAAAAGGAAATTTCTAAACATTAAGAATTAATAAAATATAAGGAAATAGTTTGTAATTCCCATATGTAGTTTTTTATGTTTCATATTTAAAGTTTTATTAAAGTCATTTCATAAAAATATATAGAAATGGATACATTAAAAATTTGTTTTACATTTATAAAACAGCTGTGTTGTGAAATATATGCAAATAATTAACTCTATGAGAAATTTAAACTTCGAGTATAAATAAAATGATTCTTAAAAATAAAATTACTAGGATACTATTTTTTACTTTTGGTATAAAATATTCTGAAAATGAAATTCATTTTATTGAATTCAATATATTTGTCATTAAAAATCTAAATTATTTACTAACTTGAGTTGCAAAATTTTCTAGATGAATTTTAAATATAGCTTTTATAATAATTGCTTCTATGAAATGTGTGTTACTCCTTAATGGAGTCTTTTACTGTATGTGGGAAAAAATTTAAAAAAAAATAGTTAGATTTTATTCTTTTAAGAATTAAAAAACTTTATACTTAATAAATATCTGGGCTAATCAAAAATAAAATCATTTAATATCTCTGAAATATTTTTTTAATTTTTTATAATCACAGCATTTGTCTTATTTAATTTCAGTATAATAGGTTATGAATAATAATTTCATGCATGTAAGCTCTTGACACATAATACCATAAGCCTATTATACTAACGTTAATCAAATTTATGTAATAAAAGTTTTATGAACTACAATGAAAATATTTGAATAAATATATAGATATTTATTTTATATATTAAATGCTTATACTTTATTCAATTTTCCCACAGTAAGTTTTTATTCAAATAAATTTGAAATTTATTCAAAAAAACATACTACAAAGACTTAGTCTTGTTAACTCGTAATTTATTTAATATTTCTTTTAAAACTTAAATTAATTTTCAATGAAAAATATCACAATGTAGAAAGTATAAGCACCCATAAAGGGTTAACTTATTTTTTAATGTATAATAAGACAGCTTCTCAGTATCAATAAATTATAAATATTTGTATGAATATTGTGCTTCAATTATGTATCTTGTATATAAAATGATAAACCTTTGACTATGAAATTAATTCGTAAAGTATTAAGCTGAGAAAAAACTCATTCAAAATTTGTGAATCAAAACATTTAAAATGGTAACCTAAAACAGACACGAAAATTAATAAAAATTTATTAAGAAAACAGAAAAACACAATTAATTTATTAAACTAATCACTTTCAAGACAATATAATTAACTGAAATAACAAATGAAATACCAATGAAATTTATGTAACTGAACTCGAAGTTCAAAGAATAAATTAAATTTTAATCAGAAATCCGTGTTAATATTTATTACAGTCTCAAATTAATAATAATCAAATTATAATAGTCTAATATTTACAATAATTTTAGGAACTAAGTGATCTAATAATGTACTTACGATACACTTTTATTCTTGTTTATATTTTCCAGTATATTTTTACTTAGATGGTGTAAATTCACTTTTCAATTTATACTCAGCAAAAATCTCATTTCAGTTAAAATAGGAAAAATTTAAATAACTTTCAATTTATCATACAATTTTAAATAATTTTTTAATTACTATTATATTACCGAGGATAATTTTGCTTGTAAATATTGGATTTTGTACTAAATTATAAAAGTATTCCGCTTATTATCCTACTCCAATTTTAATTATACAGTTTAAGTATTAAATAACAATATCTTCATTATGAATATTCACTGAAAAGAATAATGAATTTAAAGGAGTTGATTGTTCGTGAAACTATTTTCTTTATATATATATATATATATATATATATATATATATATATATATATATATATATATATATATATATATATATATATATATATATATATATATATAATAATGCAAGGTTAGATACTGAACTGAAAAGCACAAGAATATATAAAAATTCTAGATATTTTTCAATTTCTAGATATTTCAATTATTTACTGACATATATGATAAAACTAATAATTTGAATTTTAAAGTTAATAAGCTGATTTTCTGGAATTCAAAAATTTCAATTAAAATTTATAAAAATATTATTTTTAATCAACTATAGAACAATAGAATATACAATATATGTAATAATTTAAACAACATCAATAAACAAATAAATAGACTAGAAAATATTTTAACTCATAATGGCATTCCAACTAAATTTATTAAACACTATTTGGCTAGTAGAGCATTGCTTACGTGGCTGAGTGGTCAAAGGCATCACTGCTAATCGCTTGAGAGCGTAGGAGTGTGGGTTCGATTCCCACCGTGGCCCTGGGTGTTTTCTTCGTTATTCTTCTGTGGTTGTACATCTGTCATTGTGCTATTTGTCCTAATATCGACGAAGACTTACAAGCGGATCTCAAGAATCAAGCATACAAGTCTGAATATATGTAATGTAATAAATAAATAAAAAGCATTGCTTATAAGAGTGAAGTAAGGCGTAGTTGAAGGTCTTTTAAGAAGCTTGAAATGCCGATAGTGTTTACACTTAGACGCTAATTTATGTATTTGGTGAGGTTCTTGCAGATTTGTACTTGTATTTGGATATGGTTTTAATTTGATTATTATGGATTAAATGTATTTTGGAAACATTGGATTTTGACTTATATATTTTAGATTAAATTCTACTTCTTTTATTCTGGCTTGATATTTTGGTTTAAGCCTTTGGTATGGCTTTGAGGTGTACTGGCTTCTTTAAGACTATGTCTTGGGCCATTGCAGAAAAGCCATAATTTGTGCCAACACTCCCTGAAGAAGCTGGCCATATTGGTACTTCATTCCATTTTGATATTTTCCTTGAAATTCAAGTATTTTCAATGTATTGTTTTCCATTTAGTATTTTCAATGTATTGTTTTCCATTTAGTATTTTCAATGTACTATTCCTTCGCATTTTCGGCATTGTTTTCCATTTAGTGTTTTCAGTGTATTATTTTCCATTTAGTATTTTCAATGTACTATTCTCAATTTGGCATTTTTCATTGTATTTTATAAATATATACTATATATATATATATATATATATATATATATATATATATATATATATATATATATATATATATATATATATATATATATATATAATGCAAAGAATAGGAACGTTTGATTCAATATTTTCAAATATATAGATTGTCGGACTCCACACCAAAATATGGTTCAGTTGGAAAAGTGGAGCAGCGCACCCCATATTGCCAGCCTGGCTGGCACACGACAACAACAACAAATATATAGGTTACAATAATAAATTCAGTAATCAATAATTTAATGTGAGCAATTAAATTTTCAAGTTTCTGTTTATTTAAATGAACTATGAAGTGACAATTATATACAAAGACTGATGATTGGATAAATACATTAGAGCAATCGTTCATGTATTTTCATTGCTTCTAGAAATGATTAAAAATTACAGAAGATATTAATTGTTGTTTCTCAATGAAATAGTACCTATGATTTAATAGATAAATCTAGAAGTAACACGTTCGAGGAATCAAAAAGGAATTGACAAGCAACATTTTAAGATAAAATCTCACTCTCTATGTATTCCTTCATGACGTCATCTCAGTGCAGGCAGGAATGAGCAACCCTATGCAGGTAATCAGAGATTCTGCTGTAGTAGAGTTCTAAAGAGATATTTAGTACCTCATTTCAATAACATTCCCTCTTACACTACAATAATGTCACTTCTAAAGCATTGAATTTCTAGCTTACATTAAAATAAATTCACTTGGAATTAAATATACTTAATTTAGATTAGATTGCATGTGCCTCGTTCTCTTCAAAACTTAGTACACAGATACGTGTTTTATTATCAGACTCCATGGCAAATCTAGATCTGCCATGGACAGAATATCTAATATAATTCATTTGACATTTTGATCTTGCTTCACTTGATTACACAGTTATGGGAGTGCAGGCAAGCAGTTATGATATTGGATATAGTTTCTTTTTACGAATCTTTCAGAAGAGATAGTGATAGCCAAATATTAACCAACCTGTAAGTCTTGCAACCATAAATGCAGCAATTATTGGAGCTAATAATTGATTTTTATTAACTACTCTGGCTGTACATTAATTATCAATGAGTGTGGTAATTCTGAACAGTGATGCGCTGACTTGTTTGATGTCTCCTTTATCGAGAAATTACCTAATCATCAATTTAAAGGTAAAAGCTGATGTCTTTTACACTGAGCTGTAAATTAGAATGTGAAGATTTTCAGTTTGCAAGTATCTCATGAGTTCCTTCAAAAATTAGCTTCGAATGAGCTTATAATATAATCAGGGGAGGAACATAAAAAATACCTAAAAGAACAAATGTGGTACCTCTCTGTTTCGCAGTAAAAATTTCTATATTAAATTATCATTTCAAGTAATTTTGTAGTGTAAATACTATTGAAGAAACATTTGCTACCATTATTTTAATGTTTGAGTTTATTGTTATATTAATAAGGAATGAGAAACTTTTCTATTTTATTTCTATTATTTATAATTTTTATCTGAGCAAATAGTTTACTTAATATCTAAATAATTTAATATATTTTTAACATATTTCCATACATAATTTATAACTAGAACCATAAACTAGTATAAGTCAGAGTTTCATTTGAGTTTTTTCTAATAAGAAAATTTTGAATAAAATGTGAATTGAAATTAGATATAAATCTAATTATTTTTAACATATTTTCTCCTACCCTGAAATTTATTTTTATGGTGTGTTTAAAACAAAAAATATAAAGTTATTAAATTACATCAAAATATTTCAAAAAATATTTTGCGTGAAGGTACACAGTAAACTAGCAAAAAAGAAGCAAGAATTAATTTGTAGCTAAATATATATTTTTATGAAAAATAAAATTTTTAAATTAGTTGCTCTCTATTAAAACTGTTTTGAAACATGACATTCGTCATATTTGGTCACATAATTTTACAACACGTTATTTTATATTAAAATAATTTCCGGTTTTGCCTACTGCTGTTTCAAATTTCACGCATGATTATGAGAAAATACCTTTATTTTATTTTAAAATTTTACGTATGAAAAAAGTTATTATAATGATTAATGTAATTTATTATTTTTCAAAAAATAGGTGTTTGAAATTTAATAAAAGTGTTTAATTAAATTCCTATTTCACATAAAATTATCTTCGTAGGATTTTAATAACATGTTTAAATTCGAAATTAGTTAATGTTCAGAAGGAACAATATCCACAAAATTAATTTTAGTTATATAACTGCAAAATATTTACTTGAACTAAATTTCAATTAAAGGTGTAATATCAAATGATCATAAATTATGAATGAAAAAATTATCTCATCTAATTTCACCTTAAAAACCAAACGAAGCTAAATTACAAAGTCTTAATAGCATTTTAGACGGTGCTCTCTAATCCATTCACATATACGAAAAAAATTTTCTATAATTATTATATTCAATTTTGTTTTGTGCTTGAATATTTTTTAAGACAACACATTTTTGTTTTGATTCGGATTATAGTTTAGAAGATTATTTTGATTTATTTTGCTTCACATATTTGATACCATCAGCAAGTTCAGAGGCTGCAATATTTTTGCAATTTTATGCGATGAAATGTGAATGGACAAATTTTTACTAATACAAATTATTTTTACCTTAAATTTGCTTTCATGAGACAAATAAAGGTGTTATTCAGAATAGTATTTAATCGTAGTATTAACAAATTTGCTTGATATAAGAAACATCTTTGATATATTTTCATTCTTTAGTTTTTATTAAAACTGTATAAGAGGTTTTGGTGGTTGCTACATAGAAATATTATATATCATTTTCTATTTAGCTAATTCGTTTGAAAAGTTTCTAGTTGTCTTCACTAGTATAGCTTATTTTAAACATAATTGTAATAATTATCATAATAGATTATCTTATATCTTTATTTTATAATTTCCTATTGTCTTTTAAATTGACCATAACTTTATTATTTATATTTATATACAATAATAAAAAAGAAATTATCTATTCATATTTTTGTTAATGATACTTTATTAATTTACTTTCACATTATAACAATACAAAACTATGGTAAAATAGTTTTATAAGTAGTATACGCCATAAATCCATCTACGATAAGTGACAAATGGAAGACGCTTTCAGATATCAAATACATCTGGGAAAAGAGATTAATCACATACAGTGATTACCGAGCAAAAAAGCTGGGAATATATATAGACTCGATGAAAAATTAATTTAGCAGCTTTTTGACACGGCGAACTTTTTTCTGTGGTTTAAGACAGAAAGTTGTTAGGCATTACTTAGATAACAAGAAAAAGGCGTATCATTAGCCAACATACTCGTCAAAAACATTTTATAGTTGGATGTTATTGACAGTAGTATCTAATTTTTGCTAACCTACCATAGCTTCAAATGTCTTGTGATGGGTCATTTGGTGATAAACAGGGGTCACATAAACATTTCAAAAAAGAAATGTCTAATTCCCGTAGAAGGCCTCATGCTATAAACAGGCAACATGTTTCCACAAAATGATTGGGAAATGTTAGAAAAAAATATAGTGTCTTTATTATTTTTAATCCCTTGGACTCTGTTATTATTAAGTGAAAAATCAACTATATAGTGTTTCTATTGTATTCACTTTAAGAATTGTAGGGCTGGTTGTATTTTTTAATAAAAGCTATCACACTTTCATTTTTATGTATTAAATTTAATATTATATATTAAAGATGATGACATTATGAGTAAATATGTCTTAAAATATAAGTTCATTTTCAGGGAAGATAAGAACAAATTTTTTATTGAAATAAAAAGCGAAATGAGTACAAGTAACTTTAAATGTTTTCAAACTTTTCCAAAATTTTTATTTTAATAAAAATTTTAATCTTTCTCAAGGTATTTATTTTACTCAAAATAAAAATAAAAATCTTTAGACTTGCGCGGTGTAATTTGTAATAGACATAAAGGTTCTGCTCAAAATTGTAACTAAATAATAAAGGTTCTTAAGACCAAAATTAAGATTGGTATTTGATAAATTATTAGAAAATTTTTCAAATTCTCTTAGCAATGTGGATTTATTGATTTTAATTTTTTTTTTATTTTACGTAATATTTCTTTGAGAACATGTCAAGGGACATACGTGTCTCATTTTGTAAGAGAATAATGTTTTTTTTATCTATTAACTAATTCTTTCTATGTATCTATACCTTCATGTGAAAGATTATTTATATATTTTTTCATGTGAAAGCTAAAGTACTCTACTTTAAACTTTCATATTTTATACCTTTGTAATCTACCCATGAATAGCGTTTCATAATTAGTTTGTCAATCACTCTCTCTTTATCGTGCTCTTTTTTAAAAAGCAAATTCAAAACTAAACTAACTATAAAGTAACCTTCGTTACTCCGTAATAGAAGCTCAGAATTTGAATTTCCGAATATCTTATTTTTCTTACAGAAAAATTTCTAGTAAAATTATTGGTATAGTAAAAAGAATGAAAATCAGCAAATTTCAAAGCACAAAGTAATTAAATTATTTTGAATGAATAAACGAAATATATATCTACTGTTTTATTTATACCCATTTTATAAGTACACTGTACAAGCATAGCCAAAAAAGTAGGGATAATTGAGAGGGATAAATGGAGGGATTTCTATCGCCTCCAAAGTAAAGGGATTAAAAGAATTTCAAGCAAAATATCCTTAGGAAATTATTAATAATTTATGTGTTGGTGCAATGAATTCTTGAGAAAGAAAAATATTAGATTAATAATGGATATAATACAAATTTACTTAATCATATCTCTAATCGTACAAAATGCTGATAAAAGCAGAGGTGTCCAATGACATACAAACCCAACTCTAAGAAGAAGAAGATATCTCTAATCTGAAAAGTGTATCTAATAATGGTTTCATATCTATAAGAAATTTAAATTAACATGAAACAAATACCAAATTATGTAAAACAAATATTTAAATAACCTCAAATAGAATATTGTGAAATATTTTATAAACTGTGAAAAAAGAAATGGTTAAAATATTCTAGATAATTTAATTTTTATTTTTACAGTTATCGTTGTGATAATTGTCATATTCCTTTAAATCTCAAACAGTAATTTTATAATATAAAAATATAAATGTACTATATATTAATGTCTAGGAAATTATATATAAAGTAGTTAAAATGTTTTTAAAAAAATTATCTCGTTTGTAGTGCACATATTTTTTTTTACAAATTACAGAATACCTTTAAAAGATACAATCTACATTGAAACCTTAATTATGTGAGATCTTTTTTGTGATTGATTCGTATTTAAGCATATTCAATATTGTCATGAAAGAGATTTATTTTTTTTTTAATTTTTAAAGAATTAAATCTTTTTTACGCTGCAAAATTGCACTCTTGAAATTTTTTATGGAGTTAGATCATTTGTTGCATGTGATTTAAATTGCCATGGATAAGGTAATTGTTACAAATTATTTGGGCTAAGCCAAAAATAAATTTTCAGTTTTAATCAAAATTTATTATGATAAAATTCCAATTTAAAGAATTATTAAGTAGATAGAGATCAGCACGTTTGCAAGCAATTGCTAGAACTCATCGTTTCAAAAGTAATCACAAATCCATGAAAAGTATAATTGCTTTAATAATGATTTTTACTTTATCCCTTCTCTTAAATTTTAAAAGAGTATTCTAGAGTATTTTTAAAGTTTTCATTGTTCTAAGACTATTTGTACTTAGTGAGCATGAAACTGATATTAAAAGCCGAATAGAAAAATTACATAATGAAAAATGAAATTATCCCTCTCTTTTTATGTTTATTTAATAATCAATTATACTTTTGAAAAAGTATCAGTTTTTCATGCCATCTGTACAATCATATATTTCGAGATTGAAACATTAGTTGCAACAAATTAATAATTTTCGAAAACAGAGGCATTTGGCGAATTTTTATTTTATAGTAAATAAATAAATGTTTCTTTTCTATTTGTTATTATTCTCTCTCTCTCTTTTCAGCATTAGATTACATATTTCATGTCACATTCCAGTAAAAATATTTTTTCGTAAATAATATGATGTTTTCGTTGACATGGATTCCAAGTTTAAATGATTTATTTAGTAAAGTATGTCACGTTTAGGGTTATCCAGGGCTATGTTGATCCTTCTTCCTTTTTGAATATAGAAATTCATTCACATCATTATTTTTTTGACTTTTAAACTGAATTGCCTAGAAAATAATCGACACTCCATATTGTATCAGAATGTCTATTAATTTTTTGTCCCCATTTTGATTTCGCATTTAAAAATAATAATAACCAGTTTTTTTAAACTACGCTTAAAATTTTTGCATTATAGCAGAATATCTGATTCTCATGCATATAAGAGAAGTTTTTTAACTTCCAATTTTTGATTCCTCATTTTATATACAACTAATGTACAAAATAATACATCTAATGTACAATATGAAAACATTAAGCTTTTTGATGCATAATTGCATATAAAAAATAAGAGAAAACAGTTATTACACATAAAACTGAATCAAACATAAATAAATATGATGGCTTTAATAGCGAAGTATTGGGTAAAAACCTGGAATAAATCCCTCTCCTAAATTAGTTGAAGGACTGTTATACTAGAACAATATATATATATATATATATATATATATATATATATATATATATATATATATATATATATCCTACACTAGTCTTCGGCATCTCTGCCATTAGTTGACAAGCAGCGCATTATATTGATGATGAAGAATAAAAGGAATTAAAATTAGCATCCATAAAGTTGTCTTCATGAAACTATAAAACAATGGGACAATATCTGAGATGGTCACCATCCATATCCCCTGTTGGCACAGAGGACAAGAAGCCCATTGAGGTGTCAACCTGAAATGATACTAGAGAAATAGTTATGTAGTATATTTATATTTATTTTAAGAAATATAAACAAACAGAACGCATGATTCACTATAAAAATAGCCATCAAAAATAATGTGTTGTGTGAAATCCATCAAAGATATCGATTAAAGCAAAAGCTATCCAGAACTTTTCGTATTTACAGTATAATTAAGGCACGATGTCCAAAGGAATATGAAATTGAGAAAAAAGGAAGCAAAATTGTATTAGTAGGGTGTCAAATTAGATTATATTTGTACATAAAATTGAGCCTTATCAAAGGAAACTTCATTGAATTTTTATGTCAGTATATTACACTCCTTTAATTAAAAAACTGCTGTCAAATGTCCTTCTAAATTTATTTTTCATTGACGCAAATATATTTTAAAGGTATACGTTGTGTTCACTGTTAATAATGCAAATATATTAAAATTACTTTAATATTTTACATAAGGTATATATTAAGTGATTTACAGAAAGATCAAATATGAAAGGTTTATCAGTTTTATATCTGAATTCAATTCCTTTTAGAAAAATATTTTTAGATATTCATTTCATAATAATACATTTTGCAAAATTGTTATAATTCTGATGTTTATTTTTATTTATTTTATTATGTTTTATGACCATATAGTAACGATTAATTAGTTTGAACTACTAGCTAAGAAGCAGTAATGAATTAAAGTTGTGGAAAATATGGCTAAAATGTATCGATGCATGTTACAGATGGAAGTTCAAAATTAAATTTTAAAGCCAAATATGTTATTTGAATTTTCAAGACTAAATTACTTGTATGATTAACATTCATTTTAATAAGTTAAAAATTATAAATATTTTCATTCTCTGCGGGCATCATTTATACAATACATGTTCGTTTTAGGAGAAACGAATATAAACGAATACAAATATTAAATGATAAAATTACAACATTTATTCATTTCTGTACACAAGAAGCACAGATATATTTCCTTTTAGTAGGGAGAGCTCTTCTTTGTGAGACCGAAGTGGTACAGAACCTGGCATGTAAGGTGTGTTCCTTGACCTCCTGACTTTCGGGAGTTAACGTCATCAAGATGGCAGCTGACTTGTGCTTTAACATGGTTTAAGTTTGATTGTGTCTTGAGACAATATTAGTTCTCTCTGGTTTGATGAAGAATAAAGAATATTTTTTATTTTAAGAACTTAAAAATATTGCTACAAACTGGAATGGAACCTTTATGCTGAAGATATATTTGTAAATAACGTATTATATGTTTACTGTCATTATTATTTGGAAGATATTGGCTAATGAAAGAATTTATATGAGAGAAAAAATTAATATTTCATGTTCTATTTCCATCATTCTTCCCTGAAGAAGTTAAGGGTTTGAATTTCAACGGAGAATTATTAGTTTTGTTTTATGGAACCAGACTGAATTTTATCAGCACTCGAAAATCAAATCAATAGAGTTTGAAAAGATTCTTCGTTAAAATCTTCAATAGTTAATCTATGCTTTCATTTATTTATTGCAATAAATAACACCTTTATTCTAATATCAATAGGAAAATAATTTTTATATGTACTTTAACTAGACCCTTACTGTACTCCACCTGAAATTAAATCTATAATGTCATAAAGTCAGAAGTCTTTTTTTTGTCGTTGTTGGATTGCTAACCAACTTGGTGCCATGATTTTTGTTGTAATTACTCTCCGCATTATTCTGGCTGAAAGAAAAGCATTCCTTTCATTTACCACCATCGGATCGTTACTGTCGGTCTTTTATAGCTTTAAATTTTCACTAACAGATTTCATTTTTGAAAAATGAAAAGAGAACATTTATTTGGAATAACTTGAAATTGAACTGCACTATCCTGGTTATTTGAATAAAAATTTTAATAATATTTCATGGGGAAAAATACTCTTTTTACGTATACAGTCATGTGAAAATGTTATAAAATTCTATAAACATATTTATTTTGAATAAGATCAGCTGAAAGACAACACGGTGTGCATAAAATTTAGTTGATAGCTTTTAACTACACATAAGAAGTGAGATAAGTAAATGAAGTAAATTGTTTTAAGAAAATATTTCAGTTTACCTATTAGAATAAAGCATTTACGTAGCTCACCAACTGCAATCTAAATTTCTAAATAACGAGGATTTATATGAAATGTTTGATACGCAGTTGGATATTTATTGTCATGCTGTAATTGAGAGCAATCCAAAAAATATTTAATTTTCTCACATTCTTATGAAACTCTCTAATCTTCTCAAGATTTTGTCGGTTATTTGACATTATAACTTTATATTTCTATGTTTTTTTTATCAGTTTTTAGTTCCCAAATGATTTTTGAAGATTTGAAATTTATGATGATTAATTCAGATAAATTTTGATTTAGATAAGTTTTAACCGTAAGTTTTATTTAAAACGATAAGATTGCATTATGAAGGAAAATATTTTAATGATATATAATGTAATATATAAATAATTTTCTTTAGTTTTTGGAGTTATTGTCTCATACATTTAAAGTAGATGAAAGTGTAAGATTTCTCCAAATGTGGAATCTTATTGATGTTTTAAATTTTTTCATGTTTCAATTTTGTAGTTTTAATTATTGGATGGTAAGTGAATATTTTCAAGGCTTTATATAGGCTTTTCAAATTTTTTACTTGTTTACCTACATTTAATTAAGATGTGGCTTAGACATTGGATAAATAATTACTATGCAATATTTTAATTTCTTTTGCAGTTTGGCATAATATTCATTTTGTTTTCTTTTTGGAGTATAAACCAGGTCTATTCACTGAATTCATCGCATAACAAAACTAGTACAAATTACATACGTAAGTGCATTTAACAATAATTTTTTACTCATTAAAAATTTCATTTGCTTAGTATTAATTTTTTTGTTATTATTATATTTTTAGGAGGAAGATGAAATTACTTTTACAGAAAAAGTTGACACAAGAATAAAAAAAAATATGGTGAAAAGAAAGCCATATTCTGTTCAGTAGTGAATCCAGATTTCTTTCGTAAAAATCTGCGAATTAGATTTTTTTAAGTACAGCCAATTTTAGTTTTCTAACTTCTAAAGGAAGATGCATTCAGAATCTAAATCCTTCATATTTGATGAAGATTTACTTGGAATCAGGAATTATGAAAACTCATAATGAATACAAATTTGATGTTTTTATGTCTATAGCTTCCTTGACCATCAAGAACTTTTATCGGTTATAGTTCTCTTGTCAAAGAAAGAAACGAAGTTGGACACTGAATTCATTGCTGATTACTATCTCGATGATTTTAATAAGACATTATATTTAACTCTTCTGAAATGTAAGCTTTAACCTTAAACAGTATAATTAAAACATAGAATACAAGTTTTATAATTTCTTAGATGAAAGTTTTACGTTCCATATAATTTAAGTCAAAGACTACACTTCGCGACATCTGAATATTATTGCTTTTCACTGCTATGATAATTTACATTTTATTCATCAAAACATAACAATCAATATTTTTGTTGGCAAATGTACTATATCTTGGTTTTACATAAAACTTATCCAGAAAATGGATAAATTAAGCAATACTATATTGAATCAATTTGAATCAAAATTGAATTCTTTTTTCTTCTCATCCTCATGTCAAAACTAAAAAGGCATTGCGTTTTTGGATGTTGTGAAAGCATGAGGATAAAACCAAACCAATAAAAGACATTTTTGAATCTTCATTTAAATTGATCGACTTCAAAGCTAACTTATAAATCATTAAATTTTATTATTTGGAACAAAAATTTTATAAAATTATCACAGACAAATATGATACAGAAAGATATATTTTTGAATGATTGTTAAGTATGCTGAATGAAATCTTTTTATTTCAATTGATATTTTCAATATGTTAATAGAAGTTTTAAGAATAATTCTTAAATTTCACAAAATATTCTATTTTTACATGGTGCTTCTTTTCTTTTTTATGATTTTTTCCACTTGTTATAAGACTTATGATTTTTTCCACATGTTCTAAAATGTTTTATTTTCGTGTTGTGACAAAAATTTCTTGTTTATTTTCTCCTGCTGAATGCTTTAATCTGTTTTTTTTTATAAAAAAAGTTTATAAATTTATAAAAATTTTATAAGAAAGTAAATCAGTTATTTATACATATTGATGTGTTTTTCCAAATATAATTTTTACTCGACTGATTTAAATTTCATTTCATTTCCAATCGTTAAATGCGAATTAATATTTTCTGTTTGATTTGGACAGCATTGTGTAATCTAAATAGTTTCTTCATTTTAAAATGTAATGTAAGTAGGTTCACCTTTAATGCTATGTTGTTATGTATAGAGACTAATTTATCTCTCTTTCTCTCTCTCTCTCAACGACAATGACATATTGCTTCGTTTGCATTTCAGTAAAATCTTTGCTCACCTTAGTCATAAAAGTTCAGTTAAAACTTTTAACAGCCTAATCTTTTGTAGCTTTTTGCGTTCTCAAAAGAATAATTTTTTTCGTTCTTAAAATTTGTCACAATTTTGCTGGTAAGCTCTTTTTTTACAACATTTTTAATTTCAAATTCTTTATCTTTTTAAGGAACCACCCGATACATACACACATACACACACACACACACACACACATATATATATATATATATATACATTTCTCTTAAATTTCTACGGCTAAGTTTCTGTCAATTATAATTTTTTTTTGTTTTAGTTTATAGAACTTTCTTTATAGCTGATTTTTACATGACTTCTTAAAATATGATGCTAAGCACTGATACCACTCTGGCTGAGGATTATGTATTCCATACCCTAACTAAGTTCTCTTCCTATATCACACAGGGTATGATCTATTCTAATGCTATCATTCATAGTAAATGATAAATATTTGATAAACAATTAACTTATAAAATGCCTGTTGAATTTGAAAATTTATAATGCATGCAATAATTAACAGTTATTTCAATAATTAAAATCATTTGGGAAACTAATGGATTTCGAAATTTGCTTTAAGATTATTTATAGCAATATTTATATGTAAATGTTCAATAAGAAATTTTATAAAAACTAGGAAATTATTTAAGGAATAAAAATTTAAAAAATCCATAAAAAGTACGATAAAATTTTATAAATAAATAACGAATAAATAATATGAATATATTTTTAAGCGTTTACACAAAGTATTTACAGTAAATAGTCAAAATATTAAAATATACCTGAATTTTTTATATATAGGATCTTTCTTAACAGAGTCCTCATTCAATACATCATGAATTTACTGTTACTTAGGAAATGTTTGGTAACAGAAAACTAGTTATTAAATAGCCTTCATCTTCGAGTATTTTGGTAAAAAAGTACTGAAAATTTCCGTTGCTTTTGATGAACTGCAGCAAACTTGAAAGTTTTAATTTACTCTTTCTCTCTCACACACAACACCTTTTCAGCACATTTTACATTACCTTACGAACTTCTTTTACACGATTTGCAGATAATTTTTTAACGTTATAAAACACACTGTGTACAAGTGCTTACTTTCAGACTAGAAGGTAAAGCCTGTTTACTATTTTTTTCCCTCAATATTACAATAAAAAGCAAAGTATCCCATAGAAACAAGTATGTATTTGTTGCACAACTACAGTATGTCATTATACTGTTTTATTATTTAAGATTACTTTTTATTGAGGATAAAATAATTCTTGAAAAAGGAACTTTTGGTACCTAAAATATGAATTTTTCATTTTCTTTCTTCAAAAAATATGTAATTAGAAGATGTTACGTTTGAGGGAAAATTTTTCTAAACGTTATGAATTTAATCTATTTAAGATTTAATGTAACACTAATTTTTATTACAGAAAAAATTCTGCATTTCTGAAATTTTCTGAAATTTAAAGAAATATCAAAATGTACTACATGTGCTCAAGATTACTAAGACTAAACATTTCATCTAAATTTTTATTCTCTGCAAATATCAGTACCTGGATACCTGGGCATAAAAAAAGAATTACAGATAAATGCTAAAGTTTTCATAAAAAGTATACAAGAACAACCTGAAATTTAATATTTGTATCCAGTGTAAAAACATTTATCAACTTTTGATTGGGTACTTTATTTTTTGCTGTTTTCACATGTTGGTGGATTGGCCATGAATTTACGCTCATCTGGTCTGGTAGTTCTTTTGTAACTGAAAATTACATTTCTTTTGAAAGCTATAAGCTAACTTAATACGAAATAAAGTAAGTTAGAAAATTAGATTTAGAGGAACCATATTTTTAATCATTTCTTCTGTTTGAGTATTCCATGCCTCTATAGATCACCTGGAGCAGGATTCATAACTAACAGCAAATTTGATTCATCAGCTTTTGCAATCAATTCTTTAAAATAAAATATACCGTGTTTAACTAAACTCAAACAACATTTGAGGCCCTTTTCTTCTAAGTCCTCGAATTTGTGTTGTTTAGTACTATATACTTTTGATTTCTCAACGATACTTTTGATTTCTGGAAAAAAAAAAAAGAATGTAAGATATTTAGCAGAAATTTTGCAAAACTACATTATTCCAATATTTCCGAGAGCAACATTCTCTGGAAGGATTGCCAGCAAATTTTTATTATGTATTTGACATTGTCTTACACTCAAATAAGCTGTTTCATTATCTAGTCTTTTAAAAGTATCATTTGTTAAAGAAAACAGATTTTCATATTATTAAGTTAGTTTTCTACGATTGTGAAACTCTTACTTGTAAAAATAAAGCTGCAATCAAGTTACTACTCAACTTCAGCAAAATAATACGTTAAGAAACTTTACTACAGAGGCTATATTTTTTAATATTTATGTATTTTTAAAATCAGTAACTAATAACATGTACTATATATATTTCACAATTGGCATTAAAATATTTATGTGAAAAGGCTCCTAAAGCCGTTTGGGTATATTGAATGTGGTTTTAATTAATACTTCTTTGATAATGTCACACAAAAGTTCATATGCAGTTCATTTGTTTCCTACAAAGAAGTATTTTTCACCTTATAAAAATAACAAGTAGGGAATAAAACAGATTTTCAAGTAATACAATATTAAATCTGTTTTTGATGATTAAAAGGTTGGCTAGTAAAATTAAAGCTGCAATAAATTTACAAATCAAATTTAGCAAAACCCTAAGTAAAGGAACTTCTTAGCTACCTAGACAGCATTTCTAAAAATCCATGTATTTTTAAAATGAGTAACAAATAACATGTACCATTTCACTTGTTTCTAAAATGCAGCATTTTTCACCCCTTCAAAAGAAGCTTTTTTACCATACCCTCGAAAAAATATGAACTCAAAGGCTAAAATGCCCTCAAAGTATGGGTTCATTTTTCTGGTGTCAGTTCAAATTTCAATGAAGAATTAAAATTTAAAGCCATTATTTTCTCTAAATAAAGAAGTCTAATTAAATAGATGATTTCTTCCAGAGGTATTGTCACAAATTTATTTCAAAATTCAGTTAATAGATGGTTGCGTCAATACTCAATTTTTTATGATGTCTTTTTCTGAATCTGAGTATTTGACGTGATTAAAAATCTGAGTATTTGATGCAGCCATCTTGATGAGTAACATATTCCAAAATTTTTTTCATAAAGCAACACTCACCCAAAACATTTGCCACAGTTATACGTATATCATTTATTTATATTTTATGCCAATATTAGATATTGCAAGCCGTTTGTTTTTTAATAATCTGATTTTGATAACAGGTGTTGGTAACATTTTCGAATAAATACTTTTTCCTTAATGGATAATATATTATACAGAAACTTTTTTACTACTGCTCTTTAGAACATAACATGAGATGTTGCTTGAAATTTCTTACTTCAGAATTTAAGCACTAGAGGGCACTATCGTCATTTCGATACAGAAACCAAAATAGATTTCTTGTATGAGAGGGAAGGAAGGAAGGAACTGTGTTGAGACAAAATTATATAAAAATGTAAATGGTTTTTAGGTATATATATATATATATATATATATATATATATATATATATATATATATATATATATATATATATATATATATATATATATATATTATATATACATTATATATATATATATGTATGTATGTATATATATATGAGAAAAAACATTAGTTTAGACGTAATAATTAATGAAGAAAATAGTATATTTTTGAAAATAGATAAAAGTACATTGAAATCTATTTAAAAAGGATGAATTAAAGAATACACATACTAATATATATAGCCTGTTTTTCCTGCTTCACTGATTTTAATTAGTTTTTAGAAAGAAGTACTCACTATTCCACACCTATTTCATTCCACTTATTTCTTATACATATTGTTTTTATTAGTTGTTTTCTTTCTTTCTATTTTCTTGTTAAAAGTATTTCTTGCCTGTTACATAAAGTAAATTAACATATTTATATTTATATTTTATTTTAGTAATAATCAAGGCATATTTCTACGTATTTAGTATCGTATTATCAATTTGAAGGTTATAAAATATTTTTTCCTATTTCTATATTGAAAATTTAGAAAATAATGCATTTTTATTCACATTTATACGCATCAAGAATATAAACAAAATCTCACATATTATATTCGATGTACTACTCTTCAACATTTTTTTAAAATTAAGAATAAAGAACTATTTTTTAAAAATAAAAAATTCGTGATAATTTATTTTTCCAAACTTCAAATATTACATGTATCACTTTTTAATCTTTACATAATGTTCCCATTATTTCAGTAAAAATTTTTAATTAATAAATATTCCCTATTTTGTATTAATTATTTTTCTAAATACCTTAAATAGATTTTTAGCAACATTCTAATTTAAATACAAATCAAAAAAATTTTTCCCTAAAAATTCAAAAAGTACCTCGCACATATTTTTCATTGGTTTATATAAAAATATTAAAGATCAGTTTTATAAAATACAATGAATTTTTTATCCCCTTAAAATGAAATCAACTTTTTTCATTGAAGGAAATTAAGTTAAAATTCATTAGAATAAAAATAAAGAATTATTTGCAAATAAACGAAAAAGCTGTACTTATCTTAAAATACACTTGTTTGAAATTTACTATTTTTCAGGCTAAATCAAATAAATCTTTGATTAATGTGATTATAGGTAAATTAATAGAATAGTGATGTAGATGAATTCTCAATGTATAAGGTATTTTTATTAAACTTATTGCACTGTGCTATTTTCATTCATTTATATATGATGCAAACAGCATAACGATTAAATATTATTTTGTCTAAAAATAAATAGTTCCGTAACATAATTTCTTTATGATTTAAAACAAAGTTTCATTTAGAAAATGTCTCGAAGTTTTTCTCTCCACTTCATTAGTTTACTTTAGATATCAGTGATTGTGATAATAAACTGCAATATTTTATATTTTTACGAAATTTAAAAAAATACGTTTTGTAATATTTAATTTGCAACATATTTTGAGAATTGAAGTTAAAAATGTCATTTTTTAGATAGTCCCTTTCAATTTGAAGGGGTAGCGGCACATTGACTTCTAGATTGCTGTATGAGACACGACACTTTCAAAGGAAGGGGTCACTTGTTTTATGGCTGTAAAAACAAACGAGGCGGCCGAGAATTCTTGCACGCCCATTCAAAGCTCAGGTCGTTAATCACTCTTATGTTTCTTCTTTTTCCGCTTTTACGATGTTTATACTTTTTTCCGCAAAACTCAAATAATATCTCGCTCATGTTTTTTTACAGGTGTATGCCAGAAGCTATAAGCAAATGTAATTTATTATTCTTGATATCAGCTATGTAGAATGTACAGACATAAAAAAAAATTACTTAAATGTTTAACATTTATGATAATTTTATAGTATTGTTTGATAATCATTCAAGCATATTTGTTTTTATAAATAATGTTGATTTTAAATTTAAATCAACATTTACCATCAACATCAATTTAAATCAACATTACTTCGGTGGAGAAAAAAACTGAAAAATCTTGTTAAAAAATTGATTAAAAAGTGTTAAATTAAAAAATTCTGTGATTCAAAAGATTGATAATTTAAAATTCTGTTTAATCGTGTATACGTCTGTTTTTATATTCTGTTCAAGATTTTTTTCTTCCCATTACATAAAATGATTTTCATATGAGCTTCATTTACTTAAATTATCATCTAGATAATTTTTAAATATCACCGAAAATTCACTATTTTAAAATGTTTGAAATGAAGTAAAGAAAATTACCTATTTATTAAAACTAAAGTAATATTTCATAGGGATATTAAGAACAATTTTAAACGTGTTCAATTTTAAAAGTAAAACGGTACATTGTTTTACATGCAAAGAATAACAAAAAGAACGTAATGACTCCAAATACCAAATGATAAGTAAATCCTAGTTTAATATTCTTTAGAATCCCTATGATAGATTACACTCAGGAATTTACAGTTTTATTTTCATTCTGTGTATCATTGAATTCCATAAGTTCAAAACAATTGCTACTGTCAATTCAGTGAAACTGCAGTTATCTCGGTACATTTATAAGAAATCGAATTAAAAATATCCGACAGATTCAAGGAAGGGTTTTCCACGCGTTGAAAATTTCTTTCTCTACATATGTCAAATTTGCTTTGGCATCTATTGACAACCCAAAATGAGTTTAAATCCAACTTCAGGAAATAAAAAAAGCTTAAGATTTATTTTTTTTCTTTAGCTCCTCTTTCAAAAATGCTGTTCTTTGTACTGCTATCAGCGTTACATAAAGTTTTTATCATGAGGTTATAACCTTTTTTTAAATCTTTTACATAATCATGATAAAATGGATTTTCACATCTTTATCAATAATTGACATCAAATAATGTATATGATAACTTTGTATTCATTCAAGTGATATATTCTTTTTAACGTTATTTTTCAATAGTTATTTTCTTATAATAATGTTTCTTTGTGTTATATTGATGGAATATGCTGGAAGTAGAGACGGAAAGGCAAATTAAGAAACAGACATTGTTACAACAGTTTCAATTTTATTTTATATCATATTAAAGTTCCTTTACTTCTAAAATGTAAATTTTTCTGTGTGCACTCGGCCTTTCTATGAACAAAAATTTTTGAACCTAGTATTACATGTCGAGATTCATGTTCATAAAATGACATTCACGTCACTATTGAATTTTAGTTATTCATTTTTAAGAGTCTATCAAGACTTCTCTAATTATGAATTAAAAGTACATTTGGCAATAATTATTTTAATTTTACAACTTGAGTTATAAATTTCTTTGCAAATAGATATTTATTTTAATTTTACTTTATAACAATCTTATTTCGTAGATTTTGTGTTAAATCAATCTAATATAAATAGTTTTATCGTATTATCTAATCTTGTATGTAATGGAACTCATAAAAACTCATTTTACTCGTGAAAATAAATTTTAAAAAAATATAAAAAAAAACGTAAGTGAAATATTTAATGACTGAAAAGGTGAAATTTATTTGCAATTTTGCATCAAATTTGTTGATACATTTGTAAAAATCTTTGTATTACATATTTTATTAAGAACTAAGTGTGCTCATTGATTATCTGCATGCAGGAATTATTACCTCCAGAAAAATAATAATTTAAAACTTTAAAGACAATTTTCCCACGAATAATAGTTCAGACATCGATAGTAGTTCTAAAGAGGATGTGGTTAGAGTGTTCAAAGCTTTTCTTTCCCTGAAAAACTTAATATATCTAAATTAAGCTTTTGAGACTTTGTTGTAACTTTTCATTATTTATCTGGACGAAATTGCTATAAAATTCAACTTTATTTTCTCCTAAAAATAACAATAAATATCTCCACTGTTCTTTAAATTTTATCCAACAGAATCTTATTCAATCGACTTAATTCGGAATATTTTGTTGTATATAAATTGTAAAAGTGAGAGTCACTTTATTCTTAAATTTAGACAGTTAAAATTATTGCTGATGTAATATTTTGGTTTCTTTAAAAATAAAAATTTATCAGTTTAGGAAATAGTCGATATAATGACAGTTTCATTTTGTAGATTCTTTTTACTCAAGGTTAAAAATGCATGTTATGTTTTATTTAAACATTGAATATATTTTAATTCATTAGTAGAATCAATATTTTTTTGTACATTAAGATTATTCGCTATCCCTTATTTTGACTGTTCCAGATAAATGTTTGCAGAAAATAACAAATTGTTCACTAATTATTCTTGATTGTCATTATTATTAATATTAATTTAATATTCAGGACTATAGTAATCACTTTTTTGATAATCTTTCTCACACAGAAGCAGTCTAAAAAAATTTTTTTTTTTATTTTTCAAAAATATTTCGGAAAATGTTATGTTCCAGTTTAAGAAAATAAATGTATCATAGGAATACTAAAAAATTATAAGTTATTAAATTTTAATCTTTTATTGGTGCATTAAAAATGAGAGCAGGTTACCAAAATCTTACATGATTGCAATTAAGAAATCAGGTTTTTGCTTACATAGAAATAAGACATGTTCATATATTATATAAGCACATTTTTCACTACTCTTTAAATATTCTTTTTTAATTAGTATCATGACTACATGTTACAGAGAACTGTTATAGAAACTGCACTCAAATACATTACCAAGAAACAAAATTTAAGAAATTTTGTCTAAGAGACACTCCTCGATAGAGGGCAACTTTTCAGTCATCACTCGCCGTTGTTGAAAACTTTATAATGTCAGCAGAGAGATGCGGGAGAATTTACCTATCCTACGCCTACGCTTGAAATAAATACATTGGATAAGCTCTTCTTAGTTTCGTTAATCCTATCGGATTATTGTTCACATTATCTCTTCTAAAGAGTCAACATGAAATATTGGAATGACAGATTAATTTCGAAAAGACAGAGTTTAAAAATGAAATTTTCACAAAAATTATTTTCTTTAAAAATAATTCTGAGAAAACGAAATAGAGTATATGAAAATTTTTGTTAAATATAAAATTAGAGATAGATCATATTTCTTCATTTATAAAATTGGAATTACTTCCATGGATTAAGAAACATAAATCTCATTATATTGTTAACATTTATATATTTATTGATTAAATAATTTCTATATCATTATCTTGACTTGATTTATTACACAATTATCTGTGTTGTAACACAACATCATAAGTACTTTTTGAACTGTTTAAATTTTTTTATTGTAGATTCTTTCAGATATTTGGCAGAAGTATAAATATTCACTTATATTTCACAGAGTTTTTTTTTTTATAGAAAATGTTAAAAAAAAGTTTCATTTAAAGTATGAATATAAGTCATCCTAACTAACCATTATAAAGTTAATTTTCTGTTTAAAATAGTGGATTTAAGTAAAGTTTATATTCATTTATATAAAAGAAAGAAATTAAAGGAATCATCAGCTTAGGTGTAAATTATTACTATTTTCTATATTATATTATACAAAAATAATATAGAAAAATTCATAATTTTATCTTTCTCTCTCACTGGCTGGATTATAATTTCATTACAACTAAACAATCAGAATAATTCAACATTTTTAGAGAAAATATGAAAGCCATTTACACTAACAAATTTTTGCAGGTAATATATTTGCAAATAAGATGAACACAGGGTATTCGTATGATAATATATTACGATATACCTGGGAATTAATATTTTACAAAAACATTAATTTAAAATTATTTTAAACGTATATAAATAGCACTACAAGAATATGCAATATTTCGATCAACAATTTTGCTAAATACCAAAACTAAAAAAAATTAAAAAATTTTCTTAAAATGTTTATAATATTTTCATTTGTGCATTAAAAAATCCGCTGAAAAAATATCTTTCATATTTGCGATTTTGAATTTAGAACTTTTTTCAAAATTCTTGAATTTAAATGTCCTATATCTAAAACTGCCTGATAATCACATAGGTACATAAAACAAAACAATATCAAAATTCTTATATTCATTTAATACTTCTATTATTCACCAACCGACTTTGCATTTTTAATGCTTAAATTGCTCAAGTTCTCTTAATGTTCATGATGAGATGATTTTTTTTTTTCCATAAATATAATTTAAAAATCTTTTTTCTTTGAAGAAGCCGCTATTTCTTGTAGCTCTTAAATCAATAATGAAAACATTTGCTAACTATATTTCTTTTCTCGGGCTGCTTGCTATCTGTAGAGAAAAAGCGGTAAGCTGCTATCATACACAGAAAAAGACTGATTAAGTGAAATCAAGCGTGTTGATATAAGCCAACATAAGCAACTCATTCATTTCTTATCATTTTTCTCATTGAAATTCTTTTCAACTGTTTGCAACAATTGTAATTTATGGAACCTCTTGAAAGATTAATTGCCGAATCGAGATTGACAAACCCCAGCTGCTATTTACTCTCTTTTGTATCATTTTGAGTTTGATACTTTCACGTAGTTAACAAAAAAAATGAAAAAAATATCTTTATTGATTCAATATGAGGAACTCTGAAATAAATTCCATATAATAATAACAATTATAGCAATAATTTACTTTTCTTTACAAAAGAATTTTTACTTTCATAAAATGACTAAGTTCTTAGTTAATTAACTAATTGTACTGTATTTTTTAATAATTTTATCTTTTTATACTCAGAAGCAGGAATGCAAGTAGTTGATACAAATTCTTTTTAAAAATATGACTTTTTGTCGTTAAAGATTTTAAAGAAAGCAAGAGAAAAATCAATTTCAAGTAAAATTGAAGAAAATACATGTGTAATTACTTCCTTATTTTTCACGTATTAAAATATTTTTATGATCGATTTACTAATAATTCGGTGACTATGAAGTATAAAGGTTGGTTTAAAAGAGACTACTTAGCATAAAACAGTATCAATCTTCATAAATGTATGAATTGTACATTGTATTATGAAAAATTAACTAAGAAAATTAGAGAAGCTTGGAAATACACAAACAAGAATCTATACAAATTGTTATAAATACGTTAAATTTATTAGTGTTAATGAGAAACTTTGAATAAAATCACTAATTATTTTACTGAAATGAACAATTTGATTAGTTTGTTTAGATTTATAAAGAAGATGTATATTAACAATTCTTAAAACCGCAACTCCAAAAATTTATTTATTTTATTTATAGAATACATTTTTAAAAATTAAATAAAAAAAATAGCCTGTGCATACACAAACAGTTAAAAGAAGAATGTTTTCTTTAATATTAGATTGCGCAACTGAATTATTAAAAACAACCAAGCCCAAGTTAAAGTTAGATTGATTAGAAGGAAATGGTTTCGAACACCACTTTATTTTGAATCATTCATGCGGTAAAAGTAGGTTAACTACATAAAATTATTACAAAAATTTTAAGCAATTGTTCCATAATGTATGATTAGAACAAATAAATTTTCGACTTCAATTTTGTCTGCGAAATAATTACTATCTGAATTAAATGATAGAAATAGTGCAAAGCTTTTCCTGAGCCGTAACACGTGAGTGTATTGCGATTAAACTGAATTCTTCGCAATAAATGAAATTTTAAATAATATTTCCTAGAAATTTTGCAAGAAAGACTTAAAAACTTACATTTGTGAGTCTTGCTGTTAACAACATTTTCCAATTGCATCGTGTTTTCTTCGTCGGGACAAGTTCCCCTTTTAAGGACAAGCATTCAACTTCCAAGTTTCCTGTTTGCCGTAATTTTCATTAACAAGACAGACATTGAGAGAAGGTAACGAGTCGTAGCCGTGAATCTTGCCACATCTTCTCCACCTTTTTGAGAGGTTACATTTCTCCATGAACACGGGAAATGTCTTGGGAAAGGTCAGATGCTCAGCCACTCAGTGATGAATGCCCCCTTGTTCTTTCTGGGATACCTTGCTTGGGACAGTTGGGATACTGTTTCGTATCAGATACCATACGAGTTTGCTTTTTCCCTGCCCTTTTATTTTTAGTATAAATAATAATTCATTCTTGTGTGCATAAAAGCGGAAAAATATTTTATTTTGAACTATATTAGTTCTTCAAAGCTCTTAGATAATGTGGTATAATTTTTTAGCAGATTCCAACAGAGTAATTTGGAAACAGTTACCAGTTTCAATGAATTTCCTCTTATGTATGCATGTCTTAAGAAAATAGAAACACTACAGAATAGTTCGATTTTATTTATAAGAAAGTGAAACAAAATCATAAACATACGTTTTTGTGTAAAATTTTGTAAGTTATAGGAATTTAGTCTTCGATATGGAAAAATAAACAAACTTTTTATTTACATTTTCTTAAATATACTATCGGTAAATGCTAAATAAGGACAGTCAATGAAAGTTTAGAAATTGTTGAAAAATCATTAGGAGCGTTGATAAAAATAAACGATTTCCTATGCATAAAAAATACAAAAATATTTACATATACTGCATTTCTTAACGTTATTTAAATACAATATTTAAAAAAAAAAGAATAGAAAAGTTTTTAGAATCAAGATAAATTCTCCTAACTCCAGAAAAATAATGAATTTCTTACATAAGACTTATATTCTCTACTAAAAATTTTAATTGATGCTATAATTTCAAATATATGCAATTATACTTTAATAATAATATTATGCCCAGTAAGTGTTATTATGGGTTTTTTATAAAAAAAAATAAGTTCAAATTCCATATAATTCAAAATAACTTGTTTCATATTTTGTAATGAAATAGGTACTGTAATTGACATTTAAATGTTTCACAATCTTTATTTAAAAACTATAAACTAAAACGATATTTGCCCATGTATGAAGATCTAAATATTTTTCTGCACTCTTGTATATCTCTTTACTAAATAAAATAGTCTTGTTTCACTAAAAATTCCTCTTGTTTTTGCAATTCATTTTTAAAGTGAATATCATATTCCCTCAATAATATAGTTTAGGGTATTGTTATTAATTTGAACATGATATGAGATAAAAAAAACACATTATTAAATTTTTTCTTATATTCTCCATATCACCGGAAACATTGAACTATGAAGACAATAGGCTATTTAAAAACCGCATACATAGAAAAGGCATAAAATAACTTTTAATAATTTAAAGGAAAAATTATTACTGTTAAAAAATTCCCTAAAAATTTTCAAAACTGTTCATCTCTATTAAAATATATAACTGTATATTTTTTTACTGACGATAAAATAAAATTGTTACTTCTATTTTATGTAATATTTTTATTACAATAAAGTAAAAGTAATTTTGTAAAATAAAAATATTACTTTTATTGTTACATACAGCTATGATTATTCACAGAAGTTATCTTAATTAAGGTAACTTATCTTATATAAAGCTATTCAAAAAAAAAGCTAAAAGTTAAAGCTATTCATAAGAAATTACCTTAATGAAGATAATTTCATTGGAAAATTTGAAATCAAATCTCTTTATTAATGAATAGCAGAATTCATTTAAAAATTTAAAACTAGAAAAATAGTTTTACATGAATTTTACTCATCATAAAACAAATAATTACATCGTTCTTTTTATTAGTGATTGCGCGTGGGTGTTTATTATTTACATTGTATTCTGCCACATTCCAATCACATTTATCGCTTCATCAGTTTTGAAAATAAAAGAGTAAAACAAATAAACTACTCTCAAATATTCCTTCCGCTATTCAACGACGACATTTCAGGACAATCTAAATTTGTTGATAACAAATTAGGCTGTCATTTTAAACGGGGAAAGAAACACTGTTTTCTAGAAAAAGTGCCTTGTCTTGATATTTATTTGCAAGTAGGAAGTAATTGGACAGCGTAAGTAGAAGCGAAAAATTCCTGTCTCTAATTCAGGAAGCTGAAACGATTCGTTCTTAGGTTATATATAGCTATTTTAAATATCTCATATAGATGGCATCCGCCGACTGTGATAATGATTAGCCGTTTCCCGGTACATAAGAAGAGCGTGGCTAATCTTCAACTTTCCAGTTTGTTTCTTTCGGCCGCAAACAACACGCAGGAGCTCCGCTTGTTTACCCACATGTGTCACTGCTTGGACCCCCAACAACTTATGTACCCCTCTCTTTGGCTCGTATCAAATTACCTAGAAAAAAATCTTAGCTAAGTTTGAGAGGAACGTGTAATTTTTTTATTTCGACCTCATAAATCTGTTTTACTTTTATTGCTTGTATAGTTTATGTTAATTGCTTTATAGCCTACAGTTTTTGTAATGATTCATTTTTTAATATCGCTACTAAATTGTTAAATTTACTATTTTTTTACATTAGATAGAAATCCAAATATTATTCTTTACATTAAATAGAAATATTTGGATAGAAATTTTATAGGCCTACCAATTTATGTTTCATCTTAAAATAGCTGCTGTATATTGTAACTTAAGTCTCTATATATTTCCTTCAGTGTAGTTTTCTGATACATCCAAATACAATTAACATTTCCGTCGATTGCTATGCCTTACTTTAAACTTCAAATAATTATTAAAAATGTGCTACCAAATCTTTTCATTAAAATAGACAATCATTTTCTTTCTCAAACTGTTCACATTCATCAATAAACTATTCAAAAATGTATTTTTTCTTCCTTCTAGATTTATTTGTTTATCTGTTTTCCGCATTTTCCTAACCCTTTTATTCAATATCAGCTATTATCTCATTAATTTTAATATGCACTTGTATGTTATATCTTATATTGCACAAATCGATAGAGAGAATAAAGTTTCAATTATCTTAACATGTTGATTAAGATTAAATCACATTTTTACTCCAGTTAAATAAACCTAATTACAATAATTACTATAGAGAATTATTGAAAATTTATTACTGAAATAATAAAAATTTAATCAGAAAATTGGGTCATTTTTTGGACTTTTTGCTTTGACATTCAGCATATTGATATCTAGAAATTATTTTGAAATCTGTGTTAAATATTAATATATGTTTCGTGTTTCTGAGAATCTTAAACTTCTAATTATTCCATGTATGCTTAAATAATATTGAAGTATAAAGATAATTTAAAACAATAAATCAAATATCATTTGTTTTGAATTTGAACGCGTTTAGCGTCTGATGCATTATTTCATGTCTTATCACTTTTAGTAAATTATGTTTTACCTATAAAAATAACTACTTCATTTGTATTTTTTTAATTAAAATCCTCCTTTAAAAAGTAAATGATTGCATTTTAATAGACATTCTCTTCCTTTACTGATTAATATTTTTGTCAATTATATTTATTTACACTTTACTTTCAAAAAGATAAAATTATTTTACTTAAAACTCCTTAAAAACTAGTTGTTTTAAAATGATACTAAGATTAAACCAAAATTATAAAACTTTCATGTAAATAGTTACTCAGTAATAATCTCTTAATTCGAAATAAAAGAAAAGTTGAACTTTTAGATTTTATTTAATTTTAAATAAATCACCAGAGTTAAGAGATATAATATAAACTTTATATTAAATAGGTAAAAACAAGTTATCGTAATTAATATAGTTTAGTTATTTTCTGATAAAGCAGAATAAAGTTTCAAGTTACAATTAAAAACTATTTACATAAGAAATAACAATTAGTTTCGGTCATTCCTACCTTCATTTTTGAAAATCTGTAGCTACTAAAGCAAACTTTCAACTGCACTAAATGTGTGAAAGTGAATCCAAAAAATATTTATTATATAACACTATAAAAAAATATTTCTTTATTCAAAAACAAGAAAATATGAAAAAACATATTTATTCAGACAACAAAATTAAAGCAACTGCCTATACTTTAAACTTGATAATAGAATCGAAATGAATAACGTGTTTATAAAAGTAGATTAATTTAATATATTTTATTTACACATATACATGATTTAAAAGATATTAGCTATAGAAACGAGTTGTAAAAATTGAAAAAAAGCTTAAATTAAAACTAATTGTATAATTTTAAAAGTATTTCGAAAGAGGTTTTGCACTTCTTTAGAATAGTTCATTTAACTATAAATTAAAATAGTTCATTTAACTATTAGTATGGGTCATTTCCTTTATAATAGTTCTACAGAAGGCTTAAAATTTTATATTTCAATGTATAAAAATTTGAGCTATTCCTTTATACAAAACCTCTGATGTCACCTGATGAATTGAGTATGCTTCATGTAAACCTCTTTTTAAAAAATAATTTTGCTTAAGCATTCATATATTTCCAATACAACTACAAAGTTTTAAAGCATTTATTGATATTGATAAGTATTATAACGGTCTTGATATTATTAGGACAATAATTAACATTAATTAGCAATAATGTGAATGAGTCACCTGAACCATTTATGCGTAAGGAATGAGAAAGTGCTTACAAAACATGTAAACTTGATTTCATTTTTCGGAGTATTAAAAAAATTGCATGATAAAGGGAATAATACATTTAATTATGGAATTTAAATAAAAACTTAAAAAGAAATAAACAAAAAAATTCATACCCAAAAAAAAATTCTCTCTCCAACAAAATTTACTCATAAGAAAGGTAAGTATCAATAAAATCAAGAATTGTGTGGGGAGGGAAGACTAAAGTGTGAAAAGTTGAAGCATGCTATCCTGCTCAAAATTGACGTCCTTATACGAAATCTATTTTCGTGTGCGTTGTTCTCTTCACATGTGTTCCAGTAAACGAGCTACAGCTAAAGTATGAAACAAACAATCCATTTCCCATTTTGCTATTTCTTGTGCCAGACAACAAATGGAAGCGTTAAGTGCTCGAGAACTATTTGCAGACTACTAAGAAATTGAAATTCACATCATCACATATTTTAGATGGCTGTCTGGAATGAGAAGGTTCCCTTCACTCGCCAAGACATCCCTGGTTTTCCATAAAGACTCTTTTGCTTATAAAAAAGAAAAAACACCTCAGTTTTGTTCTGATATTTTTATTAATAATTATAGATATAAGCACTAGTTTCCATTCGGACCACATGAATAATTAAAATACTAGAAAATCAAAAGATAATTTTTAATTGATTAGTAATTTTATGGAATGACAAAAGTATAGAATTTTAAATTTATTTGTTTTATTGGTAATACTGATATTGTCAATTGACTATATTTCTCACGAGTTATTTTTAATTAATGTTTTCAGTAAGTTTTAGTTAAAAGTATTTTATAAGTAAAAGGGTCGTGTTTAATGAATGAAAAATTCTTGCAGAACTATCATTTTTTAAATATTTTCAGAGAAAATTTTGATATTAATCTTTAAAAATATTGGAAAAATGATAGTTTTTGATTATAAGTTGTTGTATAAAATGTATTTCTCAATTTACCCATAAACTAAGAACGTAACAATCAAATGATTTTTCTTCTTTATTTCTTAATTTAATTTTTTTAATTACTGCAGAAAAATAGCTTAGGAATGGAGATGAATACTTTACTAACTTTATTGATCCATTAACTGTTATTAATTTTTATTTGTTTTAATTTTTTAATAAATTTATTTCTAATTCATTAAAAAACTGATAATAAATCAATTTTTCTCAATGAATTAGAGATAAATTGCATATTTCTGGACATAATTAAATTTGCATTCACACTGATTCTGATTTGCTTAAGATAAATTGATTTGCTAACATCGTTGATAGCAAAACTATTATCTGTAACTTCAGAATTGTATTTTCTTCTGTGGAAGCCAAATTCGTTAAATGGGTCTGTTGAAATATATATAATATTCTTCCCCAAATATACGACATGTAAACAAAACTAAATTAGAAAAAAAAAGACATAATGTGGGGAGACCATACTTGGTAAGAAAATATTTTGTTATTTGCGTAACGAATCTCACTCGAAGAGTTGAGGGTGGTCCGCCTTGGAATTTCTCGGGGAATAAGTTACGCTTCTCTCTCCACTCCATTACGAGAGTCCCTCTTTCTTTTGCTTAGGATGTAGACTTAATTGAAAATATTCCTCTTCACTCTCAACTCGTGAACATGGAAAGGAACCCTAAAACCATGTGATAAAAACTGAAGCTTCTCCATCCATCTCGTTGCGCCTAACTCACTGTAAAGCTTTTATGGTGAAGAAAGGAAACACACACGTCTTCATACCTTCATTTCTTCTTTCCACGCCCATGAGAAAATAATTAAAAGTTGAAGTCTATGTAGTGTGAAATAAAGTAATTTTCCTTAAATTCTAAATGGAGTAAGCATTGCATTTTAAACTTAATAAAATTTTAAGGTTGATGATTTTGTTGCAACGCTTGTTGATGCATTCGAAATATGATTTGTTGATGGCTTCTGAGATGACTTTTTTATTTCTTACTTTATGATCACATATTTTAGGTAGCAAATTGTGAAAACTTGCTAAATGGAAAATTTCTTGGTTTTTAAAAATGATAAGTTTAATTATTGAACAAAGTAACAAGGATAAAACTGACTTCTACTGTTTAAAACTTGACACTTTTTTTTCATTTATAACATTAAGTTTTATCTTTTGTGGGTTACAAAATATAAGACTATAATTTTTAACTATCTGAAGCATATGATTTTTTCTTTCAAATTTATAAAAATTCCTAATTTCTTTAGATTGTAAGAAGACAAAAAGTTTTAAATTATTTCAAGATGTATTCGAATTTTTGTAACTAAAGTGCTGATTTCTTATATGTAATCTCAGTAAAGCAATTTAGTTATAAAATATTCTTACTTATAAATTTGCCAAATAACTTACACAACAAAATTGATATTTTTAGATTGTTATCTTTTTTTTATTTGCTATTGTCATTCAAAGACTAAATAGTTTAAATTTAATTTGTTATGCCATGTTAATTAAGAAAACAATTTTCACTTTAATATTCCAAGTCTCATGTTTGAAAATTTATGTTTTAATTTTCTCTCTCTCTCTCTATATATATATATATATATACATACAAATAAACTCTTATCTTTCATTGACGAAATTTAAGCAATCATACTAGGTAAATTTTCTATAAACTATTAATCATATTTCTTTTTGAACACATTAGGAATGAAAACAGTACTAAATAAATAATTTTGCAAATTATTTTTTCATAAAATGTATTTTTATAATTATTTTTTCTCAGAAAACTCATTTTTTATGTGATATGTATATGTTAAATTAATGTTATTTTACCTTGATTAGTCTTGACAAAAAGTGAATAAACTTGTGTTTTGATACACATATGCATTTTATATCTTAAAAGATTTACATTACGTACTGTTATTTTTATATGATACTACAATTTATGCGCAAATATTCTATAATATTTAAAGTAACCTTCAAATTTCCATTATTTTATATTTCCTAAATAAACGGCTATGTCTCGAATCTGGCAATTTAAAAAATGAAATTTTTGAAAACTGCAATAAATAGGTAAACCGAAGGATAAAATTAATTTTATTAATTTACTTATTAATTTAATCAAGAAAGAACTCTCAAATAGACTGTAAGAAATTATTTCGATAGAACTTTCTATAAAATATGTGAAACATTGCCAGAATTACTTCAAATAACATTACGAAATCAAACAATGTATCGCATAAAGTTCCTCAGTAATGTTTAGGTAAATTTTCCCAAATTAAAAAGACAAATGTAAACGACTTAAGCATTTATTAAATGTTGAAGTGTACAAGTATTATTACCAAAACAGAAGTTACTTTGATAAATTCATTATCAAAGAAATTAATTAAGGCTTTTTGAAACACAAAAGTAAAACAAGAAAAGTGTTTTGCATAAATACTGCTTAAAAATAAGTGTAAGGATATTAAATGCCTCACACACGCCTAAATTATTACAGTCCTGTTTGTTAAATCTAAATAAATTATAGAAGTATTGTAGTCTATCCTTTTAATAAATTTTAAGAATAGAAAAAAATATATAAGGTATATAATTCTGTGTACTTTATGCGGAATCTTAAGTGAGAAAGACCTTCAAAGCATTTACTTAAATTTTAAATATCATTACTTCCTCCCATTTAGAATAATAAAAACATATATTTAGAATTAAAGTAATTCTCTCAGATAAACATGAGTCATACCGTCTGCGCTGCAAGACATCGCTTAATGAAATTACATCAAAATAATAGCATAAAACTTTGGACTTCTGAAGCCAATTTCTCTTTTTGATCATCATAAAACAAAACTGAGAAAATATAATACATAATCTTTATACATAATAATTGATTGTATTTAATGATTCCTTATTTCAACACAGTTTACTTCATTAACTAGCTACAAAGTAATATATTGAATTTCTCGCTATGATGCTCAAACTTGCCGCTTTCAATAGCTTCATAAACTATGGCTGACAAAGAATTTCTAAATAGAAGAATATTTTTCCTAATGAAAACAACAGTATGTGATATAAAAGGAAGCTAATAAATATTTTGCTATCATATACATAATGACAAATTGATAACATAAATATATTTCATATATTTAATTGCAAGTGCTTTACAAATAAAAAACAACCGTTAATTATATTCTTTGCTGCATATTTTAGGAAATGTCAAATATAAAACAGAACACTCTTCCCATTAAGATATTTATTTTTGAATTGGCGTTTTTTCGATTTTTTCAAATGCAATGTGCAATCATGAAAATCAAACTAAATTGTTTAAAAATTGATAAAAAAAAACTATACAATTAAAATTATTTTAACATAATTATAATATCACCACTTAGGGAATACCTTACCAGATGACAGCCATTATAAGGGTATGTAGACAGATCTCAGATATTGTGTTAAATATTCAAAGACTAGTTTCTTTTGGGAAAACATTTTATGTGTAATGGTATATATTCACGTGATGCAAGAAAGTAAATCTAGAAAATTTCTGAGTATCCATGATCGAAAGATGCAAGACATAAAGTCAATATAATTTTTAGTAAAATTTTTCGTCATGAATATCAAGGTAGAATAATTTTGTACATTCGTCTTTTCAGAAAAGTTCCATGCAAACAATCATATTGCATTTAAAAATAAAATATTTCAGCATACCCACAATAGCAATAATAAAGCAATTCAATCAGAACTGTCTTGACAAATTGAAAAAATGCTATTTGCTTAAAAAAGTAACATAAAAATAAATTAAAAATTGCATTTAAGCCTACTAAAATGTTTCAAAATTGGATTTATTCACTTATATAAAATAGGTATCACCATCAATCGATATTATTTTCGGTTTCTATCTAACCCAAAGTTTTAGAACAAGATATTGGTCGTAAATTGCTTTATGTTTGGAATTCGACATGCAAGGAAAAATATACATTTAAAATTCTGAAAAAGTAGTAAAACAAGAAATTTTTGTTAAGATTTAACCTTAATAATACATGTTACAAAAATTTCGAAAATTTTATATTTAGAGACGGCAATACACCCCCTCGCGTCATAACAGAACCAAGAAGCAACCGAAAACTCAAAATTTGAATGTAAATTTTTAAAATAAGAAAGGGGAAAATAAATATAAAACTTAAAGAATTGGAAAAGTAAATATAAGTTCAATATTTTTTTTGAAAAATATATTCCTTTTTTTTTAAGATTATTGCTTTCGCAAATTATACTGAGATAATTTATAAAGGTATAACAATCAAATTTACAAAATTGTATTATATATACTAATGTTTTTCAATAACATTTGGGAACAGAAATATATCTTTTTATTTTATTTAAAATCAAGGTTATGTAAAATAGAAATTAAAATACATTTCTGCAAGTGGAAAATTTCCAAGTTTTCCTTGATGTCTTATTTTCAAAATTAAAATCAACATGGGGTAAGCAATTGTGTGTATAATATGTAAAATCACAACAATGATTAAAAGATATGAATGCAACTTTTAAGTAGTCTGTTTAGAATAAAGACACATAAAAATTTTGATAAAATGTAAAAAGCTTTAAAAAATGTTAAATGCATTAAGTTTTGAATTTGCAATGTCTTATATTTTTTGAAAACTAATGTGATATTTAAGCAAAAACCTTTATTTTTCTTTTATGTAGTAAATATTACAAATACACTTTCGTTTCTAACCCCTGTTAGGCATTTTGAAAAGTGATTTTTTTCTCCAAAATGCTACATTAAAATTTAGAAAAATGAGAAACCATAAATAATAAACAATGAGAAACAACAAGCTATAAAAAGAATATAAAACATTATATTTTTAGAAATGTAAGCTTTTTTTTAAACAGATGATAAGCTTTTTGCATGTTACTTTTTTAACAATTTTAACAAAATATTACAATTATTCGCAAAATATATTTCATTTTAAAAGTAAATTTTGCTCTTATGTTTATAAATTATATAAATTTGAGAATATATAATAATTTAAAATGTTGCAATTAATCAATATAATAAAATTTAGTGCATATATATTTATTTCTCTAAAGTAAATATTTTTATGTAAAGTAAAGGATAATAATATGATGGTAATTCTTTTGAAGAAATAAAACTTTAAAAGAAACGTCCTTTTTGAAAAGCAACAGTATTAGAAATTTGCATCTGAAAATATTCTCATACAAATTTCTGTGGGAATCAAAAATATTTTTAGGAAATTCTTACATTTTTTTTCCACTTCTCATACTTATTTTTTTCGACAAGTGAATAGTTTTATAAAATTTTCGATGTATATAATCAAAACTTATTTGATGAATGAAAAGAGATTTATTTAAATATTTAGCTTTTTGTTATTTAAGATATTTTGTTTGCGATAGTTTCATAAAACACAAATACTATTATAGGAAAGAAAGACAGTATTAAAAAATTTTACCTTCTCTTAAAAATTTTTCAGAAATCTTTGTAAAATAGTTAATTTATGTGGAATTATGATTTAATATCTGTGTACATATTCGTCAAGTTTGAATCAAATGCCTAATTTCTTACACAAAAGAAATTTTATATTTGTTACTATTTTTTTTCAATTTTTATTTTCTTGGAGAATTGAGAATACTGAATTAATGAAACTTATAGTTTAGAAATTATTTTAGTGTAAATCTAAATTGAGTAATTTCTTCTCAAATTTGCAAGAACGAGAATTTTACCACGCATAAAATTTGTCATGAATTTGTTAACTTTATATATTATGCATTTTGGGGGTGCAAATAAAATATGTATCCACTGGCTAACACTGGTTTTTGTGATTGAAATCCAAAATATTAGGGGTGTATAAATATAATTTGTCAAGTTCTGCCAAGACAAAATGTTGAAATTGTACATAATTCAAAGTTGTATATGCAATGCTGTTAAGTTCGTATATGAGATAAACAAGTAAAATGTATTAAAGTTTAAAACATTAAATGAAAATTTTGAACTAAATATGAAAGTAAAAAAAAATCAATACAATTAAATGCATTTAAAAATTATCAGAAAAATAATTTATAAAATGTTTGCAAATGTAACCTGAACTTCCTAATGTCCTTCTAATTCTCTTTTGTCTAATATATTCAAGAAGTTTCATAATTTTGAAATGCATTTACTATGAGCAAGCAAAATACATGCCAACTATTACTGATTTAAATAACAAAGATTTTTTTATGAAAGTGATAAATCCATTTAAGATGAAGGTTATGTACCTTATTTAGATTTAATCCTTCTTTAAGCTGGTTTACAAATTCGCCATTTACAATTGTATGTGAATTAATGTGTGCATTACATAATAATAAGGAATGAATACTCGAATACTGAAGGACATTTCAAAACTCAAAATCTCCAGTTCTTGATAAATCTGTAAGAGTCATAAAATAGGTGTAATGCGTACAATAAAATTTTATTTAATTGACTTACTTAAATTAAATGTTTCTTTGACTCAAGGTTAGTTCTATTACATATTATTGCCTTGACATGTAGCTCATTACGCCCCTATGACCACGAATCTATGAGGCCATGAATCTTTTCCATTCTCTGCGGTCCAGGTCTTCTTTGGTTAGTGCCCGGCTGGTACATCCAAAATTGTTTCTTTCATTCAGAATCATCAGCCTAAAACTTATTTTAAGCCGGCCTCTTTTCTTACTTCCATCAAATGCCCTGGTAAGCGATATTCTTGTGGGATCAATAAGCTTCATTCACAGGATGTGTCCAAACCATGGCCAACGAAATTTTTAAGGTCATTTGTAATAGAACAGCATTTTAATTTTCCATATGAACCGTTGAAAATTTTTTTCGCTCAATAAGTTTGCAGAATTCTTTTGAAACATTTTGCTTGGAAGGCACCAATTTTGTTTTTCACCATAAATTCAACACCATACAACAATGAAGATTTTACTGTTGCATTATAGATTTCCATTTTTTACTTGTTTTTAATAATTTTTACTCTTCAAACTTTTTGTTGAGTTCTAAAAGCAGGGTGTGCTTTATTTATCCTTGATTTAATGTAATCATCTATGTCATCTTCATTAGAGACGATTTAACCCAAATAATTAAGAGTTTGTTATTTCCACTTCTCTGCTATTTACATAAATTGGATTTTTTGGGTCAAGGTTACTTAAATATTACTTAGTTATTGTTTATTATATCTCAGATCATAAGTAGTCAAATTTCATTGATTTATACCTTATAAAAGTTAAGAATTTTAAATGTTTCATTACAAATCTTTTATTGATACATAATTTTTAATTAAAATTATATTAAATAAAAAAGGGAGTTTATTTTCTTAGCAAGTGATAGCTAACTATTATCATAATGTATAAGTATTTTTCCCCTAGCACTGCATAAAACTGATAAAAATCTCATGTGGTTTATCTGAAGATAAGTGTTGCACAGTTCTCTAAATACCATACCAATAAAATCAGTGGGATTTGTTAATGTTAATGAAAATAAGAGTTGATCTCAAAAGCATAATTATTTTGCCCCAGCATGCGTCCCTGTACCTAGTCCAAAGTTGGACTCTACCAGTTAGATGAAAGCAGCTGGATAAGAAGAAATAAGAACCAAGTAGACCTCTAATACTTGACCTGCCGCCCTCTGAGGTATATTTTCACTTGGAGGATATTGTGACAACATATTTAACGCTTCCAAGTAGCCTTAAGTGAACACGATGGATCTTTAGTTGAGTCGGGATTCCAACCAATTACTTCCTATAATCTCACCAACCTGGCCACCACGACCATCAAAAGAAATTAGTAATATTTGTTAGATTCATTTGAAGTTATCTTAATACAACCTTACATATGATGTGATTACCTTCACCATTCTCTATTTACTATGCAAAAGGAAGAAAAACGAGAGTTGCCAAAAAAATTGAAAAGACTACTCTCGAAATTAAAGAAAGTATGAATTAAAGACAAACAGAATCCAGGTTCAATAGTGACGTTTTTGTAAGCCTTCTTTTTGATATTATTTATGGTGCTTCTTGAATTAATCTGAACTTGAATGCGTTAAGATATTTTAAGAGGCTTACTTTTTCACGACATTGACAATATCGTTCAGAAAGAATCACATAAATTAAATAAATCGCCAATAGGTTGGTATTGTGTAATGCTTTGCAATAAAGACTAATTCCTTTTAAGAGTTAATCATAATTTACCTTCACAATATCGACAAATCAAAGAAAATAGAATAAAGAAAATGAAACAAAAACGGAGCAAAGTACCTACATGGCCAGCTTCTTCAGAGGGTGTTGACCACATAGGTACAAAGTACTTTGTACCAATGTGGTCAACTGGCTGGCCATGTTGACATTTCGCTCCGTTTTCATTCCATTTTTCTTTATTCTATTTTCTTTGAAGTTTCAAACTATATATTGAACATTTTCATATCTGTTTATTATATTTCGTATTTTCAATGTATTATTCTCCATCTAGTATTTGATTACTATCCACCATCTAGCATTTGATTATTATTCTCAATTTGATTTTTGATTAATTTTATAAAAATGTACTATTAATTATATTTTAGAAATTCTATTTTAGCTGCTTTTGCTCTAAATGTATTGCTAAATATAAGTGTTATATCTATTCTTGTACTTTTCAATTTTATACCTATTCTTGTATTCGCCTATGATACTTCAAATCTTGCGTTATATATATATATATATATATATATATATATATATATATATATATATATATATATATATATATATATATGAATGTATGTGCGTTGTATGTATGTACACAATTTTAATACTACTATCCTGACGATTCATTGACAAATGATTTACTGTCTTGTCTATTTTATATACTTCTTCGAAGAGGGGAGGCATCTTTGAAAAAAAGAGGAAGTTATAGTTTCAAGAGAGAAAGCAATGCAATATTTACATTTCTTTGGTCCTAAAGCAATGTTAATGTTCATACTCTACTAAATGGGATGCTCCATTGCTCTCTGAAAAGCTGATATGCGTTACGTCTATGTCCTGCGAGGCATGCCTTGCGTAACATTATAAGTAAAAGTTACATCACATAAAGGCTACACACCTTTAAATAATATTCAGAACCTAATGAGAAGTTGCTTCGCTTAGCACAGCCTAAACTGTCATAAAAAATACTGTAGAAAACTTAACAAAAATATATTTTGATTTATTATGGAAAAAAGATTTTTCTATATTTTACTACACTTATTAAACTGTAAAATGTTTTTAATAATATGAAACTAGTTTTTACTTTTTGAAATCATAAAATATTTATATGAGTTTTATATAAAATGAGGATTTGCAAAAATAAAATTCCAGAAGAATTTTAAAAAAAGATAATATTTCCATAATATCTTTAGGGGAAAAAATACTTCCGTGCCTAAAGAAAAACCAGTCGAAACAAATTCAATAAGAAACTATTTAGAAAATATTACTGCGTGCCATTTACTGATTTTTTTACTCCAAGCTGTATTTTATTTTTTAATTGAAAGACGCGCAATTTCAGGACATGCTGCCTTAACAGCTGATGATTAAGAATGCGCCACTTTCTTTGTTCACACTGGAGAGATCGTCCAACACTTCATTTGTTTTATTAAAATATTTCTTATTTTACTTATTTTTCGCCACTTCTTCCGATTTTGGTGTGACGTTTAATTTCGTTTTTGAGAATAATACAACCGCTTTGGCATTCCCATCCGCGAATTTTTTTCTTTTCTTTATTTTTTGTATTATTTTTCTTCTTCATCGTCAAGAAAAGGAATTGTGACGACTTTTTATGGCGCAAATTTAACGCTGTTTCTTTCTTCGCTCTTATTTTTATTTTTTAAATGTCTTCAGAAACCAACCATATACATATTTTTTTTCTCTTCAGCGTTTTTCCTCCCCTTTTTTGTGTGTGTATCAAACTCTTTCCAAAATCTTTTTTATCATCACTTGGTGGATATAATTTGGCCCTAACTCCTTGAATTTATTATTCATGTTAAAATTAATGACGTTCTAATGAATTTTCCAGAATAATTAAGAGAAAATAATAATCACACACATACATTGAAAGAAGACTCGAAATCTAATAAAAATATTTCTTTGGCTTTCAGTATTGACTATGATAAAAGGAAAATAATTTTCAAAGAAGTCTTTATTAATTTTAACTTTTATAAGAATAAAAACTTTGGAAATATTTCTATAAAAAATATCTTTTGCAATAATATTTTCTAAGCAAAAATAACGCCATCAGCATATTTAATAACATATTGAATATGAAAAATTCCCTTTATTTTGAGAAAGTTATTAGGAGGATGTATTTATTAGGATGGAAAATTAATAAAGAGTTAATTTTATTCAATCATCAAAGAATTATTATTTGTGGTTTTTTAAGTTAAATAAAAGTTGAATAGTAATATTTTACATTCTTATCTAATTCCAGCTTTGAAACACAAAATTTGAGTGTCAAGCAATTATTTTTATGTATACCTACTTTTAGGGGTAATCGTTATTATCAATATTCTAAGGTGTAATTAAAGTATTGTTTTTCTTTTTGTGCGTACGTCTAATGTATCAAATTTATTATTGATAATTAAAATTACAAGTCATTAATGTACAATTATTAATGCTTCAAAATGTTCAGGGAAATCAATTATTTATTTACTATTCTTGTAAATCAATGAAAATATAGTTTTCTGCCACACCATAAATTATTTTTTTCCAATTTTTACAACAAAAATAGTTTTTAACAAAATGTTCTTCTGATTATCTAATTATTCTATGAAAACTATTTAATCCTATTGAATTCACTGGACAAGCAATGTCTAGTGATTATGGTGCTTTAGTTTTTCGGATGAACGGTGTTGACATTTAAATTCGAATCGAAAGCATTTTAAAATTTTTTTAAAGCAAACGATATGAATTTTCTACATTCTAATAAGCAAACATTTATCAAGTTATTTCGTAGAATTCTTTTCTCTATTTATTTGACTTAATCAATATTCTACTTATATACTTATGTCTCTACTTATGTACTTTCTACTTATGTGTCTTAATCAATATTTTTGTTAATTCGTACAATTCTTTAGAATCTACTTTTGGAAAAAATTCACTTTAATCCTGTTCGAATTTTATTATATATATTTTTACTTTTGATAGAAAATATGCAGTAATGAGCTTTATGAAAAAGTGAGATTTCCCAATTCATAATTTCAGATCCTAAAGGCGTTAGAAAATAGTTGCATTTGTGTTTATTTTATTATTAATCTTTAAAAAAAACGCTTACAACATACATACTATTTATAATTTCTAATCGTTCCTCATAATTTATTGAGCTCTATGACATCTGCACTTAACTAGTAATGTGGTATATATGTATATAAGCTTCATATAAATAAATTTTCTTTCATTAATATATATATATATATATATATATATATATATATATATATATATATATATATATATATATATATATATATATATATATTATTTTGAAAAATATTTGAAAATATGCAGTTTAAAATTTAATTTAATGTCAACCTTATAAAAATATTGATAAGTATGTTCTTGGTAAAAAAAATTCTATTTTTTACATGCGTGTACATCTAAAGCATATTAGCTGTGATGAAGTACCCTATCCAATTTGTTTTACGTAAAATTACCAATTATAATATGACACGTCTTTTCGGTCTACTTCAAATAGAAACTACCTTCCGACGAAAAAAAATAAAAAGCTACATAATCATTAGCAGAGAGTAACTCATATACTAGATAAACTTTCCCACCAAGACTCTCATTGGTTGTGTTTGGTCTTCTCTAACCAAATATTCCCTCAAGCAATATATCTTCTTTCAAAAGGATCACGTGTCTTCGAGGAGGCGTGGAACCCAGAGAAGAATTCGTCGGTTTCTTTAATTCGAAGGAATTAAGTTTGCAATAATAGAATATGAAAATAAGAACGTTATTCCTGTATGCAGAAGTTCACGATGATTTTGAGACATGGAGCATTGGTCTATGCAAACTAAGACGTTGATCTCCAGTTATAAGAACTGATGCGAAGCCGGGTTCTCCGATTTTCAAGGATCGTCGGCACGTCTTTGAGGTCGCGCAGGAAGTGGTGACACCACCAGATAACAAATTTGATGGCGGGTTACATAGCGGGAGCAATTAAGACAGGGGGAGGGGCTCTAACCCCATTTATCTTCCTTTGGATGGCAGCGCAGCTGGATGTTTCAGGCACACGTGTTTTTTCAGCGTTGCCCCTTTCTAAATCCGAGAGGTCGATATTTGGCAGGGTCATCAAGCGCAAGACCACCGCAATAACAAGACAAGAAACGAGATGTGACAGCATTTCAGTAATTAATTCGCGTTCAAATTAATCAAGGAGGGTCTCTATGAAAGAGAAATGTTTATCCAAGTATTTTTTTAAGTATCATTTGAGAGCGTTTGTCAAAAAGATAAAGAACAAGCTAAAGCTTCACTGGGAACGCGTGGGAGACAGAAGCAAAATAATGTAAGAATATCTAATAAGTTATTGGAGTTTTTTAATTTTACATTTGTGTTTTTGAAGTATACACTGGAATCGTATGTCAAAGCTTTTAATTTTATGTCTTAAATAATACGAGTTTCTTATGTTGTTTATACAGATAAAAAAAATTTAGAATACAGGGTGGGCAAGTTGTAATCCAAATCTGTAAAATCAGTTTATTTTTATTCATTTATTTATTAATTTTTGTGTTTCATAAAGCATATGCTTGCTTCGCTATTTTATGAGAGTCTTTACTGTTCAATCATGACCTTTATTCCTATATTTCATGCTTTCTTCCTGTTTCTTTAGCTGGTTTATTGGAAATCATGGGTAACTAATTCCAAAAGAGTTCGAAATTTTTAGTTCATGAAATTCGTTAAAAATAATTTCACGCATTTTACAGACTTGTTTCAAGTATTTGATGATATTTTCATAAAGCATTAAGCAGTATTAGAGCTTCTTTTAATCAGAAAATTATTTCATCGTATGTTACACAGTCCCATTTCTTATAACGTCCTTTGAAAAAGGGTAGAAATCCGGTGTTATGAGAACGATTGCTGAAATTAGGTTAAAAAGTTCATCCAGCATATAATTCTAGCTCAGTCAACTTAATTATAAGTACACTATAATTAAAAAACATAAGAAAATCCTTCACAGAAATAATTGGTTTTGTTTATCTGAAAATATGTTTCAAATAATTTCGTATTTTGTACAGTTACGGGAAAACTAAAAAAAATGTATGGAATTTTGTGTCAAGAAAGAGAATTAATATTTACTTAATAAATCTTGTTGTGGATTGAAATTTTTTTAGATTTCGAGGGGATTACAAATAAAAAAAATAATGAAAAATCAATTGCTCTTTTTGTATAAAGACAATTCCAATAATCATTCATAAACACAATTTTTTAAGTAAAAATTTTTTATTATGTTTTAAACGTAACATATATCACTCTAAATTCAAATCTATAATCATAATTTTTTTGTCACCCATCGTTTTCATTTTATATTTTTTAATTATTGTGTTTGGGAATGCGCATAGATTTATTCATGAATAGCAAATGTATATAAAATAATTTTTTAATTTATTTAATATACATATTTGTGTACAATATAAGTTTACATTTATTACCTATTTTGATGTAGATACTGGCTCAAGTGTTTTTTAATAGATAATGAATCGAATGATGGTTTCATTCCAAACCACTAGAGAACTTGTTTTCAGTATCTTAATCAGAAGCTCCTTATAAACACTATAAAATTTCATAAACAATCATTGTGTATATACTAGTAAGGTTGCATTTCGTATTATCTATACTTCATAAGTTAGTTATAGCTATAGAATTGCATTCATCCAGATAAGTTTTGTGATGTGTGGTGAGATTTTACCTTTAAAAAGCAACATTGATGTTTGACTCCCCTGGTTAAAAAGCGGTATGAACTATATCTTAGCTGTAATGTTGGGGATTAGGATAAGAACTAGGCTATCATGTCTTCCTCGCATCATTTATACTACATTCGGCTGATTGTGCTGACAATTCTAGGCTCATAAATTTTGCCATACCTGTGGTTTGACGTGAAACTCAAGATCTTTCATAGCAATGATTTATCTAGGTTACAAAAATATCATGAATTAGTTCAAGCATATTATTAAGTAGACATATTTGCAGACTGTTATGTGGCCAGTAGCTTATAATGAGAACTAACATGCACCATATCCTGCACCAAATCTAGGCAAAGAAAATGGATTCATAGACCAGGAAGATACCAATTTTCTTAATAATAAACTAAAGAATCCTAATTTTAAAGCAAGAATAACCACATGCGAACATCATACTTTAATTGAAGACGAATTAAATGCGTGTATTCATGATTTAAATCATGGGTTCCCAAACTTTTTTTCTCGTGGACCACTTTCAGAGTTTTACTATTTTCAGTAGACCCCCTGCTGCTATATTTCTATTGTATTCCCAAAACTCCTAAAAAATATCACCCTAAATTGGGGGTGTTAAGAAGGAAAAAAGTAGCACACACATTTTCTTGTGTCCTATTTATTAAAATAATACTTGTGATTATACAAAATTATAAACATAGCCATCTATTATTACCATCAACAAATGACAAAAAAACAACAATGAACTCTGAAATGTAAATCAACAATAAAAAATAGTCAGGCTTTTAATAAGACGGATGTACTTGATGAATTGACAGAAAATTGTGAATATTTGGCTTCAGTTTTTTCAGAAATTATCTCAAATCTCCCCGTTCTGTGATGTTTAATCTGCTCTTTTTTTAACAGGTTGGTAACGGTACTAAAACTTCTTTCGACAAAATATGACGAGGGAAACACGCTATCAAAATTTTTCTCGCAATTTCCCACAGCCCAGAATATTTTTCGGGGATTTCTGCCTGCAGCCAAAATGTTTGATAGCCATTTTTAAATTTCACCTTCAATTCCTCGTTGGTGCTGAGCTCAAGTAACTCTTCTTGTAATACCATATTCGCCTCTTCCGTTTCATCAAATGGGGTTATGATCCATGGAGGTATTTCCATTGTCAGAATATCTTCAAATCTATTTTTAAAGTCATCATTCAGGGTATTTAAATGTCAAGCGTAAGTCTGAATGTTTTCATCAAGACATTCTATCTGTGACAAGTACGGAAACTGGAAGAATTCGCGCCGACTAATATTTGGCTTGATTAATTTCAATATACAGAGAAAAGCCGAAATTATACTCTTTGTTTGTATTAAATTAAGGTTGTCCCCTTGTAACTGTAATTTAATGTCACTGAATTTTTTAAAAAACACTGTTAAATACTCAATGTCCGCTTTATATTTGATCCGAATTTCTTTTAAATCTGGTTCTATAGTTTCCAGAAACTCTATCAATGATTCAAAAAGTGAATAATATCTCCATAAGCATGCACCTTTCGAATACCAGCGTACTTCAGTATGTAAAAGCATTCATTAGAAATCTTCACCATTTTCATGGCAAAATAGTGCAAATAAACGGGTATTCAAAGCATTGTTTCTTATTTTATTAACTCCGTTTATCACAAAATGAAGCAATTGGTACAGTCTATCACTCAAATTTTGGCTGCAAGGTGTTGTCGATGGATGACACAGTGAATTGAAATTAGTCCTGGTATTATTCTTTTAAGATGGCTTATAAACCCACGTTATCGGCCGAACATGTCAGGAGCTACATCTGCTGCCACCGAAATAATGTTTGTAAATGGAATAGATTTTAGATTTTTTATGTGAGAAAAAATCACTCAGGATATTAAATATCGATTCACCTTTAGTGTCCGACTTCAAAGTTTTTGCGAATAGTAGCTCTTCATGGATTTCTTCGTCCATAACAAATTGAACATATGCCAATAATAATACTTCATTACCAGGCAAAGTAGACTCGTCCAGTTGAATAAAAAAATGAGTGGTTTGTAGATAATTATACAAGAAGCTTTCTATATCAGAGCTCATTTCATCAATACGTCTTTGTACAGTGTTGTTACTTAAAGGAATTCCTTTCAGCCCGTCAAATGGAGGTTTGTGCAGAACAGTTTTTAAAATCTCTTCAATAGCGAGTAAAATGAACTCTTCTCCGATGTTGTGCGGTTTTCCGGATCTCCAATGTTGTGCGCAGCCATCATCGTTACTTTGAGACGTTGAAGCAAACATACTATTTATGGTAGCTCTCTTTTCATATTTTTCCTTCAATGTTTGAAAGTATTTCAGATATTTACCTATTTTTTCAGGATGACACCTTCTTAGATGGTCTTCGAGCTTCGATGGTTTCATAGAGTCATCGCTCAGAAATTTGTTTTATGCAACAAATTTCTGAGCGATGACTCTATGAACACACTCTTCAATGAGAGTTACAAGCATCATAGCATAAAGCTCCAAAAGTGTCCGTCATAACCTACCTAAAAGACATATGGGCAGTCGTTTGTCTGCCGTTGATGGTAGACAAACGATTGCCCTTGATGGAAGAAAACGAAATTTCAAATAATCAACACTGTGTTGTCGACATTTCTTCTTAGATTCAGCCATTTTCCGTATCAGTTGAGGCCTGCAAAAAATGTTTGTTTTTGAGACGATTTTACCAGAACATGGCTATTTATATCACAACAGAATAGAATTATTGCAATAAAAAATGACCGCGGAAGCCCCACTCTTTTAGGCCGGCAGCAAACCTGTCCACCGCGTTGCTTGTGGATGGTGTTTCATTGGTGTCTGTTTTGTGGATCCCTGGTGTGTACAGTATACCAGCCAAACACGAAACAATCACGTCATCAATAATGTCACTCCAAATATTAACCAATAAAAGTTTATTTACTGTTTAACTTGCATTTTTTATTATTGTATTGTATATTTGTAAATATTTTTATATTTGAAAACATAATCATGCCCAAAAAGCGGAAAAATATTGAATGTAATACTTTGATTTAAATATCAGCAGTAAATATTATTGCTGAAGTATGTTTGGAAGAGAAAAAAAAAGGGAGAACAAAATTTAAATAACATAAAACTTATTTCAATTGCTCATGCAACATATTTAAAATAAAGTTAACAATATTTCTTTGAAATGAATTTTTATAAACTATAAATAAAAGCTAAATTGAAAAATCATTTTATAAATTTCTTTTTTGTTACAAATACTTATGCATTTGCATTATATTAAAAATCCTAATTAAAAAATAATTGCATTTTATTTCAGAGTCTGTTTCATAATATTTAAATAAAAAATACAAATAAATTCATTTATCATATTAAAGTTCATGTATTCAATGCATTCATAAAAGTAATAATATATTAAAAATATTTAAATTAGAGTTTCTGATGTGTTTTAACTGTAGTTTTAATTAAAAACGCTTTATTCAGTTAATTTTTATTAAAAACTAAAAATACTCAAAATATTTTTTTAATTTTAAAAAGCAATTTCAGTGAGGAAAATTTAAATATAGTGAAAATAGTTTTTAAAAATCTTGTGAAATTTTACAAGAAAATTGTTTTTTGAAATTATTATTAATTATTCAAATGAGATCTTTATATAGTTGATTTTTTAAAATTTTTATTAAAATAATTATCATCACGTAGGTTTTACAAGCACTTGTTATCTATTGAAAATATATAATCGAATAAATAAGTATATATTATGAAACAAAAAACTGAAATTCTAAAACATATTTACCAATTAAATTTAACTTGCTCTTTTAAAATATTCAATGATAAATTCTTCAATATCTATAGAAAATTTGAATTCCATGCTCTTATATAAATAGCGCGAATTAAGTGAATATACACTTGTCGCTCGGTTGTGGATGAAAAAAATTTAACATGCTGAATATTTCGTTTGGTGGAAAGCTCCGCCTCAATTTGGTCATACGTGATGTTATTCGTGACGTCATTTCATGGATGGCTAGTGGATGGTTGGTGGATGGCTTGTGGACAGCTAGTAGTCATCCACCGTGTCCGGTTGACGGTGACGAAGTTTGCTGCCTACCTTAACGAATTGCCATCTTTACGTAAATAAATATTTTTAAACAAAAAATTACTTAGGTACCTAAAGTTTATTCTTCCCTGTTCTTTTACAGAAGTTTTGAATAATCTCTAGTATTTAATTTTTACTACATAATTACTTACTACACTCAAATAATAAAACAAATATAATATTAATGATAAATTACAATATATAATAAAATGTGTATAACAAATAGGCAAAAACTTACTTTTTCCGGCACTGCGAACGTTGACATCGATTCACTCACAGTCACACTTTCATGCTCAAAATCCCAGATACAAATGAGTAACGTTTTATTCTTGGCCTTCGTATTTATACTAATGTATATTGCAAGCACAGCGCAAATTGCATTTCATTCTTTTGCAGGTCTAAACAAGCATTCCGGGTGCACGGGCATCACTTTGCCAGTCTCGACATGTGGTGTACACTCTTGTACTATTATCTATTGTTTTATTTAATTCTGTGTTTGAACTGAGTCTCTAATATTTTTGAGTACCTACCTAGTGAATGATGCTACCTGTCTACGTGATAGGTAAATCCAAGCCAAAATTTTTGTTCTTAATTACGAAAACCAGAAAATATTTCGTGGACCCCCACTTACTACTTGTGAACCCCAGTTTATTTTTCACGTTTACGTGTACCCCGTTTGGTCTCCTATGGACCTCTGGGGTCCACCTGGACCACTTTGGGAACCTATGATTTAAATGTATATAAATTCGAAGTTGAATTTTCGTTTTCTGGATTAAAAGGATGGAATCTCCTAAAAAGGATTCTTAAGTGCAACTTTTTCGCAACCACCAAAAAGAATTTAAATTTTTTTTCTATAGAAAATAATTTAGTTTATTGCAATAGCATTTGTGTTATGATGGAAGAATTTGCACATGAATTTTATACAGACGAATGGAGAAAATTCATTGCCTCTTCAAAAACCAATTTAAAAGTTGTCATTCTACACAATCGTAAAAAATTTCAATCTTACTGTCAATTTTCCCAATCAGCATGAAAGAACCTAAAAACATAAAAACTTTGATACAATACAAGTTTTGTTGAGAATAAGTTGAGATTTAAAATTCGATGGGTTGTTAATGTATCTAATACTTGACCATACTGCATTTTGTTATTTTTCACGTGAATGTGATAGCGACAAGAAAACTCATTACATATAGTAGAAATGGTCAAAACGAAGATGATATACTCCTGAAGATAAAGGGATGTTTAAGGTTCATCATTGGTCAATATTAAAATAATAATTTTACTTCTATTTCAAATAAAATTATGGCTTCAAAATTTTGGTAATGTGATGGATAACAATTGTGCTGGATTTCATTATTTGAAGGAAAGATTTTCTTCTAAATTCTAAAACAAACGAAGGGAATATTTTGGGTCCGCAAATAAAATTTAGTTGGTAATAAAAAATGTGAAGATTTTCTTAACGAAATTGAAAAATCAGCATGGAGTTCCTTAAAAGTGTATTGAATTTTTTTTAGAAATTCATAAAGTACCAAACTGCCATAAGATTCTAACTAAACTGCTTCAGTTAAAAAAAATGTATGAGATATAGTATTTTAGTAAAATTACGTTTCTTATATACTCCCACTTGAATATTTCCTCACACAATCTCGGTAACATTTATAATATAAATAAGAGGAAAAAAAAAGATATTTCTGCCAAGGTAAATACTATTAAAAATGAGGTGCAAGAATGCCTATTGATTATTACTGAATATTTGAGCGGATATTCTACATAACAAACAATGAAGAAAATAAACAATCTCCACAGTATAAAAAGTTTCAGTATGAAAAATTTTGTTAGAATGGCGTCGTTTTGTGTTTAAGCAAATAAATAAATAAATACATAAATTAAATAAATATATAAATAAAAGAATAACAAGAAGAAGAAGAAAGAAATTTTTTAGTATTAGCAAGTGAAAATATAAGTTAATTGTTATGTCTTGACTAAACATGAAATATATGACATAAATTTTAGTGTTTCCACAACAAATACCAAGGTATATCTACACTATTAATTTAAATAAGAGAAATCAATTGATTATAAATTAATTATTTAAGGAAATTAAAATATATGATTTTGATTTAAACACATCGATTAAGTCAATAAATATAGGAACATTAATTTTTTTGATAAGCTAAAAATATAATTTTTAGTTATACTGTATGGTTCTTCTTCTTAAAGTTGGGTTTGTATGTCATTGGCACCTCTGCTTTAATCAGCATTTTGTACCATTAACTCCAAATCCAATGTTTCCTAGTTCCAGTTACTCGGGTCACACACTTTATTAATAAAGTCCGATAAAACTTTAATGGAGCCTAGGTGTAACTCTCTAGTATGGATAATGCCTAAAGAAGTTAATCTAGGGAGGGCAAGAGCCTCGCATTCGTAAATGATATGTTTGGCCGTTTCCTCTTGCGTTTGACATTTCCTGCAGATAGGGTCTGGCTGAAACAGTCCCATTTTATGGAGGTGTTTTCTGAAATAGTAGTACCCAGTTATGAAGCCTAAGATTAAACGTATCTTCTGCCTAGAGCATTTAAGAATTTCAGAGGCAATCCTCGCTGATGATCCACAGATCATACTTTTAGCACGGATTTGACCAGGAGTGTTGAGCCAAGCTTCATACATCTTCCGTCTCTCCCATCTAAGAACATTGGTTTTTGCGGTCTTCAAATTGATCCCACAAAAAGGTTCTGGACTAATGGGAACCTTGTTTAGCAAGCTCATCAGCCCTTTCATTACCTTCGATACCTTTGTGCCCTGGCACCCATACAAGGATCACCTTGTTTCTAGTTGCCAGTTCTGTAAGAAGGTTTCTACACTCCAACATCATTTTAGATTTGATTTCGAAAGAATTAAGAGCTTTTAAAGCGGCTTGACTGTCACTAAAAATGAGAATCCGCTTACCGTAGTAGCCCTTCCTCATATTTAGTCGCAGACAGTGTATAATGGCCAAAACTTCTGCCTGGAAGACTGTAGCGTATCGCCCAATGCTTACAGACAGGCTGGTTTTTGGTGACACGCCCCATACTCCCAGTCCTGAGAGGCTGTTCTTCAGTGATCCATCTGTGTACCAGATTAGATCTCCTGATTTAGTTTCAAACATGTTGTTATCCCATTCGTCTCTAGCAGGAAAAACTATTTCAAATGTCCTATCAAGCATGTAGGATTTTTCCATGATGTCTGAGGGCATCAGGAAAGTAGGATCTTGAATTTTCCTGGTAATGCCCCTGTGTCCTTTGGCAACAAGCTGGTCTTACCAGTGGTTTTGCAGCTTCATTCTGTATGCAGTCATTCTGGCAGTGCTGCAGATGAAGATGTCTAAGGGAGTCAGATCCAACACAACCTCCAATGCTTGGGTCGGCGTGGTGGACATTGTTCCTGTGATGCAGAGACAAGCCAGTCTTTGTAGACCTCCTAGTCTGTCAATCACAGTCTTCTGTTCCACCTTACGCCACCAGATCACACAGGCATATGTGAGAATGGGCCTGACAATAGCTGTGTACATCCATAACATCAGTTTTGGATGTAAACCCCAGTTTTTACCAAGCATTCACCTGCAAATCATAATGCTTTTCTTTGCTCGGTTAATTTTATCATCAATGTGCTTATTCCAGGTGAGTTTCTGGTCTAAATAAATGCCCCGATACTTCACCTCTGAAGTCACATTGATTTCAACATCAAAAAGTCTTGGTATGAAAAAATCTTTCAGTTTCTTTTTGCGTGTAAAAGGTACAAAGTAGGTTTTCTGAGGATTAACCATCAGGTCCCTATCCATGCACCATTGACCTACATAACTTAGAGATCCTGCATGAGATGACAAGTTATGTCGAAATTTTTGCCAAGGATAAGGATGACAATGTCATCAGCATATCCTTGTGTATAATAGCCCCTATCATTTAGATGTTTTATAAAGCTATTTACAACTAGGTTCCAATGTAATGGTGACAAAACACCTCCTTGAGGACAACCTCTAGTAGTCTTTTTTTCAAATGATTAACCGAAGATGTTCATTTGTATACATCTATCCGAAATTAAGGCCCCAAATCCAAGTACACAGGGTTTGATTTATCCCTGCCCCTCTAAGTGCATTGAGGATGGATGGATGGGAAATGTTATCAAAGGCACACTGAATGTCGAGGAAAGTTGCCAAGGCAATATCTTTTTGATCCAGAGTGGTTTCAATCTTGAAAACTAGCTGATGTAGAGTGGTTTCAGTAGATTTGCCGGGTTGATAGGCAAATTGAAGAGCATGCAAGGGACTATTACTACCCAAGTAATCTCTAATATGCCGATCAATGATTTTCTCCATAATTTTAAGAAAGAAGGAAGAAAGACTGATTGGTCTGTAAGACTTGGCTTGGTCAAAGGTGTCCTTGCCAGGTTTAGGAATGAAAACAATCCTAGTCTTTTGCCATATCTTTGGTATGTAACCCAGTCCTAAGCTAGTTCTGTAAATTCTAGTTAGCACTGGTATGACAACCTCCTCTTCCTTCTGGATCATGATGGGCATAATTCCATCAGGCTCTGGGCTTTTTAGAGGTTTAAAGGCAAAGATTGCTCATTAACAATGTTGCAGTTTACGATATTTTTAGCGATGGTCCATTGATCGCTATTGACTCTTTGCAAAGACCCAATGCAGTGCTCCCCTTCGTTGCTATAAATATCTCTAGCTCCTGGAAAGTGGGTTTTGGTCATAATTTCCATAACCTCTTTTCCGGAAGCAGCAAAATTACCCTCCTCGTCCTTTAGGGTGCCAACCAAAATAGGCACATCCCTTTTAAGGAGTTTTTGGAGTCTAGCTCCTTCAGAAATAGAATCTATCTCTTCACAGAAGTCCTCCAGGAGTTAATTTTGCATTTTCTAGCAAGTTTGTTATAATTAGTGAGGGCCATTTTATAGTTCTCCCATTCACCATTTTTCTTGGCTTCATTAAAAAGTTTTCTAACATTTGCTTTTTCGGCTGCTAGAGAGTCATTCCACCAAGGACATTGGAATTTAGCCCTCCTATACTGTATGGTTAGTGGTTATATTAAATTAATCTTCTTAAAACAAACATAATATTTGTCTGCAGGAACTTCTCTTAACATTGATTCAATAAAGAATATTATCATAAAACCAGGCTAAACTGTAAAAAATAAATTGTATTTACTACGTCTGTGCATTAAGAGATAACTATAACAAAAAGGAACGAGAAAAATATATCCTTGTATCTCCATATAAATAAATTATTAAAGCATAAATTTAAGTTTATTTAAAACTGTATGGAACTTTTGAAATTCACATGTTTAAATCTTCACAATATAAGATTTCATTTGTAATGTAAACAATATATGATGAGATAAAAGAGTCATCAAGTCTCGTGTAAAATTTTATGAATATATACTCATAGATTAAGAAAAAAATACTGTTTTATAACCAAATGGAATTGCTAATGTTTTCTTGAAGTCATAAAATACAATTAAGCTATATATATTAGTTTTATGAATAAAATATATATAAGAAAGATAACAATTTAAGGTCAATGATATTACATTGATTAAATTTTAAGATCCCTTCCTTCACTGTGTAAAAAAGATGCGAGGTTCACAAATAGCATTAAATTCAGATGTAAAAGTTAATGAATTTTCTTAAAGTATTATAAAAATAATCTTTTCTCCTTTCTCTAAGCAGAAACAAAAATAGTAATGTTTAAAATAACTTGCACTTACAAATCAAAATGATTTCAGTGAGATTTATTATTATATTTATAAGAATAATCCCTTTATATCCTCAAGAGCTCTTTAATTTCGTTGAAATAACTATATTCTTTATTACCATTATTTTCTACTTATTCAGTATAATAATCATGATTAATTGAAAATTGAGTAGTTATAATATAAAATTGGCAATTATAGTGTCTACTCTTTCTCTGAAAAAACCAAAAATTAAAAAATAAAATATAAATATTTGGAACGCCTATAACTATGCGGGAAGCATAGTAAATTGTAAAGTTAAGGTGTGAAAATAATTAAATACATCTTCCAATTAACATTCACAAATATATATATATATATATATATATATATATATATATATATATATATATATATATATATATATATATATATATATATATATATATATATATATATATATATATATATATATATAAAAGCAGAAAATTGTATAATTATGCTACATTTTTGATGTTTGGGTAGAGATTATTTTGTCCTATTCTGAAGTTACCAGCAAATTGTACTTGGGCTCTAGAGTTGTGTATTTGAGTTTATTCACTGTTGAACAATGGGATAAGGACATTGTGTTTCTACTTTCTGCGTTCCTGTTTATCAAGATAGGAGTTCGGAAGTTTTTCGTGTTACATCTTTTGAGGCATGCGAATGCGACTCGCTAATATGAAGTTTTTTCGAAAGATAAAAATGAGATGGATGTTCAAATGCCTCAGAATAGCATTTAATTACATAGCTATCCTATACGCGGTATCAAATATTATTCTCATTTTGTGATGAAGGAATCCTAACACGATAAACCAACCATAAGGACTGCGGTCTTCTCTCTGTATGTTTATGTAACAGATGACAATGCAGAAATAAACTAAACTTTCTAAGATTTCTAAGTAAATTAAAGTGAAAAGATTATTATATGTATGCTCGAAGTTTCCTCTAAAAAGTTACCTCCAAATGATAGTTTATAATTAAATTTATTGTGAAATCAATGAATTGAAACATTGTACAGTCACTGATCGAAAAATTTTCCGTAATCTTCATTTGTTCCTATGTTTCTTTGGCGTACAGTTAGCAAACAAACAAAAGTGGATGATGAATAAAAATTTAGCATCTCTTTGTCTTAGTATGTGCTCTTCAAATCTAGCATATAATGTATTATAATTTATAAAGAATTTTATCAGAAGTATGCATAGCAAAAAAAATGAGTTATTTCCAAAAAATTGATGATATTAATCAAGTTCTAATTATGTTTCAATTATTCGTAATTTAAAGTATGTGAAAAAAAGATTTTTTTATTCCCATATATGATCAAAGTCACTATTTCTTTAATTATTTAATAAACATTTAACGGTCACTTGTCTTTATTTATATATTATTGCTCAATCTAAACTCTTGGAATAGATAATGTAAGCAAAAATCTAAGTTTTTAGTATAAGTTCTTATGTTATTTGTTAATGCATGGGCTTTCTGGTAGATTTAAAATAGCCTGCTATTCAACGGATGGAATTGATGGCTACTTTAATACTCAGCGGGTGTACCGACCTTATCCCGAAAATAAGTCCTCTTAATTTAAAAACTGGAATCAAGCAAAAGAGTCCCTAGACTTTTGACCAAACATCTCTGTAGGTATTATTTTACTTGGAGTGCAAAGAGAAAATACCAATTTTTCGCAAGCTCCAGTCACCATCAATAAACATTACGATCTTCGATTTATCCAATTTTTAAGCCAGCAATCTTCCAACCGCTAGCTCACCTTAGTTCAACATGCAACCGTGGCTTTTACTCTGTTTGCTCTTACTAAAATAAAAGTAATTTATTTATCTTTGCGGTCTTTAATCATTTATTTTTTTTTATCAAGAATAAATTTTTGATAATTCTGTTTGCTTCTTGCGTTTGGAATCAGCTCAAAAGGGGCAAACACTAGTACGTCTCAAACTAGACAAAGTCATGCCTTTTTTCACTCATAATAGTGAAAAAAGTCAACTCATGTGACTCCTATTGTAAAACAAAAGTAAATGAATTTCAATGTCGTCATCACTTATTTAATTAGATATTTCCAGATTCAACGCATTTCATTAACGAATATTATTACATTTTAGTATCTGGCAGTGATTGTCTTTAGGACGACATTGACTATTTGCTGTGTGTTGGGCCTATCTGGCGTGTTCTGTGGAATTTGAATCTCATTATAAAGTCTAAGGCTGAGATTATCTTGGCCAAAAATGCCAATATTTGGCCAATATATTTTACTTATAGGGCTCCAATTTTACACTTCCAAAAAATACTATCTTTGTTGATGAATAGATTTATTGTGTGGAAGTTTGCTTTTTTCTATTTTCCAATAGAATATCGCTATTTTATGTATACTCATTTCGAGACAAATTTCAGATTTATATAAATCAAGAATATAGTACAAATACCCTTTCTCTTAAACTCTAAACTAATAGCTAACTAGTAAATAACTAGTCAAACCATGTGCAAACAGAAATTTCATAATAGAATAAATTGCCAGACGAGCATCAACTGAGAAATATTTAGCGATTAAACGTTGGAGTGTAGTTAATACGAAAGTTTCTTTATTTATTTTCTTTAATATTGAAGTCTTTATATGTAAATAAAGATTTTTTCCTGAGTTCTGCATTTTCAGAAGCTATATAGATTTAAATATCAAAAAGATTTTAAAATGTTGAAACAAAACCAGTTTTTCTAATTCATATAAAAAAGCTAACATTATAACTTGTATGAAATTCTAACTGGATACCTGATTACATTTCATAACTTTATACTTATGGAATAAGAGCCGAATCTCCCTTAAAAATAGTAGCTGGGTTCACAAGAATTGTTTAATCATATCACACTCAATATGTTTATAAAAGAGAAGCAAGCTTGTCTTTAAAAACGCAAAGGAGAATCCGAGTGTGAGGTCTAAAACGATCCAAAATGTCTCATTTGAGAAGCAAAAGTTAGGGGACACTGAAAGAAAGGAGGCTTTAGTGCAAGACGGATTCCTTTCCTTGCTTCTGGGGCAAATCACGTATACCCCCCTCGATTCAGCCCCCAACATATGACCATAGCCAGACGAGTATGAGCTGTTATGTAACTGGGGTGCTCCGAATGCACGTGTTGGATCTGCTCTGCCACTGAGCCGTAAACCATTTGGAGTGTGTGTTGATGGACATCTGAGATTTTGAAGAGCGACTCAGAGAGGGCGGGCGAGGGGAGTGTCTTCACATTGTTAAAAGACATCGCCTCTCAAATATTTTGCTTATCCTGAAATGGATCGGAGTTCCTTTCATTTTTTATTTTATTTTTTACTGTGAGATGACTGGAATTTCTTTTTTTTTATTGCAAGAAAACGAGGGTGACAAATTTTTTGATAATGTCTGCTTTGATACTTGGGAAATTTTAGCACTTCATAAGCCATTGGATTCAGACTGTGAGCCCTTTTTGTTGGATAAAAATTTTGTGTTATGAATTTTAGGAAACGCACTAAAATTGTACAATGAAGCTTTATTAAATCCCTAATTTAGATTACTAAATATTGACAGCAGCCTGAATGTATTGCATTGTAAATGAAGACCATGTTAACATTTCGCATGCTTTCTTCTAATTTTATGGTTTATTTACTTCTAATGGTAAATCCATGATACTGTGTTAAAACTGCTTCACTAGTTTTTATCAATGCAGAGAAAATAAAAATTTCACCTAACTTATCATCAATTTATCGTGTATGATTTCCCAACATTTTTTGAACTTATTTATCATTTTTATCTCAACTTTAATTTCTTACTTGCATTAAATTTTTAACTTTCCAGAAATTTGTTTTTTTCCCTTTTTCTAGTGTAGTTGAGTTCATAACAAACATATATGTATGGATAGAAACGAATTCCTCCGTAAAAACAGCATGGCACAGTTGCTTAAATACGATGCACAATTTTCCCGCATAAGGGCTGATTTATTACGGACATACTCATCAAAACGGAGTTATAAGATGGAGACGGTTATTCTTTGTGTTACAAAAGAGAGTGTAAGAAAATACCAGGGAAATATTTTCGAATATTTTAAGTAAAATATGTAAAAAGAATTCAATTCAACTAAAGGAGAACAGATTTTATTGAGGTAAAATTAACGAAAAAAACATTAATTTATGAACTATACTGTTTATTTATTGCTTTTTCTTAATTGAGTGATGCGAATAGTTTGAGTTAATTAATTGCTACTTTTATGTATATGATTCTTTGTGAACAAATTCATAAAAGAACCCATTAATAAAATATTTCATTATTAAGAAAACGGATGATTTTAATAAGTATTCACATCAAACGATAGAATCTTAAAAAGAAAATGATGACTTAACAAAACTAGAAAAAAACAAAGGAAAATTAAAGAAATTAAAAAGTAATGAATGGAAAATGCAACAAACTAATTAATATTTAAATTAAAACAAGTTAATGCCATTAAAACAGTTTCTTAAATTTAGTTCACGAAGAACAAATATTGTTCCTTTGTTCTTATTCCGAAATTAATAACTAATTTCAGAAGTAAATCATTTTAAAACTTTAGAAATATACATCTTTTCTAAGTAATCAAAACCTAATAATTTATTAACATCATCTAAAAATGGTAAAGAGTGATTTTTATTCATTTATTTTTTAGTTTTAGGTTAACAGATTAATTAAAAAATGAAGAACACACGTTTATAATATTTACCATGTAATTATAGTCACTACAAATCCTTTTAACATCTTTTCAATACCTTTTTAAAGATTTTCTAATACCATTTTAAGAACCTTCAAATTAAAAAATAAAGATATATACAGACGGTATTTAAAATATTTTTAAGACTATTTTTAAAAATTAATGCTTTAAATAACATTGGAAGACTTAAATAAATAAAAATTATTTTCTCATTTAAAAAGTAAAAAATTTTATTCTCTTTCGAAAGTCCAAATCAAAGTTTGCTGATACATGTTCACACATTTTACATAAGACTAATACTAGATATTTGTAAATACATAACATTACTTTTCTCTTTACGTTTTTATGTATGCTAGTTGGACTGTACAATTTTTCCTCATTTCTAAAAACTTTTTTATTTCCTTTTATTTGCTCTTTCTAAATTACTTTCGAATATTTTTTTCAAAAGTTTCTTCTTTGTTTGTGATTCAAGAGAATTCTTTTTTTTTCCCCCTCCATTGCTTAAATGTTAAAGTGTATTAATATTTACGTTAGAAAGAAAGAGATAGAATGCAAATTTGAATACTTTCCATTATATATGTCTACATACATACATACATACATATATATATATATATATATATATATATATATATATATATATATATATATATATATATATATATATATATATATATATATATATATATATATATATACAAAACTTCACTAGGGGAATTAAGAATGCTTTTAAATTTCAATTCAAATTAAATTAGAAATGCAATTCTGTGTAAAAATATTGCTTACCTCAAATGATTGAATAAGGAATTTGCTGTCTTATAATGGTCCTCCATAAATCTAAGTCTTAACTGAAGTAATTTGATACATATTTATCACAGTTACTATATTTATGCTATAGCTTCCTGGAATTATTGGTACATTGTTGTTCCCCCACAAGTGTTTCATATAAATAGTTTCCCTTTGCGGCCAGTATGAGGTTATATTTGGCACACATGCCTCACAAATTCTTATAGCCGTTACCAACGACTTCGACTTTGGAATCCGTATATAATCTAATTCCTTAGCAAAGGATATATATATATATATATATATATATATATATATATATATATATATATATATATATATATATATATATATATATATATATATATATATATATATATATATTAAATATGAATCTTGTTATTTTCTATCATTAAATCAAACATAATATAATTATACAAATTTATACATTTTGATGTCATTTAAGACAACATTTTAGAATTGTTAATTACGATATTTTATTTTGCAAGTAAGGATTTTAGTAATATATTTACATAAATGCATCAAACAAACAAGTTTTTTAATGCTTTGATTTTTGATCATTATTTGAATATATGATTTAAGAAAGGATATGGATTAAAAATACCTTTTATTAATTTTTATATTCTTGGTGAAATTATTTAACAAAAATGAGAAAATAAACATAACAGAATAATAACTATTCAGAATTAACATTTTTACTTTTAAAGTATGCAAAAATAATGGAAATTTAATAAAAAAAATAATAGTTTCAGAATGTTAAGTATAATTAGAGATTATCACATTCTGTTGCTCGTATAAATCAATACTTCTGTATACTTATAGCATATCAAAATCAGTGGTTAAAAAGAAATCCCTTGTGAATCTGGCTGCATGTAATGAATAACCTGACAGTTTTAGGTTAATAAGCATTTACAATATATTATAGTCTAAGAAGATTTATCACTGATATGCTGTATTCATTAACCAGTTCATTACAAAAGTAAAAAAACCAGTAAGAATCCTAAGCACACACCAAAAAAGAAAAGTGCATTTAGAAAGCAGAAGCTCAACGTTCCTATCCCATTGTTTACTTATAGTTTGGGTTGAATCTTACTGCGAATTATACTATTTTCAAATGTTAAAAGTTGGGAAATTTAAGTCTTACGATATTCTTCTCTGATCTCATGATTTAATCTGACTTAGTAATTTACAGGATCATAAGAGACAATATTCTTTTAAAAAGTTCATTCTCAAGATAAGGAAATATTCAAGTGCAAAATTTCCACGAAAAAAATTAATTTGTTTTTAAAAATTTTTTCGATTTTATATTTAAATAAAAACATTTTATTCCTTATAATGTGTGATTGGATATTGTATTACTCATGTGAGATATTCTGAAATATATAAATTAATTGCTTAATATTTGCTGTAAATATCAAGAAAACTTATGAAGATAAACGATAGTTGATAATTTTCATCAAATTTATTTCAATCAAATGTTCTTATACTGCTCGTTATTAAAGATTGAGGGGAGTTAAAAATAATCTTTAGAAATAAATATTTTAAAAAATAAGAAAGTTAGTATTTTCATACAGAAGAAAATATATTAAAATTAATGAAAATGAAAGTTTAATTGTAAGAAATGTTAGGATAAATACGTCTTTCTATTCTAATCAAATTTATTTCTGTAAACAAAATACGTTTAAAAAGTTGTTTTAAAACGGCTCTTGCATTTCTTTTATTAAATGATACCCACAAAAGTATTGAAAACACAACTGAATGTCAAAATATCCTTATAATTCCTGATTAAACTGTGAACCGTGACTGGAATAAAGGATTTAATAAAATAGTTTGTCAGTTACATCGGGTATAATCTCAGTAACACGTTCCTGGAATGAGAAAAGCATATTATCTATAGGAAAGATGACGTAGCTTGCATTTAGAATATAAAATTTCATTTAACTTCCTTTCATTTTAAAACTTTGAATCGGAAACTGAAAACATTGAATATCTTTCAATAATTACAACGAGAAATGCACGCCCTTTCCTTTTTCCCTCCGCGTGATTCAATTTTCTTCATACGTGAGCCTCCCTAATGAACATGGATTTAGCAACTGATACAATGGTCCATCTCCCCCCTTACCCTTTTCAAGAGACTAAAAATCGCTTGACTTTAGCAAAGTCACTTTCTGACTCCCTTTCCTGCAAATATAATAGGTACCATCGCTGGTCCATAATTGCATCCACTCATCCTCAACACACCCACCCCCTCCTCCTCACAGAGTACCCTTTTGGTTGGTTAACTCTGCTACTAAGCATCATTACTCAGCTGGGTGAATACTTTACCGCACCACTTATTTAACAGTCTTATAAATCGGTCACCCCCCCCACACACAAATACCAGTCTTTAAACACCCTCCCACCCATAAGAAGCGGTTCCCAAATCAACCAATTTAGGATGTACCCAGCGCATTCATATTTTGGAAAACCTGTCCTAAAGTTAGCGATTCTCCCTTTCATATCTGCTTGCTGTTTGTCAGATGAATGAATCTTATACCGCCGCTTCGTTTGAACAGAGCTTCTCCTGTTGGGGTGGAAAACCGGAGCGTCCATCTGTTATGCTCCCGACAAGAAAATTTAAATGGCTGCAGGAAAAAAACTGCTTCATTCAATGGCTCATCGTTTTACAAGTTAATTTCACAACTATTGTTTTAACAATGAAAAATACCAGTCTTTAAGAAATTTAAATAATTTCTGAAAAATATGATTTTTACAAAATGAAAAACAACGAAACAAAAACGTTGTTTTCACAAATTTGAAAATTTAATCATTTTCTAAGTCTTACTTTTTTTGTAATAAGAAATAGAAACTTGATACAAAAAGAGCCATATACTTATCATGCATCAATTAATTTTATGTGTATTGTAAATCTGCCAAACTAAACAGAAATAATGTGTTTTCTTAATAAGATTTTTCTTTCCCCAATCTTTACTATTGAAGAAAAGTTTCCTAAAATTCTCCTAAAATCCAATCCATGTAATTTTGTAAGCTCAATAAACAGATCCTGTTTCATTAACATAATTTGAAATACCATTTAATTATTATTTTCTGTTTACATTATTTTCTGTTTCTTAATAATTATTTTTTTCTGGCTACAGAGACGTTTATAAAGAAATTTGAAAGAGTGTTAGTAAAAAATTTATTTAAAAACAATTTGTGATATATTTATTATAAATATTTAATTATTATATTTTTCAGACTACTAAAACAAATTACAGTGGTAGTTTTAACGTGATAAAATACCTTCTTATAATTTTTTATTAGATGAATGTGTTAAAGTGTGATGCTATTAGATAAATGTATGTTCCAGTCATGTATTTTAATTTCAGTTTGATAAAAACTGAATAAAATTGAAACGGCAAGTAAAAAATGTAATAAAAATAATATTTTAGCGAAAAAAAATTTAACAAAGTACATTTAAACATGTCTATTTTTAAATTATTTTAAAGTACACACAAAAGCAAAATATTTATTTCATCAATTACTGTAAAGAAATAAATAAAGTATTTTAATTTAATTATTTTAGATAATTGCTGTGTTGTATAAAATATACACTTATTTGTTTTTAGCTTCGTTTCACATATTTTACAAAGGACATATATCATTATTTTTTAATTAAATATAACGTCAAATTTCGGTATTACTTTTAAGAAATAATTGTAGTTAACCGAACAAGATACAAAAATTTTCAAAAAACAATTATGAGGTTGGGGCAGTTTTAATTTCTATAGCATTGGAACTTAATATATAAGTATATTTAAAGTAAACTACAATAAATTAAGAAAAAGAAAAAAATTTAATTAAATTGTAACAAACTAAATATATATATATAATATGTGAGGTAAAAACAATTAAAATACATATTAATTGAGTGAGAAAAGTTAAGCAATAATTCTAAATCTTCAAAATCAAATAAAATTGTTGGCTACGTGTCACTGTTTTGCGTACGTTATTCTCTGTTGTAAATTAGGAAAATAAATAAAGGATATTTATAGAATTTCAACATAAATAAAGTCTGAAAAATTTGACCAGAATAATTTAAACTTTCAAAGAACAAAAATAAGAAGTAAATGTACTTTATTATGTACATTACTCTAAAAGAGAAGATTGAAATCTAGTCTTAGGTTTTACCAGCAAACCAGGCTTTATCCGAATTCGCTTGGTAAAAGTCAGAAGTATGTTTAAATATGATTCCATTTTCACTTTTACCAAGTCTTTGTGGTAAAGCCTTTTATTAACAATAACTTCTGGTAAAAAAAAAAGTTTGAAAGAGGGATTACAAGATTTTCCGTTTGTGGATATATTGTATACAGAGAGTCACACTTAATTTTTTAATACTTTAATTTTTTTAATTGATAATATAAATTGTAAAAATGATCAAAATAACGTATTATTTATGATTATATCGCGGAATCTTTTCACAATTATTTTTCAAAAAACTACGCGAAGTAAAAGTAAAAAATACAATATTTATGCTATTTTACAAATAATAAATATCCTATTTGAAATATCTGAACTAATGTTCAATTCTCTTCAAAACTAATTAAAAATATTAAACTGATAATTAAAAATTAAACTCTTAAAAATAAGAAAACCGTAAAGTATTTTTATTCGAATATTTTTCCGGGAGTAAGCTCCGGAAAGTTTTTGGCAAAAATGCTTTTCATACCTTTTTTGCCTACATTTGATATCCTTTCTTAGCTGTCTCTTAAAACATTTTCATATTTTGAATTTTATTGATAAATGCATCCGTTGCGTCAGAGTATAAATATGGCTCTTTTCTTAGATAAAAGACTTGAGAAACAGGTAAATAAAATTTTATTTGGTCTGGAGACGAAGACTCAGAAAATGCAGCTGTTCAAAAAAGTGTACGACGAAAATTAGTTTATATTTGCTTTAACACATCTATTTTTTTAAATTTAAAATCGAATTGCAATAAATCTTCTCATAGCAAATAGTGAGAAGTATTGAAGTAGAAGTATGTAAAAAAAAAGCATACAACGTTTTTTTCTCCCTAAATTATTTAATTTTTTTATTTTTCCTGAACTATCGATTTAATTTTTTTATCTGTTGCCAAAATTAATTTTAAAAGTTATCTAGAGAATTTTAGTAGTCACCCAGAGAATTATATATGAGTTTGTCTTTTTGACATAGGATTGTATTTGTAAAATAGCATAAATATTCCATTTTTCTTTTATTTCTTGTAACATTTGAAAAGTAATTACAAGACAGTTTCATCAACATAATTTTAAATCCATGCATTATTTTGATCACAATTACAATTTATACTACAATTAAGAAATTAAAGTATGTTTCATTCATTTTGGGACTCATTGCATACAATATATCCACAAACGGAAAGTCTCATCATAACTAATCCCTAATTTCGAACATTTAACAGGAAGGGTTGGTAATTACCAGGTTTTACCACAAAGGCTTGGTAAAAGTCTGAAGGAATCTCATAAAAACTGTCTTCAGACCTTTATCAAACCACTTTGATAAATCTAGGTTTTATTGGTAAAATTTAGAATTGAAAGAATAAGGGGTTTTTCAGTAAAATATATATTAAAGTATATTTATTTTTTATTTTTATTCTGTGGAATTTTAAGCTAGTTCTATAAAAATCTTGAGATTTTATCTAAGTATTTTGTTCATTTACAACAGAAACTAACATGTGTGATAGTATCACATCAAACTAGAATTATAGCAATCAACTATTTTATAGTATTGTGAAGATTAAGAATTATTGCATAGTTCTCTTCCCTCAGGCTTCAAGGATTTACAGTAACATATACAAATATATATTGCAAGTATGTTTAAAAGAAGAAAAATAATCCTAAACTTACCGATAACAAGGAGTGATTCCAAAGGAATTCCTGGAATACTGTGAAAATTTTTCAGATGTGTTATAAAAGAAACAAGTCAACTTTTACACTAATATATTTTTAGAAATTCATTATTGAAGCAAACTTTAAAAATTGTGTCAAAAAGAAAACAAATATGAGGTAAATTTTAAAAATACCTAACTATAATTTTTTTAAATGATATAAATTAGTTTTAGGGTAAAATTTAAATAAACCAACAATAGTTGCTTTGATTGAAATTTTAGAGGGAAACTGCTAAACATATTGCAATATTTTCCAATCATTTATGCGTTTATTAATGAAAAAATCCTTGATTATTATTTTAAGTGTCAGAATAAATTAATAACAAATTTTGAAAGATCTATGTGTATTAGATTCATATATAACTCATGGACCATCTCTACAATATAAATGTATGTTATATTGTTTGAAATATATATACTACAATAAATATATAGCACGCAAATTAAATTAAAGGATAACGTTTACAAATCAAAATTTAAATTAACGACAATCATTGAGTTATATTTTGATGCATGAAAACAAAACCGTTATAAATTTGATTTGGAATACTTAATGAGATTTACTTTCGTTTGGAAATTTGTAAGATTACTATTGACTAAATAAAATATAGTAAGAAGTAGATTCATGAATTGAGAGTCTGATTCTTTATTTCATTTTCATGTCTTGTGATTTCGAATATATAAAATTTATTTCTCCTGGTTATTACTACTTTGTCAACAGTACGAATGTACCTATGGACAAATATAAACTTTTGAAATTTAATATAAAACAAAAACATTTTAAGAGAAAATATTTATGGTTTTATCAGCAAAATATACATAAGTTTAAAATAATTAAACAAAAACATTTTAATTTCCTTATTCGTTCATATTTTAAACAGAATGATTCCTTAAAAATGAAGAGTATTGTTCTTTGGTTTATGACGTCTTACTAATTTAACTACTTCTTCTTTGGCTTATGACATCTTACTAATTTCTTACATAATTAAAAAAATAATTGTGGTAATCAAAGAAGGTATTTAAAGAAGTCCGAAGATGCTCTGGAATATTGAATTTCATAAAGTAGCATAAAGACAAAACTTGAAATGATCTGCAGTAGCAATTATTTTAATAGCTATTGCAAAAATTTTTTAAATGGGATTAAAATGTCAATTCGCAAAAAATAAATCGTGATTCAAAATCTTTAGATGATTAAATTCATACATTAATAAAACGATATTACTAGAATACGTATATAAAAAATAGAATTTGTTGTTCGTCTAATACTTAAGAGTATTTGAAACATTTCCTCAAAAGAATTCTCTTTAAAAATAATTTATGAAATTCATTGTTACTTATGAGGCTATTTTTTATATTTCAAAAGAAAAGCAATTTTTAAATTGCAATCAAGCCAAGGTATACAGCTTTCAATTTTCATTGCAATATTTTCAAATATATTTCTTTAGTAAAGTTAATTTTTTACTTAATGACATTGATAACTAATTTTCAATAAAAGAATCATTTTACATGTTAATAATTGATATTATATATTGATTTTTATTTTTTCTCATTGCTCGAAAAAAGAAATAACTGCAAATTTCGTTTCAAATATTTTTATTTATTATTTTACTTACATTTTTAGTCAACTATTTTAGTTCCATTTAAAACTAAAAATTAAGAAATATCAACTAATTAGGTAAATGATTCGCAAATATACGTTGGAATGAACATCTTTCAGAAGAAAAAGAAAATTTATTGTTAATGATTGAAATTTACTATACATTTATAGAAAAATAAAGCACATGAAGTGAATAAAATAATAAAAAGTTTGAAAAACTGAATTATTTAAGCAATATTAAGATCAAATATCAAAGTCGAAAGTTGATATGAAACTAATAAATAATTTAAATTACAAAAAATCGATGAATGCCTTTGATCTGATTATTCTAAATTACTTGTACATTTTAATCAACTCACATTTTCCTCTAACAGCATATTTTACTTCATTCATCAGATTTCTCAACCAAAAAACGGTAATTACTGCTTATTTACCGATTTTCATTTTTTAACTACGGTAACGCCATCTATCGCGTTAAATGGAAACTATCTTCCCATGTTAAACTTTTTCATCATATTTGATGTGGACGTGGAAAATTAACGCAAAATTGAAGTTGAAATATTTCATTAAAAAGATGTAACCGTAAAGATGTAAACGTAAAAATTTAGTTTTTTTATAACTTTTCATTTTTTAAAAAATAATTTTTATATATTTTTGAGGAATTTTTCATAATGTGTATAGTTACACTTACATTATACATTTTTCATGTTCCTTTTTTTCCAACAGTGCTAATCACAAAATCAAACACGCTTAACTCATTCCAAATTATTTAATATATTTAAGGTAATTAATTTATATTAAATGATCACTAATCACAAATCAGTGGCATTCGGTAGTCAGATCTAAATGTCATTTTAAGTTCGCCACTTAAAGACCTTATTTATATACTATTTGTATTAATATTAATGCTGATTCCTTTTATGTGGAAAAACCGGATATGCTGAGGGATATTGCTCCCGTTTAACCCTTTTTAGCGAGGTCCCATATGAATTACTTATGACTCTCCCTAAAATTTAAAAAAATGTATAATCTAATTGAGAAATTCATTTTTATTCAAATTGATTTTATAAATTTCAGAATATTCTTTAGAAATCTACTGAATTCATTGAACGAATAAACTATATGAATATAACTGTTTTAATACTCAATTATTACAAGTTTCGAATAAAAGTATAAGATTATTGGAAATAATATTAGATTTGTTAATTTAATTACTTCAAAACTTTAGGTAAAGATGCACAAATCATTTTAACAACTAATGTATAAAAAAATATAATTAAAGAATTTTGTGATGCTGTCTTCATTTTCTGAAAAAGCAATGTTATTCTTAACTTGAAGAATCAAGACTTATGATTCTTCATTTTTCCTATTGAAATAATTATTCATTAACAGTTTTTGAACAAAGAATTTCCGAAGACTTATTGTATTCTTTATTTAAAGACCACATTCTATTAATTAATAATCTATATGCGGGTCATAGTTTTCGTTGTTGTTGTTACTAATGACACTTGGACAAGCCAAGCTCGCTATGCCTTGGCTATGCGAATTTAAGTCAATTGGGAGCGTCTTTCGTTTTAATAAGAGGACCATGAAGGTGAAAGTACGACTTTGCTCTACACACATGTCATAGGTACCCGTTTATAGGGTAGGCAATCATTCACACCTCATTCATGCAAGGAAAGGACAAAGACAGGATAGATAGAGAGAGAAAGTACATCCATGCCCGAACCGGGATTCGAACCCCGGATCACCTTATCCGCAGTCAGGCACGCTGACCATTAGACAAGTTGGGCGGCTGTAGTTTTCGTGGTCACCGAGATGAATAATGACACTCCTGACGTGGCTCAGTCGGACATCAAGATTTTTTAAACAGGGGATGTTGAGAGGGTCAAGAAACAAAATATCGAAGATTATTGTCGAGTCTTAATGACATTTATGATCGATTAAATTGGATAAATCGTTAAAAAATAGATTAAGTAATTACATAGATTAAGTTCTGATAGCATTTCAACTTAAGTTTAGTCAATTACAAACATATAGATAACTCAACCCTGCAACCTATTTATTTTATGCTTTAATTTCCTACAGATGACATCGGATAGAATAACTTAAAAAATAGTGAAAAAAAAACAATGTAATTAGTGTCGAATTCACATTTTTTGAAGTTGCTGAGATGAACAGTAATGCTACGAATGTCATTTTTCTTCCATGTGCAGCGTTCCAAGATTAATGTCTAATCCCCAGCTTTCAGTTTTTTTAATGCGAAATAAAATATATGTAAATATTTTAATTAACGACGGATTTTGCACAAGTTACGGATACTTTTAAAAGTTGTAAATAAAATGACTTTGATTCTACGTAACTGATACAGTTTATTTATTTTACCTAACAGAAGATAGTGATAAACAGTTACCTAAATAATTACTTTAGAATTTAAGTTAAGGAAATAAACACATGTTTAAGCTGTTAATTGTTCAATTATAAGCAATAATTTCACTTGTAATTTTTTCTCAAGATTGTTAATTTTTTTCCAATTTTCAAAAATAACATTACTGAAATTACAAATACTTAAAAAGATACATATATATATTTCACGCTAAAGAATCTTCACAATTTGTGAGGAATAAGTGTTAAATTAAAATTGATTTGCTAATAATAAAACAAGTAACTAAATGTGGAAGTAATTTTAAACGTATGTTACAAACACTCTGATATTACAGAAACAATCTTTAGTGTTAGACGTTAATACACTGCCCAACACTGAAAATGCAACACCAAGAAGGAGTGGCCAGAAAATTATGCAAATTTGAAGGTAGATGCACGTTACCGAGTTATGCAAATGATGTGAATTGCGCAGTTCTCCAGAACACGTAAAATATGATATAAGGTGAGGAACCCGCAGAGTGAGCAAAATTCACGCCGTTATTGCTGCTTGGAAAATATTCGTTAAAAGTTTGTTTATGTCACAAAGGACGCCTGTAATTGTAGAGAATACCCCCATATAGAGCAGAACCATCTACCGTCGTTTGATTGGAAGTGGCCTGCTTCTTGTCGTCCATTAAGAAGATTGCCATTGACCCCACAGTATAGACGCCAAAATCAGGAATGGTGCTGGATTAAAGTGATGTGGACTATGGAGTGGTACAGGATCGTCTCCTCATATGAGTCACGTTTCTGTTTCTTCAATGATAGTCACCGCGCATGAGTGTGGTGTCGACGTGGAGACAGGTCCAATCCTACAGCAATTGTGGAACGTCTCACCACGTGAAAACGTTTTGTCATGATTTCTCGTGCCATTGTGTGCGATTCCAGGTCACCGCTAGTTCGTATTCGGGGCTCTATGATACCCCAACGTTGAGTGGATGATGTACTGCGGCTGGTGACACTCTCCTAGCTGCAAGGGATGCCCACTACCCTTTATCAACAGGATAACGCCCGACCGCAAATTGCTCCCATCAGGCAACATGCCTTGCAATGTGTACAGCTGCTTGCCTGACCACCTTGCCCGCCATATCTGTAACCAATCGAACACGTTTGGGATATGGTTGGACGCCATTTGCAGATTATATTACTGCCTCCTTCAAATTGGCAAACAGTTGACAGGGAATGAGGAGCCATTTCTCAGGACACCTCCGTACTCACATTGACTCTGTGTCTAGACGTGTAGCTTCGTGTTCCGCGTGCACGGTTGTCCTACAACCTACTGACATGACCCTGCTCTCGCTCTATATTATGCATATCATTTCGAAATACAGATTACTTATTGTTCGTTACTGCCTTTTTCTGTTTGTTGAGTTTCGTCACTTTCTGACTACTCCTTCTAGGTATTTTGCATTTTTAATGTCGGGTTGTGTATGTATAAAATGTTATACATCATTTTGGAGAGAACGATAAATTGTGATAAATTTATAATACTTACAAATATATAAGCTCACATGTTAGGGTTTAGGATGTGCTTACCTACCAATGTCTCTTAGCATTGATTGTATTCATGTAAGTGTAAATTTACCGTATGTATACCTTAATTTCTTATGACGGGAAAAAAACGAGGGACGAGACTTACAATGACATTTAAAAAAGCAAAACAATATGAAAATAAATACTTTCCATGATACTCTTATTTATCATTAAAATTTATACATGAAAAGTGAAATAATGGAAAATTTCATTCATGAAAGCAAACAATTAAAAAAAATATTTGTTTTATACATGAAAACAATGAAAGCTTTGTATGTTTTTGTAGCGCAATAACGAGATTTTACTATTTACACAATAAAAACACTTTAAACTATAAAATTGATGCAAATTTAATGTTTTTACTATAAATTATGACTAAACTTCTGATATAAATAATTATTTTGGAATAAAATCTAGATTATAATAATTCACTCTCTGAAAAATAAATACTTTTATTAACGATGACAATCACATTTAATAATGCAAATCACTCGAGCATTGTTCTGTATAGAATGATAATTATAAATTTCTGGCCTATGCATTTAGGTACAATCAAATTTAGTATGAGTTTTAAATTAAATATAAATTACATGCACTCTTTGATGTGAACACAATGATGATGACTTAGTGCAGGCTTTTCAAGTAGTAAATATCTCGACTGACACAAGGAGCAATCGATAAAAATAAGTGTGGGTGAAAAAATAAAATAAAATAATCTTATCTTATACATTTCATTTGTTGAGTTGTAAAATGATATTAATACGAAACTTTATGCTATAAATAAGTTACTCTTCAGCAACTGAATGAGTAATCGGATGATTCAAATACTTCATCCAGAACTAATGACAGTTGTTTACCAGTTTGTTAATGCATTTAGTTTTTATATACAGGAAGTGAAATTTAACTACATTACTCAAAGTGAAAGAAATTATGTAATTCATTAAACTATGCGTAGTTTGTTTTTATTTCTGATCAACATGCACGCAGTTATTCATTTGAAACGATATAATATTAATTTTTACAGCAATTTGGTGAACCATAAATATTTTATCCATTACTTTACTGAGATATGAGTTATTCTAATATATTACTAGATAAGCTTACTTAGAAATTTGGCTTAAAAAGAGGCTTAAAACTTGACTTTTCACTTACTCACATAACACATGCAATTTAGTTTACACACAGGTTGCTTGAAAATATTGTCTAAAGTTTTATAAAACATACTTTAATGGAGTAATCTAATGAATTCTTAAAATCATGAGGGTCTCATGATTTTGAGCATAAAGATGTTTTTTTATATTACCACTTCAAATGATTGTAATAAAGTTTGCTTATATACCTTTTATATATGAAAATGCTAGAAATAAATTTGAAAACTAAGTATTGAAATCATTCAATCACTGAAAATTTTCGAGATCAGAAATTATGATATTTAGTATTTCTTACCAAAATACAAATGGATAGCATGCTTCATGAAGTCTTATGCTTTATTAATAATAAAATATGCAAAAACTTATCACACTTGCTAAAGAATGATAATGTAAAATTCATTTTACTAGCATTTTTAAATAAAAATGAGTTGTTTTATATAAATAGTTATTGTTAATAAAGAAATCAATTAGTCTAAATAATTGAATTTAAAAATTGTCTCTATCAAGTTTGCATTGAAATGGTTAGTGTTCTGTAATTTAATTCATCAATTCCTGAATGCAACTTCTACGTTTAGTAGATTCTTTTTAGAGATTCGGATTCTACTTCAGATCCCGCTCGAATTAACACTCCTACTCAAAATGTGATCGTAGATAGGTAAACAAAACAAATCAAATGAATATATACACCGAAACAAGAAATAGCTGACAAAGCAGCAAATAATGTTACATAAAATTTCGCTCAACAGAGAATTTTCTCTTATAATAATGATTTATATTGTTAATTGATTGACAGAGGATTTACATTGTATCATTATCTCATTAATTTTATTCATAATAACTTACAATTTTTATACCACACATTTCATATTGACAATATACTCTCTCTGAATATAGATTCATCCAAATTTTCTGGGACAAATATGAAGAAATAAATATCATTTTAAAGTATCAATTATAACTTTTACAGAAACTTACTAAGTGTATTAGTATAAAGTTTTGGAATTATGTTAAACTTTAGTGTTTGAGATTCAGTCTAATTGCAAAGATAAGTTGTAGATAATTTCATACTATATTTAATAACTGACTTTACATCCTTAGAAACAGAGTATTGCGTCAAATACTTGTGAGTGTTTCTGAAATAGATATTTCTTCTTACCTACTTTGTGAAACTTTGCGGAACGAGTTAATAAATCTAAATCACATTGCTTTTCCTGATTGCGTGTATACTTCTATGCCCAAAATTGAAAAGAAGTATGTTTCGTAGAAAAAAGTCGCTTAAATCAAGCGCTAGTAATTGTTTTATTAACGAGAATGATGAACCAGCAAAAAGTATTGAAACTACATTGCATGAAAAATATCTTAATTATCTTAGGGAGCTTCAACCTTTTTATTCAGCAGAAAACTATATTTTTTCAAAAAAGTAATAAATAAGATCCTAATACTCTCCCATTTGAGAAAAGAACCCATGAAAACATTCATGAAGCTTAATGTGTTTGTGTGTGTGATTACTCGAAAAAACTAATAATTTTAATTAAATAAATAAAACTTTAATACAATAAAACTTTTGTCTTATTGTATGTTATATAATGTAAACTCGTATAATAAGATCAGGTTAATTTTGATGATAATTTTTAAATTCACTTGAATGCGAAAAAATAAATGAAAATACATATTAATTAAACTGAATGAAAAGAGAAAACTGATTTCGAGTTTTAATAATAATAAATTAAATTTAAAATATTTAAGCAACTTTTATTTCTAATCATACTTTTTCTTATGTTATATTTCTTAAATAAAATCTATATATATTTTTTCGCTTAGCAAATTAATAAAATTGTATTCATAAAAATATTTCATTTTCAGGAAAGTGTGAGAAACATAATATGAATTATAATTTTTTCTATTTACCAAAGACAATAATAATTTATTTCTCGTCTTCCAGTTTCTTATTTTAGTATTAATTTCCATTTTTCTAGATATTTTCAGTCAAATGAAAAAATTGGACTCACTGTAAGACGAATTTTATCAAATGATGTGGAACAAATTATGATAAATTTTATGAAATAATATAAAATTGATATCTATAATATTGTATCAATAATATTTTAGCTCATTGTCTCTATGCAATATGAAAAATATTACTCAGTAAATCCAAATGAAAAAAGTAGTTTCTTCGCTAATCATTATATAAATATTATGAATTACTTTTTTACAATAATATATATAAATAATCTGTCTTAGATATCTCCAAAATAAAGCAAATATTTTAATTTCAGATTCTTTCGAATCGAAGAGTCGCAGAGTATAAAAAGCACTATGTCTTCTTAACCATGCTAATGACCGAAATTTAATCAAAGGAGTTGTAATTTTACATATCACTTAGAAATTACCTGTTTGTCCTGAAAAGATTTACCCAATTTAGGACAAACATTTAGCAATTTTTTATCTATGCATGCAACACCATTTCAGCTTCTCCTTTGAGAGGAGTGAAAAATTGCGCGCAGGCAAGCTTCTTTTCAGTGTTTGGTCAGCTTAATCAATTTATACGGTTAATTAATTTTAATTGATCCCCTTGCGCTTATATACTTTAGGATTACTTCATTGTTTTGCGGACAAAGAACTTCTTTAATGAGAAAAATGCTGATTGCATCTGAAAAGACATTTTTTTGACTAGTTGGTGTTAGGCATGCCTGAGTACACTTTATTGTTTAATCGATCTTTTTTGTTGCTTTCTTTTGTCCAAGGATCGTTAAAGAGGATATGAAGAATTCCACGCGCTCCAAGATGAGTTAGAAACAAGGTATTTTATCCATTAAGTAAGCAGTTAGCATTAGTTCAACTTTAGGGATGGCATACAAATTACAATTTATGATTATCTTTAATTTAATTTTTATAAGAAGGGAAGGTTTTCAAACATTATTTTAGGCCAATCATTATTGAAGAAAATTATTGACACTCAGTTTATTAAGTTTGAAATATTAGAATATTTCTCATGCATATTTCATGTAAGTGTTTTTCCTAATATTGACAAGATATTCGAAATATCATTTGGCGCTGCTTTTTTCTTCAACAAATAAAAATACAATACAAAGAACTTTGCAAATTCTTGAAAAATATTTATTCATCTTTTTTCCTTAAAGTGGCCACTAAAATATGAATACAATAATGATGAAAATGAATATAAATGGTATTTTTCGCAACAGCAATTTTACTAAAATAATAATTAGAAGATCTGACCAGCTTTTAAAAATATTATTTAAAAAATTAGGTGAAGACAAAAATTATTAATGAAATTGCATTAATTATTAATAAATTAACTTTAAAAATATCTTTTCGATATATTTTATATGTATTTATTTCAGTAACTGTCATACTTCATACATTGAAAAACAAATATGACTTATTGTGAGCTTAAGAAATATAAAATGAAGAAGATAATAAGTTTTGTACGTCATTTAAGAAAGTACTTCCAGGGAGAAGGATTCATAAACTTTTATGCATTAAAGCTTGTGATAATTTAAAATTACTTTGAAACGGTCTTTTTAAATCTGAAGGTGCATAAATTTTGTTTAAATACATTTAAAAAGTAATAAATCCTTTAAAGCTTATTATACACATAACATTATATTATACTCTTATATAATTTCAATTTTTCTTCTATAGCAAAGAATTTTTACTTTTTATTTTTATGGATTCAAATAATTTTTACAAGTATTGTAATTTACGCGTATAATTGTTATAAAAAGTCATTTTACTTAGATTAGTTTAAAATGAGGACTGCTTAATTCAAGAATTGTACTAATTAAGGGGCGCGCTCTGAGTTTAGGCAGAGGGCTCAGCTCGAACCCATCATACCCTAAGTGCGACAATGCTCCGTTTTGCCCGCAACACATCTTGAAGTGCTTGGGGTTTTCTCGTGAAGAGGCTGTGAAAAGTCCACATCTGCTTTTGGACTTTTTGTCTATCTATGATTTCATGGATCTGGTCTAGTTCCACTAGACCAGAAGGGTATTAGTCCCACCACCACCACTAATTTCACGGAATAAAATGGCTTAAATATATTCATGTGAGATTCACAAGCAATGGATTGCTTCAAAACTCAGTTTATGTCATATAATCATCATAGAAACTCATTTCCTAATGATTCTAAGGAAACCTAATATTTATTGATCTATATGTAAAATACCCATAACAATTCATTGTAATATATATTAAATTAGATTAGGAAAATCCAAAGAAATTATAATGTACATTCTGTATGGTAAAAAATCAATTATGTCTCCTCTTATTTTAGAAATTGTTAATTTTAACGTCAATTTGAAACTGTTACCTCAATCAAGTAAATTTAATAAAATATATTTCTTTTTATTAAATTAAAAGATTTTAATGGCATTAATTTTTCAATAGTTAGTATTTTCACACAGAAAAATGTTCTTTGTCCTTTACTTATGAAACATTTTTATTATACGTAACTATAGAGTAAGATGCTGATTTCTTTTGCTTTTTAAAATGAGAAATATTGTACTTTATTGCGAACATGGGCTGGTTATTTAATACCAAATTATGCAAACCAGAGCTCTTTCTCAGACCGACAGATGAGTCATCCAATCGTTGGTAATAAAATGAAAATGTGCCAACGAAACTTATTAAAAGTTTTAGACTGAATGCTTTCTGTGCTGTCTTTTCCCGATGTAAATGAATGTCACGGACTCTTTCAGAAGGTCACATTCCCTGATTAACCATCGCCGAAATGTTCGTTAAAAGAGCTGCTCTGATTACGGTATTCTCTCACTCTTTCGACAGTTCATTAGGTAGCAAGGAAAAGATGGCAACCCCGTGGAGCCAAGGATTTGTTACAGAGAAATAGTCTACAGCGTCTGCAAACACACCGGCCTATTGTGGTGAGAAGTAGTCCATCATTGGATGGCACAATGGGATGGTGGTCGGAAAGACGACCTAGTCTTTGCCGATTAGGTCCTTTTGTGGAGTGAGAAATCACGAGTTCTCTTCTGGCGAAATGATTTGGACAGGGGCTTGTTTGGTGGGAGGGTCTCAATGTTGGCAATGAGATTCGGGGTGTCGAGCAATCAGAGTGAGGGCGAACCTCCAAGAAACAACATCCAAACCTCCCATTCGTCATCAGGATTCCAGATGGGGGAACTGAGAATAAAATTGCCTTTTTCTAAGCCTAGGAATAGAGCTCTGGGCACCACAAAAGGACACTCCACATTGTGGAATCACGTTTTAGGGAGAGCGCGGAAAGGCCTTTGTCCGTATCAATGGCTGCTCTCGCGCATCCTAGATGATGCTCTTCATCATTCCGGATTAAAATGTCGTCGGGGACAATTTCAGGAAATGTGTTCCCTTTCGCGCAATCCCACAATAGCTTCAACTCATTCAATGATGTGAGGGAGTTCAAAAGACAGGGTTGTGTAGGAGTATGCTCGGCAAAAGAATTCTCCCCGCTGTTTTCTCCCTCTGCTTTAGTAGTTTCCAAATATTTCTGATTCGATTCTTTTGTGTAGGGACACACTTTCACTCCCTTGCCTTTAACTTTCCAAACTTGATGTTGTAGTACCGTTGAGGTGGAAACAAAAATGTGAGAGTACATTTTGTTTTTATTTCTTTTCTTACCGCTTTTCAGGGAATTTAATGAAAAGTTGCTCGAATGTAAATAAATAAAGTTTTGTCACGCAGAAGGGAATGATCGAACTTCATTGTAGTTGATGAATGAGAAGTGCTCACAAAGGCAAAAGAGAACTATTTTAAAACTATCTTAATGTTTTAATATATATCCCCCATTAATTTTTTGTTTCGTATTTTTTATGTAAATATTCCAGTATTATTTAAAGAATTATGAAGTAGATTGAAAATTTTTATTTTGTTAGTATTACATAATAAAATATTAGTTTTGGTCCAAGAAAGTCTTTAAACATGATAATGAATTAATTTTCGTCATTATACTATCACATTATATTTATTTTTTTATTAAACATATTTGAAGTTAATTTATAATAATACAAAATGAAATAGGCTTTACATTTCTTGTTTATAAAATCATATTTTTGAAAAATTTCCATTTATAACGGAAAGATTTTTTGCTTCACAGAATTAAGAATACAATGTATATATTAAAAATTATGGTTTTATTAAAAAAAATCTGAGCATTAAAATTAGTAGCAGTCTGAGAATATTTCACATCATCAAGCAAAGCAATTAATAAAATTACTTAAATTTTTTGTTTCTGTTCAAATAATTTTAAATATTTGGGGCAAAATAGAAAAAATCAAATTATACTGTGAAAATGAGTTTAAAATAAATAAATATTGTAATATTTTAATATTATTTTCGAAGATATAAAATGTCAATGTATTATATAGATTAATATTTATGTTTACATGTAACATGTCCTCATATTTATGCATATTTGCAATATATATATATATATATATATATATATATATATATATATATATATATATATATATATATATATATATATATATATATATATATATATATATATGTATATATACATAAAATTAAAAATGTAATGCATTTACAAAAAAACTACATTTACTAATAGTATTAGGATTATTAATCATTAATCCTATTTCATGGTAAAGAAATAAATTGTTCTATAAATATTATTTTTTTATTTTATTTTATTTATTTATTACAGTTTTTTCTGGCAGTATACTTCCATCTCTGATTTTTTTTTATAATTTTAAAACAATTTTAGTTTTTATTTGAGTATTTAAATATTTTATTGATACAACAAAATAAAAATACTTTGTTAAAACTCCATTGCATGCTTTATTTGACTTAAATAGTTAGAATTAATTAACTAAAATGTAAAAGCTAAATTATTTTTTGAAGGCTTTAGCTCACTGCTATGATTTCACCTTCTTCTTTTACTTCGCAGAATATAAGATCTATTTATATAAAAAATGAAAATAATTTCAGAGAAACTGTATTATAATTTTTATAAAATTTGGAATATATTTTTAGACAAATGAGATATTTCTATAGAAAATTAATAACCATTTAAGTATAGAAGTATTAAAATATGAAAAAATATTTTTTTCTGGGGAATTCATTTGACAGTTGCAGTGAAATATAATTTTTTGAAAACACTATTCTATTATTCATATTTAAAATTAAAACCGAAGAAAAATGTTTCAAAAATAAGAAAACAGCACATTAAACATTATGTTTTAGAAAGGACTTATTTTTCATTCAATTTATATAACAGCCTTGTCAAACATGCTTTCTTGTTGGATTAAAAAGTTAATCTTAAAGAATATAAAACTATTATTTCTCATCAACTAATTAATTTAAATAATGTCTTAGCACTTTAAAAATCAATTACAGTGATTGCTGGAAAATCTCAAAAATTTCTTTTTATACTTTATTTATCTCACAAATAATTCTACAAATTTAGAATGCATGTATATTTTATTTTTTGAAATTGAACTGAGAAATCATATTTTTATCATTTCAAAAATATATCAAAGCTATATAAAATTCATTATAAAGTATTAGTATTTAAGCTATACATTTATAAATAAAGTAATATTTAAATACCTTTCTCAAATGCTTATTTCTGAATTTAAATTAAATTATCCATAATTCATAGATATTTTTAAATTCTAAGCAAATGCAATAACTTAGAAACATAAATACTATGTACAAAAAAATATTTTATAGATGTCTTATGACATTTCAATCGATAAAAAATACGTTTCTAATTAAGAAGGTTAAAATGTAGATTTTTACCTTTCTTAATTATTTATTTGCTAAAATGCTGCAGATAGATTTAACTTTGATCATAATTAATTTCGAAATAAAGTAGAAATATAAACTATTACAAATAATGCATATTTATTTTCCTTAAATATAAATTTATGTTATCGTGTATAAAAGTTAAACCATTTTCAAATTAAATTATATGTTGTTGTCCAAGTTAAATTGTGAGTGTGAATGATAATTCGTTAATATAAATATAATGTGCATTGTATTTTTCATATTTATATTTGAAAAAAATTCTATTTGCTCTAAATTTTCTTTTTAATTATAGTTTCTCCTTAATCTGAACTTAATTTTAGTAAATTAAGTATGTAGTTGGATTAAGAAATATGGGTATTCACACATTTATCAACGTTTTTAAAATGTATTTTTTTTATCAAGAGAATCTTTAAATGTATTATATTTTATACATTTCATTCGACTTAGTTGCTTTTAATGAATTTATTTATGTTGTAAGAAGTATTTATTTAAATTAGATATAACTACTCTTCCAGAATTTTTGGATTTTTTATTAGTTTACAAAACTCTGTCATTCCACTGATATAAGTTTGGTATATATTCTAAATAATTTTATCCATTAAAATTTTCTATTGTTTCTTTTATCACTTAAATCTTTAATTTTATGTTGTTATTTTCTTTAGTTAATTTAATATAAAAAATTCTAATGACTACTTTTACCTACAAAAACAATATCAAAATAAACAGAAGGTTAATATTAAAATATCAAAAGTTAGTTTTTAAAAGAATCATAAAATTATGAATAGTTTTTAAAAAAAAAAGCTGAAAAATATAACTGGAAACTTAAGTATTACGAAGCATTATGCTGTTTAAGAAAAAATGTATATACATGTGGGAATGTGATGAGCTAGTCAGCCCTGTATTACACTTTTATGGTAAAAAAAGACCCTTGTTAGAGATTTAATGTAAGCTTGAATTTATTTAACCATATCGACAATGTAAATTGTCATGTTTTGTTATAAAAAAGCTATTGATAAAAGGGCATATACTTTTGTTACAGCCTTTTCAGAATACAATTAGAGTTTATAGAAAACTTAAAACATTTTGCATTTAACAATTTTACTCTGCTTTAAAATTTTGTAAATATCTTACTCCATTTTTCTTTGATTGAGAAGGAATTGTTTACATATGCTTAATGAATTTTTCGAACTGTTAGATTTTCTCGAAGAATATTTTGCACATTTCCTGATGAAATGTGTGTACATATTTACAAAATGAAGGAAAAATAATTATATTTCATTAATTTGAAGTGTCTATATTCAATAAATTACAGGGTATTTTAAAAACTTCGCTATCCACAGATTAATTTCATATCGGAATAGAAATTTCTCTATAAAAAATGTCGTTCGCAGACTGTACGTTCGTGACAAATGTTTTACTTTTAAAGAGTTTTATGGGGTAACATTACTTAGAAATGGTCCTTATAGAAGCCACATTAAATTGTTATAAATTTTGTTCAAAATATTGAAGGCTAAGAAATAGATGCTGAATAATTTAATTTTAAGAGTTAGAATTTTATGAAGTTACATTTAAAGTTACAATAGACATAAACAGGTAATATATATATGTTAAACCGTTATTTAATAGTATGCACATTTTAATTCTGAAATAAGTACTTTAATACTTTATTTGTCTTTTATTGAAGTGTATTGGTATAAATTCTTCATTTGTTTCACATAAATGTTCTCCCATATTTATGCCATTTATAACTCATTACTAAAAAATAAAATCAAGTACGAAATTCCTTTTCGAAGAATTTTACTGATGTTTTACTAATACCCCAATTTTATTCGTTATGAATTTAATCACTGTAAATAATTGTAAAATTAGGATTATTTTGACTATTTCTCGAAGAAAACTGTAAATTCTTCAAAGTACCCGATGAGAGTGATTATGCTTACTTTAAATATTTCAAACTATACAAAATTTACATTCATTTATTGTAAAAGTATTGTTTTAAGTAATAAAGAGGTAACTTCTACTTTTAAAAAATGTCTTTATATATTTTTTCGCGCTTTATTTGTTTATAATTTTAAAAAAAACCGATGTTAGATTAATTACAATCGCCAGTGGAGGAATAATAACCATTTTTATTTAACCATAAAATGGATGATTTTTTTCGTTACAGTTGAGATCCTGAATACGACACTTTATTGCGATTCTCATTGGCTTAAATATCCATAACGTCAGATGACGTTTCATCCACGTCACATCATTTTCAGACGGCATTGTAAATCAGACTTGTCGACGAATTTGCTGCCTGCTTTCAAATCACATTCTTCGAGCGGCAGAAAACAAGGCGCTGCTCACCATAAATTGATTGAGAATATTGTTGAAGTTTATTCTGTTTATAAAACGATTTGTTATATAGAGAACAAAGCATAGTTTTGAGAAGCCTATTTCCATTGATTCAAGACATTAATACATGGTCAAATAGAACAGCAGAATGAAAAAGACTTGACGAAACATCCACTATATGGTTAGTTTAAATCAGCATGGACGATTTTATTTTCTAAAAATTTCCTTAATTAATAGAATTTTGAATTAATAATTGCGATATTTGTAAACAATCTCTTTTGAATCTCAAGATTATTGTCTTGCTTATGCCAAGATTAAAATTTTCCTATTAATTAGTATTGTTGAAATAATAAAAAGCAGATTTGTAAAACATAGGCTCGAAAAGTTCGTTAAATTTCTTATAATTTTTTTTAAATTTTACTATTTTGATCAAGGGTCTTAATCAATGAACAGCACTTTAAGTAGAGGTATTATTTTCACTATACACTGTGTGAAAATATTACCTCTACTATACATTACCTCTATTGGAGATCTTTACTTCCATTTTTTTATTTATTTTTTTAAGTACGTTCATTTTAATTATGGTTTTCTTTTCATATTCATCTCTAATTTAAGGGAAATCCAATATTTTTTGTTGTGACATTAAGATTTGTTTCAATTATTATCTGACTTTTTGTCTATTCGTTATAAGCGGAGTTAATGGAACACTGCAGTTTTTTAAGTAAAATAACAGAAAATTTTCAAAGTGAATCCTTAAAACAAGGATATTTTTTTTCCTTGAAACTATCTTATCATTATGGAAGGAAAGGTACAAAGATAATTTTTTACTGGATTCTGAAATATTTTTATGTTTGCATCTTATATTTGTTGATCAAAATTATTTCGGTTCTAAATATTAAATACACTGTTAAAATGAATTTTTCAAAATTAACTAATAAGGTTACAATTTTTAATTGTTAATTAATCGAAATAATAACTCTCAATCAAATCATACAAACAATTGCTTTTACAAATCAAAGTGCATGATTAAGACTGAAAAAAGATGAATTGTTCCTGAGAAAACGTACTAATTTTCATTTTTCAATTTGAAAGAAATTGTCTTCAGAATCAATGTAAAATGGCATGTTCATTAACAAGTCTTAGCCTATGACTCACACCCTAATATAAATATTCAAATCATTAAGAATATCATTCGACACATCTGATTAATTACATTTAACTTTTCTATTGGATGCCTTAGTTACATTGGTAATGGTCACTAAAATATTTGTTCCGTATAAATGAAATTTATATCGGTAGGCTGCAAGATATATAACCGCTTCAACTCACAAATCAATGAAGCAATAAGTATTTCATCTTCATTTATGTCATCCAGGTTTCAAAGATTTTACAAAAGTCATTTCCCCTCGTTTCTATTTTTCTGATCTACCATTTATTTACTTTTGTTTATTTCTATCAGATAGCAAATCTCTTTTCGTTTTAGATTCCTTTGCTTACTTTATACATTTACTCTAGGCCTTCCTTTTTCCTTTTATTATTACTCTTGCTTAAGCCTTTAATTTTTCTTCGTCTTGTATTTGTATATAAAAGAAAGAAAAAGGTCCACAACCGGAGAAGAATTTGTTTTTATAAATAATTTCAAGTATATATAAAAATATAGTAAAATAAAAGCAGATACAAGCAAGTAAGACAAATCTTTCATTAAAAATGTGATGCATATGATTTTGTGCGTAAAAATATTAAAAGTAATAATTAGCTAAAGATGCGAATCGAACAATAAAAGTTATCATTAAAAAAACATTATAAAATTTCATAAAAACAAAATACAAAGACATTTTGTGGCGAAAACTGTCTTAAATAAAATTTAGTGCTACTTTTATGGATCTCTTCTAAAAATCATTTCGAAAAATGTCGATATTTTCGAAAAAAATCATTATCAAATTTAAAACACGAGATTTGTATACAATTCTATTTCTAGATAACGATTTGGAATTAATAACAATAATACACACACTCACATAAATATATATATTTACTGCTGTTCACACTAAACCCTGAAAGAAGCATGCAAATCATTCGGAAACTGTAAAAGTCCCATATACTATGGGTATTAATCCCCATAGGGATTGGGGATTATCCTTCAGATAAATTGATAATCGTGTTGAGAGAAACCAAGCAACTGTGATTCTAATCTGTAATCGATGGATGCAGAAAGTAACGGCGGAATGACGGGACCCATCTCACCTCCACGATAGCAACACGTGATGACAGTGATGGATCATTTAGCCACATCGCTAACCATAGCACAACAATTTTAATCAGTATGGAGATAATATAGTGAGAGATTTCTGAATGGTTGTGGTATGCATCGCCACACTGGTCCTGATATCATGATTTGGAGTGGTATTGGATTGCACTCCATCATCCCTCTAGTAGGTATTGCTGTGCACTGAACAGCCAGAACTACATCTCTGAGAAGTTGGAATCCGTAGTCCTCCTATAGCTTCAACGCTTGCCTTCAGTCATATTCCAACAGGATAATGCGTGTCTACATAAAACACACAATGCTCTAGAGTTCTTGATTCATCATATTTGAATTGCTTCTTTGGCTTGCTTTTTGTCACGACCAATAGCCATTCGAAAACATGTTATCCATAGTTGCACAACTGGTTCAAAATGTACCCTCCACTGCTACATCAGATGAAATTCTGCTAAATGAAAGAAACACCAGATGAAATTCTGAAGCCGCACGGACTGATATTCACCAAGATATGCATCGCAAGGTAAACATACATGCGTACTCACAAGATATGCATACCCAAGGTAGGCATGCATAATAAATTTGTTGATTTTCCTCATTGTTCGAAAGTACTCCAGTTTTCATAATTACAAATGTAAATATCTTTTAAAGGATCTTAAATACCAATCTTTACTTGACATTCCTTCTTTGAAGGCATATTTTGTTTTAATATTTCTAGTAACACGGCTCATAAGTACTACACACTTTTAGTTGTACCTTAACTCATATTTTGAGAAAAAGAAATTAATAATATTTCTTTCTTCCCCTCATCTGTTAATTTTTAGGGTGATAAGCTTCTTGATAAATCTATTTTCATTTCCACAAACCAGCCATTGGATTACCCATATTGAGATATTATGTTTCGGTTTCCCCATGAGACTTTTTTATTCTTTACCATGCTGAGTATTTTCATAAAGTCATCAACAGAAGAAGAAAAAAAAGCTTGTTTTTATTTTTTTAACATAATATTATCCCCTTAGAATAAATATATTTTTTTAATTTTTAACATTATTATCTGTTTGGATTATGATAACCACACTTTTATTTTAAAAAAATTATATAGTATGATTTTACTCACAAGTTTTGAAAGAGCTGAAAAGAAAGATTAAAATTTAGGCCAAAGATAAAATATTAATTTGTTTTTAATTTAAATTTATTAAAATTTGCAGAAAACGCTTTCTTCATCCAAAGAATTTTGACTCTCAATAACCAAATATGCGTTTTGATATTTTTTGGTATACAGTTGATTTAGACAACTGTTATTGAGGCAGCATGTTATAAAAATACATTAATAAAGGTAGTTTGACTGTTAAAATTTGCATTGAAACACACCACTGCCAAGTATTTTTAAAAATACTGTTTATTTTTATCACAAATATATAATTATTGTTTTTTTATGTTATTCATAGATTTACTGAACATTAAGTTAAATATATAGTCACGGCAGAAGATACATAATCCTTATTCGGGTCAAAATATCCTTAAAAGTTATGAACAAAACGTTTTATGAATTTATTAATTCTAATCCTGTATCGAATCCATGTTTTCTAATCTCGGCATTCATTTTAAAAAATTAATTTTTTTATTACTAAGTATTTCAATGAATATTTAAAAATTTCTTATAAATAATGTAAATAAGAAAAAAATTACTTTTAAACGACACACTAAATATTCTGAAAAAAATTTAAAGTTAAAAGATGACTTTTGTAAAATATAAATTTGTGAAAATATTTTAATGCTAAAAATTTTACTTAGTCTTTCAGCTTAGTTTTTAAAAATTTAATTTTATACAAGCATTTACATAAAACGTCTTACATTTATGCACACTGTAATTTCGTTTAAAACACACAATTATTTAGCTGGATTGAGTTCCTTAAAAGCGACCACAAGACAAGAGCACCGCGGTCATTTATTATACACATTGGATAAGAAGAAATCTCGATTTAAAAACTAAAACTTCCTCTTTGAATATTCATAAATTTTAACAACTTTGAAAGTTAGATTTTGTAATCTTTAAAAAAAATTTTTTTTAACACTTAATAGAAATTCAATAATGTGGGAAACATTTTTTATACATTTATCCTCTATTTAAAATATCGAAATTTTATAAATCAAATTAAATTTGGCAATATAAAATTTGTGGTTACATTTATTACATCACAGCATACTATGTGAGGGAATTCAGTTCTTAAGACAAGTTTTTTTCTTTTTTTTAAAAAAAAATCTTTTTTATTATATAAACTTTGCTGACCGATGGCGAACCGGGATTCGAACCCTGGAGACTGACTCCTAAGTTCCAGGGTACAAGGTTCGAATCTTGGTTCGGACATAGATGTTCCTTTCTCTCCTATAAGCGTGTTTATGGTGAAGTAACGTGGGTAATGCTGCTCTCCTCAATGAGTTGGTTCACAGGTGCCCATCGGCAGTTTCTGGCTTTATTGTGGCGAAGGGTTAATCAACCGCTAGAAAAAAAAAATAAGAACTCGCTAGATATAATTGGCACATTTTGACCAAATGGCAGGGCAACGGTCATCGGAGGTTTAAATCCCAGATTCGATCAAACCACTGTTCGGCAATTGAAGATGGATGTTCCACTCCTACAATCTGCATGCACATCGGGGTGGGTGCTTACGAGTTTTTTGGGTTTCCTGTTTTGTGACACATATGAATTTAGTCCACCTATGAGAATTCCAAAAGCCAGTTTACGCAGTGAGTATTAGAATAACGTATAACAACCTTCGGTCATTTGTCCACAACATGGTGTCAATACGTAAGTGCTAAGCTTTTATTGTCATAATGTCTAAGCATTATTTCATTATGTAATCCCTTTTTAACTGTGGACTAATGGTAGCACATAACTCTTAAGAAAAGAGGGTCTCGGGTTCAATCCTAGTCATTTTTAAAGAATGGGAAAAAGATGTGCATTTGTTCTCTACATGCATATTTGTCAAGGTGGATATTAAGAAGTTTTCCTCCTTACGACACAATAATGCACCCACTAGCTACGATATTTAGCCCCACTAGCTATACCCTTACTAATGAATTCTCCGGGTGGACGAAAGTTGGAAAAACGTAGCAAGTATGCAGATGTCTTTCAGCTAGTAAGCTATTCGTTAGATGGAACCATAAATGTTCTGAGTCACTTTGGCCTCGTGACAGGATAGCTTTTTTTATAGAGGAAGGTCCATCCTGGATTCGAAGGCTGTCCGCTACTCAGAATCAAATATTGATATTTTTGAAAGACTAAGTTTAAATTCAGCCGACCGATGGCTGAGTGGTTAGCGCTCCTGACTACTGAGCTGTGGGTCCTGGGTTCGAATCTCGGTTCGGGCATGGATGTTACTTTCTTTCTCTGTTCTCTCTGTGTTTCTCCATCCTTTCTTCCGTGATGATATATGAATGTGGCCCACCCTATAAACGGGTTTGTGGTGGTATGACGCGGGTAACGCTACTCGCCTCCGTGACTTGGTTCACAGGTGCCCGCTGGGTAACGACAAATGAGTAGCAGTTTCTGTTGTGGCATAGGCTTCAACCCTCAAATGCCCGCCGTTGAAAAAAAAAAGTTGAAATTTTGATCAATGGGTGTGTTTACATAAATAGATTTAAAGAAAAACAGTGCTTCATTTACCATTTAGGAAATTTTAAAGAAAAACTTTTACTGTTAAGGTTATTCACAGTGATTCAAAGATTAGGAAGCAACATCACAGCCCTATAAATTTCTTTAAGTTTAAAAAATGTTTACAAAACATGCGTCGAATATGCATAAACGCAATAATGTATGAATATAGAGAATATAGAAAATAAACTAAAAAAGATTTTTATTTGTTATTATATTTGATTTTCATCTTACTGAAACAAAAACTGCACACTCCTCTTTTTGTATTATGGAAAGGTTTTCAGCTCTCAAATTTTTTGAGACTTAAGAATTTGTGTGAAAGATTAGAGAATAGAAAATATAGCTTCGATTATTATTTGTGGGCAGAAGCTGAAAAAAAATGTTTTATGTATATAAGTTAATATTCTCCTACATTACTGATTGGAAAATAGATATTACTATTATATGTTGTCGCTCTATAGTCTTAAAAAAGACAACAGTAATTCTGAGACTTTAAAATAAATGAAATTTTTGGAAAGTGTGTGTTGATTGTCTTGCAGTTTTTTCTAAGAAGGAAATGTACTGACTTCATTTCTATCTGATTCTTAAAATTGTCTTACATAATAATTTGATAATTAAAAAATAAACAAAACGAGTTGCATTTATCACTTAGTTTCCTGTGCAAAGTGGACATAAATCGTCACGAGTTTTAATTGGGGTGTTTTTGCAACTTAATTTTAATTTATTTAATTGATTGGTTGAAGCAACCGGTATTTTTTTTCTTATGATATCAGTAAGAGTCAAGGAAAAATTTGCTAATAATCCCTAAAACATGTATTTCAATGATTGTAGATTCTACATTCCGGGAAAGACTGGGTAAAGATATAGAAGTAAGAAACAAAATTATTTTTTTTAATTCTTAGTCTTCAAAGTGCTCTATGCGAGATGAATACTTTAAAATGCATAAAATATTTACAGAAACCTTTATTAGTAATTTTTAATGATGCATATTGATCTAGATTTAATTTATTTTATTGAAAACTAATAATTTTAAATATATAATGCACTTTATTCAACATTTCTATCGTTTGAGTTGCAATATTTTTATATGAAGTTTATTTATAAGCAGTTATTATTTATTTTTCTGCAAATTAATTTTAAAAATAGTTACACACATTTTCTTAAAATTTTTTATTTCCTATTAAAAATATAAATTAGAATTACATAGAGAATTTTCATTTCACTTTTAGGAAAGAATAATGTTATTTTAGCAATATTACAATCGAGCGTGTATTCAGTTACAGCTTAAATTAAGTCACATTTTTGGTCTAGGAGAATTATTTTTATCCAACTATATTAAAATATATTATTAAAATTATTACATTTTGATTGACGTGTATATTTTTCCATCAAATATGGATTTATGTAAATTATTGAAATGAACTGCAATAAATTGAATTATTTTAACAAATGACAATTTATAAATAAATTTTAAAAAAGTAATATATATTAAATAATAAGTATATAATAATAATATATGTTCATAAAGTAATACATATATAAATAAATTTAAAAAAATAATCCTTAATGCATTGTAATTGAAAAAAATCTGAATTTTCTAAAGTATTCAACATTTTTATGAATTTTTAACGATAAAATTGTACAGTCATCTCATTCTCTCTTAGTAGAATCAATTTCTTTAATACATGTTAATTAAATAGAATTATAAATTAATTAATTTATCATTTTGAAAATCTAAAAAAATAATTCTATAATTATTTAAGATAGCAATATAAAGCAATTATTCTCGTAGACTGCATGTAATATTTGTGGCATCAACTCTTTGTAAGAACAAAATTTTTTGCATAAACTAAAATTAACTGAGCATTATAATACATAATACAATAAACCAGATATGGTGAAATATCTAGTAATACACTGACACAATACTTAAGTTTTATAAGTATTTGCTTATTTAATGAGTCTTAATAGAGCAACAGGAACACCCAGAACTGAAGTCATAATGCTTTAAAAATATAATATTCAAGATCTTGATCATTTGAGTATTATTAATAGTTAAATAAATTATATTAAATAGAGAATGCTATTTACATTTAATACTATCTATAAATGTAAAATATTATACCCAACATTTTTTCGCAAAAGACGGCTATGTATATGAATCAATCGCTTAAAATGTATTCCGAACCACTTTAAGCATTCGAGGTGAGAATCGAATCATTGAACTATTAAACTGAAGGCCAGCTTAAATTGATGACAGATTTTAAGGAAATTTCAAGTCTCTTAATTTTCTGCAAAAGTAGATGTATAATTTCCTTTTCTATAATTTTGCGTATTTGAAGTTTCAATATCAAATGTAAAAATGACTAGCAATTAATATATAGAAAAAATATGAAAGTAAAAATTTTGTGAGTGGAAAATAAATTTAAGAGTCTGTTTATAGACAAATATTCTTTACAAAATTTCTTAAAAAACGTGAATTAAAAAAAGGCTACAAACTCTAATTTCAGAATTAAAATGTGCATATTATTAGATAATTGCTCAAATATTCAAAGGATATTCTTCCCCTTTGATTATAACAATTTTAATGCTTAGATCTAATTTCTTTAAGTTAAATGTAATTTTTTACTAGGAATTCCACTTCTTATAAGCATTTTTAATTTTTCAATTAATGGTAAAATCAATTATTGAATATCTAGGGAGAGTTTAACATAAAAATAAATAAGCCTTTTACAATGTATTATGCAGTAAAATCTTCTTTTATATTGTAAGCAGCAGTACTGATTTTCCACTGAAATACATTCGCTTAATTCTAAATTCTGAAACATCATGAATATATAGATTATAATAGATTTAGAGCTTCTCGACGATAATTTTAAATCATTCCTTTCGTCTTAGTGTTATTTTAGAATTTAAAATATGTATATTTTAAAAAATTTGGCAAAACTTAGAATATGAAACATTTTTATTTGACATTGGTCGTTTTTTTAACTTTAAAAAATTACGATACATTTTAAAATCTGTTAGGCTTGCTAGTTGTTATTGTCTATAATTCTTTTATCTTATAAAAAACTTTCTTCACTTATTTCGTAATTTTCAAAATGTTGTGTATCATCAGTGACATAGAGGCGTGTTACTGGTTCCAATCATTCGCATCCATGTCCCAATTGCTTTCGACGGAAATATTTGGTTATGCAGATATTGTTCTGAGAGTTTTCTTTCTTGTATACGTGAATTAAATGATGGTGGCACTTGTCAATTATATGGTACATAATGGGATTGCACTGCATCATTGTGCATATTAGTCATTGATTCTCTTAACCAAATATGTCCCTAGGGATCTGAGAAAGGACTTCTAGGGAAATTCTAATAATAGACATGGTTTGATTTAGACGAAAACATACCTTAGATAAAAAAAAGTGTGAGTTTTTAAAAATTTAAGCAATGTCATTAAACTTTGTTTATTCTATAAATGAGAGTTCATGTGATATAAAACAAAAATTTTTAACTGTCTTATGTGGTCTTTTGTTTCACACTTTCATTCATATTTCCCTAATCACACAAAATACAATAAATCAAATATTAATCAACTAATTCGTTTACTGAAAATCAGTATTTTTTTATATTTTTGAACTTATAATTCGTTCTAAATAAATTAGCGTTCACAATGTAATACAAAAAATTTAATTAATGAAAATAAAATAACAAACAGTAACTTTTATCATAATTATTTATAATTCATATATTTAAATATAAATTTTATAATGAATAATATAAAAAATAATGAGATATATTTTCCTTCTCTTTTTTTAAATAAATAACTATATTGAAAAGTAGAAAATATAGCAATTAAGTAATTTCAGTTAAAAAATATTTTTTTAGAATTAACAAGGCAATGAATACAGTAGGTGGGACAAAAAGATGGTATGATGTAAGAGGAGGCTCTAAACGTTGAGATATATTAAGAATCGCCGCTGATACAGGATACAGAAAGCGCCGCTGATACAGGAAAAACTTAAGATCCCTGCTATATAAATTACTCACAAGCAATTTTTTCACGAAAAAAGAAAAATGGCTCTAGATTTAAATTTCCCTGACAAGAAAATATGTATATTATGTTACAAAACCATTTAAGGCATATAATATTTTAGTTTTTAGGTTGTAAAGGAAATTCTACCTATTTTCCACTACTTCTTTTTACATCAAACAATAAAATTTTTACGCTGAGGTAACTTAAGAAGACTGCATGGATTTCCTTCTTATTGTTAGATCTTTATTTGAATTTCCGAATATGTTAAAGAGAATCGAAAGCTTTAACTGTCGCAATTGAAAATCAAACACTTCAAGTGATACTTTTTTCATTTGGGGCTTTTTACCTTTATACTTCTGTCTTGAAATCGTAACCCTTCCACCCAATAGTTTCCTGTGAGACATTCTAGCTTTCAATTTCTTTAACCGTTCAATCTTTACTTACGTCATCTTACATTCGGCCTCGACGTTTTCAATTCAATAAAATTTATACGTTCTTAGAGAGAGGATGCATTTTGTTGCACGTGGCAAACCAAGAAAATAATAAATGGCGAGAGAAAAGAATAGAACAAAGAAAACGAGATTTTAAACCTGAAAAATCACTTTAACCCCCTCCTCCTCGAGCAAGACGAGGCAATCTCCTAAAGTTGCGAAGAACCCAAAATCAATGTGTGGAGCGTGTTACAAAGCATTACATTTTACACTTTTATGGAAGGAAAGAAAAAAGTCGTTTCCCCTTTAAACGCCTTCTATTTCATGATGAGAATTTTATTCACGATGTAACACGGTATTTATGCCAATAACAAAAGAGAAAGAGCTCGAATAAGGGGAAGAGGCACAGCAAATAGTATTTTATTTATCCATATATTGATTTCTAGCACGAAACTTAGGCAGTTTGACAAATAGTAGCGGAGAGCTCATTGGTTGTGGCACAAAGAGGAAAAGTTGGAGATGACTAGCATACAAAGAGACAAGTCATCCAGGAAGCGGTAAGTATCTACATTAGTGTCTTCTACAGGCATAGGTCTAGCCTCCTACAGTTCGCTCAAAGGATAAAACCACTCACCCGTCCGAGCAACTGACAATCGAAACCGGCCGATTCAGCTCAAACATGAATGAACGAACGCTCTGGCAGAGGGTTACCTTTTCCCGAGTCTTTCGCCAATCACTTTTCGAAATCGCCAAAAATAAGGATTTTCCAAAATTACTCATAGTAGTTTTCTGTAAGAATTTAATGATTTTCTAACATTATTTCTATTCTTAGTCTGTACATAAATAACGCTGCATAGTATTTATATACAGTGTCAATATGAATATAAATGTATGCTTGACAATTTGTTGATTTATTTAGAAACAAGTTGAAAGGATTCGTTGTGCATTTTTACCAAAAAATAAATTCATAAATTCCTTTCAAAAACAGAACGAACAAAAAAAATATAGCTCCATATTGTAAGATGTAGTTTTATGTTCAATTAAAGTGCACACAATTTTTTCTAATAATTTTTAATATTCTTCTCTAGACACTGAAAAAAAATTACTACCTATTTTATCACTAATTTATTGATTATGTAAACATATGCCTCAAAAAGTTACTTAAATTTGGGCAGGGAAAAAGAGTTATCCATTCTTAGGGAGAACTTTAATATTATACATTCTGTACAGTCCTTTCAATGAATCGACTGTCAATTTAGGCAGATAACAGGAAGTGTAAATAAATAGCTGCAAAATAAGGCAGGAGAAATACATTCTGTCATACAGGCATGCACGGAACATTCCTAAATTACATCTCATTAACTTGAAATTTCGCATAATTCCTTTTTACCAATGATAAAAATGATTACGTTTTCAAGGCAAACAAATGTTAACTGCAGTCATAAAGTCATTTGTACTGTACGTCTAGAATTCTATAAAACACGAGACAGTTGCTGATTAATTATCTTTTCTGGTTTTCATTGTTGCTATATATTTCATGAAACATAACTAATAAAGAATTCACAATATTGTCGAAGTCAACTTAATGATTTTGAACATTGTGGCATCGTCGGAGTGTGTGAATCTGATCATACCAAACTTAATACTTAGAATTTTTCCTGACAATACAGTTGTCAGAAACTACTCTCGTGTCCATAAATTAAGGATAATTCAGAATCACATAGAAATTGAACTCTAAAGTAAAAACTTCACATGTAGTATTATCACACACATCTTGAAGAATAATATGCAAATTACAAGAAACCACCTGATTGCGCCGATAGTACGTGACAATGACGAGAATGTAAGAGAGGTGTATATAAGGAATGGTTGCAAAGAAGTAAAATTGTTCACAAGCGCTTTAAAAGCCTTTCAGTGCAATAACCGCATTGTTATGGCACAAAAAAAGTATTTGGATGAGGTTTTACGTGGTAGAATTATCAGCCGTCTGGAATGTGGACGTACCCAGCTGGAAGTATCCGAGAAACTAGAAGTCGCCCAGAGTATAATCTCCAAGCTTTGGCAACGGTTCCAAGATGATGGTAATGTGAGTAGACGTTACAGCACAGGTCGCCCCTGAGTTACAACGCTGAATAAGGACCGGTAATTGGTAGTTACTGCCAAAAGAAACAGATGGAACGCAGCATCAGACCTGTCTCGTCAGCTCTCTTCAGTTTCAAGGCAATCCGTGTACAGACGCTTAGGGCACATTAGTCTATATGCTCGTAGGCCTGTCAGATGTGTTCCACTTACCTCAACTCACTGTCGCTTGCGGTTAGCCTGGAGTGGAGAGCATGCATTGTGGGCACCGTAACAGTGGTCTTGTGTGATGTTTTCCAACGAGTCCAGGTTTCAGTCTGATTCTCGCTGGACTTTCTTATGGAGAAGGCCAGGTACCCGTTACCACCAAGAGAACACCATTGAACGACACCATTACGGTGGTGCAGGATTGCTCGTTTGGGGAGGAATTATTCTGCGTTCCGGAACTAACCTGCGTGCTCAGAATATAACCATGACGGGCCACATCTATCGGTATGTCATTCTGGAACAACATGTGCGTTTGTTTCGAGGCGCCATGGGTAATGAATTTCTGTTCATGGATGACAACGCCCGTCCTCACCATGCAAACATTGTAGACGAATGCCTTCAATCGGAGGATATCACCCGTATGGACTGGACAGCATTCTCACCGGACTTGAATCCAATAGAGCATGTGTGGGACATGCTTGACCGATGAATTGCAGCCCATCAACCCTCTCCCACGTGTCTACCGGAACTTTGGAGAGCACTGCTTGATGAGTGGTGTAATATTTCCCAAGATCAGATTGATAATTTGATATTCAGCATGCCTAGGCGTTGTATGGCCTGTATTGCATCGTCAGGGGGGGGCATACTATGTATTAACCATCATACAAACCATGTTATATTGGTTTTTGTAAATAGATTCGTCTTTGAAATTTGCTCCAGGGAGTAAATATCGCAATTTATATTAATGATGTCAAACATATATGCGCAATCTTTATTATGCTCAAACTTAGTATCCTTTTGTTTAATAAATAGAACTTTACAAATAAGCTTACATTTGTTTTGCTTCGGTCCCTTTCTTTGCTTGAACTTTCATCATATATATCCTTAATTTATGTAATATACGAGTGTATTATTGCAATAATATTGTATTGCGTATCATAGAAATGAAAGTTATAGAAATTCAATATGAGTGAATACGAGGTAATATCAAATGACTTTAAACTAGATACGAACTTCTTGATGGAATTATTATTTGTTAATCACAATTCATCGTATATTTGTCACTTTTATACTAAATGTTAATCCAAATGGCGATTAACTTGATAGGGACACATTTCCAAAGTAGTCTTTAATAAGTTTGTATTCTATTAACTTATGAGCAGTCGTCTGGAATGGTGAATATGATCATCATACATATCAGTAGTTGTAGAGTGATGTTTCTTTCTCCAGTTCTGAACTAGATGCTGTGCATCGGATCCAAATGCAGAAAGATTAAGATCCATAGTTTCAGTCAGCTTTTGTTTTAAAGTTATTACCCCACTCCCATGTTGTGAGAGATGACACTCTCCACCACAGCAGGTCGCTCTAACATTATTATTTCGACTTCATCAGCTGTGAACGGTATACTGATAACATTTCTTTATTGCCAATAAGAATATTAAGACTTAATGTAACAAACTAAATAAGCTAATTGAATATCTTTAGGCTGCCAAATACGAATTCTCTAAAATGTCATATTTTGAATGATTTATTAATGATTGGACCACAGGCTCCAACACCTCAAAGGTATAGCTCTAGCTACTCAGTAATATAGCTGCAATACGTTCTAGAGACATGTGAGAAGTAACTACAAACCATTACACAGGATGCAGGACAATTGTAATTCAGTACTCTCACTACGATATCTCTATATTCGAATCCGTGTATTCTGGTATTGCATGCAGAAGCGGAATTCTTCAACAAAAACGTCATTCCATTCCAGTCTCCATGTCCGTCGCACTATTCGCAGCGCAACACCTGTGATTTTGAATCAGGGCAAACGAAGCAATGGACACCTTGGGGACATTTCCTTCAACTTTAAACAACATAGAACGATATGAGAAGACACCGAATGATGCGTAACAGATTGAATCTGATGCTTATGGTTGTTAACGTGGATAAGCGATCTATTGTTCAGTCTAAACAAACACTCAGGACAAACATACGGTGCTCTATGCGCCCAGTATGTTTGTCCTCGCGTGCAAAGATGTAAAATTGTGTATGTGATTGGTCCCATCGGTCCGCCTTTCCCTCCAACATTCAGCGATTAGATCCGCATCATAGTTGCTTAATTTCGTCCAATACGATCACCGATTACTCTTAAGGATAATCCGCAATCCCTGTAGGCAACTTTTTGATTTGAACTGAGAAACTTACTCGAAAGATGTTTGATTTTTTTTTTTTTGCAAGACAATTAAACTTAATTAAAAAAAACGCATGGAAAGTCACTAAGTATTTTAAATCAGCTATTGATTTCTGTTTTATATAGTTCTTGCATATGGCACTACAGTCGCCCGTGATGTACCTATGCGTTGCAATGCTAATGATTTGTATTCCTAAATGCCGCAAACGGATTATGTAAATTTCACACAATTTGCATGTTTCATTCAGAGTTTTGCATTTTGGATAGCCAGCTGTGTATGTAGTGATTTCTTAAAAATATTCTGAATAACTACTTACTTCTTCAAAAGAATAATGAAAAAAATATATTATTCCCTGAATCTAAGCAAATAGAAAAATGTTCTATATTTAGCTCTTTTTTATTTGATATTAAAATTCCTGAAATACATTGAAAAATTTCCTCTGAGATAATCAATGTAATGCACCTTTAACACATGTTCATTTTCAATCATTAGAAATTACAGATTAAAATTATTGATGAACGATAGATTATAAATTAAAAATTCAACTAAAAAATTAATTAAGGAGTGTGAAATTTGTATTAATGGTAGGCGTGTGTGAACCAGAGTTATAGATCTTAAAATAAGTTACATCACGTGACAAAACCCTATAGTAGTTCAAGATAATAAAAAAAACATGAATTGCTTGAAGATTTGATATATTTTCTAAAAATTGTGATTTCTTTAACTTCATATCAAGGAATTGTTCTTCAAATAAATAAACTACTGCAAAAATAAAATATTTCATGATTAATATAATAGGGTTTACATTTTTTTGCAAATTAAGTCATTTACTTATTTTGCAAAAAAACCTGGAAACAAACATGAAAAAAATTTAGCTATAATTGAAAAACTTGGCCAATTATACCATAGCACTCACCCTTATAGACGTCTATGCAGATGACAACACCCGTATATTATTTTTAGTATTATTTTTAGATTTACTTAAAAATTTTCGTATTCAGACACCGATAGAATTTAATTTTTGAAGTAATGAAGTTTTGCATGACCAATAGTGAATTTCAATTTTTGTTCATTTTGTTCATGTTTTAGATGTACATGAGCAAAATGAACAAAAATTGAAATTTGAAATTTTTTGAAATATTGCAATTACACAAAACACTATGTATAGAGTAGATAATGAACTAAAAAAGTTATTATCCATGAATTTTCAGTATTTTTTTCTGTTACCAGCGATGAAAATGTAAACAATTACATTTCAATACGAGGTTATTGCTTAAGTAAAAAATATAATCTCATAAGAAATTGAAATTAAACTATTTACATAACTTAGAATATATATATATATATATATATATGTGTGTGTGTGTGTGTGTGTGTGTGTGTGTGTGTGTGTGTGTGTGTGTGTGTGTGTGTGTGTGTGTGTGTGTGTGTGTGTGTGTGTGTATATAACAAATTTCAATAACCTTTGATGATTAGTTTCTGTTACATAAGAGTTTACCGATTTCTTAATATTTAGTAGTGTTTATACCACATACGAGGGTCACTCTGAAATTTTTGAGATACAACTAGGTTTATATAGTTATACTTACAAAATTTTAGGTGTGTTCAAAGTAGTCTCCCCCAGCATCAATGCACTTTTGTAGACTAATTTTCCACAGATGAAATGACTCACCCATTCATTTCTTCGAATAGATGAAAAAAATGCATTTATAGCCACATCAATCTCTTCTTCTGAATGAAAACGACGTCCACGTAAGTTCTTTTTTAGGTTACAGAATAACTAAAAGTCGCACATAGCTAGATCAGGTGAATACGGCGGATTTCCATCACTTTAATTTGTTTTTGTTTAAGAAACTCAACTGTTAATCCGGCTGTATGTGAAGATGCATTGTCATGGAGAATCATTAATCCCCTAACATTTAGCTCTTGTAGAATTTCTGGAAGACATTTAGTGGTATACCAGTTTACTGTTACTGTCTTCTGTCCTTCCAACTTGATGGCTTTGACCAATCCCGTACTTCTGAAGAAAACGGCATACATCACTTTTTTCAGTGCGCGTTGTTTTTTCATCATTGTCGGCGTGGGATCATCTTCAAGGACCCATACTTTGCTTTCTTGACGTGTTGGAACGTCAAAAAACGGTATGTACGTTTCATCAGCTGTTACAATTTTAGAAATGATGCGGTGGCCACCATCATTCAGCATATTAAGAGTTTCTTTACTGATTCTGACACGCTCCTCTTTTTTATGCTCAGTTAGATTATGGGGAACCCAACGGCAAACTATTTTTTTCATATGTAATCCTTCATGAATGATTTTGTGTATGGCTGCGGATCCAATGTTATGTTCCTTCTGTATCATTTGATAGGTATCCTCTGTATCCTTCTGTATCATTTGATAGCCAGCCTAAAAAAGTATATAATGCTAATTATTTCAGCTTCAGTATATTTAGTTTTAATTTCAAATATAAAAGAGAGAAGGGCATTATCTTATATAATATTATATTAATATTTTAAATATAATGTTACATTTTTATAAACAATTTTATTTGATATGAAATAATTTAAATTCTTCTACAATTAAGAATTAAGATGCAATTTCACATGCAATTTTTTAATGATATTCAATATCAAGAATACTTTATATAACCTAATAATTAAATGGGTGTATAATCTTTAAGCCTTACTTTATATTGTACTGAATACCCAGGATATTTGAACAAAGTTTTTTTCAATGTTAGAAGCAAAATAATTAAAAAATTAAAAAGCACCATTGTAATAACCAAAAAAGAATTTAAAAAATTCACCTCCACCATCTTAGTAATTGGCTTCTTGTAGGCGACAAGATCAGCAACTCTATCCTGCTTAAATTAAAACTCATTTCACTTAATCATGATGTTCACTTGCAATGGATACCTTCACATGTGAATCTCCACGGGAATGAAATGGCCGATAATCTTGCTAAGAAGGGTTGCAGGATTTCAAATACTCCCTCTTCCACACTTACTTTTCTGGAGTTATACTCCCAGGAAAAATCAAAAATCTCGGTGGAGTGGAAAATACCCCCCACCCATAATTGGTACAAGGGATCAAAACCGGGTTTGTCCCTTGACCTCCCGTGTGACAGACGTACCCGGAATGTTCTCTCAAGACTTGCTAGCGGTCATATTAAGCGCCTCTCTTTCAACGAGGGCAGGAAAACTTTCGTCACCTGCACCAATCATCAGTGCCAAAATCATCAGGCTTCTCCTGAGCATCTTTTGGATTGCATAGGTCTCTCTAGGGAGGATCTCTTTAGCAATCCTCTTTTAGTCTTCGACTTCCTTACAGTCAACGAACTCGTGGATCTAGTCTGACTCCGTCAGACATGGAGGATAAGCAACAACAACAAAAAATTCACATTTCGTATTTTTCTCCTAAAAAAAACTTTTATCACTTTTACATTAATGTCACACAAAATTTACGATTTTTAAAATTTTGTTCCAGCGGGAAAGTACACTTTTATACACACTATTTAAAAAAAAATAAATATAGCTTTTTATTCTTAACATAATGTCCGCACTTTTTTGGCTTAAAAGTGCTCTTTCGCAATTTTCATGCAATTTTATTTTTCATGAAAATAGTCAACGTGTGGAAACAATTGTATTAGGTTTTATATATACAAAATTAAAATGATATGTTGTAACATATAATGTAATAGATATAAGATCAGCACAGTGAAGCATCATTTGGGGCAGGTAGTGATTTTGAGGGTGACCACATTCTCACCCCCCACTGGATTGGTGGAGCTCCGTGGGTTAGGGTTACATAATGTACAAACTCCTTCCGCTTTTTGTGGCGTGAAAGTAGAGAGGAGGGTACCAGCTCAGGTATGACCTCGTCACTTGACTATGGTTCAAAATTAAGAGGGACTTTGTGATGGGCGAGTATTCCAAACCTGTGAACTTTAAAGTGCAATTCGGGGATCGCCTGTACCGCTATCTATGTATATAAGCATATAATATACATTTTCGAATTCATTGATAAATATATTTGTTTCCTAGAAATATTGAAAAAATACCTCGAGAAAATAAATCTAATCACTTTTGTAAAATGCTGTATACATATTTTTCACTAATTTAATCAATAGACAAATGCAACGGAAATTTCACAATGCAATAAACATAATTATACGTTGTCGTAAACAACATAAAAGATTACATGCATAGCATTACTATATTGTTATTAAAAATCTAATGAAAAATATGTTAGCGTTTAATTTAGTTTGTAAGACATTTTAGACTGTACTAGCTCTAATTAATATAATGATGTTCGCCAATTTTTTTTATGATTCTGAGTTATCGCAATAATTACAGCGGTATTAAAGCGAGATTATAATACGCATGATTCTTATTTATTTCGGAGATTCAATACAGCTGATCCCCACCCCCTTCTTGTGCTGCAACATATTTCTATCGGCATCCATTTCCGACCATTCTGTGTTAATTGGAACAAATTTTGTCCGCAAACGAGATTACTTGCTAGAAAGCAAAAGATTTTTTGGAAATTGACACCGAAGAATAATATTCCGAAAACAATAGCATCGTAACATTCTTGCTATGTCGAGTCACCTATACAGGAGGTACCTCACTGTTACCATTTTGATTACATGAGTCTTTACTCACTGTAGAATGTTTCAAAATATTTTGCATGGCCGATATCATCAAGTGCATGTACTAATTGCTTACTTATATTCATCCCCTGATAAACATTCGAGAAAAAACCTTTCCCAAGAACTTCCACCAACTACACATCAAGCAGCTCCTCCCTCTTTAAGAATTCAGGAAAGGTGCCAAGGAAATTCTGCAGGTTGAACTCCTCCTTCCTTGTACATATGTTTTGTGCTGTATCTTTCTCAATTAAGGCCATCCGGCCCTCTTCCAGCCACAGTGAGTCCTAGCAGAACCCCTTTTGTCCCTTCGGTTTGGACAGTCCACAAGAGCTCTACTCACACGCCCTGGCCAAGTGCTGAGCCTGGGTTCCCTCCATGATTACTGTCCGACGACGTTGTCCACCGTATACCTTCGGGTGGGACGGTGCTCTTTGGTAATGTTATTACCAAATTTATTCATATTCATCCCCTGATAACACTGAGATTTATTTGCAATTGTATAGCCGAGGTAGGAACCCAATGCTTATCGCATCGTCTTCCAATTCAACAACTCATTCTCTTGACACCCACCTTGGATGTGTATATTTCTAGATACTCGGGCTTCCTTTTAAACCATAGCATCTTGTCGAATTAGCCTACTTGTGAATGATCTGGTCTCAAAGCGACACAAACAATCAAAACCAAACTTCCAATTATATTATGAAAAGGAATTCCCTATCAATGCAAGTCAATACGGTGCCGTTGAAATACGTTAATTTCTTGATTGTTTTGAAAAATCTGGTTAGAGATTACTCAGTTATAATACATGATCTCGAGTAAATACAAATTCGTCATAATTCATTTCTTACAAACTTTATGTTTTTCCATAAAAAAATGGGAATTTTATGATTTTTTTAACAATTACGTAATGTCATTTTTTTTATATTTCGATTAAAAATTATTGTAACATTATTTCCGAACTACTTGACTTTCTTTCTAGAATTTTTATCAACAATTATAATTATAAACAAATGTTAAAATATTTATTTTTGAACAAAGTTATTGGTTTGTCAGGTGGTTTTTCAATTTGAATAAAATCGTTTATCAAAATGCGAATTATGTAGAATTGATAAATAATTGAGAGTGAAGGAAACTTATGGTACGCGTATAAGAACATGGTAGTTCTTATACACGTAACATAAGTTTACCATCGATACACTAAGTGTTGTCCTAGAGTCGGGTATTGTTTTTCATCATCTTAAGCAAATCTTCATGAAAAAGTAACAAATCAAAGAAAAACATCACATGTCCGCTTGTGTTGCTCTTTATGATACAATTCTCTTAAATCCTTTTCTAACATCCGACACATTCTTACACAGCTAATGATAATGAAGTGTCACACTATTGTTGACTATCCAAGAATAGTGTGTCACAGGAAATCCTGCGACGAATTAATTAGATCCGACGAATTCTTGTTTAGCACGGCTTCCAGAATTGGTTCTAGAGGAGTATTTAAGAGGCTATATGGAGTACTAAATCGGGTACCCTACGTTTTTAACAATACGATGTTCTTTTGCATCATTTATGAGCAGAGACGCTTCAGGCTTTCGTTGACCGCTGTAAGACACTATTACAGACTATACTGTATTCTGCATGCGCATTAGTGATGAATTATTGAAGTCCTAAAAGTAGCATTTCTCTCATTTGTGAAACTTTTAAAATTAAATCATCCTTTTAATCTAAAATGATCATTACCTTTAATTTAAAATGATCTGCATCCGCATTAGTGATGAATCATCGAAGTCCTAGAAGTAGTATTTCTCTCATTTGTGAAACTTTTAAAATTAAATTATCCTTTTAATCTAAAATGATCATTACCTTTAATTTAAAATGATCTGCATCCGCATTAGTGATGAATCATCGAAGTCCTAAAAGTAGTATTTCTCTCATTTTTGAAACTTTTAATAATAAATTATCCGTTTAATCTAAAATGATCATTACCTTTATCAATTTTGCTAACATAGATATGAATTTTCTATCAATTTAAAATAACTTCTTAATGTTACACTTCTACTCATATGCAATATATTTTTCAATTAGTGACTGCTGTTACAAGTTTGTTCAGGATATATTAAATTTGAAATGGCTAACTCAAGATTAAGTATCGACATTTGAAATGGTTATCCCTTATAATTGTGGATAAAAATTACTTAAATTTTCATCAAAAATAACTATTACAAAAGACACATATAACTATTTATAACACTTAAAATGAGCAGAGAGTTTTTACTAAATTACGGTAATAATAATTATTATTTTAATAATATTTTTCTTCTATTTACAGTTCGTTCGCAGATGCATTTAATAGTTTGAAATTAATTTTAAATCAGATTTAGTTATTGTGTGCAGAAAATGAATTTAGTGCAACAAACTTATTCAATACCTTGTGCCCAGTAAATAAGAGATTTTGCATTTTATTCCAACAGTCAAGTTTTTAAATTTTAATTTCGGTTGAAAGATGCCTTAAAAAAATCTCGTGAGATCCATTTTACTTTTGTATACAATCTATTCAACGGAAAACACATTTAAAGTATAATACTTGTTGTTAATATGATATGAATATATCTTAAATTATAATCAGTATTGCGAAGTTTCAAATGAATATGCAATAAGATCAATTTATAATATTTTGGGCTGGTTCAACAATCTACTTTCTCGGCATATTAATTCAATGATCATTTATTTAATAAACAAAATGAATCAATTGTATTATCATTGCCACTAAGTCAATTACGATCAAATATGCTTTTATCAAAGCAATGAAAAATTTTGAGAACATTTAATTTGGTAAGACATGTCGGACAGCATAATTTTCTGTGTATTATAAAAAAGCATTTCTATGAATAACAGTAAAAAATACAATCCTTTTTCGTTCCTTTGACTTCACTCTCCCTTAAAAAATCCTGTGACACATATATTCATTGAAAATGTGTCAGGAATTTTTTGTGAATTATTTAAATATTATTATCAGAGTGCACGGAGAATTATCAGAGAATCAAAATAGCACGTACTCACTTTTATAAAATCTTTTTCTAAAATTTGCATATTAATAAATCTTTGAATCAGACAAACAAATGTCGATCATCAGTCAATTTAAATAACAATAGTTTTTTTACTGTGAAACACAAATAACCATGATTTGTATTTTCATGAGTACAAAAATGTAAAAAGTAATAAATTTAAAAGACATGTTAAAACGATCTTTAACATGTCTTTTAAATTATTATTTCTTGTGAAGCAATTATTTAAAGTTTTGCTACTTTTATGCAAACAAGCAGGAGTATCTATTTAACTGCTTATGCAGAATTCTTTGCCTCTACTGAGTGATTAAAATAGTCAATATTTTACAAATAAATTTGGTGATTTTGAAAAGTTTGAATCATATCTTTCATAATCACTGAACAGCATCCTATATTTGCTTATTTCCCTTTAGAAATAAAAATGTTAATTACTAGTTAAAAATTACCTTATGTTATTTCATGAGTATATTTAATAGAAGTTGCTGCTAAATATAATTCATACTTTTGCTTTGCTTCAATAAAAAAGAAAACTCTACTGCTCCGTCAAAGAGTGCTTTCTGTGAAAAAAGCAAGACAAAAATACCAAGCAAAGATGAACTTTTTACATCGCCCAGCATAAAATAAATAATGCCTTTTCCAGGTAGAGTAATACAAACAGAAAAGAATCGTTATAAAGAGAAAATGTAAAAAAAGATAAAACCCATTGTGTCCTTTTTCAAAGTACTACTGTCTCGGAAAATTTCTATTGAAAGTGCTTTTTCTAAGCAAACCGAACCTACTTAAGAACATACGTCAAAACTTAGTCAATATATACCGAGCTCTCCGCAGCGAAAGGTTTACCATTTGAAAGGGAATTCTCGCCAAATATGGCGCAATTGATGTTGAATCCCTTCCGGCAGCCGCTTTCTTTCCCTTTGCTAACGTGATAGTACTCGAGAGAGATGTATGCGCCTTTCATTCTTAAACATTATCTCCCTCGCCCCCTTTCCCATGTTCAAGTCCTCTATTTTTCCGACAGGAAGGATAAAAAGCAGAGCAAGCTGACATCGGCTGCAGCTTAGTCATCAAATTGTGGAAGACATGTTTAACTTGCGCTCCTCGCTGCCACAATGCTTAACCACTCGTGACTCTAGCAACAGCGAACACGTCCAGGCAAACAGTGCCCCCCAGTGGCAGGCAGCCTCGTCAAGTGCAACGATATGAGAGTAATAGGAGGGGGTTCGCTTTGCAGTAAGGTACTTGCTTGCTGAAATTGCTTCCTGTTTCGAAGCGCTCAGCCGCTAACAATGCCTCTAAATGGCGCCGTGCCCTACAAACGGCCGCCTCGTCCCATAATTGGAGCTTCGCAGCATTGATGTGTGATTAGATTTCATCAATCGTGTTAGCCAGCCAATCAACGGACTAGAGGAGCTGTCTGGCATGAGACAAATTGGATTACCTACCTTCGCCCAACGGCACACCACAGAAATTGAATCGTTTACGGCCTCACTGCTCCTCCCTCCCTTTAGCAGGAGCAAAAGGTAAACTCGTTATACCACATACTGCCATCTGCCGGAGACATTTCTAAACAATGGGTGCTTTGGCACCCCTATACATCCTCAAGCTATATCATACGCTCCACTAAAGTTTTCTTTAGGCTCACAGGTATTCTATTTCGAAAATGTTTCAAGAAAACCTCAAGTTTGCTTACCCACGAAAGAAAGTTGTTCAAGCTTGTGCAAATCCTATTGTATAATTGTTCATAATAGCAAACATTTAAAATGTCATTTCTCGTATTTCTTTAAACAACATGTATATTTAATCTAGTCAGTAAAGCATAAATCCTTACTATTATTAAAAATAAATAGATAAACATGGAGAACTTCAGACACAAATTTGTTTTCCTTTAATTGCAGTCTTTTGCTCAGTTAAAAATTACAAACAGAGCTCTTACGAACAAATAAAACTATATTTACTATTTAGTTGAGTAAATAAACAAATTAAAATGATGAAAAAAAAATTATTCATACACGCTTGTTTTCTTTAGTATTTCAAAAATATAAGAACTTAGTTTAAAATTCTCACTTATCCACACTATGTTTGAAGGCTATTTAAGAAAATTTTATTTTCATCCGTGTGTAAGCATTTTGTGTTGTGAGCATAAGGCTGAACCAGAGGCTGAAGTATGCCCGCAAAGTAAGACTCACTTACGCGTAAGTGAGTCTTAAGACAATGAGATCAGAGACTCCCAGAAACTGCGTTTTTGTATAAATGGTTCCTAAATTTTTGCAAAACTTTTATGTAAAATTAATTATCAGGCATCTAACGAATACATTAGGCCTTGCATTTTGACAAATACCTTTTCTTAATTTCTTAAATCAAACTTTTTTATTTCACTATATATATATATATATACACACACACACACACACACACACACACACACACATATATATATATATATATATATATATATATATATATATATATATATATATATATATATATATATATATATATATATATATATATATATATATATATATATATATATATATATATATATGTATATATATATATATATATGTATGTATATATATATATATATATAGATAGATAGATAGATATCACTTCGCTTTTTTCGGCAATTTGGTAACTATACAAATTTATCACATATATCACTATTCTTCTGTAACATTAGATATCTGTATGACAGAAGTACTATATTCGAAGGCTTATTTTTCTATTTCCATTGTTGTTTACACCACCCTATTTTTAAAAACATTTAATATCTTACATTAATTTAATTGATATCCCATTTTATTACATTGATTGAAGGTAACTTACGATTAAAACAAAAGAAAATTTATCAGAAAGTAAACATGAAAATTTGAGCAAGTATGACAAGGAATACTCTTTTGATTGACTTTTTATATGTGCTGGTTGGTTAAAACGATCTTTTAGAAGTGATTTTTTCCTTCATATATATAAAAAAAAACTTTCTCTCTTTTAAATGAGTATATTTTCAAATGATTTATTTTGTTGATGATCAAACAACATATTGTTTTATTGTATAACGTTTATATTTGTGTAAAAATTTTGTTTTCATTCATCCTATAATAATTATAAAATTCTTTTAGAAATCATGTATTTATAATCAAATCTTGAAGCAAAATTGGTGATATTATCACGCTTGTAATAAACATTGCAATAAATGTTGCTTGTAAACATCATTCTTTTTATTATAAATTTAGAACTTAATACTATTGCTCGGGCGATATTTTCAAATTTCATATTTATTTTTTTAATATATTCTTGCTTAGTTACACATATACGTCTTGTTGAGTTATCCTTTAATAGGACCTTTTTTTCTAAAAATCTTATGTTAAAGTATTTTCGGGATTGAGATTGATTTATAAAACGAAATTCATTTAGCTTATTATCTATTTTTTTATTGATTTTAACACCATTTTTGTTGAGAATGGAAAGTTTGTCTCCCATCGCTCACTGGAAGGTATGCAAAAGTAAAATATCATTCACTTTGCATTTCTTTTCATGTTGCATTGCATTATATTTATAAAATATTACATGCAAATACTAAAATTTACAAAAGGAGTTTATGAATTAGACACATCTTGTATCCAAAAATTTAAGAATTTATACTCATTTTTTTCCTTGAAACTTCAAAAAACTAGGACCAACACATAGTGTGACATTACAAGATGTGCAAACGTATCTTGTTCTCTTCTCATGTATTTTAGTATAGCACAAACGGGTACGTCTATAAGTTTTTTGTAAAGCTGGTATATGGTTACCACAACTTTGTACGTCATGTAGACATTTTAAAATTAATAAAGTTGGTAAGAAGTATACTTTCTACGGCCTTATAAAAAATTATATCAAGTAATAAGTGACATTACGTAGGAGATAGTAATATACAAATGTTGATGTGTATATTACAAACCTTTTGCATCTTATTTTCTTAAGAATATTATTGTTAAATATGAGTCATAGGGACTTTAACGCTGAAGAATATCTTAAGGTGATATATGATAGTGAAAGATTTAAACACTAACAACACATATTATTGGGAAAATCACGTATATCAACTTTAAATTACAAATTTAAGATATTAATAGTAGAGTGAAAATTAGAATATTTATGTAAAATTGTGTGCAGATTGAGAAACTTCAGTTATAGCTTTCGTACTTTTATAAGAATATCATCTTATTTCTCGTAATAAACATATAAACATAAAATCATTTTAATACAAAATTTAATATCCTTTAATTTACTAAAAATGAAGTGCTGTATTTTAAAACTCTTCCAATTTCTCAAGAAAAATAAAATTTAATAAAACAAAAATATACTTAGCATTAAAACTAGAATCATGAAAAATATTATTCGAAGATTTATTAAAGGAAGAAAATAACTAAAATACTCGAACAAAACTAGAGATAATCATCTGTTAATCAATTCATTAGTTTGAACATGGCAGCATAGCCGACATACGAGACATGAGACATAAAATCTCTAAAGTAGCGATCAATCAAAAATTAGATTTTTATATGCGACCGTTCCACGAATAGTCTGGTATCGACTATCTGGTAAAAAATCAAATCTCAAATAGCACTACTGGTGAGAAAACGTCTTGAAAGAATGGGATCTTCAACAACTAACAAGAATTTTCAAATTGGATAGATATGCAAAACTTTCTCAAATGGCTGTATATTTCAACTCTGGGGCATCAACCAGTGTTGAATTGTTCATCGAATTGTCGTTTACAAATTTCGAAATGGATACGAATTGTTCAGCTGATTAAAGTTGATGTGAGCTTTCCGAATAGATGTATTATGCATGTATCGGTTTTGACAGCACCACATAAGGTTTTACGCATCACTTGGATACACCAACATAGCCAATGGACATTTGATGACTATCCAGTCATCAATGTCCAATGATCATGCATCCACCTGATATGACGAGTCTCGTTGAGGTTATAGAGAAAACTACATGAAGCCATGAACCTTACATGTCAACTGAGAACTATTTAAGTTAATGAAGCCTCTGTGTACAGATAGCGTGATATAAAAGCACTAATACATTTAGAGACGAATCTGATTGGTGACAGATATGATGACTAGCTAGTTCTGTTAAGCATCCTATCTGATTACCTACACCCACTCATGTCCATTGTACATTAAGACGTATTTAGCGCTTAATGTACAATGGACAATTGAAATTATATATGTAATATTAATTTCAATGTGACACGCTACATCTTGAAAGTAGTGACAAGTTGTCCTAAAATCACTTTTCTGAATTTAGATATTTCCATTGGCTACCTGAATCACTAGACATGAATAATATTAACCATACTTTAGGTATCTTGTAACACGTCTCATCCAGAAAAGATTTCCTCTTTACTTTAATAGAATCTATGCCCTGTCACACTTTAAAATACTTCTGTGAGCCCGTTAGGTTCTTACTCTATATTAAGTAGGTATACCAATTTTTCTAGTACTTGGATGCATATACACTACGTGACACTGAAAAGGCAAAATTCAGAACACAAAAGTATAAAGTTATGAAAATCTATGAAAAGAGTAACAAGTAATAAATAATTTTCTTAATGACATAAAAGCACTTATGAACAGTATCGCTAGACGGGATGATCAATACTCTTTTGATCCACACTTGGTACCAACAAATCTTGGTACAGACTCAAGGAAAGTGCGAATTGTAGCTTGAGAGGCTGCTGTCAAGTTTCCAACTATTTGCTATAATTCATCGTCTGAGCATGTTCATTCACATCCCAAACATTTTTTGCAGAGAGAATCGAGAATACATAAATAGAAAAGCATCCGGATGTCTTATAAAACCGAGAAAAGTCAATTTGCCTATCCAACAGACAAATGGCATTTGACATCCCCTAAAGAAAGGGTTATGTTACTAGATGGAACAAGTCATCCTCGTACCGTTGAGAAATTCTATTGCCATCAATCCAGATTAGTAGTGATATGTGATGATGCGCATCCCCAAGTAAAGCGGAGTATCAAGTAATGAATTTGTTCATCCTAAAAATGTCCAAAACCAACAATGGATAATTATAATGATTTTGTCTGGATAAGTCCAGACACAATAAAATATGGATAGGAGAAGCCTCTTCAATAGAGTACTTGCAGAAGACCTCGTAGTGTTTAGAAACCTCAGAGGAAGCCATAAAATGAAATTGCCCTCTGAGAATGCTGGTAATAATTGCCTGACCACTATGACAGCAAGCAAGAGTCAAAGAGCTTTCCAGCCTACAACTACGATATCAATGGTGTGAAGGCAAGACTAACCAAGTGATTTGATTTCTGCTTTTAGCAAATGAGAAGAGTTCCAAGTGAGTAAGCGGAACGGAAAACAATGAACGATCAACAGTGCCAGCTTTAGTGGTAATCTGTAATCATAAGTAGTTGTGTCCCAAATTATGATGTCACATTCTTCAGCAGTATGGCTAATTGTGTTTCAATAGGATCTGTTTCGAAGTTATCGCCAAACTCGTACATGGTGACTCATTGCTTAAGCAAAATTAAAGCACACCAGAATACATTACCTCATACTACACCAAAGTCTTCGAGTCTCTATCTTGATAACATTTCAAATAGAGGACCTGTGTTCTTGACTCAATACAAACCTTGTTAACAGACAACATAAACACAGGCCATGAGATGTTATTCAAAGAACAATTGTTGTACTCTATGTGAGAGCATCAATGGTATCTTGTACTTGTCGGTAGTTTATGTGTCATCGGCGAAAGTACTAATCCACGAGTGATGAAGTCATTCAGGCAATATCACCCCCTCTGCAACGTTTAAATTTTCTTTCTTCTCACCCTCTTAGCCACAACCAGTGTACAGCAGAAGCATGTAAATGCTGTAATTTGACTTATCAAATAGCCAGATTTTCGTAGTCCGATGAACAAAGCTCTGGTATATTCACCTCTCCACTGGAAGACCCTTGATCTTGAGTACTTTGGCATTCTATATACTAAGCGTTTCCTTTAAAATGTAAAAAGCAACTTGAAAAAAGACGATATTGGCGGAAAGAGCAACATAACTATCACCGATACGTTGACTCCTTAACATATATCCTGCATCATTTGACCCAAAATGCAATGCACTTTGCATGATTAGCATGACTGTAACCAGCAATTTATATATTTTTTGCTCACGCATTCCTGATGTTGCATTTCTATTGTCATGCAGTATATGTATGAAAACTTACTTGAAGGCTGAATATACATAGGATTTTGATTTAATTCATATTGTGTCTTTATCTTCTTACGTAATTCAGTGTGGCATGATGAAGTGTATCTGGAAGTAGAGAGAATTTCCTGGAAGAAAATCTAGTTAATAATTTTTCATATAGTATTTACTTAATAATATGAGGGTTATCTTATTTCTACCGTTGCTTAATAAAAGATCATAGTTAATTCTCCATTGTAGTCACTTAAGAAAAATATCTAATTTGTAATACCTGAAAATATTTGAGCAAAAGGAAAAAATGCATTGTGAATACGTTTGAGTGACATATTAATCAAAAACTTATAAAATGTTTATTGACCTTTGTGAATATTCACTTCAGAATTTCATCCGGATAAAACAGGCACTGGTCTTATGTATATAGATGTCTGATAAATTAAGCGTTTTAAACAAAATAAAAGATCACATTAACCCACAATATATATAAAATTGAATGTTATAATATATTTCAAAACGCGGTCCATAGCATTGAAATATATTTTAACTTTATAATACCTATTGTTCATTTTTAGTAATATATATATATATATATATATATATTAAAACGTATAGATTAATTTCAAAAATATTCGATTTACACATAAATTTAATGATAAGCATAGATGTTCTCTTATGGTTATAATAAAATTTAAACTCCTACAATGCTTATCTAAGTTACGATATGATCATATATTGAATCAATAGTTAATGGCACTTCTTTCTTATATTGTACCATACTTACAGTTAACAGTTGGGAAAAATCTGACATGCTTAATTGAATTATATCAAGATATATTTTTTATAAGAACAAAGGATGTAGCATATAAGTCAACCTGAATTTTATTTCGAATAATAAATGTGTGATAAGAACACAACAATAACACCATTATCAACCTTAAATCTCAACAACTTCCACAGCAGAAATTGATATATATTATGTAAATTAATCATTAATAATTTCCTTTTATGCTGGTTTGTTTAAACTGACGCTTTAATTAAATATTTGTAGCAAAATAATGTTAGAATATCACGTATTTGATATAAATCTCTCAGTGACTTTCTACTGAAGTTTTAAAGGCGTTGACGCTTCCTTTAAAATTACTCTCATTTTTAAATATGATATTCATCTAATGAGGTTCAATGCTTAGTACAAAAGCTTGAAGTATTTATTTTCTTAAGCAAGAAAATTGATTGATAAGATAGAATACGAAACGCATAACTTGCATGCATCTCATAATGGGTAGAAGAGATTTAATCGCGATTATTTGAATCCAATTTTTTTATATGCATCATTTTATATATCTTCTATTAAATTGTACACATAACGTACATTTAGAATACATTGTGTTCTTGACCTTTTGAAGTTGCATTTTAAGCCCTTTTATTATGACTGTACTCCATTGTTTGAGGGAGTTCAGGCTCATGGACTTGGTTTGATGTTACTGTCAACCAGGAGGAATAAGCCACAAAAACAACAACAGAATATTTTAAACATGAATTATCATAAGTTACTCTTTATTGTACTATATTGAAGCTTTGCCACGGGTATTATCATGATTTCTGTCATGGGGTATAGTTATGTAAGAAAAATTGTTTTGAAATACAGTAGTCAGTTCGTTAAAAATTTTTTTTTGGTTTCTTAATACGGATCACCATAAAAGTTTGATATCTTCTGTTGCATAAAATTTTAATTAACTTAAATCAAACTTTATGAGAGCAAAATATTTTAATTTTCCAAATATTTATTTTATGTGTGTACACAAATACTTTTTAATTTTGTGCATTATATTTTTATGTTCACTTTACAAGCAATGATAAGAGTATACTATAGAACCCCATTATTTTTTTAATGATTACTATGTTAGGGTTTCATCACGTGGTGTCTCATAGCGCTATTGTGCACTTCGACTACTATTTCTTTAACTACTTGCTATTACATGAAAACTGATCCAAGTAAAATATTTAGTTAGCAGTTTAGGTTTTCCTATGAAAATAGTCATAAAATATATATTTTCCTTTTTAAAAGTATATTTAAAATAAATTCATCATGCAAACAAAAGTGTTCATTCAAATTCAAACCATAGAAGATTAAATGTTTTACTTTAATGGGTATTTATTATGATTTGATTAAAAGATTTAACTAAACATAAATACATGAATCAAGAACACTTTTAATTAGCTGCATAATGTAAGATATTTTCAGTGATATACATAACAAATTCGCGTTTGTATTTAAGTAATATTTTCTGCCTTTTATGTTGCAATAATTTATGAAAAGTAACTATAAATAATTAGAAATATAAAATTATTATGAAATTTACTCCACAGACATATCTCTACATTTTTAATGAAAAATAAATTTAATCTAGATAGGATTTTAATGTAATTTAATATAGATAAAAAAGTTGAATACATTAAAAATTTAATATAGATAAAAAAGTTGAATACATTAAAAAGTCACATTGTACGAATTTTTTATGAAGAGAATCATAAATGAATTATACAATTTCTATTGTTAAAAACTAAAAGCTTAATTGGAACTGGAAATATATATATATATATAAATAAATAAAATATTTTACTAACCTATTGAAAAACAAGGAAAAGTAACAAATTTAAAAAATAATAAATATATTGAAATTTATAAAAAATAAGAATCAATGTGTGTTTCAAATGATGTTACCTATTTAAATACATTATTAGTTTTATCACATGAATTTTGTTTAGAATACTAAAAATATGATATCTAGTTTCATAAACCGTTTACGAAATTAATTCCATTACTTTCTTCATTTCCTTAACAATTTCAAAATTTAAGAGGTATGTGAAACAAATTTTCAACAATGTATGTATAACACATGCTCAGACAACGTATACATGACTGCCCATTAAATTTGTTACACCAAAAAGAAAACATGCTGCACATGCGAAAAATTTGCTTGACGGGAAGACATTGTAGTAATATGTAAATGATTAGCTTTTCAACACACTTATGAAAAAATGGGTGCAGCAGTGAAAACTATGATGTGTTCAAATGAATTAATTGCACTTCTGTATTTAAATGAAATAATTGCATTCTTACTATTCCCATATACAAATTACACTTGAAAGCTGTGGCCTAGTGAAAAATTATGATAGTCCATGTAAAAAAAGAAATTTTTAACAACACATTTCAACTTTGATAGAGAACGAATTGTAGAATGCCGGTATTAAGGGCCATCGATTTACAGTATTTTTGACCATATCGGTTGAAATCTCGTGATACTCTGCATAGATAAGACTCAAAGCAGTCATATGCAGCACCATGATGGGTATGAGCTGCCTGCTCTCACTGGCTTCCAAGAAAACTGACATACTATCCGCATGGTCTTAGTGAATTGTAGAACCTCGTTAAGAACTTTGAATCAGGGAATGAAGTTTTTAGCAAGACAAGTGTCTGCATGAAAAATTCGACGGTATTTGTAGCAGCATGAATAGTCAACTCGGGGACCATGTCTTTGGATACCTTTGATGCTACTCACAAATAGGATCTCTTTTCAGTGGAATGATCAACGATGAACCTGGACGCAGGAATGGTGTGGTGTACTGTTTTCAGAATTCTGCTTAAAGTCACGTGATGGTCGCATTTGTTATGCATCACTGCAGAGAAAACGCATTACCAGCCCGCATTGGACATCGTCATATTGGTTCATCATCTGAAATGATAGGAATGTCATTGGTTATACGTTTCGATTACTTTTTATTTCCACTGACGCCATTTAAACAATTGTACTGAGTGATTTTTTTTTTTTTTTACTTTTACAATTCCAAATCATGTTAAGTTTGTTAGCTAAATTTTATTAGTAATAAGCAATAAAAACTCCAGGTTCATTTTAAACGATAAATTTATTGAAAAGATTAACACTGAATAGAATCAAATTAGCAACATGGTCATGTTTAATTGAGAGTCGCGGCCTCATTATTTTAATAACATTTTAACATACAAAATTATATTATTAATACAAAATTTGTTCTCTTTAAATTGAATTCAAAGTTGCTTTAAATATTTACATAATTTACATCAAAGTTCAAATTTCAGCATTACTTTCAGGAATAGCTGGAGACACGTGTGCAAAACACATGGAAAACACAGAGGCCTAGATACTGTACTGGGAAACCAGGAACCTTATGACAGCGTGTTTCTCTGGATACCTTTCTTTCTATCAATATCATTCAATTGAGTTCCTTCTTTTCTTCTTTAGTTTCGTGGATGTTAGGAGTACTGGAACAACCTCATGAAAAAATATATAATAGCCTGGTCCGAATTCTCTCCATGGTGTTTCGCTGCTCAAGAAAACATCTCCTCATACAGCTTCTGGTCTGGGTTCTTGTTACAGGAAACTCCACGCGTAAGGGAATTTCTTCCTAGAACCCTCAACTTCCTTTTATTGCTTTCTGGAGTCAAAACCGGTTCCTGGTCATCGTCGTTATTTCATCTCCTATAGCGCTCTCCCTATGAAATACACAACAACCTGTCACCTAAAATTCTAGTTGCTAACCATAAAATAATTAAATTGTATGGATTAGTAATCGGTACACAGTGTTTGTTAAATTATTTTGTGCTAAGGCCCATGGATCTACCTTTATTTGACTCAGCGACACGCTCTTCTTCAGCAGGATAAATTTATGTTGCCATACTCTACGGACCTTCCTTGTTCTTATTTGTTGTTCTGTTGCTGTGCTTATTAGCACGTTCTCTAGATCTCTCATCAATGGAAAATGTTTCATCAATGACAGCCGAGCGACTTGACCACTACCATACATTAGTCACTATGAAAGATAAACAATAACATCAAATTGAAGTTTTATGAACAGATATACCATAGTACATGTCATCTTATCTCTATCTGACTCAATCCTTAAGGTTATAAGTGTTGCTATTGCTTCTAGAGGTAATTGTTCTAGGTAATGAGATTTCTCAAGAAGTATGTTTCAAAATTTCTTGAAAATTTAAGTATTTTTTATCTCAAGAATAACACATGTAGCCAAGACATATCATTTTCTTACTATTTTTTTTCTAATGTAGCAATGTTCATGGCCAGTAATATTTCGGAATGATTAAATTAAGATATATTTTTCTTGAAAGAAGTATCTGATTATGAAGTCAAAATGAAAAGTAACGAATGAAAGATCCTAATTATATAATAAGTTATTAAATAAAAATAATGTGAAAATTTTGTTACAAAATTACGAATGAAATAACAGATACATATCTTATATAGAATCAAATTCTTTTTTAACTTATTTATAAATTTCAAAAATAAACTGAGAATTGATAAATAAAAACATCCTCTGAACATAATTCTGAAATTAGTTACGTTACGTGCTTTTATTCTAAGATTTTGCATGGATTTAATAGTAATAGTAGCAAATATACATATTTCAATCTGTCAATATCATAATAATATATGAATTAATGCTTGTGTACTGGTAAATATACACTACATGTAGTTTGGGATGTAGACTTCGGAGTGTAGAATGAATTGCAAAATATAATAATTTGGTTTAACCTTATTTTCAAGATTATCAAAATGAAAGAGCGGATGTTTTTTTAATTTATTATTTATTTTTGATGAGGTGTGTGTTGCCTGCGTTGAAGTAATTCCGATAAAATAGAAAAGTGATGCCCGATGGCGTAGTAGTCTCAAGGCATGGTCTGAATTTCGATCTTCGGATTGGGCAAGGTTGATTCATCCTTTCATCCCTTCAGTGGATCGAAAAAACTGAGTATCAAGCATGCTTGAGATATAAATATCGGGGTTTTTCACGTTAGGCTGACTACCTTACCGGGAAATATACTTCAACCCTCTCTCAAAGCCTCGGTCAAGAAAGATGTGTCGTGCCATTTAATTTAGCTTGAAGTAGAAAAGTGTCATCAAATAATATCGTGTGAAAGTAAGCGCCTTTCCAACTTAAGATTTTTAACTTTCGATAAAATTAGTATCTAGAAAAAATCTTCAAAATTTTTAGACAAGATTGTTTTTCATCAGCAGAGTCAACTTTTTATTTTATTAAATTGACTCAAATGTCGTTATGAAATGTCAGTTAAAAGTATCACGAATATTTCAGATTTAAAATTTTTAATTAAAGTTTTAAAAGGTATACAAGCCTTGGAAATCCTCTAAGGAGAGTTCATATTTTTTTCATTATTTTTATAATAATCATTTTTATTACTAATTACTGGATCACATGAATGAATAAAACCTGCCTATTTATATAAGAAAAAGGATTTCGAAGAGAAGAAATAATTGAATTTATAGAAAGAGAAAATCAAGAAAAATCAGAATAAAATTTGACAATGGTCGTAGAAATTTCAGAAAGTTTGTGGAAAGAATTTATTGAAAAAAATCAATAATTATTTAATATCATTATATATAAAATATGATGATTCTGCATTTATTGTGCTGAACTATGAAATTTCTAGGAATAAATTTTTGAAAGAACTATATTTGTCGGGTTATAAAAAGTCAAATTCAAGCAGCAATTTTATTTTCATCTCTATTAATGCAGCGACTATATATAATTCTCCTAATGAAAGTGCAACTACTTTTATTTTAATAAACAATATTTAAAAAGATTACAAAACTATTTTATAAAAACAGATTAAATTTTCTATAAATTTAAATTTTTGTCTGAAAATTTTTGGTATTGATGTAATTTTTAAATTTTGTTTACTAGTATGTTTGCTTAAGCTTAGACTATTTTTGAGAGAAGCACAATTATATAATCTTCAAAGATAATATTTTCAGATAGTATTTTTAAAAAATAAGTTTCCTACCCCATTCGATGAGTAACTTTTAATATATATATATTTAAGCCTAAAAAGTAAACTTATTTTTTTCATAATGAATATTATTTTAGGCAAAATTAAAATTTTTGATGCCATTTTTTTGTTTTAAATTTTTACACTTCATTGATAAGGTTAAAATTAAATTTCAAAAATGTTGAAGTCCACCCAAAAATTCCGTACATAAAACTTAAAATATAGAGAAGTCATGAAATAATATATGAAAATAATACACAATAATAAAAGAATACAGTGCATACAATTATTAAAAATATTAAAAGTGAAACTCTAATCGTAAAAATGAAACATATAAAAAATATTAATGACGAGTTTCATAATTTTGCATAAGAAAAATAATGATAAATTCATAAAATTTCAAATATTAAACTGAAATGAAAGTTGGAATATAATATTGATGTAACTAAGGAAAAATACTTTAAACATTAAACAAGAGTTATTATATCACATTCAATAATTAATCTTCACTCCTGACTATTCTAAATGAATTGCAGACTCTTGTAAAAAGTGGATGACAAACTCAACAGTTAGTTTAGCTTCCGTTTTTGGCTATAACCGCTGCCTTGTGCCTAGGCATAGAATCAATAAGGTTTTGGATATATAGCAGTCCACATAGCTTTCACATGTTGACAAAGATAATTTGGTGTAGCACAGATGGTGTATTTCAAGTCAGTTATTGTGCAAGCATGTAACACGCTTGTTCGATTGGTGATAAATCGGGAGAACAAGAAAGCCAAGGAAGCTATTTAATCTGATGAATAAAGAGCTCTTCAACGTTGTGTACCAAATGTGATCACGCATTATTTTGTTGGAATGAGGCAAGCACAGAAGCACAGTCTCTTCAAAGGTGAAGAAGCACAACACTTCAAAGGTGTAGTGCTGCCTGTTCACTGTAGCGCAATGCGTACTAGAGAGATGTGGGAGTGAAATTCAATACCACTCCAAATCATGATACTAGGCAGAGGAACAAGGTGGCGATGCACTCCACAACAGTTCAGAAGTTTCTCACCAGTGTCTCCTACACAATTAGATCAACACTTCCTCGTAATAAAAGAGCTCATATAATGTGTGCAAATTGATACACGAATATATTATTTTCCATATAAATGAATCACACATTTCCACATAGGAAATAAATATTTATTACTTTTTTATAAGAAATAAAAGTACAAAGAATTATTAACAAATTTATCAATAAGAGTAAGGCTTAAGTCATTTTTATTTTTACATTATCCAAACGATATAAAAATGTAATTTTTTACCATTATCTCATCACAGAAATTTTATTGTAAAACATAAAAATGTTATCATTAATGAAATAGAGCATACCATCAAAAATTGATTATTTTTAACATTGTAAACTGATTTTAGAAAATGTTATATTAATACTTTTGTTAAGTTACACATGTTTTGTAAAAAAAAATTACTCCTGAAAAGAATTGACAATTTTGTGATTGAAGAGTTACTGCATTGGGTAAAAAAATGTAAAAGTTAAAAAGTTTCTACACATTAATATAGATCTACAAAATTTTAAAGATATTTCTAGTATTTTTGAAACAATATAACAGGGGTGGCCAACCTGCGGCTCTTTGAAGGATTATTTCTGGTTCTCGATAAATGTATCCGAGTTCCCTTTTCATTTTTGTGCCATTATATTTGAAAAAATTATTATCGTTCCGAATGTGTTTCAAAATGTCTTTTAAATTACTGACAACAAATATGAAGAATAAGTGCAACGTTGTAACAAATTTCATTTTCGTCCAAGTTAAGAATGATATGTCTCATCGAAAACTGCGCAAACGAACTTAGTGGGAAAAGCATTCGTAATCGAACCACTCCAGACAGATTTTAGAATAAGTAAACTTTCGTTGCAACGGACAGTAGACATTGACTCTAGAGAAAATAATTTGCAACACTGTTGCTACGGATGTATTTTGTAATCTAGAATTTTTGGTGAGTTAACTATCATTTGTTTCATAGTATGTAACACATGGTGTTAGTGTTTTAATTACACAAAACTTGAATTTTTTAAATTCCTTTATTTATTTCCAGCTCTTTTAAAAATATGATAACAGAAAACGCAAACGATAACGAACGACATAGCTGTAATTAATATAACTCTAGAATATAATTTGAAAAATTGTATTGCAGTCAGCTTAGCCCTTGACGAATCGATAGATATCACAAATCTTCCACAATTGGCATTTTTCATACGTTTTGTTTCACTTAACTTCGTTATTAAAGAAGAATCATTAGATTTAGTAACACGTTAAGAGTCAAGCCATGATGTCGATATTAAAAATGCATTATATTCCATTATGAAAACTTTTGATGTGCCTCTTAATAAACTTGTAAGTATTGCAACTGATGCAGCTCCGACAATGCTGCGTAAGAGAATCGTTCTTATTGGGTTTTTGCGAGATGGTTCTTAAATTTTACAATTCATACTGATTCACTACATAATTCAATTCAGAAAACATTTCGTTACAAAATATTTAAAAAATATCCTGATGTTATGAAAAAAGTGTTACACGCATTGTAAATTACATTCGCGCCCAAATGCAAAAAGTCATTGACAATTCAAAAATTTCCACAAGAATAAAAGAACGAAGAACTTCCAAATGACATTAATTTATTTTACATTGTTGGATGATGATCTAGCTACAGCTTATTAAATCTATTTGTAGATTTGTTCAATTCGAAAACTGCATATCTAAAAGAAAGGGACTTAACCCATTCAAAATTAGACAATGTCGAGTAGTTATAAGACTTAATGTTTTTGAATGATGTCATGCAGCATTTGCAAACACTTAATTTACAATTGCAGAGGAAAGATAAAATAATATCTGACCTTTCAAAGTATATTTAGTTTTCAAACTAAGTTTAAAAAGAATTTCAAAAAAAAAACATTTTGTCATTTTTTTTAAAAAGTTTTATCCAATATTAAACAAGAAAAACTCAGCGAGTATATACTCATTGAAAAGTTAGAAGAAATATTGAACGGATTCCAAAATAGATTTCAAGACTTGAAATATTTTAAATCGTCTATTTTTTCCTGAATTCATTTGAATTCAACATGATTTAAGGTGAGTTTTATCTTTCCAATATAATTATGACCCAAAAAGCATCTGGAGAATTAGAATTAATAGAGATGCAAGAAGACCAAGCTCTACAATTAAAATATAAGCCGATGACGATTACTGAATTTCGGAAACTTGAACCAGAATCAAAGTATCCAGAAGTAAAAAAAAAGACTACCTGCGTCGAATAATTCCAATATTCGGAAGAACGTACTCATGTTAATTCAATTTAATTCACTTTAAAATTCGTGAAATCCAAACATCGACCAATATTAACTAACCAGCATCTCAAGGAGTTACTGAGAAATACTGTCATCAATTATTCACCAAATTTTAAATAATTTTCAAGAGAAGTAAAATAAATGTGCTTATTCTTTAATATTTATAAATTCTGCACACTTATTTTGTAATTTTATTTATATATTTTCAATAAATATAATTTTTTTTACTCCTTTTTTGAAAATCTTTAAAATATGTATTTAAATATTAATTGCGGCTCGCGAAAATTTCCAAATTTTGAAAAATGGCTCGGACTATCAAGGAGTTTCGCCACCACTGCAATATAACATTCCAAATTGATTTAAAATGCTATTATTTTCTATTGGTTGTGGATGACGCAGAATGTGAAAAAGACAACTCTAATAAATATCCAAGAAAAAAATCTCTATCTACTTTATGATTTTAATTTAGCCCATGAACTATATTGTGTAGACCACATCTCTGTTATAAGCAAATACACGTAAGTAAAAAATCGCAAAGGTTGTAGTGAAAAAATTTTATGAAAGGAGATGAAAATAAGACAAATAAATTTTATACAATCAGGAATGAAATAAATGCTTATTAAGTCTGATTGCATATGGAGTTGAACTCCTTGATATCAACAGTTTAATATTCTTTAACATACATTTTTATATATTAAATATTAATCAAAATATATGAAAGATCTTCATATATTTTGAAATTTTTTCCCTGCAGAAATATTTTAATTCATACATTGATGTGACAAGTATACAAAAGATATTTTATTTAAATAACCTCAAAATTAGAGAAATATTTTTGAGTGAGCTCATAAAGAAAACAAAAAGTAGCTACTTTAGAATTTAAAGAAAAAAAATTTTTTTCAATAATTTTTAATGTAAAATAATTTGATCAATTTAATAACGTAAATATAGACTTTTCAAGATTGATATGTTTTTATAATTAAATTAACCTATGATTCAAAGTAATAAATCATTTTTTTTCAAATCATTATGATTTATTTTAATCATTTCAAATCATTATTTTAAATCATTATGATTTATTTATGCATTTCATAAAATAAATGTTTATCTTCGTTCTTAAAATTATCAACAGATGGCACAACTATGCAATACCGTTCGGTTCGAAAAAATAATTTTTGGCTTATAAATTTATTCAATTCGCAAGACTTAGGTAGAGAAAAAAGAGAGTTTCAGGATCGGGGTATTAAATACCGACTTGTAAAATTTTATATATATATATATAATGTTGGGCATTTTTATGTTACACTAATATGACGAATCAGAAAGTAATGAATGAAAATATGAATGACAGTATATTTTCAATATTTAAAACGCGAAATGTGAGGGTGTGATGTGTGAATATTTGTCAAGCATAAAATTTCTTAATGAAATTTTTTAATCTACAGTGAATTGGTAACTCTATGTTATTATATAAGGAAAATTATAAATGTCTTATGTGAACATAATTACTTTGAACAACAGTCAAAAAGTTAAAAAATCATCAACTGATTAAGATACAAGCAATTTACTATAGTTAAATATGTATAGAAGTAATATATCGAATAATATCTGGTTATATAATAGACTAAGAAAATAAAATATTTATGTTAAAATCAAAATTTATGATCAGAATCTGAAGTAATCAATTACTCTCAATATACTATTTAATAAACTGATTTTTTTTTTTTGACGATGACAAAATCTTTCAATTTGTTCAATTTTAGGTATAGTTGGTCATATAATCCTTTTTATATGTTTATAAATTGTATGAAATTTTTATCGGCTTTTCCTGTCCTGGCAAACTAAAATTTTTATCTGCCTTGTAATGCTCGAGAATAGGAAGAATACCACAACTTACTTTAGCAACAGTAATGTATACGTCATCACCGGTACTTTCGAATGCGTTAAATTCTCATTTTATTTTGAACTCTTATAAAAATAATTGAAAGGGATTTTTAAGGCGAGTTTTTTTTATTTGCTCTGACATTCGATCTCTTGATTCTATTGCTCTTTGCCATAATCATTTTCATAAATTCTTTTGATAAAATCGTTGTTAGTGTCTTTCGTTTTGTGTGAGCTGAATTTTTTTAATGTTCCTATTTTTTTCTAAATTGAATTGTATATAAAAATATTATGATAATGTTCTCTTTTATCCAATAAATTATTTGATATTTCAATCTATTACTCGAAATGTGTTTGTATTTACGTATTTTCAATTATTCGTCTCCTAATTCAAATTATATCTATTCATATTTTTGAGACGAATGTTAACATTTTATTGAAACTTTATTTTCATTATTAGTTTGCTTGGAAATTTGTATTTACACAATCTTCGTTTTCGAGATTCAATTAGAATTTAATTTTTCTATCATTTGAATTTGCTTAAAAATCTTAGATTTTTGCTTTATTTATATTTTTATTGCAAATCAACATTAATTTAAATATTTAGATACTTATATATATATATATATATATATATATATATATATATATATATATATATATATATATATATATATATATATATATATTTTAAAAAATAATACTCATTACATGCGATTAAGCAAGCTTGACGACATTTTATGTTCATTAACGAGATGCTAAAATGTGTATAGCCTAGGTATACCCGCTTTTCGTTTTAACAATTAAGTAATGCTTTATTTTTCAAATTTAAAATGGCACTATTGCATTTGGATCGATTATCAGCAGCTGACATTAAAGACGTCCTTGTACAAATACGCTTACAAAATACCTTGTACAAATACGCTATTTAGAATGAAATGATTGAAATTCATTTCATTTACCAAATTATGTATCATCTTCTTTTATCTGAGTAATGAATGTTAAAATAAATGTCTACCTCATAAATTTATACCTCATACATTCATATTCCTCATATCATTCATATCCTCATACATACCTTATAAATTCACAAATTGCAATTTGTGAATTTAGAATACTTAATAGAGGTTAAGCCTCTGTAAAACTTACCTACTTGTCAAACGCAAAATATTCAAAACTCATTAAATGACGCATGCATTACTTCTTCCATGTACTTTTGAGTTATTAGTTCCACTGACCAAGCAACAAATGTTAGTAGGCCACTATTGTCATTAAATATAATAAAATATTATTCGACAATATTAGTATATAATAAAATTACATTAGAAATGATAAGTATTTGATTTTAATGTTAAAGCTATTTAATTCATTTTAAAACCATGTAATTTAATCTGTTTTATTTAAATCTAAAAATTATTTTTCTAATATTGTAGTTGCTGAGCACTTCTTTTACATGTGTGTTGATATAAATTATTTTATCGTGTTTAACATTCTCTTCTAATCTCTTCTGAATATGACTTGATATTTTCATGCATTTGTGCACATATATACCCTATTTACATATGTGTATGTAGTTACACATTTAAATTAGTAATTTTATATGTATAAAAATGAAAATAGATAATAATAGCAGTTAAAAATTATATAAAATGAAAAATACCACTTCCTATTAGGTTCTAAAGTAGTAAAAGAAGGGTTTATAAGTACACAGTTAAAAAAATTTTCATGTTTTAATATGGCTAATCAAACGTGCTGCCATCTATGAGCCCAATACTCATTTAAAATATTTGAAAAGCATAAATCGTTATTTAAATAAATAAATCCTGATATTTAAATTAAATACAGCAGATAATGATTTAACCTAAATTTTGATTAATATTAAATAACTATACCAACAGATGTACATATATATATCCAATAGAAAAATAGTTCGTAAAAATTCTTGATTATATAAAATTCGAAACTAAAAAAAATATTAAAAAATGCGAAATTTTTTATTAAGTATATGTACATGGAAAATATTTATTCATACATTTTAAAAATTCAGATACATTATACATTTAGGCATTTTGAAGAGTAAATGTAAGCAAGGAAGTATAAATCATACAACGTCCACGTTGTGACTCAACCGTTGCTTCAGAATAGAAACACAAAATTTTTGTAAAGCAGTCGTTATTTAAATTCATTAAAGTTTTATTTAAATGAAATTTAATAAAAAATGTAGCAATTTAATAATCCGTAAACTTTTCAATCCCAAAATTTAAATTATTTAGAAAACTTTCAAAATTTAATTAAATTCCGTGGGGTTTAAGTTTATGAAGTAATGTTTAAAAAATTCTCTTTTGAAAGAATTAGAATTTCAGTCGAAGTATTCTATATTTTTAAACTAAAAGTTTTGCGTTAGTATGAGTTCGTAAATTAAAAGAGAGTTATGAGTTTTAATATTTAAATTTAAAAGTCAATTCGCCTCACCTCCCAAATGGAAAACGTTTATTAGGTATTTACAAAGGATGGACAGATTTATTTAGCATAATTATTAAAGGCGTAAATATTAATTCTAAGATCATCGGTACATTTCAAATATTTTTGACTACTACAATTTAAGTCACTAATAGGATTACAGTTAATAACTAGAATTTTTTTAAGAATAAGAATGGCAAATATTTGAGCAAAAATTTATTTCAATAGGAATATTATTTTTTTCCCTGTAAACTGTATTCCCGAATATAATAGTTATGTAAATTTAAGTTAATTAAAGAGATTCATTTTTCTTTGCTTTTAATAAATAAAAAATCCATATTATAAAAAAATTAATAAGAATTGCATTATATTGTCGGTAAATTATGTTCTGGAATTAAATGTATATATTATTTAATTTTATAAGTTAATTAATAATATCCATTTATCCTTTCTTTAAATGAATAAAGAATGAATAATTAAAATAAATAATAGTTTACAAAATTCGTTATTTTCAAAATTAAATTTTTCATCACTTAAACACTTTATTCATTTTATTAAAAATTTTTTTGAATATTAATGAAAATTTTAAACAATAATAACAGACATTCAAATTTTTGTCTGAATTGATATCGCAAATATGATCATTTATAAATTGATTTCTGGACTGAATATTATTATTAATGAACTGATATAGCTAAAAATCTTCTATTATTGCTAACAGTAAGTATGCAAATATAACTTTGAAGCTATATTTTTTAAATGTGAACATACTTCATTTGTGCATTATTTCTCTGAAGTAGGTTATAAAATCTAAAAAAATTATAATTGAGAATCCATAAATCCTATATTCTTGTTTCAAGCATCACACAAGTCAGTATATTAATGTGAATGATTTCTATTTAATAATCATAAGAATGTCAAGGTCTTAATCATAACTTAAAAATTTATTCAAAGGAAAAATATGAGATCCAGAAAAAAATTACAGTTTAAAAATATGTTCCCTTTGTATTCTCGCATAAAAAGTAGTTTAAATATTAAGTAATTTTATTGATTTTAATCATTTATCATACCGATAGTTAAAATGCTAACCACAGTGGTATTGATAAGAGATAAATTTATCACATCAACATCAGTTGGTTAATATTGATCAGCATGACGTACAGAAAGTCATCTTACGTAATAACTTCACTATAGCAGCAAATAAAAAATATGAGTAATTATCATAAAATGATTGATATTAAGATAACCAATAGTTCTCCTTTAGGGAGGAGTCTTTCTAGGTTTTGTCCTTCCTTCCAAAATATCCTCCTTTTCGATATTTTAAGATTAATATGCTAAACTCAGTATGTGATAATACAATTCGGAATAAGGCTAATTAAGGAACTCTAGTTTGGAAAGCTGCTATTATGAAACTTGTGTGTAAGACAAAGATTTTAAAGTGCCAGACACCACTGCGCGCATTTCACTTTGCTTACTTTATGCTTCGTGTTTACTTCTAACAGAAATGCGAAATATTCCTTTCTTTCTCATGAATCTTTGTCAGTTTAAATTATATTCAGTTAATTACTATTCCCGTTTTAATAGATCTCAATGTCTTACAGCCTATCTTTTAACACAAATACAAAATAGATTCAATATAGATTTATAAAACTTTTTCGCTTTTGTTATTAACGTTTCAGTTTTTAATTTTATCAATTCATAATATGCTTGCATATTTTCTGTAGCTCCAAATTTCATTTAAAGGATAGAAAAATCAAGGAGGAATTACAATTTCAACGATTAACTGGAAAAGGAATCTCCATTCTCTCAGAGAGAAACATTATGGTTTTCTGCATTACGTACTCAGGAGAATTTTGTATTGCAGTTGGAAGCAGAGCAACCATAACGAAACGCTTGAACATCAACAAACAAAACCAATAACTAGATATATCAAATTCCAGCAACGTAATATATTTTTTTAAATATTCTGAAGATGAAAAACAGCTGTAATGGAGCCCGTAATTCACAAAGTTTTCATAGAATGGAATCTATAACTAAATTATTGAAAATGTTTCGGAACAGTAAATTTTCATGTTCACGACAAAATACGAGGTTATTTATTAAAGTAACATTTAAAAAAATTACTGTAATATAATACTTGGTAGAAGACTTGAAAATGCAGCATTCGTAACGGTTATATATGAAGGATCAAATTATAATGAAACCAAATTGTATCCAATACTTTAATAAGATATTATGTAATCAAGGACATTGAAGTGAACATTTTAAAGTTAAATTAATTGAGTGGAAAACTGTTGCAATTTTGTTAATCCACCTATACAGAGTAATAAATGAAAATAATTTCAAATGTAAATGTAAAGTTATTACACCAACGGTTGATAATACACAAATTTTGTTAAACGGAAACACTAAGGAACGAATGATGTCTGAGGAGTGAATAATGTTTATGTAAAATTATAAAATTTACTCTAAAAGAAAATACTAGGAATAAATTGCCATGCACATATTTTTTCGAATGCAAAAACGGCATCATGCACCATACCAATTAATGTAGAAATAATGACAAGTAATTTCTATTTCAGTCGTTTTACTGTTTGTATGGTTACAGTAAAACAGTTTTATAATGACGTAAGTGTAGAATATAGTAAATATATTTTGACATTTATATAAAAGTTGAATGACTATCTCTAATATCTACTATAAAACATGTTTTATGATTATTTGAATCTTTCTTTCATGTTTTTAAATTTAGGGAAACGTCCGAACATTCTGGAAACATTCTTTCAATGATGAATTATCGGAGATATTAAAGTGTTTTGTACATGATTAGACATCTATTTCCCACAAAACGATTCAAAACATTGTGTCCTTCAATGTGAATCCCGATTTGATGAAAAAAATGTGTTGAAATTGATAAAAGAGGGGGAATATTCAAATATTTCAAAAATAAACTCATTTCATGAGAAAATTTTGTTATTTTTGTTGAATTAACGTTGTATTGCCTAACTTTAATGGTGTTCAAACAGGTTTGGTAGCAACTGTATCTCCTAGTTAAGCATGACAGATTTATTAAATAAGCGTTTACATGTACTCTTTCTTTCAAAAGATATTGTGACTTAATATTGCTATATATTCATAAATCTAACAAAGTATTAGTTCATTATTTCATATTGAATATGTATAAATTTTATACATATTAGAATTGAGAATTATTATTTTGTTAATAGTAGCAACAAAATATATAAAACTGTTACTCATTTTTTTGTTGCAACAAAATTAGAAAATAGCTACTCATTTTTTTAACTTACCTTTCTAAAACTTATCAGCATATTTTTTATATAAAATATTTTGCACTTAAAGCTAAAGAAATTGATAAATTCGCTATTAAATTACTTATAAATTACCTCATTTATAAAAACCAAATATTTTATTCAAATAAATGATTTATACACTTGAATCGAACTACAGATATTCAATGTCTCCCATCACTGATTTGTCCTACGTAGTATTTTTAATTTAAGAACTAGACAATGTGCAAAACTAGATGACAAAATATTTTAACTCTGTAGTTTTCCTTTTAATTGAAATTTGTAATGCATCCAAAGCTTATTAAAACACACTAAGTGTTTGCAAAAAATTTTTAAAAGAGAATTAAATAAAATGTTAAATTGCAATTTTATTTCAGTATTGCTTTTTTTATTTTGAAGAAAAAAAACTAATCGATAATAAATTCATAATTGAATCAGAAATAAAATATAGTTTTCCGATATAAGCATGATAAAAGTAATACAAGCCATTTATGAAAATTTTGTTAGATATATTTGGTGAAAAAGTTGGTTTTAACTTACAGTGATTTTACTACAGATGACGTTTGTAGACATATAAAACTTATTGAAACTCAATTCGTGTAGACAAAAAGTTTCAATTTTTATTAGGATTAAAAAAAAGTTTTAGTTACAATTTTTTTTTATTTTTGAAAAAAAATTCTTGATAATAAATTCGTAATAAAACCTGGCATATAAAATATTGTTATTAAAGAATGATAAAAGTGATTCCATCAATTTATAAATATCTAGGTGGAGATTTTAACTGAAAGCATCAAATTTAGAGCTATCCCAAGTCAAATAAAAAAGGCAATTAAAATGTTTTCACCTTTAACAGAAATAAAGAATTTAATAAAAGGAAAAAATTTTGTTCGCAAAAAAATTTCAAACTAGAAATCTCTTGGATAAAAAACCCCTTAATAAAATTAGTTTGAAAATTAAAACGGAACTGTATGAGTACCAAGAAAAATCTCGGAAAATTATATTGAAAACCTAAGTGTGAAAGGAGATCTTTCTAAGAGGCAGCAAATGCTTAATAAAATGAAATATTTTATGGAAGCAAAGAATATAAGATAATAAAGGAACAATTTGGTTTCAGACTAAAACATTTCACCAAATTCATAATACCAATTACTAATAACAGAATATATTCATGGTTATATATATGGACAGGCCCACAAGCAGTAATATTAAATGTAGCGAAAGCGTTTGACAGGGTGTTGATAAATGGCTTGGGATTGATATAAACAAATAACAAATTTACTCAATATTACTAACTTCAAACTTTTTATTCATGTTTGTTTTTCATTTAACTTATTATACCTCATTAATTAAATATAAAAGTTATGACTATTATGAAGGATAGAAAAATAAAACTATAAAAATAAAATTGGAGATGTGTGTCCCTAGCACTGGAACTCCGCCGAAAAGGCAAAACCCCTCGTCCTTGACTAAATTCTCGTCTTTAATCGGTTCGATCACGCGATCATGACATGTCAAAATTTTTTTCCTTCATTTGCCTTAAGAAATGGCTGACTGAGTGAATTCTCTGCTTCTGACGTGTATTCAGAAAAAGGGATATCACTCCCAAGGAAAGAACGAGAAGTTTTACCTTTAGTCAGCATATTTCTACGACTGTGAGGGATATTGCTGCAACAGTTGGAGTTAGAAAATCCAGTGTTTCTAGGACTATTAATCAGTAAAAAAATTTTGGGACAGTGTCTCCAAAATAAAATGGTAAATATGAACGCAAAACCACACCTCAAACAGGCAAATTTCTCGTACGAAATAGTAGAATGCATCCTCCAAGCAACTATACATCTTCAGAAGGTATTATTAGCGACTGGTTCGACAAAGGATTATTGAAGCTCGGAGATTTATAATAACACCAATCAAAAGAGAGTTATTAGCATCTTCAATGAAGAGAAAACGCTTAGATTGGATAAGAAAACCTCATTCCTGGACTGCACGAGACTGAAAGAAAATTGTATTCAGGTACGAAAAGTTTTTTCTTTTTCTTCTTTTTTTCAATTGTTTTGACCCAGATTTGTTAGGATAACTGATGAAGTAACCATCAGAGAACAAACAGTTAAGCCTCTTCAGAAATAGATAATTTAGGGTTATTTTACTTCTGTAGGATCTGGCAGCTTAGTACAAGTTGAAGAGATCATGAACTCTTCAAAATACTCTTCTATAATAGAAAGAAAAATATTGCTTGTAATGCAAACGTTCTGTGGTGTGTTGTTAATCTTTCAACAAGACCTGAGCATGATAAACTTCTCAGCTAGCAAAGAAATTTTTTCAAACACAGATGGTAAATGTTTTGGATCGGCCTGATGATTCTCCCGATGTAAATCCCCTCGAAAATTTGTGTAGCTTTGTAAAGAGACGTGGGTAAAATGGACTGCTCAAAAAAGGAAATGATGATTCAGAATGTTATAAAAGTTTAATTTCGTGACGACGAGATCAAAAATTTATGTTCTAATTTACTAAAACCCTTGTCAAACCGTGTACAGGATCTCATTGAAGTTAGAAGAGGGCATGTTTCGTATTTAATTGTTATACCCTGCATGTAAATTTAATCTATACCAATTAAACAACATTTATGAAAAAGATTTTGTGTTTGTCCCTATTAATTCAACCAATAGTGTAAAATTTCTAATTTATGTTATCAAAATTTTACACTCTTAACTGATCAATAGATCTTTCACAGTAAACTATAATAATTAAAACTCTTCCCCAAAAGTTATTGAACGTTTTGTTCTCCGGGGAAGCAAACTTGAACCATCATCTTGCTTCTTTTATAAATAAATGTTGTACCTATATCAACGCAAAACAAATCACTTTCTTTGAGAGTGACACAGCCCCTTTAACAAGAGGCATGAATAATAATCTTCTAATTGATAAGTTTAACAAATACATTAATTTCATTTTCAAGTGGTTTACAAGATGGTAAAACTTTAAATGCAGATATAAGTCCGAAGGCTTTATTTTTTCACTCTCCAATAAATCGTCTAAGGAAATCAAACAAAATCAAAACATTTAGGAATATTTAGGAGTCAAAATGGATAGGTGTTTATCATAGCAGCCCCACATCGAAATGTTCAGAACAAAATTCTTTGCAATAAAAACAAAATTGTCCCATTATTGGTAAAAAATCCAAATTAAATTATAAAAGATTAAAAATTAGTATACTTCCATGCTACACGTCCTATCGTTAAGTATTCATCACCAATCTTTGGCTCTACAGCTAAAACGAACATGCCAAGACTAGAAAATATCTATAACGATATGCTTAGACAAATCACATAAACACCATCTGCAGGAATGACAAAATTAGAGACGAGATGGGTATTCCAATTATTTTAAATTGCATGGCAAATCAAACTCAAAGTTTTTTTGAGGAAATAGAAAAAAATCCGAACAAGGAGATCGCAAAAATACCAAAGTTGATATTAATGATGAAATCAATAAAAGAAGTCTAAGAACAATTTTATAAAAAATTTAATAAAATAATTAAAAATTAATCTACAGAAAAGGGATAATCATCAAAATATTACAACCTCATATATTTAGGAAAAACAAAGTGATTAAAATAAAGCAGAATAAATAAATAACACACTTCAAAGCGCAAAATTTGAAATGGAAATTCTGTAAATCAACATTTCTATTTGTAGGTTGTACAAATACCTATTGCTGGAATGCCTTTTTTTCACTTACTCAAAATGGAATTCTAAATATCTGGTACAGAAAAAATTAAAACAAACAAAAAGGAAATAAAAAAAAGAAAGAAATGAAAAAATATAAATCGACTCCATACTTTTTTAACATTTTCTTTTTATTTTTAAAAATACAAATAAAAGCAAATTAATAAAATAATAAATCAAAAAGATAAATTTAAATAAATATATATGTTATTTACTTATTTTTATGCATAATCAATTCATCATAGTACATTACACATGATTGTTTTTCCAAGAGAAAGAACAAGCAGATTTCCATAATATGCCATACCCTTAGTGCAATGGTTACTTCGCACGGTCTCTCCATTCACATCATCAGATAGTCCAACAGCTCTTGAGAGAAAAGTGCCCATTCCTCAATCAGCATGTTTCAGTTGTTGGGTTTTCTCCAGAGAATGTAATTTTGATACAAAAAGTCTCTTTAAAGCATCCCATTCTTATTCAATGAGATTTTAGTCAGGAGAGCAAGCTGGCTAACCTATTCGAGCGATATGTTTCCTTTCCAGTAGTTGCTGAAAAGCAGTTGTCCGATGAGATTGTGTTTTGCCATCCATAAAAAAGAAGTTTAGTCTAATGGCATCTCGAAATAGAGGCACATGAGAAAGTATTACCTTCTTACAATAGTGATCTCCAATTACAGAACCAAGAGCGAAAACATAGAGCTCAGTCCGCTCGTTCACATGATGCCCACCTCCCAGACGACACACAGCTCCAGGACCACCGTAAATTTTCTTACCAGCGTGAGACCGAGTTCCGATTCTCTCCAGATCAACTAGCGTTGAGAATCTCTAGCGGATCTGTCATTCGTAAAAAGCAAATCATTGATGAAATGTGCAGTTTCTATGCTGCATGCACCACTCTAAACCGTGGATCTGATGGCCAGATCTCAAAGGGATGCAGCGTTCAGGACGGCGAGTGAAAACGCCATCTTTTTGAAGGCACCTGAACGTGGTAAACCACGTGCTTGTCATCCAACTGCAGTAGACAATTGCAGAACAATGGCGCTTTCTGACTTGTTTCGGACTTTTCGCCTGCATGGCAGTATAACAGTCATCCACTACAGTAGTTTTCCTGAAGTTTTTTAACAGTTGTACCTATGGTTTGGAAAACTTCCTAAGTACGTGAAATCCTTGCTAATTCCAAACTCTTCAGCTACACAGGGCACACTATGCCACTCTTCAAGCTTTCCAATCATTTTTCAATGTGAGATCTAGTCATATTTTACACTCACTTGCAACGAATGTCTAATTCCATCACCGTACTTCTTTTTATTGTAGAGTTGATCTGCGTGCGCTGTAGTCGTCTGTGCCGTTTTGTTCCTAACATTTGCATACGCATGATTTTTCTACTGCATTGCTTCTTCATTGATCGAACACAAAGACTCCTTTTCTTCTCTTTAAATTTACATTATTGCTTAAGATTGAACATTACATTGGTGTGTTGTAGTCGAAAGTTTTTTCAACTGGTAATGATTTTTGGACAAGTGAGAAATCAAGATTGAATGTCAATACTCGATCTGCACCACTCACTGGAAAAGTCAATCAAAGGGTTTTTCATGTTCCAAAGTTTCCGATATATTGTTAACAAAAGACACATTGACGATATATATTCAATTAAGAGATGTAAGCATAATTAATGTATTTTTATTTGAATAAAATGTTTTTTTTATTTATGCTGCACTTTTTTCTTAAATTGTTTCGTCCTTTTTCATAATAAAAGAATTGCCCAGCTACTAATATTCTTACCATTTAAAATGACAAAAAAGTATTGGGTTGTTCGGAAAATAATTTCGTTTTCTCCCGACAGAGGATTTAATTGTACTTTTTTGCACCCAACTTCGCACTTAAGCCGTATAATTATTATATGCTTTGAGAGCTCATATAGCAAAGCTTGTGTGTGAAAAATTCCAATTAATTCTACGCAGTAGTTTTTGGTTGGTGCCTTTTTAAATATGGAGAGCGATAAGCAGCATTTTCGACATATCTTACTGTTTTAATATAGAAAGGGTAAAAATGCTGTTCATGCCAGAAAGAAATTGATGTGTTTGGAGAAGGTCTGTTGACAGTACGCCAGTGCCAGAACTGGTTCGCTAAATTTCGATCCGGCAATTTTGATGTCGAAGATGCACTACGTTCGGGAAAGCCGGTTGAAGCTGATAAAGAAGCGATAAGGGCATTAGTTGATGCGAACCGGCGAATAACAACAGTTTATGACCACTTGAAAGGCCTGCAATTATCCTCGAAGCTCGATGTATCGATGGTTCGCCATGTTCTCACAGAGAGAAATCTATGTCGCCGCATTGACGTCTGCGATTCGCTTCTCAAACGTCACGAAAATGATCCGTTTTTGAAGCGCATCATCACTGGGGACGAGAAATGGGTTGTATACAACAACGTCAAACGCAAGAGGTGATGGAGCAAAATAGATGAACCGGCTGAAACCATTTCCAAAGCCGATATTCACCCAAAAAAAATGATGCTGTCTGTTTGGTGTATTTTAAAGGAATCGTTTTTTTAAGCTTCTACGGGATAACACAATGATTAATTCGGAAGTCTACTGTCATCAGCTGGACAAACTGAATGATGCACTTCAACAGAAAAGGCCAGAACTAATCAACAGGAAAGGTGTAGTGTTTCATCAAAACAACGCGAGACCTCACACAAGTTTGGTCACTCGCCAAAAGCTTTTACAGCTTGAATGGTATACAATGGCACATCCACCATATTCTTTAGACCTGGCACCATCGGATTATTATTATTATTTGTTCCGGTCACTCCAAAATTTTTTAGACGGTAAAGCCTTCACCTCAAATGAGGAGGTCAAAAACCACCTCGTTAAGTTTTTTGCCAGCAAAGACAAAAATTTTATGAGCGTGGAATTATGCTACCACCAGAAAGATGGCAAAAGGTGTTGGAGCGAATGGCCAATATATAATTTAATAACGTATTTGTTTGTTATACGAAAACTGTCTTTCATTTCCAAAAAAAAAAAAAAAAAAAAAAAAAAAAACGAAGTTACTTTCCGAACAACCCAATAGAATATTATACTCACACAGGCATTCGACTATCTAAATTATTATCTTACCAAGTGCTGATGAAACAAAGGTACTATGGAAGAGAATTTTAAGTCTCCAATTAAATTTCCTTTGTAATGAGAAATCTACAATTCGAAATTCAAAGAGATAAAATATTTTTGGGGGCGAAAAAACAAGTTTTTTTTTCCATAGTAACTGTGTGTAATAGCTCGGGTTTATAAGGAAGTGGACTGTAAAACTCTGAACATAAAAAATTACTCTTATTTTTCGTAGCTGATTCACCTCACTCATTTTACATCTGCTCTTCTCAAAAGTAGTAACTAGACTCCCTCCTCTCTCACATACAAAGATGGCGCTGCTGTCTCAGCTTCATGGGTACGGAACAGAAAAAAAAACTAATGAAAAAATGAGACTTAATTGAAGGACTAGGACCTATAAAATGCTAATTTGTGGGCCGCAGAGGCTTCACCAAAATGTAATTGACAAAATTTGACAATCGCTTTTTGCAGAGCAGAAAAATTATTTCTTTTTCTTTTCTTGTAGTAATAAATAATAATTTTCATATTTCATTTTACTAAATTAAGAATTGTTGAAGACGTAAGTGCAAATTTAATTAATCAAAATTATTTTATGTATTTCAAAATTTGAGTTAAAAAAAATCGTCTTTTTTAAACATGCAGAGAAAAATATTGCTGTACATTTGCATATTTTTATTATTATTTTTCATTTTTTTCTTTTGTTTCAACATGTTATTTTACCTCTCGAGCCAAATTTTTGGATGATTAACACAAATTTCGATGCCTAACTGAAATTTGCAAGTAAAAAGATGGTTTATTTCTACGCTCACATAATGATACAACCATTTAGGAAGAGAAACGATTGTATATACAAAAAACCATTACCTTGAACGTTTAATTTCTTATTTTACTATTATTGCATCAAGTCATCGTAACGTAAAATAATCATACATTTTATGTTACCCGTTAATTTGATTATGATCTGTATTGTTATTCATTTTATAATATATCAACATAGCCTCTTCAACCATTTGTCAGAAACTCAATATAAGCCAATAAAAATAGCTAAATTTCATGATAAATTTACGTCTATATAGTTTCAAAATTAAATATAGTACTTAAATAGGTATAAATTTCTTCATTCGAACATATTTGCTTGTGCACCCAATTTGTGAATCATTAAAATATAAGAGCTATAAGAACTTACTAGGTAAGTTTTCAAGAAATACAAATTTGTGAACTGAAATCGTGTTGCAGCAATCACATTATTCAAAGGAGTATTTCAATAAATTTAACTTAGAAATTACAAGAATACATTCCAGCACTGTAATCTACAAGCTGGAGCATTTGCTACTAGTACCGGCTTGAAGAATTTAGCCAAACATTTTATAAGAGTTCTTTCCAATAACATTTTCAGAAATGAAAGCATTTCTGGTAATTTAATAATAGGTATTTTCCCGATTGCAATCTTTTTTACTAGAGAGTAGATTGTCTCTTTTAATTCTGGAAATTACCATAGTAGTTGACTACTTAAGAAAACCAGACACTAGATGCTCGTTTCTACGCACTCGAACAGACTGGTAAAATATTTCTCAGCATAGTTGAATAAGTATTAGATTATAATTTTTTTTACCTAACTTCTTTTCCTTATAAACTACAATTAGAAAAAAATTTATTTAGAATGAACTATAATATACATTCAAAAAAAATTCATACTTAAAAACAATATTTACTATCTTATAGATGAAAAATCAGTTAATCATTTATCTTTTTTTCTGTTTAAAAACTACATTTTTTTTCCATGTAGAAAAGCCTTTTGCTGTTTTCCCATCTAAGTACCCGTAGTCCTGTTAGCCATTCATCTTTTTGTTTTGCAGTTTTTGCACATCATTTCTTTTGTTCGATATCTGTGAAAGCCTATCCATTCTCCATCTTATCATCCGATATTTCCGCACGTATCACATGCGAGAGCTCAAAAAATTTCAGGAATTTTTTTTTAGTCTGTTTATATATAAGTGACTCATCTTCACTCAAATCACCAGAAAATTTTTCTTGGCTTTTGTTTTTTCTTTTTTAAAAATTAAATCCTTCGTGTTGAAAATACTCTCGATATTGTCTTTCCACCGACATCATTTCAAATAATAACAAATGCATTGCCATTAGGTCAATTTTAAAAGCCCGCTCCGAACCCAACACCAATCATTGCTGAAGTACTAAACGATATTAGCGATTGTGTGAGAACCTTTGATTATACTCCGTAAGATAGAAAGTTAGATTAGGCAAGAGAAACTGGATACAGATCGATTCAAGGTACGGGACTTTCAGCTTGAGCCAGGGTTTGTATAGGTTTTCAAGAATCAAATATTTCCAGGAGGTATCAATATTTATGTAAAATAATTTTTCTTATTTTACAAATTACTTTTAACCAAATATATACTTGTATATAATTATGTATATGCAACATTTTAATTACATTTGTAAATAACAGAAATAAATAATTGTAAAATTTAATAAGAATATTATTTTTAAGTTAGAATTACATTTACTTCAAAAGCCTTCAATGAATTTACAGCTCTACTTGAATATTTTTAAAATAATCAATATTCTTTACATTAGTGAATTATATATAGTATAAAATAATGAGTAAGTTTTAAGTTCTATTAACTTTTTGTCATCGATACTAAAAATGAAAATTTACAAAAAATCTATCTTCTGCTTTTCTAAGTTTTGTTCATATACAATATTCTGATCGTTTTGGTAACAAATCCAACGTGTAATTGACTAGCATCTTTTTGATTGTCTTTATATATTATATCAATAATAAAAAGTTTAAATGAAGAAAAAGAAAAATTTATTTTAAAAAATTTTACATTAAGCTTTTCAACAATGCCACTTCCCGAGCAACAAATAAAAAATTCAGTGGAGATGGACCAGTTACACATTTGAACTATCCATTGAAACTGCAGTAATCCACTTGTTCTTAATTCTAAGCACTTCTCATTCACTTTTTCGAACAAAATATCTTCAGTTGATCATTCCCAAAATCTTACCTCATAGTCCAATTAGTCTACAGATGATCATTTAAACTTCCATCAAAGAGAAGTACATCATTGCTAGAATTCTTAACTTTTTATTTTACTAAGTTGGAAAAACAGGTGCGTTTCCAAAAACTTACAGAAGCACACTTTTTTAGAACTGCATTGCTTGGCAATAGCACCCGTCTGGAAACATTACTTGTAAGAGGGAATTTATATTGCTACAAGAACTGTAGCTGAATCCACAGTTTAAAACTTTAATGACTCTTAGAATTGCAGACTTTAAAGTTTTTTTTTTTTGAAGGAACAAATTAATCTAAAATTTCAGAATATGCTTTGGGCTCACATTCTCTTACAGCAGGTATTAGTTAAATCATTTAGATATTTTGGCAGATACAGCCTGCTCTAATAGATGTTTTTTTAATATGAAATTTAACAGCCGATTTGCCTATATATTGGAAATACAGAAATCTTCCATACAAACTAAACATGTGGACATGTCTTTTTGCTGAACCAAACAAAAGCCAATCTTTGTATACCTTTTCCTCCACTGATTATTGAAATAATTTTTACGAGGCATATGAAATAGTTTATTTTATTCATTAACAAGCAAATTCATCTCAATTCACTGAAATTTTTACATACGCAATTTTCACAAAGGAGGGCATGGAAAGTATATTTTAACTCAAACATTTTATATTTAAATATTCAGAGAATATTATAAAATATAAAGAAAACATAAATAGAAAAAGAATAAATTAAAATCACCCGTCTGATTTCAGAACATGACGATCTTACTCTTTGGCGATTATTTCCCACATATAAATCCTACATCTCACATCCTGACTGAAATGGATCATTATGAAGATATTTCGGCTGAACTAGTGAACAGTTATGAATACAATTACAATCTAATATCGATCATGAAGCCATCCAGTGTTAATATTAAAAGCTCGTACTTAATGTTTTTGGACAATTTAATTGAAAATTTTAAAATAAAACTAGAAAAATATTTTCTAACAAAAAAAAATATATGCATCAAAGTAAAAATTGCAGGAATAAGTCACGATTTTTAAGGAGTCAAGTCTAAATTTCAAGAGTTTCAAAAGATATTAAATCATTTTTCAAATTCCAGGAACAGTATGAATTCTAGTGAGCATTGGGGTCATACACAACTAGAAAACTTTATAATTCTCCAATAAAAACCTCGCGATTTCTCTCAAATAATTTTCATAAACGATCCCAGGCTTCATTAACATGGTATGTAGTGAATGTAACTTCTAGGCTTCAATACTTGAAACTATGAAAAGGAGAGGACATGGAGTTGAGACCGGAGGTGGTGCTTAAGAAACTATTTTTGGATTCATGGGACTGGTGTGATGGTACTGTCATGCCACTTGGGGATAAGCAACAGGAAAAGTAGATGTAGTTTTTTTGTTCCCTTCAAGTTGGATGTGAGCCATACTGTAATTCTCACTTTTTTTTGCTTTTCTAAACCCCTATTATTTTTATTGCATTTAAAAAGCTAAATATTTTTTTTTTGGATAGGATCTTAGAAAAACCTGCCTTATCCACACAGAAATATCTTTGGGTACACTCAAAATAGTGATTCAATGCTCCTTTTTTTCCATTCAATTTATGAAATTTTATACAAAGCTCAGTTTTTTCGATACAAACTGTAAATATTTTTTTTAGCTTATTTTGCAGGGGAGGAGGGCAAATTTATTATTTACAAGCTAAATACTTCATAATTGATAATATATAGGATAATATAACTCTTGATCAAATATTTCAAGAATATTAAAAAATCTGAAAATTATTAATTCCATTCGTTATCTTAGTGTTATATTTCTAAAATAAATCCAATAAACTGCAGTGGATATAGAAAGTTTTTGCATACTAATTGCAATTTTTTTGAGGTTTTATGCAGAAAACACTATTTTCTTTTAAATAAGTTTTTACATTACATTATTTTTAAGCATAACTTTAATGCATTAGATTATTGCAAAAATATAATTTTGTAGAAGTTAGATTAAATTCAATTGAGTGAAAATGTTCAAAACAATAACAGTGAAGAATCAATACTTCAAATTAGTAAAATGACTTATAAAACTATATAACAGCAAGAATAATTATATTATTTAATAACTTATTTAAATATACATATAACCCATTTTAAATTTTGTAGTTGACCGACTTATATGTTCAGTTTCATAATAAAACAATTTGATTTCTCTTTAATGATACTACCATCCACTTCATAAATTGAGTCATTCAGAAGAAATGGGACCAACTACAAAACAGAGCTCAAACTTTTAAAGAGAATAGAGGAGTCTAACTTTACATTGCACTTCTTCCCCATCACAACTAATATCCATGTGCCTTCTACCGTTATAACAATATCTAGAATGCCAGCAGTTGCTTTGTTTTTCCAGAATGAATCAAGTTCCCAAATGTTAAATGAAAAATAAATCAAATAAAAAAATTGGAAAATATCAGATAAAAAAATAAAAACAAACCTTTGTCAGAAACGAAAGTTCACAAAAGACTTTTTAGAATTTCGTGGTAAAATTTTAAAATATTCATTGATTATGGTGCGACATTAGAAATTAGTTAACAAAAATGAGTACTTACAGCATTTTCATGGCTACCATCACAGCCAGACATATTAGAAATGCACAGTATAATTGAAAGGCTTGATAATGTACAAGGTATGTTTTTAACAAAATTACATCATACAATATTCATTAAAATTACTGTTTTTGATAAAATTAATAATCTCAAATATTAAAAAAAGTTTAGCATTTTAGTCAAACGAATAAAGTTTGTTACGCATTTTCAATTAAAATGCTCGTAGCTTTATTACATTTAGATGGTACTTATAGATTATAAACTGATTACCAAAGCCATTCTAGGAATTTTAAATTGATGATAAATTTCATTTAATATAGAATAAAAGGAAACATGAATGCATGCCAGGCAAAAGTTTATTTAAAAATGAAAAATATATACAAGCAAAATGCTTATTTTTAGACTGCATAAGATATATATAAATGCAATAAATAACATTTTGATTTTTTTGCACATGAAATTGTTAGTATAACAATATTGTACTAAAAGAAGTAATGGAAATATTTCAACATGTAGCTTTGATGTACAAAATATTAGCATATATAATCACAGAAGATCACAAATTTCTGAATTACTCATAAAGTACATGAAATCTTAGCAATTAAAATAGAAACTTTCAAGTAAAAAATTATCAATAAAATATATATGTAACTAAAGTAATGAAATGCCTAAATCTGATCTTTTCTATTTCAAAAAATATGTTTGTGTGAATTAGAGACTACATTTCTATAAAATACAATATATACATTAACTATTTTTTGTACATTTAGCATAATTCAAGCATTCTTTCTAGCTGAATCATTGCAAGGCACTATTGGAAAGCTATAAGATATTTAAATGCTTGTCTGATTAAACTGTCATAAAAAACTTCTAAAATATATATTAAATAAAAATACAGTACTGTTACAAATATTAAAAAAGAATTAGCCTGAAACCACTTCACTAAGAATCTTATATATATATCACTTGTTACTAATGTGTAAGTAGTACTTGTAAACACAATTACATAATATCAACACAACATTGTGAACATCAAATTACAAATGAAAAGTGACAAAAAGTTCAAGTAAGGCCAAATCTTAAGTACAAATAGATTAAAACTTTACAATACTGTAAATTATACAATAAGATCAAGTAATTTCAGAGAAAATAATAAATCTTGAAAATGATACAGGAATGTACTTGCATACGGGAATAGATGAAACTCTTAAAACTTAAAATAGGCTACATTCTATGTACACTAAAATGTAAATTAATTACTTGAATGATGGAGTGATTTTAAACAGGTTTATGTTAGTTTAACTGCAATTGCAAATAGCTGGTTTCTGCTGTGATACATTTGCAATGAAATCACTACCAAAGCAGTAATAAATAATGTAATTCTAAATGTCATTCTGTGTATGATTTATCCTGAAACATTAAATATATTCATGTTGAGAAAAATGCCAACTGTCTAGTTTATGTATTACTTAGGAGAACCTTAAAAATTATCCACATATTTAAATGATGAATAAACATTAAATTGCATGAATATGCACAGTGTGATCAACTTTGAAAACGATTTTAAACAAATGTTCGAATGAAAATTTTCTTTACAATCAGTGCACATAAAACAAGAAACTATTAAACTCAATGATATAATATGAATTTAGGGTGTTTATATTTGCCAAAGCACACAAATATACATTGAAAAATTATTTCAATTCAGTAACGAGACTTTTCAACTTGTCTTGATTTGCTCCAAGCAGTTCACCAACCTAAGAAAAGTAAAGCATAAAATATTTGGTTAATATTTAAAAGAAATTATCAATATAAAATTATAAACATCAAATTAAAGAGTTCAAACTTTAAAACTATGATAATTTTTATAATTTTAAATCTATTATAATTTTCATAGCATACTTGAGGATATAAATATTAGAGATGTAAATAAAATTTCATTACAGTTATTTAATAATGTGTACCAAAATATGTTCAAATAAATTTTACTTTTCTCTCAAGAATTTATGTACCAAATAATTATCACGATTTCCAAAAGAAACAGGCAATTTAAGGATTAAAAGCTAAATTTTTGTCAGTGCAGACTTTCTGCAAAAGCTACATAAATTTGCAATTTGAGATGAATATATAATGGCCGACTTTGATAATTTGGATTCTACTTCACAACAGGATTCATTAATGAATATGAAAGAATAGCATTTTGAAAATTGCACACAGTGTACAGTTAGCTAGTTATTTTTACTAACAAAAGTACCAGAATGAAAGATTTTAATCTTTCACTCAGTTTAATATCTTGTGATGATTTTTTTTATAAAATAGAAAGAATACTAGACATACAAACTTCCAAATTTAAAGAGTAAATAAATATATTTTCATTGAGTTATAATTTAGTTGCATAAAGTGGAAGCATATGATGACACTCCATTTAAATTTAAACAGAATTTTATACCTTTATTTATAGAAATTAAAAAGTTAAAAATAATGATACAAGCCTATGTTTACAATGATCAGGTTAAAGGTTTTCCTTGATCACCTAAATAAACATTAGAATTTAAAATTATTCATTCATATATATTTTACAGATATAGTTACACGAATTTACTCTAGCAGAAGAATTCCTATGTAAAAAACACTGTAAATAATCTTTCACAAAAATGAGGCATTCAGGGTTATTTTAGACCACCAGTCAGTAATAATGACTTTATAAAATGAAAATAATCTTTATTATTTTATAAAATCATATCATTACTAGGTTATTTGAACATTTTGAGCAAAACTTAGTAAATGGTAAATAATACACCACTTTCTTATGACTACAATAACAGGTCTCTTTGATAGAAATATTTTCGGAATTTTATAAAAATAACTTATTTATTCATAATTTTTTAAAAATAAAATAATGCATTAATCATTTTTTTTTTTACAATGACAAAAACAAAGATGAGATTTATAAATAGCAAGCCAAGACATCCCCTTTTTGGTAACTGAGGATTCCAGTAGAAAACATATCCAATTTTCAGAAGAAGGAGAGAAAAAAAAAAAAAAAAACTGCAATTTGAAAACAAGTTTAGTTTGTTTTATCTGTTGCTCAAAGGCATTTCTGGAAATAAAACAGTACTTACCAATTCCTTACCTTTGTCCAAAACACTAAGCACCACAAAATAAGGTCTTAAGAATATATGACCTTATTTCAGTTGAAGTAATATAAACTTGAAAATTTACTTTAGATAAAATATTAAACAATGAAATTACATTAATTTCCTGCATATATTCCTCACTGGTAACTTATTGGGAAAGACAAATACTTTATATACTCAAAATAATTTTATAATATTTAAAAAATAAAATCCTTTGAGAATATAGAAATTGGAAAGCCAATGCTATATTCATTTTTCTCTAAATTCAACAATCATGAAATAGAACAATTTTAAAAACAAAAAGCCACGTACCTATTCTCAAGGAAAGCAGAATTCTTGAATTGTTTTCCCTTATTCACATTACAAATAACTTTGCGATCAGTTTAAATCTTTATTAATTATGGTTTAAATAAATTACAAATATAATAGTCAAACTTTGAATGAAAGGCGGTCTAAATTGTAAATCAGAAAAGCTTCCTGAAACAGCATGACCTGGTATATGTATCATTTTCTCCAATCTTTTCAATTAACTCACAAAATTTCCAGAAATTCAATGCTGAGGATCTATTCAAATTAACTAATAACAGGTTCTAGAACTTCAGAAATGTCTAAGCACTTCCAGCGCAAGTACTGCTGATGAATAATACGAATCAAACTAATGCTTTTAATCAAAATTTTCTGATCTTTGGCACAAGGGTAAAAATTACCCCTTCATTCTTACCACAATTGTTTCTGTGTGGATCCACCAGCTGTAATACATTTAAAATTTTCCACCAAAAATTCTTTCCATTAATGATATTTTCAACTCACTTGTATATGTATATATATATATTTGCCAGTAGCTGTGCCACAGATACAATCAATATTAAATTCTACACTGCATAGCTTTTATCTACTCCTCAAATAAAAATCAACACCTGAGCACTATCTGATACATCCATTGACTCATTTAAGACAGAGAAACTAAAGATATCTGATTTCTGACAAAAAAAAATACACATTTGTGACATCTACCTTCAGTGACAAGGTGTTAACTGATAGTTTTTAATAAATTTCATTTTGTAAGGTACAGTTCTTTGGCTATTGCAATTACACATTCTTTGATCACTTTGCCATTGGTGAATGATTTTCTATATTTTAAGATTTCAAGAATCACAAAAAAGCGACACAGGTTGCAGTCTTTTGTCCTGTATTGCTTTTTGTAAATAAATATTGCAGCGATTGCACTCAGCACTACAAATTGATTTGTTTCATAATAATGTTTAATGTTAAGATTCTTTGAGAACAGCTATGGTTTTAATTGCAAATCAACATGGAGCCTTATTATTGGATTGAATTAAAAAAAAAAAACAAGTCAAACCTAAGATTTGTTATATATGAGTACTGAGTAGTTAAGCCTATTTAAAATAAATCTCTGAAGCACTAATTTACTTCTATAGAATATTTATACTATGCTTTTAAATGTACTGCTTGATTCACCCGTTAGTCTAGGAGAGGTTAATAGCAACAGAGCAGCGATAGTTACTAAAGGAGAGCACTCAACCTTTTACAAGGCAACCACAACAAAGGAGATGAGGAAGATGTCTCCGATGTCTCATTAACAAGGTACCTCGGAACTGAGACATCAGTGTTTACCTAATGAAGATGAACACCACGAGAGTATTGCTGGTAACAAACCTAGGAGCATTTCCCTTCAATAATAATCCTACCAGGAAAGCCTAACTCACACATATCAGAATACATGTTTCACATTTATATAATTATTTCGAAATAAAGCAATCAACAATCATATGTGGGCAATGCAATAACAGTTTATTGATAATGCATTCCTAAAGAATTTGAGACAAAGAACATGAACATTCAAGTTTCAGGAGTCAATGGCTGATCATATTTTCTTCAGAATAAAATAAGAGAAATAACAAAAAATGTTTTTACATTTGAATAAATTTCTTCAACATATCTTTTTTATGCACTATGCTTCATGACACACAAAGTAGGAGCCGACTGTGTAGGAGGAAATTTACATGTAAAGAGAATTCTTAGCAAAGAATTTCTTCCAAAACATTTAGGAAGATAGATAATTAAAAATATGCATAAAACAATAAAACCACAGCATTTAAATTTGTAAAATATAACTATTGTATATAAATTAAGTGTGTAGATAAATTAGGCCAAATACACACAGTATTGGACATTAAAGTAAATTTTAATATTTAATAAGTCAAACTCAAGTCACATGAATTTAACTATGCCATACATTAAAAATCATTAATTTTCAATTTCTTGTGTTGATTCAATAAAAAATTATACAAAATAAATTTGAAAATTATGCCTCAATTGTACATAATTATAATCATATAAAAATAACTTACTTTATCTTTGTTTTTCAAGAAGACGAACTTAGGAATATTGGAAACATCATATAAAGAAGCAACATCCTACAATTCAAATGAAGAAAAATTTATAAACATTGACAAAATACATGCTAAAATTAAAAGTCGAATAGCACGGTAAAACTGAGTATTACGGTCTCACTTTGGTGAATTATTTTTTCGCAAAGCGTTTTGGAAATTGATTGGCAACCCAAAAAGGGGGCCAATCGGAGAGGAATTGGCCTGAAAAAACAGCGGGAGCTTCACCCGACTTGAAATTTCCCCTCCCCTCTTAACACCAAATAAGAAAACAACCACCATGCAAATAAAGTGGGGTTTCACCCAGATTTCGAATTGCTAAGCCTAACCACATGCAAGAAAACAGTAATAGTAAAAATAATTGATTAAAGATTCTGTTTAAAAATATTTCAGAATTAAAATTAAAGGAAATAGAGAAGCAAACAATTATTTATAAAAACATCTAGTTAAAAATAAATAAAATAATGAATTTGAGTTATTAAAGATATGTAGTGAGATGATTTGTAACGTAAAAAGGTAACAAAATCTAGAATAAATTTAAAAAATAGATTATAATATCTATTATTGGAAATTCAAATACTTAACATACAATTCTAAGAGTTCTATTCCTGCGAAAATAAAATTCTTACCTTCATTTTTTCGTCCGGCGCTTTACATGCACAGCAAAATCAAAAATTAATATAAAAGATGGTATTGAAAATCGGGCGCTATAGCCACAGCTAAATACAAAACATATATAAAAGACAGGATTGAAATTCTTGCGCTATATTCACAGCGAATATAAAAGACAATATTGAAATTCCGGCACTATATCCAAACCGAAATAAAATTGTGAATATAAAAGACAATATTTATATTGCGCGCTACATCCGAAGTAAAATAAAATATAAATATCAAAATATAAGATTTAAATTACTGCGCTTTACATCCGATAAAAAAATCCAAAATAAAAATGGTTAACGTTTCCGGGATGTGTTGTGACGAGACATTCCAACAATATATTTGGTGACATATTTGGCGACCAATCGTTTTTGGCGATGTTTTGGCAAAAAATTTGGTGACGAAAAACAATCGCCAAAAATTAACAGATTTGGCGATTTTCTGTGCTTTAGAGGCGAGACCCTAATACTTAGTTTAGCCGGGGGATTTGATATTGATGCAAATTTCAATACCGAAAGGATCATGATTAGTATGACTTTAAAAGAGTCAAATCAACTGCACTAATATTTCTGAATCGCATATTGTTCTTGGGTGCTTGACGGCTACAATTGTTAATTCCACAGTTTAAATGAACAGTAAATTCTACAGTTAAATAGCAAGTAATTCTAAAGTTAATTAGCAAATAGACAAACAATGTTATACATGGGTTCTACTTTATGAAAATGAATAAGCAATTGTTATACCAATAGAAAATAACATTGTTGAAAGTAAAAGCATTCCAGAGAGCATTTACAAGGCTATTTATATGCTAAGACTCTGTAATAGGAGTCTTACAAGTCTTTGTTGACTTGTCAGTATAAAAGCATAGCCAGAAAACTTTGACTGGCTAGATAAAATTTTAATTAAATGTGACTAACAATGATACTTCCCATATAAATATTATACATTTTCAAGATTTGAATACATAAGGGTAATTAGACACAGAGGGACTATTATGACTATTTTCACACTATTTACATAACTACTACAGACAATTGAATATTATAATAGGATAAACAGTACAAAAAAGCAAAAACGTAACAGTAGCATGCCAATAATTTGCACTTGAAATCTTTTGATCTACTTACTCACTTATTACCAAAATGAGTTAAATACTTTAAACTACCTTTATAAATTTATGAATGATGGCAAAAATGAACATTACAGTTATGACAGTGATATTGAGATTTTTTCCTAGCCAATTTTAAATAAAGTAAGCACAAGAATTCGGTCAAACATAATAGGTGTAAAATGCCTTTCTCTAAATAGCAATCGCGTAAAATATTGATAAAAACAGCATTTTTAAGTCCTTAAATGGCAAGACATCACAATAAACTTATTAAAAATTGACTTTCTTAAAAAATTTTTATGAAAATAAAATTTATTAAACTACAAGTATAAAATTTCCAGACTTGGTTTCCTTACTTAGAATTCCATTAAATGACATCAATTTAACAAATAAATCAGATATAAAGAGCTTTAAATTTTTTCAAATAGGTGATCTTAATTAGAATTCTATTAAATAACATTTAAAAATGAATATATTTTTAATGGAATTTACATGCTCAAGGTTGGATTTGAATTTAAGCTCTGTGAAACAGATAGGTGATAGGTTTCTTGTGACACAACTTTGGGATATAATTTGACAGATAAATAGTCAACATTTGATTTGACATAAAAGTAACCAATCACAAAAATTTTTGGCTACTTCATACAAACAAAAGTAGATAAATATATGTTTCTTCTTAAATTTACAGAAACCTTGCTTATGCAGAAAATATTAATTTTCATGAATGAATTTTTTTTTCTCTAATAAGAAACAATGGGAAACAGACATTTTAGTAATTTCATGAATATAAAATTAGTGTAAATCTTTTTATAACTGTAACTATGATTAAATAAATCTGACACGGTAAATTTAATCTTATAACGAAATATAAACTAACATTTCTTTCATATATTTAAATCATAAATCTAGATATTATAATGTACAATTACAAGTGAATTTTAAACTTAACTTTGAAAATAAATAACTAATCTGAATGGATAAAATGTAACTAAATTTATACACGTTTCTCAAATCAATTTTCTTTGCATAGAGAATAACAGAAATTTTACCTCTACTTCATCAACATCTACTTTAAGAAACAAGACATCACTGTGTTCTTGAGATAACTCCTAAATAAATAAAAATTCTTTAACATGTTTTAATAATTTACATTTAAAATATCAAATCAAAATAAAGAATATAAAATAACCTCAAAAAAAGGTGCAATTTGTTTACAGGGTCCACACCAAGTAGCATGAAAATCAATAACGACCAGTTGGTTTTCACTAGCAGAATTCAACTTTTGATCAAAATCATCCTATAATGAATAACAAACATTAGATTAATATAAATTTATAATATTTTGGCCAAAATTTAGTAGATTCTTCTGTTTTTCTTAAACTCCAATGAATATATCATGCTTCAAAAATCTTGAAATGCAGTTACCGTTAACATTTTGACTACCACAATAACTATCAACTTTAATATAGATAATTGATAATTAATGATTTACCATACAAAAAACTTTATTCTACTTGAATCTTCTGGCACTTACTATCAAAACTGCAAGATTGACAAGTTCAGACTGTTGAAGAAAGTTCATGTTTCACTTCTAAATTCTATGATGAATTACAATGTGCAAAAATTCATTTGTAGTTTTAGTAACACTTGTCTATTTTACAAGTTTATTTTTAAGTGATTGTGCACGTAAAATTTTGCTTATTTTCACACAATTTAGAAGTTAATTAGATGTTATTAAGTTGTTTAAATTTCGGAACTATAACTTAAAGTTTATTTATATATTTGAAAGTTACTTTCAAGTTTTACTTTTTAACTTGAAAATAACTTTCAAAGCCCCTAGAGAAGTTGATTAGGTAATTACCTTTATTTTGTGTTTTGCTAATTTATATAGTAAAATATAACTTATTAAGTATAGTGTAGAGGTATTTTTAATGTTTATTTTGGAATTGTATTACTCAATAAACTAAAACTCCTAAAAACGTATGTCATTCACGTTTTTGATTCATGACGTAGTTAATTTCAGCTTGGTTTTGTTGTATACTGCATATTCTTAAAGTATTTTTCTTCTTTTGATAAATTAAAAAATTGATTGCAGTTATTTTTTACTATCCAATTACATATAATAGCATAGACTTTGAGGTTTATATTTGTTTTTTAATATGTGAATTTTATAAAATATGTGTAGTTAAGTTTGTAGTCTTTAATTCTTTACTAAGTAAACATAATCAAATAATCAATATTTCAAATCGAAAATGGCACAAGATTACAGTATTCAAAGTTGGAGATAGAGCGCAATTGGAATTTTAAAGACTGATTTGACTGCGACTTGTTTGATTTGGCAAGATTTAGAGGTTATTGGTTTTCAGACATTTTACATTTGGAAACCTTGTAATCTTGCCATTGGAGATATTTTTGCTAATCGCTTCAACCTCATTACATATCCTACGATTTTACCTCCATGCCCATCATATCTATCCAAATGTTCTTAATGTGGTATCGAAAGGTCATTTTAGTCAAATGATTTTTGCCACATTAATTCAGCAAAGTCAATTCTAGATAACAACAAGCTGTACCTTAAATGTTGTTTCAGTAAAATCCCAGTATATATAATACAATCAGCAAACTTTAAAAAAGTCACAACAGAAAAATGAGATGAAGGCGTCAAAGAGTGTTGCCAATGACAAAACAACATTCTTATAAATTGTTGTGCAGAATACATGTAAAAATAAAGAAAATGGAAGCATTAAAATGGCAAATATAAACATACTATAAAAAATGTATTTAATCATAAATCAATAAACATGAAAAGCAAGCACTTATAAACTCCAAATTGTTTTAAAATTTTCCCAATCATTATTCAAAATAAATTTACCAAAGAAAATGAGTTCCAAATAAAATTTGTAAATTCTAAAGCTTTTTAAAATTCACTGGTTACTACACTGGGATTAATACATTTAATTGCATCAATAAAAGCATTAATTTTAATAAAAGCATAAAAAGATAATTGAAAAATTACCAATCTAAAATACAGAATTGAATCATTTCAAATAAATTTGAACATGAAATATTAATCATAATTTCTTACGACAAGATATCTTTTTTCATTTTGCTAGAACTTAGAAAATTGTTATTCAAATTAGAAAGTAGTTATGTTATAAAACCAAATCAAAGCTACTAATTTTATAACTGATTTCAACACAGAATCAGAAGAAATTTATATTTTACAACTTTCTATTAAATAAGTAGAATGGTGCTATTTACACTATCACTAAATAACTTCATTATGCACCTGGATAAAGTATATACCATGTTTTCAGAAATAATTAAAAGTTCAGCCACAATAAGTTTTACTTTTATTTTGTAGCATATTTAAGTTTTATTCAGAAATAAAATAGAAGTAATATGAATAAATAGTAATATTATAGAAGTATGGAGATAAATGAATTTGTATAAAAACCACCTATCTGCAATATAAAATTTTAATAAAACATTTCAATCTGTAAGCCATTCGTTGTTAATAACTATATTTTCTACAAATTAATATCTTATAAATATTCGACTTTCAAGTAAATTGATTTATAAATGATTAAAACCGGAAAGTGGTTTTAATAAAGTTAAAAACTAATTTTACATTATGAATTTATTTTTGAAAGGAAAGAAATGTCAACCAGATTTGAAACACATAAGCAGATGAAGACAGATACAATTTGACAAGAAAAAAAAATTGATGTCATTTAATTTAAGATAGTTTCTCCTACATCTAGCAATTCAGTTATTAAATGTTAGCTTTGATTCGGAAAAGGCATATGAGTGAAATATCGGTAGACACAAATCAACAAATACCAGCATATATCAAGGACATTTAAACACAGTAAAACGAAATGTTTCATTAAACGAAAAAAAAAATACCCTAATGTTGTAGATCGACATCGGAAGGGGCAAATTCGCATAAGAATGGGACATTTCTGTTTAAAAATTATAAATTACAGAAACTAGTTATAAAAGTTATATTGTTACCTTGTCTTGAACTGCATGAACCATTTTCACGCTACCTGTATAATACCTGGACTACAAGAGAATGAAAGATACTTAGAATAGACAACACCTATTGCAATACCACAACGTAACAACGGAAAGCACGCGCTGGAATATAACGTCAAGGTTACTGATTAAATCGATAAACGCAATCGTATCGTGAATATCTTTGCGAACTTCTCTTCCTCACAAATGACTAAAAATTCCGCTCAACTTTTTGACTGATCAAGAAAACCAATAGAAACAAAGTGACGTCAAACGTGATAAGACAAAATCTTAAAATCTTTATCTATCTGAAAATCCATGACGAATGTTGATTTTGATAATACTTACTTTGATAATCAAATAGATTGAAATTATACTTATCTTTGAGCAGTATCATGCTAAAAAAAATAGAGCTGAAACTTACTTATGGATTTCACAAATAGAAAAAGTGGAAAATTATCAAAATTTTGACCAATAAACAAATGTTTGCGCTCATTGCATTTAGGCTTAACTAGGAAAGCAAACTCAGGAATTGACGACTTAATCTTTTTTAAATTAAAAATAACGAGGATGTGTTGCATATGTAAAAAAGAAAGTCATGTATCTCTATGAATTTTTATCAAATAATATATGATAGAAAGTAGTGAAATCCATCTTAAAAAGACTTAGTAATTTAGTATTTTTGAAAATAACTTTTCATTTTTTAAGAGTTATTATTTTTTCAATAATACTTGAAGACTTCTGCTAATCCTTTCAAATTAGAAATTACTATAAAATATTAGTGTAATAAATGAATAAATGTAAGTTTTAAATATTACATCATTTTGGCCATGGATTGAAATGTTTTTCTTTCTTTTTTTTATATCATATAGCATAAAAATGCTGTCACAGGTGATTTTTGCTTTTAAAATGTATAAACATAAATTTTAAAAGCAATAATTGAAATTTTTTTAGTATCATTAAGCTGTTTTTTCTAAAGTATTACAACAGAAAATGTTCTTATGTTTATTCTGAGATACATTCATACAGTAAATAGTTCATACTGTAATCAAGAATTTTATGCAGTTTTATTTGTATAATTATTCAGCATATCATACCAAAAAATAATATCAAACGTAATGAGATTCAAGGTAGTTATTATGATTACAATCTAGGTGATAAGGACATCAGTACTCAGCACTTTTCTGTTGTACATAATGTCCTTTACAAATCCTTAGATAGAAAGTCTAACAGTACTGTAACAGGTATTATATTAGGTTATATGAGTAGTTAAAATATAAGAACACCTTTTTCTCTGAAATTGTCAGTAAAAAGGCTGTGAATATGTTCTTACACCCCAAATAGCAAAATAACTTGGCTCAATATCAACAATCTTGGCCCAGATAACCTCAATAATGGGCGTTAAGATTTTCCTTATATACAGCATGCCAAGGCAAGCCCAATAAAAGATCAATAATGGGCATCAAGTTTTTCCCAATATTGACATTCCAAGACTGGTCTTATTATGGGGGCTAAGATTTCCTTAAAGTCGTAAATACCAAGGTAAACCGATATTGGATCAATAGTTGGTGTCAAGTTTCCCCCAATATTCCATTGTTGCTCTTATAGTTCCTGAAGCACTAAGATAAAGTTCAATTGTTGTTTATAATGGTTCAATTTGTTGTTTATCAGGACTGGTAATTTCAGAAAGCTGCTTCATTTGTATGTTTGTTTTTATAATATTTACAATAACAATATATGGTTACCATTAAAATTTGTTATCAATTTGAAATTAAAATTACATTACTAATCAAAATTTTTCTAATTTACATGTTTATAGAAACATTGCATTTCCGTATTAATGAGCAATTTTTCTGTACAGTGAAATCGAGACTTAAATATTCTTGACAATAACTAAGAAATATATTATATCGTATATTAGTTGCTTAATTCTCCAAAAGGCATTGTTAACCAATTATTCAGTCACTTGACAATCCTAGACATCATCAATTAATAAAAAAATCTTCAACATTCCATAATCTTAGAAATTGTTTCAATTTATAATGCTATTCAATAAAATCAAAATTTAAAAACTATAAAAACCAAGAAATCATAAACTTCTTGTTTTTAATGAAAAAATAATATTATTTCAAGCAATATATAGCTATATTGTAAAAATTACAGCTAGAATATGCAATAAATAAAAGTTTTTCAAAGAGCAGTAGGAAATAAATCTTATTTATCAACCAGTTTCAAAATTATATAGTTAAAATAATTGAATAAAGTTACACTATAAACTTAAATTAAATGTCTTTTTAGGAGGTTATTCAAAATTGTGGGTAAGCGCAAATAAATGCAACCCTATTTCTCTTGTTTTTCTAAATAGGAACTGCTCTTATATAGCTGCAAGGTTATCTTAAAATAATTTTTCGCGTGTGAAATATTATTTTTCATGAAGATCTTGTTAGTCTTATATACGTGATGTATATCAGTCGCCAGATACCTTTTTGAACGGGTAAAGGATTGACAATAGTACATGTTCTACATGTACATGGCTACTTCTCCCACAGCAATAAACTTTTCTAGCAGACAGTTTTTGCATGAGATATCAATTTTTTATCGAGAGAGAATATGTAGATTTATTTAGGATAACAAGAAGAGCTTGGTTATAGAAAGTAAATTTTACAGCATTAATGAAATAAATTGTTCTCTTGAACCAAAGAAAATCTACCATGATTCAACTACTGAAGGAGGGGTATCACGCTTCCTCTCTTGAATGAGTTAAAAGTACTCTAAAACGAGTTTTAAAATCCTAGGAGCTATGAATAAAGCTTAAATGTGTACATATAACTATTATGTTAATCAATGCATCCTTTATCTAAAGTAAAATATTTCAAAAATTAAAAAGCAGCTTCAATTAACTGCATATTTTAAAATTTTAATTTCCAACCATTTTCTTATAAATTTCTTCTGTATTATTAAATGATCAAATCATAATTTAGTTTTCATATTAATGATTTCAAGATTTTAAATGAACACTTCTTTTGTGTGTGTAGAATGTAATTTATTTCTTTAGAACACTTCCTATCAAGTTTTATTTTTTAATCCCTCATAATTTGTTCATTTATTGGAAGCGCTTGATTGGTTTTCCTTAATAAATTAACCTAAGTTTTTCACTAAATCTCCTCAAAATTACTGCCAGAACTATACAAAAACAAATGGGACCCGATAAGGATCTATGCCGACTAATATTTAATGTTTTTGATTTACAAACATTATTTTGCACTTAGAGATATATTGAAAACCTTATCAGAATTATCAAATGAACCTTATCAGAATGTTTGCTTGTAATGAATGAAAAAGTAAATAATTCCTTAAGACCATTTAAAAACACCGAAAGATATAAGCACTCTTAGAATTATTATATTAGCGAAAAATAATCCATATAATATAACTGATTGTACTTTTTTGCAATACAATTTGTATATTTGTTGTATCTATAAACTCTCTGATGTACATGAATGTTGAATAGTATATATGATATCCCCTTAGAAATCAATGTCTAGTAATTCAAATAAAACCATCATAATTATTTTTTCGAATCTGACTTATTTGTTCTTAACGTTTGTAGACTAATGAAAATAGAAATATTCTTAAAATATTCTGTATATATTTTATTTATATTCTTATAAGTATTTTATAATGCATTTTAAGATGCCCATTTCAAATTCCCAAGAAAGTAAGTAGAATATGACTCGTTATTAAGAAAATAAATTAATTGAGAGTGTATTTATTTTAAATTTTTTTACAATTTCCTTTAATTACCGTGGAAAAATTTAAAGCCCACAAAACTGATTAATAATGAAAATATACAATTAGTTAATAAAAATGTGTAAATAAATATTTAAGAAAATTTACATGGTAGTTTTCTTTGTTACACAATTTCTTGAATATTAAAATTTTTTAATGAACATTTTGACAAAACAGTTTTTTATATCGAATTATTTTCCCAAACAGAAAATACTAGAAAAATCAATTCATTAATTCAGAACAAAATATGAATATTCAATTTTTAAACGCAAAATTTTAATCCAGACTCTGAATTTTGTTTTGTGCAGTTAGCATTTTTGTCTTTTGTTGTGACATCTGACTCATAAATTTTATTTTAGAAAATTTTATTTAGTTATGTATTGTTCCTTCAAGAAACCTTTTATTGTGGACAAAAAGGATTTTTGAATATACACTATAACGCAAGTAAAACCATACTTCTAATTAATAAAGAAATATTGCAAATATTTTCTACAAATGCAACTTTCTCAATGAAAAACCAAACAATATTTCCAAAATACTTTCAATATGATAAAAAGTTTCAATTTTCATCTGATTTCAAATTAAAAATAATTAAACGATAATTCCCCAGGAAAAAAGCTAATGTGATAAATTTGTTTTCCAAAATCAAAATTTCTGTACTATACAATCCTTGTATTGTGATTAAATTTCAATTAAATTGCAAAAATATATTACATAATTAAATTAAATATTATTTTTGTTAATTTATTACATATTTTTTGATTGTATGATTTTAAAGAATAAATTATTATTTAACGTTTGAAACTCAAAGTTAAATCATTACTAAGCACAAAGCAAACTATTTTTCTTATGATTTATTACTTTGTATATAATTCTTATTTTTGATAAGAAAACCATATTATTTTGCTTACCTAAGCAATTTCAAAATGAAAGCAATTAAAAAAAAATTGTACCTCATATTCAAAATAAATGATTTCTTAAACTTTGAATACGATATTCATTTGTAGTGATATTTTTTATTTTTTTATAAATTAAAATTGCAATTTACACTACCGTAATTTTTTATTAAAAAGAAATATTAGAAAGATGTTTATGAGATATAAAAAATTTTTAATCAGCTAATATAAACGATATAAGTTTTTGCTAGTGTTTTTTACTTTACCGTAAAATAATTTCTCTCTAATCTTAATATTCATCATATTTATGTGTTAAATCATTTGGATTGTTTAATGGTTTTTGTTCTTGCCTGCAAATGCAAAAGTTAAAATTGATAAAGCAAGCGTTCTCAATGGAGTTTCATTCTTTCTACATAAAACAATCTTTCGTGCAAACTCGTATTTTGCTTAGGATATTTTGTTTCACTATTTTTTGAGAGAATGTTTTCTCATTCGGTTGTCATGACAAGCATTTTTTTTTATTATAGATTTTTGATCCATTTTTTTACAACTTAAAAGGCATGTATTTAAATAATGTACCTTGGAACAAAAAGAATGCAGTTTTTCCATCTTTACTCGAATCTTTTTTTATCTAATCATAAAGACAGCAAGAAAAAATTGTGAAGTTCTTGTTTACAAATTTAAGAGTATGAGGAAATCGAAACATATCAATGAAAATTATAAAATTTTAGAAAAAGTTTCCATTTAAATACACTTAACGTCAAAAAAATACTTCCTATTGATTTCCTCCAATCATTTTAAGTACGTATTTTACATTACTTTTAGTAGACTTTATTTAAAATACTTGTACTTGTTACAAAAACAAGAATAGATCAGTGGTTATAAATACGATTAAAAATGATATTTGTTAAAAATTAAATCTTGCATAGTTGACTCTTGTAATGTAACATTGTATAGTTGACTTTTGTATTGTAATATTGTATAGTTGACTCTTGTAATGTAATATTGTTTAGTTGACTCTTGCACATGTTAATCAATACAATTAAGAGCATGTTTCTTATTACTCGAAGTTTTAGAATGGAAACTAAAATAGAAAGTGATATTAATGATTAAAATACTTTAACTGTATGAATTATTTAATAAAATGCTTTCCTCTCATATTTGCTATAAATATTTAAAAAATTAGGTATATCTTATGAAATACATCTTCAGTACAGAGTTATTAATTTTAAAAGCTCTTTCAGTAAAATTTTAGTGAATGTACATAAACTGATGCCCAAAAGCATTAAATGTTGTTATTAAATCAGATTATTGAATTTTAAATGCTACTAAAAATACATGTATAAAAATTGCTATTTAAAAAATTAAATAGCGTGAAGAGTACGGTTTTAAAGAAATTATACCCTAAAATCTTTACACCAATAACTAATATCCAATAAAATATTTATAATTTAAGCGTCGCAGAGAAAACAAGAAAATAAAATCTAATACTTAAAGTAAGCATTCATGACGTCAAATAATATAAAAGAAATTTGAATACAGAAATAGTGCTTTCAAAAAGCTTCTATTTTCTACCACGTCAGTTGTGAAATTTAGTTTTTCAGAACTGTTTTGAGAAAAAATTACTCGAAAATATCATGGAAACTATATTTATTGGAATATATGTCTTGGTGTATGATTTAGAGATTTTAATCCGGGCAAACACAAAGTATAGCAGATGTTGGTGTGTTAGGATTATCACTGCAAGGTTGTAGAATCAATTACAATAATCAGACAACATTATACGTCAACTAGGACAAGCTGGTCCACAAAGTATTAAAATAAATAACGATAAGTATCCTGTTAACAGCTTGTTGAAATAAAACCGGCAATATTACTTACATGTAAAAATAGTTTATTTTGGCAACAGAATGAAATGTATCAAGCAAAATAATACACTCTTAGAAACATAGAGTGAAATTCTACTCAAGCGGAGTAATGTCCATCATTTTATCTCATAAAATTCAACCAATATTAAGGAATTGAATTTGACTCGCGCCTTTTCATCTCATCAATTTAATAGGAGTAAATACAATATAATTGGAATCAAATCCTTTTCCCTCAATTAAATACCAAAATAAACTTAATTAATGATTTAAGCAAATCTAATTTTCATAAATTGCTGAAAACTATTCAATTTTTTAATGAATGTAGGTTATATTAGATTGGTCTGTATGTACATAATCTAATCATGTGTTTTACGTTGACCTAAAGATGACATAAGAACTGAAGACTCTGGACTTTTTATTATTTAGACTAGATGCAAAGTAAATGGTGCCAAGTGCTGTTTACTGACGAATCTTGATTCAGCTTGGAGAGTGACATCAGATTGCATTCAAAATAACCTATATTCTTTCAGTAAAAAGGATATTACATTCGATGTGATTTAATAGCATGAGCTGGTATCAGTGCAGGTGGATGAATGTATCTGCATATTATTTGGAATGGCAGTATAATAGTTTGAAGTGTATGCTGAAGAGTGATTCCGACTTCATATTGTACACAGTCTGAAGCTATTGGGGATTCCTTTATTGTCATGCTTGATATTTGTTCCTGTTCATTTTGTCGAAAAAATTTAACCATAAAACAATGTAATTTATGTAATGATCAGCATTCCGTCTTATTTAAATTCGAGTGATTACGTATGGGGCATACACAGGTGACGCGGTGCTGCTACACATTTGGATATTTTCTTTCTTTAAGGATAGAAAAATATTTCCCAGTCTTATCTATAATTTCATATCGAATCCATTAAGTGCATAATAATTTTTACTGTTTGCGAGAGCTCACATTGTGTTTGAAATCTTACCTTATTTCTAGGTAATAACTTTTTTCACTTGCATGAAAAGAAATTTCTGCATTTCGAATATTTTTTCGTGTTTGTTCTGTGGCATTAAAAGATAAAAGTTTTCAAGTAATTTTTCCCTTGAATATTTTACTGGTATATCCTCTATTTTAGCTATGCATGGGTTGTCAAGCAACAGTTTACTTTCTTTTTGCTTGCTTTTCCAAAAAATTTAACAATATAGTATTGGGAATATGTTGAAAGACACTACAAATTAATACTGCTTTCAAATGTAATTAGCTTTTTTTGGAAACATTTTTAAATATCATTGTTAAATTAGGTTTGAGGGAACGAAGTTATTTCAGTGTCTATACATTTAATTTAATTTAATGCAATGATTATGTTTGTAGTTCTAACAAAATATTCATATTAATTTTTTTAAGTAGATTTTGCCATGTTTTTTACAAATACAATGAATTATTTAACTTTATTGCATTATTTAATTTAATTATTTAATCTTATTTTCAAATAAATAATAAATTAAATTTGAAAAGGTTTTAGTTGAATATGCATCTTTCTAAGTCATGTATTATCTTTGTAATGCACAAAAATATTTTTCGATTTAAAAGTGTTTCATTTGTATGTAAATTTATTGAAGTTCAATCAATATGCATAATCATTTAGATAAACAATTTATTTGTTCTTTAAAGATAATAGAATGCACCGTTTCAAAAAATTGAAAAGAAATGTAAGATAGAGGATACTGAACCTTTATTTCTCCATTTAAAGGTTTTTAAAAAGTAACAAAAAAGTTTCTTAAATGACACGAATTAGTCTTCAATAATTTATACGAAAAAATATAACTTCATTTAGAATCAGTCATTAAATATTAGTTATTTTCTTATAAAAATGAACTGATTTGACTAAATAGTCCAAATAAATTTTTGTTTGATTTAAAAATGATTTTTCAGTTGAAATTATATATCTGTGAGACGTGATTTACAGCTTTTTTTGTACTTTATTTTTTAAAGCGCTATATGTATATAAAAAATAAACATTTATAATTTATGTTTAATATATTGTAGAATGCTTTTACATATAGATATATTTATTGTATTTATTTACATATACACATATTTATAACATTTTAAATATTTTCAATATCTAAAAAAAATAAATTTTTGTTTTAAAGTGAAATAGTGGCTTATAGAAAGTACTTAAGGCCTTCCAAGAAACATAGTGGATAAAAATATTTTATGAAATGATTATAATAAATTGAAGAAAAGTTTTCTAAGCTACTTAATCACACATTCCTTTTATTACTTTACTGTTTCTCTGTGAGCCATTTTCAATAGTAGCATTTAATGGAGTTAACTATAGCTTTCACCCCGTTTATAATGATAGACACTGTTTTTGTTTTCTGCGTACGACAATGGAAAAATAAATCATGGTACTTTTTTTTAAACTTTTCTTCTAACAAACAAGAAGCTAAATAAATCATTGTTTTTCTTTCACTTCTTATTTTTCAAGAGAAAATAATAGCCGGATTTGCAAATAAATCTAAAAGAAATTGGAAATTATAAAACCAAAATAAAGCGAAATAAATGATGATTCACTCATTTATTAAAGTTGCTTTCTGTTTAAATTTCGTGATAGAAAAGCATTCGAAAAAATTTCCTATGAGGAGTAGACAAGGACACGAAATCATTTCTTCACTCGAAGGAAAAGAAGGACTTTAGGACACGAAGTTAGTTTATTTTTTTAACAAGCTGATCAATGGGAGGCTTGGACTTCATCATTTTTTGGTATTTATATATTATATCATTTCAAGTGAACTATATATATATATTAATAGATATATTAATAGAATTTGTTAAAATAATTAACATAATTTTTTTAAATTAAATTCTTATGTTAGATTGAAGCTTTTAAAACTAAATTCTTGTTTGTTAAATTTAGAATTTCTTCATTATATTCTAGCATCATGAAAATTTCAAACTTCACAAAAAATAGACTAAAATGTAATGTATCCACAAATAAATCAATTAAGAAAATAAATTACCACAAAATATCTGTAAGCGTTTAAAGAAATTTTAGTTATGTGCTTACCCTGAATATTTGTTGCTTATATTAACTGAAAATTATACTAATGTTTACTGACTTTGCAATACTTAATCAAGCAACCTTAATTAGTCTTGTTACGAATCGACATTTGTTTTGCAATTGATTTTTTGTAATGCAATTGATTTTTTTCCCGTTTTCTTAAACCGTTGCATAATTTAGGTAAAGTATTGCAAAATGTATTTTCATAAAATTGTATGTATGTACAGCAAAATGCTTTGAACTTTTTCTTGTGTGAAGTTATTTAGAAATCTGATGGATTATTTCAAAATTGAAAGTGACTTACGACTAGGTAATGCTTTTTTGCTTGCCCTCTCTTCAACATAAACAAACTATTTGTGATTCTGCTATTAATACCAGAGGAACTATTTTTACTAAATCAACTCAGATCCTTGTATATGTTGATGATATATTTTGATTGCTCGAAGTAAAAAAGTTATTGGAGGCATGTATTGCCTCGGAGAGATCATCATCAACTCTTCTGCGCTGCATTAACGAGGGTAAAATTAAATATATAACAATTACTAAAGTGGCTATCAACGTAAAAATTTTTGAAAAAACATTGCAAATTTGATCTTCACAGCTTTCCATACTTTGGCTTAAATGTGGATAACCAGGGCATTTTGGATTTTGAGATCAAGAGATGTACATTTGAAACAAACCGATGTCTTAAGGGACTAAGAAATTTTCTCCTTTTAAAATTAGTAAAAAGTAATTAACAAATAGTCCTTTATAAAACCAACATTAGAAACATACTCACATAAATTTCCAAAACCAGGGTCTTGAAGAGATCGCATGAAAATTGACTAGCTATTTTTGAAAGAAATGTCTCTGTAAGCAGCGTATGTTGACGGTGTATGGCAACATAAATACAGCAATGACTTATATGGAATGCAGAGGCAGGCTGATGTAGTTAAAAATATTAAAATTAATCGTATCAAATTTGTTGGCCCCATTTGCTGAATTCCTCTATCATGACATTTAAGATCTTCAAATTCAAGCCAATGGGAGCCAGAGTTAGGGAAGGGCTTAGATTAAGAAAGATTTGATGAAGATCTTTAGATCTTGGGAGTTATCAAATGGAATACCATGGCGAGGAGGAGAACGGAATTTTGCAGAAACTTCTGAAGGACCCACAATGGGCTGTCATCTCAATAAAAGAAGATGAAAGTGTTTCGAAGTATTTTCACACTGAGGCAAACCTTCGATAGTCTTTATGAAGAATTAAAGATTCTTAAAGAAGTATATTGTGATTGTACACTCGACTTTATGTACTTAGGGTTTGCGAATTTTAATTACTGAGAAAGATCAACACGGGAATCTTCTATTTCAAGATGAATTCTCACATATTTCTAACCGTAGAAACTTATTTTCAAACTATTGATCCAGGAATAACTTTCAGGTTTTTCAGACTTATATATTTGGGACATTTCACAATTTTCAAATTGATATTATGATCAAATTGATAAGTAAGCTCATTCAAAAAAAACATAGTAAGAAAAAAGCTGTTATCATGCTATTTTAAAAACGGCATTATTATTACCCCATAACTTGCGACAGATCAAATGCATAAAAAATGCAGTTGATTCATCTCCTGTTATGAAGTTGAAGTTATATTAGTTAAATTAATGAAGTTGATTTCAACACATAATTTCTTTATGATAGTAAGTAATTTTTTTCAAAATATCATGTTAGGAAGGAAAATTGTTTATTTGATTCTCGAAAGCAATATTCGAGAGAGTAGGAATCGACTATTTATTTTCATGCATCTGTTTATATTGGGATTTTTTTTAATGTCATTTACTTTTGAACTGACTGAGATTTGCTTGGTGCATTTTACATTCGATTCAGTTTCTAGAAAGCAATTATTAACATCTCAGAGAAGAAAATTATTTAAATGTTTATCATTGAAAAAACCGAGTCATTTTATTTCTAAGAAAGAAAAATTAAATTATATTTTTGCATTTATAGGATATTTCATGTATTCATTTATTCCTACTTTAACTTTATTAAGGCTAAATTTATTTCTGAGTATCCTTTCTTAATTCTTAAATAATGTATGTTTATTCATGTATTTAGGGGTTCATTGAACTCAGTTTATTGACAACCCTATTGTAGTTTAATATCGGGCTGTAATCTCAGCTTTTGATGACAACCAATTGCATAATTATTGTATAATAAATACAATTATTTGTGTATAATATTCAAATTTGTCAAAATAATTTGTTTATATATATATATATACATATACATACATACATACATACATATATATATATATATATATATATATATATATATATATATATATATATATATATATATATATATATATACATTTGCGTGTGTATGACATTATTAATATAAATTTATTTGCTGAAAAATTAATATCCCTTTCATAATATGACTTTTTTATATTTACAGATATTTAGTGTACATGTTTTATTTGATTTACATTCGATTCTCTTACATTTACAGGGCTTACTTTAAAAATTTAATGATATTTATATAAGATATTTCGTTAAATAGGAAACTGTTTTGATGAATCATTTTTAAAATAAGTAAAAAACTCATTATTTAGACTAATGCTCAATTATTTCTTCTTTATTAAAGAGAGCCCTTTTTTAATTTTTTTCTCGATAGTTCATTCTCCCTTTATATTTTGTGTTGCCTAATGCAGACTAATAGTTATCATATCTTTATCGCTGTAAGAATGTGCTTGTTTTCCATTTGAAACCATTGATACGTATACATTTAGAGTTTGTACGTGTTTTTACCATAAAAACAGAATTATATCAACAGAAATCTTATCATTCTTGTAAGATATCTATGTTTGTACAGGTTTATTTCATGAACAAGTATTTGTGCTCCTTAGTTGTTTTTAATCTAACAGTAACGGCTTATGGTTTATCACTTAAACGTATTTTTATCCTGCCAAAATGATACTGGAAACATTTCTATGTTAGTTGATTTGGAGTTAATGATTGTGCAAGTCATTTGATAAATTTTATTTTCAATTTTATCTTCATCTGATATATTTTATCATATGTTCTGGTTTGTGTTCAAAGTTTCCGTAAATTTTGTTGCTAAAATAATTTGTTTCTTTTATCCCCAAGAATCTATACACTAATAGTAGGAGAATTCTTATTTAATAGTTCCGTTACACCAAATATGATTTTATATGAAATAAAGTTTGCTTATGTGATTTATGTTTATTTATTTTTATTTAATGAATACTTATGAATGAAAGATGTTATTAAGTATGCTGATAGACAATCTGGAAGCATTTTAATCATTATCATCTTTATATATGGTGATGATGATTAAAATTCCCCGCGTGAAATGAGGTAGGCGTTACCAAAAACTGAATCTTAAGATAAATTTTAAAGGATTCAAGACGATTTTAAGAATTTTTATCCAAGACATCATTTTTATTATGTTTTTTAAAATGTCCTCAGAAATTATTACTATAATGTTTTAAGTAATCTTAAAAAGGTTTTTTCTCAAAATTTGTAATTACGAATTCGAAAAATATGAAATTTTTCATATATTTTTTGCATGATGGAATTCTTTTTGTGTAAAAATTAAACCATGGTTAACATCCAAGGCTCTTTAACTCGAAAATTTATTTATTTCAAATTTTTATCACTAAAACCTAAATATTATTCATAAGTATTTTAAACTAAGTGACATAATATGTTTTGAACATTCACATTATTATCCTATTCTTGAAGGATAAGGAGTTAAAATAACATACTTTTTGTAACAATATAAGCTTTAGTAACTTCTTCTTAACAATAAATTCCATATATTAACTCTTATGTCGAATAAATTTGATCAGTTGTTGGAACTAAATTGAAAGATATACAACACACTCAATGATATTAACATATTCATATATAATTTAATCTAAAATTGTTAATTAATAAAGGATTAAAAATAGAAAAATCTATCCTTTTTAAAACAATTAAAGTGCAGAAGAATTTTCTTAGAAAATTTGGGGTGAACAAATCCCGTAGAAAACATCCTAAAGTTAAATTTAAATAAATACTTATATTTTTTTACGTATTACTAATACACACTAACTTTATTCTGAAGAAAATATGTATGAATATCAGTTATGCTACAAGTATTTAGACAAATATTATCCTATTCTTGAAGGATAATACTTGTCTAAGTACTTCTTGGTGAAAAAGTGAAATATTTCTAACATTTTAATGAGAAAATTAAGTGTATTATCATCGGATTAAAGAAATTTTATGATCAGTAGTGGTTACATCTCACATAAACCTTCATTACCTTCCCATCAAATGTAGTATACCCTAGTAACAATCTCAACTTTGCTAAGAAAACTGCTTGCACTTTGTTTTTAAACGTTACTATGAATCAAAGGGTGCATAAAGTCGAGTTTTATTTAATTTAACTTATTTGTGCGAAATAACCTTGAAAAGGTCAAAGTATTTCTTTGTGTTATCATAAGAACTCTGTATTGATAAAGTTCTAGCAAGTGATTTCACACAATTAAGTGATAATGGTGAAATTACAAAGGTTGTTTAACACACAGAGAAATATACGATGATTTTACAATGCCAAAATGTGATTACTAAACTGTATTCAAATTGAAATCAATTATTCTCGTGCCTTTCATTCGTAAAATTTTATAATACTCTTAAATATATTTTTCTATAGATTTTCTACTTAGACTCTGAAAATGTTATAAGAGATGGTTTCAAATGATTTTAGCTTTTATGGAAAAATTATCTTCCAAACGAGATAATCAACTTGCTTTTGAGATGTATTTTAAGTGTTTACTATAGTAATAAATTATTTTTATTTCTGGGAATTAATATTTATCAAAGTTACACAAATGTTTACATCGATAACTAATTCTAATGAACAGATTTAGCAAAAGTTGACTTCTCCAAATAACTATCGATAGTATAAAGTAAATAATTCTTTTTGCTCATTGTTATCTGAAAGCGTCACAGTAAAAATAAAAATTTGTTCAGCAAAACTGAAATAATATGCAAAACAAGGTTATTTCCCATAAAAGAAGAAATAATATACTATTTGTTATGATAAATTTTTATTTTTGACCTGTATTTTTTGGTAAAAAGAGATTGTTAATGTGCAAAATAAATATAAGAGCCATAAAATGATTAAAACTCAAGGGAAAGAAAGTTTAAACGCTGATTATCTTTCATTATGATTTTGCGAAAGTTTTTTTATCCCTACAATTGTAAAATACAATTACAGTAGACAATTATTTTACAAATTTTTAGAAACCGGAAAAATAATTTTTAAAATCAAAAGTTAATAAAACAGAAAAACAAATGTTAGGTCCTAAAATTAAATATTTTTACTAAAAGTTACTTTTTCTCTTTATAAACAAAGTAACTATAAAAAATTATTTAGTATGTACTATATGAGAAACAATTAAATATAATGTCCTGTTAAATTAAATATAAAAATAAATATAATGTTGTAAACAAATCTTATTTTAATTTTATACATGAAAAATTTGGCAAAGTAATTACTTAATTTTATATTTCAAAATTAGATTTCTACGAATGCATTTTCGATTCTTTTCGATATAGGATAGCTTTTCACTGTCGTTTTTCCCAGAAAAGTACTTTAATTTTATTAAATACATTTTTTTTGCAAATGGTTGCAGCATTGCGTTATAACCTTCTTGTTTGATATCTGAAAGATTTTCTTCATTCTCATTCATTATGCTCTTTATCATTAAATATTATCTTATGTACAAATTATATCTTAGTCAATATACAAAAATCCTGATATAAAATTCCGAGTACCGATTGGTTGCTTTTTCGAAATTCATAGATGAGAATTTACAGGTGGTTATCAAAATAATGGAAACACTCTAAATTTATAAAGAAACATTCATTAATATGATGTACATTAGGACCACCTTTAGCATGCAATACAGCTTGGTTTTGCCTGAGAAACGATTCATACAAGAGCTGAATTGTGTTCAGAGGAATATTGTACCCTTCTTCTGGGAGTTATTGAGAAAGTTCTGGGAGAGATGTCGGTGACGGATATCAATTCCTTACTAAATGCTATAAAATAAACCACAACAATTCATTTATAATATAGTTGAGTAATTGTGGGGTCTAAGGTAGATATTGAGCTTCATCCTAATGTTCATCAAACCATAATTGGGCAAGTCCCCCTGCATAGATAGGTGCATTTTCACCCTGGAAACAAAGTTCGCATCACAGGATAGATCTGTGGTCAGCTAAAATTTCTTTACATTTCTCTCTAGTGGTTCTTTCTTTCAGGGTTACAATTGGTCAAGCAAAAAATCACACCTATATCATGACATATCCACCTTCATGCTTGAAAGTTGTAAGGAGACAATCATAATCTTATGCTTTCAAATGCTCGCCAAATGCACACGCCCCGGTTGTAGAAAAAGCATGAAAGACGGTTCATCAGACCATATTACTTTCCTCCACTCATCACTCTCTCAGGTTTTGTGAGTGTAACACCACTGTATATAACATTCAGCATTAACGTTTGTGACAAGCGGCTTGAAAATTGCTGCTCTGCCATTAAAACTCTGTTTATGAAGGCGCCTTCTAACTGTAATTATTGACACTGGAGAATCCAAATGATTTCTGAGCTATGTAGTCACTTTTGCTGCAGTTGTTCTCGCTTTTGACTTTACAATTCGTTTTATTACACTTTAGAGTCATCATATTGCGCTTCTCTTTCCATCCAATATTTTGTCTTGCTTGCCTAGCTTGTCTTCAGATTTGTGAGCATGCTGTCATGACTTTAGACATTATACCTTTAGAAAAGCCTAAAAGTTGGGGTGTTTCAATCGAAATTGCGCCGGCTAGACAGGCAATTTATAATTTGGCATCTTTGAAAATCTGAGAGGTCCAGAATTTTACGATTTTCAAAAAAATCTAAGACTTACAGAACTTGAAAGCTATCACATATAACCTGCACAAGTGTAAGATCACGAAAAGATAAAGCTATCGCATACTATCAGAATATATACAATTGCATATATGAAAAAACTGATAGATATTATTTTATTTTAATGTTGACGAAGGGCATTAAATATTCTCTTTTATTCACAAGTGTTCCCATTATTTCCAACATAGATTGAACAAGGACATTGCGGCTAGAATTCCTATTTCATAAAAGGATTCTAAGACATGATCAATCCTGATGAAAGTTCCATATGGCATTTTCTCTTAAAGCTACTGATTATACACTGATGTATGAGCTGTTAGACGGGAGTTAGTTAAAGCCGAAGATATTTCCCACGAATTGAAAAAAATTGAAGATATCAACATCAGCAGGTTGAATCAGTGATCCATAATTCAAATGATTTACGATTCTCTAATCGTAAATCAATCTAATCTAATCATAAATAGTCGGAGATCAAAGTTTCTCAACCACAAAATTAGAAAAACGTATTTTGAAAAAATCAAATGATATAATTCAAACAAAATATGCTTAAAAATGAGTTCAAAGAATTTTGATTTATAAAAAAGAATTCAAATTAATATATTGCTTCGATGGAATCATATCAGGAACCAGCCACTAGTTCGTTAAATCGTGAGAGTCTGTAAGTAAGTTTAAAAAAAGCGAGTGTCTATTGTATTAATTAACGAGTGTATAAATGAGAAAAGATGAATTGAAAATGTCGCGACCAGATGAGTTTCCAGATTCTATTACTTGGTGTATTACTGGAAGACTTGAATTTGAGCAACACAAATCAGTGGGTGCAGTTGGAGTGTCATTTCTAGGCTTAGAAATTTATTTTAAAAAACAAGAAAATGCATAATAATTCGACGACTTGGTCGAGATCAAAATAAGTTCGTTTAATAACTACAGATAAGGATAACCAATCTATGCTGTTAACTGTTCATTGAAACAGAAAAATGAATGCCACTCATTTGTAAAAACAGTTTCTTTGGGCATCAGGAGGACTATCTCAGGCTAAGCAATCTGAAATAAGCTCTATCAAGATTATCGTGACAACTGGTATACATTTAGTTGATTACAAGGCACGATGCAGACTAAAGAAAATATGTTTTTGAACATAGAGATTGGGAGCAAAGTAATTAGAAGCAAATGCATCAACTGATGAGTCCCGATTCAATATGTAATATGACACCAGAGGCATTTTGGCATAGAGAAAAAACCGCTTGCATTGGCTTGTTTGTCTATAGACGTTGACATTTGGCAGACGAAGGCTATTAAGACCACGACCTACAGTTTAAAATAGACTTAGAATGGCTAGAAACATCAAATCTGAAATTAGATGTTGAACTAAAGGCCAGAGGGTTTACCCTTAAGTTGCTTGTTTGACAAGGGGTACTCGAAAAACTACAATTTTGTTTAAGAAAGTTCATGTAACAAAAAAGGTAAATTTACGGTCATAATTGGAATATGCAAAGATGAAAGTGCCGACTTATGTACCCTGCGAAATTGATTTCTATCATAACCAAAAAACAATCTAATCGATTTGGTTTGAGTTATTCTCAGAAGACAACTTGTTGTTATATGACGCAGGCCTCTTTTTTACTGTTGATGACTTGAAAATTACACTTCTTTAGGAATTAAAAAAAGCACTCCGGAAAATGCTTAATAATAATCTCATTTCATCTATTTAAATAAAATAGATAACATTCTTTGCTATTCAAAGGGGTGGTAAACCATGTTAAACTTTTCTTATCATATCCAAGTTATACGGTTTCTTTGGTTATTTACATGTAACCAAATTGTTTTCTTGAAGAATTTTTCCATATTTGATAAGATTTCAAAGAACTAAAGCTCCTTGCAGAGTTCTTGAATCTTTTCTGTACTATTAAATTTAATTTTTTTATTTTATTACTGATATATTTTTTATCTGATGCCTATATTTGGAGGTCACATAATGATTACCTCCACCGTTTTGCTTTCTCTTTTACTTTTTTACAACAGCATATTTTTTCTTTGGGAGAAAATTGTAAATGATAGCCAACATTTATAGAATAACCACAGAATATTTCGTAATGTTTACGCCATATTGAATTTTTAATTCCTATGATTACTTTTTCCCCTAACCAGTAAAAAAAATTAGGTTTAAAGTGCTAAAAACGAAATTTTTTATGTTTATATATTAGACTGAGAAATTAAAATTGTTACGTTTTTAAAATAATTTTTGTGAGTGAAGTTATTTATACTTAGGCATTAAAATTTTCTTCTTAAAAAATTTACTTCTTTAATGTATCATGTGTGTGTGTTTCAATCATTTTAGAAATTTTATAATTTGTGTCTTTTAAAACTTATGATATTTATAGGTTAAATTAAAAAAAAATTCAATAACCAGTTGCACCGTATGTTGCACTGATGACAGACACAATTAAAAAAGAAGGTTCTAAAATCTTTGAGAACGAAATGCTTTGTAATTTTTTGTATCTTCGCTTTGTAATTATATTAGAAGTAATATTTTAGGAAGCTATGATCAGATAATTTAGAGCTTAACACCAGCAAAAATAAATAACAGAAACATAAGAGAATTTAAGTTATTATAACATTTTATTATAGTATCTAATTAACAATGAATAATACAATAATTTTATAAATAATTTGAAATTACATAAATAATAATTATAATTAATATAGTATTAATTATTAATAATAATTTTAATTAAAGCAATAAAATTAATATAAATAATTTTAATTAAAATAAATCACTTAAATCAACTTAAATTAAAAAGTACGAAATATAGTATTATTCTATGTGAATAGTCTATATATAGAATAGTCTATAGCTATTTTAAATATTTAATGTCATATTTATTGAGAAATTTTATAAATGAGGGTTTCGAATCGCATTCTGTTGGAAAATTAATAATCACATTATATAATATTTAAATCTTTTGTAATTATTTTAATGGATTTGAAGCACTGATAAATAAACATTACACATTTTGAAAAATGAAATATAAATAAAAAATTTAATAAAGGTACATATTTATATAGTAAGAAATATCTACCAATTTAGTTTCTTAAGTAAAAATAAATGATAAAATTAAATAAAATTTCGAAGAATGAAATAAAATTTTGTAGAATAAAATAAAATTTCGTATAACGAATATGAATAATTCTGCAATTAAAAAATGGGAAAATATGTTTTTACTTATAACACAAACTCTCAAACCAAGAGAAATAAAATATAAATACTCAGGTTCTGTATATATAAACAAAAAGCAATCTTACAATGAATTAGCATTTCAGAATAAATATGTTTATAGAAAGGAAAACATGGTAAGAAAGAAATCATTGTGTTATGAGAGAGATTAAAACAACGGAATTTATATTCAAGAGCACACAAAAAAATATTTGTCAGAAATATAATGCTCAATATTTGATTGTGTAAAATTTCACCACTTTCTTTGGTGACATCCCAAAATAAAGTCTAAAATAAACTGCTTTACCTCTCCCTTTACTCATTTTTTTGAGATAACGTTATATATTTTGTCTATATTCTTCGCGACAGTATGTAGCATGTAGGAAAACCACAGAGTAGAAAAAATGAAAGATATACAGAAAGGGAAGTGCATTTGAATCTTCGCCAATTTCTTTTTGGTAATTGTTCTTTATTGCAAATACTAATATTTATTCCGAAACTTTTTATAGAAATTTTTATTTAAATTCTTAATTGTTTAAAGAAAAACATTTGTATATTCTTCTATCACATTTATAAACTATAAAACTTTACAAAAATATTTTTTTAAAAAGTTTTTTCATGAATTTTTAAATAATAATAATAAAAAAAATGAAAAATAAAGAGAGGAGACTTGTTTGTTTCGTAGTTTCTTATTCAGGTGTAATATGCTTTAATTAAGTAATAACTTTATAGTAACTGAACTCTTATAAATGTTGAAACAGCTATTCAAAAGGAAAGTATGAATGATTTCTTTTTATTAATGAATTCGAATATGTAATTAAAATGTACTTTAAATGTTTATTTCATTCTTCTATAGGCCATTAATTTTTTTATAAAGAATAATTAAATTTATTTAAACGATTAATATATCTTTTAATATAAATAAATATTATATTTTTAATTCATTATTGAGTAAAATGAACTAGTGCAATGACTTTAAATGAAACAGTTTATTCCTTAACATACAAGAACATGATTTGTAATCATTGCTGCCACAGCTGATATCATTTGAAAAATTACTTAATTCATGAATGTATTTACAAAAATTAGGAACACTAAAATAGGATCTTATATTCATAGCTATTCTTAATTTTTTTTTTTTTTTATCAAAATAGGGCAGTTTATCTTTGGTTGTCACGTCTAGCAACTTTAACATACTAGTATATATTTAAAAATCCTAGTATATAAATATTTATTTTTACAAAATATTTCGTATCTATTTAGGAGTTAGTTGGCAAGTTTAGCATAAAGTTTGCTTTTACTTATAAACCTTTGTAAATGGCAGATTGTTTAGGGAAAGTTTTTATTTGTAAGCTTTTCAAGTATAAGACCTATAAACTGAAAAGCCAAAAAATAAACTGGGAACGTTTGGAAAAAATGAGTGCGGAAAAGTTGAGATCTTAGTACGGAGTAACTCAGTAAGTTATATTCAAAAAATTGATAAATGTAAATTTGATTGAGTATCATCTAGTTCATTAGATGGCTCATAGTTTAAGAATTTCATTTGAGGTTTATCACACAACTTATGAATTTGAATTACGTGTTTCAAGTCAAAATAATTATATGCATAAATTAAATCGATTACTTTTAAATTATGATATTAAAATTTTAAATGTAATAAATTTATATTATTTATTTAATTTAATTTAATACGAAAACATTGTAGCATTTGAAAATCTTTTCCCTAAATTATTAGTTCTTGTCTTACGTCATCTAATGAATATATTGTTACTGCAAAAAATTTATTTGACTTCGTTATAGATGTATTTTAACTCAGGATGTTTTTGTAAATATTTACTTAAATGATTTTTAAATTGTGAAAATTTATTATGGAATTTAATCAGTAAAATATGTATTTAATATTATAAAAAATTTATTATTTAAGTTAAATGTGTGAAAAGTCTCAGTAAATTTACAAGCAAAGCTATTTATGTAATATTTTTAATGTTTCTTAAATTCTTACATTATTATAAAATTAATCTTAAACTTGTAAATTTTGAGGTCAAGATATTATACTGCAATTTAAAATGATATTCTGATTGACTTTTATTTTTAAGTTTGCAAACGTCTATTTTTCTTTTCACCATGGCTAATATTATGAGATTTCTTTTCTTATGGAATCAAAACTTGAGAAATTTACTGTCGTATCATAGTAGTTTTAATAAAAATTAAATGAAACATTCATAATGATAATATTAAGGAGAATTGAAAAGGAGAAATTTATATTTTGTATTCTAAATAGGAAGAATTGCATAAATGAAATATTTATTTGAAATTATATACACAAAAAGTCGAATTCAATTAAACAATATTAAATATACATTATAGATATAGTATTTTTTATAGTTCATATAGATACTATATTTACTAGAGTTTTATAGTATATATAGTATCTATTTTAGATATAGCATGTTCCGAAATTTTCGTTTTTTTAATATTTTTGTATTAATTTTTATATTTTTTTCAAATTTCATTCTCTCTTTCTCTCTCTCTCTTATATGTTAAATAATTGATTAGCTTCCCTTTAACGTAAACTAAATGTAAGCAAATTTACCATTTCTCAGTTTTTGAAATGAAAAAGTGAAAATTTGAAAAAGAAACCAAAGTAAATACATTTCTGACAGGCATTTATGAGCAAAAAAAAAAATCGTTTTTATGGAAAGAAAAAATAGCATATGTTTAGGCCACATGTTGAGACCACTAACACAGAACTTTAGGAGAAAAGGAAATTTTTCATTCGTCCGATAGGGAATACTTTCTATTATGACCCCTTCTTATCAAGTCTCCAATCTTGAATGGAATATTTTTCCTGTGAGTGATCTGAACTCTGCCTCAACCACCTGATAAGTGACAGGATAAAATTCTGCTGGAACTAAAGTTGACAGTTCAGATTGCAGTTGAATTTCTGACTATTTTGCGTTGAAAACTTTATAGTGAAAGGCATGTCTAAACTAAGTTCAGGTGAAGAAAATGTGGAAGGAAGACCACAAAAAAGATTTAAGCTAAGCGAGTCGAGGGAAATCACGAATATACAAGAGCAAGTAATTATGTCTAAATTATTTAACAAAGTGCTTTTATTTATTCAGAAACATTTTTGCTTGGTTGATGATTCTATTGCCTTCTCTATTTCAGATATAATAGAAAAGTTTATATCTTTTGATTATTTTAGTATTAATTACAGCAAACCTGAAAATTTGTGCGGCTATTTCTATCGTTATGGGTTACTAAACACTTCACTCGCACGAAGTAGATTCTTAAATGCTATGGAAAATTCTGCTCATCTGAAGGAGAAATTAAGGAAATCTGAATTAAATGTAATAAGTCTTGGAGGAGGACCTGGTACAGATGTTCTAGGATTTTGTAGTGCTCTCTATGAAAATATCATTCCGCACAAAAGAATAAGTTTTACTATTGTAGATATGGCAAAACGTTGGGGATCTTTTTACAACATGTTGGAATTTTTCATAAAAGATGGAAATTATGGCCACTGTAGTGAGTTATTTGAACTTTACACTGTTAGTTCAACATTTATGTGTGTCGATTTAACGGAAGTGATGCCACCGACAGCATACTTGATGAACTTAAATTTAGCTGACATAGTTATTCTATCAAGAGTATTAGATGTTTACAACCGGAATGATGATACGCCAATTTTTATTCTTGAGGTAAGTTATATTTTATGTGCATGAAGTTATTATATGGCAATTATATTAGTATATATATGTAGTATTCACTATAAAAAGATTATTTTCAGACAACTAAGTTAAAAAAATCATTTAATAAAACAATTACTTTTTAATAAAAGTATGTATGTATGCCATTTGAGCTTTATCATTTACTTTAGTGATTCATTATATTAACTTTCAAATTTATGTATTTTTTACTTACATACATAAAGAGGAAATTATATTTTCATACATTGATTTTTTTGTTTTCTTCTTTTCCTTGCATTATTCAAGTGCCCCTTTTACCTTTTAAAAAAGTATATTTTTATTCAATAAATAAATAACTGAAGATATGCATACATTGATAAAATAAGATAATTTTTAACGCTTATATGTGCATTTATGTCTTACATATATATATAAAAGTTGGTAATTCACCCAGCACTAAAGCAGCTAGAAGTAAATTCACTAAAAAATAAGTCACAAAATTCAAGTACATCTTATTAAGAAGAATTGCTAGTTTTTATTTTTTGATAATATGCAGGAATATTATAGTTGTTAGATAGAAATAATCTGTATTTTTAAAAGTATATAAATTTGATATTGATTGAAGTAGAGTATAATGCTCTGTTTAAAATTTATTTATTTAAACTAATTAGTTTCAACTCATAAGTGATATAAAAAATAAACAAGGATATTTTTATACAGATATTTAATTGAAAGTGTTAATCTAACTTCAAACGACTAACTCAGACCGAATACGGCCGTAATGCGGCAATATATATATATATATATATATATATATATATATATATATATATATATATATATATATATATATATATATATATATATATATATATATATATATATATATATATATATGTGTGTGTGTGTGTGTGTGTGTGTGTGTGTGTGTGTGTGTGTGTGTGTGTGGTGTGTGTGTGTGCTTTATGATAAACACAGAAGAGAGAGAGGAAGATGTTCTATGTTAGCTGATACTACTTGATACGTCACTGGAATAAAAATTAATGTTAAAATATTAATTTTACAATCTATTTTTGTTTGTTTTTGTTGTTCACAAAAGAATATTGTAAAATTATAGAAACAATAACTTAAACTAACAGAATGTTGAACTGTAGAAGAACTACACGAAAAGTGAATACAAGCAATGAAAATAAAATGCATAAAGAATGGTACTATATCGCTTCCTTAGGATATATGTTTGGTTAACTGTCCAAAACCAGAATATAAGGTTCAAGTTTTTGCAACTTTCTATAGAAGGTGTTGTTTTTTACGACAGTGTGAATCTGTTGATGGAATGATAACCACAATTTTGAGAAAAGAACTCAGGGTTCTATTATATAACAATGAGATATTACTTTGTTACTACACATGTGAAAAAATTTAAAGCTGACAAATAAATTATCGTTTTCAGGCAAGCAAATTTTAAACATTTTTTTTACATGGTACTATTGTAAATTTTCTTTTTGATTTCAAGAAATTAAGAGAAAAATGTATGTTACCATATTAAATAACGAATAAACTTATAATCATAAAAATGGCGCTATTCGCAAAAATGTTAAACAAGGAATTCTATGGGAAATAACGAAAATAGAAAATTATAAATGTCTGTAGTGTTTTCGGAGTTCTATGAAATTATGTGTGACATACTAAGTACTAAGTTATTAGAAAATTACATTTCTTGTCTTCTAATAACTGAATTAACTCTTCTTGAATTTCTATACAGTAATCAAATTATGATATATCAGAATACAATTCCAAATTTATATACAATTGTGTATAGCAAAGCATACCATTTTAACGATTTACTCATTTTTGTTGTTTTGTTAAATTTATAGATAGTACAACAAATGTGGGTAAAGTATAAATATACTTTTAATGAGAAATACGTTCAATGAAATTAGTTATGGATGATCGATGCATTTTACCATCTTATGAAAAACACATCTATAATAAAGTTGAAACTTCTTGATAGGCATTCAGCAGCATATTTGTTTACGAATGAACTAATATTCTATAAGTTCTGAGGAATCATTCATTATAACATATAACATATTTGGTCTTTGAAATAATCTCATAAGTATAAATCCGGTAAAGTTTGATAAGGAGACGACTAAGATAACAGTATAGCCTATAATCTTGTCTTACAAACTATTCAGCTAGAAAAACAGAGTAAAATAAAAGAATTTATATAAAGGTCACATAATGTTTAACTGATTGGTTAGACAAAGGGACAAATATTTTTGTTTGTGTTGTTGTTAGAATTGTTTTCACTGAAGAGAAATTAAAACCCAGTCACAGCAGATTTCACTTCGGTAAATTTAATATTTTTACCTTTGGTCTTGCGTTTCTTATAAATTCTTTAAGGATCAGCATGGAATAGATTTTTGATATTACAACTGATTGCCTTTCTATACAGTGTTTCTGAATTTTCTTCATTAGAATTCTAGCATCAGCTCCCAAATAAACTGTGAACCTATATTTCTAAGAAACAGATAAATAATATAATTGGAAAACGCGCAGCTTCTTTTTTTAATCCAAAGTTTCAGCGTTTATATATTTTCACAATATGAATTAATTATTTAGTTTTAAATTAAGTTCAAGAAAAAGGAGCACTTTTTATTTACGAACATTTTTGTTCGTATGAGGCATATTTTACCATTTTCAAAACATATATATATATATATATATATATATATATATATATATATATATATATATATATATATATATATATATATATATATATATATATATATATATATATATATATATATATATATATATGTTAAAACTTCTATCAAAATCCTTTAAAAGGTTGTAATCTCGTGATACAAAAGGCGTCTTTCCTTACCAACGTATGCCTTATATAAATAATATGATATAATTCAAAAATATATTTCAAAAAAGGAAATACCTGTAATCCAGTATATTTTAAAAAGGGCTTTTGTAGTCAATATCCATCACACATGGCTTTAGATTCATTGGGTCATAAAGTATATGTTTGATTATATCATACACTTTCACTTTTAAATTAGGAATTTCATATTTAATGTGCTAGAAAGTTTGACATAGATTTGCTTACATAAATGATTATTCAGCATTAAATGATGATTTATAAGGTTGAGAGGTGGTCTGGTTAGGAAATGCACTGTTCTTATTAACAATTAATAGTGGATTTAATTTCCTAACTAACAGAAGGCGCTTAAAATACGTAAAGTATGTCGGTGTCGCAATGTCCTCCAAGTGATATGATACTCTTGGGAGTGGCAGGTCTAGTCTTAATGATCTTTTGCCTTATCTTGGCTTCTAAATAACGAAAACTCCACCACCTTCAAATTATTCAATTGAGTCATTTTATAAATATTCCTTTTTTCTATGTGAGCTATAATCACTTACAGCAATAAGTGACTATAGCTCACATGAAATAGATAAAGAGAAATATATACCATTTAAGTAGACAGGATTACTTTACCTACCTACTTAAATGATTTTTGTCAGCAAGAAACATCGATATTAATCCGTACGAAAACAAATTTCTCCTAGTTTTTTTGCTATTCTTCAGTTACTTTAACAAACGTCTGCTAATTTGAAGGGGAGCTATAGCTTAAGGAAGACTCCGAGTCTCTTATAAGCATTCAAACTTAAAGAAAAAATGAACTGTTAAATGATAAGACACTACTGTGATCCTCGAACAGCTATCTAAGGAAATGAACCGTATATATATATATATATATATATATATATATATATATATATATATATATATATATATATATATATATATATATATATATATATATATATATATATATATATATATATATATATATATATATATATATATATATATATATATATATATATATATATATATATATATATATATATATATATATATATATATATATATATATATATATATATATATATATATATATATATATATGTGTGTGTGTGTGTGTATGTGTGTGTATAAACTCTAAATGTGAAATAAAATATTGTAACTATTACTAAAAATTAAAAAAAATGCGCATTATTTCCCTTTAAATAAAATGATATTCACAATAACAGGCAATTGAACACATATGAGTATCTTTTTTCATCCTTCCATATTAAATAAGTCTTAGGATCCTAAATAATAGGTTCCCAATACTATTTTCTAAACTCTTCTTCATTTAATAATTATGAATTCGTATGTTTTCATATCAGAATTTAAGCCTAAAAAGCTATACAATTTTAAACTAATATTTTTTGAAACCTACTGTAGGTTTTGAATAAAAATATTTTATAATATTTGTAAGTTCTTTTTTTACTGATTTTAACTAAAAAAACAAATTTAGTAATATAATTATGAATATTAAAATTATGTTTGTTTAAAAAAATACCAGAAATGTTTACATCTAAATTTAGTTTCACTTTCAATTTCTTCTCTTTTTGGTATAAAAAGCAATTACTTAAAATCTTCTGGGGTAAATTTTCTCATTCGAAATTTAATACTACTTTTGTTACAAATTTTTGCTGTATTGATTTTGCTTGACATTGCTTATTGCTTAGAAAACAAAAGAACACTTTTAACATTTATGTTATTAACAAATTAAAAGTAAGTGGCAATTTTGCAGCTGCACAGAAATATCCTTGAATTAGATTTATCACACCTCATTTGAAACTGTAACCTTATGAAAAAAATCTACAGCATAAATGGAAAGTTGAGTGAAAAATGCAGATATCAATTTGATTTTGAAAATTTAAATTTACACAAAGAGAAAACAAGGCTCTAATATGACATGAAGAATGCATGTGTATACATACTTCTGTTGAGATACACAAAACTTCTTAGAATTTTGAATTTTTATATGTTTAGAAATATATATATATATATATATATATATATATATATATATATATATATATATATATATATATATATATATATATATATATATATATATATATATATATATATATATATATATATATATATATATATATATTTATATCAGTGTGTGTTTGTGTGTGGGCTCTTTAAATCAAAAATTGTGCTTTGTATCCTGTACTTATTAAGTGAGGAAATAAGAAATGAACGGAGTTCCGTCAACAAAGTTGAGTATTAAACCCTGTTGGGAAATAAACTCGCGGAACTGCAAAAAGGATATTGATAAGATTAAGGTGATAGATATTCTCTGAAATGCAAGCGAAATACGAAGAAAATATAAGAGGAAATTTTTTGAGAAATTTTAAATTATATATTTTAGTGCAACAGTATAAAAATGACAGCTAAGAAGCTTATGTTCTATGGCACACAATTAAATAAATACCTAGTTTCTTAAGTATTTTAAATTAAATATCACGAAGTAATATAATAGTTTAACGAATATAATATCCATGATCTTAGCTTTATTCAAGAAAATTTTTAAAAAAAAAAAATTAATTTTAAAGTTTTAAAAATTAAAAAGTGTATCAAAAAATTTTATAATTATTGAAAAACTTTATTTTTGCAATTAACATTTGTATCATTCAACTTAATAAAAGTTTTATATGACAAAAATGTTAATTAATCACTTTTCTTTTACTTTCTTGAAGTATGTTATTAATCATAAATATTTTATTTAAAACTAAAAATTACATTTTTTCATATATTAAGTGAAAATTTTCAAAAAGGATTTTCGTAGCATAAGCACCAAATTTTTTAGTAATTCATGATGTGTGGAGATTAATTTTTTCTATCAACATTTCATAAAATATTTCGTTGATTGGTGATAGTTCAAATCATCTTTATCACTAAAATCCCAGAATAATAATTTTACAAGTAAAGGAATCACATCAGGGAATATTTTGGTATATTTTAAACTTAACTGCTGAATTAAAAGTACAATTATAAATTATATTACTATTAATATGCAACAGTGAAAATTTCTAAATTTAAATCTAGTTTATCCCACATTTGTACAGGAAAGTTGCTTCGATTAAGTATTAAAAAGTGAACTCGGAATCACAATGCACTTTAAATGAGAGTCGAACTTGCAAGCTTTTGAATTGAAAGGCAGAATGCTAGTTTCCCTCTTATTAGCGTTGATATTTAAATTTGTAAAAGTTTTTGAACTATAGATTATTTATAAAATAAGTAAAATTACTGTTCTTATCTCTAAACCTATAGACTCATACTTAGTTGTTTTGTTTTTATTCTAAAAAGTTAAGAATCATTTTCTCTCTACTGAGAATTTTAGTAACACTATTATCAATGATTTTTAACACAAAAATAGAAAACAAAAAATAAAATTTTTTTAGAGTTGCTAAACACTGGGTTTTATCCTATTTCAAGTGATATTATGCTGTGAACAGATTAAAGCAGTACACCTCACTAAATTTATCATATTTTTTTTACACATTTGCTTTAGATTTTTTAAAATTTTAGTCAAGCTGGCAGCTAAATGATTAACGCTTTGGCTTTCTGACTAACGGTGCGAGAAAATACAAATGAATATATATATATATATATATATATATATATATATATATATATATATATATATATATATATATATATATATATATATATATATATATATATATATATATATATATATTTTAAATTTAAGCTAAGTTAAACTTATAGAATACGAGTTCTTTGATAATGTAACCTATTTAATACATTTCTAAATTTATGAATGTTCCCTTATATTACCCCTAACTGAGGTCTAAAAACGCAGGTGATAGTGAATTCCTAAGAATTCCAAGAGGTGTTTCTACCTCATCTGAAGAAGTTAAGTGTAAAAGTACCCTAATTGTAATAAAATGGTAATAAAATTGTAATTCACTATGGATCCCAAGTCTTGTTAGGAGCCCAGGTAATGAGAAGGCGGACTCTTTGGCAAAATTTGCACTGGGTTTGCCCCAGTGTCGTTCTCCTATCCCAATTCTTAACTTCAAGTCTTTTGTGGCATCGGGGCTCAAGACATTTAGGAAGCTACACTATGCTAATTTGGCTGCTGGTAAGAGTTGGGAATGCCTGTTAACAGCATAAAAATAGAGTTCCTCCGGGTTTGCCCAGGAATCGGTGTTGCCTGCTTCTGGTTATTGACAGGCCATGACTATCGTCAACAACATCTACATAGAATTGGGCTGGCTTCCTCTGCCTCTTGCACCTTGTGTGACCGTGGCTCTATGGATGGACGTCATCTTTGGGAGTGTTCTGGTCTGAAAGATTCTGGTCATGAAAGATATTTCCCCTTTCAGTTCTTCGCATCTTTACTGGTCAGCAAGACAGCGCATGGCCGATTGGCCAAGGCAGGGGTAGGATAAAAAAAATCCAAAGAATTTTCTTATACATTTAACAACTGCAAATCCCTTCTGCAAGAAACAGCTTTCAGATGTCTGCTAACTACGATAAGGGACACTCCTATTTTACAGGTGGACAATTTAACTTTATTTCATCTTTTCTTCAAATAAATTTCTATTTGGAATATATCTGTGTCTTGCATTAGCAACCTTAACACACTGCTGCAGACTGTTTGTATGTGCACGTATCAAGAAGGCAGTTTCTTACAGATTTATATACTTAAGGAGTTCTTACAATTTCTATAAATGCATAAAATGATACTTTTTAATATTTTTAAACAGAGTCTGTAAATCTTATCATGCTTTTACCAGTAATTTTAGATAATTTTAATTATATGTGTGTTAAAAAACTTTATACATTTGAGGATTCAAATGCTTTAGAAAATCACTATCTTAAAATCCTAATTTAAATAATTTTTACGTAAAAAACATAGCTTAAAATGAGATTATTATTATTTCATTTTTTACGGCTAATTAATTGAGCAAAAATAAATAATATCTTAAAAACCACTTTAAATTACCATGAAAAATTATACACAACAAGTGAAAATTAAGTATTTTTTACAGTTTGCAGTTTCCAAGCGCTTAAAAATTAACAAAAAATGTTTCAAAATACATACAACTATTTTAAAACATAGCTTGAATATTTGTAGATATAAGGAATTTTAGTTTCTATGAATTTAAAAAATTAATAACAAAATATTGAAAACTATTAATTAAATTATTTAAAATCATTAATATATAGAAATAAAAAGGCATTTTCAAATTAAGTATATTTTTGTTCTGTGTAAACTGAAATCATGTGATACATAAAACTTTTATGAATAATTAGACATCTGGCACACACTTTACAATTCTTCTCAATAGCAATTTTATTAAAATAAATATTAAATCTATATATCCACGTTAATATATTCAATTTAATCATTTTATCATTTTGTGCTGATTAGATCAGTTAAAACTTATGATCTATAAGTTTCTTCTGAACTTTATGCCAATAAATTGAATTTTGCTAACGCTATGCGGTAAAATAATCATGATTTTAACATATGAAATGCAGAGAGAAAAAAATTTAAGCATTGTAAAAGTCAATATTTTTATTTATTTCACTAATCAAAACGTTTTCTTAACAATTAATTGTATTTTTAGAGTATTGTTCAACGAATGAAGGATGGTGCTTTGTTGCTGCTTATTGATTCCCATGCTGAACAGTGGAAAATTCCAGCGTTGAAGAAGATCTACCTGTCTAATTTATCAGAATTTAAATTGGATGTAGCAATGAAAGACAGATACACACATAAATGTGCTCTCAAGTCGAATGCTGAAATTGCAGTTTTTGAAAAAATATAAGAAATACATGGAATTGGACATACTCTTGATAATACAGGAGATTGTCAATTTATGGATGAATATCGTACATTTTTTTAGATTTTAATAAATAATTAAAGTATATATTTAATGTATTTAACATAATTTTATGTTTATTTTCAACATTTGATTGTTAAATTAATATCATATAAATTTTCTGTATCAGACATTTACAATTTTTAACTAGCCAAAAAAAAATTATTGATTTAATAGCAGTTTTGTTAAAATAAGAATTTATTATTACACACATTATTTATTAATGTTGTACAGAATTAAATCTATTTTATGATGTACTTTGTTAAAATACTGAAATGATTATTAAATGCTTGATTTGATTAATGAAATTTCACTCTTCTTTTGAGTATAATTGATTTAAAAAAACAAATAATTTAGTTTCATTAATTTTATGGACTTTTTTCTATATTTTAAATATTCGTCCATATTTAAATTATTCCTGAGTAAAACTCGAAATTATAGTTGTTATTTGAAACAGTAGTTAATATATAATCTGTTAGCATAAAAGGATTTATTATTTTAAATTTCATATATAAATGAAATCTAAAATTTCATGTTAAAATTAAATACGTATCAACGAAAATTTATACCCCAGTAAGCAATAATATAATTCTTCATGAAAATTGCTTAAAACGAGAGTTATTGTAATCATTAATTCATTTCCTCTTTCGTAAGATCAAATGCCAATTACATCAACTACTAGTTCAACTTGTTTATTTCTTTTTTGTCACATTCCTGCATAACTATTACCTTGAATTTCAAGAATAACTGATGCTGCCATCTGCTGATGAAAATTTGCCAAATATGCATTTTTACAAGTAGTTTTTCCTTTTTGACTGGAGGCATTTATTTATTAACAGACCTCAACTAAATAGAGCAGAAAATTTTTTTAGCTCTTTTTAGAGTCCATATTACAAATTTCTATCAAAACTTCCTTAAAAAGGGTTTGAATTCTTTAAATTTTTCAGATATAAAAGATTTTTATGTAATATAATAATTTTTTATTTTTTATTTTTATCTACTAGAAATATGTTATAATCAAAAGTTCTTAAAAATGAAATTAAATGATCGAAATTAAAATTTTTTTTAACATTTTTTATACAAATTTATCAAATAAAATTTAAATGAATTGATTTAAAATTCTTCTATGACAATTAGGAATAAATGAAAATTCATTAGCAGTGTGTGTTAATAAACACTACAAGCATATTGATAAACAGTGGTGCATATATGAATTTTAAAAATATCTATTCCTTAATATTTGGTTATCATATATTCCTAAATATTATATTTTAAGAAATATTTATACCTTCTATTTGATTCAAAATTTTTAAATTGAAATTATAGAAATCGCGCAGATGACTTGATTTTGAGTCACTTGAATTGGGTCAAATAATTTGGGATGTATTCATACACAATAGAAGTTTATCCTAGTACACATTGAAAAGACATACACTTAACATTGTTAAGTTGATAAGATACTTCAAATCGTTTGCTTAACTCAACTGTAGAAAGATAATATTTTTCTGTATGGTGACGAATAGTTTTACTTGGCATTTATCAACTGATAAGACATGCAGTTTGTCTAACCCTTGATCTACAATTTCTCCTGATCTCACCCCCAAAAAGGCACGTGCATATTGGGATTGGCATCACTTTCTATTGTCTCAGCCTTAAAGCGTGCACTGTGGTGCAAGATTAAAACATATTGCATTTCACCCTTCAGATTTAAATTCTCACGGAATTTGTACCTTGTCGAGTTGCTGTTCTCATCACCACGATAAACTGTTTTTTATTTTATTGGAATAACATAAATGTCAATTATCATGAACTTAATAATTTCTCCAACATTTTTTAAACTAAGAACAATTTATCAGATTAATTTTTAATCAAAAATGCTTCAAAAATGATTAAATATAAAATCTAAAATTTTATTTTACACCCAGTATATCATAGTGGTATTTCCTATAATGTTTTCGTGCATAAGAATGATGTACTAAAAGGAATTATTCCCCAATTCATAAAATGTACAATGAAACAAGACATAAAAAGTGACGTAAGTCATTTTTCTATATCTGTCAAACGCTTTTTAAGTCATTCATTAACAGGCTACATATAGGAAGAAACATTGATGGAAGTTTTCCTACACGTTCTTTTCTTACGTTTGCTGCAGTTAATTAATGCTCAGTTTTTCTAACGCTTGTCTAATATCTATACGTGTGAAGCTTTACTAATATAAATTTAATAAAAATTCCTGTCTCAAATAAAAATAAAAATATATAAAGGGTGTCTATAATCCGAGATAACCTTGAAATACCTGTAATTTTGCTGCTGACTTTGTAAGTTTTTTCTGATTTCATAAAATAATCAGGTATTCTAACGCGGGTTGAGTTTAAAGGGCATGAAAATTTCGTGGAGGAAACATTAAAGAATTTTCGAACAGAAACTATGATCTTCTATGATTTTTATCATAGATTTATGTTAACTCCAAAATGTTACAGCAAACGATGCTTTACAATGTTGTAGAGATTGTAGGATATAGATTATGTATATAAAAATTCACGAAATTTACATTTAAAAGAAATAGTGAACAATAAGAAGTTCAACAAATGCTAAATATCTGGAGAATAAAAAAGTTTCGATTCAGAGATTAGTTTAAAAAAATGTTCGCTTTTATTATTCTATCGGAAGTCTCTCAGCGTGAGTCGAGGCCTCCCTATGATACAGGCTCATTTTTTTAAAGGTAAAAAACGTATTTTTATTAAAGAATTAAGTTCAGCGTGAATTTCTGGGCTTAAAATCGTACAGTTTTATAGAATTTGAAATATGCTGAGAGTATACTTCAGGGTTGATATTTGTACATGAAAAAGACGCTCACAAAAACCATGATAAAATTTTCAGTTCGAAAGAAAATAAATGTATAATGGAATTGTTTCCCCAAGCTGCAAAGCAGTAAATGTGGATTTACAAGAAACCTATTAGAGGATTTTTATTAGAGCAAGTCTCATGCGCATGAAACCACGTGGCTTAAATTAGTAATATTAACTTTGACGTGGTAATATAAAATTTTCGGAGGCAGAGGATTGGTTGGTTTGTTTGTCGCTCAACGGTCATTTTTTGCACACGAGGGCTAATTAGACCTGGACTTACAGTTTAAAGTGGAATCCGAACCACTACAAACATTCATGTCCAAGGTGGGATTCGAACCCACGAACTGTTGAACCGAAGGCAAGAGCGCTAACCATTCGGCTGCCAGCTCGGCTCGGAGGCAGAGGAGTGATGGTCTTCGTTGGCATCGACGTTGATGGGTGCATCTATCTTCATATCATTCGAAATGGAGTTCTGAATGGTTGATCCTCAGAACTATAGTAGTCCCTTACGTTGCAGCAGTTGGAGATGATTTCATCTCAATTTGAGACAAATTCAGGCTACATCGTGTTAACTTGTTAAAGGATTTCTTTTGGAGGAAGGAGTCATGCGAATGGAATCAGCGGATTCTCCGTACATGAAATCAATGGAGTATGTTTGAGACATTCTAAACAGAAGAACTGCTGGATGCCTACCCCACAAACTTTCCAAGAACTGGAACGAGTTCTTCTGGAGGAATAAGTTAGAATACAATACCCTTAGCTTCTTCTTAATAGTCTCAGCGACTCGATGTCTCAAAAGTGTTCAACGTTGCTGGCCGTCCGAAGAAACTATATCCCTAACTAAAATCGATTTTCGCTTTTAAGGAAACACCTTTTTTCACATGCATAAATAGCGTTATCTTTCCTTTTGTATCCAAATGTTCATTGAATCAAAATTTTTCTGCCAAACAACTGCCATATTTGTCACACATAGCCTACTATGTCAGTGAATAATTCATCAATCAATCAAAACATTCTTCAGGAGTAAGATCAATCCACAGCCTCAATAGCCTTTAGTTGTTTTGACAAACTGCCTGATATTGAAAAGGCAACACCAAGAAGGAGTTTCAAGAAAGTGATGAAACTTGGCATATAAAGAGACAGCAAAGAACAATAAGTGATCCGTATTTTGAAATGATATGCATAATACAGAGCGAGAACAGGGTTCGATCAGTAGGTTAACTTAGCGAAGTGGCATGGCCCCGGACTTTACCAACTGGTTATCGGGTTATGTCCCACCTTCTGCGAGAGCCTTCCGTAATATTTACGGGGGCCCACATACAACCCAGCCTGTTTATTTAAAATTATATTCACATTGGTGGGGCTTGAAAGACTGCATACAACCTAGCGTAGTAGGTGTCTGTATCACAGTTCAGTTACATGTTTAAGCTAAATATTAAAAATTTTAGTGAAAGTATAAAAGAGAATATTAAGAAAAAGTAGAAAAGTAATTACAGGAAAAGTAAATCTGGAGCTATACAATCTTAAATTAATAACAATTTACGTGAATTGACAAATATTAATGTATCATATTACTTGAAATATTAAATTTAACTAATTAAATAACTATACTGTTATGAACACCATGTGTTATATATACAGAATTAAATGAAAGTATAATTATAAATTGACAAAGTAAAATAATAAGATAAAATAAAAAGAAAAATAAGTAGAATTATATTATACAAGCTTAGATGCCAACCATTTACATGATTTAAAAAGACTTTTTTTTTAAAAAGAATTTTACTTGAAACATTTGATTTAATTAACAGATTAAGTCATGATGTTATGGAGCACTAATAATTGATATAAACTATTCGTGTTCATTATTTCCTTTAAGATTTTGCATGAATTTACAAGACATTAATGTTACATATTACTTGAAACATTTGTTTTAACAGTTAAAATAATCACACTATTATGAACACCATTAGATATATACAAATATTAAAAGAAGTAAGTGGAACTATTATTGTTCATCTGATGAATCTGATGATGAATAAAGTTCATCATCTACTGTTGATGAAGATTGTACAGGGTCATGGCATAGTTTGAGTCCTCGTACTGTTAAGAATTTGAGTATTTGAATTATTTTTTCCGTCTAAAACCACCCTTTAGACTAAATTGCACAAATTGAAGGTCTGTTTGACTTTGATGCCTTTTTATGTGGAAGGAATTTATAGATGGACATTTTACTATGTAGTGAAGGGCAGTTAGTACTCGTAGTATAAGTTTGAGGGTTCTGCATCATTAGGAGAAGGAGAAGGGTTTTGCACCATGAGGAGGAGGAGGAGAATTCTGTGCCTTGAGGAGAGACAATCACTGCACGTGATAAGGTAAGAATTTTTGTATAGTCGTAGAGATACTGTTGTTTTGTAAATAATGTTAGCTTTTGTGGTATGGCAACATTTATATTTTCATGAACGGGGATAATTCAATGACTTATTTTACTTTTATAAAAACTATAAATTAAATTAACAGAATGGGAATACAGAATTATATTCAAATAAATTTACAGCATATATGTTTGAATCTAATATAAGTATCATGGTGCCATCTGTTGAGAACAGTAATAAATGAAGAAAATATTTTTTCCGAAAAAATTAGTAAATTTATTTTACAGTTTGATTCAAACCCCCGAACTACAAAAAAGTCCATGGGATAGTAGTTTTTACATGAGTTAATCACTATCCTATGGACTCTTATCTCAAGAATGTTTAGTTAAGGTCATATTTGGGAAAAAATATGTGAATTATAAAATATTTTATTTTATATACTTATTTGAACTAGGAGAGGGCTGTCTTTTTTTCAGTTTAGTTAAGATATTTTTCCAGGAAATAATTTAAGATAAAAATGGAATATATAAAATCAAAAAACGTTAAATTATAAATTATATACCATAAATTTTAACAACTGCATCTTCATAATCCAATTTTAAAAGCTCGTTCAGATAAGATGTAGCTTCCTGCTCAGTAAAGCATTCTTCATGATACCCTACGTTTAAATTATTTTCAATAAAATATATCGACGTTTTTTTTTAAAAAAAGTAAGCAAACTTATTTTAAAATATACCACTAAAATATATTCTAAAAATTATTCTAGATAAAGCTTAACAGGAAAGTAATTTTATTTGTCAGTATGGGGCTTTCTATTCATAACGATGTGTGAAATCAAAAAATGACAACTATCATATGGTATGCTTATCTGAGTGAATAAGTTGCTGAAGGTTGAAGCGAACAATGTAGATGTAAAAGCACACAAACATAGGGAGAAAATGATATAGATAGCGTATCATACTTTTCTTAGAATATTGAATCATGAGAATAAGTATTATAGGCATGCGAATGACGATTAGTAGGACAGGGGGAGTTAAGTTTGATTAGATAATCCAGTTTTTGTAAACCTTATCTCACACCCCTTCTAGTCTTATAAAGTTCGTTTTGAAATCCAACACACATTGTCGATGTTTATTTGCAGTTTATTGCCGTTTCACCTAAAACGCTAAATACTATATATATATTTTCATTCCTAGTGTATTTTAAAATTTGTTATTATAATTTAAAACTAAAATGGATATCATGGACGACGACGAGGCCGATCAAGCCATTAGAGATGTTTCAGAGGTAAACATAATAAATTTTCATACAATTTTTATTGCTGAAACTTTGTAAAATTATTTAATGCATTTTGTTCATTTATTTTTAAATCCATTGAAATCAAATTCAATTTTTTTATCTCGTCCTTTTAATGAGTATTAAAGCGTTGTAATCATACAATGTTACAATTTTCATTTAAATTTTAAGTTACTTGCACTTTTCAGTTAAAACAGTAACACGCTAAAATAAGGGTAAACCTTAACCTTCAATTCTTTCAAACTTTATCATTTTGAAGAAACAATTTTACGATGTTGAAATTGTATGATTTTCCCTTTTTCAACTTAGGATCTCTTAATCTCTTTGATGGGAAGGAATTCCAATGGTGGTGAGTCAATAGATATTGCAGATCAGGATTATAATCAACTGAGTACAAGTAAAGGCCGTGTGAGTGTTAGTGTTTTCTGCTTTTTAAAATTGCCTAAAATTTATGAAAATTCCATGATTAATTTTAAATACAGGGTGATCATAATTAAACTGCAAATTTAAAAACGCTGTAAAAAAAGAACCACTGGTCAGAAAGACCTGAAATTTCACCAGAATGTATTTAAAGCAGGGGGATTTTGCTTGGCGAGTGAAAAAAAAATTAGAAAAAAAGTGGCCAATAGCTGGCGCTGCACAGGCGGCAGTAGGTTAATTACATGAATTCTGACATGAACGATAATCAATTGTGGCTGTAAGCTGAACGTTAAACCAATTGTGCTATTGTAAGTCAGGCAGATGTTGTGGCACACTTGATGCAAAGCCTATTCAGAGCGACAAGGTGGTGCCACGTCGAATAGAAAAAAATTGGTTTTTAATTGCTATGCGGCTAAAACCGTAGAAAAAGCCAACAATAATTCGGTTTTTAATTGTCCTTTGTCTTCTTCAAGAAATTTTCAATATGGTGTCCACCATTTTCTGTTAGGAGGTGTAAACGTTAAACGGTATTTTCCACAGCAGCTTGGAGACATGTGCTGATGTTGTTAACGTGCTGAGAAATGCGGCATTTCAAATTCGCTGAGGTGTCTAGTTGTGTACACAACATTTTTCAGAAATCTCCAGAGCCAAAAGTCGCAGGGAGTGATGTCCGGTGATCGTGGCGGCCAGGGAGTTGCAAAATTTCGGCTGATAATCCGGTCATATCCGAAATGGCATTGCATCACCATCGACAATTAACGAGAATTCAAGCTACTCAGCATTTTATACAAGACGTTAATTTGTATATAACCACCTGTGCAGCGCCATCTACGGGCTACTTTTTTTTCTAATTTTTTTCCCACGCCAAACAAAATCCCCCTGTTTGAAGTACATTCTGGCGAAATTTCAGGTCTTTTTCTGACCAGAGATTCTTTTTTTACAGCGTTTTTAAATTTGCAGTTTAATTATGATCACCCTGTATAAAGGTAACTATAAATTTTGATTTTCGCATAATTTTAATTTTAGGTATGTAATCAGTGCGGAATTTCATTTTCATTAAACATTTAAATCAACATTTATCAGAACACTTAAATATAAATTTTCTTACATGTTTTCTTTGTGCGTAGAGATTTACTAGTAAGAGTGATTTAAGCAACCATAAAATCATACACAGCAAAGAAAATTATTTTGAATGTGATGAATGTCATAGCATTTTTACTAGGCAATTTGAAAGGACATATGGTGAGTCATTTAATTTCTTATAAATGCGATAAGACATTTCCTAATAGACGAGAATTAAACCTTTTGAGTCCGGCGTCACCGTTTCAAAAAACAGCTCCTAGGACGGCGCGAGAAGATGACACTTCCTACCCCCTTCACCGAAAGGAGAGAGTCATTTTTACACAGAAATTAATTACACAGAAATTAATTTTACACAGAAATTAAAACTACGTAGAAGAAAGACTGACACAACTAAAATGCAACTTTTTTAAATATCTACCGCTATCTCAATTTATGATTGGAAGTATTTTCATTTTTATATTTGTTTTATTTCTACCTGCATGCTTTTGTTGTGAGATTAAAAAATACAATGTGATCCTGGAATTCCTAATGTTTAATTCCCCACTGTTTTCTTTTTTTAAAATTATATTGTTTGAATATCACTCTTCCTTTGAATTTTATAATGACTTCATCAACTGCAAGTTCTTCAGACGGATGATAGTGCTCCTTAAAAGATTTATTTTAAAAATCAAAAATCGTTCGTATAATTTCCACAATCTCTCGTATTCTTCATCAAATTTTGGTTTATTTCATATTGTCTGTAAAATGAAAAAATCGCAATACATTAAAATTTCTATCACGGGACATAATTTTTCTAAAAACAAGAGTTTCAATCAATTCATTTGTGGGCCACTAATCTTAGCTGTTACCTTTATCTATATGACCCATTAAAAGAATAAGTCCTAAGAAATTTCTTTACTCTGGTGCATAAATGTTACTCCACTTAGTCCCATGTTTTCTTTTATTAGTTCCCGGATGTAATTCTAATATTTGGGAAGCATATATATTTGTTTCATCTGCAATAAAGTTTAAAATTTCTTCTGAAAAAAATAAATAAAAAAATTCGTGTTCCTCAACTAAATCTCAGAAAAACCATAATTCCCGGAAAATTTAAAAATGATAGGCTTATCATCTGCTTTAGCCTTACGCCAATCAAAATCAAATGACACAGAAGAATTTGCATCATTATTGCCGACAAAAAAACTAATACCCTTGCATTCAGATTCATCACAGCAATCAGAATCACTGTCTGCAAAATTTTCTTCTTCTAATTCTTCCAATAAATTTTTAATTTCTTCATTGGTCAACCCTTTAAGACGTGTAGCCATCAAAAATATTTTTTCTAGCGACGAAAAATGTAACTGATTACAATGAAAAAATTTGCTAAAGTGAATGAAAATGCTTCCCTTTTCATAAGAGAAGCCAATGAAAACCGTCTTTCGCCAAAATCCCCCGCTCAGACACAACTATATTAGTAGAAAAAAACTTTTAAATAAAAAAATCTCCACCAGAAGGCACAATTGGAAGCAAATTATTTATAAGCTAAGTGTCACATGACACTACACCCATGGAAGAGGGAAAAAAAGAGATAAAAAAATTTCAAAAGTTACATTATAATGCATGTTCAGAAAATAAATCTTATCCTAGAGATAAAAAATAGTTCTTAAATTACTAAGGCATGCATCTTATTACAAATTTTATAACCATAGAAAATACTATATTAATTACAACTCACATGTTCATAATTTAATTACAATATAACATACACATTTTTGGGTGAAATGTTCTTCTCACCTTTTCTGAAGGATCAATGCAATTTTTTAAGTTCTTAAACTATTAATAATATCAGGTATGTTGTATCAAAACAGATATATAAGCTATATATATATATATATATATATATATATATATATATATATATATACATAAAACAATTTCAAAAATAAAAGCACAATGTATTAATACAGATTATTCTTGCACCAATATAAAAGAAATGCTAGGGTAAATTTGATAATGATCAAATCAATAATCAAAAAGATGATCAATTGTCAAAAAGTATAGGGACACAGTTACTAAATAAGTATATCTGTACTCAGTCTCTTATATTATTTTTCACTTGAATTAACACTATATATATATATAAATTTAAACTCAGAAGAAATTTCACTACTAGGAATTTTAACTAAGGTATAACCTAGTTAAAATTCCTAGTAGTGAAATTTCTTCAACCATTTACTTGTTACATTAGATATAATTAGACATAGAGGTTTATTTATATTCTCAAAGGCATATTCAATCTCACATTATTAAACATAAAAAAATCATCAAAAATAAAAATAAGGCCGTCCAAATATTCAATACAAGAAAAACAGAACCTTTGAATATCACTCCTTTACATTCTTTGCATTAACATAGACAATAATAATGTTTACTAACAAATATATGGTTTCAATTAGCCTTTAAACACAATTTGTTAAATTAACAAAATAGTTATTACTCATTCCCCCTTTTTGGTTACTTGGTAATTAAATTATGTTTTACAATATACATAAATATACATAATACATAAGAACATTAATGTTATTTTAAATAGCTAAGTGTTATATTCATTATATGAGTAAGTAGAAATTTACATTATATTCACAACTACCAAATTAAGTTCAGCAGAACTAAGTAGAAACATTATCAGTTGAATTTGTAAATCACATCCCATCCGCATTGATGAAGAATTATGCCAGCATAATTTTTTTTACAAGATTGGCAGAAACAAAACAGTTCATATAATACAATGTTCATTGGATGAATAACATTCAACTAGCAGCTCTTGGACGTAGATTATACCTTGTTTGGGAAGAATCATTGCATGGTTGTTATAGAATTAAATGAGGTCTTCGATTTGGTGCTAGTCTGAGGTGATTTGTGTGAACAACAAATGGCTTTGAAGTTGTATCATCAGCGATTCTGATGGAACAGTTAACGTTGGAAAGTTTGCCAACAATTGTGAATGATCCAGTAAATCTTGGCTTGAAATTATTTTTAGACTTCAGGTAAACTATATCATCTACATTCAGAATCCACAGGGGAGTGTTGGGGTTGTCACAACTATTTTGCTTTATTTGATTTCTTTCAAGGGAAGTAAATTCTGTTTCCTATGCAATATCTAAATCAGTTAAAAGTTCCTGTAAGTAATGTGATTTGTCTAGCTGTACAAGCTGTGTATCGGGCAAGAATTTATCAAAAATTAAAGACAAACTTCTACCAAAATGAAGAAGATTTGGAGGATACCCAGTTGAAGGATGTTTAGAACCATTGTATAAATTTTGATGAATTATTAAAGCATGATGGAAGGAAACTCCTTTCTCTCGAAGTGATAAAATTGACGATTTAATAGCTATATTGACCCTTTCACTCTGTCCATTTCCAGCAGGGTGGGCTGAAGATGTATGTTGTAATTTGATACCCAGAGTTTTATTAACCATGTTAAATTAAGTACTCAAATCTGACAGTATGACAGCAACACGTCCATAGTGAGATATGTAATTCAATATATGTTTGGTGGTTGTATTGGTTGTTATATCCTTCAGAGGATATAGAACAAAATGTTTTGAGAAATGATCAATTACAGTAAGAACATAACTCGAGTCTTTAATTGGTCCAAGTATATCAATTGAAACAAAGTCTCCAGGTCTTCTAGGAATTTTTATAGGCTGCAAATGTGCTTTTCTTGGTGTAAAATGTTTGACAGTTATACATGTACGGCATGATAAAAAATAATTTCTACAATCTTCATATGCTCCCTTCCAAAAATAAAAAACAATTGATCAGAAGTTCGTAAGTCTTCTGTATCCCAAAATGTGATACATGGCATATATGAAGTGCTTTAGCCTGAAGAGATTTTGGTACCAGTACAACTTCTCGACCACTCAGCTTAGGGGATTTAAACATGAGAAGACCAGTAGAGTTATCAATAAAAAAGTTGACAACTTGAATTGCACAAAGAAGGAGATTTTAGCAAATTGACAATTTCCACTACAGCAGAATCCTTTGATTGTTCTTGGAGCAAATCACTATCTGATATTTCAAGAGGTGGATCCTCTACACATATATCCATTAACACTACTTCATCCACTACAACATCAGTGTCCTTGAAAGGTAGAATCACATCTTTTGGAGATGCATCGATTGTTGGTACATATTATGGGTTCTCTAATCTTAAACGGTAATCTGCTGACACATTAAATTTGTCTAGAATATGTTTACACTTAAAGGAATATTCACTCAACTCTAGCAACCATCTGGTTACAATATTTGCAGGGAATGTTATCATCTTGTAATAGAGTTAAGGTTTACTATCCGTAAGTAGAGTAAATGAACGGTTGTATAAATACCTCTTGAAAAAAGTAACAAATTTATAAATTGCATATAATTCTAACTTAATTGCAGGATAATTTGTTTCTGCAGTGGGCAGTGATCTACTGTAATAAGAGACCAGATGCAAAGAACCATCCTTTTATTGCAGAAACACAGCTGCAGTAGTATTATCACTGGCATCAGTGTTGAGAATGAATTCTTAATTCCACTGAGGTTGAGTAACAAACGGATGAGAGTAGAAAATTTTTAGAGTTGCTCGAAAGCAAGTTGAGGCTCTGTCGTCCATTTAAATTTTGTAAACTTCTTAGTAAGATCAGTTAACAAACCTGTTAAGTGTGCAAATCGTAATATTAAATGTCTGTAGAAGCCACATAAACCAAGAAAAAAATATTATATAAAATAAATAAAATAAAATGTAAAGCTTTTTGACTAATTGAAGTAAAAAAAGGAAACAAAGGAACTTTTTTTGTTGCGTTGCTATAGGGAAAAAAAACATTGAGTTTGTTTCGAATTCCCCTGGATCGTTATTTTTAAAAAAAAATTTGTACACTAAATACAATTAGAGCAACGAAATAAAATTCATTTAAGATACATAAATGAACAAAAATATCAAATACAAACAAAAAATGACTGATATAATGTTATAAAATGTTAAGTTCCGGAAATTTTGAATTTTTTTTAAAAAATAGAATTGTCGTTGTTGATTTTAACATGATTGATTAGATATAACTTTTTATTATGTATGACACAGTATAAAATAAATTTTTGTACAGGAATTCAAAAATTAGCTTATTCTTTTAAATAAAACAAAAACACAAAAGATACGTTTAACTCCTGATACCTTGATAAGATTTCAAATAGGCAAATTTATCCATTCAACAGCTACTGTTTTTGAGAACTGACACATCTGTTACATTTTAAAAACATTTACAAAAACCTTCAGTTCTTCGAAACTGGTATATTATTATAAAACAAAAATAATAATCTTGTAAAATATACTTTTATTTGTGACGAAAATATTCGCTTTTTAGCCTTAAATATAAAACTTTAAAAACTTATATAAATTTTAAACATAAAAACTATTTTTCTACAAATATAAAAAATATTAGAAGGTGTGTTTTTTTATAGTTTGACTTATACAAACAAATTCATTAAATCAAGCTTATATTCTTAGTTAGCTGATTTTCCTTGTACTTAAAAAATTGATTAATATATAAATAATTTTGAACTGTGAAATATGAAAAGTAATTAATCCATTTATGAGATGTATTCATATGATTTTAGAAAATAAACTTGTTTCTGCTCATTTTAATAGAAGCAAATATATTCACTAATTAAATACATTAAAATAAATTACAGAAATATGCATTTTAATTATTACAAAACATTTATATTTAAGAACATTTTTCTCAAATCTACAGAGAAATTATAATAATTCTTTACATATTTCTTGAGCTTAATTGTTCTCTTAAGTAAAAAGGATTAAATAAATTATTTTATAATCTAATAATTTTAAATATATGCATAAAGTATACATGTACAATTAAAAATTATTGCAAAAAGAGTAATGTTTCAGATATGATCGCACCTCTTGCAGAAATCTCAACCTCCACGGCAAATGTCTCATAGTAATTCAGATGACGAAAATGCAACTGGTAAACCAACTAAGAAAATAAAATATTCAAGTTTAACCCCAGAAAAAGAAGATAAAACAAATCAGGTAGAAAAGTTTTTGTTTGAATTATTTCTTGGTGTTTTTGAATTTGTTAAGGATTATTTTTCCGTTGAAGATGAACTTATTACCAAATCAATCTACGAAATCCGAAGAAAGTTTATTCAGTTTGATTATTTAAAAACAGATTTCAGTAAAATTGAAAATCTATGTGCCTACTTTTACAGTCATTCTACACGAGATGCAGCCCTTGCAAGGAGCAGAATTTTGGACGTTTTTTATAATTGTAAAAGTATTCAATACAAAATACGTAAGACAGAAATCAATATTGTAAGCTTAGGCTGTGGCCCAGGAACAGATATTTTAGGTTTCTGTAGCGCTCTGCAGGAATACACCGATGAAAACTACGAAAAAAGGATATTCAATATTACAGCTGTCGATAATGTAAAACGATGGTCATCTTTTTCTTATTTTATGTATTTTAATGTTCTTGAAGGAGATTATGGGGATGTCAGCACATTTTTTAAAAAGCACGATGTATCTCCAAGCTTTATGCACATTGATTTATTCTCAAATATGCTTCCAAGTAAATATGAAAATGATTTAAAGCAGTCTGATATTATCCTACTATCAAGAGTACTAGATGCTCAAAAATGGAGCGAGAAAAATCCAAATCGTGTTCTTCAGGTTAGTGAACTATGAAATTTTTATTTTTTACATTTTTATAAGACATTTCTTAATTATTACATTTTTGGCTTTTTAAGTAAATAGATAATTGTAATACAATATAATAAATAATTTGCAATCGACAAATAATAATAGTTGATAAATGTAAATTTAGTGTAATTAAAAAATTCTTTGTGTGATATGAATTTTTATAAGAAAATAAGAGAAACATTAAATAAGAAATATTTAAATAATATTTATTAAATAGAATAATGATTTTGAATGTTTCAGCTGAAATCTCAAAAGATACTCTTGCAACTATATAATTATCTAGATTTCCTTTCTTATGAAATCCTTATATATCTCTATTTCAGAAAATATAATATAAAATACTAGAGTACGGCATGTAAAACAGGCCAATCGTAATATTATAAAATATTGTGTTTTTTAGAATTATTTGCATTTTTTACAACTATATTCTATTATTGTATATATTACGTTTTTGGAAACAAAATCTGAATATGCAGGACCAAAATGTTACAGGATTCATGTTACAGTTACTTGAATGTTATCACTTTTTTACAGACATTAAATTGCATTTTTTTCTCTATCTGAATTAATTAATCTCTTTAAAAATCACCAAATCTCTTTCTTATTGGGATTGACAGAAGGATTACATGATTAGTTCAACTTTACATGAATACAAATACTGTTCTTAAAATATAATTTTTAACTTTACCATTAAAAACTTTGCATTATTATTAACCGCTATCAATAAAATAAATAGTATTAATAGGTAGTTGTTAACAAGAGTTACAATATTATTTTATTTATAGCTATCTATAAAATAATTAAATTTGCAAGAAAATTTTTTGATCTCGTATAGGAAAAATATTGGTAACTCTCTTATTTTATATATGGTATTGGCCTTTAAAACTGCTACACAAGAAAGTAATGTAAATAACAAAATTATATTCATTAAAAAAATATATTTTACTGAAAATAAAAAAAAGATTAAATCGGAAAGAAATATGTAATGCATGCATAGATCTTGAGAAATTGGTATTCAGAAAACTTCTTCTGGCAACGATAACAGCAATCTTACGTTTAGGCATTCAAACAGTGATATTGAATAAAAAAGATAAAGAGCCTGAATGGGAAGAATGAAATTATCACACACCAAACTCCAAGTGGTTGCTAAATGGTAAGGATTTTATTTGATTTGGATACAAAAGAGCAGAGAATAAGTGTTTTATGTTTATATTTTCTATCTTGACGCGTGAGTGATTTTTATAAACTTAAATGTTTAAAAAAATCAAACCGAAACTCCACGAGTTTTTGAGAACCTTATGCATACGTGTCATAAATTACTGTTTAAAAAATTTGTTGCATAATTCAATTAATTGGCGTTAAAAATACTGAACATTTTAATCACGTATCATAATATTTTAGTGTTTTTCCTAATATTCCTTTCTTATTTTACTTATCTAATAAACTTTCAACTATAAACTTTATAATTAATATTTTTCACAAGTAAGCAGGAATAAATATATTACAGTTTCATTTATTGTTTTTAAATAATAAAAAATTTATTAATGAGATGCATGAATGTATGCTTTTTTAAACATTTAATAAAGTTTGCTTGCACCTGTCTTACACGAAAAGATAACATGGATGATTACATCTACTATTACAACTGAAATAGATAACGTTAATACATTTTTTTAAGAAAATTATTATAGTGATATATGAAAGTAATATAATATCATTGGATTTTATATAATGTTTATTTTCTGTTAGATAAGTACTTTTTTATATAGTTTTATAAACAAGGTTATGTTTTCTCAGATCCTTATTCCAAGAATGAACAGAAATGCTCTGCTATTGATAATTGATAGTTTTTCAAAGGAGTTTGAAACCGACGGATTGAGGGAAATTTACGTGGCTAAGTTACCTGATTTTGAGCTGACATTCGCCGCACCAGATAAACAGTTATCAACAAAGTCAAAGGCAAATATTCGTGTTTATAAAAGAATAAAAAGTAAAAACTCTGTTGTCAAAGAGATGCGAAAGTCATTTGATGATGGGAATTCTAACGAAAGTGCACTTGAAGAAACTGGTTTGCATTAATTTGGTGATGTATAATTGTATAATATATATATATTGCATGCACTCAGTTTTGACAACTCTATTATTTTTTGTAGTAGTGAAAAGCGAATGAAAAAGAGAATAACTGTAATTATCATATTTTCCACTGATTTTTGTATTTTAATGAAGATATTATTAGCAATATAAGCACTTAGAGTAAAATATATGTCATTTTTGAAATATATGTCGATAAAATAAAATCAGTATTTTCTCACTAAATATATAATACTTATAAACTGCTTGTATTATTTTTATCATGCTTATAAGCCAAGGTTTAGTATATTTTGTTTGATTTAATTATGAATTTATTACTGAATACATGAACAGTTTTCAAAAATACTATTTTAAAATTTTTTAACATCTTTCAAAAAAATTTTGTATGCTGGAATTATTTCAGAATGCTTTGAATGTATTACACATTTCAATGAAATATAAACAAAATTACAGAGAATTTGCATACCTTACTTTTGACCAAATATTTAAATCCTGTTGATTAATTTAAAAACAGATATTAATATTGCCTATTTTGTTAAAGTAAACATTTTTGAATTTACTTAAGTACTTTACTTTTTAAAGTACATAAGACAAATCACAACACAATCAATGCACTAAATGGAGAGTAGATTGACATGCGAACGTAATATGAATTTTCAAAACTAAGAATTTACTACTGTAGGTGGTAAGCACCTGAATTTAATTTCAAATAATGTGTAACTCAGTCATTTGAATAATATATTTAATAATTTTTAATAGTTTAATTTAATTAGTAATCATCAATAACTGCAACTATGATTCAAAATTATTGCTTAAATTGAAAGACTATAGGTGATACTGAATAAATTTAAATGTAAATACAGAACTTCACAAAAAATTCATTATGAAATTAATTTTTTATATGCATGATGAAAAAAATGTAGTTTTAAGAAAAATTTATTTAATCATATTGAAAAAAATCATCGAGGCATTTTTTGGAGAAAATAATTTTATATAGAAGTAAGTTTTTCAAATGGAAGCAGAAATTAAAATAAAAACAATGAGCAATTTTGAAAAAAAAATGGAAGTAAAATACTTGAAGATAGTAAAATGAAGTTTGTACAAAGTTTTTATGAAGTTTTTGTGCCATAGAAGTAGCTTATACAGTATTAAGCTAGAAAAAAGCATATTAAAGTATCAGATCTAGTAAAATTAATAAAATTTGCCAGGCTTATAATTTTACGAAAAAGTAGTGATCAGAAGGTTGCATGAAAATTTGTGGCCCATATGAAGAATTTTAAATTCAATCCTTCTGTTTATATGGGGCTTATATGTGAAATTAGAAGAACAGGTATAGTTTCTGAAGAAAAAATTAATTTGGGAGGGTAAAATAGTTTAGCTCTATTTGTGTGCCGTTATTCTACTATTTTTAAAGCTTTACAAAAAGCATTTTCTTCCACAAAATGAAAAAAACTTTAAAGCGACAAAACAACAATTGTGATTTTAAAACTGATGAAGCCCTCTTTTTTAAAAATCATGCAATATAAGAAAAAATAAGAGTCAGAAAAATGAAAGGAATTGAAGATCAAGTTTTAATTTACGAACCCTTGAATGAATTTTTACTGGCTTATTTAAAACGCTGGAATGTCTTTTTATTAGAACTAATGAACTAAACACAGAGCTGAAATTGTTAGAAATATATAGAAATGATATAGTAGTGACTGAGATGCCGCCCATGGATTAAACCAATACTGATTTCCTTAAAAACACTAGTTAAGCAATTTAAATCATGAAAGTTTTTCTAGTGCAAAGCTTATTTTAAACAAAAGGTGCCCTTGTTCAAACTAATGGTTTTCATACTTAATGATACTGCTACTTTTTATAATGTGTTTACCTTCATATTTGGAAATTTTAAATACCAACTGATGTATACATCGGGTGAGATATACGTGGAATGTTAATTTGAGAAATAAAAGCAACGATAAAGGGGTTCATAACATTACATCATAAGATTTAATTTATATGCAGCACAAATTAAATGTTAATGCATTTTTATAAATTTCGAAATTATTTCTAAAAAAAATTAATTAATTTTCTAAATCTTTTGGAAAATATTTCAAAAGTTCCTACGTGAGCAGGACTGAACAATAGTCTTATTTTATTTTATTTAGGGCTTAATGTAAGTGCCAACATGGAGCTTGAATAAAGTCACACAGAAGCAAAATGTGAAGAAGTGGGAAGAAAAGAATTAAAAGATTAGATAAACCCTAATGATTATTTTAAATGCTGTTTAAAGAAAATTGAAACTGACAGAACATTGTAAGTTTACAAATCCTTTAATACTACTACGATAAAGGCTCGATACAGCTAAGAATTTGCCAAAATATACATCATTGAAATGAAGCTATAGCTTCAAATATAGTATTCAAAATTCACCTATAGGTGAATTTTGAATAGTGATTTCAGGCGAAGCTAAGGTTCAATCCAAAATTTCAATAAATGAGATGTACTTTGGGAAACAGATCATAATTGCAACATTCGATGCTATATATGCATTCATAATACTTATACACATACTTAGATTTTGAAATTCAGTTTGTTATATTTAAATATATTCTTTTCGTAAGTCTCTGTTCTTCATCTGTAAACCTGTTTCTGGCAATAATAATTCTAATATTTGGATGAAACTGATGAAAAAGTTATTAGAATTGATGAAAAATCATTATTAATAAAAAAATTGCAAATTAATATACTGAAACAAGGCCTTACTATTTTCCAAGAACTGTTGACAAATTGACAATCAAAGCTGAAGAATTGAAAATTTGAGAGAGTAAAACTGTGAATCATATTCCACTCCTGCTGCTTGTGAAACAACTTTACAACCAGAAGGAGAGGAATACCACCGCAATCTAATAAAAATTTTCCAAAATTATAAAAAATTGAAATGCAAGGAAGATTACTATTGCAAAGGCCCAAGAAAGGAGAGAAAGAATGGATTTATTTTGAGAATCCCAAGCATTATCGATCATATGTTGACCCCAGACAACCAAATCGACCGCAAGGCCGAATCGCTTCAGCCGCAAGACAATGCTGTGTATTTTCTGGGATCAGGAGGAGCTAATCTATTATGAGCTTCTCAAACTTGGCGAAACCGTTAATACTGATCGCTACAAGCAACAATTACTTGATTTGAACGATGCTGCTCGAAAAATGCGAGCAATACAAGAAACGGCAGCACAAAGTGATTTTCCTTGATGTCAACGCACATAGCCACCGTGCTAAACCGACCAAGGACATCGTTAAGGTGCTCGGCTGGGAGCCCTTAGCCCACGTGGCTTTTTTGCCAGACTTGGCTCCTTCCGATTACCACATATTTGCTTCATTGGGACTCGCAATGGCTGACCAGCGCTTCACTTCTTACGAAAACGCCAAATTTTGGCTTGATGATTGGCTGGCTTCAAAAGACCGATTATTTTTTTGACATGGTATTCACAAATTGCCCAAAAGATGGGGAAAATGTGAAGCTAGTGATGTATATTATTTCGAATAAAGAAATATTAACAGTTTTCGCAAATTTTTTGGGTTATTTTTAAAAACAATCGTCTCACATTTCATTTGCATACAATTGATATATTATCACACGACCAAGAGTATGGGTGGCTTTATACTTCACTGGATAGATATTAAAGCACGACTTTCCATTAAACAAATTTAAAGTTTACTTTTATAACATTTTGAATTTTTATAAAATTTAGAATTTAGTGTAGTATGTAATATAAGTTACAAAATTTATTCACTGCACTATTTTTTACATGTAAAGTATTTCATGGTTTGAGAACTCTTATACATGTTATACAAAACCATTCTATAATAATTTTACTTTTTACATGATAGATTTTTTTAGAGTATAATTAAATGAATTTATTAATATCTGAATTATTCAAACACAACTAACAAATAATAGTTTAAAATGTAATTATTTCCTTTTTAAAGAATAATATTTACCAGAATAATTATAAAATGTTAATTTTATTGGCTGTTTTTAAGAATGTGTTTCTTTATTTCAATAATATAAATAATGTATAATTTCATTTTGACTTGTGAAGTTGCAAATGTATTTTGTATGACTGTTATCTGTAAAGCTTATAATGACTATATTCTTTATTTATGTATGATTGAATATTATGATCTAGATTTTTTTTATTTGAAACAAAAAAAAGATTGCATATTGTATATTTTTGTAGGTAAATCTTTTGTAATAGCTACGACTAAATGTATATGCTTCACGTGGCTGAATATTATGAAAAGTCATATTTTTATTTGAAAAAACAGAATTGTATATTTTTGTTAAGTTTTTTTTTATAAAAACTGCAACTAAGTATTTGTGCTTCGTGCAAAGTTTATATTGATGGAAAGAAATTTCCACATATTATGTAAACCTATATCTAAAACATACATATGTTTACATATGTTTTCATTATGTATGTTTACTATTGAAATATTCTTCATCAATTTAAATCAGTATGTGAACTAAGAATATAAATCCTATATATAGCTAATTTTGCACATGAAATTTAAAAAAATTCAATTTCAAAATCTGTTTTACACCTGAATGCATTAAAACAGTGTATAATTGTAAAGAGTTAAATAACTATGCAAAGTTGCAGCAACAGATTATAAATAAAAAGGGCCTTACGCCTTGATTAGTATCACTGTCTCATTTTAAAAAGATCAACAAAATTTTATTCTTCACTTTTTATGGATTTATTTTCGAAAAAAAATATTGAAGCTCTTAAGAGAAATTGTGTAAATAGCAAATTTTTTAAACATGATTTTTATCACAGAATTGTTTTCTGTTAATTTAATGAGATTATATGGTTAAGTAATCAACATATTGATTATTCTACATTTTTTACAAAAAGCGAATTCAGTGTCTTTTGGGTTAAATTGTCGATTTTAAGTATTTCTTTATCAAAAAATAATATAATACTGTTGTACATATAACAATATTTGAAATACTGTTTCACATTAAGACAAATGTCCCTAAGGCCTTTTGTAAGATGTACATTTATACAGTTCAACTGACAAAATTTTATGTCACGGTGTAGATAGTGATTTCATTGTACTGCCTTTAAAGATATATAATGAGAAATCCTGATCAAACCCCAAATTAATTCTTCTTTCTATGCATCTTTTATACATTAAATTCATCATAAACTTTAACTTATTAAAGTTATTTCACGAAATCAATGCAAAATGTTTAATATTCCATTGAACATTTTGTGGAACATATATGACTCACTTTGAAGTGAAAATTCTGTGTATGGGGATTTTTCTTAATTAATCATAAAAATTTACGACGCACATATATTATCGTGAATAGTGACATATTTTTAAATCTCAAATAAGTACGCTCTTCAGCAATTTGGGGTTATAAGTTCTTCGAATTAAACAATTAAAATAATTACTGCACTGAAGTTGACTTAACATACGAATACAATTATACACACGAATCTTATAATGGGCATAGGGCAAACACATTTATTTCTTCATTTGAAAATATAAATTCATAGTAAGCAACAGAATATGAATTTGTTTAATTATGATATAAAGAAAATGTCAAGATTCATATATTATTTACATACATCCACTAATAACAAATATACAAGTTACAGCTCTTTAAAGTATAGAATCTGAAAAATTAAATTTTGCAGATTAATATTTTGTCTAGTTTACGAAAGCCCTATTATAAATATAAGTAAAATATTAGCCCTATTACAATATAAGTTATAAAAGAATTCTTCTAAATCACTCTGTTTTTGAGTGAAAGAAAGCATATGTTATTGCACATGTGCACTCTTAAAAAAATCGAGTGGTTTTTCATCACTCGATGAGCGATGGATATTTCGTACTCCAAAAAGATTCAAAATGAATCCTTTTCTACTTAATTGGGTAGAGAAGTTTTCTTTCAAACAATCCATCCTCAGTTCAAAGCAATTTTTACACTTTTCTGACGTGTTTATGGCACAAAACAAATGTGATGTGCTCTGATTGGTTTAAATCATAACGTGGCTCTATGCTTTCGGTTTAGTTTCGTTAAAAATGGAGGAAATTAAAACTTCATTTTGTAAAAACGATCTATTTGAATTAAAAAAATATATATAATTGGACAAGAAGGTGCGCTGAAACATAACGGTAAGTCTTTATTTCTTAAAATTAATTGAATGACTAAATCAATTCTTCATCTTTGTGATTTTTCACCATCATATAAACTTTCGTATTCGAAAGTGTGAGTGAATGAATTCTATTGTGTGTGTGTGAATTCATATTCATGTAATATTAATAATATTTGAAAGTTCTGATTAATTGATAATATTTATAATAATATAAAAATGTGTTTGGAAATTTTATTTTTATTTCAAATACTATTTTCTACCAAAATTGAATTTATTATAAATTAATAAATTATAGAATGCATTTTAAAATTCTAAAATTCTTTTACTTTCGAAACTGCGTGAATATGTCTATTAATATATCTCGTTGATTTAAATATCCAATGTATAGTATAGAAATATTATTTAATATAGTTTATTGTACTGAATTGAAAGTGCGATTAATATCAAATACAACATTTTACCAATGAATATGAATAAATTTTTTCATAAATAAAATTCGAAGCTTTTTAATTTAAACATTAATACAATATAAAGCAAATATTAATCTACAGAATATTGCTTGACAGTATGCAATATATTTATTAAAATTTCACTGACAATATGTATTTGATTTATTAAAATTTCACTAATTTTTGATTTGATGGTTATTAAGTAAAAACATTCATAGATAAAATGGAAACAGAATTGTATGTATCAAAATTTACTATTAATTTGTATAATATTTAAGAATTTCCAACTAAATGTTTTGTCGATGGAAATATAATTTATATTCGTATTTTATGGTTGTCATTGTCATCAACGAAGAAAAAAATAAAATACAAAATTAGCAAAGGCAAATCTGAAACATGTAGTTATTTTGAAAATGATGAAATGCAATGTAAGGAAGAAATGGCTGATCAAGTATATTCTATATAAAGTGTAATTAAAATAAGTTTTATGGAGACTGAGAAAATGTTAACTATTGTTATTACTACAAGTATTAATTTCATTTTACTTGTAAAATTTATTTAAATGTTTGAAGTAATATTCTATGTTTAATGTAAGAACGTGGTAATTTAATTAAATTACATGAAAATTCCAATCAATATTTTCAGTTAAAATCTCTTATTAAAGTTTATGGTTTTTAAAGTTGATTTTAAAATAATGAAAGGTAATTATTCATTAAATTATTATTACTTGGTAATTAGCTTAAGAAATTTTAATAATGTTTTTAAATCTATTTTGAAATAAAGTTTTGTTTGTTTTTACTGCTGAAACTAAATTCTAATTAACTTTATAATAAATTTATAATTCACTTAAAATTTTCTTTTTATTTTAAAATTAAAAATTTTTAATTTGAATTTAATGTTTAAAAAATTAAACATCCAGTATTTATAATTCACTTGACCATAACAAGTATAATAATATTGAGTTAACACATATGTGTATATGTATGTATTTTTCCTTTCAGATAAAATGATTACAATTTGAAATGCCTTAATGAAATTCCAGGAGAAAATATATTTGAACTTGTGAAGAAAATGTTTAAAACCAAATAACATTTTGTGATGAAAAATAGACCATCTATTGTTCTATTCTATAACAGAATTAATTTCTCTAAGTATTCAAAATAGGCTGTTTTCAATGAAACATTAATTGAATAAAACCTGTATTTTTTTTTTTTTTTGCATATTTGAGAACGAATTTTAAAATATTCATGAAAGTACTAAACTTTCATATCAATATTATTTTCTAACAATGCCACAATGACCTAAGCTCACCAACATTTACAATTCCTTACATTATTTGCATATCTGGATTTTTAATGGTAGAACAAGAAACATGCTGTGCATGCATTTTCAAGTTTTTTTTATTACATGTGAATAAGATGTTTTAAATTATTTTAATGTCAAAAACATTTTGATGAAATTTTGCAGAGAAAGGGTTTTTTAATATATAAATGGAAGAAAAATCTTATTGTTATTTTGATATTTGTTCAATGATTGCATGATCGAAAAGAAAGTAATTAAATATATCTTACAAAATATGCAGTACTGCTTATGTCTTTTATTAAATTGTAGTTTTCTATCTTGTATTTTTAAAAATCATTTTACTTGCAATGTATTTGAATATTAGTACATGTGATACAAAAGCATTGTTTCAAAATTTTTTTGTTGTAATTTGTAAAAAAAAATTATTCATTTATATAGTTCACCTGTTTTTCAGTTCTATTTGATTGATTCAAAAATGCTTTAACATTAAAAATAAATGTATGTATGTATGTATGTATATATTTTTATTTAATGGTTAACAATCCATTTTGTAAATTATAATAGGGGCTATATCTGTTTCATAACAAAGAAAAAAATCCAAAATTATTTTCTATTTATTTCATTGTGTATCAAAAATTTATCACTTTCTTATAAAAATTTTCAAAAACTACTAGTTAACCATTAATTTACTAACTTCAGTTACTAAGTTTTAATTAATGAGAATACCATTTTTTTATTAAATTACACTTGCTTTAAATTACAATAAAAAGTTCTATTAATTTAATATAAGTGATCATACTCTTTATTACAGATAGATTTGGAATTTGATATCCAGAGGCTGTGACTGTTTTCTTAGTAAATATCCTGCATACTATGCTCCTAGAATATTATCATATGTTCAAAAACTTGTCCTATAATATGGAATAAATACGTGAGAATTCAGGATGATAGTATTTCTTAGGCTGAAAATAATTTTAATACAGAATATAATTACGTAGATATCTGATTCCTTGCAGCTTATTTTTTTTTAATAAAACCTTATTTTTTTTAATAAAATAAAATTTTTTTAATAAATAAAATGTTTTTTTTAATAAAAAAATAAAGCCTTATATGGCTTTATTTTTTTTTGAAGTAATATTTTTATGAAATTTTGTTATTAAAGTTTATATAAACTTTAAAGAGAGAATACAAATATTTATAGAAATTTTAGTTATTATGCTTTTTTACGAATTAGGTGACGAGGTCTTTAGAAGAAGAACAAGCTCAAAACTTTGCTTCAGGTCATAAGAAAGACCTGAGTATGAAATGTTTTTATCTATGGATAATGGATTTATTGATGTCGGATATGCAAGGTTAAAAAGCGTTCAATATTTTATATAAATGTCATCATGTGTTTAAAGTTAAGTATGATGATAAACTTACTGTATTTTATGCTTTCATGGACTATATGATTTATAAATTTAAAAAATGGTCCAGCTGTGACTTTAATAAAAACTAACATGCTTTAATGTGTGTGATCAAGATCTAACTTTTGCAAAATGAAATACACTCTTTTTTTTATCTAATTTACCCCTTTAAGCGATTTGTTGTTACTCTCCTTAAAAGGAGTGGTTTACCCGTATCTTTCAAAAGAGTGAATTTCTATACTAAAGATTGGTTGAGTTTTTGTGAAAATGAAAGAGTTAAATTTCATTCCTTCTGAGTGAAATTCACTCGATTTTGTTAAGAGTGTGAAAACTCCATCATGTTTAATTTGAAAATACAATCGGATATATATCTTATTATTTATTTCACTGAAATTTCTCAGTGTACTGAATATTAGCCAAAAATGTTTTACACATTGTGCTTGTGTTGGACTTCCCTAGCAAGCCACCTCTCACGACTCTATTTCAAGATACATGTCACAATTGTGTGAATTTTAAAAATTGATATATTTTAACAATTGTCAAAAGCAGTGACAGGTTTCTTTATTCTGATAAAATACGAAAAATAAAAATAATTGAATACTAATTTTTAGTGCAGTTACATAAAAGATAACTACAGACTTCTAATATACATGAAGATCATGGAACATTTCAGAAAGTTAAATTTCAATTAGTTTAGAATGGACAAAAACAAATGACCTCACAGGGCATTAGTGTTTCACAAAACAAACTAATATTTTAAAGTGAACATGTTAAAAAACAAATATTGTTTGTATTATACAATTATTAATCTAGCATTAAAATACAGTAAAATAATATAGTATGATAGAATTTTCTTTTTATCATATTATATTTTTGCTAAACTAATTTACATTAAGAAATTAAAAGAACATAATTATCCATGACATTACCAACATTAAAAGTTCTTTGTATTCGTTCCATCTAAATAGGGATTGATTAAGCAGTTTATACATAAAAAATGAAATAACATTTTTTTAATTTCGTACTTAACTCAAATAAATTATCTAATTAATCTGAATTAATTATTAGTGATTAAAATAATACATTTTAGATATATTTAATTACGCATGAAAGTTATTCAAAATATATTGTTTTGTGATCAACAAGCACTAGTTAAAAAAGGCATGTCAATCTCGCAACATGCTAATGCATTGTTTAGGGCCAGCAGAATATTTATAAAATTTTTAATCATCAAGCTGTGACTCTTGAAATTTGCCAAATTAAAATTTACAGAATATTACTGCAATGTTAAAACAAGAAAGATCTTGCCATTTTTAATGAAACAAAAGAACATGACCTCTAGAAAGTGTAGCCTATTGTTAGACCTAGATGTAATCACCATTGGAATCCAGCACCTTCTGCCAATGTGTCTGCTGCTGTGCAATCCCCTTGCGATAAAACTCAGGGGATTTGGATGCAAAGAAGTCCGTGAGTGCTTGACACAAGTCAGCTTTATTGGTGAAGGATTTTCCACTAAGATGATTGTCCAGGAAATGGAAGGGGTAATAATCTGATGGTACAAGGTCAGGTGAGTAAGGAGAATGCACAAGTTCTCCCAACAAAGTCGCTGTATAGTATTCCTGGCCACCCGCGTGACTTGCGGCCTCGCGTTATCTGTTAAGAATAATAAAACCTTTCGATTAACCAGTGCAATATCTGTTGAATACTTTCCAATTGCTATGATTATAGGCCCGCAGTGATCATTTGGCCCTTAGGTGGCTGCTCATAGTGAATCACTTGACGACTAGTCCATCAGACACCAACTTCATCACAGAGGGACAAATCACCCGACCTGAATTTGTTAAACCATTATCTTGGCTACTTTTATTCATAGCAATAGCCTCAAATGGTTGACATATGCAGCGACTTGATGCAACAGCTGATAAGCTCATTTTGAAGTCGTGAAGAAAATAGCACCGAGCGAGCTCCTTCGACACATCCATTTCTCTTCATTACTGTGCGAGTTATAGTTAATGAATGTGCCCGTAGGATCCGCTTTTATAACGACTGATTTTTCTACTTACGACTGACCGGTGTCTCAAACACGTCATATATTAATTTGCATATTTGTTCTCACTTCATTCAATTTGGAGTGCCACTACTTGTACACTTTCACTGTTACCAGAGTGGTAGCTCATGTACACGGCTGAAGAAAGCTCTAGTTTTTCAGTCAGCGACGAAGCAACAAATAGCGCTCCATTTGCTATAATAAATTTCAATGTTATTGTTAAAATCATTATCCATAATTATTTTAAATGAAACGTTAATAATTAAATTAATATCGTCAGACATTAATCGAAACATAAAATGTGATGCCACGACATCCGAGAAATTTTGTCTACATGATGCCACGACACCAAAGAACTTTTCAGTCATCTTCATAATCAAAGAAAATGGATATCTGTTTCGAAAAAGATCAGCATTTAAAGTTAAGTGTTCTAGACTTAACAATAATATTGAAAAATTATCTGCAAGTACTTGTGATGATATAACTGTTAAAATTTATACTTCTCAAGCTGATGAATTATGGACAGAAGTTTTGAATGTACATGAACAAATTATCTGTACATATGATGAAAATTGCATTCCGGAAGATGAAAAATAATTCGATATTGAATTATGAACAGAAGTTATGAATGTACATGCGATGAAAATTGCATTCCGGAAAATGAAAAAGAATTCGATATTATTGCTAATGAAATAGAATCGATAAAAATAAATATAGCACATATGTTTAAAGTAGAAGTGGAAGTAATAGAAACCGATACTAATAAAACTAATGTAAATTGTAACAATACATTGCCGAGTTTAGATTTACCCTCTTTTTCTGGTGATTTCTCTGAGTGGATTTTATTTCGCCTTATATTTTTATCAATTGTTCATAATAATGCATCATTAAATAACGTTCAAAAATTTCATTATTTAAATTTATCCTTAAAGGAAGAAATAGTAATAATCAAACTATTCAAATATCAGATGCAAATTATATTAAAGCCTGGAAATAATTGAGGAATGTTTCAAAAATACAGTAGACATAATTTATTATACACTCGATAAGCTTTTTTCAAAGCCAAATGGGGAAAATGAAAGCTCTCAAGGATTGCCAAGATTAATAGATATCACCAACCAATGCTTAGATCTATTGGAAGCGATGAATCAGCAAGCGGATAAGTGGGATACTATTCTTATTTACTTTTTTGCGTAAAAAGCTAGATTCCGAATCCTTGATGGAGTGGCATCTGTCACATAAAGATTGGTCATTTGTGGAATTCAGAGATCTTGCGGAAATGCGTTGACGTCTGTTAATCTAAAGAAACGGGTAACGCAGAGTCAAAATAAATTTAAATCGCAGTGAAACGGCGTCTTTTACACAAGACGACTTTTATCGAGCGATGAAAAATGTTAAGAATTCTAATCGCACCTTATAGAAATTTCTAGCGTAAACACTAAGTTTACACAAAGAAATATGCATCCCTGGGTATCACACATAGAAAGTGGTATCCTTGTGGCATTCTTGTTTTTATAAATTTCTTTAGATTTGTCTCATAAGACAGGTGTCGCTTCAACAAGAGAAATTAATATGTCCGTGTCTATATTTCTTCACACATTATGCCCTTAAAACAACTACACTATTGTTTTTCTTTTAAATATTTTACCTATTTACTAAATAAAAAAGAAAAAACACACATAAAACCTTTTAATAATCTGAGACACGACAGACGACTAAGTATCGTTTAGTATGAAGACGTCCATTAGATCACTTGCATCACTGCAATGTTCGAAGGACACAATACCGTTATTTTTCAGTGATTTGTACGACAGCTACAACGCGATCGTCTGATAGAAATCCGTTTCCCGTCCAGTATGAAAAAGACCAGTCTATTGTGTAGTTTTTAAATAGCTTCTTACGATAAAATATAGGACAACTTTTTATCCTCCGTTAAAGTCGTCTTGTGTGAAAGAGGCCTAAGAATGAAAACTCATCTTCGCTTTTAGTTCTTCCTTATGCACGTTTTTTCTGCAAAGAGCCGATTTATAAATGTGAGGATTTCATAAAATTGTCACATAACCAGAAAAAAGATTTTCTTCCAGACCAGATCACATAACCAGAAAATATAATAATATATAAAAATTGTTAAGGATAAATCATGTTACATCAGACTGTAATAGTAGTTGGTGTAAAAAATGTGGCCTCAAACACAATACATTATTGCATATCGATAAAAATCAAAACAGATTTTCTAAGGTTTAATTAAACTCAGAAGTTGAACCAATAGCATCAAATTGTTCAAATTTTGAAGACCGCCAAGTTTTATTACTCACAGCTATAGTTAATGTAATCGATTCTAACAGTAATTATCAAAAATGTCGGATTTTAATTAATACCGTATCATCATTCATAATCAAAGAATGTGTTCAAAATTAAAATAAAACAGAAAAACTATTAAATTAGGAATTTCTGGTGTATCTGGAAAACAAACTGCCATCACTAATGGTAGCGTAATTGTGGATTTAATGTCACTTTACAACAAAAGATCTATACAATCTGATTTGCACATTTAAAAAAAAGTTACTCGTGTGAAATTTACCTCAATTTTCAGTTGATACAAAATGTTAGATTGTTTCGATTCATTAAAGTAAGCTGATCCGAATTATAATTTTTTTTTTTGTAGAACTGATATACTTTAGGGTGCAGATTTTTGTTCAGATATATTTGTTGGTAATTGTATCAAAGCTCCTAATCAGCCAATAACAGCACATGAAACAAATTTTGGTTGGGTTATCCTTAAAAAATTACATCAAGCAATTTGAAACAACAGTGTTCATGTACATCATTGTATTAGTGATATAGACTCTTCAATGCAGAAATTCTGGCAAATTGGAGAAGTCCCTGATGCCTGTAGGTGGTCTAAAGAAGAGATTCAGTGTGATAATCATTTTGAGGAAACCCATTCTAGTGATAGTTTTGGTCGTCACATTGTGCAATTGCTATTTAAGCAATAAGTGAAACCTCCTGGTAAGTCAAGGGAAATGACAGTCAATCGTTTCAAGCAAATTCAACGTAAACTGATACGTCATTCAAACTTAATGGAGAATGATTAAAAATTTATGAGTGACTATTTGGTCACATGGAAGTAGTTCCTGATCATGAGTTAAATACAAATAGTGAATCTACATATTACATTCCTCATCATTGCATAAAAAATGAATCAGATATTAAATTCCGAGTGGTATTTGATGCTTCCGCAAAAACTACGATTAATGTTTCATTAAATGATAATTTGTTAATTGGACCAACAATTCAGGATCCTCTTTTTAATTTTATTTTTAGATATAGGAAAAGGAAAATCGCATTAAAAGCAGACATTGCTAAAATGTACAAGCATGTAAGGATTACTCAGAAAGATTCAAATTTTCAAAGGATAATTTGGAGAAATTTTCCAATGAAATATCCAATTATCTTTTGCTTACTGTAACTTACGGAACTGGTGCAGCACCTTATCTAGCTACCAAATGCCTTCAACAACTTGTACACGATGAAGGACAAGCATTTCCATTGGCCACATAAGCAGTTATGAAGGATTTTTATGCAGATGATATTAATTCGGGTATAGACACAATAGAAGATGCAATTAAGGTGCGATTAGAAATCGATGCATTATTAAAAAAGGAGGGTATGAACTTATAAGTGGTCTTAAAATGAATTACTAGTATTACAAAATTGGAGCAATGATTTATTGGATATTAATAACTATCAAATTTGATCAAATAACACAGTTAAAACATTAGGAAAATTGTGGGATATTAAAAATGATGTATTTTTATTTAAATTATCAATGACTTGTAAACATGCATACAACTCTAAACGTACTAATTTATCTATGTTATCTGAAATATTCATTCCGTACGATTGGATTTCACCAGTCACGATAGTTGGTAAAATCATAATCCAAATATTATGGAAAGAAAAAATAGATGGGGTTGATTCTTTACCTTCTCATTTAGAAGCCATTTGGAATAAATTCAAGAACCATTTCAATGAATTAGAAAGTCTAAAATTCCTCGATATGTTTTAATCAATAATGCTGTAAGATACGAGATTTATGGATTTTCAGATACATCAGAACAAGCATACGCTGCTGTAATATATACGATGCATAAATAGAAATGAAGTCATTAAAGTAAACTTAATTACATCTAAATCAAAAGTAGCTCAATTTTAAGTTACCCAAACTAGAATTATGCGGCGCTTTTTTGTTTGGTAAATTAATGTCAGTATTAATTTCGGCCACAAATATTTCCTTCGATAAAACATTCTGTTGGTGTGATTCCATAATCGTCTCGCTTAGTTGAATTCACCCTCAAACCGATTGAAAACATTCATAGCTAATCGTGTTGCACAAATTAACGAATTCTTACCTAATACGACCTGGCATTATGTGCCAAGTTTTGAAAATCCTGCAGATTGCGCCTCTCGTGGTATAAATCGTAGTGAACTCAAAAATTATAACCTCTGGTGGAAAGGACTCAAAATTCACCATTTCATTCAAAATCATCATCTTACTCAAAATTCGAATGCATTTTTCAAGAACCCATATGTACCGAAGACAAAATAGAAATCAAACTTTAAGAAAAATTTACAATTTATTCAAAATGTGTTTAGAGACTTAATAAGGGATAATACTGTTGTAGCTTATATGGATGATTTTATTGTACCTGCGCGTGATGCGGAAGGCTTAGAAAAATTAAAACGTGTTTTGGCAGTAGCTAAAAAGTATGGGTTAGAGACTAATTTTAAAAAATGTCAATTTCTTAAATGAAAAATAGGATTTCTAGGATTTTTTTTATTGAGGACAGTACAATTTGCCTCTAGCCTAAAAAGACAATTGCGGTTCAAAATTTTCCAGAGCCCAAAAATCTTAAGCAAAGAGATTTAATGGAAATTTTAGAGAATTTATTACTAACTATGTTAAAATTACCAAATCATTGAGTGATCTTCTTCGAAATGGAGTAGAATTTAAATTTCTAGTAGCTCAAGAAGAAGCATTCTATAGATTAAAAGAACTTTTGTCGACAACTCCTGTCCTACATATTTTCAGACAAGGAGCTCCACTAGATTTACATATGGCTGCAAGGAGCCTGAGATTTGGTGCTGCTTTGTTACAGAAACCTGACGATGAGCAATTTCATCCTATTCATTACATGAGTAGAAAAACCACCTCTCAGCAAGAAAATCTATGTAGCTACGAGCTTTAAGTTTTAGCTATAATAAAAGCTCTTAAAAAATTTAGAAATTATTTATTGGGATATAAAATCAAAGTTATAACAGACTGTGATGCATTTCAAAAGACTGTGTTTAAAAAAAGACATCTCTTCTAAAATAGATCGGTGTTCATTACTTTTGGAAGAGTTTGAATACGAAACAGTTCATAGATCTGGGAAACAAATGAGACACGTATATGCATTAAATAGAAATGCCACTTTGATGGTTACCCGTTCTCAGGGAGAACTGATGGTCAGAATTGCAGCTGCACAAAACAGTGCTGAACGTCTCCAGTTGCTGAAATCCTTATTCGAGCAAGGGCTGAAAGAATATTACGAAATAAAAATTGGAGTATTATACAAGCATTACAGAAATCGGGAATTACTTGTGGTACCAGAAACACTAGAACTTGATATCATACGAAAAGCTTATAACAAAGGACATTTAGCTGTGTCTAAGACGGATGATCTACACAAGCAAGACTTTAAGATTCCTAACCTTAGAAAAGGAACTGAACAAGTCTTCTGAACTGTATAGAATGCATTTTGAGTGAAAGAAAAGGCCCATTTCGGTAAACTAATAAGAATTGCAACCCTATTCTCACAGATAAAGGAGCAAGCTTCACCTCCTAAATCTTCGAGGAATATTGCGAGAAAGAGAAATAAAGCACGTGTTTTAAGTTACCGGAATTCCGAGAGGAAATGGACAAGTGGGAAACATTCATCAAACTTTGACTCCAGTTTTACGTAAATTGTCCATAGAAGATCCTAGAAAATGGTGCAAATATGTTGCTGATGTGTAACAGATCCTGTAGTACTGTTACAGCACTACAAGCAGAAGTATTAAATATTTTGAACTTTTTGTAAGAATCAAAAGGAAAAACTTAGAAGACATGAAAATCGTCAAAATTCTTAAAAAAATGAAACTAACCTTTTTATAATGAACAGAGAAGATACGCGAGAAGAAGAATGAAAAGAATTTCTAAAACGTCAGGAAGAAAATAAAAGAACACACACACACACATATATATATATATATATATATATATATATATATATATATATATATATATATATATATATATATATATATATATATATATACATATATATATATATATATATATATATATATATATATATATATATATATATATATATATATATATATATATATACATACATATATATATATATATATATATATATATATATATATATATATATATATATATATATATATATAACAAGAACAGAAAAAAGATTCAAGTGTACAACATCAATGATTTAGAGGCTATATAACGCACGCAGTATGGAAGTGGTTTTAAAGTTATAAACCTAAGTTTTTTGGACCATATCGAGTGACTGGGAAAAAAGGTAAATATCGCGTTATTTGGTAGAGAAAGTTGGATATCATGAAGGTCCTGGTTATACCTCTACGGCTGCTGACCATATGAAATCCTGGACTCTTCCTGTTTAGAACTGTGTACTTCCTACGCATCATTTCTATTTTAATTTATTTGCTTTTTAATTTTCAGGTGATGTCAACTGAATTTGATCTGTGTTTCCGAGGTCGAAAACGTGAGTCAGGATGCCGAGCTGTTGGATTCAAAATTGTAAATAGATGTCACTAGTCGACGGCGAGCATCGCGTATGCTTCCAGACAACAGAGAGTAAATTTTACATGGAGTAAGAGAGACTTACTTACTTTTGCATTACGGACAAGAGCAGGTGCTCCACCGATATTTATTTGATATGATATTGTTGCCAGTGCGAGTAGGCACTGTAACAAATAGCTTTGTTCTTTTTAATTGTTATTGTTCGTCCAATATTTGAAGAATTAATAGGTGTCCGTTTTTTAAAAATGTGTTTTGTTTATGAACCATTAAAACACTGTAGATAGTAAAATGCAGAGTAAAAGTTCTGATATGAAGAATAATGTATGAAAATTTATATATGACAAAGCAAGAGACATTGTGTGTCTCATAAAAGAAAATTTTGGAAGATTCAGCAATTCACTGATTTGATAATAATGTTCTTTGTCGCTTTATTTACTGGAATTTTTAGGAGCTCAATGTTTGAAATTAGTTTTTTAAAAATTACTGAATTAGTAGTTTTTAAGAAATTATTTAGAGAACGTTATTTAACTTGAGGAGCTATGTATATGAGAAAGTTGAAAGCTGGAAAAGTTGTATGGTAAAAGAATTATGCCCCAATTGTTCTGTTATACACATTGTCAATACAGCAACTTGTTCCCAGATTATTCACATAGCGAAGCTATACAGATGGATACTTTTAGGCATGATTTGTATTTTAACAAATTGCATAAATATTAGTGTCTCAATAGTAACTATAAATTTTCGCAAGTCTTCTCCAAAACTAGTGAACTTTTCATTCCACTAAGGAAAATTTTAAATGTATTGTAAATTTAAAATGATTTGTATTAAGTGGAATATCGCGAATTGACACTTGAATTGAAAAACAGAAAAAATAATTACCTAACTCAATAAATAGGAATATTTTTAATTAATCAAAATAAAATTCAAATGAGCCAATTCCTCAGAAAAGTTCCATTTGCATTTTAAAACATTCCAATAAAATGTATTCATATGTTAATAAATATGATATAATTTTTACTGTAATAATAAATTTTTTTAAATATTATAAGAAAAAGGTATTAAAAGTACAAATCACAAAGAAAGAATAAAATGCATTGAATGAAGACTACTCAAAAATAAAATAATGAACGAAAATATTTAGAAAGAATAATGACATTGCATGACGAAAGATATTCAAAATGAAATTATGAAGTAGATTTTTAGAAAAAATAATTGACACTAAATTAGGAAAGATACTCATGTATGAAATTATCTAAGCAAATACTTAGAAAGAAAAGAAAATACTAAATGCGGTGAGACATTCAAAAATAAAATTATGAAATCAAATACCTAGAATCATTAGACAACGAATTAAGAAATGTTTTCAAAAATACTTAATCAGTTTGACTGAAATAATTTTATTTTAAAAAAATAATGAAAATTTAATAAAGTTTTCTCCAATAGGTTAGGTTCTAATGCTGCTATGAGTAAATATTTTACAATTTGAATATAAAGCTGTTTGAAATTTTATTTGGATCTAATTATTTTAAAGAAATATTTTAAATTAAGATGATTTTTCTATTTTCTGTGAAAATCTTCGAAATAAAATTTCAAAAACCAAATTAATATTAAAAATTTACTATGAGCAGAAAATCAACGATTGCAACTATTTGCGTTCGGTTTCATTATGCATTGTTGTTCAAATAATATTTGCTAACATTGATTTCATAGTTAATTTATTTAATAATCATTTATACTAAATTTGTTCAAAAATTCTTGTTTTATACTTTTAAGCATTGATTACCGTTGAATATTTTTTAAATTTAATATTGAATGTTTTACAATTAACAAAGATAATCATGTAGAATTTTAAATTAGACTCTCTTCCTTGCAGTCCTTCAGTTCAATTCACTATTGTAGCTTATATAATTACTGCAGTTTACATAAATTTATTGAATAATCGTAAATACTACTTTTGGTTTACCTATTCAGTCGAAAACATTTTGATTCAAACGAAAGCACGAAAAGTAGATGCAGAAATTGTGTGGATAAAATTATTAAATCAGATTCTGTTCAGTTATATTGAAGGGAGAAAAGGCTGAAACAATTTATACTTGTTTTTTTAAATTAATCAAGCTTATATTTTTATTCCACTGTTACACATATTTTTATTTCAATATTTTAGTGTAACTGAGAACGGATGAGAAAGGTTTTTGAACATGGCAGTACGTATATCGTTCATATTCTCAGTAATATGGTTAAACAATAAAAATGTTCTTTTATTTGATCTTAAGTAAGAAATATTTTGACTTTATAATAATGAATGGCAAAAAACGTATTCTTTTTTTTTTTTCAAATCTCATTTAGAAAAAGAATAATAAGTGGGGAAACAACAAACTTTTCAAAACCATACACAGGTAAAAACGAAATAGATAAAGTAAAGTTTATTCCTTTAAAATTATTTTTTACACATAAGAGCTATTGCAATGGAATTAAAATTTTTTCTGAAGCATTGAATATATCCGTATTCGAGAGGAGATTTGATATTACGAAATGTGATTCTGAAGAACATGGAGAGGGGAGGGGTCGTTGATGTATTCAGCTGCTAAATTTCCTTGAAAACGTGATCTTAATATGCGCATGATGGGCCCTCGTTATGTGATTAACTTTATACCAAATGTGGGAAATTATTACAAATATTTATAATATCCTTCTTGAGACCATTAAATAGTATACCATACATAAAATTTATTTTATTCAAGAGAAGATGTCAAATTTATCAACATTCCGATATAAAATGATAAATTCCTTTTGGCGAATATATTCATAAAACTGTATCTTATTTTACTATCGTATTTCTGGCAGTTATAGAAATATCCTATAAATAATAATGCTATTACTAAGTTAAAACTGCATCAAACTCAATAACACAGGTACTTCAAAAACAAGGTGTTCATATGTAGACTGCGTAAAAAAAGTAAGACATCTGGTGGAGTACTAACAATTTAATAAATATAATTATCTAAATTAAAGTATGCATTAAATTTTCACTTTATTTAAGCAAATTTGTTGTTCAATTTTTCGATGAGGTCTGATACTTATTGACTTTCTCAAAACTGAGCCGAAAAAGTAAATTGAAAAATAAATAAAAACAAAAGTAAAAAAAAAACATGAATTGGATGTGTCAATCTGGTATAACATGAAACCAATTTGGCTTTCTGTGAAAAACAGTATATTTTAACTTTTGATATAAACGTGTTAAATTTTGGACTTCAAACACGTATCAATTCACGAGCTTTCTAGTATTACTATTTTGCAGCTTTTAAATATTTAATCAATGTTTAGAAATTTTAGAATATTATTTGCTCATATATTAAATAAAAAGCAAAAATTTGATATTTACCAATATGCACTGTTGAAACATGTTATATTATATTACGATTTTTAAAGTATAATTCAATTGTGCTGCCATCTATATTAAAATAAAAACTACAATTGTAACTTGATTTTTTTTATACAAAATACAATGATTTTTATTTATGCCATTAATTTCTTTTGATTTCTATCTTTTTGCCAGAAATTGAATTTAGATTTCTTTATAAGTTCATTGGGATGTATATCGCGACATGTATATGGGCATTTAATTTCAACAATACCCTCTTTGCCAATTATTCCATCTGGTGTGGCAGCTAAATGAGGCAAATTTTTATCTATGAATATCCCACATGGTTCTATTTTAAGTCCTATTTCTTTTTATAGTTCGAGAATGGCAGTTTATTCATGAATAATCCCGTGTAAAATTGCTTCATTTTTTACTTTAGAGTATAGTACTGTTTTCACTAAATTTTGGCATCCTGTAGAGGGTAACTTCCGAAGTTTTACTACAAACCCTATTTTTTCAAAGATATACATATATATATATAGTTTTTCAAATTTAAAATGCTTAATTTCTTATCAGACGCAATATTTTAGTATGCTGGTATCGTATGCTTATTAATCATACCTTATAGCATTTTTTTTTCATGAAATAAGTTGAAAATAAATATTCTTATTATTCTGTCTTATTTCAAAATCGTAGTATATAATATAATTGAACAAGGTAACACAAAACAGTTTATAATATTTCATTTTTAAAATTTACTATAATGAAAATAAACAAAGTTGATTTAAAAGTACATATCATAGCTACTTTTACAATCTTTATGAAATTGATAACTCTGAAATTCAAGCAATTGAAAACTACAGTCCCTATGAACTTTCCAATTTCCACAGACCAAGGGCGGTTCTGCGGGCTAAACCACATTCAAACGCCTCCCAAAAATTCTATTCGTTCCCAAAAAGTAAGAACTATTCGCCCAAAAGTAGAAATGAATAATCTTCTTCTTATACTTAAAATAAAATAAAATACTGAAAAGGAAAGAAATTGTATTTATATATATGCATATATAATAGAATAAAAAAATATTTTGTCTTTATATAGTTATATCAATACTGTTACTATGTATATAACTGTAATTTAATTTTTTTTTTTTTTGCATTTTTTGTTTGTAATGTGTATTCAAATTTTTCTTTTTTATGTTTATTCAATCTCATGCAAAGAACTCTCGTTGGGAGCACTTTAACCTAAGCAAAATATTTTCTTAATCTTTTGTGTTTAAATAACCTTATGTTTTGAAATCATTATGTTAATCTCAACTAAAGTTAGGTGTAGAAAAATTTCTTAGGAACAGAAGGTACATGACCATTTAGGCTAGGAACCAAACATTAACTAGGAAATTATTAACTAGATCCACTTCTTAGCTACTTTTCCAACGCTAATAAACAGAAATCTAACATGCATTATTTCCAGATGTCTTTTCTATTTCATGAGTAAGAGAAGCTAATTCTTCTTGCTCGATTTGGAAGTGTTTGCCAACCACATGTTAAAACAGCGGGAATCATATGGGGAGAAGTTTTTCTCAGAAATTCCTCCTTCTTTAGGTTACCGTAGTGAAGTAGAAAAATCAGCCAAATTTGGCGTTAAAAATTTTCAGTTTCATAGGTGGCGTTGTGTACAGAGAAGGATTTTTAGAAATAAGAATGAGTTTGATTTGTAATAAAAATTCGTATCGAAATATTAATGCAATCAAAAATATTTTTAGCTTAAAAAAAAACAAAAATGTTCATTTTGTAACTGTACGAAGAAAAAAATGAAATATCTTTAAACCAAATTTTGTAAAACCTCAATGAAATTAGAATTTGGTTGAAATTTACTCGGATGGAGATATTTTGACATTTTAAAAATATTTGAAAAAATTTTAAACGCTAAAAATGGGCGTCGAGGTGACAGTAGCTCTGTTTTTTGTAATTTGCAAAAGACCGGAAGTTTTTATCATGAAAATAGCACTTGTGAAACGTTAAAATATTATCCATAGGATTAATATAGGATTCGATTTTCCCCGACGGAGGTCTAGCAGGGCCTTAACGGAAATTTTTACATATTGTGTCACTAAAACTCCCAGGAAAATGTGATGTTATAAGAATACGTTGTAATATTTAATTGTTTCAAAGCAAATATTATTTTGATTCTCTCACCAGAGAGACTATCAATAACAAATTCTAAATTTGTATTTAAAAATATTTTAATTGAGACCTATATCAACTATGTTGTAGAATAAAAAAATATTTTGAAACCATTAATTTTCTACATGTATTTTTCAGTTCACTCATACTTAAGTAATTACTGTTAAATACAAGAAGTAATATTTATACTTAAAAAATTTAAAGTATGAAATATTCCGCCATTTTCCATATATTTACCTGTAAACTAAATTGAAAGTATATAGCTTAGACTAAATATAATAGCATAAGTATATTAAACTAAGACAAAAAGTTGAAGTCAAAATATCAGTATAAATATTTTAATATCAGAATAAATATTTTTATTTTCGCAGGAAATATTTGCTTTGTAAATGTCATCGATAAGAAGAACTTATTTAACGATGGCTTATTGAATGCAAATATTTTTTAGACAATTACCATTTGCAGACTACAGTATGCTGTACAACTTGTATTCAAAAATTAATTGTACACTTTTGTATAGAACATGTGCGAGTTAAAAAAAAAGCAACTAAAGAGAAAATATTTTGATACCGTAATTTTATAATTATAAAAGCATATTAATATTATAAAATATTATCCTACTAACCAAATTAAAAAAAGATATTCAGTCTAACAAAAACTAAAAAAAGATAGAATTATCCCAATTTAAAATTATTCATATGCAATAATAGAAATATTATGGATTAATAGAAGATTAATAATAGAAGATTATTTTAATAATAAATAATTTTTACGCTTGTATAAATTGTAAGAAATAGTTATTTTACAGTATCAATTCAAAAATAAATTTTAATAAATTTAGTACCATTAAAAGTCTGCCTGTTTCTATATAAAATGTTAGAAATTAGTTAAATTTTGACTAAAAACCCCTTTCGCTTCTATGTTTTAAAAACATTGCAAATGAAAATTAATAATGTAAAATAATGAAAGTTTCTAATAAATAATGAAATGTTGAAAAATGAAAGTTGCTTCAGAACATAAATATAGATAGAGAATACATAATCCATTATTCCTAAAATTCTCATTAAGGAAAAATTTTTGATTTAAAAATTTATCGAAATTTATGTAAATTCATATCAATGTCATTTATTAGTAAAGTGCCAAAATTCGATCGTTTTTTGGATTGCATTTGTTACGAAAATAGGAAAAGTTTCCTTTGCTGTCAAATGGTAATAATATAATTATATTATTCATAGTCAAATGAATCTTTAGGTTAACAAATAAAAATTTTTTTATTAAAAATGTGATACAGTTGATTACTAAATGAATTATTTTTTATGGGAATATACTTATCACAATTTGAAATTTATATTTCATTGGAACAATAAAATATAAATTTCCAATGAAATATAAAAATTTATATTTCATTGAAACTGACCAATTTAAATTGGTAATTTAAATTTTAGAATAATTGTTAAAGCAAAAAAAGATTAAAAAAATATTAAAATATTTAGTAGTTTGAAAGTGCTAAATGTTTGAATGCATTGAAACAACTTATTAAAATTATTCGAAAAATCCCTGAATAAACTTACTAAAATTCAATTTCCTTAAAAAGTTCAATATCAATCAATCAATCGAAAATCAATTAAATATTAAATTTGAGCTCCTTTATGATTTTATGAAAATGATTGAATTTACCATTTAACTGTCTCGTAAACGTAACACAAAATTTATAGTTGCTTGCATTCTAACAAAATGCCTCGAGCATTGAATTTGAACAGAATTTCCTTAAATTGTCCATCTTACAATCATTCTTGATGCTAAGATATATGCATATTATAACAAAAATAAATGTTAGTTAATTTTTTTTGTAAATTATTGCTTGATAATTTGACCGGCTTTTATCTCTCATTATGTGATGATATGGTGGAAACGAATGAATCAAAGTGAAAATTAAATACTTTTTATTTCATGTACAGTAACCATTGGTCATTTGAAAGAGAAATGAATCCTATTATCTAATATATGAAAGATGATGATGGTCACAATTTCAGTAATTTTAGTGAATATTTGTAATAATTACTTCCTATTATAATATTAAATGAAAATGAATTAAAGTCGATTTAAAACTTTCTTATTAACATAAGTCATTTTTCTATTTGTAATATTTAGTGTTTTATAATCCAATTGGTAAGTGTTATTCATTATATATATATATATATATATATATATATATATATATATATATATATATATATATATATATATATATATATATATATATATATATATATATATATAGTATATATATATATTGTCTTACAATAAAAAATAACTAAAAAAGTTATATTAAAAAAAATTATCAAGAAATATTTCTAAAATTGTATGGAAATGTGTGATTTTTTTTAAGAATGTTTTTTCATATTTTTATAAATATTTATGTTTATTGTTACTAATTAAAGAAAACTTTTTATATTGATTAAAGTATATAAATTTAAAACTGACATTTATATATAAAATTCTAAAAAAATAATAAAAAATTATCGGGTGTAACTTAATCACTAAAAGATTAAATAACAATTAATCATCATTATTTAAATTCACATGCGCCCTTAAACTAGGAATTCATGGATAATTAAAAAAGTTATTTATAATGTGAAAAAATGGATAGATATACATATATGCCAGAAATAGTTATAATTGAAATAAGAATTAATTTTAGTTGTTCCATCTTAGTTCCGGAAAAAGTATTTTATGATTTTTCGTTTTGCTGAATAATTTTGGCATATTTATGGGCAATTTAGTTAAAGAGATATGAAAGGTATTCAGATTAAGGCTGTATTTATATTTAAAATTTGACAATAGCTATTTGAATTGACAGGAAAAATTATATTATGGCTCTATCACAATTGTTGTAAAATCATGCGTAACCAAAAAAAAATAATTTTTTTTACCCTCTAAACAGATAATAGGCTCACGGATAATAAGAAACTGTAATATTCAACTTTTTATCGCAATGTTTTTCATGTATAAAGGATTTTCATTTAAGAACAAAGATACTCCCTCTACAGCTTTAAATGTTCACGAATAAAATAGTATTATTTCAATAAATTTGAACGTTTTAAAGTATAAAAAAATGTCTAAAATATATATTGAATATTCATTCACTTTTATTCAAATTATTGTAGAAAAATACAATAGCTCGTTCTGTATTAATAACGTCACAAAAACCTACATCTCCAATAATTTGTTTGTCAAATTCTAAGTATAATAATATTTACTCAGATTTTGTAATATAAGACTGTGATTTTAATTTAAGATATTTTATCTAATGAAAAATAATTCTCAATTATTTTCATGCACTATAATTTACTAAAATAAGTTATCAGTGAAACTATCCTGTTTAAAAAAATAAAGTTATAAACAAATATCCTGTATAAAAAAATGACCGTATAACGAACGATAAGCGAAAATCGAACTTAAATTAGCTTACACATAATTTAAATTACCTTACGTGCTGCCATCTGTTGATTAAGTATGAAAAATGTTTCGAATAATTTTTATACCAGTCTCAAATGTTTAATTTTTTCTTCTCTTTAGAATATATATACACATTTAAACGCCAGGCAAATGAAAAAATGAGATTTTCTCAACAGTGCATAGGTATTATCCATAATTTTATTCAATACACAATTATGTAAACCATTAAATAGATGGTTTAATGATACTCGGTTTCATTTTCTAAATTTTAGAATAGCTGAAATTTCTTGGAAATTAAAAGGATAAAATGTTATGAAAAATCCATATAGGATGAAGGGAAGTTTCCTAAGTATCTATAAAAATCATTGCTACTTAAATTCATGCGAAATAGTTTGTATAAACTATTAAATTTTCAACGAAGCACATTTATATAAATATATTTTTAATATTCTTCAGATTAATAAAAGAAAATAAAAATAAAAAAAGATAAAAGTGATCTCACAAACAGGATAAAATATTTACCTATTAATTTTCAAATTCAGTTTCCCTTGTAATAGTAGTTTCTCTTTGAAAATGTGCGAACTTTAACTATCATGAATAGATTTTGTACTGACAATGTTAAATCAACAGTTTGAAATATTTATATTTATGAGCAGACAATAGAATAGGTAACACATGGATAAGAAAAATTTCGTTGTAATGTTATGAAAGAAAGTTAAATGTACATAAGTGTCACGTACTTGAATATTTCTAAATTCCTTTCCTCCCAAATACATCTCATTAAATATGCACAATAAAAGACTTCTCTTGCTCAAAATTCCTTAGATATACATTTCATCGACTACTTTAGAAAAACAACTTTTAATAATTCCCTAACATAAACCATGGATATCTTCTTTAGACATTGGAAAAGGATATCTTCTTTTTAACATAGATAATCATAGGATAAAAGTATATTAATTTTAAAGATTTTTTCCAATCAGAAAGCGCAAAAATCTTATAATATGATCTTATTTTCCATTTTAAAGATCTTGTACCTTTATCTGTTTTCAGAATGTAAATAGTAATCACACACATATTCGTTTTTTTATTTTCCTGCATAATTATTTATCTGAATAACATGGTAAACGAATTATTTCATCATGTTTTGATAAATTTTATATTTACTCTAAAATTATTAAATTATAATTATTATGTGATTTTAACTAAAATAAAGTTCAGTTATAATAGTTAATATTTTACAAGAAATAAAAGGGATTTTCTAGTATATATATATATACCTACATACATAATTCAAGTTGTCCCACCTAAAAATATGCTTCTACATCTAGTACGATAAGGTTTGATGATTCTTACAGTATATGTTGTTTGTATCCTCTGTAAAAATTTCCCGATAAAACAGAATTCTCCAAATATCCATTCCAATTACTCAGAGCATTTTCTTTCCTAGGTAAAAAAGACACAGAACTTTTTACCATTATCTGCTTTTGTTAATGAATAGCTTTCGCTTTCATGGAGTATGGTATAAAAGGTATAAAATCATGTTTTATACCTTTATGGGATTCATCAGTCTTTAAACTAAATTCATTTAATAAATTGATAAGGAATGTAAAAAAAAATATTTTCTCCTTACTTTAACTTAAATGACAGGTATATTAAAATTAAGTAGAATACTGGATAATATTTTTTTTTTCAGTCTTACGACTCTTTTTGCATACATACATTTGTCAACTTTATTTTCAAGGCATCCATCAAGTATAGTCTGTGTTATCTACATGTAAGTACTTGTCTTAATTTCTAAAATGGTTCCACGCGCGCGCGAAATCAACTTTTAATGCATTTCAAAAATAAATTTAACATATATTCAACATATTTTCAAATAATAATTAATATGCTGTATTTAATACTGTGTGATTGTTTGAAAAAATTAATTGTGTTCAATGCAAAAGTTAATTAATTTATGTTTTTAAAACTTAAGTAGTTCTTAAAAAATCTATGTTTTTCTCAGCCTTATTTGTTGTAGTTTCATTTACTTTAAAATATCGATAGAAATAAATTTCTTTTGAAAAATAATTACCAAATATTGAAAAAAAATGTGTAAAAATATCTAAATTATAATTAGCTAAGATTCCTTTATCGTAAAATATTTCCTGGAAATTTTATTTATGTTAAATCAGCACGCTTTGAATTCAGCTTTCAATATATGAGAATATGTAAAAAAGATGTACGAATTATATGTTTTGTATCTTTAAATGTTGCAAAAAATGTTGTAATCTGTTAAAAGTTATTTTTTTATTTCATATAAACAAAATCAAGGGGAAAGTTATTTTATTAAATTTATACATTTATTATTATACAAAAATATTTGTAATATATATTTTATACAAAAATAAGGTAAGTATGGATTGTTTGAAAAATTTGGCAAACTTTTGAAATATTAACTTTATATCTAAATGTGAGACAAAACTACAGATTAGGATTTTTTTCTAAAACGATAAAAAATAAAAAGCAATAAATAAAAATAGTTTAATTATCTGGAATATTAATTCTCACCTCAATTGCTAAATTGCGGATTTTTCCAAATAACACACACAGTCCCAACTTTTCTTTAATCTCTTTAATTTTCCTACAGAGACTAGTGAAATGAAGCAAAACTTTCCAAAGTAACAGATAACGCATTCCGAAATGCATAATCACGAAGTTTTTTGGCCGCATACCAAAGATTTCTTTCTGAAAAATGTTTCCATCACTAATAATGTTGGAATTGATTCTTTAAGCTCGCCAGTTTAGTACCACGAGACCCGCCCAAAACTTGTAGTTATTTGGATCATGAACAGTTTTCCTCCTAATCCAGCTTCGCTGTTTTAGAAAGTCTTGATAAATAGTGAGATTCTCGCGACGGAAACGGCGAGGATGGTACGTGACTTTGCCCAATCAACACATCATTTGATACTCCCAAAAGGAAGGAAGGATATAGAAGAAACATTGGTAGGGGACCATCATTTTACAAAACGAACTGCAAAAGGAAAGATTTAATCTGAAATCAAATTATGCATAAACTAATAATAAAAGATTAAATTACTTTTTTATATATAAATAAATATATATACATTTAATGAGGAAATTGAATTTGAATGTTGGAAAAGATTTGTGATAATTCTTTTCTAGGAGCTCTTTCTTTACAAGCTATTTAAATATTAAAACTTAAATTACTTATTTAATGGTTTAACAAACTTGCGTGAGCATAAAATTGTAATGAATTTGAAAGATGAACAAAGAACCTAAAATAATACCCAACATAATGTTTTTATGCAGAAGTAATTCTGAAAGCTTAGTTTTTACCATAAGAGTACAAGGGTAGGTTAAAAAGGAAGGTAACTTTGAAATTTGTATTTCAAATTATCAAAATATGTATTTTAAACTTTGAATTTTTCTTGGAATACAACATTTTAGAAATTTAAATTCAATAGAGTTTTTCTTCAAAGAATGGTAATTAAACTTTTCAAAAGCTGATCTTTAAATTTACTACATGTATCTTTTATTTCTTATATATTCTCAAGAATTTTAAGAATTTTTCAGTTTCTTACTTTTAATTTGCTATAATTGTTTCCCTAAACCTCCTTTTGTATTACTTTAAATAATATGAATATGTGTTAAACTGTGAATAAAAGAGGAATTCTGATTGTCAAATATAATTATTATTATTAATAATATAATTATATACAAATTTGAAACTATAAGATCATCGTAACAAAAAAGTAAGGCAGCGCTATGTGGAATATCCTAGGTTCAAACCAAACCATTGTTCAGAAACAAAGATAGAATTTACTTTTCTGCTTTTTGCATGCACTTCTATTAAAGTGTGCACTTGAAAGTTTTTCTGGATTGTTTCTTTGAAGACCATGAATAGAAAGAACACTATCAATAAAAGAATTTTTGCGGTGCAAATAGTTTCGATTGAAGCTTTATAGTCATGATTTTGTGTATACGGGGTTAATCCTATTGAGAGCTATATATTAAACGCAAAAATCAGCTGATGCTGGTTTATAATATCTTTTAGGTGTTAAGATTGTCTACTACGTGAAGTCAACTTTACAAATTTAATGTAATAATTTTTCATATACTCTGGATTAATAGATACAATGTATAAAGCAAAGCAAAATAATCATTTGTTTCAGTTATGTTTGTAGAAGCTTTTTATTCATACAAGTAGAAGATGCTTATAAAAGAAATATGCAAGTACTTGAGGATTCGGAAACACTAAATAAATGAATTTCTGCGAAATATTCAACTTAGTATATAAGACAATATTCTAAATTTATTTTCATTCCCAAAGAATTTCTGTAAAAGTATCGCGTCATACAATGTAATAACACAAACATCTTTATCGATTAACAAAAATTTATTAAAGCTTTGATGAACATTTAAAAGATCTCCGAGGCCTGATACATTTCTAAAATGTAGCATGTTTCAATCATTTTGTCATTAAATTTTTAATTAAATTTTCCCGATACTTTCAGCAAAGCATACAGAATGCTGTGTCCTGTAAGGATCATTATTCCCCGCTCTTCTACGATAAGTATCTATGTTCGATGGTAAAGATATTGAATTTCATCTCACGTATCTTCTACTCTCAAGTAGTCGACACTTACGAGAAATCGATCGGACGAAGTACTCTTGTTGAGAAAGTTATAAATCTAGTTCATCTCCGTCACTATGAATATGTTCTTAGCATTCATTTCGATTACCTATGCAGTGAGTTTTAGTCAATGGATATTAAAATAAATTGTATGCGTCTTAAGCAGTTACCAGTTAGGAATACAAACATTCAACGAAAATCTCCTTAATAATTTTTAATAACTGGCTGCAAGACTTTCCATTAAATTTCATTCAGTGCATAATGTGGTTCGTAAATTATCTGAGTTAGAAATTATTTTACAAGACATTTGAAACCCTTGAAATTAATTTCGTTTTATTAGGATAATTCATTCTGTATTATTTTAAAAAGGCAATATAGTGAAATAAAAATCGTATACAATATTTAACTTTGGGAATATTCACAGAGGAAAATGAGGAACTTTTTTCTCCTGTTTATCCAATGCTGGAAAAAAATTAGTATATTTATAAGTTCAATTTTTGAGGTAAAAATTACTTAAAAAAATGTAAACGAATAGACATATTTAGAATTTGCTTATTTCAATCACCGTAAACTTACACCTTAAAAATAATTTTCTATTATAATTTTAATTAAATTTGTGTAGTTTTTAGAAACTTCTCAATAATTATTGATAAAACCATTAGATGACTTAACTAATTATAAAACTATATTGATTGTAGTAGTTTTATAAATTTTGAAATTTATAACCACGCACACCACACACACATTGAAATTTTTTATTTAATAAAAATACTCCTGAAATTTATTTGCTATTTTTATAATTCTACTTAAAATTATAAATTAATAATTTTATAACTTTAAGCAGAATTACACTTCAATTAACTCTGTATTTCTACGTAACTTTTACATTCATCAATAACCAAATGTTAATAAATTTAAAATAATTGAGAAGAAAAGATGGCTAAAGAGAGAAGATATGAAAATATATAAAAAAAATTACATTACAATTTTCACCTCTTGATATTTTAAGTAAAACTATTTATATATTGTCACAATTTCATGAAATATTTTTAAAAAATAAAGAAATCCGATCTTTTGTGATAATTGGTTCTAAATTACAGAGAAATAAGAATTTTACAAGCACCGTATTGCTTACTTTAAATTCTGAGAGAATAAAGTTTTAACCTGTGCATTTATTGAGAAATTAGTGCAACTGTTTTCTAGAAACTCTTAAATTTAAGTGTTCCAACATTGTGATTCTTTGTTTTACGAAATTTGTTTGTCTTTGTTTTACGATTGTGATTCTTTGTTACTACGAAATTAGAACTGAGTACTGCAACAGAAATTTTGTATTTCAAATGAAAAGTGTTTTTGTTTTATGAAATATTTAATTAAAATAATTTAGATACAGATCTTATTTTCAATGAGCAGGAAATCATTATGATAGTTCTTACAAGTATTTAATTAGCATAATTGTAAAAGGGTAAAATATAAGCGACAAAGGATTTTAATCCTAAAAAGTGAGCTGAAAATTCTTGGAAGTATTGCGCCAAGTAAGATAACAAGTAAGATATATAAATTAAGAGCGAAAATGAATGTTAGATATATGTTACCATATTTCTGAATAAGCAATTCATTTTTAAAATTTATATATAGAAAGAATTCATAAAATTAAAAAAAAAAAAACGAATCCAACAACATCAGATAGATGTGATAAGCATTATATAAAAAGCCATTCTTTAAGATATAAAAGATATAATATATATATATATATATATATATATATATATATATATATATATATATATATATATATATATATATATATATATATATATATATATATATATATATACATACATATACATATACATATATATATATAATGTTAATAATTGAGTTTTATGCTGCATCATATTGGCAATGATTATTGAACTTAAAAATTTGCTTCCTATAGTTTTTTAGGGAGTTATAACGTGTTTATAATTAAATTTGCTCCAGTTTTGCAGCTAAAACTGGTGAACGAATTGTTGTCTATATACCTATCTATCTATCTATCTATCTATCTATCTATCTATCTATCTATCTATCTATCTATATATATATATATATATATATATATATATATATATATATCTATATATATATCTTATATATATATCTATATATATCTATATATATATATATATATATATATATATATATATATATATATATATATATATATATATATATATATATATATATATATATATATATATATATATATATATATAATTTATAACATGAACAACAATTAATGAAATTTACTTGGATAATTTTATTTTTTAAATAAAATTCATTGTCTGCAAAAGAGCACTTCTCAGATGCGCATATTATTATCAGTTCTTTTAGGTCACGACCAACTTGTTTGCAGAATTTGTGATTAAAGGGCTATTCAAAATATTGAGATGCTTATCAACTTGAGAATCTTGTTATGCTTCACGTCCGACTACACCAGACTAGTAACGATCTTTTGGTAAAAGCACAGTCCAGTTTCATACAATTTTGCAGGTCTAAGTAAATTTTATCATTGTTCTGTGCATGATTAGCAACTAAATATTTTAAGACATTTGTTCATTGTCTTTTTTTATATCTATAAACTGAACTACTTGCATGATATTTAGCCTTAGTTTGTTTTTAATTTCTCTAAATTATTATATTTGTGTTGATGATAAGGTGGTCATGATTTTGACAAAATTGTGAAAAAATAAATTTAGACAAATTATATTAGTTAAATTTACTGCTTTAAAAAACGAAAAACCTGCTAAAAACAAATTTAAAAGGAATTTTTCTTTGTTAGAAACTCCTTGAACGCATCTCAAACATGTTTCATATACCGAATTTCGAATTTACTAGTTTTTATGTCAGTCTGATATATGAATTCTCATTAATACTGATGTTTCGATTTTGTAAATTTATTAATATTTTAATTTTTTTAAAAAAAAGGTTTCTAAATTTAATTTAAGAAATTGAATGATATTTTTGGTATTTCACTTGTTTTAAAATTAGTGAACAGCATAAAATTTCATAGAATTATACTTATAAATATAAAAATAATAATAATTCTAGAGTTTTGGTGTTACAGCAGTACTTTTAATTGTTTACAGCAATACTTGTGATTTGTTGAAATTGGAAAATATAATGTTACACTCATTTATTGAGTGCAATTATTATGTAAATTTATTTTCTATTTAAGTTAAATAACGTAAAATTTATTTAAAATTAGAAGTAACAATTATATTACAAGAATATATATCATTCCAAACTTTTATCTGTATCAGTTGTGACAAATAATTAACATGTTATGAATAGTTTTAAAAAGTCTCATTTACATATGTGTTTCTTATAAATGTTATAATTTAAACACTTAATAAGTAGTTTTTGTAAAATAATTATAACACCACAATTCGTTTATGACAGTTAATGCAATTTTTTAAATAATATCTATTAATCTCTAAGCGTTAAAGTTAAATTGATTAAAAGATTTAATTGAAACTCAAGCTACTGAAAATACCACACAATAAAAGTTATTAGCTATGAAAATAAAATGTAATTTATAAAAATAGCATCAGATATCAGAAATGTTAGAAGTGATAATGTTAGGAAAAATTTATTTAAAATGGAATTTTAAAGTTAATTAAGGCATCTCAGTGAAAAAACAATTACCTACAGTTTCCTATTAATTTCAAGATAGAATAACGATCCCGTTCCCATTAGATTTAGTAATTATTAGAAAAAGCCATTAATTTTAACCTATGGGGATCAATTCAGTGTGGTGAAACGAAACAATGATAAGTTGTTGCAATAAATAGTTTTCTGAACTGTGCAAATATAATTGTAAACAAAATAGAACTAAAATTAATGCCCTTAATCAACAGTTAAGTATGTTCAGTGAATTTTAGCTGCAAATTAGCTGTGTAAAATCCTTCACATTTAATACATACAAAGCAGTTTACAAATTTTTGCTCATTTTAGAATGTAAGTCATATTATTTTACTCTCTTTTGCAATCTCACTTTGTGTTTCTAACGAAATAGTTTTTGGGCTATCAGTTAAATTGCTTATGTAATGTTAATCAACAGAAATAATATAATAATTTATTCATAGAATTAGCAGACATAGAATGTAACTGTGAAATTATCCCATCGCAGTGCTGAGGGCGCTATCTGTAAACAAGAGATACTTAATTGATGATTTGCATCGACTGTATAAACACATATTTTTGATTCTGTCGATAAGAAACAATGATTCGATTCTTTTACAGTAACCATTTTTTTATCAGTTAACAAATAGTACAGATTCTCTGATTTACAAATTAATTACTATATACACACGAATGTTAATTCTGGTTAAATCTACTAAAGCTACTTAACTGGTGTTCAATATCTTATTATTTCTGGTTCTATTCTCTAAGCAGTTGAATGTGGTCTTTTCAAAAAAGTTACTAACAGTTAGCAAATTACTGCATAATGCTTCTGTTTTGTTTGGTTTGAAAATTTAGAGAAAATTTTTGATTATTTTATTGTGACTTAAATACATGAACTACAATTTCTGGATGGTTTTTAAAATGATATACGGTCTCTTAGTGTTTATTATGTAATAGCCGTAAAACTTGAATGAATACCCAGCATAAAAATGCAAAAATTCTCTCAGTATTTATTCCTTTCCGAGCAACTATAAGGTCTTTCTTCTAATTGCATAAAAATTCTTGATAGCTAAAAAACACTTGAATTTTATGTCCTCAGATACCATTACCTTCGTGTACATTTACATTTTGTAAATTTATGTCACAAACGACAATCTGGAATGAATTCCTAAGAAATCAATTATAAGCGATTTATTTCTTCAATTTTTACGATTAAGATCGAGTATAAGAGTTAAGATACATGATCTTAAGAAGTGTAATATCAATCAAAGTTTATGCTTTTACTTTGGGTCTCATCTTTTGTTGGACTTTTTAGATATTTTTGGATTCACATGGGGATTGTCTAGATCTTCTAGATAATCTCGAAATTAAAAACAACAACAACTTTGGGATTCAAATATACATTTGGTTTGCTCGTTGCTTTATCGAAATTGTTTTGTACAAGATGCTGATCTTGTGAAAAAATTTTTCAGAAGATATTGTTAAATGGCATTATGGTGTAAAGTGGAATCCAACACAAATTCCCGTACAAATGTTCCCACATAAAGTAGGAATAAAACCCTAGAATTGTTGAATCAAAGGCTAGGTTATCAATTATTCATTCACACACTCAACTTCTTGGAATACAAAACAATAAAAAAATTCTGTATTTTATACTAAATTTTAATTAATACGTATATCGCTTTAGAAATATTTCCATTATGTACAAATACGTAAAACTAATCTTTTTTCAGGCTACCGTATGTTTTGATACATTAAAATTTAATTAAAAAAAGAGTATATAAGGACAAATATTCATTTCTTTTACACAAATATTATAAATCTCAACAAAAAATATTGTTTATTACTTTATATCATTAGATTGAATTTAATATCATAAGCAAATGATTTTTTTATGTATCTTTGATAGATATTAAATTACATATTAGATAAAAGTTAATAACTGCCTAAATATGTAATTTCTCAAATTTAACAGTTATTGTCAAGTTTCAAAACATCTGCAAATAAATTAAGCTTTTCTTTTCAACTAACATAACAAATGCGGTTAAGTTAATAATATACTAAATAACATATATAAGTGAATTTATATATTTTCCTTACGATATTTAATATAATTTATTTTTATATATGTATATTGCAATGAGTCAAGGTACTTTAAATTTGTCAAAGTTAAAACTCCTACATATGAGTTGGAATATTTACAATAATTGAATGGTAACTGGTAATACTTCAGTATCAACAAAGATTAAAAAATTAGATATTTCCTTTTCATTATTTGCAGCAATGTAAGTAACATGTTCAGTAAACATTGCTTACTACATCTTTTTGATTTCAGTATACAGAAATTTAAAAAGCTACAGAAATCGCATCACTAAATACCTAAGAAATACTGGACAAAAATAAAATATTTTATAAAATATTTTTATTAGGAAACGTATTTTTATTGAAGGAATCAAATTATCATAATTATTGAATAAATTAGATATTATTATGCTTATATGCTTTATACAATATAAATATCACTTTGATAGAAAAGCTAAACTTATAATTTTAAAGGAAAGGCTCTGTTTATGTTTAGTTCCAAACTTTAGAAGTAAAATACAAGCATTTTTATCGTTTGGCAATGCAGTAAATTTTAAGATAGAGTTGAAAACAGGAAAAATATATCGCTATACATTGAGGTAAAAATCTTTTCTAACAAAATTAATGATTGTTGCTGAAGTCCACGAAAAATAGGCTTACAATTTATTTTGCTTTTAACGAAACTTGATACCGCTAGAAATTACAATTTATGATACAATGAAACTTTTTTACCATTTATGAAAATGCATTAAGTATTACAAGACAGTTTACTTTGTTTGCAATAGTTTTATATCTAAACATATAACAGCGTAGAATCAGCAATAACTATAAATAAAGTGAAATTTGATTTCACTTTGTTAAAGTATGTATAAATTAATTTAGACACTGATAAATTTCTAGTCAAAAGTAATATGTAAGAAATTATTTACATCAAAGAATAAAAATTCATAAAATAATTTATTATATTTGAATCGAAATATCTAATTCCATGTAAAATATTAGAATACTTACAAAGTTTTCAAAAAAAAAAAAACGATTTTCAATTTTTAAAAGTTAAATAACATGGAAACCAGAATAATGCCAGAACAGTTAACCGAAAGGTATATTTCTTATAAAAGTATATAGAAAATTTTCTAATTATTTACGAATGTTTCGTATGAGTGATATGTTATGTTAAAGTTTTCAGCCTCACCCTGTGTACGTGCAAATTGACAGCCAATTAGTTAAGGCTCTGGCCTCCAACACAAAAGAGTTTGTGATTTCGAATCCTATCTCGAACTTGGATGTTTGTAGTGGTTTGGTTATGCATTTTAAGTTGTAGTTCCCATTTTAATTAATATTCGTATGCAATGCAAAAAAAAAAAAAAAAACGTTTAGAGAAACAAACTAAATATGTATGGTATTTGAAGTATACTTTTTGATCACATCAGAATTGTTTTTTTGTTAATGATAATTTCACCATTATTACTAGTATAGTGTATTGTATTTTTCTCAGTACGAACAAAATGTGTAATACTACCTGACTGCTACAATCATAACAAATTTCATGATTAGTTATAGGTTTTTTATTCTCCAACAACTTCTATAAACATTAATAATATTTCTCCCCTCCCTTTCTATGTATTATTCTTTGTACATGCATTAAGAACACAAAATATTCTCATTCATACATTTTTATCATTATCAAGTTAAAATGGTCACATTCTTAATATCTTAAGCTTTACAATTTTTCGGCTTGATTTAATTATCAAACAATTTTAAAATACATTCCTTTTTATACTGTTTATTATCATTTATATTACATAAAAATTTACCTACTTGAAGTTAATTTCTTTTGAAATTATTATCTTTAGTTTTTTGTTTGTGTTATACAATTAAAAATAAAATACATTTGAGCTTTCTACTGATAAAAATACAGTAAGTTTGGAAAACAAATTGAAAACTTTTTCGTAATCTTTTAACCCAAAATTTTGTAGTTTTGTAAGAAATTGAATTGGAAGATCTCCTTTCCTGAAAAAAATATTTTAAGAAACATTTTTATGATGTTTTCAAATATTCTGCTTAACTCCTATTTGATATCAAAGTAAAACAACTAATTAGTGACAAAAATGTGATGATACTGAAGATGAAATCTATTTTAATTTGCTGCCTTGTTTAACTAAATAAGCAGATTACATAATCTTTAAATTTAAGTATTCAACTTGATTTTGATTGCCTTAATTGGTCACGTACATCGTTTTTAGGAATTTCATTCCCTTCTTGTAAAATAAGCATATATATATATATATATATATATATATATATATATATATATATATATATATTTATATATATATATATATATATATATATATATATATATATATATATATATATATATATATATATATATATATATATATATATATATATATATTAAGATTTTATTATACATAAAGCCAATAGCTAAAAATAAATTTTTGGTTTAGTTTGCATGAAAATTTTTCTTTCATTTCTAAAGTTCATTAGCATAATTTTAAATGCTTTTACAAATGCATTTTTGTTAAAATATTATCAACATTTAATATTTCATAGTGAAAATTATTTAAAATTATTATATCCTCCTTGAATTTTCAATTTTAAAATTACTGTATAAATTAAATGATAATTTTAATTGAAATTTTCTAATTAGTTTTAAAAGTGTAAAGATTATATATAATTTTACTAATTTAATTTTACTTTTGTATTTTATTTCATGCCAAATACATTCCAGATAGGTTTCTAAGCAGAATGTTGCAAAGCATCCCACATTTGCTCAATAATATTCCTATTTCATGAATTAGTTGGCACATGAGTAAAATCAGTTGAGTGTAAAATCAGAAGAGTAACGTTGGAGACATTCGGAAGTCACACTTGATGTGAGAGTTGTTCCATTGTTGAGCTAGAATTATCCAATTCTATTGGAATGCACATGTATAAATGAGCAGACAGAGTGTTTGCGTAACTTTCACTTGTCATATTCAGCGATAGAAAAATCGAGGGTCCCATGTCATGAAAGATTCAGTTATCCTATATAATCACAAAGACTTCACTTACTTGAACAGTCCCTGATTGACATGTAGGGTCCATAGATTCAAGAGGCTCTCTCCATGCTTCATCCATCTGCTAGATATAATCGGAAACTAGACTCATCAGACCAGATCACACGTTCCCAGTCACCGACAGTACATTGGAGGTGATAGCGGGTCAAGGCGATGCATAAAGCTTCATGCAGGGCAGTAAATATTAGTATGTTTGTGGACTTTCGCATCCGAAAGAAATAACAATAATGCTCTCCTGACACTTGTTATGCCTCAGCATTGAAATGCGCTGTATTGTGAAAAAGTGTTACACATCTTCTTATTTTAAATATTATCGTCAGTGATAGATGATTCCGATCTTTTAATGACTTTTCTGGTATTACTCAAGATTTAGTTGCCTGAGATTTGATGCTTTTCCAGATGGTCAATATTTACGGTGGATTCGCGAAATAATCGAAACTCAAAAATCCAAATTTCATAGCTACTTTGTAGAGAGCAGACAACTTCGTGATCTCGCATCTCTCGTGAACAAACAATAACGACACGTTTTAAGACACTTGAATCTTGGTACGCTGTCATTGTAGAAACAATAACCGCTTAACAACCTCGCCAGACACTTGTTTTCTTACACATGTCTACCAAGAGATCCAGTGGCTCGGTAGCTTCACGCCATTTCCCGTTAAGATCAACAAAGAGAAGCATCATTTGTCCTGGACAAAGATTGGGAGAGTGATCACGTACACTCTCTCACTGAGTTGCTAGAGCTCCGTGAGTTGCGAACGTGACCACGTTAATATGTGACTTTCAAAGTCCTTCTGCTGGTGTGGCGTGGATGTGAAGCGAGTGTGCAAGCTCACCTAGTCGTCATCTGACAGTTGTTCAAAATTACGAGGCACTTGGTGATGTGTGAGTATTTCAAATCCGTTAACCTTAAGATAAAGTCCGGACTCATCTGCACCCGTATATGTGTATATATACATATGTGTACATGCATATACCCGCATACATACATATGTCTATACATACATATGTATGTATGTATATATATCTACAATTTACGAAAGTAAAGATAGCCATCCATGAAATCTGAGGTATAGAGTAATTTATAGAAAAAAGTGTTATTTTCCACTCTCTGCAATCGATGATAAAAATTTTAATTAAATAAGCCAGTGTCTGTGTGTGGGATTGCTTATTCTGCTTAAAACTATTAGTTAACAATACATATATATATATATATATATATATATATATATATATATATATATATATATATATATATATATATATATATATATATATATATATATATATATATATATATATATATATATATATATATATATATATATATATATATATATATATTGGAAGATTTATTGCGGAAATCACTTATTAGTTAAGCAAAATTGGTGCAATGTAAATTTAAAAATTTCATCACATCATTCACAAAGAATTATTGCGCCTATGCATACATCTAGTATGTTACCTTCCCTTAATTTTTTTCAAATTAAAGATTTCCTTTGATATTTCCCAAATTTTTTTGACTAACCGAGTACACGTTAAACAATTATTTAGATTTAAAATTTAATAAAAATTGCTGAAAATCAGATGTATAGATATAAATGAGTGTTTTTCAAAATCATTCAACTACACAAACTAATTGTAATTAAAATTAATCGTTTTGAAGCAGAAATCTGTGTAACGCAAATGAAGCCGGAAGTAAACGCCCTAAGAGCATTGACAGTAAGTAATGAGAAAAGCATTGAACGTCTTTGTTTAATAATCCCAAAATAATTCTTTGAAAAATAGAAATAATTTCAAAAATATGCTGATAAAGATTTGAACCTTAGTTACATGGAAACATTAAAAATACTAATTTTGAAATCCGGAAGTGTAAAACGGAAAGCATTTATTAGTGCTATCAACAAAACAATTATAAGTTTAGAAGAAATATTTATATACATCATTTTTGTTCTGAACATTTTTTCGCAGGTGAGTCAAAACTTAACATTTCGACTCAAATTTGTGTATACGGATAGGGTAAAAAAGGTGAAAAACTTCAACACATAATCCTAATTATAAAAAAGTGCACGGAAACATGCTGAGTGGACTGTAATGTTATGGGACTATGCAATATTTTCCAGTATAGAAGCCAGTAAAATTAATTCTAATTCAAAATACAGTGAAATTATATATTTATCTATATATTTCGAAGAAATATTTGAAAATAAAAGGATTTAGAAATTTATTGTTGAAAGGGATTATTGCTTCCAACAAATTAATTCCCACCCAGCACACAATCTATCTAGGAAAAATATCATATGTTTATTTTGCCTCTCATCTGATTTTTGTATGGCTATAAAATTCAGGTTTAACTCGATAGAATATTTATTAGATTTGTTTCAAAAAAGTTAGATAAACACGCGAAATTAGATTAAAAATAAATAAGACTTTTCAAAAGAATTAGCTAATATTAAACAAGAAGTAATTTAATGTATCCGATTCTAAGGAGTTTAAATACTGTTTTAAGAATGAAAAGCCAATCAAAAAATACTAGAAGACAATATTGAACTTTCCTTTTTATGTATTAAGATTTGTGATAAACGTCTCCCAATTAATGTTTTAATTTTTCTCCTATTGGTTTTAAAGAGAAAAAAAAATCCCTAGATCGTTTTAAAATAAGTACAGTAGCATTTTTTAACTTTATCATTTAAATCCTTTTAAATTAATTACTTAAATATTTCATGGAAAGCACTTTTATTACTCTGCGAATGAGAGGTATTTGTATTGATTTAATAAACAGCATATATCATAGCTATGACTTTATTGATAAGAGTAACTTTATTGTAAATAATTTATGCATGAATGAATCATTATTAATACCCAATTGTTTTTCAGTTTTGGTTGACCACTGAAAATAATTCATGAATTATTATAATTGAACAAGGTGTATATTACTTGAATAATTTTATAACGAAAAAGGAGATAAATTCCCTTAATCCAAAAGCAATCTTAAATTCCCCTTTAATAAATTTATATCTACACTCATTTTTCACGCTTGAATTTTTTATTTTTGCAAAGTAACTGCCCTTTAAATTCTATTATATTATGTTTCGTCCGTTTTTGAATAAAAGCATACTTTGAAATCTAAATAAACCACACTTCATTAAAAGATAGTTCTTGGTTGCAAATAATAATAAAAATCACCTTGTTTGAAACTTTTTTTTTGTAAAATTTCAGTTTTTAAATCTTAAAAATTATACTTTAAATTCTTGTACTTATAAAATTGTTTTTGGCTCTGAAAGTACACTCATGATTATAATTTTTATTACATTGTAAGGTTTTGCTTATTTCTTTATTTTTATCTAAAAATAAATCTCATGTTTTGTTCTGATGAAACGTAACATTTCCCAAAGTTCAAATAAAGGGAAGACCCACGTCCTTAACACAACAGAAATGTAACGGTTGGTGTTCAAAATACCATCGATGAGAACAAGCGTGATATATGTTCTCAACACTACTGACATATGTATCTAACAGCACACATGCCTCACTTCAGATGACAAATCAATATGATTATGCCAAATTCACTCTGGTAATGTGCATTTTCTATTATGCTGTTTATAATGATGCCGTAAACAAACTCGTAAATTCTCATGAGTAAAATATTATTCTAGATTGATTAACCAAATATATTTTCAATTCAATTAATCCTAGCTTTGATTTCCAACGTTCAATTGTAAACTGCTTAGATTATTTTTAAAACATTACTTGAAATTTAACGCATTAGAGAGATAACTATAGATGATTACATATTATATTTAAATTAATCGTAGTACCGTTCAAATGAAATGATACTTCTGAGAGTACTTCTCAAGTCTGGGAGTCATCTGCTTTGTCCCAGCTTCTATGTGACGAGGATTCACCTTCGGGAAACAATGATTCACCCACTGCCCCCTCCCCTCTGATCAAGGGGGAAAGGTTTAAATGTCATAACAAAAGGCTTATATGTACCAGAAATAGCAGGATGTTAGCAAAAAATAATAAACTAATCTATAAAAAATGAAAATTAATTTACTTAAAATAATTAACAAACCTTTTTAAAAGGCAAAACTTTAAACATTTTATACAAAATATTTTACATTTTTTTAAACAAAGTATTTTATTCAGAATATGAACTTCGTTTACGTATAAAATTACAGGGACAATTATTTTTCTGTGAAAGCACTTTTTGATACTAAGTATAAATTTTGATTCGAAATTTTCCTAGAAAAGAAAAATTCAGATGTTAAAGGACAAATAAGCAGAAAATGTTATTATATTTTTAATGACATAAGAGTCATGAGCAGCTTGTCTTTCCTTTTAATATTTAGTGAATGTTATTTAATTATTTCTTTTAACACTCTTGATGTAATTTACAACATTCGCTCTTCTTACACATTTACAATATGGTGTCAGACATTGATGCTTGGATAAGTGTAGTTCAAATTGATTGCTACATTTAGTGCCAAAGCCTGGTTTCCGACCAAATTTAAACATAATAGCTTTATTTTGTGTTAATTTGGTCAGGAAAATTTTTGAATTAAAAAGTAAATTAAGTAAAATCAAAAACAATATATCATGAAAATTCAGGATTGTCCAATAAATATTGAATGAGAACAGAAACTGACCACATAATACACTTAATGTATGGAATATGAATTAAAAATAGTAAGGAAAAAATGATTTAAAAATGTATATTATTTGTAATCAAATATAAGATGGCAAAAATTTTAAAAACTCTTAAAGAGTATATAAATATTAAATAAGTTAATAAGGCTAGAAATAAAATCAAGCATTATATTTTTAAGTAATATTATTTCAAAAAGATTTATTATAGTATATTAATGCATGCTTATTTCATATAAAATAACATATATAATAACTAAATGTTTTTATTCAGTTCTAACACATCACATCAAGAAGGTTAAAAATGTTTGAGTGAAAAAAAGATCAGGGAATTGCTAGATATAAAACCAAAAATAATTTAAAACAATGACCAAAAATGTGGTATTAAAGATAATTCTCAGAGTTTTAATATTTTAGTTGTTAGAATAACTTAACAATAATTTATAACTTACCAATACATATCTTCAACCCTTGAAATTATTTTAGTGGAAAATATATATAAGACTGTTTTTTAATATATAACATGCGATATTTTAACCAGTTGAACTTAGACTAAATATTTTTTTAAGGAATAAACACTCCAAAGTGTAAGTATAAACAATTTTCCCTTTGAAGACAGCTTTTTCACGAATTGTATACGAAAAAAGGGTTGAAAGAACCATAATTTTTTTGGACACATTCTGATTATATTTTGTCTCAGAATTAAATGTGTGCTTGATGTTTATATCATCCTTTCTCAAAATAAATCTCTTCCAAATATTTCGAATAGGGCAAAAATTCTTCAGGGAAAGTTACTTGAGAGAAACAGATATCAATTCATGTGCGGTTGTCAAATTGTATATTTCTTAAAGTGAAAATATGGATTGAAGGAAGAATTTTTTTTCTTTTTTGCTTCCTTAAGAATTTATATTTCACACTATCTTTTAATTCTTTCAAATAGATTTTATGGAGCAAATCGAATCTGTGGATAAAATGATATCAATATATCTTTTATTCACCTATTTTCAATATATTTTTTTCATTTCTATTCTCATTTCATTTTCTATTTTTGTTTCGCCTCATTTATGCTCTTGCTTCGATACAAAATGACTTTGATGGTTTTGTGATTTCTTAAGATTTAAGAGAATATAATTTTGAAGTAGCAAATAAGAAAAAATGTTAAGTCTTAATCTCAATGCTTTTAATCTAGTAAAAAGTACCGAATGCTTAAGTAAAGATCATTTTTAATTTTCTCGTTTCAAGCACCATTACAAATAATAACATGTATAACTATTACGGACAATAACAATTGCTTCATCAGAAAAAATGTAAATAATAAAATGATATTTATTGAACAAATATATGAAGCCACAAGTGATTAAATTTTCAAGAAATTTGAAAACATAGATCTAGAAAAATCCATACCCAGAAAGATCACTACTATCAGCAGTAATGTTTTTATACATCTGAACATTTAGTCAGAGATCAGATGGAATGTACAAATTCAGCTGACCAAACAACTTAAACATGATGCCACAGCTCATCGATCATAGTGATTGGAGTATGAAGATGTGGCCATTAAATTTTGGTAACCATTAACTTGAAATTTTCTATTGATTAGAAATCTGGAGAATGTGCTGGCCAGAGCGGCAGCTGAGTATTTTCTATTTCAAAGAAGGTCCGTGTAATACCAACAAATGGATTCATGCTTTATCTTGATGAAACGTATCATTTCCCATAGCTCAAATAAAGGGAAGACCCACGTCCTTAACACAACAGAAGTGTAACGGTTGGTGTTTAAAACGCCATAGAAGAGAACAAGCGTGATACATGTTCTCAACATTACTGACATTTGTATCCAACAGCACACATGCCATCACTTCAGATGACAAATCAGTATGATTATGCCAAATTCACTCTGGTAATGTGCATTTTCTTTCATGCTGTTGATGATGCCACAAACAAACTCGGCATTCATCTGAAATCATGTCATCATACAAATTTTGCATCCAAATTCGTCTTTGATGACAACATTGAATGTTTCCTTGTCTCCGATGTAGCGTCAAAGATAGCCAAGGCCATGACTGTCAAACTGATAGTTCATGCTGAAGCAAATGTCGTCGATTTATTCGTATAAGAAATTTTTTTACTGCAGGGGGACCCATTTTATAATTCAGTGTTGTGATGAGGCTGTATGATCCATTAAGGTCATGCGAAAATCATGCCCCTCTTCTCGGCTGTTAGAAATAGCGAGTTTCTGAGTTTCATCACTAAATTTCGTATGAGGTTTTAAACTCATTCATTCCATATTCTACAAACAGTCATGAGTTCTTGACCGACACTAACAGCAATATTGTGATTGAGAAATCATAATTCCAGTAGATTATAATTCGACTTTTACCAAAGTCAGATATGTGTTATTAAATTTTTCACTTTCTTATACGAGCCCTGAAAACAAGTTTTCACTAAGCAATTATGTTCAAATACGGATTGTGTGTGTATGAGAAACATATTGTTCAATTTAAGCACATTTCATGTATCGCTATCACTACCAATTTTACAGGAATATGTTAAAATTTTATCAGTTGCACATATCGCAGCATTTTTTTTCCTGTTGTGTAAATTTCCCGTTCATCGCCTCTTTAGTATTGTAATTTTACTAGTAGCTTTGCATATATAAAATGCTTAAAAATACGCAATTTCTGAATTTAAAATTTCATGCATATTTTTCATTAAATTAAAAGTCTTCTATAAATATCCACCAAATACTTATAGTTAAGATCTTCAATCTTTATAAGCATGTTTTCTAAATTTATGATGAATAACATCTTCCACATATTTTATAGATATGATTTAATGTCAGAAATAGCACCTATAACAAGTATGTGTTTTATAGTTTTTTCACTTTCGAAGAAAAATATTACAAAGTAAGGCGTAATTTAATGTCTTTTATTTTTCTCACTAAAAGCTGTGAATTCTAATCTTTCTATAAAACGAATAAATCTTTAATTCGATAATTTTACTGCGCACACACATAACACAAAAATATATATGTGGCATTTAAAATTATAATATATATATATATATATATATATATATATATATATATATATATATATATATATATATATATATATATATATATATATATATATATATATATATATATATATATATATATATATATATATATATATATATATATATATATATATATATATATATATATATATATATATAGCATTGCATAGCAATTTAGAACTATTAAATGTTAAGTGGGAAGAAAAATATTAAAAATAGCATATTATATCTTTTCTTTTACTTTTCTAAAAAAAATAAATAATAATGACGAACAAGGCCACTTTGAAAGCCTTACGAACTATTATTTTCTGTGTAAACTTAGTGTTGTGTGGTCTCTTTTATATTTCTTTATTCCAGAAATATTTTGCAATCATCAGATAAACATTCAAAGAAAGACCATGATGTATACTACTTTGTATAAATATACAATAAATATCAAGCGCAATCGTAGATGATAGAAATATGAGAAAAGACGAGAAATTTGTGTCAGACCATAAAGTTCACACATTTAGATAAGAATGGTGGGACTGTAAAAGCGTCAATTTCTTTTATGAATGAAATCATTGTACTTTTGAAATAAATAATTGAAAGTCAAATTCTTTCGAAGTCGGCACCCTTTTCAACTTCTAACAAGTGTTACTTATGCACTTGACGACACTCTTTGAAAACTAATCTCAACAAAAAAACTTTGGATAAAAGCTCTTATTGAATTAATTAACAAGATGGAGCGTATAGTTTATTTTAACAAGCATTGAATACATTTGAAACTTAAATTGTTTTAAATTAAGTAATATGGCAAGGAAAATCATTTCTTTAAAATTATAGAGAAAGGGTTTTTAGGATTAACATTGCATTAACACAGAAAAATATTTTTCTCCCAATTTAAATAAGTGTTATTTATTTAAAAAAGAATTAGTGATATTTACTCTATTTCTCTGTTTGTCCGTATTTTTTAAAATGGGATTTAAACCTTTTATATGTGAAAGGAAAAAATTCTATAGTCTACAAAATTACTTAATTTAGTTGTATATGATAATGTATAATTATGTTATGATTAGTTGTGTGTGTTTATGATATAATATAGTTGTATATGAAAATAATAGTAAATACATTTTCATTTTATATGTATTTATTGACAGTTTTTCATTACAATAGAAATAACAATTTTTATGTGTTCGATAAATAATGTTTTCAATATGTATAAAATATTCATATTCAAAACGTTTATAAAAGATGCAAATGTAAACCACAACGATAAGAATTTAAATAAAAATTATCATTTTTAGTATATATATATATATATATATATATATATATATATATATATATATATATATATATATATATATATATATATATATATATATATATATATATATATATATATATATATATATATATATATATATATATATATATATATATATATATATATATATATATATATATATATATATATATATATAATATATATATATATATATATATATATATATATATATATATGTATATATATATATATATATATATATATATATATATATATATATATATATATATATATATATATATATATATATATATATATATATATATATATATATATATATATATATATATATATATATATATATATATACAATTCACATTAAAGATAAAAAATAATACAATTCTTTTTAAATTTTGAAAAGCACGGAATATTAAAATTCATTAAAACTTATTGCTCATTCTCAGAAACTTCAATTCTAATTTTTAAAGTTAAAATTTTAATCACAAAACAAAGAGCATAAAATATAATCAATAAATTGGGAGGAGAAAATATTCGCGGAAAAAAAATTGCGAACTCCCTTTTATAAAATAATGTTTTTTTATTTGTGAAATATTTATATTATAATTAAAGAGTTTTATTTTCATTTTTAAACAATATTTCTTATCTTACGTAATATTTTTAGATTATATTGTAATGTAAAGCAAATAAATAAAACTATCCCTTTCTTTTGTTAAAAACAATTTTACATCAATAAAAGGGAAAACATTTTAAATTATGTAATTTCTTTGGATGCCATTTCAGCAAGTTTTTAATTCTTTATCTAAGCAAAACAAAATTACCTCAAGGTTGAATTCTTTATTTTTATCAGTTACTTAATTCTTCCGTAATCTAACATTTTTTAAAAAAACCCTTGTTTACTAAAGATAACAAATATCTAAATTGGATTTCTTTTGAAATCAACAAAAGGAAAAAATGAGATATCTCTTCTAGTCTACTACCTGCGCTTGTATTTTCAGACAATTTAGCTGCATAGAACAGCGTCGATTATCCGAATTCGATCAATGATCACCACTTCTTTTAAGGAATTACTTAATCTCCATTAACAGCTACACTTTCTTGGAATCACATTACGTTTTTCTAAACAGCACATGCATTTATTTTTCAAATTCAAATAGTTTTGAAATTTTTTCGCTGATTCTAATGTATACATACATATTTTAAATTTCAAAATGCTTCAAATTCATTGAACTATAGTGAAATTTTAACTAAATAAATAAAATTAATTAATTATGTTTTCTTTCTACTTCATTTACCACATTTTGTTTAAATTTTTGGTATAGCGAACATTTTATAATTATAACAATTTGTGTCGTTATAAAAAATAAATAGGGAATCACGAATTTTTTATATTAATTACCAAATTAAACAACCTCAAGTTTTAGATACTAATAAACGTCATCGCAGAAAGTAGAAGCAGAATTTTCTCTATAATCCAGAACGAATTGTTTCAGCGTGTTTCAGTTGTGTGTAAGAAATCATAATCCTTTCTTCTCGGCTGAATAAATGACATTAATCACATCAAGGCTATCCAAGCAAAATCAGAATGAACGCTGATCCACTCAATTCATCAGGCATGACTTCTGGCTCGTTTCCCAGATCAAAATAATCTCTGAAGTTACACCTTTGAATCGATTCAAGGCATTAGAAAGTTATCTCCAAATTCTTAAAATTTTCTTAAAATCTTAAAATTTTCACAAAAAAGCTTTTTTAAATTCAGTGAGTGACAAAGTGATACAATTAAAATTCTCGAAATAAAAGTGTTTTTCAATAAAACTGAATATTCTTAAAAGAATTTTATATATTTTCGGCTGCATTTTTACTTTTGTTATATTTTTTATCATGTAATTCCATAAACAAATTATCAGACTAAATGAAATTTTTTTTTAATTTATCAGTTAGCTCCTAATTTATAAGTTCAGATTTATTACTTAATACATAAACATTTCTTACATTTAGAAAACTGATTAAATTGATTAAGTTATTGATTTAAAAGTTTGTAATAAAATATTTCTTAGCATTGAAATAACATAAAATAACAGAAATTAAAAAATAAGTATATAAAATTATCTATAAAAAATTGGTAAATAAGGGTAAAATATTTTGAACAATATATATCGTGATTGATAGTTTGTAAAATAAACGCTAATTTGTGATTTAAATTAAAATATTTTTATCATATTTTTCGTATGAACTTATTTAATTTTACGCATTTACAAATCAAACATTTTTATGTACAGTTATAAATATGTTTGATGCCGTAAAACATTAGGAGAAATTATTTTAATTTTCGGACAGTATGAGGTTTCCTATGCTTTTAACATGAGGAAGAGCTAGTCAGTTTTAACTTTCTTAGATGTTACTGCTTGCTAATATAAATTAAATATTGACACATACTGTCCAAATTTTAGTATATTTAAGTAATTTTTTTGCTAAATATGAAGCAAATTGCATTAGTTGAGATCTCCTCACCATAGAATTAAAAAGAAAATTCAGACATAAAATTGCAGGTATATGAGATGTTTACTGATATATACAAACGTTTCACAGGCAAAGACATTGCAGAGAAATAAATGAACTGAAAATAACAAACACATTAAAACTCATGCTTTTGAATCAATTAAACAACAGTTAATGTAAAATAAATAAAATTTGATAAAACGCTTCCTAAATTGAAAATTGTGTATCATATGCTAATTTTACCAATAAGAAACAATGAACTATAAACTTTCTTTTCTTAAGGAGATAATTATGAACTTTCCGATTTGATTTCATCATTGAAACCCAGCATTTTCATTATTTATGGATGGGTTCATTTTCACATAGCATTGAAAATTTTTATAACCTTTAATAGTTTTATCTTAAAGGATCATTAACCACTCCTTTTGTAGTGAAAACTTATTAAAAGTTCAGTTCATTCAAAACGGTGGATCGCTTTCTAAAACTTTCTAAATTGATAAATTTTGAAAACCACAGATTGATAAATTTAATGTATGTTTTATTGAATTGGCGAATATTATTCTAAAAAGGCATAGTTTTATAATTCTGAATATAATACATAAAAATGAAAAACTAGTGTTAACTGCTAGTTTACATTGTCATTGAATTTACAGTTTAATTTGAATTAATTTCTGAATCGCTAACGAATCAAAACTGGAGTTCCATAATGATAAATAAGACCGCGTTATCTTCTTTGAATGTTCCTACATAAAAATACCAAAGGAATCTAAAATATAAAGCTATTAAACTCACTAATTGTTAAACTATCTCATTATAGAATATATAAATGTAGTAATAGAGTAATTCATTAAGCACATCATCTCAGTGATGACTTTAAAGTCTTATAAATGATGATAGTAGATTATAGCGTTGATATTTATTATGAAATAAATAATGAATTACATAAAATTCGAATAACTTTCGTTTTATTCAAATGTAACCAAATTCATTGACTTACCAGTGTATTACATCAAGCTTTCGATGAAGGTGAGATCAGAGTAATATTCGATAATAAAGAGTTCAGATACAAACATGACAACAATAATCTACCATACTGCATCTAGATTCGTTAATGATGCAGTCTTCAATTGTAATCATTCAGTTTCACATAATATCTTTGAGAATACCAATAATAGTACATTTACTCAAAATGGATCAAATAAGCATATAGAATTATTTGTTACACAATGCCAGTGATTTGAAATTGTTGTGACTAGTATTGTAATTTGAACTTTTGCATTATTAGTCACATAAAAAAGAAATATTTGCCTCATATAAGTAAAACAGGAAAAGCTTTGCATAATTAGCCCTTTCATTTATTTGATACGGAATCAAAGATTATGCTACAGAATATAGAAAAATATATGATAACTTCTAAAATGGAATTCAACACTGAATCAAAATATATTTTTTATTTCATATCTGAAGTGCGTTGCGCTGCCTTAGAATAGATGAAATTTAATGAAATAAAGCAGAAATATGTAATGATGTATATAAACAATATCATACGGAATAAAAAATTTATTAAAATTATTCTATTGAAATGTGCGCTCTTCTTACGTTTATGAGATCCAAAAGCGCAATAGTTACAAAATATTTAAAGCAAAATAATGGAAGTAATTGTCAAAGATTACAGAGTTATGTATCAAATTAATTTACTAACAAGCATAAGTCCTCACGGCAAAATTATAACCAAAATCTCTCCCTTCTCTCTCTGTGAGCATAATATAACATATTCTTCTATATTTACAACCTTTATATAACTTATTGATCTATAAATTGAAGACATGTTAAGCATGAATTTCTTACTTGGGATGTAATAATGCTTTAATTTATCATTAAATAAAAAATGAAAATAATTACAATTGGAAAAATCTCCTTCTATTAATAAATAATGCCATATTATAAAGTTGAATGATAGCAAAAATATGTATTATCTAGTTTAATAAAATAAGGAAAATGGTTTTGTTTGAATAATTAATTGCAAATTGGGTTAAAAGAAATTTAATAAACAAATTTGGAGCTTTTATTTACTGGTGTGTACAATTTTGATTGGAATTAAAATTCTTAGAATATATAAATTTTAAGCAAATAATCATTTTAATTAAATAATATTATTAAATATATTAATTATTTAAGAAAATAACGAGTGAATATCTATCTATCTATCTATCTATCTATCTATCTATATATATATATATATATATATATATATATATATATATATATATATATATATATATATATATATATATATATATATATATATATATATATATATATATATATATATATATATATATATATATATATATATATATATATATATATATATATATATATATATATATATATATATATATATATATATATATATATATATATATATATATATATATATATATATATATATATATATATATATACAGAGAGAGAGAGAGAGAGAAATTTATAAGATAAGGTTCATTTTTAATTAAATCAAATCATTATGTGTTTAGATTTAAAATATATATGTGTGTGTATGTATAAATATATATATTTATTTATACATACACACACTATACTATATATGTGTGTGTGTGCATATGTATAAATAAATATATATATTTATACATATACATACACACACACAGATATATTTTAAATCTAAACACATAATGATTTGATTTAATTAAAAATGAACCTTATCTTATAAATTTTGAAGTTATTTATATTTTTTTTTATAAATTTTTCAACCTGCAACTTTCTTCACAATTTTTGGGAAAACATCTATTTTTGAATTTGGTTCTTAAAAATGGTAAAATATTTAACATTTATAGATTCATTAACCACGCTTTATTATAATATATACTCATTATAAGGCGAATGTAACTGTGAAATATTCATATCTAATCCAAATATCTTTGAAATATAACTGTTTAATATTAAATCAATGGAAAGAATTTAGTTGTTGTTGTCTTGTGCATGATAAGCTGGCAATATGTGATGCGCTGCTCCACTTTTCAACTTGAACCTTAATTTGGTGTGGAATCCGACTTCTTCAGTACACTCAGGCCATAGGTACCCATTTATAGGGTAGGCAACCATTCATACAAGGAATGGACAAAGACAGGAGAGAGAGAGAGTACATCCATACCCGAACCGAGATTTGAATCCGCCCCCCTATCCGCAGTCAGGCACGCTGACCACCTGGCAGGATGAGTGGAGAGAATTTAGTTTTATTTCTCAAATAAATATGTTCTTAAAGAAAATAATTTTTGATTGTAATTTTGTAAACTAAACAAAATATATATTCTGAGGTCAAAAATAATTTATCGCATTGGTTGTTACAGTTTACCCGAAAAAAAAAAAGAAATAACAAGAAAAATTATATTAAACATGAATGAAATATGTAATTATTTCTACGAAAAAATACAGGTTTACCATACATAAAATTTAAAATGCAATTTTAAACAATTAGTTTTCTACTTGTAGGAAAATATTACTTATTATATATTATTCATTATCTATTTTGTTAACATATTTATTATTCATACCAATTGTTAGTATATTCTCAACTGCTTATAACTTAATAAAATGCTGGTAATTTTCTAATAGTTACTTTAATTTGGAAATCATTTCGCAACTCATAAATTTTAAAACCAATGAATATATAAAATTAAAAAATAAAAACGGATCAAATTTTACTTTAAATTACATTTTTCCAGTTTAAACACATATACATACATGTATATGTGTGTATATATATATATATATATATATATATATATATATATATATATATATATATATATATATATATATATATATATATATATATATATATATAGCTATGTTCTTTTATAGTAATTACAAACCACAACAGCAGAATACATGTAAAAATAACTAAGAGAGGAAAGTGGTATGAAAGATTTGCATATTTTTTCTTTAAGAAAAGAAGTGAGGATTGCTCACTAAATCTATTACTTCGTTGTCCCGTTCTTCTTTCCCTTCATTGACATAAAAACAAGTATTACATTGTCAAGGTCAATGCAATTTCAAAAACACAAACTCCCAAATTATAGGTCATTTTCGAAAATTATCTCCTTTGCCTTCTAAGAATCTTAAATATATACAAGATAGTTATTCTAAATTTTCCATAAATATATGCCTGATAAAATAATTACTTTCCTCCTTAAGAAAGAAATTTCTCTTAATAGATGAAGGAAATTTAAAATGTCACAAAATATTGCATTTGTTTCCCACCGTTTTTCTTTATGGAAATTCCAATACATGTAAATAATTTGTTGAATTATTCTTTTTAAAATAGTTGAAATATAGTCATATTAATATAATGAATTATACTCATAATCTGTTTATTTTTGTTTTTAAACATATATTTTTCATTTGCTATGATTCATTTTTCCTGTGTTCCTAAAAATAATTTTTCTTTTCTATATCAAGTTAAAAATCAAACCACAAATTCAATTGAGATTTACGTGTTTTGTTACTGCTTAGAGGTTGTACCGCAATTAAAAATAATCACAGTTTTTTTTTAGTGGTGATATCTCTCGCATCACATTTGAATGCTAATTTTTGGAGTAATAATGCATTACTTATATATATTGAGGGGGAGGGAGAGTTATTCTCGAAAAGCTTCTAACTTTAAAAATTTGAAAATTAATTGACTGAAATCTAAAAATTTTATCCAAATTTAATCAAGTCCTATTCTCTTTTAATGCTTTATTTTAACAAATTTAACAATCTAATGAATCCAACGCAACTCTTTATAATTAATTCCAGTTCTAATTTGTTCCACACCATTATAGACTGTGCGGTACTATTACAATTTTCGTGAGACCGTACCCAGTTGATGAATGAGCTTGATTCCCCATCGGATAGGGAAATTGCGTTCTTCCCTTTTTAGGGATTACTGTGGCTAAGTTACTGCATGATATGCACCGCGAATTCAGAGTTTATATAATGCGCAAACATTACAGTAAATTACTCAGATATTAAACTCTGAATGATAACGACCTTAATTTTTTGTAATGTCGTGAAACAAAGGAAATTAATATAGTGTGCTTAAAGCACAATTATTGTAAGATGCATTTGGAATTTAAATTGAACTAAATCTCAAATTTTATAATACCTATATTTCTGTACTCTCCTTTAAAATAAAGTTTTGAAAACTGTACTTATATAGAGTGATTGGATGAGTTGAAGTCTTGGATTTTTCAAAAGTGTATTTGTGAAAAATGGGGATTATACTTACATCATACGTAATTTTATGAAAGTAAGCAACTTCAAATATATTTAATTACCTAAAAAAATGAAAAACATTTCTTAAATAAAGGGAAAACCAATTTGTTTTATTCATATTTAAAGGTAAAATTGTAAGCCTTTGTAAAACTTGAGAGGGAAAATTCATATTTGTATTACTATTAATTATAATTATATACGATTAATATTTCATCCCAAAAGGATTATATATTGTTGAAAACTGTTTTTCGGTAACTTTTAACCTTTGCTTACTCCACATGCAAGAAAATAATATATGCTACAAAAGTTGCGTGATATATATATATATATATATATATATATATATATATATATATATATATATATATATATATATATATATATATATATATATATATATATATATATATATATATATAAATTTTGAATTATTTTTGACCAAAAATAAATTAAACGGTCTTTCAAATTAGCCAAACCTACATAGTGTCCAATTAGTATCCGATTTACTTAAATGGTTAAATTAAATAAATCTAAAGACTATTCACGACTTTGAAAAAAATCTTGAATTGTACAAAATATTATTGTGAAATCCTCTCTGAATGCTTCATCATCTTATTTACAAATTGCTAATAAAATAAGTTTCATGAGAAGCAACGCAAACAGTAATAGAATTTACTAATCGTAAAGCTGACCTATGTTTTTCCTTACACCCCTTCTAGTTGATTCAAAAGAGGATTGAAATAAAAACTAATCATACTCCAGACCAATGCTCTCATAAAAATGGATTGTATTATACCATATAGAAAGCATGATTAAAGTTTTGATGTCAGAGTTTACAAACATAAACTCTCGTACCGATACAGATTTTTCAGAAAAAATATATGTTTTGGGAGTCGAAAAGTTATCTATCAATAGGCTACCATTTAACTGATGTCATTACAGCAAGAAGCACTCTCATGTGTCTTCTAAGACTCCCAACCAGAAACTAATCCAAAATGTTTGTTGGAAAGTGGTAGACTGGAGAATTTTGAGTAGTCTCTTGCAGAGGGAGTGTGCATTACATTTCTGATTAAAAAATATATATAAGCAATGCAAATAATGAAATTAACAAAACAGTATTAAAAACATACTGTATATATATATACTTACTACATTTTATACAAATTATATATATATATATATATATATATATATATATATATATATATATATATATATATATATATATATATATATATATATATATATATATATATATATATATATATATATATATATATATATATATATATATATATATATATATATATATATATATATATATATATATATATATATATATATATAATTTGTATAAAATGTAATACTTTCAATTCGGTAAATAATTACTCTTTATGAGTTCATTTAACCGACTCAGTGTCTCAGAAAATTTTAAGAATCTGCAAAAAGTGTTTCCTCCTCAAAACCAGATGCTGTACTTTTTCGTTCATTATACTTCCCTTGAACTGGTCAAATATTGTCGGCTATTTCCTCTTTCTCATAGATATTTCCAACCCACATGAAAACTGTCATCGAGCTGAGTTTGGGAGGGGGGGTTACCACTTACCACTTTGCTATCCTACGTAGGGTTTTGTATATTTAGCAGTTTGCTAGAATGACATGTACATACAAATAAAAGGGATTGAAACTAAAATGTATATTTCACTTATTTTTGTATAATTTTTAAAAAGCAAAACTAATAAATAACTGTGTTAAGTGTTACTAAAAATAAATGAAGAAATTTCTCAGTGCTTTCATGTTGATTAAGAAATAATATGAAATATACAAAGAATAACAATATCTTTAAATTATCATTTTTTAATTTTTTATCCCATTTTGTTTACTTGTTGCAAGTTTACTTGTTTAATAAATTGTCTCAATAAATTTAGATATATTTCCTCATTCTTTATATATTTAATATTTTCTATACAGTGAAAATTTCTACTTTCAAAAGATCGAAAAAAACTTTTCATATTTTTATTAACATGAGATAAACTAAGTTTTAAATATATACATTTACTTATATTATATTTTACTTAACACATAAAATTTTTTACAATATTATATCTGAACATATTTGTGTGCCGTTAGTTTTTATCATAAAAATAAAAGAAGAATATAAATAAATAAATAAATAAATAAATAAATAAATATATATATATATATATATATATATATATATATATATATATATATATATATATATATATATATATATATATATATATATATATATATATATATATATATATATATATATATATATATATAATTTTATATATATGAAGAAGAGGGTTGATAATTAAAAACTCAAACTTATTAAATATAAATGAAGAAAAGGTTAGGTTTACTTTTCATATGTACATATTATTTTTTATTGAAATATAATTCTTAAATATAAACTGTGTTCACAGATAAACTTACATTCTCACTGTTCTGTATAAATAAAATTCATCAAATTTTAACCCTGCTGATATAATTTTCTGATTTACTTACTTCTTAATTTTGATATTTCTTACGATATTTACATACTAAAATAATATTATAAGATGGTTTGCTACTTTTATAATTTTTTTCTTTTTATATTTAAAATGCAATATAGATGTTCTTAACAAAATATTTTTTTTTCTTAAACTAAAAGTTGTGTTTTAAATTTAAAGATAATTTCAAGTGTTGAACGAAAGATTAACTGAGTAAAAAGCATTGTTTTTTAAATATTCACACAAAGTGTGTGGGTGTATTTCTTTTTATTAACTGAAATTACATTATTAGGAAGTAATCTGGTCCAATAGAAAACTAATCTAAATTACAAGCAGTTAGTAATTTAGATAATTTTTTTTCAATAGATGTGACAACCTTTTTTTTTCTAAATTTTACAAAGTACTCTACATTTTATGAAACTATAGCCGTACCTATTTTTTTTTCACAAGTAAATCAATTTTTTTCAATTTCGGAACTTAAATACTTTGATAGATCATATGATGACTTGAAAATTAAGATGCTATTTTTTAATTTATACAAATAGCAGAAAAATAGCATATTCTTACAATTTATTGCCTATCAGTTTAAGGACATGTATCATGAAGGTGAACAAATGAAATAATTGAAAGATAAAATTTTTAGTTGTACTTTATACAACTGTATTCTCTCATATTGATCTCCTTTTAAAAATTACTAAATAGAGAATTAATAATTATTTAATAAATTCAAGTAAATAAATATTTTAAAATCCTATTAGTATTATAATATTTTCAATGCAAAAATTTTATATAGTCTCTTAATTAAAGATATTTTATATAGAAGAATACAGTCTCTTAATTAAAATTTTTTATTATAATTGAGAATTAAAAGTTTTCTTAGATTCTTCGGATTATGAAGAAAATACGTCAACAATATTAAAAGAGGATCTTTAGTTTCCCTACCCCCTTTTTAAAATGTTCTTTAAAATATAAATTTGAAAAAACTGTTTAAAATATTTCACTTTTAAATATCAAAATTTATTTTCTTTGAGACCTAAAAATCATCTATTAGCTTAAAACACACTTCTAAATGGGACTGTAGTAATGAATCAATGTGAGAAACCAGTTTCTCATCTGTCTGCTTCAACGAGAATAATCGTTATGCTTTCTCTATATAAATAAACAGATCCCCTCATTACTTCCGTAACTAAATGGAAACATCCTTAATCATATAGGAAGTTACATGTGTAATGAGTTATCTTCCTTGAAACGAATTCCTAACGTATATACGGGCAGTATATGGGAAACTGTTTGAAATAGTACTATGAAAAATTTATAAAAATTGTAGAAAAAATAAACTTAAGACACCTCCTTTAATATTCAACTTTCTATGATCATTAACTTCTCAATATTTTAAAGAGATCCAATGAGTAATAATTAAGTGAAAAATGTTTGAATACTTTAGCAGCTAAAATTTTTTGTAGCATAATAATAAAACAATATCATAATATCAATATGATAGAAACTAATTGATACGAAGCAAATTTTGCTTAACAAATCATATACGATTGTAGGAATTTTTCTCTATTGATACAAAAATTATAAAATTTATAAACATTTTACTTTCATATAAGTAAGGGGTGTGCTTGCGGTAAATTTTACTGCAAGCCCTGTGCTGAAGCAGCCTTATTATTTTTATCATACAAATTTATATATACATATATATTACAAATTTATACATCAAGAATAAAAATCGAAAAAATTATGGAAATTGAAAAAGTAATTATTTTTAAATTGACAGGGTATATTTTTAAAGACTTGAAAAATTAAAAAATATATATCTGTTATAAGCATTTGTTTTTCTATTCTTCAGCATATTTAACATCCAATTAGAAGAATGCTAATGTTGTAAATTATCAAAAATTTATTTAAGTCGAAAAGTTATTTTTTTGTAAGGAAAGAATCTTACTTTCTTTCTTATAAATTCAGGGCATGCCTCTAATTCTAAATTAATCTGTTTTACAAGCTTTAATGATAATATTCAATATTGAGGCCGTTTCCAATATTAAGTTTGTAGATCTTCACATAACTGATATGCTATATAGCTGCCCTGACTTTTTTAATAGTTTTAATACAGTTTATTTTTTATTCAAATAAATAATATAACTTGGAGAAAAAATAGCTAGTAATTTAAATATTGTAATAATACCTTATTTTATTCTAAATAATAACTATTTTACGAGTGTATATTCATATGTATTTTACGGAACTAGGAAATACTTATTGCATGATTTGAACAACTAATTAATTTGCTTGGAAGCCTATATTTAATTTTGAACTGCATTTTACTTCTGTAATTTCTATAATCAATTTCGTTCTTTTTATCACTCTAAAATTTTGTTTGCTGTCTGAATCTTAAAATTTCAGTCTTATTATTTTCTGTAAATTTAAAGTTTAATTTTTTATATGTAGTACGACTGTGATTTCAGCTAATCCTTAATACACCATTTGAAAAGAATACCTTCTAAAGTGTATAAAACATTTTTTTCGGTATAAAGATTTTTATCGATCTTTAAATATTAAATACCTTACTGAGAAATACAGTGTAAAATGGATTTCAAACTACCAAAACAATGAACATTCGATGCATAATTCTAATCTAAGAATTGCTAAGTTGCAGGAATGAAGAACGTAGATAGGAAAACTGTAATATATCTTTCTCTGGTGGTGGTTTATTACTATAATGTGCATTTATAACTAATACCATGAAAACAGTATTCAAGTATTATTTTAGTCATATTGCCTTATAGGCATTTTAATGAACAATTTATTTAATAAATAAATACTTCAATTAAATTTTTTTGCGATCCTTTTTCTCCAAAATGTTAACATGGATTTTATACGCCATTTCCATGCATTTGCTAGCATATTTCAAATTTATCAGATTTCATATTTATCAAATTATATAATTGTTTAAGTTTTTATGTATATTAAAGTTCTTTAAAATGATAATTTATCTCAAATGTACTCCAAGAAAGAATACTTATCATATTTTATCTTACCAAAATTGTCTCCAGATATATGATTAATTTTTAGGAATTTAATAATCTCCAACATATTTATAACAAAAACTTCTAGACTTAGCTAATTTATGAACAAATATGAAATCTAACTCATATATATATATATATATATACTATATATATATATATATATATATATATATATATATATATATATATATATATATATATATATATATATATATATATATATATATATATATATATATATATATTCAGCCTTTCATCCCTTCAGTGGATCGATAAACTGAGTACCAAGCATGCTTTGGAACTAAACACTGGGGGTTACGCATTAGGCTAATTACTTAATCGGGACATATGCTTCGCACTCCAGGGCTCTCGGTCATGAAAACAGATATGGGCATTGTAGGCCTTGGCCCACAAGGGCTATCGTACCAAAAAGTTTATATATATATATATATATATATATATATATATATATATATATATGTATATATATATATATATATATATATATATATATATATATATATATATATATATATATATATATATATATATATATATATATATAAACTATTTCCAATATTGCTCATAACCACGTAATACATTTTAGATGCTGTTAGTCGCTATTGACTCTCTCTATATCTAGTTTGAATGAGATTCATTAATTTTATGATGGTGGCTTTTCAGATATTTTTGAAAATAGCATCATTAGGCAGAAACACGTACCTAGTATCGCAACATGCATTAATGATGTGTCAATTTTATAGAAATAACAATTGCTATTTACAAGTAAATAAAAAAATAAAAATCTTCGATATTCTGAAGAGCTCAATAAGGATCACCTCTAATGATTTTAAAACAGAGACTACAAAAATGAAAACAATCTTATATTTCACTTAGAGTGCATCATCCCATGAAGTATAATTATATAAATATGTTGTAAAAATATCTTTCCTCTATTTGGTTATTCAGTTAGAATAAGTTAAGTCTCTTATTCTAGAGTTTCAATGCAGGTGTGGAAAAATTGTGAGAAAAAAGAAAGAAAAACCATTCGATGATTAAAGAGTGAAAAATGATTATTCGTTATTTGTAGTACCTTCTGCTTTGGAAAGAAAGTAATGATCAAAACTGTATCATTAAAATCCATAAATTAAATAATTTATAAAGGCTTCAAGCAAACCAAATTTAAGTAGTTCGTCCCAATTTTATTAAGTTATTATTTTTTCTAACTAAGCAAATAATGTAATCAAACAGTTAAAAAATTTAAACATAACATATATATAAAAACGTGATTTATAGAGAATTTTTTACTATCAAAAAGATTATCATTTGAAGAATACTGTTTTTTTTTCTCACAGTAACCATCTATGGATCATTATCTTCATTTCTCACTTTCATTCAAATTTCTTAGGAATTTTCTTCTAAACTGCATATTGTATGATATTTATATATTTAATATATATTATATTCTCTTTATATATTTAAACACAAACTTATTAAAGAGCTTAAAAGTTGGTAATTTAATATTAAGAAATTGTATTTATAAAAAGAGGATCATTAAAAGCTGAGATTATTAATTATTTTCTTTAGAGGGATGAATATGATTTTCATAAAAATGTTTGATATTATTAAATACTTCGGGTTATTTTAAATAGGAAAATTATTAATAAAAATTTATGTCCGTTATAAAAAGTATAAATGATTACACAAAAAACTACTTCAATGCATTCATTTTTTTTAATAACGCATTAATTTAAGTGTGATGATTCTTAAATACTTTGATACAAACATCAGATAAATAATTTATTAAAATTTCATTAAAAACTTGGAATACACGCAATTTTTATTTACTTAACTATATAAAATACAGAAATTATTTAACCACAGTGCTATATTTGGTTTTTTTAATCCTCAATTCCACGTATATTGTTTTCAGTAAGAATAGTTTAAAAGAATAGTTAAGCACATAGAATTAACTGTGAAAAATATATGTATCTATATTTAAAGATGCATATGAAGAAATACAATGAGATAACAAAATTTCACTAACAACTACAACTATTTATCAGAAAGAAACTGATAAATTGATACATGGGCGTTGCTAAGATTTTTTATAGGTGGGGTCGAAGTATGAGCACTTAAAAAGTGCTTGCATTAAAAAATTTCAAAGAATGCCTTACAAAATACATTTTTCTCTAGTGCAGTTTTAATTCTCAGTTGGGATGAGCTAATTTGATAGATTATTTCTGCCAACGCCTATATGAACTGATATAACAAAAACTCCATTATCTGACATATCAACATATGAATATTAATTCATTTTTCAAAGAATAAAACATTTGTTTTGAAATTTAATCCCAAAATTAGCGTACATTTGCTCAGTCATGTTGATATTTGCATATCAGTTTTCAGAGTAAGTTTTTATCCAAAGTAAACCAATATTATAGAGCAAAAATTTGAATTAAATATTTATCTTAAAAACGTTCTTATTTTCACACTATAAAGTAGATAATTTGCTTATCGTTATGTAGTCTATTAATGATAAATTTTTATTTAAGCAAATTTATACAAATGTGCCTAAAATTTATAAATGGTTCATAAATTTGAGTAATCGAAATTAGAGACAGTTTTTAAACATAGCTTGGCTAACAGTTTTTATGCGTGTTTCCACAGAATTCAAGGAAGGCATTCAACCATTTATGGTCAGGGTCAAAACAACGGTTATGCTCTAAAGAATTATAAAACCTTGTTAGAAACAGGTTTTCTTCACGACTTTTGTTGTTTTACTTTCATCTAAATAATAGGTGTTGACTCAAATAAATTATTATAATATATCAAAAATCGGATTTTTTTCTAAACTTATAAACTGTTTAAAAAACAGTTTAAGTAGTTAAAACTCACTTTTAAGTTTGATTAAAACATTTACAACATGTCATAATTTGTAAAATAAACAGTTGCTGAAAATGAATATATATATTAACTTTTAATAACTTTTATTTTTACAAATTGTGACTTTTAGTAAATATTTCTTAATAAAATATTTTAATATTTCAAATATATATATACATATATATATACAGAGGGTATTAACACATTTTTAGAACGATTTCGATTAAGAATTTTAAAAAAGTAAATGTTTTGAAATAAAAATCTTTGGCAACAGCTTATTATTTGAAATGAGAAATATCGTCTGCTACTTTTAAACTTATTGTTCTTTCAAATTGTAGCATGTAAATGAGCTGTGGATTGAGGGACATGTTTTTACTCTTTCAGAAGAGAAATACTCTTATTCCAGGATTAAAAAACGTTCTGAAATGCATGGTATTATGATTTCTAGGTGCAAAATAAGCAACATTATTAATCGGACAGGTAAAAACCGTCAATCATTATTTCTACATGCAAAGAAGACTCCAAACGAATATCCGAAAAATGTACGTAATGTTTCAAATGTTCCTAAAGTGAAATCGCTGGTAACAAGAGAAAAATCCATCAACACAGAAATCAATTGCAAAGTCTTTAAATACATCTGTATCAACAATAAATAAAATAATAAATCAAGATTTACAACTTAAAAAAGCTAAAAAACATAATGTTCACCAGTTTTTGCCGGGATATGTTGCTCAACGCAAAACATTTTGTAGAATCCTGTATGAAAACCATTTAGCTGGAGATAAATGGAAATACATTGTGACCCTTGAAGAAGCATGGATTAACTAAATGACTGCAACAAAAAAAAGGTCTATTTACTATAGGAAACGAGGAGAAAAAAATTTACAAACCTGGTTCCGTCAATGTAAATAAGGTTTCAGTAAGGGGTTTATGATAGTCGCAGGTTTCTCCTACAATGGGAAATTAAAAATAAAAAGAGTAGAAAAAAATGTTAAAATCAACTCATCATACTATCAGGAGAAGGTTTTACGTCTAATATTTACAGAAGAAATTCTACTATTTTATCCCAAAGACTTTCAAAGAGTGAAACATCAACAAGACAAAGCTACAAGTCATACTTCGAAAACTACCTCTGCATTCCTTGAAAAAATGAAGACTAACACAGGTATTGCATATATACCTTTTCAACATATTCCTGTGAAGTCTCCTGACGTTTCATCTATGGACTATTATGCCTTTGGTCTGTTAAAAAGAGCTCTTTCTAAACGCAAACCCACCACAATGGATGGACTCTGAAAAGTAGTGGAAGAGGAATGGAGAGCAATACCCCTGGAAATTTTACGAAAAGCTCTTATATCATGGAAATCACGATGCAGACTTATAGTCCAGAAAAATGCTATTAAATTGAACATTTAAAAAAAATAGTCTTTACATTTTAAACATTAATTAAACGGCCCCAAAATCGTTCTAAATATGTGTTAATACCCCCTCTCTCTCTCTCTCTCTGTATATATATATATATATATATATATATATATATATATATATATATATATATATATATATATATATATATATATATATATATATATATATATATATATATATATATATATATATATATATATATATATATATATATATATATATATATATATACATATATATATATATAACAGTAAATTTTTATAGTGTTAATCAATAACAAAATGGAGAACAATACATTGAATTTCAAAGAAAATAGAATAAGAAAAATGAAACGATTCTATTTTCTTTGAAATTTTAAACTAGCTATTGAACATTTTCCATCTGTTTACTATATTTCGTATTTTCAATCTAATATTTTCCATTTAACATTTGATTATTATTCTCCATTTGGTACGCTAATTTTATAAATCTATTATTATTCTCCATTTCGTTATTGATTAAGTTTATAAAAATTTACTATTAATAATATTTTAGTAATTCTATTTAAGCTGCTTTTGCGCTGAATGCATTGCTAAACATACGAGTTATATCTATTCTTGTATTTTTCAATTTTTATATCTATTCTTGTATCTTTCAAATTTCGCCTATTATATTTCTAATCATGCTATATATATGTACATATATTTTATATATATGTCACTAAGATTACATAAAGATTATATTCTACAGCTACATAAGGTTTCCAGGAAAGAGTATGAGATTATTTTTCCAGAAAAAACAGTAAGAATTTATTTTACTGTGAATGAAATAAGTTTAACATTGATCGTTGTTTTCTTCCAAGATTTTCTAAATCGAATCACTCTACATGTACGAATAACATTACCGATAAGTTATATTTTTAAGTTTTTTTTTTAAGTATATTAATTAAACAGGTATCATGAAAATTTAGATACATGTTAGTTTAATTTCTAAATTTTCATATTTTGACATTAGACTTAGAAGGGTACTTGTAAAATTTTACTTTAACTATTTACATTGTAATAACAAGAAAAAAGAATTTATAAAATAGTTTCAGCAAAGCAGACTTTGCTGAACTAAAAATACTATATCGATCTTTTAAAATATTCTATTACTATATACATACGAAAGCAATTCAATATTATATTAAAATAGCCATTTCGACTGAATACTAAGTTTAAATTTACTATGCTCCAGTAGATTCACATGATACAAATATGTTTGAAAAGCATTATTTTATTTTAAAAATTCAACAGCCTTAAATAGTTCGTAAAACTTCTATTTCCGTATTTCGATCAAATTTTTTCTTTAAAAGAAAATGCATTTATTCGTAGTTGATGGAAGAAAAGAGAACAGCTGGAGTAGTAAAATCGATATAAACCACTCGTTTTAAAAACCAAGACACGGGCATTGTTCTAGTACCCGCATTCTTATTGAACAACATTACGAAAACAATCCTCTTTACCTTTTCTATATAGAATATTTTGTAGAATTTTATCACAAGAGACACACAAGTTATTTAATTTATTATAATTCTGCTATAAAAATTACATTTATACACATTTTTATTTATTTATTACTGGCTTCTTATACTTTACTATTTTATTTTATTAAGATGTGACACACACATATATGTAGGACATATAACATTAAAATCTCCCTTAACTATTCTTATATTATTAAAAAAAATTTCAAATTTTAAATTATTAATGAAGTTGCAGAATTATATATAGTGGGAAAATAACTAAGACAAAAACAAAAAGATCGAAGTCATTGAATAATATTAAACAAATATATCCGTTAATAATCACCACAGTGAATGTTTGATGTACTATCGACAGCATTCTGTTATCAGCTTAAAATTCAATATTGTGTTCTCAATATTTAGTCAGAAATAGCGAGCTAAAATATCATAAATGTGTTGAAGTTAGGCATCGGTCAAATTTCCGATGAAGTCTTGGTTTGCAATGATTTGTGATAATGCTAAAGTCAAAAGTTAAATTAGTAATTGTCTGATTCCGAAGTGATCTTGAAGCGAAAAGTTATCAACTAATTATTGAGAAATCTATGATTTATTATCCTTGTATTACATTATTTCATGAATATATCAATGGGATATGAAGCTGCGTTGTGCATATTTATCGTGTTATACGCTATAGTATGATATGGTATTACTCTTTAACTCGGTTGCTGAAAATTGTAAGCCGCCTATCGACTGGTAAATTTGTTTGCAAACAATTGCTAAATTTGTTTGCATACATCAATTTCTCATTAACATCTTTAGAATTTTTTGTGACTTTCTTAAACTAATTATATATATATTATTTATGTAATATTTTTATTTTGAAAGAATATAAAATCCAATGATTTATTTTATAAATATTTCAATGATTGGTATTTTTTAGGACAATAACCTTCACAGTATTTTCAAAATGAAACTTTGATATAGAAAACATAATAACAATATATGTGTTTTTGTTTATTTAAATGACTATATATATATATATATATATATATATATATATATATATATATATATATATATATATATATATATATATTTGCCACCTTCTTAACTTCGGAACGGCTGCTGCGATATTCATAAAAGTGGTGTCTAGGTATAGTAAAGTAACCATGCGCTACTGAATGAAACCACCGACCGCTCCACCTGGTGAAAAACTGTGGTGTTAGCATTCGTATCTCGAAAACGGAACGAGATAGATAAAAAAAGTGCTATACAAAGTTGTAGAGCATCTTCGATTTAGTACGAAAAGATACCTTGTAGGCATTAGTGTGAAAAATACAACGGTTAAAATGCGCAATTGTTATTTCGTGCTGTGACGTGGCACATCGTACGAGTGCATATTTGAAAAAATCAAAAATCATTTTCGTAATTACAATTTTCACTTTTATTTCGAAATGGGAAGAACGGAAGTATTAAAAATAATTCCAATAATTTGTATGCAGTATGCAAATACGTAAGAAATGTCACGCCTGTTCACCTGAGACAGCTATAAAAGAGACATCTTCTTGGGGCTGTAGTATGTTGATGCTCATAGTCATGGCTGAGTATTCCAAACCTGAGTAATGTGAGATGGTTTTACTGTACGGTGAATGTCGACACAAGGCATGATCAGCAGCAAGGTTGTAATGCCAACGTTTCACTGCTGGCCCGCATCCTTCTCATCAAGCCATCCTAACTGTTGTAAAACGTTTAAGGGAGACAGGTTGCGTTACTAGTCGACCTCGATCTGGCAGACTAGCTAAGGTAGGATGGCAAGTTCAATCGGGTGAGGTGTTAGCATATGCCCTCGCATATCCAAAATGTAGCGTAAGAGAGCTCAGTCAACACTGTGGTCTCTTCAAAAGTCAGGTTTGGAATATCCTAAGCGAATTAGGTGATCATCCATACCGACCAACGCTTGAACAGGTTTTAGTGGACGGGGATGCTGAGCGACGCTATGCATGGTGCAACTTCGTCATGAATCAAATACAAGTCCAGCCAACATTCTTGGCAAATATAATGTGGACGGGTGAGACATACTTTTCTCAGAATGGCATGTACAATAAGCAAAGCAACCATTACTGGGCGCTGGAAAATCCTAAATGTTTCGTCGACGTTCGACATCAAATGCGGTATGCAATTAACGTTTGGTGCGCAATTTACAATAACAAGCTGATAGGCTCAATATTTTACAATGGCACGTTAACGGGTGCACGATATTTACAACTGCTACAGAAGGTAATATCCGATTTTGCGGAGAACCTGCCGTTGTTTAATCTTAAGAATCTATGGTTTCAACTTGACTCCGCGCCTGCTCACAAGACATCTCCAGTAAAGCAGTACCTCGTCAAGGAATTTGGCAACCAAATACTAGGGTATGGTGGTTTCGAAGAGTGGCCTCCCCGTTCTCCTGATCTGACTCCACTGGACTTTTTCCTGTGGGGATACTTGAAACTGCAGGTGTATGCGACCCCTCCACAAAAATACAGGACCTTAAAAGACGCTTTACGGTCGCGTGTTCCAACGTGTCATGCTGTATGCTCTATGGTGTGCAACGTGATCTTCAAGCGAGGATCCAAATGTGCATTGCAGCTGACGGTGAGAAGTTTGAACATCTTAAATAAAGTATATTGTTACAACTATTTGTTTTCTTTTCTTTCTTAGATCGTTTTGTCACGTCAAAGCACGAAACAACAAATGCGCGTTTTAACCGTTGTATTTTTCACATTAATGCCTACAAGGTATCATATTGTACTAAATCGAGGATGCTCTACAACTTTGTAAAACACTTTTTCTCTCTATCTCATTCCGTTTTCGAGATAGGAATGCTAACTCCGCAGTTTTCCCCTAGGTGGCGTGGTAGGTGGTTTCATTCAGTAGAGCATGGCTATTTTACTATCCCTAGACACCACTTTTATGAATATAGTAGCAGCCGTTCCGAAGTTAAGAGGGTGGCAAGGGACTTTAGTGGACATACTGTGTGTGTGTATATATATATATATATATATATATATATATAAGATATATATATATATATATATATATATATATATATATATATATATATATATATATATATATATATATATATATATATATATATATATATATATATATACATATATATATATATATATATATATATATATATATATAACAATTATAATATTATAATATTACATACTATGAAGTATAGTACAAACACAATATATAGTTAATCTGCTGAATAAGATGCTCTTATTACAATGGTGAAGATGCTAAATTTGAAACTTTTTAACTCTCACAAGCATTAAATGTAAAAAATAATTTGAATGGGATCTAGTTTGAAAAAAATTCACTGTATATTTCTTTTAGAAGAGAGAAGTAGACCAAGCCTGCCAGCTCTTGGGGGTCATAGTTGCAGTGTATTCAAATTTTGGGGAAACGCTGTGATTTGGAAAACTATTGTTGTTCACTATTTACTTAGCTTTGTTCAAAACACTGTTCTTCACCCCCAATCATGTCGTTGAAGTCTTACATATAGATCAACTAAAAGAAAATTGAATGAGGCGTGGAAAGTAAGAAATTTCCCTTCAAGTACGAAGTTATTAATCATTGATGTTGGGATTGCTTTCAACTGCATTGCAATGCGTTCCTGTTAGTCTCTGGGTTGGGAAAATCATAAACATGTTCACAGCAGTGAGTTGATGCAATATTTTTTAGAAAACGAAAAAACATTGCATCAATATGATCATTAAATATCGTTATTTTCTTAAAAAATATTATGGAGAATGTAGAAAAAGGAAAATCTACTGCCTTACATATGTTTTCTCTGTATCTAGTAGTTAAGTATAGATAACTATATTAAAAGAGAGAAAATAACACCACACTTTCATTCTTGTAGAGAGTAGAATTCCAGAATGGTGTTACGTTGTTTAATTAATTTTATTAACACATAATCAAAATTGCATTTATTTCAAATCCGTATTAATTACAGTTTGAATAAATTACAAACACTATAAAAATTTCGAAGTAAAAACTAGTCTATGCCTTAAGTTTCCCAGAATCCAGTAACCTAATATATGTTTTACTCCATTCCTTACAGCCATTCTTAATTCAATCCCAAACAAAATTTCAGCTGACAAACAGAGTAAGATTTTATTTGTATAGATATCTTTAAACTTGAATTTATGGAAAAGAACTTTTACTACACAAATGTCTCTTCAAAAATCAAAAATTAAATACTGAAAATATACGTTTTCACATTCTCTTAGTTATTATAAGAAAAGTAATTAGTAAAAGCAAATCATATTTTAAGTTTACAAATCAGTTTTAATAATATTCAAATTTGTCAATTTTTAAATTGTAACATTCATCAATTTCATTAATGAAATAATAATTAATGTTAAAGTTCAGGGGATAAAATTAGCTTTTATCTTCATATAATTTTATAAATAAGAATGGCATATAAACATACAAATAATTTAACTCAAAATTTATGCAATGGTTAAAGGACATGTGTTTTAATAAAGTCATAAGATTCTTAATGTCAAACACAAATATAAAGTAAATCCCCATAAAGAATTTAGCACGTGAAGAGATATATGACTCTCCATTTAAGATATTGTATCTACTTATTGATGAAAACGCATCGTACGTGTACACCTACAGCTGTCATTTAACTATAGACACCAAGTCATCAAAAATTTGTATTCTGTCATAAATTGAAACAATAGGTTTTATATAAAAATGGCATATAAAATTACGACTTTGATTATCAAATTCTGAGATTTTTTGATTGACTGAGAATTAAAAAAATGTTCCACAAAGAGTGTATCGATGAATTTACTTACAATAGAGATTTTCTTAAATCTGAAGAATATCATTCCTAAGAATATAAAATTTATAAATTTCTTTTATATTCTTTCTTATATTCAAGTGTCATTGATGATAATATTTTTTGCTCTGAAAATATTATCGCTAAGAAAATATTCAAGATCTTAAAATAATACAAAATATAATAACTGAAATCCATTTATGTATCTCTCACCATCTGTTGAATTGTCAATTTGTATTAAGAGATTTCAATCTCGTTTGAAAGCTTGTGAATTCAATATACATGCGCATCAGAAAATATAATTTTCCTCAATGGTAAAGGATGTCATGAAAATTTTAATTTGATTCAAATAAACTATGTTTAATTGAATAGTTCTTTGCATTAAATACGCTATTTACTAAGTATGCATATATGAATCCGAAACAAGTTATAGAATCTAAAATTTTTCCCTCAAGCACACAGCATTCAAATTCCTCTGTATAATTTTCATCCTTTTCATTTAAAAATATATAATAAAAAAATTTATGATGTCAAAATGAAATCTAGTGTAAAAAATTAATCAGTGTCGTGAAATTTAACGAAATTTCATACGCCGTAATAATTTTAAAACTATGTATATTTATAATTCATCTCAAAACATCTTATAATACAAAATTTAGCTACCAAAATATTTACATCATTATTATCTTTTTATTTATATAGATAGTATACTTTAGAGTTACCCAATTTAATACGTCATAAGGGTTAAAATTTTATTTAATGTTTTATTTGTTGACTGTGCAGTGATAAATGTTTTTAAGCTTCTTTTTACACTTTCATACCTTAATTATTCATAATTCATGAATAAACTGTATTTAAACTCCGTTTATATATCTAAGTTTTTTATTAAACTAAAAGTATTAAACATAAAAATTTTAGAAGATGTAGTATATTTGTTCTTTTTAAATAATGATATGAGAAATTAAGTTAATATTTTGACGAAATAGTTCTAAAAGTTCTTATTAATTCAATTCTTTCCCCTTTAAGAAATAGCTCTAAAATTTATTATTAATTAAAAAATATTCTTGCAGTAAGCATGATTTTAAAAAAGTTTATTGTATGATTTAATCCAAAACTAAGCTCAGAGATTTATTCAGTTTGATAAAAATAGTAATAAAAATTGTAAAATAATAGATTCATTCATATTTTCTAATATCACATACACAATGAAACCCCAAAGAATTTTCTTCCAATTGGAATGACATCAAACTTTAACTAACCCTTCCAAATAAAACTGTCTTAACTACTAGTTCATGGTAGGACCAGTCATTACAGCAATTTTACAACTGATTTGTGGACAACTTAATAGTAAGATTTTTGTGATGTCTACTGTGGATATTTTCCTGGAGGATGATTCATAAATAGTTCAAAAGTCACACCAGAAGAAACTTAAAATTTACTAGCATCTACCCTCGATGGATGTTGCAGATATTTCGTTGCTGATTAGGACATTAGTAGTTAGGTCACCACCTGGAATCTTTCACTTTTAAGAATGCCATTACTTCATTATAATAAGGTGAGCTTATGACATTGAAATTTACAATGAAAGTCTTTTTAAGTTAATTAATACTTTTACTGGTGGATTTTATGAAATTAAAGACACGCGCTGGTCATATCTGTTTCCTAGATCACTAATTAAAAGTAGCCAATTCATTTCATTAAAGAGTTGTAAACAAATTTATTTATTGTTATTAACTATGCAATATTTTGTTGGAGAACGTGATTTGCTTTTAATTAAAAATTTTAAAATTTACTTGATATGTAAATCCACAGTTTTTAAAAACTATTCTTTTTATTATTTCTTTCAGATATTCATCAATAAATATCAAGCGGTAGATATTATTCGTATACTTCTTAATAAATATGTAAATAAATATCCCACTATAAACGCATATACATTAAATTTTAATGAATATAACATTTGCTTTTTGTGTTTATTATATCTGTTACATCGATGCTTTACTTTGAAAAATTAGACATTCCATATATACTTCTAAAATTATTAAAGATTTCAGTTAAATTTTATTTCTGGAAAAAATAATGAAAATTCGTTTTTATAATATTTTACTGTACTTAACAAAATATTCCCCACGTTTGGAAATGTTGCCACTTTTATTAATCTTGTTTACCGAAACTAATTTTGCATTAGTTTCTATGCATCACGATTTAAAATGGGCGTGTTAAAAATTCAGACACAAATCAAGTAAAAATCTCATCATAAATTATTCCATAAAAATGACATATCACACTTTTCCTTACGATTCGTAACTTTTTTTGCGCATCTCGCCAAGTTAACGATACAAAAATTTGAATAAAAGTAACAAAACAACCTGTCTCGCGCCAGTACAATTGCCTGCCAAATGATAATCCTCCTCCAAAAATTCCTCTCTTAAGTGCTGTTGGAATCGGAGGAAAGAATGGATAAAGGAAAGTAAAGCTTACCCCTTTTAATCGATAGAAAGTTTTGAAGGAATTGTGGAAGAGGCGACTGGGATAAGTTGCCAAATGTGGCAGTCGGAAAGGTGTCATGTACCGCATAGGTAGCAGACCAGTATTCGAAGCACGGCGGCGAAAGAGACTCGCCGCAGTTCGCGGAGTTTCTGCCGCTCACTCGTTCTCTGACCAGAATTGACTCTTGGCCAAGGAGAGGGATCGACATGGCAGGGTATGTGATCATTCTGCAGTATCTTTAAAGTCATTGTCTTCTATCTATCAATCTATTGTTTAATTCCCACAATAAGAAATGCCATAATTTTTTAGGGGTTTAAAATTAATAATTATTTTTTTAATCAATTCTTGCATACATAGAATAATTAACTATCGAAACACTGCTAATTAATTTACATGTATAAACATACAACAATTAATTATCATTCTGAGTTCCATTGAAGTACTTAGCAAACGATAAACTGCAAGAAACGATTCTTCGATTATTTTTATAAAAAGGGATTAAAATAATCGAAACAAATCAAATGCAAGCGAATTTTATCTTTTGTAATTTTTAAATTATGTTTAAAAAACTAAAAATATTCTGAACAATTTCAGAATGTAAAATATCTGCTGCAGGATTATTTGAAAAAAATGTACTATTAATGTTTCCGTTAAAGAAGCATTTTAAAAGAGAAAAATCAGGTTCGGCTGAGATCAATGCCTTTTAAATGACGACAAATAACTTACTTTCCTTTCATTCCATCCATCAAGAATTCAGTCAGACGAGATATTTTGAATTATGACAAGTAGCGGAACCACGTGCATCTGCTACTGACCGGCTTTTGAAAGTGTTTCCGGAAAATTAGATCTCGGCACGCGGGTTGTAATCTCTGTTGAATTAAACTCCCAACATTCACGGTTCAAAATTTTAAAATCAAAGTAATTACATATAAGATTAATCTCGTTATTTGTTTTTAGTAATGTAAAATCTATTCAATTTCTTCCTTAAATCAAATTTTTATTAATATTTTCCTATTATTTTACTAAAAGAATAAGTACAAATTTATTATCAATAGTTATAATTCATGCTCCCCTTACAATTGCATATAATTCACTTTCCGGAGCAGCAAAACTGCTAATAACAAGCTTCTTCAGAAATGATTGAAAATATTTTGAGCTTTTTATTAAAATTGAGAGAAAATGTGAAGCCTCTATCGAAGTTCTTTCAGAAAATTTAATTTGTGATAATGATGAAGGAAATACCTTCATATTTAGGTATGGTTTCTTTTAAAAATTTGCAAGTAATGAAATTAAAATAAATAATATGAATTTAAATTGGAAATAATCCCTAACATTAACACATTTAAAAACTCATATTTTTAATATTGCATACTCAGACAATACTTCTTAGAAAAAGATATAATTTTTTATTAAAACAGTCTTTCAGTTAGAGGAAGATGTGAAATATTTTAATAAATTAACCAAATATAAAAGAAAATGAAATTATTGAAAAATTAATCTAACAAATTATTAAATAAATGTTAATAGAATCTACTTTTATTTTTAAATGAGACTTCAAATAATTATTATAACCTCTCAAAAATTTTTCTTATTCGTGAAATTTATATTGTTTCATATGTGTGTAAAGTGAACATTGCTTTGAATTTGAACGCCTTTAAGAAATATTAAATAAAAAAAACATGTAATTTAGAAATTGCTTATGTAAAAAAAAAAAAAAAAAACTGTTTCACAACATTTTTAATGAACTTCACTTTTTTTGTCTCTATTAGAAATATTATTATTAAGAAATTTTATAAATAAATTTCTTATATTAAGCAAATATGATTGCATCAAAAATATATATATGCATAAGTTCATTGATATAGATTATCTACACAACGTTTTGTAATTAGATTAAAACTGAGTAGATAACACTAATTTAGTTTTTAATCCTACAAAAATAATTAATATGATTGATAAAATTCTACATGAATTTCAATTTATCAGCTCAAAACTTAAAACTTATTTTAATTTCAATATATCCATTCATCATTCTTTTTAAAACTGGTAATGGTTTTACTTATTTCGTAAGAATGTTTTTTAAAATCGAATATAAATGTTACGCAATAAAAATTTGTTATTTTAAATTGCCCAGTTTTATGAACATAGGTTGTGCTGAAATCACACAAATGTGTTATTTAAAACTAAAATATGAGTATTTTATGAGTTTTAATGAAAGAACATATTTTTTATTTTCTACAGCTGTTATATTATTTCTTATAAGGCATGTGATTTTATGAAATTATCTAAATACCAACTATTATATATAATTTTATATTTAGAATATATATTACTGAAATATATATTTTTACATTTTGTGAATATATATAGCATATTGTTACTATTTGACATGATGTTTGTTTTACATTTATATTTATATAGATTAGAACATATACGAATTGAACATACAGCCCAATTAAAGAACTGAACATATATATTTTCTTTAAAAGAATTTTCAGTCTTTTTCATTTTTACGATAATGTATTGCCATTGTGGCATCAAAAAATTTCTGATTGAACTATATTTTCATTATCTCAAGACATCGTTATTAATATAACAATTAAAAACTGCATTTTACAAAATCATATCACCGTTTTGTGCCGAAACTAAACTTCGCAGTAAACGAATCATTTTTCTGCGAATGATTTGTTTTCTGCAGAATTGATTTCTATGTGTGAGTCTTTTTTTTTTTTCCTAAGTAAACCTTTGAGAAAGAAACGAAAATCCTCCACACAATTGAAGTAATCTTTTACCATGGCTTTAACAAATTTCTATTGCACTAAACTTTATAAAAAAATTTAATGACTATTTCTTGAACTAAAAATTCAGAGCAACTTTATATTAATTGACCAAGTTGGCATGAGAATAGAAGTGATGTAATGGTCTCGTAAAATTGAAATAAATGTGTTCTCGAGTTCTTCATCTCAGTTTTATTCGATTGTTCTGAAGAAAAAAATCAGAGCGTCAAGTGAAACTTTATTTTTCCTTTTCTATCGAATAATCTAAGTGTATTGCAATCTCTTTCAAGGAGAAATGTTAATAATGGTATCTCCTTTCTCTCTTCTCCCACTCCCAGCCCCCTATCTCCACTATGTTGGAACTTAATACAGAGGCAGATTCAAAGCATCCGAAAAAATACACCGATGAAAAACAAACAAATTCCAACACTGCAGCAAAGTCACCTCGGTTTTTTGCATTATCTGCAGAACAGAATTTCTCTGGATTTTTATGTAAGAAATCCATTATTCATTGTTTCTTTTCAGATTATTTAAAAATAAGAAAAAGAAAGCACATTCATATCATTAAACTTATACTGTATGCCACACACTACAATTCAAGACACAAATTACAGCTAAAAAAACTTAATCTCATGTGATTAACATTCGGAAAATGTAACCTCAATTAATTTTGCATTTTGAATGTGAATTACTTAACTCTGAACTGCGTGATACTAATTACTATGATTATATTAATTTACAAAGTGAAATTCGTTGGGAAATGTAAGAGAAATACTGAAATAAAATTACCTCAAACACTGATATATTTTCATCTTTATCTTCACCAATAATTACCCAGCATACAAGCATAATAATCAATAAATACAAATGAATTTTCATTTATGAAATTGATGCTAAAATCATAAAAAATATTAAAATCAATTGCATAAAAATTACTTTTAAAACTTAATGTTTTTCAACCAAATTTCTTCCGCTTAAATGGACTAATAAAAATTAAAATAAAAATGCGGATTCAATAGTTTTCAAAGTAAATTTTTTATTGAATATAAAAAATAATATTTATCTTAAAATAAGTTATGAACAAAGACAGTAATAGTTGGTTATTTAAGTCATTGATTAATTAACCAGATTTTGAGTTTATATAAAATATCACAAGAAATTAAAAAGAATTTAAAATTGAATAAGAAATCTATTTGCTGAATTACATTAATATAGAAGAGCACAGAAAAACTTCAGATAAATTTTTAACAGCTTATTTTCAGCGCATTTTAAATTTCAGACTGTTAGTTTTTAACTTGTTTAATTAAAAGAACTTATAAAGATGTCTATAATTTTATATTATCAATAGTACTGCAGCTATTCAAAATACTTAGCTATAAATAATACATTTAAAGAATTAATGAAATAATTGTTCAATTAAGAAAATTTTAAACAAATGTATTTTGTTTCTTTCTTACTCCAAATTGAAGAGATTCGTATAAGTAGCGAATATAAAATTTCAAACTATACTTTTTAATTTTCTAAGGACAGTAAAAAAATATTAAGACAAACAGGATGTGTTAACAATACTATTTTATTTCTAAGAGTAGTCGCTTAAGTTTGTTATAAGCATATATATTTTTCAGCTTTTATTAATTGAATATTAGCTTATATCCTTTTAGACTCACTTTTGCATTATGCATAAGTATAAAAGAGCAAAGGGAGAAAAATTGAAAAGATAATTGATGCATGAAGAAGAACGAAGAAAAATTTGAAACAAACGGACGGAACTTAACAAGAAAAATTGGATAGTAAAAAAATAAAACTTCCAACAACTAAAGAGCTACAACATTAATTATCATAAAATTACAAAGACAAATAAGTTGTCAAGGTCAGCAGACGGAGGTTGATCACTCAAGTATAAGATTTACTCTCAATGAGTAGAACGGTATGGGAGAGTTCATTTACTTACACGGCTAAAAATCTTCATTCATTCTTTACATAGAGTAGTCTATGGATGTTTTTGGACCCAAAGAATACAAAAAGAACTTTATCAAGACTTTAGCGTTGGTGTTAATTTAAAAAAGTTTAATTTATGTCAGTAGAAAAATCTCACTGAAATTATAGTGTGAAGATATATCACTGAAGTTATGCATCACATTGTATACATTCCTCGAGTGGTTGCATAGTCTCATGTATGGGTCTGGAATGATAAAGTTAAATGATTTCTTTGTGATTTTTGTCTCCCTTTTGATGCATTGGAAATTAATATAATTCTTATATTTTTTCAAATAATGATTATAGGCATATTGTTTAATATTTAAACTGATCAGAAAGTGTTTGAATATGCTAAGAAAGATAATTATAACATTTAAAAAGTTGAAAACAAGCGAATTTTGTCTGTGACGTTGCAATCTGTACATTTTAGATAACAGGAGAAAAAAGATATTCAATATTATATAGGTATTAATACGTTTATGCTTAAATAAAATCCTTATTTAAAAACAACTGAGTTCTTCGTTATAAAATATAAAGTTAAAAACAGAATATCCATAGTATAATTTCTATAAGTAAATTTATACACTTTAGTAAGCTAAAGGTTATTTGAAACCAGTATAGGCATTTATATATTATTAATTTTATGCATGTAAATTTTAAATTTATGCATTATTGAAAACACAAGTGTTTTTCATGCTTAAAATAGAAAAGTTTTATTCAGTGTTCTCACGATTCTAAAGTTAATGAGCTTGAAATGAAATATAAATTCTTTTGCAGATTCAATATTCTAGGTTGAGAATACTTTAATACTGCAAAAAATACCTTTATTGTTTTCATAAAATATATTTCTAATATGCATGAGATTTATGAGGCGCAATTATGTGACATATATATATATATATATATATATATATATATATATATATATATATATATATATATATATATATATATATATATATATATATTTTTTTTTTTTTTTTGAAAAAAAAGGAAAAAGACACAATTGAATGTTTTCAATCGAAGTAATACTTTATTTGCTTTTACTTTTTTACACACATCGTTTACTAAGAACTGCGAAAAAATTTACTAATAAATAATTACTTTAGTGAAACTGGAATTCATAGTGGAATAATTGCTTTTAAAATTAATGAGGGCAGTCGTGTTGATATCATTACTTCTGCATGGAAACTGTTTGCAACGATAATGCTGTGAAATTAATTACAGTGCCAAGGAAATCATTTGGTCTCGAATCGCGCATCACTTAAATTAAGTTCATGCTTGACAGTGTGTTTGCATATCTCTCTGAAGTATATCAATTGAATTTTGGCTAGTATTTCTAATATTAAAAATAAAAAATAAATTAAAGTTTATAAAATGATTACATTTTAAAGTATTAAATTAGCTCATTAATACTTCACAGCATTCATAGTTGTTTTGACAAGTAGCGAAAAGCTTTTTGATTTTTTTAAGCATCGAATTTATTTTATAATGCTTCTCTCAAGCATATGATTTATATTCAAAAAACTACATTCAATTTATTTCTTAGTAAAAATTTTGTTATTTGTTAACTTTTAAAAATGTAATTTTCAAAAAAAAATTTCTACAAAAGAAATTTTCATGTTGAATTTTTGAGAAATTTAAAATGCTAAAAAATTTCTTCAATATAAATCGATTAATAAATGATATCTTTCTATAAATTTTGTGGTGAAGTTATTAGCAATTTTATTTTCTAAGATTACATTAAGGAAAATTTTTTTAATTTAATTTTAATGGACTCAAGATAAAATCTTTCAATTTTAGTTTTAAATTAAGATTAGCTATAAGTACACTCCAAATTAAACTGCCATTAGCTCGCATTTCAAGAAAGTTATTATTTCGAGAAGATGAGATCGTTTGACATAAGTGTATCTAAATCGCATATCTAAGTCGCTTGTCAAAAATCCTAAGCATTGAAACAGGTGTTTCAGATTTGGAATCATTTTTAATGTCTCAGCGATCGATGTCAAAACACATCCTTGAGCTTCTTTAATTTGGTAATTTCTCAATGAATTCGAAAGTAGAGTATGAAGTAAAAAAAGAGTAGAAAGTAGAGAAAAAAATAAAGCATGAAGGTTTCAATTTTTAAAATTCGTTATAATCTGTTTAAACTCCATGCAAAGAGCAATTAAAATGTTCTTCAGAAAAATTAATTACTTTTGTTATTCAATAATCATTTTGCAAATAAAAACCATAAGAAATATAGGAAATATTAACTATGCATTTAAATTCCGAAGCTAATTATATTTTAAAAATAAAAAAATGGTATTCATATTTTATTACTAAAAGAGCAACTCAAATGGGCAGAAAAAATACTGAATTTAAATTATTTAAAATTTAATATTCAATTATTTAAAATACGCTCTCACATAGGAATATGTTAAACGAAAAAAATTCTAAAATTTATTTTCCTTATTTACTAAAAGTATTTTAAAATTGATATTGAACTTTAAGAAATGTATGCCAAAATAAGAAATGATAAATCATTTGTCATTTAAAAATAAGTCCAAATTATTAAAATTTGGAAATGATGTTTTAATCTCATTCATGGAATTACATTTAAATTGTTACAAATTTTACCTGTACAGCATTTCAAAGTAATTATTTAATTGCAAAATGTTTCATTTAGAAAGCTTAAATATTTTCTTTTTTTCCTCTAATTATATTACTGGAAGCATAACAGCGAAACAGAGACGGAAAAAATAATAAATACCAAAGACATATAATATGCTATTTCTAACTAAATGTGTTTTTGCTTTATACAACATGGACAGACAATTTATCATTTATATACTGTATTTTGCAAAGTTATTTAAAATTGCTCTGTTATGTATATATCTTGACACCATGCACTATTAAAGATTATAAATATTTTTAAATAAATTTATTTCTAAAATTTAGTATGTGTTCGCTTGAAAAATGTTTAAAATTTTAGTCATTATCGCCTTTAATTAAAAAAATCTCCTCTTAATCAAAAAGTTAAAAACGGTTTACAAAAGTTAAATTATTTATGAAGTTCATAGTGTCTTAAATACATTATATACTTATATTTTGTGATCAAAAGCATATTAGAATTTATATATAGCAATTATATCAAATTGATACAGCATTTCAGCGATATTATACCAATAAGATTTTTGATTTAAGTAAAATTCGTGAACCATTATATTCTTTAAATTCAAGTACTTTTTTGATAATTATTAAAAAGATTATAGTAAGAATATAGTTTATAAATGATCCTTCTAAAAGAATTTAAAATATTTTAGCCAAAAATTTTCTCAGTGAAAATTAAATTATCTTTTTCATGTACAGACACAATATTAAATTTTTACTTAATACCAAGTACTACTAATAAAACACACATATCAAGAACAATTACCAATTGTTCTTGAGTCAACCACTTATCTATTTAAATGTAGAGAATTTTATAAAAATTAGATGAAATATAAATAAGAGACTGTTTATAGAGATTGTTGCATTTTGATGGATTTTGATTTTTGGTAACCTATCAGAAAAGCAATAAAGTTCACAATTTTAATTTTGGTGCTAATGTTTTGAGAAGAAATCCCCATGTATGATTTCCTCTGACAAATGACAGTAACGCATCATTCAACAAAATCGAAGGTTAAGTTGATGAAAACGAAAGTTTTCTTTTTTTTAGAATAAAATGGAATACTTTCTTTTATGAAAATAGTTGAAAATATATTGCTGTTTATCATAAGAGATATCATATTTTTACCATATTTAAAGAGCTATAAAAATGCAAAAATTGAATTTATGGAGAATATTTTAATTGGTTTTTAAAATTTTAGCTAAAAAAAAAATTCACTTTTATGACAGATCATAAATTCTAGTATTTATATGATGGATTTATATGAGAAAAATAATATAATAAATATGATACGAGAAAAATAAATTAATATATTGGAAAAGTGTTACATACACTTTGTATTAAATATTAAAATTCATAACTTATATACGTTTACATTGTTCATTGTATGCAAGCAAAATTTTTTTCATTTAATTATACTTCCATGTCAAACGCATGTTAATAGAAAGCAAACGAATTTCAAATATTGTTAAATTTTTAATATGAGCTGATTTCTCCAAATTTATATTATATTCTATTTCATACAGTTTAAATTTTAGAATTTAGTTTGGAACATTTATTTCAAAATATAAAAAATACGTACGACATTTACATAAAATCTTTCAGGCATAAATTTTTGAAATAAATATTGTCTTTCGGATTCTACTTAATTAACTTTTTAATTTCAAGTAACGTGAAAAACGGATATTATTATTTCGTTTCTTTACTTGACTTGATGCTCTCATGCAGATAGTTAAAACCATCCAATTATATCTATTATAAAAAACATACTTAGAGTTCTATATCAACGATAACCTTCTTTCAATGTACTTTCGAAGTCATTAAATTTATAACTTTCTTCTACAGTATTCAGTTTCAGGCCATTCGTTTAAGCATAACGATCATATTTTTAATAAAAAACAATAATTCTTATAATTTCAAATAATTTTTTGATTTTAGAAATTTGAAGACTCCTTGCAATTTTACTTTAATGGAGCATTTTCCATCCCGCAATACATTTCCGAGAAAATAATATTTATAAGAGCCCATTAAAGGAGAAAAATCATTATTTTCAAAGAAAACTTCTCCTTCATGCCTTTTTTATTTAATTGTTTTATCTGAAAAGATATTTTTATAATCTTGTATTTTTGTTAAATTTTAAATTTCAATTATTATTTGATTCATGGGAATTTTTGATTCTTTAAAACTTTGAAAAATCAATTTAAATAATATACTGAAGATTTTTCATCTGTTTCTTAATTATAAATATTATTAAATATTTTAAATTTAATAAACAGTACAATTTTTGACATTTTTTATGTTACAGTTAATTATCATTTCTGAATTGATCTGTGAAAATAAAGATACGACTATAAAGAAATATTAATGAGATGATAATTATAAATATTGATATGTTTAAATGTTTCATTTTGTAGCCTTAATTTTAAATAAAAATTTTAGCAATAATGTAAATTTTATTGGTTTTGTGATTAAAAATTTAAAAATTTATATTTGAAAAAATAAAAATCGTATGGAAATATCAAGACTAACCGAAGTGAAATACGGTATATCTATATGAATTTAAAATAAATGAATATTTTATGTAAGAAAAAAGTCATATAAATATAGAAAATACTTTAAAATAGAAATATTTTTACAATGAAAATTAAATCTAAAAACAATCGTGATATTTTTCATGCATTCATTTAAAAAAGAGGAATACATGAAAAATAACGCGAAGCTCTAGTTTTCAAGTATATAAAAACAGAATATCTCAAAGAAAATTTTTCAAAATCAAGCTTTCTGTAAGGAAGAATTGAAGAACTGATTTGCATATATGTTTAACAAAACAGAAATATGCAGCTTTTCAGATCTCTCATTTAGTTTTTGAACTAGAAATTTCTTCTGTTTTGGGAAGAACAAAAATAAACAAATAAAAGTTGTTTATTTTTAAATAAAAGTTGAAAGATATCCTTCATTGAAACAATAAACAACTTTATCAATATAGAAGTTTCACAATACTTATGCTTGTCTAAAAATAATTTAATAATGAAAACCTGAACTAAAGAAAACTGTACTAAAAAAAATTCGGTATTTTAGTAAAGTGACTTTGTTACATCTGAAAAAAATGACAGAAAGTTAATAAAATTTCAAAATAATTATTGCTATACATAAAAAATATAAAATTATTTATATGAAAAGAAAGAAATTTTATGCTGAATTGCTAGTTGCATAAATGAATATTTATTGAAGCTCAAAGATATAAATAAAAGAATTAAATCATGTCTTCCATAATAACCGGAAGAAAGCAAAGAAAATTAGTTAAATAATTAAAAGGATTTTAGTGTATTTGTTATTTTATTAGTATTGTTTTAATAGATAATTTAAATTGCATACATGTCTTACAGAGTCTGAACATATTAAAAAAAGCAGTGAACAACAATAGTGCTTTAAAACATAATGACATAATGCCTTAAGGAATTAGTGCTGGACAGTAAAACGTTTTAAGTATTACATAACAAATGTGTAATATATATATATTATATATATATATATATATATATATATATATATATATATATATATATATATATATATATATATATATATATATATATATATATATATATATATATATATATATATATATATATATATACTCTAAAGATTAAAACATTTTAAATTAACTAGAAAAATAGCTATTGATGATCTTCGACTGAAATAGAGAATTTATGCTGCATTGTGATTCCATGAACAAAATTTTAAATACACAGTAATCTAAGCCATTTGCAGCTGATAACGTGATAATTATCAAATATAAAGTCCTTAAGTGCTTAGTAGTGGGAGACCAGACATAAGATTTATTGATGGTGTAAACATTTAGAAAATAAAGGAAGATTTAGCTGGTTATCATTACAAGAAAACTCAGCAATCATTAAGTCCCAAATGATAACGCCATGCATGCGGTACTGCTTGGAAGTAAAGCTACCATCCAGTGCTTTGCGTCGAAAATTCAAGCACACACACACACAAATCATATATTTTTAAATGTTGATTTTATTAAGTGGGAAACCTTCATGAAGTAAACATTACAAAACATGTTTGAAGATAATAATAGAGATGTTATAAGCCATTTTGACATACGAGGCTGCAGAATCTTAGATTAGGTTTAGGCTATATTGTTATAAAAAATGCTAAACTATGAAAACCACGTAATAAAACGAAAAACGTTGTGTGATATGAGTTTACCATATAATTTGTAAGAGAGACATATTTCTTAAAAGTAAAAATAGACTTTGAATTTTGTACTGCCACATTGATGGTTGTATTGGATTCCTATATATTTTGGAATTGTATCCGACTCAAGTAAGTCTAATAAATACCTCGTGACAGTTAAGAATCTAATGCAAGTTGGCGCGTCACCTGATTCTGCTACAACACACCTGAAAACTATCTTTCACTCATCGCTTGGTGAGAAGTGTTTGCTGAGTTTTCATTTCCGTCAGGTCTGTTCTCAGAAATGATCTCTTGTAAGTTGTAAAACCATGTTTTTCTCAATAAAAGGATATTCATTCAATTCTAGCCTTTTTATAATAACGAGAAAAAGAATGTTTCTTTCCTTACTTTCTGTATGCACATTTGTTAGAATGAGTTTTTAGGATTCTTACAGGTCTTCTTACAGGTTTTGCTTCTGTCTCTTTCTTTGGCTGAACTTGCATTATCCTTAATTTATGGACACGAGAGTACTTTTCTTAGATATAAGCTGTAGAATTCTATTCATAATATTGTTCAGCAGCAACTTGCATTGTTGATGTTGGGTAACATGTTGAGCTTTTGTTACGAATAACATCATATTTGTTCACTTGTTAGTTGTAATGCTCATTATCTCTTTTTTATCAGATGAAGTTGTTCAGTTTTGAAATTATTTTAAGATTTCCTTAAACTTCTATGTTATATCGACTTGTATCATTTCTTACATATCTAAGCATATTGTTCTTCAATTTATTGATTTTTAATGTTAACGACTTTCCGATCAACCTGCACATAAAAAAATATTCTCAACATTCTATTTTTAAAAGTATATTCAGTCTAAAAAACAAACTACTATGATTTTTTCTTTGTTATTACAAACATACATGTAATAACAAAGAAAAAATCAAGGATACATTGATTCAGAACTTCAAATAGAATGTTTTCTAAATAATATGGATGAATTCTATACATGTTTTATAAAAATATGTAAAATTCCTGGAGAGAACGAGATTTGTAAGTATTTAAGTAATTTTATCTTGTGTCACATTTTTACCTCTAAGAAAGCAAATTTTACAGAATTTAAATAATTTTTATATCATAATTCAGCTTCCATTATTCATTGTTGTATGACATAACTGAAAATATGTGGTGAAGGAGAAATATTATTTTATTACTAAATTTTTGATTACAAAATATAACTAAAATTTAAGAACCTTTTCCGATCAGTTTTATTGTTATACCTTTCTTTGCTAAAATGAAGCGAGAGTATAAACTTTATTAATACTCATATATTAAATCAAACCTCAGAAAATCTGTATTAAAGGACATTATTGTAAAAGAAAAAATATTCATTTATAATCGTAATAGTTTGCATTCTAACGATTTTAATGTTTAGATCAGAAACTTCCCAAGCAATTTATACTCGCATTTTGTTATAATTAATAAAAATATTAACATTTTGTTGCTAGTTTTCATATTTTAAGAAGTGTAAATGGAAGTGAAATGGGGCGTTATCCTGTTGAAATAATTTCTTTCTAATAAAGGAACTGAAAATTAATTTTCAAATGTTTCTTATTGTTTACTGGAGTTTTAATGAAGTTATAATTCATGAAAAAAATTGCTAATGATGAAAATGCATTAAATCAAATTGTTTTATTATTATTATTATTATTGGACTCCTTTAATTAAGATGTGTTTAAAATATTCCTAGTTTGCATCAAAATCATCGTGCCATTTAATGCTGAACTTTTATAACCAGATGATTTTATAATACTATGTTAAATTGTTAAGAATTTTTCATATTTGTTCAGAAAGTAATATTTTTTATATTAATTTTAATATGAAAATATTAAATGCAAAAGTCTTAAAATATCTAAGAGAAAATGACTATTTTAACTATTTATTTGTGTCTTCATAAGTTTTTGTTTTTCTTCGTATATCTAATATTTTACATATAAATTGTAACAGTTTAGGAAATCATTTTAATGTAAATGTAATTAATCCTAACTATAGACATGCTAATTATAGACTGAGAAGCCCTTTTAACAGCATTGGTTTTTCCTAAATTACGTACATTTTATGTGCAAATACATTACCAGCTTAAGTCAACATTTTGCAGAAATTATTTCGCAATCTATTGTTTTCTTTCATAGAATATAAAATATATAAGCTTTATCTAGTCCAAATGATACTTATAAAAGAGTATTGAGTAATTTCAGCTTTTAAATATGAAGGGTTAAATTTGAAAATCATGATAATTTTTTGTTGCACTTAAAATTTTTCAAACTAACTTTACACATATATATATAACTTTTATTTCAATAAAAATATTAAATTAAATATATATCTAAAACCTTTATAATAAATGAAGACTAAATAAGAGAGTTGTATTTTGACATTACTATACATTTAACAATATTTTTATACAAGTTGGAGAGTAAATTTCTTTAAGAAACTTTCCTTAAAATAACTTTGCTTTTTATTCTTAAGACTTAAGAATAAAGTTTTTTCTTTCATCAACAGATAGGGGATATAAGGAATTTAGAGTTTACTTTCTACTTTTTTATGGAGTTCACACAGTACATTTCTTTTTGTGTGATATTTTTTCCTTCAAGAAAAAACTCAACAAGTTCCGCAAAAGCTGTTTCTTTGAATTGAAGCCCTTTTATGATTACATTTTAACCATTGCTCTTTTCAAGATGTACTTTCGTTTCAAGCAAAAAAGCATTTTTTAAAAAGAAATTCTATTATCAGTTTGTTATTATCTAGAAAAACAGTACATTTTAGAATCCTTTTTTCATTTACGTATTTTTGCTGGTCTTATATAAATACATATAAATCAACAAAATTTTCGTTTTTGACTTTTTACTTAAAATACCAAGTTTATAAATGCGAAGAATTTAGAGAATTATATATGCTAGTATGAAGAAAAAAGAGTAAAAATTTGTGAGATTAATTAGCTTTTTATTTGAGAGATAGTTAATCCTATTAAGATTATGCGTTTTGAAGCGCTTTTCTAAATATCTCATTTAATTTTTTAATTTATTGTGAACTATAGCTCAATTTAATTTTGAACTCCACGATATTAGCGCCAAAAAAATTTAATTGTCTAAAGCTGTGTGTTTTAATGAAAGTATCGTGAAAAGAAAATAAATTTTTAAGCTTTTATACTTAAGTGGTTTATCATTTACTTTTTAAAATGGGGCTTTATTATTCGACTCAAAATTGAATATTTACTACAGAATTTAGTCACAATTAAAAAGTGTCCAACCATTAGTTTATCTGAAATGAAAAGCAGTATTTATATAATGCATACGCATCATTAAAATGAATTAATAACGCGCGATCTTTTATAGAAATTTTGCTGACTTTAATTAATGAAAACTCATAAAATTGTTTAATTTACTTATCTAATAGAAACATTTTATACTTTATTTAATCCAGTGTTAGAAAAAAACTGATGAAGTAATAGGTCAATAAAATTTCTCGGGACTCCTTTTATGGCTCTTAAAAGAATCCGTTAAATGCATTTTTAGAGAGATTTATTGCTATCTTTACAGAATATTTACAAGTAATTCAGTTGTTCAAAGTTAAAGTTACGATACATTTAAATTAGCATACTAAGATTTATTTGATATATGATTTTAAATCATCAAATTCAAAATTTACTCAACCTTTCAAATTCTTATTATAAGACATAAATAAAGAAACTTTACAATTTTTTGAAATGAAAAATAAAATCAATGCTTTCAAATGCATAAATTGGTTAAGTAAATACAAACACAGACGACAACATTCATAAAATACAAAGAAGTTTAATATTACATATAAAGCATAATAGCTCTTATGAAATCGTACATTTAATATTAATATATAAGGATAATATATAGAATAAAATAATGTAGTAAGTGAAAAATATAAATAAAATTAAATAAGTATTCTTAGTTATACGTATCATGCCTTTTGTAATTTATTAAATTGAATATTTATAACTAATATGTAAAAAAGATAATATATTCTTAAAAAATAATATAAAGACATGATTTTCTTTTCAGTTTTGTACACTTTGTTAAACCATGGGCTATTTATAAAGAAAAATTATTGCTTTTTTTCACTATATAATAAAAAAGACTTAACAAATATTTCTTATTTAAAAGGATTATAAATTTGAATTATACACTGTCATGCTTTTATTCTTTTCATTGATTTTTCTTTTCTTGTATTTTAAAATAATATTAATTAAAATTTTAAATAAGGTCCTTCTCTTTTTCTTTTTATTCTCTTTTTACCTTTTCATCCTCTCTTTTTCTTTTGTTTTCATTACAACAGTTTTTCAGATACAAACGCTAATAAAACAATTTTATTTTAAATTAACGGATAACAAAATTTTAAATTAACGGATATTTAAAATTTTGTGTTTCTCCTTTCTTTGAGGAGCAAAAATAATATCCATTAATTTTAATTTATTAATATATGATTTGTGTAAACTACACATGTCTTTAATTTTAATAAAACTGTTCTACTTAATTTTTCTTTCTAATTCAATACTTTTAAACAGTTTTTGATTATTTTTATACTAATAAGAGAACAATATTACGTGAATTTAATATTCTAAAGGATAGTTTATTAAATTATTCATCACTATGCGTGACTTTGGTCAATTTTTGATATTTTGGCATTCGATTTTGGCAAAAGAAATTTTGGATGTACTCCAATGTAACTTTGTCTACAATTCTTTTGTCGGCTCATAAAAGGCTTCTTCTTTTATAATTTATTAGAACATTAAATAAATTACTTATTTTAATTCACCGTAATATTTATTTTATTTTACGAATTTTATTTATATTTATTAAAAATTTGTATTAAAAAACAACAAAATAGAACAATTTTTAGGTATTTTAATACAAAACTGAAATGAATGTTTTGTATTTACTTATGAAATACTTTTTGTCCACATTTAAGGAAGCATTTTTAAAAATTACGGAAAAACTTTCGGTTTAACAAAAGACAAATTCAAAATACTTTGATCAGAAACTTATAACGTGGAAGTTTATTTATGGCTCCTGATTAAGTAACCCTAATAATTATTTTTGCGTCATGTAATGGTTCAAAATTCAGGAATTATTAGTTTTAAAGCCTATTCTGTGTGATGAACCTTATTCATATGATGTGAATTATTAAAGTGTGATATGCAAATTTACATTTAAGTGACTTTCATTTATGTCTTTATGAAAAAATTTCTTACCATAGCTTTAATTTACTTATATATTTTACTTGATTATATTCTACTTTAGTTTATTCGACAGTTACAGTGGTTATTGGAGAATGCAAACATACCCATATATGTAATATCGCTAAACAATAATCTTATTTTGAAAACGTCCTCTAAGCACAATAATTTGGAATTAACATTTGGGGATTAAATTCCTCTTTCTTTTATATGCATTATCTAAGAACATGAAAATATTTCTTCTTTTAATGGTAAATACTTATATTAAATTCATTAAGTGCCTAATTACTCATTTTTCTCTTATTTTTGTCGCTTAAATTATATTTATTCCAGAATTTATCCATATTTTACACACACACATTGTAGTAATTCAGTATTATATATAATGCCTATTTTAATACTAAAAATGAGAATGATATTTATAGGTAGGCATTATATGACAAATATAAAAATTAACTATTTAAAAATATAGAAAATCTGACATATTCCATTCCCACATTGCTAAAAAATTACATTACTACATGTACCTAAATTAACGTTTTAAAAGATGATATAATTTATGAATTTAAGGATTGTCTTTATTGAATAATATGAAACATTCATCATATTCTTCTTCCTCTCTATTTTCAGGCATACCATCGAATTCTGCTTCAAGTTTCTGATTCCTAAATAAATTAAAAAATAAAAATAAATTAAATTTTTAGATATTCTATAATTGTAAATAACTTTTACTTACAAATATAGAATAACTTTTTTGAATTATATCAAGTTTAATGCCTAACAAACTTCGCTTCCTCCTTCTAAATGATTCTTTACTTTGTAATACCCACTTCTTCAATTGTCCTTCTAAATATCTGAATATATACGTCTAAAAGCCGAACTAATAGCTTTAATTCGGAAGTAATCTCTGTCATGTCTCTGAACAGTCTTTTATCCATTTCGCCTTACTGTCCGTAATGTGGGGTCTGAATATCACATTACATTTTGGGTAATTTAAAGTGCTAGGATACATTAAATAAATACATCTTACAAGTACTTTTACATCTTCCATCTTTTCGTGTAACATGAATAAAAGTGCTATTTAAGCAATAACGTTTTAACACCCTTATCTTATTAAAATTAACTAATGGTTTTGATTTTTTACTGTTCTCTAGCCAGGAAAGTGCTTCTGTGAAATGAGGTTATTCACAACCTATTGTTTTCATGTGAACTTTCACATCATTTATTTTATTTCCTATTATATATAAAATATTATTGTTGTTTCATCAATATTTACAATATGTGATAGTAAATAATGTTTCATCTTCATTGGTAAAAACATACTTTTAGAAATTAGTATATTTTTCTGCCCTAATGTCCCGGAAGTATCTAAGAAACACTCTTTATTTCCTCGTACAATTAGACTCGTAGAACTTGTACTAAGTGCTCCATATCATAAACTACTTACATCATAATTTGCTTTAAAGTTTTTCTTATGTGTTATCCATTCTTGTTTAATCTACTTTAGGATAAATAAACGTATGCCAGTCATTTCGCTAATCTTTTAATAAAAACACTCGTTTGGTAAATTCAGTAACATGCTTTAATTTTCTCGAATTCACATATGAAACTTTTATCAGCATTAATCACTTTAACTGTTTAATATTTTTATTTTCTTTCATGAATTAAATGAATTTGCATGCGAAATCAGCACTGTACTTATTTCGCCTGGCTAAACCAAAGTTTATAACTAAAAAAGCACTAAATCAAAACTGTAGAGTAAAATATCTTTAAAAATTGAAAACATTTGACTCTTATTTCAGTCCAGTCAGAAATGTATTCTCACTTAAAATTGAGTAACTCTTTTCTAGAAGTTTAAAATAACATTCTTGGACACACAAGTATTGAATATAATCCACTCTGTTTCCTGAATTATTTACTTCCTCCAGCATTTCTCCCCATACTCTTATTCCTGTTATCGTTGGTAAATTTTGTTTACCATTTTTTGAAAACCCAAAGAACTTTAGAATGAATAATTTTAAAAAAAATAAGAACATGAAACGAGTATTATAGTTTTCTTCATAAAGAATACCCGTTATCCAGCGAATATATCTAAAAATTAAAAAATATATGTGCAACTAAAAATGTGCGTTTTACACCGAATTATGCAATTTTACTCAGTTATGATATTTACTACATTTAAATGTATCTTAAAACTCTTGTTTTGTGACTAAAGAATTTAATATTTTTGATTGTTTTTATTTATGCGCAAACAAAATGCATCTTTTTGAAATATGACATTCTTCAGAGACCTATATAGTTAGATCTACCATCTCGACACCAAATACAAAATAGAATTCTTAACTACATGGAAAAAACGATAGTGAAGTTTGTTTTTTTATAACAGTTTTAAAGTGTAGTCGGTAGTCAATGTAGTAGCGTTTTTGATAAAAAGGAAAATATGCTAAAGGTAGTATAATTTATAGTTAATAACATAAAAAAGGAAAAGCAAAAATATTTATTTTCAAAAGTCACTGATAAGATAAAAATATGACGTTTTTTTAGTTTTTACTGCAGAGGAAATTTTGCCTTTAAGCGCAGAAAAAACTTTCAAATGCAGTATCTCGTCTACCATAGCAGCAATGATTTAGAATAAAAGGATAAGTAAAAGTTTTAAGGGACATTCCAAGTATTAACTGATTTTAAAATGCAGCTCACATTATCACTGTGTATATTACTTGAGAACTTTTTTAGTTTCACAAATCTAATGTAGCAACCGATCATCAGTAATACAGAAACCAAAACACCCACCGTAATAATACTCTGTCTATTAATGTATGGAAAATAGTGATTAAGAAATTAAAAAAAAATAACAATTCATCTAAGTAAAAGGTTAACATCAGAGAAAATAATTATAGATATTTCGTCTGCAAGTGTTAAAAAGACTCAGTGATATCCATTTTTGAATATAACAGAGCATAATGTTACAAAAAGGTTGACCTAATTCAAAAAGATTGAAAATGTTTTTGAAAACATTCACCATTTCTGCTTTGATGTCATTTAACAATTTTAACAAATGTATTAATTTAATAATGGTATCTTAATAAAAGATGGATTACCATCATACAGTGACTGAGAAATTTAACAATTATTCCTTCAACACTTTTCAGAAGAAATGATCATTATTTGTTTTTATTCTCATAACATATAGCCTTGCTTCCCAGATGTAACATCCCCATATCAATTTTTGTGTTTTGAACAGTTTGAAGTACAAGGCCTCTCTTCCAGGATATTGAACTCGTTGATTTTAAGGAATAACTAATCACGAGTTACGATTAACATCCCTAATAACAAATTATGTTCATTCATAAAGTTGAGCCCAAAATAGAAAGTTTAGTCCTGGAAAATAGTGATCAAAATTTGAATAACAGATATCTTCAGAATAGAAGTGAATATATTGGATAAAATACTAATCTATACCAAAATTTTTTTTCATCTTTTTTTCTTTTTAACTATTTGTGATTAATGATCGTGAAATTTGTTTACTTATTATAGCTTTACATTGTAGTCCATAGTTAATGTAGTTGCGTTTGATAACGGAGAAAATATACCAAAATAAATAAACATCTGTCCATCATTTAATTTTGGTATTAAATTTCTTTACTATTTCTTATTCTTGTGTTGTTATGAGATCCTGTGCCAAACTGACATCTGAATATTCTAAACCACCCTTCAACGAGCTCAAAATACCATCAAGTTAATAAAAACTTTCTGTAAAATTGAAGAAATTGTTTGTCATTCAAAGTATTGTGTAGATAAGATGCGTTGATTTTTCTAAATATAAAAAGCAATTTCAGTATGCTTATTAGGTTCGTTTTTATGTAAAAATAGTTAACATTCAGCTTAAAGATATATATATATTAATGTATATATATATATATATATATATCTACATATACATATATATATGTATATATATATATATATATATATATATATATATATATATATATTATTATATATATATATATATATATATATATATATATATATATATATATATATATATATATATATATATATATATATATATATATATATATATATATATATATATATACGTACAGGGATAACGTAGTTTTAAAAAACTAGATTTGTGTGAAAATAACGTTTGTATGTAAAGGATAATATAGAAGTAAAGTCCAATAATAATCTCATTTTTAACTTAATTTCTAATTTTCCTATTAAGTTTCCTATTTTTCTATGTTGTTTGTCATTTAGTTTTCAGACAGAAAATAATTAACTATATGCCTTTTTATCTTAAACATCACGATATGATGCTTTAACATTTAATAAGTTTCTAATGAAATTATTTTATTTCTTTTATATTAAAATATAATGTTATGTTTTTGTTTATTTAAAAAATATTAATTGAAAAATACAAAAACTTAAAATAAATATATTGCTAAATAATTAATATTAATACCCTATAAATTAATGATCAATCTATTTAATTCAAGTAAAAGCCACAATTCATTTTAAATTTTAGTTTACTTCATTTTTACTTCATTTAATAGACATTTCATTTTGATAAAATTTACTCACCAATTTTTAAAACTAAATAATAACGCTCCGTTTGAGAATTTTTTTGAAAAATTTAGAAGTGTGCTTTTAAATAATTAAATTTCCACTTTTAAACCTTCAATAATCTGTAAATACTTTTTTAGAGCATATACACCTTATACTAAAAATTCCATGTTTTCAGGTAATGAAAAAAAGATACAAATATTTTTCTGGTTGAAATTGTATTTTATTTGGTAGCGATGTGCTAAAGTACAAAATATTTAATTGAAAATATAAAAATGTAATACACGATGATAGTCACCTTTTATGTTAGCAATACTTTATCAATTGATTTTTCAACAGATTATTTGGACTATAATGCTCACTTAAAGTAATCAAACATTTAAATAATTTGAAGGAAATATGAATATGTAAATGAATCAAATAACTATTTAGAATAATAAAACTGAATTATTATGTAATAAATATTAGAGTTGCGAGCTTCAGTCACATGGATTTTTAGAATAATTTTTTAACTAGGAAATTCATATGCGAATGGCTAAACATGTTGATTTTAAGCATATGAATTTTATTTTCACATCCTTTGATTTAATATTTTATAATGGATGTAAGTATATACTATACAAACTATTGAAATAAAAATAGATTAATATTATGTACATAGAGAGTGTTAACAATTTCATTTCAGTAATTAATAATAATGTGCAAGTATAAGTATATATATGATTAAACTTTTAATTATTCCATTAAGAAATAAAAAATTATATTCTAAAAATATTCTGTTGATAATATAACATGTATTCACTATATGAATGAAGAATTGTTTTTTCTGCCGCAATTTCAATGGTTTATTCATATGAATAAATTAAGATCAAATGTCATTAAACCATGTTCCATTTGTATAATTGTATAAATTGAATTTTTTAATCTGATGTTATTTCAAAGTGTACCATTTAACTCTATTTTTCCTTTTAAAATAACAATCAAAATCTTCGACAACTATTTAAAAATATTTTTAATACATTACACAGTACATACAGTCATAAATAAGTAAGTAAACTTCTACAAATGAATTTGGAAATATAATATAAACTTCTGTAAAAAAATTTACCTTTTAAATTATTTATGAATTTTACTACTTACCTAAATCAATCAACATCTTCTATGAATATGAAACAGACCTTAACACTCTTTCATATTCTAAAGGGGAAGGAAGTCTAAATTGCTCTCTAGAATTAAATAAAATGTTCCTTAATTTACCATGAATTAGAGTTTGCAACACACTACTTGAATTCACATTCTGCTCTTCAAGACTCTCTCTCTCTCTCTCTCTCTCTCTCTGCATTAATAGTAAATTGACTAAGACGCATCTCACTTAAGAAATAAAATTTATTCTATTTAAAGCCTCTTAATCTGAATTCTGTAAGTATGTTTGTTACAAAGCATTACCCTCTCGCTTGAGGTCTATATTGCTCTCTATATTTATTGAGGACATGAAAATATCTGGTTTTAATTGGCAATCAGTTGCCAAGGAGAAAGATTTATTCAATGAATGAGTTGACAAATTTAATCTGATATCAGTAGCTTACCTAACTTTATAAACTCTCTAATGAGGTTCATTAATTCAATTCAAAAATTGTAAGTACCAAAATAAAAAGTAAAGGCAGGTTAAATATCAAAAATTATTCCTCATTAAAAGATTTTTGGTATTTTTTTCATGTTAAGCCAATGAATAGACTATTTAATTATGTTGGCTTTTTTATGAATACGCTCTCATTTGTGGTGTATTCTTTATGTTTTGTTATATATATCTTAATGAAAAATTAATTTCTAAATAGTGTTACTCTTCAAGATATTTTTTATTGAATTCAAATATTTAGCTGCTTGAAATAATAAATATTCTAATTTTTCATGTTTTTTTCGTATCGAATAGATTTATGTAACGAATTATTTTCTCCTAATGAATTTATTTGGACTCATATAATGAATTATTCATATTTTTATGTATCCTTTTTATTCAAATAATTTACTTCAAACTTCTCCTGTATTAATCAATTGGTCTTGATATAAAATTATTTTGAATAAAATAACTATGTATTATAAAATTTCACATTTGTTCTAAGTTACAAACATGAAGAAAACAGAAATTAATATGATGTAAAACAATAATTTTTTTTCTGAAATGAAGTAAAAATTGGAGTATTTAGTTATTTTTATACTTCATTAGAGATTCTATTTGTAACTTCAAAGATGAAAGTAGAAAATATAATACACAATCTAAATATCATCTTAATACATATTAGAAATATTAAATATCTTCGAGGTATTAATTATATATATTAATATTCTGCGGTTATTTGGAATACTTAACATATTTATTCCAGTTTCGGTACAACTAAATATATTTGATGAAAAATATTTGTGGCAAGAGCATGATAAAAAAAGTAGAATAAGAATATTTCTTTAAATGCAGTATAATGAATGTTACGAACTGTTGCTCATTTTTTTAATATTTTTTATTGGTCTATGTCCTCTTTTATTGGTATTAGTAGTTTAACAAAAAAATTTAAGCTCTTGAACAAAAAGAAGACCGAATATATATATATATATATATATATATATATATATATATATATATATATATATAATAGTAGAAAAATAATCGAATATTTTTGTATGAGATTAATCTTTTCAAGAGTATCTTTCTTATATGTACAAGAGATTAAAGATGCATGATGATAAAAAATAGAAAAAGTGAATTTGCAATCTTAATGGGCTAAATTAGATCCGTATAAAAGTAATACTATGAAGAAATGTCATTTGATTGTTGTTTGTATTTTTCAGAATATATTATAAATTGAATTCTGAACAACTGATCATAGCTGAACTCTTACCAATATTTAAAAAGAAAAAAGATTTTATTTATAGGATTTAAAATTTAATTTGTGTTATGTACGGAAATACAGACATTCGGATATATGTCAGTACAAATCCTACAGTTAATAAAATACTAACTTTAAATTAATTTTATGAGGTTTTATTAAACATTATATTCATCATATGAATCCTTTATTCACCGAAACTTCTATTATTCCTTTTTTTCTAATTTAATAGATTTAATGTGTGCATTGATGAAGATTGTCACAATTCACTTGAACAATAATTATAAAATATACGATAGTCTGACATTACAAATCAAATTAATCAAAAATAAAATAAAATTTATACTTACATTATTTTGACCCTACACTTGTTGCAACAACACATATACTGAAGAAAACTGAAACTGCTACAAGATGATGACTTGCTATTTATACGAAACTTTCTCAACAGGATGATTATGGTGTGCTATGCAATGATATGCTTTCCAATTCCCTTATATAAAAGAGACAATGGTGGTGAATTTGTTAAAATAAAAATATTGCACCTAAGGTTCTTCATTCACAAATTACATTTGAACGTTGTTTTCTGGTAAAAAGTTATGGTACCTTGTGTAAGAAGGAGAAATACTTAGCATCACATTTCTGATTATAATAGAGGTTGAATTGAGGGATTGTGTTTTTTGTATCACAGTATTTCTGCTCCCATCAACTGAGATCCTGCGGCTATCTTCAGAATATGGAATCGATGAGTTCATGAAACATACAGAATACCACTTTGGACTTCAGAGGCCTTCGGTAAATAATACACTAGAAAATAGACATATTATCAAAATAGACATAGTCTTAATGGATCGTTCAACCATTCCTAATCCCAAAGGACAGTCTATATGACAATAAGTACCCAAACAGTTTAATATTTTCGATAGCATGGCCTGTCACTAGACGACCGTGATTTACGTTACATTTAACACTATATCACAGCATCAAAGACAAGAGAGCATTCAGTGATGTGATAAACAACGAATATATAAGTAGGAATCATGTTTTCAGTGAATATCGTTTCTATTTGTATCATCATGATAGTCAAATCTGTGTTTATCGGCATCGTGAAGAATACACTGCAGAGTGCTTCGATATCATCATACTAGTCAATCTCTTGAAGTGATGGTATGCTACTGGTATTCACCAGTGGATGGACGCTACAGGGATCAAATGAAATGCCACTGGATTCACGTATTGGTCACACAGACAGTACATGCACAGTGTTTTTTACATTACTCTTTTGAGAGGGACCATATCTCTATATTTTATTTGAACCTTGCAAAAATAGGTAGGATATGTTTCAGTAGAATAGTACTCGATAGCATATTGTTGGTATTGCACGGATCGACCTTGTTACCTTTCTATCTATCTAACCATATATATATATATATATATATATATATATATATATATATATATATATATATATATATATATATATATATATAAATAAATAAATATATATATATATATATATATATAAATATATATATATATATATATATATATATATATATATATATATATATATATATATATATATATTGGCAGCACATTCTTCAAATTTGTCACCAATAAAAAAGCATTTGATAAATAGTTACTAAGTGACTATTTTGTTACTATATAACAGCCATTGAGGTCAATGAATTGTGACTTCATGTTAAATCTGCATAGGTGGCAGTAACTGTAAATGTGATCTTATCTTTGTTAGACTCAATGTCCAAGCATGTAAGATTGTTGACAGAAATTTTTGTTATAAGTACTGATTTATCAGGCTCTATGCTCCCGTAATTTTTAAAAATTTAACTTCATAGTATTTCTAGTATATATAGTATTCAATAAATATTATGTCCAGTAAATTTCTTCCGGTTGTAACAATTTTAATGACCAGAAGTGTGTAATAGATAAATGCAAGTGAATTATGAAATCACCATGACTTGCCATAAGACACGTCAATCAATGAGTGCTGACATCTTTGTATAGCCGCATATGTTTACTAAGAATAGTACTCGCTTCCTTCTTCCAAATAAATGTGTTACAATATTGTATATTATTTTTCTATCTATACCATGTTCTCAAGAATATCGTAAAATAGATAATCTCAAATAAAATTTGCTTTATATCGAAATAAGGAATATTTCTTAAAAAGTGAGCTTTCTCAATCTTTATAATTTTGTGATTAAAGATATGATTTTCCATGAAAATAAAAGATAATTAATTAAATTATTACACAACTAAAGAGAAATTATTATGCTTTTCAATACAAATGTGAAGAGAAAACAATATTAATGAAAATGTAATTCCTTTATGAATGTCTGAATGTTTCCTAAAATTTATGCAATTTAATTAAGTGAAAAACAGCAGCTCTGTGTCACTGCAGATCATATAGGATTAAAATAAAATGAAAGAATAATTCTTTATATACAAACTCTCTCAAATCACTAATTAGTAATGAATATTATATTTTTATCATCTAGGAATTTATATATATAAATGAAATTAAGTTGAGCTATTAAAAAGTCCCATCACAAGAAATCGCAAAATTTAATTGATAGCGATGAAAAAAAAACATGTGAATTGATGAAATGTAACACTTTTACTCTTATATGTAATATTAAGAACATTGATTCCAAGTGATCAGAGGGAAGTTTAATCAAGTGTTCAGTGAGGTAATTTGAAATAACACTTAGTATCATACATTTATTTTAGATATTTTGCAGTCAGTGAATGAACTATACTTTTCCCATCTCCACAAAAACCATAATCATCATAGCCAAAACATTCTGAATTCGATTAAGGTCAGGACATGCATTTTGTCAGTGATATTTTTAGATAGTCCAATCAGAGATACATTTTCAAAAAGGACGTAAGTTGTTGAAGAACCCAGTTTTCTCCATTAAATAATAGTGCGCAAATAGTAGAGTATATATTTCCAATTTTATTGATTTTACGTAAAACATTTCAGATAACAGCTCTTATAGTTCCATTGTACACAAATTTCCCTCAACGAACAATGAAATTTACTGAATAACCTCTTTCCATGAATTCTCTATGAACAATATTGAATAAACAGAAGTATCATTTCGTTAGCCATGCCAATAGCTTTGGAAGTGGTCTGGTTCGACAAAATTGAAGTTTTTCCCTTCAGTGAATAAAACGAATAATTATTCATCGTTCCATGTCATGTGCTTTCGAGTTCATTCAAAATGTTGAAATTTAAGAGTGGTATTTATTCAAGGGTGGCTTTTTCATCCTATTAGTAAACTTTAAATTATCATGAGTGGTAACCCAAATTCATTTTTAATTTCTTCGATGACTTTTCCAATTTATACAATTTTTGTTATAATAAAATTTTGTTCAGATCATTTAACTTGGACTTCCAATCACATTTCTTCAGTAAAAGATTATTACTTTTGGTTTTCAAAAATACAAAAAATGTGTATTTGGGAAGACTGAAAATTTTACTTATTCTCCGTTGTGAAAAAATCCCATGGCAGTGCTGAGAGCGCCATCTGTAAACAAGAGATACTTAGTTGATGATTTGTATCGAATGTAAAAACACGATCATTAGATTCTTTTCCATCCGTATTAAATTTATAATTTGCAAGAAAATTTGAACTTTCTTTAAAACATTTTTTTCCAGTTTCATTACTGGTAAAATTCTTTATATTTTAGTAAAGAATATTGGTTCTCAATAAAATTCGCTCATAACGGTAGCTTGGGTTGCAATTGAATGATTAGTGCTCTAACTATCTGCTCAAGAATACGTAAGTTGGACTCAATTTTCAGGCGTCAGACATCGAGTACATAAGTGATCATAAAGTCACGACCAACTATAAGAGTTAGACACAATATAAATATGACTCTCATATAGTATCGCCTGTTGAGCAAAAACGAAATTTCTGTTTAATTAACGAACAGAATTTAAGATTTCGTTTTATTTTTTTTCAATTTTTGTTTGTTACGGAAGCAGATTTGTCGAACAATAAATTTACTGTAATATTCCATTCAATAGTTATTTAACAGGAACTAATATTCAATATTAACTAATAGTTCAGTTCAACAGTAACTAATATTCTGCTCCGTAATTAGTTACCAATAAAAAGTTACAAAAAAAAATTCGACATCATACATGACGTCGAATTATTAATTAAAATTTTATGTTTTTTTGCTGCAAATCTAATTTTATGTATCAGTGACAGTTTTGCAGCAATAACTTGATGTCATACATAACGTCGTTGCTGCAAGTACATTCACAATGGGCACCCTATATTCAAAAGTACACATTGAGCTTTGCCTTTTATTTTTTATTTTTATTTCATTACTTACGTTGTCCAAAAAAAATAATTTGTGGGTAAGAAGGTTCTTCTAAGCGGAAAACTAAGAAACGATATCGACGTGTTTCAATGACAGCTAAATAATTAAATTATTTTTCCAAACTACCACTATTTCTATCAATAAGATGGCTCACTCAGAAAACAAAACTTATAGATTTATCAAATGTGCAGATACAGTTGTTGATGATCTTCATAAAGAGTTTTAAAAATTTTAGACGGATAATACTCTGATTTTTCCTGAGTAGAATATAGCAATTGCTATGCTTCTGTAACTGTGTCTGCTTCTTTTTAAATTTATCTTTCAAATCTATCAGTCATTTTTGACATACGTAGTGCTATTTGTTGATGAACCATATGCTTTTTAAAGATTAGCATTTGATACACATATAATTAATTTCCCAAATGATTTTACTTTAAAGTAAGTTCATTTGGGAAATTATTACCCTAGTTATCATTGTCTAAAACATAAAACATATTTATTTTATTTTATTCTTATTTTAGATTAAGATGTTTTATGTAAACTGACCACACTTTTATCTTAAAAATGAAAACACTTGTTTGAACCAATGATGCAGGATGAACTATCCCTCCGGCAGTTAATTGCTTCACAGAATTTAATTGTCTAAAGCATTTATTTTCGTAACTGTAAAATTAATAATGTATTGTAAAATTATGTGTATAAAAAATTATAGTGAAAATATCAAAATAAAATTAACTTAGAGGTATAGCGTTTGTAATTTCTGTAGGTTTGAAATAAATAAATTTAAACTTTAAAAAAATAGATCATTAAATGAATCAGAATGAAAAGCAATAATATGCGTCTCAACTCTTCATTTTTTTAAAATCTAATTAGAAGGGCTAGAATATTACATTTTTAAAATGCTGACTTATATATTTCTCATGAAATTATTGATATAAGAAAGCAACAACATTAATTATTTATAATTTCTTCAAAACCTTTTGAAAAAAAATTAATGAATTTAAAACTTGAAGAATGGTTTGAATATTTTAAAATAACAAATCTAGAAGCGTCAATAAATAAAATAATTTTACAATAAACTTAATTGTTGTTTAAAAATGCAAATATTTATTTAAGACACCATGCAATAGTATACATAAAAGTATCTGAAAATTTTCCGACATAGACATGAAATAAGACAAATACTTTATTTGTTATTTAAAGTTTGCTTAACATTATTTTTCAAAGAACAAAGAACATTTTCTCTTCTAATCATTTCCAAAATTTTTATTCGGTGCAAAACTCTCATTAAACTGTCTGTTTGATTTTAATGTTAATGACAGATCAAAAGTAATTATTAAAACCAAACTGTTATTGTTGAGAGCATTCGAAATGAAATCGAATAAAAATATTCTTGTAAAAAATATATACCATTGACAAATGGAATGTATAGAAGTATTTCTCTTTCTTTAAATGTAGAGAAAACAGCTAAAACCTGAGAATAAGAGTACCTCAGTGTGTAATTTATTGCAAATCTCTTTCATCTCTTCAAAAGCTATTTATTTTAAGTTCAAGAAAAAATGTCTGATCTTAAAATACGAACTGTGAGAAAAGAGATTACGCGATAAAAGAATTCGAATTTAATGACTATATCGACGCCCATACTGAAATATGTTCATTTTTCTATCATTGGGAAATAAAAATTTCTTTGAAGATTAATGAATTGGTTCTTCTTTTGAAAGAAATAAGATATCTTAGAGTTAATTAATTATTTTCTATAAGTTTTAAATTATTCCAACTGTGTATGAAACTTATATTTTATTAATGATGAAATCGCAATTAAACTGTCGAGTTTAATATTTCCAAACATGAAATTTTATGTTTCATTTTTAAATTATAGTAGCAAAATAATGGCAACTAATGTATAATTTTTATGTAAATGTAACATTGTGAATGTATTTGTAAGATTTTTTCAAATCTGATATAATTGACTTTAAATAACATATACCCATTATTTATTATTGTTTTTTGAGACCTGTGTATCTTATAAATATTATTTTAAAGTGAATTAACTATATGATTAAATCTGTGATTTAAAGAAATTAATCTAATTCCTTTTAATTGGAAATATTCATAAAAAATTAAAACTTACAAATTTTCAATTAATTTATAAAAAAACAAGTATTTATAAGTGTAACTTCTTTTCTTATAAATACGGTATAATTAATTTAATAAAAATAATTAATGTGTGTTGGTTTGTTTGTCGCTCTGTAGTTATTTTTGCATACTTACTCTATTTTGACCAGGAACTATAGTTTTTTTAAAGAGAATTTCATTTCACTTCAAACATTCACCCACGAAAAGGGAATCTAATCCACGTATTTCTAATTTAAAAGCTCGAGTGCTAATCATTCAGCTACCAACTAGGCATTTTTGGAAGAGAGAGAGAAATCTTTATAATATAGGAACACGCGTTTTGAATATAAAATGAAAAGTATTAATGATAACCCTCGAGTCATTTTATAAGAATCCTAAACTAGGAATCGGAAATGATAAACTATATGATTATTCTATTGGTGGGAAGCGATAAAGGATTTTACAATTAACAAAATTACTAAAAATGTATTTAAAATATGAAATAATTAAAGAAAGCATCACATATTTGGAAGTCACTTTTACAGGGTGCGGCAGAACCGACTAAGCAGTTTCTATCGATTACCACTGGGTCCATGGTGGGGGTAGGCAGTTGCATATGGTCTGCCTTTGTTCAATCGGTGACCCCATTTCAGTAGCCAACACGGTCTGGATCGGTGCACATCTTGATTTTGCCGTTCGCACTAATTATGAAAACAACATATCTGTGATCTCTACACAACGAGCTTCTCGGTGGCAGTTCAACATTCCACGCAACAATACCGTTTCTAATGCAAACACAATTCGGACCTAGGTTCAGAAGTTGGAGGAAACTGGTAGCACACTAAGAATAGATGCACATAGCCGACGCAGATCCATCAGAACGCCAGAAAATGTGCAGCGGGTGAGAACAGCAGTTCAACAATCGCCGCAACATTCTTCTAGACAACATGCCGTTGCATTGGAGATTTCAGATCGCAGTTTGTGAAGGATTCTGCAATGCGATTTGAAGTTGGGTGAATACTTTCTTTGGGGATATCTGAAGGAAAAGGTTTTCAAAAACCGCCCTCACACCCTACTAGAGTTAAAAGGGAGGATTTTTGACGAAGTGAGTGCCACACCCCGTGATTTGTGTGCAAGAGCTGCTCAAAACTTCAGGGATCGTCTACAACAGTGTATTGATGCTAACAGCCACCATCTCGAGGAAACTATTTTCAAAATTAAATGAATGAAAATGGTATATTGTACTAATTTAGAAAATAAAAAACATTTTTTCTCTTTGCATTCAGGTTTAATTTTTAGTGCTCCTTAAAACTGCTTAGTCGGTTCTGCCGCACCCTGTAGTTTAAAAAACTTAATAATATTTTCAAGTATTTTTTGTCAGTCACATTTGCGAGTATTCTTTGGAGAATCGTACTTAATAATTTACTAAATTATAGACACAATAAGGTTCTTAATTTTTTCACTTTATATTGTTATTAATTGTAAATATAGCTTTAAATATTATTAATGTCATCACTCATTGGTAAAAAATGAATAATTATATGTTTCATGTTGGCTTTCATAATGATTCATAATATATCTCGGTAAGTGATATCTGATTTTCATGAATCATTAAAACCATAAATACAATTTGAGCAAACTAAACTATTTTTTGAAGAAAGAGAAGTGAAGAAAGTTCAAAAAAAGGAAAGTATGCCTACTTTTAGAAAGTTTTTTAGAAATTGAACTAGTATCATATAAAATTTTATGGAACTATAAGCAATCTAACAAAAGAAAGAAGATCCTGAAAGGACATTTTCCTATGATTAATAATTTCATAATTATCTTTCATTAAAAATAATTGCATACTAGTAATTGGTTTTTTTCCATAATTCAATAATTTACTTATCAATTAATTTATAAATTCATACCAAATAAAGTTGAAATTTATTTGGAAAACAATTTTACGTAAAAGAACAATTATACATAGTTCTGTATAATGATTAACTTTGGTTGATAATATATATGAATACGAAATGCATCAGGCTGTTAAAATGCCATTTTAACATGAGTTATTATACACTTGCGGCAAATAATTTTAAATTTAAGCTTTATTACAGAGCAGATTAAAATGAAATACTTTTTCTTTGATCTGTCGTTTTTGCAATACAATGCAAATAATTTCCAATGAATAACTTTATTCTATTTATTATGTTCATTAATTTGTGAGAACTTTTGTTACCTAGTTCTGCCCTGAGATTTAATTAATGCAACAACATTGAATTTAAATCATCATTGTCTTTCCCTTAGTTAAGTAATGCTTTGCTCACAACAATCCAGGAATATTGTGAGTTGACTATATAACACCCATATAATTAATAACTTTTTTTTTAACAAAAGTGAAAAGGAAAGTCTTAGAAAGGAAACTTATAAAGTTCACAAAGCTGGAAATATGCAAATTTTATGTTTGCGCGTGTTAAAGTAAGAAGAAAATTGCTCATTAATCTAAGAAGGAAATTTCACGTTAATCTAAGAAAAAAATTGCGCTTTAAAGTAAGAAGTGAAAAGATAACCGCAGAGCATTTCTGTTACAGGATTAGGATAAGAAATACTTGGTACGTATTGGATGTTTTGTAAAAGGGAATTTATTGTCTCAGCAACATGGCTTAATTGAATCATTAGCCTAGAGAACCATCGGACACTTTAAACGCAAATCGATTCCAAATCTGTTGTAGCGAAAGCGCTAGAGATTTCTTAGTGCAATTTTCAGAGATCGATGTTGGAAATGAGTCGCCCAAAATTGGGACAAAATCGCATGAATGCACAACAACATAAAATGAAGGTTGGTGTGAGTGGCTTATCCTCTTTAAAGATCTGACATTTGTCAGTTCAACTCCAATAAACTGTTAACAGTCAGAAAGTCGATGACTAGCATGGAATCTGAGGACAAATACTCCCGGGAAAGTCCGACGCAATCCAGAATATGTTTCGGTGAAGCTGTACTTTTTGCACACAGCACTTTTTGCAAGTGAGATAATTCTTTGTACCACGTTCAAATGATAAACATTTTAGATGTGCACTTCAGAGGCAAAGGCAGTCTGAGAGTTTCGGTCACATTTTATTTCCAGAAGAGCTCCAGGAAATGTTCCAGAGAGTATCATTGGTGCGTGGGTGGAATTTGCCAGATTTAATTTTGTCTAAATTTTTCATTAGAGGAAAGTTCCTGCTATGTAAGTGATGAATCAGTGTGTATTGAAGGTTAATATTTAACACTAATGGCCAAAACAATTCGCACTCAGAACGCAACTTTATTACAGCAATAAATCGGAGAAATACAAGTGATAACACACTTGTGTCTTAACTCATACCTTTCGATATCAACTCCACAGTGAGGTTTGTTTGCTCGTAATTCTATAGTTTATATTAACGAAACATAAACCTAAAGTTTATGTTAACGAAACATAAAACTACAGTTTATGTTAACGGAACATAAACACAAGTTTCGTTGAGAGTAAACCACCACGCTGCCTTTAGCAGGTGGAAACATAAACTTCTCAGATGGGGATGAAAAGTGTACAGCAACACCCTTCTTACACATCGAAGAAGCCCACTTCAGTGTACATCTTGAATATAGGAGGTGAAAATAAATACAGTATCACAATATCGTTAATTTTTCCTCAATTATCTATTTTAACTTTCTACAATACCGAAATCTAAAAATTCTGTTTCTTTTTTTTAAATTTTTTAATCAGGATTTTAAATACATTAATTGATAGAGTTTTGGTTTCTAAATTCATAAAATCTGTTTGCGAAGTAAGATTTAAAAAGATAAAACAGATTTCAAATTAAAACTTGGTATTTTTTGTATCTTCAGATGCATTTCAAAGTAAGCTAATATAGTTGAAGCTTCGTTCAAAAATTCTATTTACTGCAACGGAATTTATTGTCATTGTGATAAGTTGCGCTAAAGAAAGATTTTGCATTTTTAAGTTTTGCCTGCGTTTTATTCTAATTTTTCAACTGCAAAAAATAAGTGTAAGAAAAGAAAAGAAAAAGGAAACAGAAACAAATGTCACATCGATCTTCAGTCGCATGGATTTTTGGAACTGAATTTTTTCCTTTTCTTCTTCATTAGATTTCATTCCAAATATTGAAGATTTCTAGCTGATACATCAAGCTACAGAAGATCTCGATCAGTGCTAATTTATAGAATCATCTTTATTTTCTTAAATCAATATTTTATAAACCTTCTTATGTCATCGCTGTTAAATTGTATATTAATTAGAAATATATACATATATTTTGAAAATAATATAGTTCTAAATGTAATTTTTGTAAATTTGTAAAGATATTATATAAAACATTTTCATCAGAATTTTATGCTTCCAACGACATCAGTACTAATTTAAATTCTAAACTCTTTGAAATCAAGAAATACTTAAATAGGGCCTTTCATATGTAAAAGATGGAGAATCAATGATTGGAGATTACCTCATTACATCATAGAACCCCATTAAGGACACTTTATATTTGCCGCGGTTTTTCTTATTTTAACAAAATGTATGAAAAATTCTGCTCCACTATATTATTAATTAAATATGATTTTTAAAATTTCAGAAATATATTTTTTTAATTATTTGTGTTTATATACGTTAACATTTTTGCTTATATAGCATTTTTACTTTGATTCAAAATGTGCAATACATTTTTTAAGATTAATCATCAGTTTTGTTGTGAGAAATATTTAAAATACAACATCATAAATCTCTATTGATGAAAACAAATATTATATATCGATATTAACATTAAAGTCTACTCTTTTAAAATATATGATTGCAATTTTTTTTCCAAACATTTGGCAGACATAACTTGTACTCTGATCCATTCCTATTATATCAAAGTGCTTAAAATTATAAATAATTATGCATGTCTCAATAATTTTTCATGTTGCATAAGACGAGTTTTTTTTCTCCGCAGAGAGCATTTCTTTTTCATTGCAAAAAAAAAGTGTAATGTTTTTGGCACTGTGTTTTGGCGAGGGTAACTTTTCGAAGTAACCTTTATAAGAAGAGGAACGCAGACTCCCTCGCATGCGGCAAGGAAACTCCGCTCGATTTTTCTACTTATCGATTCCGCGCGAAAGCAGAAAAGAAGGATCACACTTTTACTCCCCCTCACGTGCTTCAGCATCTTTCCTCCTCCTATTCCCTAGATTCCGTTACTCCCTCGCTTCCTCATTCCAGATTGTTAAATTCCTAATGATACGAACATTTTTCTCTTAATGAGAACTTTTAACAAAAAATTATAAAAATAATTTCTCGAATATTGTCATGAGTATTTGACATTTAACTCTCTGGAGAGTTTTAATTCTTTTCTAAGAAATGTTTTGGCAACAATCACACACACACACACTTAAAACTAGCTAATATTATAAAGTATCAGTGATGTTATTTTATTTAACTGTACTATTCGACATCATTCATTTAATATCGTATGGAATAAGTGGTAATTAATTGTTTTAATTTAGATTCACCTGTTTCTGTATATTGAATGAAACTCTTACTTTCTTAAATTCAAAAATAAATTAATCTTAAAGTGGTACTGAATCTTTCAAATGTCAAGTCTTTTGATTCATATGTGGAAGCTGCATAAAAAAGACACGTTTTTCGTGTATGTAAAATTTATAAAAACGAAACATAGTTTAAATCCCATCCAATTGATATGAAATAAAAATATTAAGTCAGAAAGAAAATCAAAGAAAGAATGTAATAATTCGAAGTTGCTATCTCAGTTTATGAAAACTATAATGAAAGAAAATTTAAATCAAATTCAAACATTAATACAAATTACTTAGATCAATCAATATTCAATTTAGTTTCTCAAATAAAAATGTTGCTAAATATAATAGTATTTTTAAGCTTGAATTAATTTAATTTACTAATAGGAAAAACATTTAAAGAATTTTTAAAATAGAGTTTCGAGAAAATCTGCAAAAATATGAACCACAATTTAACAAATGTTGACTTAGGACATTAATACCTGTCGTGCTGTTATGAAGTTTTAATCTTGAACATTAATATATGTCGTATTTTTCAATATGTAATGTTTGTTAATGTTTTAAAATGAATAAATTTAACAATGATGCATTAAGTGTTAATACCAGATAAGGTAAAGGTTTTCATAAAATAAATTAATTTTAAATTGAGAAAAAAAGATCTAAAATGCGAGTACTTATATAAATCTAAAATTCTCTTTCAAATCCAAGAAATTTGAGAATTAATTTAATTTAGAAACTCGTCTAAAATAAAGACAGCGAAATTTATTGCTTATTCAAATTGGTACTGTTAACAGGTAATGCTTATTTCAATTAAACGCATATTTTACAAATAAATTTATGTGTTAAATTTCCTTAATATTTATTTACAAAATTTCTACTTTGTAACCTCACAACTTGTAAATTTATAAAGCGATTTATTGCTATATTTATTAGTATAAACGTCTATCAATATTAAATATTTCATCTTAATATAATCAATTAAAATAATGGTTAAAATTAACTTTTTAATTTTAGGTTTATCATTAATTTTTCAACGATTAACATATTTTGCTTTCTTAACTTGTTTTTTTCTCAGTTAAAAGCTAAAACATTAGCATTAAATTTTGAATCTGTTAGTAGTTACTACTCTAATTGACATTACTAATTTAATAGTGATTCAGCTAGCACTTCATATTTAATATTTCATTATATTTCATAAATTCATTAATATTAAGAATGTACAAGAGAAATATGCATTAATTTGAAAGTTTGTATATTGCATTCTATAAAAATATGAAGTCAGAAAAATAAATATGTAATAATATAATTTATTATATTTTTCGTACTTCTTTATTTTAAAATAATGTTGCTGAAAAGAATAGAGAATGTGTAACAGTATTAAAAGCAAAATTATCGATTTCTTATATATTTTTAATTTATCTATCACATTTTAATTAAGGAATATACACTGATAAAACTATCTACTTTTTTGCGAATTAAATTTCCCTAAAGCAGATAGTTTTTATCTAAGAAATATAATACGTATCATAGGGATTAAAATTATTCCCCGTGATTTTAAGAAATTTTATTTTTATTTATGTTCCCACCTCCTCTCTCTCTCTCTCTCTATGCCCAAAATTTTTAAGTTTTTATTTATCTCTAACGCTACGTAAATTTTCGAAGTTTAGTAAATATTTCCATTAGATTTTAGAATTTGCACCATATAAATAAGCATGTTCGATTAAAACATGCATTTTTCATCAATTCATCTTTTCTTTACAAATATGCTTATCTAAATTTTTGCTTAAAAAGTGAAATATACTTAATCCGAAAGGAAGAATATTGAATTCAATAATAATAATAATAATAGAGCATATTAACATTAAATGTTTGAAAATTTGAGTTTCTATTTTGAGAGCTTATCGATTACAATTTTATGTGAAATACGTTTCTGTTTTTTAACACTGTTCAAATAAATTGTGAACTATGTTTGTGTGTCTTGACAAAATAACGTGAAACATATTTGCTTTAGAATGCTTGCATTTAAGCTGAGGGGAAATTATTCGCTCATTTTACAAACATTCTTTGATGTTTTGCGTCATATAAATTCTCACACAATTTTCTGTAAAGTTTCCTACGAAAAATGTTAGATTTCATAAGTTAAATTGAAAGAAAAATTTAATAAAAAATAATCACATTTAAATTTTAAATTAGTATAACAAATGTTTCAATTCTATTGGATATGTGAGCATTGTCATTTTAAAAACTAATTAGAGTGTAATATGTTTCCAAATTTCATATCGTTGTTGTATTCGAAATAAATTATTGAGGCGATACCTATTGAAGAAAGATATTCAATAAAATCAGAAATCCAAAGAATTAAAATGATCTTTTAGAATGCACATAAATATCTCGAAACGAAGAATAATCTCATATCATCATTTATGCTTATTGATATTTAAGAAAACAAATTCTAATCATAATATTAAGGTAAACTATTTTTAAAAAACATTTTCGGCAAATTCTAATTTAAAATTTTTTTAAATGCAATATTGTATAAAAAAATGTTGCATTTAAAAAAAAAGATTCTATAAACTCATAAGAATTTATTGATTCTTATACCAGTAGTTTTATTTTACAATTAGTAATGAAACCAAAAATTAATAATGAAGTTAATATAATTAATTTCAGATAATATGCATTAAGTATAAACTAAAATTTTCAATAACAACAAGAAATATCTTCAATATAGTTTTGAGCTCCAAATTTAGAATTTCTTACTACATGGCAATTGTTAAAGTATATAAATGGAATTTTCACTCTCCAAAAATTCTTTAACAAAGAAAAAATCTTTTGAAGCGTGAATGCAGTTCATGGTTGACAGATTAAAAGAATTATTCATTTCTACTAGTAAAAAAATCCAATTTTCTTAATGGCTTGTTAAAGATTTAACGTCATGGCCGCATTGCGCTATCTATCAAATTAAGTACACTGTTATGTAAGATCACGTTAATTGACTTATTTTGAATAATTTGTTGTCTAAATCTTATAAGTTAATATTGTAACACATTTAATAATAGAAAAGTAAAATAATTTTCTAAATATTAGTCAAGAAACTATCTTTGATACGTGTCTTAGAGAAATTATTATATTTAAGTTCTATATATAGTTTGATTTCGATTAAATAGTTAGTTGCTGTTAATCATTAGTTCTTTTTTGAAACATGAAATATTCTTATTATGAAGAAATTTATACATGTTGTAAATATCATTACAATAACGTTATAATTAAAATAAGAAAATCCAGTTATGTAGTTACATCTTAAATTAGGCATATAAAGATTATTCCATTAACATTCTACATTCAGAACTTTTAATTAAAAAGAAACTAAAGAAACGCTTTTTATTTAATAGAGCTTTTTGTTTGTGACACTATTGACTTTCTGATGTTTTGTGGTAAAATTAAGAGTGAATTTTTGTCTATGATTGAAAAACTTAGCAATTTTAAATATTTATAAATTTAAAAGTAGAATTCAAGAATGATGGAAATAGTTATCCGTCATCATGGCTGCGTATATTTAGCAAAAATATCGCGTTTTAGCCTTCGATGTATTTTAAGGTGCCTTATTGCAAATACTTCGTGACAGCGTTTACAATTTTTAATTAAAATTTAATTACTTCGTGATTAATTTTATTCAATTAAAATAAATACAAAATTTACAATATTTGTCTTTTGTGTACCTTAGTTACAGTCTCTTGAGACAAATGCATTTATTTTAAGATTTGTATCATTTGTATACTCTTATTAAAATTTCGGAATTTTTTGCTTAAAATTTGATGCTGAATATTTCTTGTAACTGCATTATTTTTACTATTCTTTGATAAATATTTTCATTCATATAAATTTTTTCTCAAGTTCTTAAAAATAATAATAGTTCGATAAATGGAAAACTACATATAGACATGTTTCTTATTCGCAGTTACCCACATATTTCTTACATAATTGTAAACTATTTTGAAAAATATTCTTATCTTAAGAATCCCACCTAAAATTATTACATAAGTACCTACTAACAAGAAAATTTATGTACCCAAATGTATTCATATTAGAACAAAAATTATTAGTTTTAAAAAATGGAAATACACCTAAAAATAATCAAATTACTTTAGATCGTTTATATAATTCGTGTTATAAAGAACATTAACGAAATTCATGCTAAGGTAATTTTTGATTTTATATTATTGTTAAGATCCATGAGTACATATCTTTATTTTGATAAAGTAAATAATTTGATAGGGAAATTAATGACATGAATTTTCCCTAAGGAAAAGGATAATAAAAGATGATTAAATACAAAATGGTATAACGAAGAACACGCAATTGCAGTAAGCTTTGTTATAAAAAATTCATTTGTTGATCATAATTATTTTTTGCCTTATATGACAAAGCGATATTTTTTTCGGTTTTATTGCGAGTTCAGAGCAAATAAATATATAACACGAAAAAAAGAAGCTTATAATTTTACGAGTGTAATCAAACAATCGTGAAAAGGAAGCTCTACCACTTGAAAACAGCCACCAATATTTCATGTCACAAGAAAAACAAAATAAATAATTGACAAAATTCCTTTATTTGTAATAAAAATAGAGGAGAAATGAAAAAATATTGTCGTTATCAAAGAATAACAATTTTTATTCCTAACAATAGATCATAACTTGCGAGTAAATTTATAAAGAAAGAGAAGGATATGTTTGCTACAATTTTCAAATTTCATTCTTTCGTTGTACTTTTCGTCTCATTTTCTCCAATTTAAATGTAGTTGAGATACACGATCTCATAAAAAACAACAAAAATATACTTTATATTCAAAAGGAGTTGGTTTCAAATAGAACATTTAATAGTTGAGAAAATACTGATTATGAATTTTTTTTCTGTTTTATTTTCAAATTCGTGACAAGAAATTGGCTTAATGGATTTATTTCAAATAGAAACTATACATTACAATGAAAAGCATATATGTCGTAATAATGAGATAATTCATAGTTTCCCTATAACCTAAAGCAATTGTTTTCAAATCATTTTATCATTCACGTTTTCGCTAACAAGTATATCATATCATTTGGTCAAGCTATTTCTAATTTAGTATAATTCCTATGTTTTTTTTTTGTCTTATCTTTCAATTTCAGCTGTATATACAATATGCAAAGATCTTTCATCATAAATTTTATTCCAATGATGTAACACTTTAAGCAGGATCGTAAATATCTTAAGCATTCACATTATTAAAATTTTTAAAAAATGCTCCTAAAATTTTACATTAAATGTATAGTAAAACTAGCATGTTTTGCTTATAAATTAAGGCTCAGATTAAAAATATAATGATCTAGCGATCATTCACCCAATTTTTTTCTACTTTGTCATAAATTCGGTGCAGATATTTTCTATATTTTCGTTACAAGATACGATGTTTCAATAGATAGGTAACTTAGTGGTGCTGTAAAATGAAAATTGTAATTTTCTACTATAAATGTACTATTAATAATAAATTAAGCATGGACAATCATCCACTCTTATTATTTTATACTTAATCTGAAATATTATATATTTAATGTAATTCAAACAGTAATAGACAGCATGTATGTCCAAATTTGTGTTTTTATTTTCTAGAGAAAATACAGTATTAAATAAATGCCACCAAAATTTGAAAGCCTGCTCCTTTGAAAATTAATGACTTTTGTTTTTCAATGCTCTTATGGGAAAATTAATTGATTCGTACTATATTTAAAGGGCATAACCAAATGAAGATAAATTAGGAGTTCAATTTTAAAAGAAGCAATTTGTGTTATATTATTTATTGTTTGCCTTATTAAAAATGTATGACAACAGAAATATAATTATTCGATTTAGATTTCTAATTTTTAATTAATCATAATATCAATCAAAAGTTTTCCTTTTCGTATTTTGCATAAAAAACGTATCTTAAGTGTTCATATTATCTTTTAACTTTTACATAAATGCTTTTGTGTGGTTGTCAATTTAATCAAACTAATAACCAGCATACTTGTATTTCACTGGAAAGCCTTCCGCTTCTATGTTAATTAACTAAGGTTTGAAGCGATAAGTTTTACTTTAATTTGTCTCTACCTTTTTTTTGCAACCATAATACAGAGAGAGAGTAGAGTGGGAATACGTATATAAAATATGTAAGAAAACCTGTTTGATAGTAACAATCATGGAGCTATCACAACCGATTGTGTTTTTATTGGTACAATAATTGAAATTATCAGTTTTTGTAAAATAAGAGATTAATTTTTTATTTTATTTTTGAAAACAAAAATATCTCCCTGTGCACCAAAGAATACAACACAGGGCCCGAAGGTACAAATGTACTTCAAAACAAATTCAAATAAATAATGAGATTAAAAAAAATAATAATAAAAGAAGGCCGAGAGAAAAAAATAGATATAAAGATGAAAAAGAAGTTAGATAACAGCATGGATAAATTTTATAAAAAATTCAAAATTCTCTTTCTTAACTAGGTCCACCATAATCGGGGGCCACCTGTTATTTAAGTCGTTCTTTTCTTCTCGTTCCTTTCTTCCCTTCTTTAGCTCGTTCCTTTCTTCTGAAACAGATGGGCATTCAAGAAGAATGTGAGAAGGGTTGTCACTCCCAGAGTTGCACATGCACACCTCACTGTTTTTAATGTGGAAACGGTGTAGATAACTATTGAATTTCCCAAGGCGTCATAAATGATATTATATACAAAATGAATGGTATCCTAAATAATAAATTAAATGAAATTCTAATTTTTATTTCTTCAGTAAATACAAAATTAGTCTGTTTGATTTCGTGGTTGCTCTTTTATGATTCCTTACATTAAACACGTTTCACAAAATCATCGGAATTATTTTTGAAGCTATCTTGAATTATTAGTGTTACAGTTTTTACCTCTTCTAAATGCACATAAGTAATAGATATTACGTCATTCTTAAATTATTTTTTCAAGCAACTTACTCAATCTAGAAAATAATTTACTCCATAGATATGCATGCGTAAGTAAGCTTTTACAAGGTGATGTGTCATAAAGGTCATGAACGAAAAAAGACATTAATAGTTTGCGCATGGTGCTGTCATTCCTACGTTTAGTGCGTAGGATTTATGCTTATTTTTTGTAACTACTATTTAAGAAAAATGCGAAGATACTTGGCTTAAATATTAACATTTTTATTTAACATCCATGAACTCAAATGAAATTAATTTAATTAAATAAGAGTAGGTAATATAAAAGAGACAAAAAGTGTCTTAAAATTAACGTTTCATATTTAACATCTACAAATTTCAAAAGAAGAAAAATGAATCGAAATATTATGAATGTACTTAACAGTCGACCTAACATTGATTCGCAATATTTTAAAACGTGATAACAAAACTTTACTGAGTATTAACTTCAACATTTGTAAGCAAATTTACACAAGGCGAAAATCCAACAAAATATTCAACTATCACTGTAAACAAAAATCAACGATCCAAATGAGATCTATATTATAAATAAACGGTATGAAATGGAAGTAGATTCCATGCCTTAAAATTGCTTGTTTTCTTCACAGAATGTTTCATAACGTACTACATCTATTTTTTGAAATAGGCAACTTTTCTATTTTAAGAAATATTTTTGAACGAGTTTGCACTTCATTTTTTATTTACTCTTGTAAGTATAATTCAAAATCGCAAAAGTTTTTGAAAACATATTTTATGATATGAGTTATTTAAAAGCGAACAAGGCATTTTACATTTTTTATTGATTATGTCGAGGAGACCCATCATATAAATTGCTCCCTCTCACCTCCACTAAGTTTTATCCGTTAGAGAGATGAAGAGTTTGAGATGTGAGTGACAACATACAGAGATTTGATTTTTTAACCTTTGTCAATCACACACACAACTTGAGGATATCTTTGAAGTACACTATATTAAATCTTGTATTTGATACCATATTTTACTGGAATGATTAACTTTTCTGATTACCTGAGTGTAATTTTTTCAGGGATATCCTTTTTCTAAATATTTTTTTTTCTTTTTACTACAACTATACTTACTTTTTGTATTTTTACTACTATTTATTATTGAACAAATACGCTAAGCATTTTAATATTAGTCCTTGATTTCTTATTTGAATATGTGAAAAAAAAATTAATCAGAAAATATTTCCTTTACATTTTAATATTATACATAATAAGCCTCATAAAAATTAAAGCATAAATTATTTAGTTTATTATTATATTTTAAGAATTTTTTTCTAATTCTTTTAATAGTGGTAAAAATTTAAATTACATTTATTCATTAATATATTAAAATATATATTTTACTCGCATTTCTTAAGAAAAACCTACGCTAAATAATGGTTCAATAAATAATTACTTTTCATTCAATATAAAAGTTAGGTTTTCAAATTAAAACAAAAAAGCTCCTATATTTGATGAGACAATGCTGATTTCTGTGAAATCCCGAAAGATCTTAAGAAATTTACGATCACAAGATAACATATTTTAACAAGAATAAAAATTTTAGTGCCTACTGTGAATTTATTGATTTTCATGGAATGTATATAAGATTGCAGTAAATGCACATGATGAAGAATTTTTTAAGTGTTTTAGAATTATTTCAACAAAAATAAATTCCTTAAAAACGTTTTAGAGAAAACACCAGTTTGAAAAATAAAACTTTTCAAACTGTTTAATCAAAAAATTATAATTTTACTATTGAAATTTATACTCTGCAAAGAGAAAACATTATTACAAAGCTTTTGAAAGAAAAAAAATTAGACAACCAAAACATTTCTTAAAATATATATTTTTAAATTAAAAATTTTCTTCAGTTATGATTTCAAAAAGAAACTTTTTGATTTCAAGATTTTTAACTGTAAAATTATTTGAAATTTGCATAGTAAAGTAATGTTTGAAAGTAAGTATTCACTATAACTGTTGAAATAAGTGTAGTTGTTTAAAGTAATATATGTTTTTGATTTTATAAAGACAATCAACTGAGGTAAGACACCGCCTACCCTGTCTAGTGGTCAGAGTCCCTGACTACGGATAGGGAGGTCCTGGGTTCGAATCCCAGTTCGGGCATGGATGTACTATCTCTCTTTATCTATCCTGTCTTTGTCCTTTCTGTGTATGAATGTGTTGTAAATGGTTGCCTACCCTATAAACGAGTCCCTATGGCATGTGTGTACTGAAGAAGTCGGACTCCACACCAAAATATGGTTCAGTTGAAAAAGTGGAGCAGCGCACCCCATATTGCCAGCCTAGCTGGCTCACGACAACAACAACAACAACTGAGGTAAGACAAAATTGTTTCGCTGCAAAACTTCAAACTTCTATAAAATATCGAAAAATTATCACATTAAATTATAATTTACTCAAACTATATATCAAAAATTTTGTAAGAATTAAAGTCTGAATAATACATTTTACAATGAATCAAAAATAATGAATGGTTAGCTTGGGCAATATATATTTTATGATATAGTGTAATGATGTTTCTGATTTTTTTAAATTCTACACACAACTGAGATGAATATAAAATACTAAAACTGCTTTCCGCTTATAATATTTTTATAGGCATTTAATAGCGTGATGACATTTTTATAGGCATATATAGTAATTTTTATAGGATAAATCCTAGTTGTTAATTATATTTATATTTAAAAATTTCTTACGTTATATCGATTTAGATTTCAACGGCTATTCTTATGTTTTTTTGCATTTTTCTCATCGCTTTTACCAAATGAATAATTTTTCCTTAAAATATCCGAATAAATACTGGTGAGATAAATCTTTGGACATATCTTTTACTTGTATTCTTATGTATTTACGTTGTTTTTATAATAGTCTATAGTTTGGATACATACTTTAGAGCATGTAGAAACATTTTATTATTTTGAGTACATTTAAATGACAAGATCAAAACTGAGTTGATATTCACTTTCCCAAAATAACGAAATCCATTAAATTCCTTCTTGTAAAATTTACACATCATATCTGCAGAGGATCAGGAAACCAAGATGACTTCAATGTGCTCAATTCTCAAACACTGTGTCCTTTCATTGGGTCAACGTCTAATGAAATATATACAGATTATCGATGAGCTTCGAGAGCATAGTTGGTAATGTTTCAAAATATCAGCTTATAGCTAGTAATACTTGATGATAACATATTAATAAAAACGCGTACCTAAAATATTATGCTACTCATATTCTTTATCATGAATTCAGTGACAAAAATATATACTGAATATTATTATTTTCATTTTGAGTTAAAATATTCTGCTAATCAGAAAAAGTTTTTTGACGCTACTGAGAGTATAATAACTGAAGTTATTTTAAGATGTTGATAATTAATTGAAAATTGACATGATTATGAAATTATGAGGACATTCATTAGGAAATTATGAGGAGTATTAATGACGTTAATTGTGTTCATTAAAGGAGAAGATATTCAAAACTTAAAAGATTTTAAATGGTTTTTTTTATTTTCACAGTTATTTTAACTATTAAAAAATGCTTAAATGCTATGTTTAAATTAAGAATATGTGCAATCAGTAGTTTATTTAATATTTGGAGTTCTAAGCTATAAATACTAAATCTAACAATCTACACTATCTAAGCTATAAAAGTAAAAAAAAAAAATTATATTTTGTTGTTCTGTAACGTAATTAAATTTCTTTTGGATTTTTTAACAATGAATTAAAACTGAAACATGTTCAGTTTTTATTCTATTGGCTAACATTACACTTTTTAATGCTCTTTTAAGTTAAACATTTTTGCTAAGTTTTCACTTAAGATTCGTTTAATAAATAAACCATTATAAATAATTCATGTTTATAGAAGAAAATGCTAGAAAAATTTCATTTCAAGAAAAACTGCATACATAATGCCGTGCAAAAACATATTTTACAAAAACTTCATACAGGAAAGATTTTAAAATAAAACTGTAATTTTTTTAGAAAAAATATATTTCTAAACATACTTTTTGTCAAGAGTTGAAGTGGCTTTTGCATTATGCTATGCAAATAGGGTTTTTTTTTTAAGCAAATCGGAGAATTTTCAAACAGTATTTTATTTAATCAAATATGAACACCATTAGTTCCATATTTAATACTTAAATATTTTGAAAGTTACCTTACAGCAGAATGGAAATTAGTTTACATTTAGAAAAATTTTTCATATATTCATGTTTTTATTTGTAGATTCAAACTCAAATTTTATTTAAATTTAACCTATCTGATTTTATATCTAGAATTTTCTTTCAATTTTAGTTCTAGAAAAGACTTGATTAAGTTTCTACGTTTATTAATAACAATTTTTCTTTTTAAAAGTTATGGTATTAGAGTTTTTACTGTTTGGATCTGACTCAAATTTTTATTTAGCTCTATATTGTTTTCAATAAAAATGTTGCATAAAATGTTTCATTACTTTAAATTAAAATTAACTTAGATGTTCATTTATCATTCATTGAAATTATTGCATTAAACAGTCCGCTACATAAAAAAATGCCATTTAATGTTCGCAAATAGCTTAAATGTCAGAAATATTGTTATCTTACTAAGCTATTGCACTTCATCATATTACATAAGCTAAAAAAATGTCGTTTCACTTTCTAAGAATATGATTAAAACCGATTGTTATCTATGATTAATAGAATACATAATGTTTTAATGTAAAAAGGAAAATGTATATATCCTTTTAAGCACAAAGCTGAGCAAAAATATTTATCAAAGAAGTTAGAATGCTCTGATAAATTTGAAAAAATATTTATTTTATAATTTCTTTATTTTTTTTAGAAAAATAGGTAAAAAAAAAAGTAGAATAAAACTGAAAGGAATGCATGACATCACATTTGTAGTAATTTATGTTCAAAAACACAACGTCGAAAAGTTTAATAAAAATTTTATTTCTCTGTAAATATAATTTGGAAATTTGATGACAGTGACAATTTAATTCGATGAATATGTTTTAAAGTTTATCTCTGTTTATTATTATTAATATATCTAAATGATATTAACCATAGATTAAACTATATTTAAATAATCAGTGAAGCTACGTATGTAAAATAATTTAAATTTTAAATAAACTCGCGTTCATATAAAAATAAAAGTTTTTTTTCAAACATGAACCGTATATAAATATTTTAGAGTAGTATATAAATATTTTTTTCCATTTTATTTTAATTATAACTCTAATCTTTTTTTATATAATATTTTACATCAAATGAATCTAAATGCTGTATAGTGCTGTTCTTCATGGTATAATTTCAAGTATTTCTGAAATATATATCATAACGTAAAGTTAAACATTAAGCATTTTAATGTATTCAAGAGGATAAATTTTATTAAATTTTGGGTTATTTTAACGTTTTCTAAAAATAATATTCTATTTTTGATAAATTCTGAAAATAATTCATTTTTACTCTTCTATTATTTTATTCTAAAATTGCATTTTATTATTCGCAAAATTTACTTAAGTAAAAGTAAAATTAAGCTGCCTGAAATGCTCCATTCCAGCTGATTCATTATATTTCAGTTCTAAACTCAAATAACGGTATCTTTCTCCAGAGATTCGGTCAACGAGCTTTCTATTTGATTTCCAGCTAATTATACCAACCTGTTTTTGAAGCATATGTAATTTGCCAAATGTGTTCAGTCTATATAATCGAAATCATCTAATCTTCCAACTTTCAAGAAAATTCCCACAAGTATTCTCAGCAATTCCGCTACAGTTGATGAGTTTTCATAAGTAATGATTTTAACTGCTATATTTTTAACCCATTTACCGCTTTGGATTTAGGAACGTATGCAATTTTGCTTAAGTTTTCTCTTTTCACATACTATTCATAATTAGGAGAAATTAATTATTTTTAATGCAGGTTGTGTTTTTTCGATCCAAAACTAGATATGATTATATATAAACTTATATCAAAATTTAGCCTAAATATTTGATTATTATAACATTAGTTGAACAACCTGTTAAGCAACATCCTGTAGCTATGACGCGTATGCAGATTGCCATTAATGGTACATATATCAGCTGCATTAAAACATTTTCATGAAACATTTTTGTTAAAAAAAAAGATTGTATAAACAGTTTTGTATAGAACAATGTAAACTTTAACAAAAAAGTCCCAGTTTGATCTAAAACCACAGAGAATGCACTTATATTGAGTGAAATTTTTTTCGATAATTGTTAAAACAATGCAATTTATAAGCGAATACAAATATTTGAATAGCTGTTGATTGTTCCAATTTCAAAGCAGTTATATGCATGAATTTTTTGAAACCACTTTGAATTGTTTTTAGGATTTATGCATTTTCTTAGGTTTTTTTCTAAATATATCTTTTTTTTTCATAAACTGCATCAAAGGAGAAATATTTTTGAAATTCTGTAAGCATATCTTGAATGCATTAAATAAATCGAATTTATTATTCATCTGTTCATATATTTTAGCTACAAAAGTTTACATACAGAGGGAGTTTAATTTATCGCACAATATATTCCTGTTAGTTAAGTTATTTTAGAAAATTCATTTTTCTTATTTGCTTATTTGAAAGTATAAGAATTTTTGTATAATAATTAAGTTATTTTTTGAAACGTGTATATATGATACTTCATTTCAATCATGTAATATTTTCCATCGCAAGTAGCATGAAATTTTTTTTATTGCATGTAGTTTAAATTTTGCTTTTATACATTTTCCTATCTAAAATGTTATCTTTTTTTGAAATATAGCAAAAAAAATTACATTTTAAAATAACATAAGAAAATTTAAGAAGTCATTTTTTTGTAAGAGATGCTATTGCATAGAATCTATGCAACAGAAATGTCAATTATTAAATCGTTACCCATTTAAATTTTCAAAAGTGTATTTCAAAATGATATATCTAGAAAAATATCTTTGCTGTAAAACTGTGGTTTTAAAATAAATTTTGTTGCATAAAAATAGCTGTAACATATTATTATGCATTCTTTAAGATATTTTATATAAGCCATTTCAATATTTAAAGACGTTTGTGTTTTGGGAATGGGAATTCCTTGTAAATATTGTATTTCAAAATGGTAAAGTATAGCCAAGAAAATTGCTCTACTAAAAATGTTAAATTTTTAAAAATTTCAAGTAGCTTTTTTACTCTTGCGAACCTCTAAATTATCTTATATGTAAAAATTTCTAATATTTCAATTTTAATATTTTGATTAAATCAAATATTAATCAAAGAAAAGTATTAGATGAAAATTGTTTGTTTAGATGAGTGGTAATTTTAAAGAAACTGTATAATTTAAAAAAAAAACATTTTGCCATTATTCTAAATTTTCTCTAAATATGATATTGTGTATAAAGTGACGAAAATCTTCTACTTATTTATGAAAATTGTTTCCACTGCAAAAATGACTTCTTGCGCTCTTTTAAAGTTCTTTCACTAATGTGTAGCTGCTGATTACCAAAAAATATTTTTTACGTATCCTCTCTTCTTTATACATTCGCATAGTGTAATTAAAAAAAATGATACTTACTATTTCTTTTCGAATTTTGAAAAAGTATTCTTTTTGCGAATATCAAAGCAAGTATTCATGTTTCGCGCAATATGCGATATATGAAAAGCTTTGAAAGGTGAATGAATGGAACTCCATCTTTAATGTTTAAATACTCCATAATTAAATTAAATTTTCAAGTGTTTCATACTTATTGTGATTAATTTTAGCTGATCTATATGTGAGATCTCATTTCGTGGTGCAAAATAGTGTTATGAATTAAGTTAAGTAAATAATTATCGTTAATAAAATGATGTACATAAATAGCATTATTTTTCAAAATCGCAAGGTTTTTTGCGCTTAATTAAAAATGTATTTTTCATTGAAATTAGGACTCAGAAAAGTTTGTAGGCTTGATTCCCTCTATTATATAATTATAATACTAATAACTGTTCGCATAAAACATATTAAAGATAACAATTTGTCTAATATGAATATAAAATTATAAATAGTAATTCATTGGGTTTATGTTTTATTGCTTGCATATTATTCTTCACTTAGTAAATTTATCATCGACCTCTAACAAATCTTTAGAATTTCTATCTAAATTTTTCTAAATTTACATGAATGCCAACGATTCCGTCTGGACGCCATTGAGTGCCCCAGGTATTGACCCTCATTAATTTTTACAGGAAATAATGTTTCAACTTGTACTACATAAAGCATTAAGAATGAATTTTTGTAAATCAGTTCAAATTATGAGCTCATTATTTTTTCTTAATTCTATACTAGAAGATAATGTATAAGATCGTATTTATTGGAGTTTCTTGTAAATCAGTAAACTGTGCAATTATGTTGAAAAACTTTAAGAATTGATTGTTAATAATTCAAATAAAAAATAATGTTGTGTGTTACATACTGTTATTTTTCATATCAGAAAATTTTTGTTGTCATGTAAAATATTGGAATCCATCCTGGAATTAAGTTTTAAGTTCATAAAATATTTTCTAACTTTAATATGCTTATTTTCGTTCATGTTAACTATTGTAAGTTAAACATGTATTATATGTTTAACTTACAATTATTATGTTACATGCTTAACTTACATGCATTGCAAGTTAAATTTTACATTCTATAAGTAATTGATTGTTAATTTTCAACTTTAAACTTCTTCCTTATTCTCCTTTATCTCGATGATTCTTTCTAAAATAAGTTGTCAATAGTATCATTATAAGAAGAGAAAAATGTTGTTATTTACAAGAATTGTGATAAGAGCTCAGTTGTTGCTTTCAAATAATTAAGTATCAAAGGGGGATTCTTTTATACAACTCAAATTTCCTGCTTTGTTGCACTCAACAGGAAATGAAGGAAAGAAGATATTCCTCTGGATACTCTCTGAACAGTTACTTATCGATTGCAAAGCCTAGTTTGTACAACGCGTTATCTTTGGTCACGCAAATTACAAACATTTCCTCCAAATGAGAACTTACAGATAAAACTACGCTTAATCTAACAATTCGACTACTTTCTATGTTCAACAATTCATTTTGATTAATAAAGATTGGCATGAAATAAGCGAGCGTAATGAAGACAGTAATCTGTCAATATTACTTTCGCTTTTAGAAAAAGATATCACGGCTTAAATGTTTTCTTTGACTCTATCATTAAAATGTTTTAATACCAATGAAATGGTACACTATTTTGAATTGTTTTTTATGATTAGTTTATTTTAAGAAAGTAAAGGTTATCTAAGAGGGACTATTTTAAATGAAATATTTTGATTAAAATAAATGTAAATGCTTGTCATATTAATATATAAAATATAATTACAACATAAAGATTAGAAATTGAAAAAAATGCTATGTTAATTAGATTTTTTAATATGTATGTCATGCTGGTAATCACAAACAATTTACTTTAACATTTATTACATAAATCCGATGATTTTATTTTTTGACTTATTATTGTGATTAACATATTTTTTTTTATTTTAATACAATAGGCATTATTAATTTTTCATTCCATTGTATCGATGGAAACTTTTCTTGGTGTAGTTTTGATTTTTAAGAAATTCTTCTTTAATTGACCGTCATTCAATTAAATATTTCAAATATATACTTTAAAAATATATAACTAGTAAAATAAATAATATCATTATGGTATTTTTCTTTAAGTAAGAAAAATTAGAATATGTTTAGTTAATTATGTAAATTTCTTTTACTCGATTCTTTACTTCATATTTCCAACTTATTTGTTTCAAAATTTTTTCTGAGTAATATTTGGTTTTTACATTCTTTTCTCAATTCATGTCACAATTTAATATTATGAAAAATTTGTATAAATCTTAAAAAGTAGTTTTTTTTCAATAAATAAAAATTTTTCGTTTAATATGCTTGATTGTATTACTAAATATATAAATAATTGCAATATTTTCTTTTTACTTTATCTCACTTTGTTCATTAAAACTTACATTACCCTTGGTGTGCTATTGCAGAAAAATAAAGTTTAATTTTATAATCAGGATACTTTTAGTTAAGTAATATTTTACTCTTCTCATTCTCACATTCTTTCAGTCAACTCATTCATAAATAATCATGCTATTTCTATGGATAATTCTTAAATTACAAATCATTTTATTTGTTAATCTACGGAATAAAAGGAATGATAAGCTTGCTTGCATTAAAAATCACATTATAAAATCTTTAGATGAAAGAAAATTTAATTACATAATTTTTTGAATTAAACACTTTAATAATGTTACATTAATAAGAAATATATATTTTTATAATCGGCTCAATAAATAAATGATTTGCTTGATACATATGTTAACAATAAACATCAGTGATAATGCAAGCTTTCTCGCATAAAATAAAGTATCAGTTATTTATAAAAATGTTTCCACAAATGCAAAAGTCCAACAAATGCAATTCACATTAATTAGGAAGCATGATATACGATCTAATTATTGATTGATGGTGGATGCCATGGATGCCTTATAAAGAGATAAATGCCTTATAAATCAGTATTAATAAGCAATCTGAATGACATCTACTCTATATTTCTTTTATATTATGGTTAATGCCACTGAGCAATTCGATACAGAAAAAACTGTTTGCTTCTCTTTCCCAAGTTAAATATCCTAAATAAATATGTATTGTTTTTGTATTGGTATATCTGAAATTCCATAAAAATTTGATTTTCACATTTATAATAGGACTGCTGATTTTTTTTTTATTCTAGCAAATAAATATACACTCGCAAATATGGTGCAGATTTTCTTATAAATAAGATGCCTTCTCTCTTTCCACGTTTAACTATTATTTATAAAATTATTATAATTATACTGAAAATTTCAAATGCTTGAAATTTATTACATACATCCTTTGCTTTCAAATTTATATTTTAAATAGAATTTTCTAAATATTTGCAATAGAAGAACATAACTTTAAAAATAAAATTGATACTTTATTAATATTTTTGCAAGAATACATATTTATAAGTTGAAATAATTCGTATTCATTCAGAAAGGAACTCGTTTATGCTACCCTTGTTTCAATAAACTGTTCTGTTTTTGTTTCATGGTCTTACATGATAATCTATTTAAATCAAGCATTTGATTTTTTTCCCTAACACTTCAAAACTAACTTCTAAAGGAGTCTTTAAGATTCGCTTAAGTTTGCTTTAATTTAAATAAAAAGCAATAAGGAAATATAATTTTTAAGAGATGAAATTTATTTGGATGGGTGTATCTGTCTACGGTCGGTCTCACATTTAGTTCTAGATCTTACTGTTGAAAATAATATCCGGACCGTTACAAATATCCATATTTGAGGTACAAATCAAACATATCAAGTGGAAACTAATCATTCAGCTTCCAACCAGAGAGTTGTTTCATAAATAGCAATTTCATTCAGTTTCGGTATTTCGTTTGGTAAGTTGTTTCAACAGCATAAAATATACGTATAAATATTTTCAAACGTAATTTCAGTGGCGCAAAAATGTAAAATTGCACGTGGTTCTTCTTGATGTCTGAATATGGGAAAAGCAATTTGACTTTATCAAAATTTTAATATAATAGATTTTTAATGAAAGATTTATTTTCTTACTAAATTGATAGAACTCTACAATATTTAAATCACTTTTTTTCTGTCTCGCTCCTTTTTAGAGATAAGAATGCTAACTTCGCAGTTTTCCACCAGGTGACGTTCTAATTGGTGTTATTCAGTAATGTATACACTCTATTATACCTAAACACTGCTTTTATGAATATAGGTGTAGCCGTCCCGAAGTTAAGAAAGTAGCAAGGAATTTTAATGGATATTTGCATAGAATTATAAGTTTAGTGGATGTTTTATATCCTTTAAAAATAATTAATAATTTTTCAAAACAATTTTCAATTGTAATACTGAAATATGGATATAAAAAATAGATTTTCTTTGATTTTTAATGATAAACATTTACATTTTTCATTTATTTCAATGAACGTGTTAAATTTATGTTATTTTGTATATTTTGTCGCTTCAAGACATATCAGAAGGTTATTTTTTGGTATTAAAATAAACCAATATTAATAATTTAAGCGAACTCTTGTTTGCATATAAGAAGTTGTTAATTCAAAATTTTTTAAATCATTTAAGAATTTCAGGGTTTACAAGTTATTAATCAATATCAAAGGTTTAGGAAATAAATAAATCAAAAAAAGTTCTATTGTTTTTTTATGTTATATTGTTACTAAATTAATTATATGTTATTTTAGGCATAAATGCATGTAGCATTCAATTTTTAAGCAAATACTGTTTTTTTAAAAAAATAAGAAAAAATCATATATTGTTTATTTGATTTCAAATCTTTAAACCAAAGAAACATTGAAAAATAAAAAAAAATATTTTGATTTGTAGATATATTGCTGTAGATTTGTAGATATTTACATAACATAAAATATTAACTTTTTGTAATGACATATCCTGATAAGACATTACAAACAGTTAATATTCTATGTTATGTCAAGAAACTATTTTTAATACATGAGCAAAGTTATGATGATTTGATATTATTGAAAGTCCATATTATTGAAGGATTACGAAAAGTAGTCTCTAAATAAAACTTTCAATCTAAATATTTAACATGTTTACTAATATAAAATGACTTCTCCTACAAAACTAAATAATTTTGAAAAGGTTGACTTTACAAAACTAGTACAACAAATGCAAACTAGATTTGAAAGAGATTATGATTAAGTTAAAAGAAGAATGATAGTGTGAATGAAAATGTTTCCTGGAATGAAACGGCAAATGAAGATGACAGACTTTCATTGTAATAAAATACAATGAAAAATTGCCGGAGCAGTGGAAATAAGATTTTACGTTTTAAATTGTGTTCGCTAAAAGTTTTATATTTGACATGAGGAAAACTTCGATTACTAAACATAACTATTAAAGGGGTTTAGTTTACAACAGAACAAAGTTAAACTTCTCTATTAAACATTCGAATAATTTACATAGTGTATAATGCATTTTCTTAGAACTCTATTGTTCATAAAATATAAAGAAATATTTCACACTCCCAAGTTTAAAAATATATATTTATAGCACGTATTTTTATTTGATAAAAGATAAAGTTTCATGAGACTAATATTCTATTAATTAATAAAATAACATTACTGGGAGATCAAAAAGAAAATTTCCTTTATCCTTTCATTAAAAAAATCAAATGATTTTTTTAAAAAAATAGCAATACTGTCAAAGTTAAAAATTTTTGTTGTGAATTGTGCTCTATAATTTCTATACACATAATATATGTGCGTGTGCGCTATAATATTATTAAATATAAGTTTCAAAATGCCTGTTTATTGATATTTTAGTATTCAAATATATTTCTTAATCATTAATTATTAACAGTAAAAGTAAACTAATAATGAAATTAATATTAATTTAAGTTAAACATGAAATATATTTAGTATAAACTATAAATATCCTAACTATTGTTTAAAAACAATTATTATTACAATGCAAATAAAATTTAAATGGTAATAATAACTAATAACATTTCCTTCTATTAAAAAATTAAACTGTTATTTAAAGTAAATTAATTAATAGTAACTTGCCGTTAATAACAATGTATAGATGTTCTAAAAAGGGATGAGTTATAAATGATAAACAAAACTGAGTATTTGAGAGTGGTAAATATTAGTAAAAGTGAAGGTGTAACAATTCATTTGATTTTGTGTTGATATCATACAGTACAGTATAAGGTAATAACTATTAAAAAATCACACAGATATATATAAATCTATCTTCTCTTGAAAATATACTGTTGAATAAATAACTTGAAGTAAATTCAAATTCATCAAATCAAATCTCCTTTCTTGACATGCAACAGCTTCAAGGAGTTGTTTTCTCACAAGGTCACATTTCCATGATTACAGGGAGAAGCTAAGAATGCAATCCTGGGAATCAATCCGTTGCTGAAAGATAAGGATGGGTTCCTAGCTGGTAGTTATTCCCATATTTTTGCATGAATCGATCAATCTCTTCAGTTGCGAAATACTATGATGACATAGTGATAGGAAGTCTGAACTTATAATTTATCTGAAATTTATTCAAACTTTTAAATAAAATATTCGATTTGTATTGAACTTATTTATTGAAACTGGATATTTGGAAATTGGCGTGCCATGAAAAAAGTTTTATACTACTGCCTTTCTTTCAGAGTTTTCTCTTACGTGACTTTCTTTTTTATAGTAATTATTATATTCGTGTCTTATTTAACCTTGACACAAACACACAGAGAAAAATATTTTACATTTTCGGGTTGTCTTATTTTGCATAGTTCAGCTTTTTGAGCAATTTCAGTTGCTTTTCTTTAATTCATGGTTAAGATTGTTATTCAAATTTATTTTTACGCAAAATCTGTATCTATAATTTAATATATTTGATATCTTTTTTATTTTTCAATTTCTTACTTCTACGTCAAGAATAATTGCATCTGTATAATTAAATGGTAAACTTATCTTTTCCAATACATTGATTAAAAAGAAAACAATACAGTACTTTAACGGTCAACAATCGTATATCCATATCATTAAAGATTTACTTTGGAAAAATGTTATTTATTCTTCTAAGCTTATTTTCCTTCCATTTACATATTACAATGAATAGATCCACTCATACATTTTCTATCTTTAATGATCATTAACTGATGTTGTAAACAACATATTATTCTTGCTCTAGCAACAAATGTAAAAGCCAATAATTTCAATTAGTTATGAGATAAAAATTCCAAAATAGTTGAACACTATACAATGGAGACATTATTTCTCAAAACTTGAATAAGTTCCGATGAAATGAGCTCGTTGAAGAAAATCTTTTTCATTGTAATTTTAGCAATGACTGTGCTGCAGTCCAAATAAATAACTTTTTTATGATAGCGTGTTTAAAAAGGAAAATAAGTAAGTAATGTAAATAAGCATAAATACTCACTACAGTAATTATAACTTCAGCATTTTATTGCATATTTTCCTCTCAGTCTGCATTCGGAAATATCTACTTTTAAACCCATATACCTTTGGATAATCGTTTAAATTATAGAAATATTTCAAAATATATTTCTTCATTGGAACAGTTTCATTAATTGTATAGAATATTATTGTAAATGTTTAAACAAAATGTTAGAATGTAAATTGTTAATAATACATTTTCTCATACAGTAGACAAATAATGTAATCTTAGACAAGACATGAAACACAAAATCACTTAAATATTCAATAAAATATAAACATTAATTAAAATTATTAAAATCTGCCCGGTAATTCAAATATTAAGGATTTAAATTTAAAAAATTAGTTACATTAATTGAATGTACATGCATTATTATATTTTATATTATTGGTTGATGTTGACTTGTAATTTAAAGTATATGATGCTCAAATTTTTTCATATATTAGATATATTATTAATATATTAGATTATGTATATATATATATATATAGAAGAATAATATTATATATAGCTGATAAAAATGACGCTGTATCTTATATTAATCACAGAATATATAAGTAAAAATATAATTAGTTTTAAAACAAAAGGAATTAATAACAAAAATATTTTTAAAAAACTTAGTAGAAATTTCTTAAATACCGATCCATATTTATAGTTAAGACTTATAAAAAAAGGATAAAAGAAACTGTTGAAATGACGTAATGAATCCTAATCGTTTTTCTAAAATTTCTTCGTATCTTAGTATAGAAGGAAATCACAGATATATTCGTACAGCAATATATTGATATAAGAAAAGTATTTTCAAAAATACCAGTGGTATTCAGTATATCGTTTAATCTTAATGCAGATTTTCACATACAAAGAAAATTTGACTTTATGTAATACTATTAGCTTCTGTTTTAATTTAAAATTTCCTCATTTGTTTGTACTTTTCATTTTTATGTTTATTCTAAAGTTTATATACAAAATATTTTGTTATCAATCATTAAAATAAAGATACTACTGTGTTTCAGAAATAGTCGAATATTCGTGACTTAATATAGATAGTTTTAACTTATAATTGATTTAAAATCATGATTTTCTGTTATTATAAATACATTTGCATTTTTAAAACAAATTGCATTAATTTTCATAAAATTTAGAGAAGTTTTTATCTATCATTTTTTTAAATATCAACTACTGGAAACATCATACATTCAAAACAAGTTTCTAAATACTTGATTAAAATAGCTTATTAGAATTCTCTTGAAATAATTAATTAAAATGTTGTTTATTGATTTAGTACTTTCCTTTTAATATCACTAGCTTTTCTTCCTTAAAAATATTTTTCTCCGTGTTGTTTCAAATTTACATGTCTAATTTTATACAATCGTTCTTAATCTATTTAGATTAATATTGTAATGAGAAACAGGGTTCATTGTAGCCGTATGCTAGATGTGCAATATTATTTGTAATTATTGAAATAAGGACAAAAAAAATTAGTTTCACCACCTTAATGTATTAAATAATAGAAAATTACATATCAAATAAATTCCGTGCAATTCAATAATGTATTTTTTCAATTTATCACTTTCTTTAGAAGGAAAGCAAATAATTATTAAGTTATTACGAAATTACAACATATTTTAAGCATATTGACTTTGTATTCACACACATGTAAAAAATATCCATGTACAACACACTGATATGCAAATATTATACACATTTCACTTTTTAAGCATAGATTATTTCAATTCATAACATTTTCATAAAAATACTCTCTCAAAAAATTTGTGTTTTAGCACAAAAATTTAGTGCCTTATTTTGTCATAAAATTTAGTCAAACTAAAACAAATTAAATATACTAAGTATAATTTTTCCATTTAATATAGTTTATAAAATAATGTGATGAGAGACATTTAATTCTCATCAATAGTAAGCAATTGAAAATCTTACAATGCGATTTTTGAATAAATAATTAATAATTTTACATTTAATAATATTTTAAAATATATTTCACGTGAATAAAAAATATATAATTTTGAATCGTCATTTCTTTACTGAGAAACTTTTTTTATATTATTTTTAATAGAAAATTTTAAGAAATCCATTTAAAATGTTCCAATCGAGTAATGTTTAATAAAAATTAGGGCATAAGTTATTACTGTTAAAATACCGTGTATATAAATTTTATTTGAAAATATCTAATAAATTACATACAACTAAATTGATAAGTCAGACATTTCATACGTGGTCAAAATTATTTTTAAGATATAAAATTTAATGACTAATTTTCTTATGAAGTTTAACTCTGTAACCAGTAAAATAGGTCATTTGCATAATATCTTCGTTGTTATTAGTTACTTATGTCTTATCCATTTATCGCAACTTCTATCTCTTACACATTTTGTGCAAGAAAATATTGTGTGAAAGACCATTTTCCTAACCTACCAACTGAGATTATTTATTATATTTTATGGGAAAAGTTACGGAAGATCAGCTGTGGTCAATGTCTGAATACGTTTTCATTGACTTCAAATTTTATAACTCTGGAACGAAGTACGAATAAGTGGTGACCGTTGAACCACTAAGGTCGATGATTCCTTTATGTTTCGTGTATGTATGCACTAACTAGAATAAAATGTTTTGACATCATGTCTTGGAGTTAAGATATATAAGTTTACAATTGCTTGCTCTGTCTTTTTTGTTTTTTGTAACCTATGTATATTCAGTAAAGAAAACATTTTTTAAGGAAATTCTTTGATTCTGAAATAAATAGGAATTTTTGCTTTGTGAAACCATTAATCAAATATTGAATGAAAAGACGTGTGATTACGATCTCTAGTAGCATTTATGAAACCTTCTTAAAAGTTTTTTTTATTAAATAGGAGAGTGTTTTGTTAACTAAGTTCAATATTAAATATTTACAGCATATTTATATTAATTACTTAGGTTAAAAATGAACATTAAATCATAATATACGTTTATAACTGCTACAAACGATATCAATACGTATTTTAATATAATTTTGAAGATATTGACGATGTTTAAACTTGTTGTATGGTGTGAAGGTTGAAACAAAATATGCTTAATTGTTCTGAAAATTTTCTCTTGCTATCTAGTTATTTTTACAATAACACAGCTAACCATCTCATTGGAATTGTTCTCAACATTCGTGTACCTTTAAAGAAGTATATAAGTTTTATTTGTATTTTGTTCATGTGTTTAAGATTTTATTTCATGAACCGAATATAGTAGAGCATTATAGCACTAAAATACAAACATCAAGCACATATTGCGTGTGATGTAACCTATTTACTTAACTACTGACTAATTACAGAATCTTAACAATGATTGATAATGAGTCATCAAATTATCAAATCAAAAATCCTTTATCTGTTGGAAGATTAAATCGACTGACAATGATTCAGCTTTTCGAATTATTTGAACTGTCTGAAAACATTATCCCTTTGTGTACTCCTGATATATTTTAATGTACCCTTTTGATGTTTGTGCACTTCTATTCTCTTCGAAATATTTCATTATTATGCGTAACAAAGGAATCAGTTTTAGTATTGAGGAAGTTTATGCAACATTAAAACATTTCAAAGACTGTAAAGATAAATTCATAAGATCATGTAACTCATTAATTTTAAATCAATATAATACAGATTGGTAAAAATTTTAATAAGGGTTTGCCTAATCCCATCCCCATTACTCTTAAAAGCAACACTCAAAAGCTTTGAATTTTCGATGTTCAAGCACATGAAAAACATTTTTCTTCTGTTAACGTCTTTTGGAAATCTTTGTTTCGCTTTTCTCAAGAATGTCATTTTGAATGAAATCTATTTCTCTATCTACTTTCTTATACGCATGGTAATGTAGTATATATATGTTAGCTTCTAGTTTAACTGTATTAATTTCTTATCTCATCCAAAAAAATTTCAAATTCATTAATTGAAAAAAGAAAAAGTATCACCCAATAAATATTAACAATAAAAAGCATATTTTGATGATTTTAAGTAACAGTGAAAATATTACTTTATGAATGAAATATTACCTATGACTGTGTAAATTGAACTAAGGAAGAGTTGAAGGAAACATCTGTGTGTTACATTGATTTGGGTGAAATTATTTTAAATATATTATTCACAATATTTTAATCAAACTTTAGAAGTACACGATAAAGAAATTACAGAGTTTCAGAACTTAAAGGAAAAACAACGTAGCTGTATTGGTGTTTATATTGTTTGTGTGATTTTGAATGAAACGTTTCCTGTCAAATATTTTTACTTTTTTTAAAAACAATTTTACTTTTTTCGTTAGGAGATTAGAAATTTTTATTGAAAATAGTTGTCTATTTAAAAGTTTACTTGAAGCTATATCGACTTTGTGATGCTTATAAAGTACATTATATATACAGCATAAAAATAAATTCACTTGATACCATGGTAAAACTTTTAATGAAAAAAGTGTTGCAAACTGCTTAATAGCATGGGGTTTCTAATGTTTATACATTTTATAGTGCTATTTGAAAATTTATGAAAGTAAAACACATGATCCTCTCATTCTTTTACTTTTTATTAAAGAACTAAAACAAATCACTTGATTTTAAGTTTTCCTTTTTAAAAGATATATTAACTCAGTTAATGCGTGAGTTGAGTGTATAAAATCGCTGAAAATACATGAATTAAAAAAGATTTTGAACTGTAAAAATTTGTTCTATGTCTAAATTGTCCTCTTTGCTATACCATCTATTTTAAGAATGATGATTAAAATAATGCCATGGGTTGGAATGTGTCAATAAATGAAAAAGCACTTTTACAAGATAATTTATTTTAAAATTATATCTTTTAAATTAATTTGTAAAATTACGTTTTTATATGTTTTTTAACATGATTGGAAATTTAAACTGAAGTACTAACCCATTTTAAATGCATTTCATTCCTACTCTTAGCTCACTTTTTCTCAAACTAATCATTTATATATTTATTTATTCAAATAAATTTAATTAAATCTTCAAAATAAATATATTTCATTTAAAAAAAATTAAAAGTTATTTTCTTAAAAGCCGACCTACGTAAAATTACATTTTTTTCTTTCATTTCCTAATTAAATAAAAACAACATAATTTAATACTCTTTATTAAAACCATTTTATTTTTCTTAATTAGCTTATTAATAATGTGTATAAAGCTATCAAATACAGAGGATTAACACATTTTTAGAACGATTTCGATTAAGAATTTTAAAAAAGTAAATGTTTTGAAATAAAAATTTTTGGTAACAGCTTATTATTTAAAATGAGAAATATCGTCTACTACTTTTAAATTTATTGTTCTTTCAAAATGTAGCATGTAAACAAGCTGTGGATTGAGGGATTTGTTTTTGCGCTTTCCGGAGAGAAATATTCTTATTCCAGGATTCTGGAAAACGTTGTGAAATGCTATGGTATTAAAATTTCTAAGTGCAAAATAAGCAACATTATTAATCGATCAGGTAAAAACCGTCAATCATTATTTCTACATGGAAAGAAGACTCCAAACGAATATCCGAAAAATGTACGTACTGTTTCAAATGTTCCTAAAGTGAAATCACTGGTAACAATAGAAAATCCATCAACACAGAAATCAATTGCAAAGTTTCTAGATACATCTGTATCAACAATAAGTAAAATAATAAATCAAGATTTAGAACTTAAAAAAGCTAAAAAACATAATGTTCACCAGCTTTTGCCAAGACATGTAGCTCAACACAAAACATTTTGTTGAATCCTGTATGAAAATCATTTAGCAGCAGATAAATGGAAATACATTGTGACCCTTGATGAAGCATGGGTTTAAATAAATGACTGCAACAAAAAAAGGTCTATTTACTATAGGAAACGAGGAGAAAAAATGTACAAACCTGGTTCCATCAATGTAAAGAAAGTTTCAGTAAGGGGTTTCGCAGGTTTCTCCTACAATGGGAAATTAAAAATAAAAAGAGTAGAAAAAAATGTTAAAATCAACTCATCATACTATCAGGAGAAGGTTTTACGCCTAATATTTACAGAAGAAATTCTACTTCTTTATCCCAAAGACTTTCAAAGAATGAAACATCAACAAGACAAAGCTACAAGTCATACTTCGAAAACTACTTCTGCATTCCTTGAAAAAATGAAGACTAATACAGGTATTGCATATATACCTTTTCAACATATTCCTGTGAAGTCCCCTGACATTTGACCTATGAACTATTGTGCCTTTGGTCTGTTAAAAAGAACTCTTTCTAAACGCAAACCCACCATGATGGATGGACTCTGGAAAGTAGTGGAAGAGGAATGGAAAGCAATACCCCTGGAAATTTTACGAAAAGCTCTTATATCATGGAAATCACGATGCAGATTTATAGTCCAGAAAAAAGCTATCAGATCGAACATTTAAAAAAGTAGTCTTTACATTTTAAACATTAATTAAACGGCCCAAAAATCGTTCTTTAAATGTGTTAATACCCTCTGTAGATACATTTAAAAGTAGAATGTTTGATTTTTCTTCTTCCTCAAACATATCGTATTTAATAACTTTAAAAAACTGTTGTTTTCATGGTTGTTTTATCTATATTCTCAGTTTACAGTTTAAAAAATATATATAAATAAATACATTTATCTATATTATCAGTTTATCTTATGAATCATTTTTATCATTATTTTTCCAAAATGAAGAATTAAAATAGCATTATTAGAGCTTTGAAATAACATATAACTTACATAAAAATTTAAATAAATATTGATAAGAAATATGCCTTCGAATTTAACGGCAAGCAAAATTATTATTAAATAGAATTATTTGTTTACTCTTTATTTTTAATTGCGTATGATTTTTTAACGTTTATCCATTCGAAAATTCTATCTATCGTATTTCATTATCACATTGTTGATTAGCTCAATTATTTCACAAGATTTATTTTATGAAATCAAACTTTTTTATAAAATGAGTCTGATGATATAATGTGTTTTATTTTGGTTTCATTAAAAGTATAAACTACAAACATAACAAACTAAAACAAATTGCATTTGCCAGTGTGATTCAGAGTGCTTGGTAGAGTTGTTAAGTCAAGACAAACTTTTGAAACTGTTCCATAAGATTTATTTATTTCAAAATAACTATTATTCTCTATATCTGAATGGATATTACTTCTGATAATAGAAATTACTTTTCTCTCTACTGAAATGCTCCCATAGTAAGTAAGGCTTCAAACTAAATCACTCAGTATACTGCGATATAATTTTAAAATGTTTCATAAATTAATTCTACAGCTTACAACCACTCTGTTTACAATTATTGCAGTCTGCGCTTAAAGCTAATTTAATGCCCATTGTATAATTGTTCAATTTCTATAAGCCTGTCTGTCTAATTCATTATTTCCTATTCATCATTGAATATGTAATGAATGTTAAGCAATAAATTATTATAGAAATCATTCTTTTTATTTCTAAATATAAATTAACATTGGATAACTGTGCCTTATTTTTTAATTAAAAATATAAAAATATTTTTACTGCATGAAAATATTTTAAACAATTCATTTTATGTTTAATAATTCTATTTAATAGCATAGCCAACGTGTTTTTATTATTCTTTAAAAGTCAGCATTTATTTTTTTGTTTTAAGGAAAGTTCAATTTGTTTTATTACTGTCGATTAAAGTTTCCATTTTATAATTATTATTAATGTGACATCAAAATCTATTTTCAAATACTTACGTATTTTCAAAATTCAATCGGTTTTTTAAAAATACCAATTTTAACAAGAGTGGTAGTTTAATTTTAATTGGAAGAACAATGATAATTATTTCAAATAAATTAGAATTAAAAAGAATTGATGAAATGAGAAAAAAGCGCCATACTGACTTGAAAACGTTTCTATATTTTAAATAAATCAGTGAGTCATAATTGGATCCTAATTTAATGAAAATATTTTTTATGCTTTTCTATGAGACTTAAGCACGGAAACATAACAATACTTTTTATTCTATTCAATACCAGTTTGTCTAGTGGGAGAGAATGAAACAGAACATAACAAAACAAGTGAAAATAAAGTAACAGGAAGTAAACTTGGTGTTTTAACGTTGGGAAAAGTACTGAAGGTCATATTTGCAATTGATGGTTCTTTTTTTATACTTAGTCTTTTGAAAATGCGCCACTCCGGTTTCATAAGTTGTATAATCTTCTATTTGATGCTCTTCTTAAAGTGAATGAATCAGATCAGATAAAAAATTCAAAGCAGACAAAGAAAGTATCAAATAATAAAATGGATACAGATATATATGTTACATTCATATTAGAATTGAAGAAGATCAAACAAAAATACGTTTTTTATGCAAAAAAGATAACGTTGAATGGTATCAAAAGTTTTCCATGGCCTAAAAATTCTTTGAATTCAAAAAAATACCTTGTGTCTTTCTAGTTTTTTACATATTAGTGATAAAAATAAAAGGTAATAAGGAATCTAATATTAAATAGCTATAATTAGAAGAATTTAAAGACAAAACAAACTTAATATCTAATGTATTCAATAAAACATTATGCTAAATTTATATACATATTGAAGAATCTAAGACTATTGTAATTAAGCATATTAGTTAAAAAAAATTATTTGGTGATTATGATTACAGACTGTGAGAAAGTCCTATGGAGATATATTTAAGGTACAATACTGTCGCTTTTGTAAAAATGTATTTAAGAGAAGAAGAAAATGGAAAAGTATTATAAAACTTTAGTAGTAATATACATATTAAAATGATTTAGAAAAAGTTAAATTATTAGCGGAAATGTAACTGGTACAGTTTAGTGTAAGATTTATGGCATGTAATGGCAGAGCAAATACTTGAGATGCTGGTTCGTTATCTGTGAATAATATTTCAAATTTGAGAGTTGTTTTACTTAAGGATATACCCATTTCAAAAAATTGTTTTAAAAATAATAATATTGTAAAAAAGAAAGTATAGCAATCTAATTTTTTTTAAAAAAAGAGAGAAATATTGGATATATTTAAAGATTTTAGTTTTGTAATAATAACAGAAATTACAAATTTCCACATTTCAAAATGGAAGCCGCATTTAATTCTGCATTAAAGAGAACCCTTATCTTCTCATTTTAAAACTTACATTTTATAATCTATAATGACATTTTTATTTAATTTTGTTAACAATCAAGATTATTCAAAAGATAACTTGTTATTATTTGTTGAGAAAATATGAAAAATAACTTTTAAATTTTAAATTGTTGAGAATTGTTGAATTATTGAGAAAATATGAATAACAGATTCTCTAATGAATTTTATTTGATGCATGCTGAAGAACTAAACCAATTTTTTGTAAAATGTGCTTACAATTTTTTTATGAAATTGTCTAAGGAATTTATATTAGACTAATATTATGCAGTTGATCATTATGAACCAGATTGCTAAATCATATTAATTAAAATCAATTAAATATATACTTTATATGATCGTATTGTTAAATTAATTAATTAAATGATCAATCAAGATCACGAAATATTTTATTTAAATATAGAAGATTAAAGATTCACAGAATCGCGAGTTTTCAAATTTCAATTCTTCCTTGCGTTAAATATTTTCTATTATCTGTGGATATGAGCTGTCATATATTTCGGATTCCTTTCCAGTATTGTATTTCATCATTATTTGACAAAAACGTAACCTTCATTTATCAATAAACACAAAAATTTAAACCAAGAACACTTATCAAAATAATATATACTCTTTATTAACTTTGGAAAAATCATTTAAATCAAAAGTTTTATCCTTGAAAGTATGAAACAGATTTAACTACAGATCAGTAATTTAATTGAATACCACATTAAAATTTTAAGCTTCAGATTAAACTTTTAAGCAATTTTATTGCAGTTCAATATAGATAATTTTCATTTATAAGCATTAAAATTACTTGAGAAACCCGTTTATTCAATTCCATGCATTCAATATGCAGTTGAGTATATTAATATCTCAGACCAAGGTTTTCTTAACTATTTTAGATATTTAAATGCAATGAAACACTTTCAAAATTCCTAATTAAATACAGTTTTTGATCACTTGTTTAAATTATACATTTTCAAAATAAAATCCTTATTCAGAAAAATTAATCTCTAAATTATTTTGCCCCAATTATCCCAACTAATTTCATTCATGTTAACATCCAGAAAGTCATATTTTTGTGAATGAATTGTTCATTATTGTTAATGATAAAATGTTGATATACTTGAAATTAAATATTTAAGATGAAAAACAATTACCCTTTCTGAAAAAATAAGTGAGAAAAAAATTCGTGGATTATTGTTAAAATTAAAACATTAAATTATTTGAAAGCTCTTAAATGAAGTAAAATATGAAACTACTAATGATCAGAGAGCAGCTCATCCCCTAATAACTTAACAATATTCACATTTTTTTCGATAGTTTTATTTAATTATAGTAAACTTAAGGATAAGCATAATCTAGCATAATCTATTTGTGTATAGTGTAGTGACAATTATTTCTTTAAAATAATATAAAGATAATTTTATTATTTTTCACTATGCAGGTTTATAAAAATATTTAATGTAACTACTTTACATTTATACTTTATCAATGAAATTAAATGTGAAACTTAAATATTTTGAAAGTGAAGAGCAATCATCAGAGCTAAATCTGATAAAACAAATTTTAAAATAATTAATTCAGCTTAGTAACTAAGTTTTTTGTTCAAGGTATTATAAATGTTACTATGGCACTTATGATAACTTGAATGAATTTTAAGTTATTATAAAATTTTCAAACTTTCTGTCTTATTCAAATAGTTAAATTGAATCTTTTCATTTCACGAAGTTCCTGTGAAAACGCTCCTCTTTACAAAATGCTTCACTTGAAATCCTGCGCTAAGCAAAGTTCTACTCAAAATATTATTGATTGAGCAACTGAATTTACTGTTACTAAAAATACTTAGAGAAGTACACATTTATTGGAGATTGAAGGAGAGAGAGAGAACTAACTTCTTAAATCAAATTATCCACCGTTCTGTAAAGTCTTTTCGAATTTAGTTATCTTTTGCAACTCGTCAGAAAATCTAGTCATGGTTCTTTTAGCGTAAGTTTCAACGAGACATAAATTCGTTTAAGCATCTTTGGCGTCATTATAAATTAGATACACTTCGAATTTTGTATAACAACAAAAATGGTTATTTACGATAAATTTTAATTTGAAAATGCAAATTCTATGAAATCTAAGAGAAAAAATTTCAAAAATTTAAATTTTAATAAAAATAGAAAGAAATTTATTGAAGAATCATTGTTTAAAGACAAAAGTTGCTTCCCAATAAAAAGGAATCGTTATCACTGGTGTATGTTATTTTCTTCTTATTCTATCCCGTTTTAATTTACTTAATAAAATAACCTGCATATACACATTTTAATAAAAATAGAAAGAAATTTATTGAAGAATCATTGTTTAAAGACAAAAGTTGCTTCCTAATGAAAAGGAATCGTTATCACTGGTATTAATTATTTTCTTCTTATTCTATCACTATCCCGTTTTAATTTACTTAATAAAATAACCGGCATATACACATTTTAACCAATAAAAATTCTTTAATAATTATTTATTCTTTTTTTATGTCTGATATGCAAGACTATTTGTTTAAATGTACAAAAAATTTACATTCCTTTAAGGATATTTTCTCAAAGCTTATAATGAGCCTCATATAGAATGTCTTTTTGGGACATTCAAATCTCTTCCAAAAATTACCGATGTAATCTAGAAAATAGCCAGTATCTAAGACATAACAATAACATTACATCTAAATATGGTCATTTTCCTCTTCACTGAAGTGTAACTGCCCCCTACACTTATTTTCTCCAGTTTTTTTTCTCTAGCTCCTAAAATATTGTTTTAAATCTAACCACGCAGTTTTGTTCTAATATAGAAAGCATATATAACATTTCTTGATTCAATTACTTGTAACTAAATTGGTTAAAATTCTCTCACAATGTGCTTGATAATTTCAGTAGCAATTGAAAATGTACCATACAAGAAGATAAAATAATCTTATATAGACATCTACCTCGAACTCTCCTTAAAATATTTACTTTTTATTATCTGAAGAATATCTTTTGTTATTTCTGCTTTTCTGAAAATAGTTTTTTTCCTCTCTTTTTTCTCGATTAATCCTGCGGACATTAATGTGCTGTGACGCCTGTCGCGTTTAATAGATTTCGCTTTCTTTATTTTTTTTCTTCTTTGATAAATCTGGTACCTTACAAAACAATGCAAGAAAGCTCTCTTTCGTGATATTAAATAACATCCGATATTTCAGAGGACATTTTACTGTAAAGTGATGATGCAATTTTCACTGGTGTAATAAAGACAGTAAATAAATGCTTAAACTTGAATTACTTTTACATTAAAACAATATTATAATTTCAGCGGGTTTTCGAAGGATTACGATTACACTTCTAAGTTAACATAAATTTTCATTTTTATTAGTTTTCTTCTTTCATCAAAATATTCAATACTATTTTATTATTCATAAATAAAATATCTGATCAAGACAGTTGATTAATAATTTGCATATTTCCAAAAATCTTCTATTGAATAAAAATTATGCATTGATCCTATCATGTCTATAATGAATATTTTAAATATTTTATAGACTAGCATCAAATTATACGAAATAATTTTAATTTTATTAATCCGCATTTATATCAATCATCATACATTTCACTGTTTTGTAGTTGTTCAAAACCAAAAAAAAATTTAAAATATTCATTTGTTTTAAAGAAAAAACTGAATAAGCTAAAAAAATTTTTATATTTTTTCTCTCACTAAATCAATTGTTTTGAACCACTTGCAGAAAATCATTAAAGTTTTGCAAGTACCTTTCATTTATTTTAAGGATTTGTGAACAAATTTGTTCCTGGAATATAAGTTTTAATTAAACTATAATCAAACAATTTAATGCTTCATAAATCTAGACTGTAAAAATATGATAATGAATTGAACCCTTGATGTTCTGCTACTGTAAACACAACTTTTAGTTTAAACTTGAGGATATACCATTCAATAATTTTAGGCCATTGTTTGCTAAAGAAGTCTGTGTGTGTGTCTTGAACTCCCATGACCTTATTAATCATGCTACCAATATTAATTAAAATATTAAATTATGTTGCCATCAACAATGTTGTCTTTTAATGGGTCATGATTTTTTATCCCTTATTAAATGAAGTACGGTGCAGCAAGTCAGCCCATAATTAAAAATGATTGGTAAAACCTCGGTAGAGGAATACATCAAAACCTGTATTTACTTCGAATATGCAAAGATATTTCAATTCGCATATTTTAATATTTCAGATATACTCTTGAGTTTATCCATATATTATGCAGAATAATTCTACATATTTAATCGCAATTAATGGTAACATTCCTGTTAAAATTTTGAAATACTTTTAATTTATATAATTCTATCATTTATATGATTTTTAGAGTTTTTTTAATTCTGTTTTGCGTAACACTTGATAACAACTATATTTAATGTACTTATTGTTAGCCTTGAAACACTTCATAGTAATATGTATTCGTTTCATAAAATATATTCAATTATTAATCATTTAAATAATATTGATCAATCAAATATTTGATTGACTAAGCTCTTCTCAAATGTGCACTATATTCAGTTCACATTAATTTCTAAATATTCCTATGTTTCTTTACTGCTGCGAGCTAATTGCTAATTTAAATTCCCATTTTGAAGGATTTCTAAGAAAACCTTTAGTTCTCATCCAAAATCCACAAGTCAAGTGTATAATACTAAATCATTTAAATTGTACTTAGAAAATTACGAAATCATTTAATTCCTGTAATAGACAGTTAAATTTCTCCCCTTTCGCTTATTCTAAAGTGCATATCCTTTGTTTCTTTTAAAAATAATCTTTCATTTAGCGTTTTATTCGAATAAAATAATCCGCGAAGCTTTCATAATTCCAATTCTTCCAAGCATTATGTTTTCTCCCGCGGAAAAGTGGTATGGTAATACAGGCAGATAGGTATTCTAAGCTCTTTATTCTTCAGCTAATGAGAATAAAAATTGTTTTACCAAAACATTTTAATAAATTAAAATATAAACTTTCTATGAGGAAGATGATTGTAAATATTTGGTGAGTACACTTATCTTATATTATTATTTCTTGAAAGTGGTTGTGATTTTATTTCATTCTTCGTCATCATACAGATACGTTAAATTTTACTTATCTCTTTTGTGCTTTAAAATGAAAAGAAATTATATCGTTTGTTCTTTAATAAAATTGCTTATTAATTGAAGAAAATTTAAACATTGTTACTGAAATGTATGATATAAGGTTCTCTTTATCCCAAAATAAAAAAAACGTTTATAAGTACAGATTTCAAATATTTAATTTCCTTCACCTTTATTTTAAATTCTCATTTAAAATTAATATATAAAATTTGAATAATATCACATTACTGTTTTTTAATATCTTATGAGTTGTAAATTGTGAAATATATTTCACTTCTTACTTTTTATAAAAAATTTATCTTTATTAATTCGTTTACTGATTGAAAAACTACAAAACGAAAAATTACAACTAAGTTATTCATACAAAAGAAAAAAACAACTTCACAAGGTTTTTATGAATATTGATTACAATTTTAAGATGCATATTGAGTATTAAATTTTGAGAAGTTTTTGCAAATAATAATAATTTTTTACATTTTTATGTTCTCAACTCAAACAGCTCCGAAACTTATTGCAATAAATACTTAAATTTAATTCAAAAGGCTGTTTTTTTTATACATTTAAATTACTGTATTACTCAGTTTATAACTATAATAGTATTTGTATTTTAGTTAAAAAACAACATAATAAATTAATTTTCAATGGTAACTAACATTTCATTAATTATAAGTTTTAATTTCTATTTTTTGTATTTTATCACATGCGATTAACTAACTTTAAAGTAATGAATTTGTTTTTAAAAAAATTCGAGAACTATGCAAAAAATGTATGTTAAAAATTAATTTAAATGGGACAACAGAAAAATATTTTAAAAGTAAAAAAAAATGAACTTTTTAAGCACCGTAATGCTTTAAGTACGAATTGGAGTCATTTATAGACTTTTTTGCTCTTTTGCTATTTGAATGAATTGTAATATTAGAATATATTATATAATGATATAAAATATTCTAAGGTAGTAAGTTTTACTGTGATCTAAGTAATTAAGTTCATTTTGCGTATGGATGTATTTTATTGAATTTACTTAAACTTTCGTGGTCATGAACACGACATGATAGCTTGAACCATCTACGCACATGCCAATAGCAAATAAAAAATTTCTTCCTGACTGAGAAAATCAGTAATCTGACGTTTACCCTGCGTATTATGTTTTTAGTCTATAATATATTCAGTATTATTTTAGTTTAATAATAATTTTTTTTAAATAAAGCTCCTTAAAAATAATAAAAAATTAATTGAATCGTTTTAAGAAAATATAAAAATTAAAAGGTAAAACTGTAGTAAATAATATTGTATGGGGAGGGTAATATAAGTAATATTCAAATTTTAAAACAATTTTATGTACTCGAATAATGTTACTCACTCGTCTTAATTATTAATGCACTACTTTAAATACATGGCAAGCATCTTAAAGCACATTGTTTAAGTAATCCTAATCCTCTTGAATTATATATTTCACAGTATTAGATTAAAATAATAGCTTCAACTTCATTTATTTTTAATTGCTTCCATCTTAATTTATAGAATGTTTCGATAAAGTAAACATTTTAAGTTCTTTTAAATAAATGAGATCAAAATTTATTCTATCCTCAATAACCAGTGTCTAGGAAAATTACTTTTACTTCCAAAAAGGTTAAAAATAATTTTAACAATCTGTAATAAATTTATAAAGTCATTCCGATAATTTTTCTTTTATAAATTTTAACATATCGATTTTGCATGTAATACTGTACATAATTGATTTTGTATTAACACAAAATACAAAACCATGTGTTAAAATTTGTAACAAATTTTTTTAAAGTATGTTCACGAATGTTAAAATTTGTTTCAGATTTTAAGATATTAAACATTTGTGTTAAGATTTTTATGTAATACTAACTTAAAGTAACATAACTAAAGATGTTATTGTAACAATAATGTCTGCTTGCCTTAAAACATTGATCTCTTTTGAATGAGATTAGTTAATGATAGCAAAATCAAGTATTTTAGTTATAAAATTTATTAAAAAGTAATTCGTAAATTTAATCAACATCTTTTAGAAACGTAAGAAAAACAACAATTCACAACAAATGGAAAAATGTATTCATTTATAACATATCTGACAACATGCATGGGTGATTCAATCAATATTTGTAGAATATGTTATGGATTCACTGTTTTTATTCAGTTAAATACTGTGAATAATGTTTATGCTTTTTAATCCCCGAAATATTTCATCTCAAAATTTCTTTTATTTTGATTGGTTCTTGTTATATATTGATCAAAAATTCAAAAATAGATTTACAAATTTTGATCATTTGTGTCTGTATATTGAAAATATTCGATTTATTGCATTATTCTGTTATATACTGCAATGCGATTATGACCGAAAATTTGAATGTAAAATCGCATAAGAAAGGACATTTTTGATATTCGGGTTTTGGTTGGCTGAAAATTGTTTAATCTTTACGTTTTAACATCATTGAAGGATATTCATTAACCTTTTTCCAAAATTTGAAATACTTAAAAATAAACTAACATGTATATAGGTTTTCAATTCACTGAGAATTTACATGAAATTACTTACAATATGTATTTTAATATTGTGGAACTAGTACTTTTTTGCTTTAAGAGAAAACTCTATAAAGGATTAAAAATATGGGTCCATATATGAGAATAAAGTGACTTCTTCCTGCTTTGTGTACAAAGTTAATCATGTAAATATTACGTTCTACCTTGAAAACTAAAAAATATTATTATACTAACTAAAAAATATTACTCTCTACAAGTAGTGAACTCTCTCTCTCAAAAGCAGTTTATTCTTAAACATTTTTTTATTATTTTGTAATTTTTTAAAAAGACTTGTAATGTGAAGAAAAATAACTGAAAAGTAATTTTTACGAGGAAGTCAATTCAATTAATTCTTTTTATTTAAATAGTAATTTTAACACTGAAAAATTTTAAATCTGCTATTTTATAATCTATATTTTATGAAATTACCAATCTCTTGAAAGTTTACTCATCTTAATTTAGCTCACATATTTTGATTACTAAAAAACGAATTTTATCGACATTAATGTAAGAAGACGTCAACAGTTGATTCAGGTCGAAAGTAATATCCTACTTTGTCAATTTGATTTACTGAGTTATTCAAACTATCTCATTAATGATGCATAATTACAACAATATTAGCCTCAAGATTTAAAAATAAGTTTAATTAGGAAGCAAATTTTTTTATCTGTTAATCTACTCTTCGAAAAGAGTAACTGACTCGTTTTCCTTCAGTCTTTGTGAATATGCAAAATATCAAAAAAGCTCGCGTAAAATAGATCACGTTCTTTGGTGTGAAATGATTTAAATTCGATCCTAGGCCCTGCTGAACAATAAACGATGGAAGTTTTATTTTTGATTTCTATATAGAATATGTATTTGGGAATTTGTAGGATTCCCCTTCTTGTGACAAGGGAATAAAACTCATTTAACCACGAATATTATCCCTATGAGTCAATGTGTTGTAAATGTTCATAAAGATTCGTAACAACTGTTAGCCGTCCTCAAAGCTGCATCTGAGACAATCCTGAATTTAAATAAATCACATGTGTGTTCCAGTTTTCCAATATTCATACTAATTTTTTTTATTTCTTGATGAGGATCAGGAATCATATTTATGTTATGTGAATGTCATTAATAATTACATTTATAACCTGAATATGCCTGAATATCTCATTTTAATCAACAAGCAAACAATTTTATCTGTTAATCTACTCTTCGAAAAGAGTAATTGACTCTTTTACTTTAATCTTTCAGGCTTTGTGAATATGGAAAATATCAAAAAAGCTAACGGAAAAATATTAATAAAATCACGTTCTTTGGTGTGAAATGATTCAGATTCAATCCTAGGCCCTGCTGAACAATAAACGAGTTTTATTTTTGTTTTCTATATAGAATATGTGCTTGGGAATTTGTAGGAATCCTATTCTTGTGACAAAGGAATAAAACTCATTTAACCACGAATATTATCCCTAATGAGTCAATTTGTTGTAAATGTTCATAAAGCTTCGTAACAGCTGTTAGCAGTCCGCAAAACTGCATCTGAGACAATCCTGAATTTTAATAAATCACATGTTCCAGTTTTCCATTATTCACACTAAATTTTTTCATTTCTTGATGAGGATCAGGAATCATATTCAGGTTATGTGAATGTCATTAATAATTACATATTTATTTTGATTTTCTTTACACCATTATTTTTGCAATTGCATGCGTTTTATTAAGCCAGTACGTTGTGAATTTTCATAAAGCTTTTTTAAAAGCTATTAACTTCCTCTCAAACCTGCATTAGAAAAAATTCTGTATTTAATTTAAATAAATCACGTGTTCTGGTTTTCAAATATTTTTACTAATTTTTATTATTTCTTGATGAGGAACAGGAATCATTTGTTTGACATATGCTTAGAAAAGGAATTAATATCATTATTAATAATTTTATATTTTTTCTAATATTTTTCTCTCTGTTGATTTTCTCATTATTTTGCTATAAAACTATAAATTGCTCTTTAGTGTCTGTGCTTTGTTCTTTGAAAACAAATACATTTTGTAAAACTTTATAAGCATGCATAACAAAGCTTGATGTTGAATTTTTACTCAGTGAGACTACAATTTTCCATTTATTTTAAAAATATTTTTAATTCAAGAATTTATAAAATTAAAATCACAGACTGTTAAAGAATAAATCGAAATAAACACATAAAAAATATAGAAAATCGAAAAATTAATTATTTTCTGATTTATTTTTCAAACATAATTCCTTTTCTCTTCTCAATTTTTTCGACTCCAAACTAGTTTAAAAAACAATTTAATTTAAAAAAAACGATCAGATAAAAAATATACAAAATTTATTGACTATACTGAGTGATTCTTTGACATTTTGCTCCATGTCTTCACACTTTCTCCTTTTTTTTTTCATTTTTAGTTTCGCATCATGATTTTAAGAAAATTGATCGCAGATTTATATTTTTCAACCCTACTACTTTCTTCCACTTTTTCCATTCGCGTTTTTTTCTTACTCATCACAAATTCCTTTGAGAATGTTTTTTGACTTCTTCTAAAATCGCTTGAATAAATTTAGAATTTGTACTTGCGTTTCTCGAGATCACTGTGAAAACAAAGAACGTAAAAATTCTAAATATTTCCCTTTCATTCAGCGTGAAATTAAACATTCCACTTTTGGTGCAAATATTTACTCTATGTAAATTTCTCTGATTTTACTAAGAAAGTTATTTTAATATATTTTCTTGCTTTAAAAAAAGGACTTACAACAATGGAGATCTGTCTTCCTATTTCATATAATTCTTTTTTTTTAAAAAAAATAACGATATTTACTTTTTCACTGTGCTATTTTTAGTTAAGAAAAGAGGTTAATCTCGAACTCGATTGAACTAATTAGTTATGTTATCAATTTCAATTAAAATTTTATAAGTGAACTATATTGCCCTCAGTAATGTTATCTCTTAATGTGGATCGAGAATAGATTTTAATACCATAACCCCAATCTCTACCAAACGAAGTATCGTGCACTAAATCAACTCATATACAAAAATAGATAGGTAAAAACTCTGTTGATAAATATACCAAAACTTATATTTACTTCAAATATGCAAAGTTTTTTCACCTCATGTTCACACGATGCTTCAGACAGATATTCATACACACATCATGAAAAATGTGTATACTTTTACTGAAGAATCTAATGTTTTCTTATTCATATTAAATTTCATTTCTAAGTGATTTTTAAAAATGTTTTGGAGTTTTCTTTGTTTTGGTATGACGTATAAAAAATAGCTAATGTATGTTCTGCTACTGATTGCATAACATTAATTTAATGTTTGTCTTTTAAGTTTATAACTAGGTGAAATCCCCAAAATCTAGGAATTCGTTTTCTCCTGGGAGAATTTAAATTAAGTTAGCATGCGGTAAGTCAGGTGTACGTTAGAAATTCATTGAGCCAGTTGTAAAATGATTTAAATAGAACGCAGCGCGCTTGCGAAGCGAGTGCATTCAACAAATATATAATAAACATAAGTTCTTTAAATGATAAAAATATCAATGAAATAAAAGTCTCTGCTCATTTTCTTAAAACTCTTAATTCACATTTTGAATAATTTACAAATTTGATTAAAAGGCATAGTATTTTAAAAGTCAGTAGCTTTAATACGTGTACGGCGAAGAAAGTCTTTTACATTCTTTATTCTTTTTAAAAAGAAAACATAAGCAAATATATGGAGTCCTGTAAAAAAATAAACAAGAATTAATAAAATTTGATATATATATATATATATATATATATATATATATATATATATATATGTTAAGTAAATATGAAAAAAATGAAAAGTTTTACGAAAAATTTATTACCAAAGCATTTTTTTTTATCTCCGCAGTATTAATAAAAATAAATCATCCTACGGGAGAGAGATTGTTATTGGATAGGTATATTTTTATTGTGCGAGTAAATTATTAAGAATCGGGATTAATGTAAGGGCAGAATAAGCAACTCATTATAATCTATTCCAAAAGAAAACAATTTTCTCCCATTATCTCCTATCTATCTTAATAAAAAATGTAAGATCGTGTCATAAAGCGATCAATAGATCCTCGACCGGTCGTAAGGCATTTTCTTCTGGAGTGATGCTTCCTGAAATGATAAGTGTTAACGGTTAACTAGTAGCTATGTTTCTGAAGTTCTGTGTTTAAAATAAATATGAGGTACACTTCATTTTTTGATGAAGGAAACATCTAATGTGCTCAAGAGGTAATTCGTAAGCATTTGAATACAATTCATGAATCTTAACAAATCATTACAAATCCTTTTCACCACTGATTTTTGTTACTTATTAAAATGCTTAAAGATTTCTTAAGATATTAAATGATACTATTGTCTAAGTGGAGAAGGCAATAAATAAAAAACAAAATTTCTATTTACAAATAAAAGTAATTTGTATTTTAAGTAAAATAAGTAAGCTCATAAATAAAAGATTTTCAAAGAAACTAATAAACCTAGTTAAGTAGCATAAAGTGAACAACATACATTCTTTACTTTAAAAAAGCTTTAGACACACGCTGATAAGCAAACTAGAAAACTGAAACTCCTTTCTAACGAACAGTGAGTAAATTACGTGTACATTTCCAAAAAAGAATTATACTCAAAAATATATATAACTATTGGCTATGTTTCCATTTGAAAGCAAATTTTCATAAATGTTTATACTTAAATTTCATTTTTATTTATCTTTTAAATGTAAATAAATATTTGTGCTTTAAATTTTCCCATCGTCAGTTCCAGTAATATATTAAACTTACTCTAGTACCAAAATCAAAGATATAATTTGTTAGTTTTATGCATGCAATACTTTTCAAATTATTTATTTTAAATAAGAGGACACTATTTCCTTCAATTAAAATAATTTTTGAAAAGCAAAACATTTTTTTTACTTTAACTTTATTTTTAAATAATTTTTGAATTCTCAATTTTTCAAGCAAAATCTTGTAATTTTCTTAAAGAAAGAATCAAACTTGAGGTACTTTACTGTATCTCAAACTACTTATTGTAAGGCCAAAATTTATAATTTTTTCAATTAATAATTATTTTAAGAAATTTAAAAATGAAATGATCAAAATATTTCAATTTACCGTGCAGTCAACAACAATAATTATATTTTATCTTATCAGTTGATCTTTCCTCATTTTCAATATGCGAGCGTGTTTCATCACTATAGATAAATAAAAAAATTTATTATATTTTACTTATATAATTGTTTGAAGTATTCTTGACATTTGCAGTTTAAACTATGCTTGAAACATCCATAAAATAAAAAATAAATCCCTGTTTTGTGATCCGATTTAAAAATAATTTCTTTTTAACGTTATTTCCAAAAAATAAATCATCAGAACTTTGAAATGAAAATTACTAATGTCCAACAATGGCCACATCCTTAGTCTTCATAAAGATTTAAAAATGAATATAAAGAAAATCAGACTAGCTAAGCAAATTGTGGATTTTTTTCATGTCTAGAGGATGCGACAATCGATCTCACCATCTGTCTTTCTTTTTACTTTCTACTTACGGAAGAAGAGAGTCAAGACTCTGAAGGGCAGACAGAGTGAGTTCTTCTTTCTTCTTGATCTTTTATACTAAACCTCTTTTAAGCATCTTGCACCTGATTTCTCTAAAGAGAAAATATATTACTTATGAGCACGAGAGGAAAAATTTCCCCTATTTGCGTACATTAGTGGCGCCACTTAAGCAACGCTGGAAAATTACTGCAACACACATTTTGACAATCGCTTTTTTCAGTCGCCAAACAAGGAACTATATTTTTTTTCCATCATGAAAGACATAAGCTGTTATTCTGAAAAATAACATTAAAAGGGATATTTTTTAATATCTTTTGTAAGATTGGGAACAAAGATTAAAAACTGCTGACTTTGATTTCTTACACATAATGCAAAATGTGTATGTTTGTTACTTTACTTTGTTTTGCATATTAACTTTAAATGAGAAAAGGAATTGTTCTCATATAAAAGCTAAGCATTTCATGTTAATTTATTAAACACTATATATATAAACATGCTTTAAGCATTCTATATAAACCTTCAATTGCTTAAGAACTGAAACGCTTTGTGTGTATTTTTTGAAAATTTCCATTGAAAGGATTTGGTAATAATTTAGTTAAGAATAGCTTTAAGTAAGATGTTTCATGCTACAAATGTGTGCTTGTAAGATTCTCTTCCAGTAATTAAAATGTACAAAAATTAACTTGATGAATTATCCATAGGGAACAATTTTTAACAAATGTCTACATTTAGAATTGTTTACCATATAAGTATGAATTTTTTCTATGCTATTTATTTTGTAGTTGAAAAAATTGCCTCACTGTTAGAGAATACTACTTCCTAATGAAATAGAAAGGTTTCCCATTATTCCACAACTTTGACAGATATTTCATCCTTTAAGGCTTCCAGCCGGATTAAGACTGTCTTTCTTAAGAAGGTTTATTGTTACTAAAATAGTATCATAAGCTTTTCTTAAGATTCCAATTGATTTCACGACTTATATAAAGCTCACTACGTGGAATTCTATTTATACTGCTGCTTTAATCATCTTTTTGTTTCCCAGAAAAAAATATTTCATGAACAACCAAAAACCATTTTGTGTGTGTGAAAATTTTAAATTAGACTTTCCTTTCAGAAGTTTTAAATCAATGTTACCTGTCGTTAAAATTTTTATGACTAAGTTATGTTCTAAATATTTCCAATAAAAATATTTTTTATAAAATTAGTAAAAATGTATGAAATAATAATGAGGATTTCATAAATATGAATTTTACTATTCAATGTAATTAATATTAAAATAAATAAAGAGGTACCAAAATAAATGTAAACTTAGATGGTGAATATGTAATCTTATTCAAATAGTGAAGTGCTCAAAATATGTTTCTCGTCGTAATTTATATCTATATTTTACTTTTTCTGGGAGTTACTTTAATTGCCTAATATATATATATATATATATATATATATATATATATATATATATATATATATATATATATATATATATATATATATATATATATATATATATATATATATATATATAATACTTTAAGAGTCGATTGTAGAAGGTGTTTTGTGATACATATTTTACAGGATTTTTATTAATACTTAATTAAGTATTACAATAGGGGAACCTCGTTCAACTAGCATACGGTCATCTCATTAAAATTGAACAGAATTGTCTCATCCATTTTTCAATGACTCAACTTAGCTTAATGTAAAACCAAATTCAAAGTAGGTCCCAAGCCATTTTCCTGCTATAGTTAAATAATGGAAGAAGGGTGTTACTTTCAAGATTTTTTGCTTACGCATCATTCTGATGAGAAAAATTTTGGGATATTTCCAGGTTTATTCCTTTGTGACATGTGAATAAGTTCAATGATCTATGAAAAGCCCTAATAACTTTAATGATCATTCATTACTACCTTCCAATATTTAACAATAGCAGGAATAACCCTACTAAGTTCAATAATCTATAAAAAGTTCTAAAAGCATTGCACGATACTCGTTAAAAAAATTTACTGTAACTTTACTCTGTTAAGCAATTCACAACATAGTGTTATTCGACAGAGGTAGAAACAACGAATTATGCTCAGTAATAACTCCGAAGAATTGAACTCAATTGCTAAACAGTGTCTAAAATTATAAATGCGTTCTGAAACAATTCACTACAAAAAGGTTTGTGGTAAAACCAATGCTAATAACGAATGGTGTTTTAAAATTGGTACACACATGCCATTGTTCAACAGTGACTGGATGCATTCATTTAGAAAGACAGAAAATTAATCACTCTTTCATGATTAACAGTTAAGAATTTTCATCTAAATTATTTACATTTTTCTCCAAAAAATTACATTTATTTTTTCCTAGTGTATAATCTCATTAATTATTGAAATATTTTCACATATGGTTATTTTTTGTCTTAAATGTGCTTAATTGAAAGTTTTTTGGGATATACTGTCACACGAAAGTCTTTATTGGCGTGAACTGAATATAATTTGACAAAAGCTTAATAAGATTTTTCGCTATGAGTATTTATAAAATAAAGTAATTTGCATATCTCATATGCAAAACAAATGTAGAAAATTATAATATTTGGCAATTTATTGTTATTTTAACATAAGAAAATTTTCAAAGAACTATCTTATGATTTAGAATAATTCTAGATTTTTCCATTAATATATCAGAAATAAATTATCTGTATAAAATAAACCTGATATAAATAAAAGCACTTAAAAATATTATTTTCTCAATAAGGTAAAATTTTAAATATTACAGATCAAATTTAATCTGAATTTAATTATGAAATTCAGTTTTCAAAGTATGATTTTTAAACTGAAATAATTTGAAAATATAAAACCACATTTCAAGATTTCAATAATATAAAATAGACTTCAAATATTAAACTCGCGCTTTTGAATTTCTTAAATCTTTTTAAAATTAGAATTTCTCTCCATATTCCAAACAATTTTATTGATGAGTTATTCTTGACAAAGATATGATTTGCGTACATTCTTTACTTGTTAAAAATTTGACTTTCTAAGATTCAATTGAACAAGTATTTACTCCTGTTTCTCTTGAGCTTCACATACACTAGTTCTTAAAATTAAGAGAAGTTTTAGACTTATTTGCTATTTCCAGTTATACTGGATAGATCTTAATGAAATATGATTTGAAAATAGGTTTATATAATGTAAAAATACATTTAAAACAACTATACACACATATTATCGTGCATAACATGCAATAAAGTCAGAAGATATGAATCAATGGTTATACGAAATCGAGCAAAATATAGGAAGCAGTGTCTTTCTTAGAGATATACAGGCTTCAAAATGTAATTTCATATTGTATATATGGTAGCTAGAGAGATTTTGTGATAATTAATTCCACGCGTTCAACAACGCTATTAAGTTCTGGATGGTTCTTAGGGTTAGAGATTATGATTAATAATTGCCCTCTCTGGACTGTTTGGCATGACCTTTAGAGCTGAAATCTAGAAATCTGGCAAGCCAGTACATATGGTGAATATCTTTACTTTTTAGGAAATCTTTGAGCAAATGAATACTATATGTATGAGGACTGTCTGTTAAAAAGAAGCCATAGTCAATATTATTCTTAAAAAGGCAAACATTTGTTTCAAAGTTTCATTCCTAAACCTCATGCCAGTGATATGTCTTTTTCAAAGACTCAGAGGGGTGTGCAGACATTTAAATTCATACCTACGTCGGCCATCTAATCTAAGAAAAACAAATATCTTTAAGAGTGATTTTTATCTAATTAATATCTATAAAAAATACAAAGGTGAAATAAACAGAATTTAACTGCATTTAGTTTTATTTTCAATTTTATTTAACTTCTGAATGAATACATACACTGTTTTTTTAACTGCATTACTATGTTTCCAACTAAGTGACAAAATACTATAGAAGTTCAATTAAAATTGTGATAATTGAATTATGTCTTTTATTCATACTTAAATGTGTCTCTTGAATACTTTAAAATACTAGATTTTTCAGCATTTGTTTATGAAAAAATTCAGTATTAATAAATTTCAATTATTATCGTGAATAATAGTTAAAAAATAAAATTTCATTGATGTAAGAAAGTATTAAGTTATTTACATTATAATCTTTTTTTAATTTTTTTAAATATATTGCGTAAACATTTAATGCTAAAAACTTCTCATTAGCTTTGTAAATTACTTAATTAGCTAATGCAAAAATACAATATTAATAGTTAAAATTTTCTAACTTAAGTATTAACTAATCATAGAACTTATGATGCAAGTAACATAGCACACGTTACTTGACGTTCAACAAGTCTTGAACTTTAACTGGTAAATACTAAGTTAATCCTTTGTCGTCATCGAATAATGACTCAATTACGTAATTCGTTTCCCATGCCAAAATTTGTTAATGATGTGTCAAAGACCCCATTTAATTCAAGGAACTACTTGACAAATTTTAGCTTGCGCAGATTCGTTCTGATTAAGGAGATAAAAAAATAGAGTTAGGGAAACGTTTTGAAGGATAAAAGAAAAGACATCTCTCTCTTACGCAAGAAATACACAAAAGAATTAGAATCAATTTTAAATTACCAGATAAAATACATATAGGATTATCGATTTTGCGACTACCCGTCCCAAATGTAAAAAAATCAAAGCATTTATTAAGAGTTAAGGTATTTATTAATTAATAAAATATGTTCGTATTTGTAAGCTAATATGAACAAACTTTTGTCCTTAAAAAGTAAGAAAATGATTGTGACTTGTTGATAATAATTAAGCTATTTTATATTTACACAATTTTAGATTATAAAAACTGATTTTAATGTATCTGCAAAATTTCTCATCTAAAATTCATACATTCAAAAAGTGTAATCTGTAAAAAATGTTTATCATGTTTATGTAATAAAAATTAATTCTTTAACGTTTATTATTCGTATTTAATAAATTTTCGTTCAGTTATGGCTTATTAAACAAAGATGTATGTAAAGGAAAAAAAATTGATATTAATTAGTCTCTTTTCCTTACAAAAAATTTATATGTTTTGAGAAATAAAATAAATAAATGGGACAGTTTTACTTCGTTTGCTTACCCTTCGAAAGCAATTTTTGTTTTTGTAACACATTGTTTAAATCTTCGATAGAGAAGGCGCCAGTTCAGAATGCTGGGTCTTTCAGTTTTTTTGATTTCCTTATATGCGCGTTGTTTGCTCATCTGCGAAAATTGTGTTAAATTTAGTGACTCACATTAGGCTACATTTCTTTATCGAAAATAAACGTCTCTGATTTCTATTATGATTTCCTATCGGATGTTAAAGAAGTAAGTGCGCCTTTTTGCTTTCTCTGAATTCTGTGTTAAATCTTTATACTTTACATAGGTGTATGTAATAGAGATTAGATAATAAGAATATTTTACATAGCTATAAATTTTAAGAAATGTTATAAAATACTGAGTGTACATTAGATATTACGAATGAATTAACATTCATCAAATTAATTAATTAATAATGGTATTTAAAAGGATTGAAATGTTTGATTTTCTCATATATATATATATATATATATGTGTGTGTGTGTGTGTGTGTGTGTGTGTGTGTGTGTGTGTGTGTGTGTGTGTGTGTGTGTGTGTGTGTGTGTGTGTGTGTGTGTGTGTGTGTGTGTGTGTGTGTGTGTGTGTGTGTGTGTGTGTGTGTGTGTGTGTGTGTGTGTGTGTGTGTGTGTCGAAATAAAAACTGAATTATAAATAAGAAAATAATTGAATTAATAAAACATGTTATTTATAAAAGAATTTTTTTATATTTACTAGTTAATGGAGCAAAACTATCATATTGTGAATATCAATCAAAATATCAATAAAGATATATTATTATAAATAAAAGTGTATCGATATAAATTTTTATTGCAGTAAGACATTTTTATTTATTTCAATGACAATAATACAAATTTCAATGAAAGTTGATGTACATTTTATTTCAGAAATGAGTAGGCTATAAAATAAATCTAAACAGTTTAAATAATAAATATATATATAAACATCTCTATAGTTACTTTTATTGATTTTAACACAAAACTTCTACAAATTTTATTTTCTATTTTCGACATTTTTCAAAACATTAACATTATATTTTAAGTGCTATATGAAAGATGTATATGTGAGTAGAAAAAATATGTACATATTGATATCACAGAGATGATGCAGAAAATTTGATATTGCTTATTTCTAAGACCAGAATGCGAAATGAAAAAAAAAACTGATGATTTTGTATTTATATTATAAAAATTGTAGTAGCACTAAAAACTATTTTAGAGTATACTGAAATTATCATTTAAATATACAAAAGAAGGCAAAATAAAAGAACAAATTAATGAACAAATTAAATTTGAAAATAAAGCAAACAGAAGAATCTCTTACTAAAAATTTTAACTGACATTTTAATGCTCCTTCGCATATCTATGCTATCAATAAATCCTTTGAGAATTTTCGCTCAAAATAAATATAGTATTCTATCACAAAATATTTCATTGTGAAAGCTGTTGCAAACTTTCGCTTTTTCGTCCTAACTAATTTATTTTCAACTGTGTGAATATTATACTTTAAAGATATGAACCAATAACAATCTCACAACGAAACAGATAAATTTTATGCAACTACTAACATCTGCTATTATGTTTGCTGCATTATATCAAATGTTACGACACTCTATTATAGATAGAAATTCAAACATGTTATTACCATAATCTATATCCGCGGACTGATATATTTTGCAATTTCAAACCTTCTTTTCACTATTTATTATATGAAAGACACTAGTTGTCTAGAAAGTACTGCTAATGTCAATTTCCTAATACTTCAACTAAATCATATGTCAAAAACACATCGTCTGAGAGTCGAGATTAAGCGTTTTGCAATGATACTTACAATATTGCTCTGCACTAACGCTGAAATACTTTTCTCCCTCTATTTACAGTATTCTCTCTCAAAAACAATTTTATAGATACAGTTATTATTTTTACAATCCCTTTTATTGGTAAAAACGCTTGACATTTTTCGTATTTCTGCAATTTAAAATGTATTTCTGTATATATTATGTAGCTTATATTTCATGACTGATGAAAAATAAGAAAATTAGTCTTCCATTCTCTTTCCTTCTCTCTTTCTCTTTTCTCTTTATTTTAATAAATATATTTCTTTCATTTGAAACATATTTTAATAAATATATAATTTGGTTTTTCATAAATATTGTCTGCTACTAATGACTATGTTTGAAATATTTCTTAAGTAACGATATATTCTTTCCTTTTAATTTATAATTGTTAATGATTAGCTATTGATTTTTAAATTAACCATATTGTACATTAAAGTTTCTGAATAATTTGCAGTAACAAAATTTAAAAATCCTTATTGCTTGCAAAAAATACCTCATACGAAATAGATTCACCAATATCTAAAAAAAGCTAAATATAGTCGTTATGATTGAAAAAACTTACCAAATTATTACGATTCTAAGAAAGCTTAATTTAAATATAAGAATAAATTTGAATCCATCAGTTAACAGTCTGTAGGATTCTCACTCAAATTAATATCACTTTTCATGTGTCACATTCAAAAAATCAAATAAGATAATTTTAATCATACCAAAATTCCATATCTATCAAAAACAATTTATTCTCCTTCAAGCATAGAATGCAAAACTTTTTCCAAACAACAAATTCATAAGCCATACCTACTACAAAAAGATTCTAAAATGTATTTTTAAAAGTGGGAAATAATTGTCGCAGTATGCGAAAGGGATCTTTAGTAAAAATGTTCACTCTAATTAAAGAGCAGGGATCGTTAATTTATTCCTCGCTTTCTTCAAAGCGATAAGAACTCATATTTAACAAGACAGTGTTGTATAATAAGGCCATTGGCCTACACACCCTTTTTGTTATTAATAACTCTTGGGTCTTGCGTTTCTTTGATTTTGTGCCGTTATTTCATTCTCTTGGGGGAAAGCAAAGCTATCTCCCTCTTATCTATTTGGTATAGAATGAAACGGGAGAAAATGAGACGCGTTTCCCCATGAACGAAACCTTTTCAAATAAGTGGACAATGAATTTTATTGTGCCGGGAATCTCGATGAGTGAGTAGAATTGTTCTTCAGCAAACTGCTTTTGTATGACTCAAACAAACAGAAAGAAAGGGGTATTCGCGTGTTTTTTTTTTTTTTTTGGCTTTATTATTTGATCATACATTTTGTTATAGAAATAAATCCAAGGATTTATTCCACATATGAGAAGAAATTATAGAAAGGATAGATACGAAAATAGAAAACACTGCTTGATCCAATCGAATGATAAGAGAATGTTGGAAGGCTAGCTCAGAATAGATAAGAAATATATTGTGGTAGTTAGGTTAAAAGGTCATGCTCAGAAAATTGAGGAAGACAGATTATGGATCAGTAGACATTTAAAGAAATTACTTCTTACGACAAATGCCCGTCAAAAGCTATTGATATTAATGTATAATTGAAACTTTTTCCACTCACTCAAAAAAATTCATTAGTTGACTTAAATTTTATTTATGACTAATTTGTTATACAATAAAAACTAAAAAATGTTCTCTTAGAAGATGGAATTCTGATAAATATGCAAATAATCATTAGTAACTATGACTTGCAAATTTGTTTATGTGTAGCTTAATCTTTCTCCGATTCATATAAATATAATTTTTAATAAATTTATGCATTTTTTGTTTCATTGATATGTATCTTATCTATACCTTTTTTTGAAAGTATATTTTACCTATGGCTTTTTCTTATTACTCAGAATTTTGCAACATACATTAGTTTTTAAAAATTTTTACATTTCATTTATCTATAAATCTTTTCCAATTATTTTTGCTTATAAATTTGTCTTTCTCTATATCAGCAATTCATTTCATCTGTAAAACTGTTTCTGCAATAAATCTGCGAATTGTATTTGTATGCAACTTGCCTAAATTTGAAACTTCTTTTGTCTTCCTAATTTTAAAATTGTTTGCGTCAATGAGTCAAGAATTTGCAACAGTTTTGCATCACAATAACATTCAATTATTTATCAGCATTTTTATGCTATAATAAAAATTTATTGGGTTAATTCGCTATACTAATATGATGGTAACGGATGTAAAGTCAATGAACTAATCGCGAGAATAATTTTAATTTTAAAACTTGATAAGAAGTATCTGTATTTGCAGTCTTCCTTTTAATGCGTAAGAGATAAAATTGGCTTGTATATAAATATAGACTTTTAAAAGGCTCATTCGAATATTTCTCGATAGCTTTAGTTGAAGAAAGGAACGGTTTCCAGTAAATTATATTAATAATGAAAGTTAGGTCACTAATTACAAAATTCTATTTATAAATATATGAAATAAATTTAATAAGAGATTCTTTTAAACTATTATTCATTTTATAACATAAGAATTTTAAACATTATCCATTTTAAAATCGTAGCTTTGATTCTAAGAATCAATGACAAAGAAGAGAAGTAATGCTTCAAAATTAAAACGTAAATCTTTCACACAATCTTTTAAAATCATTCTGCTATTTAATAACTAACTCTAAAGACTAATCTATGTGTCAGTTTATAGCAATAAAACTATTACTTTTATTCTCATAATAGTACAAATTAGTATACAGAATAAAATTAAGGAGTTAGCATAGCAAATTTATCCAATATATACAAATCAAAGTATTTCGTTCAAAATTGTGACATTAAATAAATTTTTCTACAAACATTTTTACTTATAATACTATTTTCATGTACAAAATCTTTAATTTTAAACGAAACGTAGACAACGCTTTCTAATATTTTTAGTTGTTTAATTAAATGATAAACAACTAATATACCACATTTCTATCTACAGAAATCGAAAAGTCTTTTCTTAATCTTGATTCTTTTAGAATTCTTCGACTGCTATCTACTTTTATAATATTAGAATTCTATCTTGATCACTTTTAGACATCGGAAGATCAAATAAAGATCATATAGCCTAATCAAAGAAAATGTAGCAAGCTTTTAGCGAGAAATTGATTCCAAGAGTCAAGATAGTGTTACTTCTAGTTAGTGTGGGAGATTTCTCTAAGGCTGTTTGGGGCTTAATACGAGAAATAAGATTATTTATTTGTTTACCATAAGAAAGCACAGAAGAAAATGTCAAAGGCTGGCGAGATGCTCTTTGTTTAACTTCTGGGATATTTATGAACGTGGCGAGGGACCCTAATTGATAATACATGAATATTATGAATGCTTCTTCCATACATTGAAGCTATATACACACGCATAGGTTACCGATATCTGATTAGCCCATTTAATAAATTTCTCAAACTTAATAACTTCAGTATAAAGCTTTAAAAATTTGAATTCATATGACAAAAATGGTAAAAAAAAATTTATTTTTATATTATATAATAAACTATGCATTATTGGACACCCAATATCCAATATTCTGAAGTAAGCCTGCAGATCATGAGCCCTTTACATCATGCGTTTGTGGCGATGAGAAATCCTACTCATTACCATTACAATGCCTTCGCACCTCACGATCGAATGTAGTACCCCCTGCAAATATTATATAAATGGGAAAGAGAAAGAGATTGCCTATTTGAAATATGGCAACTATATTTTTTCATGAGCTGTTTAATGATGCATCGTAAATATTTATCGAACAAAGTATCTGAGTTCGAACCCTATAGGAAATGCAGATTATCCTTCAGAGAAATCAAGGTTCGTATTGGAACAAAACCAAATAATTGTGATGCGGATCTGTAATCGCTGGAAATAGAAGAGAACAACGGTCCGACGAGATAGATCACACCTACGTCCTGTCTTCTCTGCACATGATGACAGACATACTGTGAGGGTGCAGGTGGCAGTGATGAATTTCTCACCCACATCATCAACATTGCGCAACAAATTCAGTCTGTTGTAAATCATTTGGTGTCCGCTCATAACATTCGATATCGCCTGCAGCTAAGTGAAATGTCCACAAAAGTCCTTCCTTCATTTACTCTTGACTTACAACTACACACATTTACGCAACCAATTGTGCTATGAACGACAGACAAAGACATTGGAATGGAATGATATTGTCTTTACTAAAAAAATCCCGCTGATGTATGCAACACTATGATGGTCAGATTCAAATCTGGAGGTAACGTGGTTAGAGAATATAAGGTGTTGTCTATGCATTGCCACATTGGTCCTGTACCCGGTATCATGTTTTGGGGGGTATTGGATTTATTTTTCGCATCCTTCTATTCTGACCATTGCCGGCACTCTGAACAACTAATGCTGCATCTCTGAGAAGTTTGAACTCGTGGTCCTTCTATTACTTCAGCGCTTACCATCACTCACATTCTGACAATATGATGCATGACCACACGTGAAATGGAATGTTCAAGAGTTCTTCTTTACCCATCAGATTGAATTGCTTCCTTGACCTTCTCTTTCTCCCAACGAAAATGGATTGCCCATGCTTGCACAACAACTGGCCCAAGAAATACTACCCACTGCTACCCCAGATAAGTGAAAATAATTGTTTCTTCTCAGTAATGAAAATAAAAATTTTAATATATTACAACAGATCTTATAGATTAATTTTTATTAGTAATTCTTAAATTAGTACAGAATAACTTTCATAACAAACGTCAATAAAATAATAAAAATAGAAGAAAGCCTAGTGATTAAATACACAAATCATGAAATATTTTTTTAACCATGTTGTTTCAGCCATCTTAATTTTGTATTGATTTCTGAGGTTTAAACAAAATTTTACTGAAAGAAATTAACTTTTACTTTAAACCCTTTTTTTATTAAAACAAAATATTCTATATACAAAATATTCAATTCAGTATTCCTCATTTTATGAATTTATTACAAATCCGCTCTATTGTAATATATATATATATATATATATATATATATATATATATATATATATATATATATATATATATATATATTATATATATATATATATATATATATATATATATATATATATATATATATATATATATATATATAATTTCTTCAAATTTTGATTTCTCAAAGGAAATTTCCTTGACAAAACCAAAAAGTAATCGGAAATTTGTTTAAGAAAAAAGTAGCATTTCCAAAATATTAATTTTCTAATCAAATCACTAATGTTAGAAGTAACTCACAAACACTACAATAAATAAGAATTCAATGAAAATGAAATATGTTTTCAGCATAATGCATTCCATTTATAAAAAAAAATAAACACTATTTGGCAAAATTTCAGGCAAATAGTGTTCTACTATTTGCCTGAAATTTGTAAAGTTAAAAATCATTACTGTATAGTTTAATCAAAGTATAAAATAAATATTGCATGTTATATAAACAATATAAAACTATTTTCTTGATATTAACTGTTTTTTCTTGTAATTATCTGCATTTGTAGATAATGCAATCATTCTTACTATCAATAAATTGAAAATAAGTTCAAGGTGACATTTTTTACATATAATATTTATGATATGATTCAAACACATTCTTTATACCATTTCATTTAATTATTGTGTTGTTTTGCACAATTATATTGGTATGTAGTTATATGTGTATTTCAGGTATAGTTAATCATTTACACTTTGTGGCATAGTTCTTTGAATATAATAGACTTAAAATAACTATAGAATTTCAAATTAGCCAGAAAATCCCACAAAATCAAACCAAGCAAACTTTGTAATAATCTAATACAATTATAAAAAAGACTGTATAACAGTATTCGTATATAGTATATACAGACTAAATCCTATGTATGCAATACAAGAAACAAACATATTTTTATTATAAAAAACTGGCGTTTTATACAATTTTCATTAATTCTTAAAATAATTACTTATAATATACATTGTAAAAAGTTTTCACTAAAAATCCCTGCATGTCCTCTAAAATTTTGAGTTAACGAAAATTTAAGTTTGTCAAATGATTCATGGCGGCATTTTTAACTTTGAGGAAGATATAATCATTTTAAAACTCATAAATTAGAAAATATTCTGCTATGTGAACATGGAATTTTAAACTAAAATGTTAATACATCTTTAACATCTCTCAGTCTAATATAATAAAAAGATTCCAAAATATTCTCATATGCTAACTTGTTTTAAAAAAGTAAATATTAAAATCAAGTTTTAAAATCAACCACATGTTTTCAATAAATTAATTTTTAAGGATTTTTTTAAATATTAGCTTCAAATTATATAAAAAGTCGATTTTAATTATTAGGTCTCAATCGAGTTGTGGGAAATGTTCATATATATTAATATTTAAAGTTAATTTGGAAAAAATGTAGCATACATGAGAAAATGCAACTGGGTTTGTTACTATTTTTCAATCATTTTAATGTCCCCTAAAGAGGTTAATATTTTTGTTTGATAAACAGTAGCGGAGAGAGAAAAACGAGCAATACAACCACGCCTAAAACTTTTCACCCAGATAGAATTTAACTTATGCCGCAGTCTATTTCCCAAAGTAAGCAAACCACTATCACAAAAAAACCTGTTTTCCTTCAATAAAAAAGTAAAGTCTAATTTATGTATATTTTATTCTATTATCTCTCACACCCTCTAATGTAATATAAATATGCTATTGTGGAAAGCGAATTTTTTATAGCCATTAACAAGAAAGGATATGGGCCATAGCAGGACCTTGAAAAGATAGAATAACCCTTGATGGAATAAATAGGACAGAGAACTGCTTTTTCATGAAATCCTTACATCATAGTGAATGTAGTTTTTATCGTGAGAATGCTGAACTTTAAGCTATTTGGTTTTCCAATAATCATAAATGAAGTGAAAGTCGCAAAATTCACATTCAGTTTTAAATTATAACTTATTAATTAATGGGAACACAATTTAGTTATTAAAATTATGTATTTAGAGGGCATATAAAAACTTAATCTCAAGTTTATTAAAATTCTATAAAAAAATTTTTTATCGATTTACTTACTAAATGAGTAACTTCTATACAAAAAGGAGAGTCAGAAAAAAACTGCACAGTAAATTATAAAAATAAAAGCTTACATCTAATATCTGCTTCCAATTATTCTTCAGAAAAATTGCAGTTGTGAAAACTACATTATTTACCCTAAAGAATTAAACTGGAAAGCAATGATTTTCCTTTAAAAAATATACTACATAAAAAATCAAAAATTAGTGTTATTTTCATTTATAAAGTTTAATTATTAAAAATTCATAGTAAAATTAAAATATTTATCCAGGAAAAGATTTATTATTAAGTTCTAATGTGAATCAATTTTAACTGTAATTTTTTAGAATTATATAATTTTAATAAAATGTTAGTGTTGGGGTCTCTTCTTCAGTAGTGTTCACTGTAGTCATTTTTTAATCAAAATTAAAAATCTCAAAAAGAAACTAATCACCATCATCTTTTACATTTAAAATAGGTATTAATTTGTTTCATTAATAGATCAATTCCAGAATATTTTGCGTTTTTTATTTCATGTTATATGCCGGACGTTTTTCTGCTGCTTCTTTGATGATTTAAATCAAATTATTGTTATCTTTATTACTAATTATAATTATCGCACTAAGGAAGAAAATTATAAAATGTTTAATAAGTTTAAAATCATAAATTTTTGAATAATTTCTATAAAAAAATTGGATGAGTTAATAAATTAAATCTTTAAAGCATTTTAATTTCATGATTTAAATCTTTCGATCCAGTATTTTTTCTTTTTAATTAGATGGCTGCATGCAATTTTAAAAATTTAAAATAATTACGCGAATAATAAAAAACGTGATATAGCTCCATTATTAAAATTCTGTATTTTATAAAAAGAAAATTCAAGATATAAAGATGGTTTATATAATTAATGTACTTTTTTAATGTTTTCAAAGGATGATATTTCATTTAATTATATGCTTGTATAATTAAAAACATTTACACAATTTGGCTTATTCTCAAAACATTCTCAATTTTCTCATCATTAAAATTATTACTTAGACTAGAACTTTTCTTTTAATTGTTTTCATAACTGAGCTCTCATTATTTTTCAGTGCAAGGGATAAGCATGCATCAAAAATATCGATATCTGAAACCTTAAGCAACAATAATGATTGAACCGTGTAGTCGTCTCATTAATTTCACTGACTTTGTCAGTGTATTCACTCTTTTTATTTCTCTGAAGTCTGTTCCTACAGATAATTCAGTTTATTCTCAACAGCATTAATTATTTTCTGAATTTAATTCCTTTTTCACATTAAAGAGGATCAATGTTCTACAGTTTTGTTCTCCAGTAAAAAAAACTAACTCAAATAAGAAATACACCGACTGTTGTATTTTATTTTTATTGATAGTTCTGTTTCTCCCATTTATTTAAAAGCAATTGACTCCTCATCTTCTTTTAACTTGTATATTTATTTATATATATATTTTAGTTATAAAATTCAATTCCCATCTGACAAATGATAAAATAGATGATATTTACTACATAAATATTTTCTTAATGCACCCAAATTTGGTAAAGTAATTTATGCAGATACAAAAATAAAATTACTTGTGTTTTTATTATTGGAGTTTAAAGACAATTCAATTAATTCTTAAAAATAATGAATTATTCAATTTCTAAAAGAACTATAAAAATAAAATGGTTTTATTAATTTAATATGCAATAATAATAATAATGATTCTTTTTTCTTACTTTTGAAGTCTAAATAAAAAACTGAAGAAATTTTAGTTATTCGAATATAAGTAACCCATTTGCCTTATTTAATTATTGCATCACTGTCGTTTATACAGTTGTAGAGTAATTATTCTTATTCATTATTTGGATAACAATGTGACCTTCAACTTTAATCTATTGATTATTTGGCAATATTCCTTATTCTATGAATTATTCCGCATTTCCCCATGGGCTTACTTTATCCATTTAATAACTGGAAATCGAGAGGAAATTAATATTATATATAAGAAAAATCTTTTGTTAAATAAAGTATTTTTTTTTAATTTAACTAAAAGTTATTTCTTAAATATATTGCTTTTGAAAGTTTCTTGGAAAAAGCTTTAACTAAGGTTAAATTTCATTTTGAGGTAATACCAATCAAATTATTCACAATTACATCATCATGATCATTTAACATCGATTGATGAAGTCTTTTGTCTACAAGAAGTTTTAGGTTACATTGAAACTATATACTATTGAAGATTGTATGTTTATTTAATCGCATATTTCGGAGAAATCATCTATTAAAAAATATTTTCCTTTTTCATATACTGAACACATATTTCTAAAAATACGCTTCTGAAAAATCGGTTTTGAGCTAAGACAAAATAAAAATTTCTTAAAAGCCTCTGTCAAGCAACTAAATAATTTCGCCCACAAATTTCATTCCATTAATATTCCTATATTACATGTTTTAAAATTTAAATTTTTTCCTTATTTTATTATTATTATTTTTTGTAAAACGATGTTTATTTTAAATGTACTTTTTTGAAAAGTATATAGGATGTATAACTTTTATAAAATAAAAAATAGAAACTACTAAAATATTATTTATCTTTATATAATTTTTTAATATTTGTCAGAGAGTTTAAATTGTTATAAATTTTTTTCTCTAAATATCTCAAAACAATATTTTGTAAGATATGTGCATTTTAGAAAAGCATACCTGTGATGTAATTTTTTTATTAATTAAATCACTTAGTTGAACAAAACGAGATTTGATGACAGCATTCGGAGAATACACACACCACTAAACTAAAGAAATAATTAATAAGCAGCATTTGAACTTGGTATGAACACTAAACCACTAAATGTTAATGAAGTCATAAAGTTTTTGTTTTAACCTTGAATTATTAATTGAACTTTGAATTTCTGTTTGGATCTTTGAGATAAATTCATACCTCATCATTTGTGATATAGTTTCTATTTCTGTAGCTTCGTAATATCTATAGAGAAACTATAAGCCTTGCTTATACCCTTGATGAATGTGGCACACAAATAATGGCATTTTTTCCTAATTTATTTGATAAACTATATCTTGCTGACTTACATTTAATGATTTAACATAATGGCTTGTATTGAGAAATCCGGTTTTGATACCATTGATTAACCACTGAGCATTCTCATTTGATTTTCAGTCATTCCTATTCTAGGCTCCATCATTTTTCCTTTATTAAAAATTTTGATCTTTTAATTCGAATGATGTGTCTCAATAAAATTTGTATTCCATCTCAAATAAAAGGCATTTAAAATATTATGTATATCATTGAGAGATGTAAAAATATTTAAATTTGATTAATCAACACTTGGTCTAAAATTTTCAAATGCACAACACCAATTTATAAACAAACCCTTGAAAAATGATGCATTGATTAATATGTTGCAAAATAATTAATTTTAAAATTATTGTTGAGAATAACAGCAAGTGTGGTCGTAAAAAGTTTGTTAATCCTGTATATTTCTTTAAATAGGCCTAAGTCAAAATTTTGCATCTAGTCTATTTTTATAATGTCTATGAAGAGATCCGTATATTTTAGTCACTAAAATTTAAAAAGTTGAAGGTTTCAAATTTTATATGGTTGGTCATGAAATCTAGTAATTTAAATAAAATTCCATGAAAAATATATTATAAAAATACATACATAATTTTATACAATATATGATACTGCATAAGTACATAATTTTACCACTATCGTACACTACCAAATGAATGATTTGTCAATTTTCCCGCTTTCGTTTTATGTCAGTGATGCATATGTTATGGATAAAATTTTATTACGATTCATTAACAGCCACTGTTTTCATAGTAAAATTAATAAATCAATATAAGAAAAGAAATTTTATTTTTATCAAACTACATCTTTAGCTTGGCATTCAATAATAATTAATAAAAAAGATGCAAAAATAAAATAAATGTTATTTTAATTTTACATTCAAAAGCTATTTCATTGAGCGTGTAACTTCCAGTTTTTATCCGAAAAATACTTACTATGTTTTTTTACTTACTACTTAATTTTCTATAAAATTGCTCGATATGCAACTATACCGAGAAAGTAAATTTTACCACGTCCTCACTAAATAAAAGACGTAATTTCTCTACTGTATCGTATACAGTTTTCTTTTTAAAAGAAAAATAAATTAAGCTCTATTTTGTTATTCGTATGTTGATCTCAAAGTTTTTCGAAAAATAAACATTTTTATCGTTATTAGATACATCCTAAAAGAGATATATTGCCTCCACATTTCAAAATCTCCTTTTATCCAGATAACAAAGTTTTGTAGTATTGTAATTTTATATTTTTTTCACTGCTTCTACTATCTTATCTGCAAACCAACACAATAACGTTTCTACACAATCGCAAAAGACTTAAGCACTTAAAAACTAAATTAAGCATTTGGCATCTGACCTTGACAGTAACCATTATTACTTTGTATAAATTGTTAATCGATTTTCACGCTTGAAGAACTTTGTGCTACCGAGATTTACCCTTCTGCTTCAATAATTTAGGGCTGTAGCGGTATGAATTAGAGCTGCACACTTTCATTTTTACGCATTCTGTAATTAATTGAAAGAAATTACACCTCCTAGACAATGGAAATAAATTTTCCATTCATTGAATGCACTTTTCCTCTAACATTATGCTCTTGAAAGCTAATTAATTCTTGTCTATTATGGAATTTAATTTCAATACTGTCAAACGTTTTATCCCACAGTAATGCTCCTGAAGGAAAACATTTTGTAAAATTATAATTAATTTTTGGAAAAGTTAATAAATAAAGCGATGGAAATAACAGCTGAGTAATAAATTAACGTGACAAGTAAAAGGGACAAATTTTGCTTCTGATTGAGTTTTCGGACAAAAAGTGCAAATTTAATATTAATCTTAGAATCTTTATTTTCTAAACTATGTATGACCTTGATGGGCACTTCATAATAATTTCTAATTAATTGTTTTCACATAAATACGAAAACAACATTTCAGTTACATTTGTTAATAAAGTGCATTGCACTATATATAATTTTAAAGTGTATATAAGTGTATAAAGTTTTGAAGAATTATAGTTTATTATACTTTATGATTAATGAAAAATGTAATGTAATGGGACTATATGCTATTTTTAGAAGACCTGCAGAGCTTCTAATAATAACAAAGTTTTCATAAAAATGGCATCAACAATTATTTATTTTTTCCTGTGTTTCAAATCAGAGCTATTTTTGTAGATTAATACATATTTTCTATAAGGATGTAAAAAATCTTCTATTATAAAATATTTGCAATTTTGCACTCATGTGTAGAAATAGCATTCCATTTTGTCTTTGAATTTTTCTAGCTAGTTTACTTGTTATACATTTATTATAATATCCTAACTTTCTTAAGCTTTTCTTTAAGGATTTTACATTTAAATGCACATGAATCAAAACTGAAACCGTTTAATTCTAGTGGGATGAAACAATTTCATGAAAAAATTACGAATCCAAAACTGGAACACCAATACTTGTTAGATAAAATAATCGTTTAATTATAAGAAATATTTCAAAACATTGTGTTGAATTTTTAAATCATTAATTTCCTTTTCAGTATATATTTTTTTCACATATTCAAGCAATATAAGTGAGTAGTATAGTTCCCTAAAACTAATCAACAAGACATATTTCAATGAAATGTAATATCTATAAGTAAAATTATTATAATCTCTTATGTCTCGCAATTTAGAAAGTTAAATACATACATATTTATTTAAACCCAGCGTCCATGTAGAATATAAAATATTGAAATTGATTTTTTTGTTCAGAGTAAAATACATTCTTTTCCCTAATAATAACAAAGGTATTGTAACTGATTGAATAAAATCATACATAATTTTTTCCTTAACAAAAGAATAAAATTTGCTTTATAAAAGCTGAAATATTTAAAGTGCTAATATTTTAGAAAAATTTTCTACTGTTTAAAGTGTTTTTCAACAAACCTGATTATTCTACTTTAAAATATTCTCAAATGTATTCGATAATTTAGCAAATATAAAAGATCTTTTTTCTTTAAAATGATGTGTTGAAAGAGACTCTTTAAATAATGAATTATAAAAAAAATATGTGAAAAATCTGTTACAATCTATTCTCTATTAAAGAACGAATATTGTAATATATTTAAAACAATTTATGAAAAAACAACGTAAATATGGCATTTGAATAAATTTTATTTCTCATATCATTGCAAAAATTTGCTCTCCACTCAATAGACTAAAAAACTTAATACCCCATTAATAAATATTAATAAGCATATATATATATATATATATATATATATACACAGTCCAGTCACATTAATGTGACCATCTGTCAAAAACCAGAATAACCACCTTTCGCAGAGTGGACTGTTGCGAGACGTGCAGGAAGAGAGTCACTTAGGTCCCTGAAGGTGTTCTCTGGGATGTTGAGCCATGCCGACTCTAATGCCGTGGCCAGCTGCGCTAGATTACGCGGTTGAGGATCCATGGCGCGAACAACTCGATCGAGATGGTCCCACATATGCTCGATTGGGCTTAAGTCAGGTGAGTTTGCTGGCCAGGGGAGGACGGTAAACTCATCCTGGTGCTCTTCGAACCACACACGTACACTGGCAGCTGTATGACACCTCGCATTGTCATGCTGGAAGATGCCAGCATCCTGAGAAAAAACAATGCGCATGTAAGGGTGGACATGGTCCGCAAGGATAGATGCGTACTTGTATTGATCCATCGTGGCTTCCACAATGATCAGTGAACCCAGAAAATGCCAGGAAAACATTCCCAAGACCATAATGCTCCCGCCTCCAGCTTGGACCGTTCCCGCAATGGTTGTAGGGTGGTTCCTTTCAGAGGTTTCACGCCTTATACGCCAACGTCCATCTGTCCAATGGAGCATAAAACGCGATTTATCTGAAAACGCAACCAGTCACCACTCAGTGGACGTCCAGCTGCTGTACTGGCGTGCAAATTCTAGCCTTCGCCGTCGATGAACAGCAGTCAGCATAGGTACACGAACCAGGCGTCTGCTTCGGAGGCCCAGACGCAGCACTGTTCGCTGAATAGTAGTTTGGGAGACACTTTTGATAGCCCCTTGGTTCATTTTGCTGGTCAGTTGCTCAACGGTAGCCCGTCTATCTGCCCGAACGCATCTCCGCAACCGTCGTTCGCCTCTGTCATCTATGGCCCGTGGTGCACCACATTTGCACGTCGCTGATTTTGGAGAGTCCCATTTTGCCATGCACGGTACACTTTTACCACGGCGGCACGCGAACAGTTCACAAACTCAGCCGTTTCGGAAATGCTTCCACCCTTGGCCCGAAAGCCAAAGATCATGCCCTTTTGGACGTCGGATAAATCGTTTCGTTTCTATATTACGCCAACGATTGAAATGTTTTCCGAAGCCCTCACACAACCTTTATATACGCTCAACTGCACTGTGCTGCCACCTGCCTTCTGTGATTGGTTATTTAACTCTGACGTGGAAAGTACGTGGTGGTCACATTAATGTGACTGGACTGTGTATATATATATATATATATATATATATATATATATATATATATATATATATATATATATATATATATATATATATATATATATATATATATATAATCTTATTTGTACACTACTGGCCATTAAAATTGCTACACCAAGAAGGAATGCAAATAACAGTATGATATTTTTTGGACACATACATTATAGTGGAAAGAACAAGTGATTAGATTTACAGGAAATTAGGATGTATAGATCTTGAGAAATCAGTACCCAGAGCAGCCACCTCTGGCTGCAATAACAGCATTTATCCGCCTAGGCATGGAGTCAAACAGAGATTGTATGGCATGTACGGGGATCTCAGTCCATGCAGCTTCAACACTATGCCACAATTCATCGACAGTAGTGGATGGTGAGTGATGACGGGCCAATCGCTCGGCAACCATTGACCACACGTTCTCAATTGGTGACAGATCAGGAGAACGTGCTGGCCAGGGTAACAGTCGAACCTGTTCTATATCAAGGAAGTTCAGAACAGTACGGGCAACATGCGGTCGTGCATTATTCTGTTGAAACAAAGCATTAGGGAGGCCTCGAAGATAGGGCACAGACACGGGCCTTAATACATCGGAAATGTAACGGTTGCTGTTCAAAGTGCCGGTAATGCGAACAAGAGGTGATCGAGACGTTATTAAGAAAAAATTACTAACATTTCTAATTTTATATCGAAAAATTTCAAGTTGTATTTTCAGTTCAAAAGTTTTTTTAAATTATGTAAAAAATACAAGAATGTTATTACAAATCTTTTCACTCCATAAAAAATTATGCGGATCTTTAAAAGTAAAACTACTACACAAAAACTTGAACATAAAATTGGATTGAACTATTTGTGAAATATTTCAATATCATAGTTTATTTTTTTATTTTAGCAGAAATATTTCCAAAGATTGTTACCTTATTCATTTTACCATGCATTTCAAGCTGAAATTTTACTAATTTAAGCAATTATTTAATTTCTCAATTTACACTATGTGTAATTAAATATGTGCATTTATACCCTTTTTATTATAAGGAAAAATTTCATTACAAATTATGCATGTTTTCTCTAACTTTTATAAAGTTCGTTTTTTTATTTAACATTTTTCAAGTTACACTTCTTCTCAAAAAAGAAATCCTTTATTCTTATGTACAACTTCTACTGATCAAAAAGAAAGGTGAAAAATAGGGGAAAAAATTAATATACACCCATTAAAACAACCAGAAATAATATTAAATTTTTTTAGTATAGCTGGTGTAATGATATACAACAGGACTTACCAATGTGATTGATATTGAAATTCTAGACATCAATAAGATTGAAATTGGATTGATGGTATATAGAAAAATTAATAATAATATTGATCCTTTTAAAAAGGGAGCGAAGACTAATAAGCTGCCCTTCGCAGGTTTAGAAGTGTGGCAACTCAGTCAGAGTAAATCCCTAAAAAGGGAATGAGAAACACATCTTCCCTATCAGATGGGGAATCTAGCTCAGTTGCTATTTGGATACGGTCGTATGAAGACCAGTGTATTATGGTGTGGAACTCATTTTATGGAAATTAATCATGAAAATAGTTGTTTGTTAAATTTTCATTGTTAGATAGTTCATATTAGATTGTTAAAATAAAATGTTAAAGACAATAGGACTTATTAATGAATAAAATCACGCAATAAGAAGTTTTTGGTCACCCAGAATTAAGCATCGCATTATTTTTTACTCAAAAAATAAAGTACCAACAAACATATTTATTCTATTAATAATTAATTCTTAAAGAAAACAAAATTTCATCTTTTAGCAGTTTTGAAAAAATACATATAATAAATCTCTGTCATCATTTCCGAATGTCGATTTGGATAATGCTGAGTTCAGTCCTGTTATTGATATATACATATATATTAACCTTATGGTAACATACATTTATAAATTCCAAGGCCCTGATTTCAATAAAAGTTAGACTCATTAACTTTTCTAAGACTCTCTAATCCTTTCCTCCTCAATAAAAAAATACACTTAAATTATTAATATGTAGATTATTATTATACAAAATTATAAATGAATTTGCAAAATAAAATACCTAAAATAAATAAAACCCTTATTATTTATTTCTTCAATATAAAATAAGTAATTAAAATACTTTCAGTATAAAATAATATTGCTCAATATAAAATGAGTAATTAAATTTGAAAAAATTCTCCTCTTCAGTAAGTGGTTTCGAAGATTTTTATGGAGTCAATGATTAAAAATTTGTCTTTGGTGTCATCAACGCTAAGCGTCATAACAAAAATCGTAAGAGGCATTAACTTGCTTTATTACAATAAAAAAATTAAAAGCATTACTAAATTAACAATTTTAAAAACAACAATTACTTGGAGTACAAAAATAAAATATTAATTAAAAAATTTTTAAAACTTAAATCAACATATATTAAATGTATGGGGAATATAACCATTTTGTGTGCGTTTGTTGGATATATATATTTAGAAATGTTGATAATTACTCCGGAATGTTAAATGAAAAAGAAAGATATAATTCATTATCCAAAATTTATATTTATGCATGGATAACATGTATACATTTTATGTATATTTTGGATAGAAAAGCAAATTATATACATAAAATCAGGATTAGAACTAATAAAATACAAAAAAATTAATAACTACTCTCTAAAATGCTTACTTTTAAAGACATCAATTTCTAATTATGCTCACATATTTTTAAAATATTCATGTAGTAAAATATTATATATTATTAAAGTAACTATCAATTAATTTTTGATTCTATATTTCGATCCACATATGTCCATTGCTTTAACATTAAATTTTCTGTTTCTTCATTTGCAGCTGGCTACAAAGTAACCGGTCGAAATTTGTCCATAGAATTTTTATGATATTAATGGGATGCAGCGCATTATTTGGCATTAGTTACTTTTCCAATAATGTTGGACACCAACCACGTTTTCCACATCCTGTCAGTAAGTGGTTTTTAGAAAATATATGTAAATGTGTTAAAATATATATAGGGGTACTGCATGGTGCACAATAATACAAAATAATTTAATAGTCAAGTTCGTTTGGCTAAAATTAAGTGGACCGTATAAAAATTTTAGAATTTCAAAATTTAAGATTTTTACTCCCTTTAACCTAAAAAATATATAATAAACTTCCATCATCTTTTATTTATTAAACTACAACAATAAAGCTGCCGTTAAAGCAAAAAGTAAATCATCTCTCACCACATATTTAATTTTATTAAACTTTACTGATGGCGCCATCTATTTTTCAATTTATCAATTAAATTAGAAGTACAAAACATTTATAAAATAATTGAATATTTAATTTCTTTTATAAAAATAATCATTTTAACATTAAAAAGCTCCACACCATTAGAAATATTTCACTTTTACATTTTAGTCACATAATGTTCACAAACACTGAAATAAAGAGTTGTAAATATGTTTGATTACAATAATAGTGGTTTTCCATATAAATATTGTATTCACTAAAACAAAAAGTTAATGGGTATTTTTTTGTTTTCCACTCAAGTTTTAAATAGTAGTTATATTTTCAAGTAACTATAAATTTAAAATGTATTCAGAAACAATTATTTCTTAAGGAATTAATTATTGAATTTTTATTCATGGTAGTGTTCTGTAATTAAAAAATATTTGTTACTATTTAAACAAATAAAATAAAATGTATGTTTCTATTCGTAAAAATTTTTATTTCTTAATATTATAATTATATAAATAATAGTAATTTCAATAATCATATGAATACAAAGAAATGTAATTATTCATAGTTCATAATATAGGAAATAAGAATAGATTATATTTAAATTGATTGACATAATTTCATTATTTTTTAATAACAAAAAAATTCACTTACCGTCAAACTATGATGACATATCTAATATTACATCATAAGTATTTTTTTAATATATTTTTCAAGCAGGAATAATTAATATAAATAGAACCAAAATTATTTTGCATTTTAGTTAAATATAATGTACCAAAAAGTTCTGCATAAATAAAATTATTACAGATTGTTTCAATATACTCAACTGTACACAGAAATAACAACTATCTATTAAGCTATCCGCTTTGCATAGATTATTAATAGGTAGTAAAACTTCGTTTAGCAAATGTGAGTTTTTAAAAATGTTCATTCTTTTGTGAAATTTTAAACAAATGAAATTAAGCTCAATTGTTAATGTGTGTATTTTAAAGAAATTATGGTTCTTATTGTGGCAATTACAAGATTAATTTAACGGAAACACTCACATCCATTGCCAAGTAATATTTTCTTCAAAAATATTTTGAAAAATTATTATCACACACTACAATTCAATTTGTCAAGTAATGCATTTACTCACTTTTACCTCATGAAGTCAGTAATATTACGACTCTTATGAATGTACTCCCAAGTGTGTACAAATTTATATAATCATAGTCTTGCTCATATCATTTTTTTTAGTTCAAGTTTTCAATATATATAACCTAAATTCTACTCATAAATAAATTCTTCACATCTATTCGAATATATACAGAATAATCGGGTGATGATTTTGAGTATGACAAGAAGTGAACTCCAATAGCAGCAATCCACTTTTGAAGTTTTTTTTTTTTTTAAATCATATTTTAAATTTTTTACAGACTTTTTCACGCATAGCACTAAAGGTACTTCTCTAGCTTTTAAAATATTCTGATTTTGAGTTTTCTTGAAGTTTTTAATGAACAAGTGAAATAGTGTATTTTCCTCACTTTTTTCTCGAGCATAGTAGGAAATTGTTTTACGATGTCATCAATTATATAAGAAATATTGCTTGCATTTTATTACTCTTAATATTATTGAATAAATTTATCTTCCAATCCCAAATCCCCAAGTTCTTTCTAATACTGGTATAAGTTTATTTGGAATTATATAAAAAAATTCTCTACTTGGGAAATTTTTATATTTGACAGCAACATTTTAGCAAATCTAGTTCTGGCTGCACGAAACTTCTTATCTCTCGGCTGTAATGTATTTGTTAAACTCAAAAAAATCGAAAGTCGATTTAAAGCAAAAATAAAAATCCGCTGCAGAATAAATTTCACTTTTTCCCATCGATTTATGGTTACTCATTTTTTTTTTTTGAATCACCGGAGGAATTAGATTTGAAAATATCAACAATTTGAGAATTATGGAAAAGAAATGCTACTTTCATCCACATTAGTAACTTATTCCACTATTTCAATAGATTGTATTTCCTCATTTTTCATTTTTCAGAGCAATTAAATGAAAGCTAAAAAAATACCTAAATATCTGATATTGCGAGCATTAAATTTGTGACTAGAGAGATATATGATCGTATATATTTTTAAAATATTTCTCATGTTGAGGATAATTTATAATATTTTCAATTAAAGTATTTTTTATTTTGAGGAATCAGTGATGATCTCTAAAAATATTTTTCTTTGCTTAATGATACTTTCAAATGATCAGTTTAAAGTGTGCATTTTTTTCACTCAAAAATAAATAAATAAATAAATCAAATGAAAATCAATAAAAAAGTTACTTGAAACTTTGTGTGATGTATTATTTTCAAAATAATGCTAATTTCATAATAGAATGATTATTTAGATTTGTTAAAAAGTTAAAAGAGTTTCGATTTTTTTTCCTTTTTTTGTTCGGAAATATTTAATTACGGAAGAAAAAAGATTTCAAAAACATGTGAATGTGCGTGTGTGCATACGTGTAATTCCTTTTTTCTGACATTTGAACACCTTTTTTATATTTTAAATTGTAAAGTTAAAGTTAAATCTAAAGTAGTTATTGTGTCAATGTTTGTTTTCCTTACAGTGAGAAGTGAAAGATTACTTTCGTGTGTGTAAAAAAACATTCATAGCTTAAAGGATAGCATTACACTTACTTATTCTCCTATTTACAGTTATGAAAGATTAATATACTCATTTTTTTTAATTTCAGCTTGTCCAACAGAACTAAGATCATGGATGAAGACCACTAAACTTCCAAAGCTACATGTCCTTCTCCTGTCATATCCAAGAAGTGGGTCTTCTTTTCTTGGTGATTTACTTCAAAGTTACAGCGGTTCTTTTTATCATTTTGAGCCTCTACACTATTTCGGAAACGTTGTTGCCCATAATCAGTGGGATTCAGCGCGAAAATTTTTGCATGATCTGTTCATGTGTGATTATAAGGATTGGGGCTCATTTCCAGAATGGGCATGGTTTAACAGTGATTTTTTAACCTTACGCAGAAATAAACGATATTGGCAAATATGCAGCCATAAAGACAGTTCACGTCTGCTTTGTTACAACGTATGTTTCCTTGCCGTGGCTTGTCGTAATTCACCTGTTCAAATTATAAAAACTATTCGAATGACAGCATTTGAGGCAGGAAAACTTTTAAAAGAATATGATGATCTGAATTTGAAGATTATTCATCTTGTTAGAGATCCAAGAGGAACTATGAATTCTCGCCAACACAAAGATATCGCTGCTTGGTGTGGTAAATATAAAGCATGTTCATCTCCACAAACATTTTGTGATTTGGTAGATGACGATTTAAAGCATGGTTGTGAACTTCAAAGACAGTATCCTAATAAATACACCTTAATAAGATATGAAGATTTAGCTCTTGATCCTCCACAAACAACAGAAAAACTTTTCAAATTTTTAGATATAGGTCCAGTTCCCAGTGAAGTAGCTCAATTCTTAGAAACCCACACTCAAGGAGTACCACATGCGAGTACTTCTTCATTTCTCCAGCCTCCATACAGAACAGCCAGAAATTCAACTCAAGCAGCTTTGGAATGGATCCGTAAAATGAAGCTGAAAGATATTCAAAAAGTACAGAAGAATTGTCAATCTGTGTTTAAAAAATTATCTTATAAAGTAATAAACAACACAGTAGATTTAAGCGCTGATGATATCATGGGAGAGTTTCCAAGATTTTGTCCATCTTAAAAAGAGCATGAAGAAATATTTTCTTTGAGATCTTCCACCAACACTCTACAGTCATACATGTTAAATGTCTGTACGAATATCCTGTTGATGCAAACAGATATCGAACCGAGTAAAAAAAAATAATTGCAAGAGTGAAGGCTTCTTGTAAGCCGGAATGCAATATTTCCTTGGTTTCTCCTTTTGGGATGAAACATAATATTTGTCTTCCTTTTTTTAAGCAAAACTTTTTGATCAAGCCTTTAACGGTTGCGATGCAACGGGACCAGTTTATGAAAAGAAAATAGAATGAAATGTTAATACAATATATTATAAGTAATGAACATTCCGACCAGATTACGAGCATTCACGGTCTTCATTTACGAAGTATACTCACAGATTATAAAATAAGTTCATTTTGAAGCATATATAACATATCGTAAACTAATTTTAGCTGCCAAAAATCCTAATTTTATGTTAATTTTAGAGATATTTAGAATGTCTATCACACAAGCATCTAAATATCAAAATCTTACAGATCTTATATAGAAGTAAAAAATTTATCAAAAGTCTTCAGAAATTGAAATGAGATATTTATAGAAGTATAGCATATGTGTTATTATATAGATATAAGTAGAATATTAGATATCATAGTATATTGCATGTCTACCTTTAACTAGTGGTTAGAGAAATAATTTAAATATGGAGTATTCAAACTAATTTCATTAACAGGAATTTTCTCTCAGTTCTTAACATTTTATAATAATTCCATTTAAATGAGTATAAATTACTCAGTTCATGTCATTGGAAATTTAGAAGCATGTGAAGCTAATTTAATATTAGCTTTCATTCTTAGCTTAGATAATTTGATCTCATAGTTTTAGACAAAGCGATTTGTGTATGTAAATAGTGATCTAAAAATGTGTTTAAACTAGTCAATTCATCATCAGATGCTTTCATTATAGTATAGTCAATATTACATACATAAAATATTACAAGCTTTGTTTCACTTTTTAATTCTCGTCTTAAGAGCCAAAATTACTTTTCCTCATAACTCTTTTCTAAATATTTTAGGCAATAAAAGAACGATTAATGGAATTACAAAATAATTTTTTTCTATATAAAATGGAATAGTACTGTGCTATTTTGTTAACACCATTGCATAAGTAAGAGTAGAAATCATCCATTTCAAATTTATTTTTCTTAAAATATATTTTCTCTTTTGTAATTTCTTTGAAAGAGAATCGATACTATGTCTCCACACAGACATATTAATTTTTCTTTATTATATTTTCGATCAGGAAGATCTGACAAACGTAGGTACTTAACATTAGATTTCTGCTATGATTTTAAATTGATATATGTATATATATTTGGTAAAATGGATTATTGCTTTTCTAAATTCCTCCATTTAAAACAATTAGATTTTTTGCTTTCGTGATTATTCATTTAAATTATGTCAAACTTTTGATTCACACTTGTTATTCTTGGTTGTATGAGAAGTTTAAAAGCTAATAAAAGTTGTGATGAGTAATTTACAAAGACACGTTAAGGAATTTTGATAACAAGTTATCTAAGAACATTTGTTAACATTAGCTCAAATAGAAGCATATCAAATTAAACATTCTCTTACATTTTATAGTACTTTAACGTTTACGTGAATTGATTTGATTCTGTTTCTGTAGTAATCGTTTCCTTAAGTTAAAATTTTAATTTTTTAAATAGATTTTTTTTTCGTTTCCTCTCCCAAATCAAGTCTATTATACATTCTTAAAATTTACCATCATTTCAGATTTTAGAAATCAAGTTATTTTAAAAGAAGTAATTATTATTTATATTTAAATGCCAAAAATAATTCTATAAAACAAAACTGCAAATGGTATCGTCGTGAGCATAAATCATTAAACTTTGACTTTATATTAAGATATGAACATATCTCATCTAAGAAAGATATATAAAATGCTAACATAACTGAAAAATAAGTAATGTTGAATATGCACTTACATTCACGAATACACTTATGTTTATTCACTAAAAGAAATACATATGCATAATACTCATACTGTGTTATGAATTATATTCAAAACAACGAGGTATTAAACTGAATGATAATTAGTATTAAACAGAAGGAATAATAATTAAATTTTACTTTCTCTGACAAAAATAATTCATGCGGATTGTATATTATGTAAAGCCTTCAAAATCTTATTGTTTAGTATCCAAATTAAAAAGATATAACAGACATTCTGATATATTTTGGATTCTAAATAGTCTGAGTTTACCTGCTTATCAAACGCATTTTCTTTCTGTACAATCTATTAGCCGAAGACATAATTTCAGCATATTTAAATCCAGACTTTATTGACGATATTTTCACTGATTTCTAAGCACATGTAATCATTTTTAAACCACAGGAGAATGTTTCATTTGTTTTGTTTTCTTCAGTGACTGTAAACTCTGCATCGATAGAAGCAAACCATTTTGCTACAAATTTAACTTTTAAACACGTACACTACGCGACGATTCTTCTGGAATTTATAGTAAATCAAGAACTCTAAATTTTTCTCCAAATCTTTATTCAAAAAATTTAAGTATAGATATTTTTTTATATAATGAGAAGAATTAATTACAACAATATAGGGAATTTTTTAAAAAAAATATATTCAAAAATCTTAAAACGTTCTTAGCTAATAAAAAAGTACAGTATAAAATTATTAATCCCAAGCGTAAAGTATGTGATAATGAGATATTTATTTTTGCTGAAAGTGTTGAATATATTTTTCCTAAAAATTATACTATTTTTTGTATATTGGTTATATTTTAATATTTATATTTTCATCATTTACTTAAATCAAACTTTTGATGTGAATGTTTGAATGAGTTTTTAAAAAGCCTTCTATATTTGTAATGATTTATACTGAGAAATATGGTAACAGTTTCTTAAAATTCTTCTATAAGACCTTCCAATATTATTAATTGCCTGATTAAAATTAATAAGGAGATTAGAGATGAAGATGTGATCATATCTCACCGATTCTGTGCTACAGCTTAGCTCTAACTTAATTGTATTACGATAAACGCATCTGACATATATTTTGGTTTTTTAAGTTACAATCCACTACCGCCCTTACGAGTTATAGAAAACTACTGCTTATATAAGACTACAGAGGACTGCTACTTTTTGAATTGTGCTATTAACTACTTATGATACATACTTTGAATTTATTCGTTTTGAATAATTCAAAATTAATTCATATTATACTCTGATGAACTTAGTGAATTTTATGCATTACAAAGGCACATCAAAGTCATTTTTAGGGATATAAATTTGTAATATTGTCACAATTGCAGGGATCATTGTATAGTTGGAAATCAACTTCTTATTTAAATTTAGACTCGAAAATTATAAACTGAGTGAGGCCTTCTTTTGTAAAAAAAAAAAAAAATGAAATAAATAGAACGAAGCATTTTGAAGAAAGTGACGGCTTCTCTTAAAATTAATTATGGGCATAGCTCATGTACAAATAATGAAATAACCGAAATTTCAAGGTTATAAGGACCATCAATAAAGAATAAATGCACATTTAATATTCAAATCAATAATAATTAAAACCTCCCTTTGCAGCGATGTTTGCTTCTATAAGTCGAGGTAGGAACCACATCCTACGTTACATTCTTCCAGATATTCATAAATTGTTGCTCAGTATCTGAGGGCCTCTCATGTCCCAGACATTATCCATTGACAAAAGGTGTGCGGGCTTTGCTAGCCAAGGAGACTTCATAGATTTATAAGTCATATGAAAACTCTCCTTAGGATACGTATCGTGAAGAGTACTGATATCAACCGCAAGATAAAATTAACATATCGTTGCGCTATTATAGTTAAAAGCAAAATGACTAGAGTTGATTATCTGTCAATGTGTGCTTAACGTTGCTTCAACAAATGGCCTCGAGATGATGGAACGATCCGAAAATAATATGCAAGAAGGTGTTGCACATTAGACATTGGGGGAGCTCACGCCTGGTACTCAATCATGTTGTACAGATTCGTATTTGTGCACTTCGGCTTTCTAGAGTCTTCACGTCGCTGATAAATTCTTTGCATTGACCATTGCTGCAAGTACCTACTACGCTTAACCTTGTCCGTATGATACAGGTGACAACTTATTGCTCGGCTTATCTCGCCAGCTTCTTGCATTCCGATTCTGCTACCACATTCAAATTCATCCAGTTGTCTATGAGGTTCTTCGATAAGTTATAGTTTAATTATTCGTTGAACTCAAATAATCTCTTCATAGTATTTCTTGGACAATAAGAAAAGATAAAACTCTCTGCTACAACTGTTACCTGTTTTATACTATGCGCATTCTGCAGAGGAAATGCGGATTGGAATTATAACTTTCACTGATTTTGAAAGTTCGAGTACTTACATACCAATATTTCCATGTGAAATTTTGAGGTGATCCATTCTGCTTCAAGGAATGCTTCGTTTCTGTTTTTTGTGTATTTCATTTCATTTTCAAAAAAATATTTTACTCCACAAAATTCTGATTTACATGAATACGGATGATTTCTTAAATATGCTAAATGCTTTATAAAACCATATTTCTATATTCCTTACAGCTCCACAACTTCGATGTTCGTTACTTTATAAGTTCGTCAGATGGGATAATTAGGTATATAACCTAAATGAGTTTAAATTTATCAGTAGAATGTATGTAAGCCGTAGGGAAAATGGTGATTTTTTTCAAGATTATCAGAAGTAAAATACGCTTTTGAAAAAAATTTTGAACCAATGAAATATCTAGAACATTTAATCAAAATGAAGAATTTGAATTTATTTATCTACATTTACTGCATACTTTAGAAATTGTAAATTTGAAAATGATTAAAATTCTTGTTAAATACTATAACGTTGAATTGATATTTCTAATCTTGTATTAGTAAATACTAAAGAGGCAATTTCTTCACAATATTGTAACCAACCTCGTAAAAAAATTTTTAATAAAAATTTATGCTTAAAAGTACTTTATCATTTTTCGCGTCGGTTTTCAACATCAACGAACGCATTTTTCTGGAAAACTGCCGAGTAAAAAAATTAATATCTATATATACATTGATAACACAGCAATAACTGTTAGTATGAAACTTATTATAACGTGTTTTTAAATTTTCTTTATATGTTTTATTACTATTCAAATTTTACAAACAAATCGCATCGATTTTGTCTTTCAGTTTTGCTTAAAGAAAACAGCTGAATGTTATATTTTATTGTTAAATTTGTTTTATATATATGATGTTCCTAGTTATTAGTTAACTGATTAATACTTTGTGATAATTGTGATAATTCAGAGATAAATTTCTCATTTTTACTCATTTATCATACTATATTTTATACCACCATATTTATTTTATTTTAACAGTATTTTTTCTGTGTTGGATGAAATCTAAGCTGGAAGTTAATTACGTAAATCGTACATTTTGTGAAAAGTTCATATTTAATTGTTAAATTTACTTTACCCATAAATAGAACAAAAAATTTCGGAGTAAACACAAAATAATGTGTTCTTCCATTTGTTAAAAAATGTAGGCACGAAAATTATATTATCTCTCTTATGGTTCAACTTTTTCTCTTGGTGATATTTTATGCCATCAGCCTTCACAAGTTTAGTTCAGTTTGTCGCTTTAAGGGCACTTATTACAGGCGAGTGCTATTTTCATTCAGATCTACAGTTCAGACTGGGTTAGAGAAACAATTGTAAATACTTAATCTAAAATAAGACACGAACTCAGTCATTATTGAGTTAAATGATTAAAGCACAAGTCCAGCAACCATCACACGTGATACATTTAATGGTACAAAGCTTTTATTGTCTGAAAATTTTACATTTTACGTACATCTGTTTCTAACCCATTAGCAGTATTTAATGAATCAAAATTAAAACGTTTCTAAAAAAGATATAATTTATAATGAAAACAAGTTGAAATCAACACTTTTCTTAGGAATTCATGGTTCTATTTTCAAAAAGAGTAACATTTGAAATTAATACTATATCCATGAAGTATTTCAAAAATTCTTTAAAAAAAAAAGACATTTCAAACTGTTTATATTTATTTGTTTACAAATCAATTCCTTATAGAATTTTAAAAATTCCCCCATAAATAACTGCAATAACTAAAGTAAAATTTTTATCATTTAGTGATAATTTTTCCCTTATATCTAATTTTCCTTTTTTCATCATAGTTCTTATGAGTAAACTTTTAGGAATTAAGTTTTAAATAGCAAAATTTAGTTATAAAAAATCATTCGTAGCACCTGACTTACTGTCGTTTTCTTCGTATAATAAATATTTTCTATGAATATTCTTCATTCTATGTGACTTCCAAACGTTTTAATATTTTTCTTATATGCTATGATTTATGGGATATCTAATTTATTAATATTTTTCACCTCATTATAAGGTTATTATTGAAAAATATATCATTATTTTTATCAATTTATAATATTTTATTTATATACAATAATTCATAATATTACTTCCATAATGATCTATATATGAAAAACAGTTTTTTTTCTCTAATACTTATTTTAACATATATATCTTATTTTACCATCTACTCCGTTTTCAGTTCCAATTTTTATATATTTTATCTATTGTTTTCCTTAACAGCTTTCTTTTTCTATTTTCATGTATTACTACCTCTTTTACCTTCAATAATATATTATCATTTTTTTAAATGACTATTTTTTATTTTTATATTTATAAATTCACAGAATTCAAAAAATATGTGTTAAAACTTTAATTGTATGTCATCAAACAGTTTTCCATTCATTTGCTTATTTAAATTTTTTTAGCATTTTTTGTAAGCTAATAAATATTTTAATGAGAATTTTCATTAGTATACTTTTCAGTTTGATTCATTTAATATTTTGTGTTTTACATCTTTCATTTAATTTTATGTTGTCTGAGTAAGGAGAATAATTTATTGCTCATACTTTACGTAAAGTCATTGTGAATTTAGTTATCAGATACTAAATTTACAATTTAGTATCTGACTAAAAATTTAGTTATATACTAAATTAATAATTTAGTATTTTATTTGTTGTACATAACTTGTTAAATTTAATTAAAAATTGTTTATAAATTAATATCTATAAGTTTTGTTTTTTAGCTTTCTAAATAATAAGGTTGTCATTTGTTCTCTGTCAAAACTTTTAAAAATTTAACGACAAAAATTTTCTCCTTTATTCTTATTCATTTCTCAAATTAGTCTTTATTTTCAGTAACATGTGAAACCAGATTCTTTATCTATGTATCAAAAATGTATTTACTAATTATACTTCCAGGCTTGATAGAAAAGAAACTTTACACAGGATAATATTTTGTTACTGTAGTATTTGTTGTGCTTTTGCCATTGAAAGTTGAATGTTCTATTTTAAAAGAGTTATTATTGTCACCTTTTGGTGAAATAAAATTGTTCAAAAACTATGTTAAGTGAAATTTCTTCTTTCAATTGCTACAAAATAACACAAATGACATAAAACAGATCAGTAGATAATACTTTTTAAAAATCCACTTGCTTGATATGTTTTTAATGTTTATAATATAAACAAGAACATTCTTGCCATTTTCGCGTTGCCATTGAATGAAGTGAGAGTAAGTATGCACATTAATGTATAACGCGGTTGAGACACCGATCAGTCGAGAGTAGGAATATCAGTCGTTATAAAAGCAGGTCCACCACGCATTTTCATCAATCTTAACTCGTGGAATAGCGAAGAGAAATGGACGTGTTGAAGATGCCCGTTCGGTGTTGTTTGCTTTATGACTTCAAATTTGGCTTATCAGCTGCTACATCAAGTCGCCGAATATGTCAAGGGTTTGAATAGATGTGTGGCAAGGCATTGGTTTCACAAATTTAGGTCGGGATAGTTGTTCCCCTGTGATTAAGATGGTGTCTGGTGGACTTGTAGTCAAGTGGTTCCTTGTGAGCTGCTACCAAAGGTGCAAAGCTCTCCGCAGACCTGTATTCGCAGCAATTGGAACGTGTGCCATGCTTGCACTGGTTAATCACAAGGATGTACTGTTCTTGGCTGATAACACGAAGCCGTCTGTCACGTGGGTGACCAGAAATATCATGCAGTGAGTTGGTTGGGAAACTTTGTACCATCCTCCTTACTCACCCGACATTTCAGATTACCACCTCTCCCATCTTCTGGACATTAATCTTCGTGGAAAATCCTTCACCAATGAAGGAGATTTGCGACAAGCACTCATGGACTTCTTTGCATACAAAACCCCTGAGTTTTATCACAAGGGGATTGCACAGCAGCAGACACATTGGCAGAAGGTGCTGGAAGCCGATGGTGATTACTTCGAGGACTAACAACAGATTTACACTCTCTGTAGGTCATGTTCTTTTAAATCATTAAAAACTTGAAGAACTTTCTTGTTTCCCCGTGTATAAGGATGTATTTATTATGTTTTATTTTACATAAATTGGATCTCTAATTTGTTTCATGATATTAGAATCCTCATAATTGTATTGATTAATGAACTTGGAAGTTTTATTTATGTTTAGCTTATCAAAAGTTAGAAGTATGTATATAAAAAAGGATCATTAATTTCCTCAAATCCTAATAAAAATTCTAAGTCCTCGAATCTCTCAAATTTCTAGCTTTTAAATTTACTTAAGAGTTATTAAAATGTAAAGGTAAATGATAATCTTTTAAAATTCAAAGTCTTCAATTAAAAATCTATTTTTTAAAAATGTATCAAGCCAAACACGAAAATAAAAAAATTTTTTTTAAAGATGTAAATAAATATTATGGAAAAGATACAAAACCTTACAATCAAATTTAAATATATGTATGAGTTATACTCGACAAGAACGAAATAAATCTATTTCATTTTGACTAAAAATCAACTGAAACTATTAAAAATTTGTGAAAATAAATTTTTGTTCACTGATAATAAAACTTTCATAAGAGTTTGACAAATAGTTTTGAGAATTTTTGGAAAATGACGCTCATATCAAGTGAATTTTAATAGATTTTTATTCCAATAAGAAATACTAATGCTCCCAAAATTTAAATTTTTATTCGAGTTTATACTACACTAATATTTTGTAATTGTGGTTGCAATAAATATTAAGTTAAAAAAAGTAAATGTAAAATAGCATTTTATATAAGTTAATTAAATATATACCTCAAACTGTTTTTTTTTCAGCTTATATATACCTTAAATTACCTAATAACTTTCTTTTTTACTTCCCTTTTACAACCTTCAACATTTTTATGCAAAATTTTTGCTTACAAATGGAAGGAAACTCTGTCCATAAATATCCTTTGAAGATTCCATTTAAAAATAATAATAATAAAAGAAATCCTATAAGCATTTCGAAACTCAAACCATTTTCAAAATGTTTGGTGCTTGAAAAGAAGTTAGTTAAAATGAGCCTTAATTAAAAAAAAATAAGGCACTATTTCTAACTATATCAATAACTTGAGAACTATCTGCTTCCTATATATACAAACCGAAATTCTAAAGAACTAATAATATAGGGACTGTCTCTCTCTTGGCATTTTCGTGTTATTTAATTATTTGAAAGTTGATTTCTAGGAGTTTTTAAAGAGTGCGAAAGTTAAATATGAGTGCATTTTATAAGCACTGAGAGAGAAAGTCAGCAATTTCCAATGAAACTTTCGCCAACATTGGGCCATAGGCTAAGCATGTGGGATCAAGAATGTTAATAATTCAAGAGCATTATCATGCAAATATGCTCATGAATCATGCAAATATGCTCATGCAATTCCAAAGCTGTCGAAAATTTTATAGTCAGTAGAATGATTTCGAACAGGGCTACAGGTACGATATATGTAAAGGTGGGAGGTCATACAGATCAATAAGTGGCCGCTAACATTATTTAGATGTGATTGTTTGTAAGTACATGCTCCTATGAAAGTTAGTGAACGTTCATGAGGCGACGTGTAGTGAAGCAGGTCTGATTTTTACCATAGTCATCATTGTTAGCTATTCAGTGAATTAAATTGATTTCGTACCATCTGGAATGCTTTTTACCATTGCATAGCACTTGACTCAGGTGTGTTTACATTCGCATGATCTTATAAGACGAGTTATTTTTATTTCCCAGTATCGACAGAATTGCTAGGATGGTATTATAGCCGGTCACCATGATTTCTAATAATTATGTATAACAATGTTCAACCAGAATTCATTTACAAATTCAGTCTTCGAAAACTATTTGTAAAGAGGCTATGGCCAGCTGCCTTAACCTGTATTTGCTTGTAAAGATATTAAATATAAAACTTCTTGTAATAGTGAGGGTAGTTTCGAAGCAGATTTCTTCGAACCACTCCGCAAACAACTTAAATAACTCAATAATTTATTGATGACTTCCAGTAACTGGATACATTACCTTTCATAGTATAATATTCCAGGAATATTTCCCTGCAAAATAATTCTATGTCAGTACAAACACATGTCTCTAAGTCGATTATTTGCTATTGATACTTTCTTTTGCAAACAAAAGATATAAGATCATTCACGTATCAGATATGCATGCATCATAGTAACTCATTAATTCAGGAAATTATATAGATGAATTCCTGACAAATTACATCTTAGTATATGATAAGAAACCTTTATCACTCTTTGCATAAACAACAAGATGTATCAATTCAAGAGGAATTTCTCCAATAACTGATTTGGATATTTATTATGTATGATGGAATTTAAAATAATTTCTAATTATTTTATTCATAATATATGAATTTCCCCTTATTCAATCTCAGTGAAAGCAATCACTTACCTCATAATGCTTTTTTCTACAAGAAAATAGATAACTAAACAGGACTTTTTATTCTTCCCTTTGAAAATTCTTCTTCGTTTATATATTTTTAATTACATTAAGAATTATAATATTTCTTGTATAGTCTCTCTCAAATATATAAAACACTTTTCTTTTATATATATAAGCAACAAATACTTTGGGTCTATCGGATTTCATTGAAACATTCTTTGGCTTTGAAGACACCCTTTTTAAAATAAGTTCTTTCTAAAAAAGGTTTTCCCATTTTGGGTTTGAGTCTCCTCATGTATTTATTTGAAATATCACCATGTAATTATTTATGTGCACTGCATCATCATCATCATTGGTATTCCTAACCTTGTATTACTTGCGTAATGTAAGGTGAAAAGTTTATCCTATGTATCCTGATCTTTTCACTATTCCGCATTAGCAATTCCCATTCTCCTCAAATCCTCTTAAATTTAATTTCTCCATCAAATTTTTGGTTTTCTTCTGGATTTAAATCTTTTTGAGATTTTCTTAAAGAGTCTTCTAAACATTCTACTTATCTTCATACTCTCAATATGAATTAATCATCGGATTCTTCTTTTTATCTCCCGGACTACATCTGATTCTTTGCAATAATCACAACTTTCTTTTTTTCTAACTCGCCAATCATCCCGTTTTCACACATTACGAACAACTTTCCAAAATCAGCCTTTTCGTACTCTCAGTAAATGTTCATCACACTTTTTCATTGTCCATTTCTCAGCGCCATACAGACAGTTGGCCTTGATGATGAATCGGTGAACAATAATTTTAGCATTCTTTTTAAGACTGGTGATCTTAATAGCTTTCGTAATGCAAAATAGTAACAATTGTAACTGTCTTTTGTGCTCTTATTTAGTGAAACAATTTATCATGATCATTAATTTAAGTATCCAAGTATTTGAATTCATTAATTCTCTCATAGATTACTCACTCCAATAAAATTACTGCACTAAGAAGGCAACTCACTAAGCATATGAATTTTGCATGGTACTGTTTTGACTTGTTAAATGATTAACTTTTGAACTTATTTATAGAAAATAAGCAGCTTCAACTTCTTTTACAATGAGTATAAAAGATGAGATTATGCAACAAATTATTCTTAAAGAAATTGCGGTTAAACATGATTTTATGATGAAAACAATTGTCAAAATTCCTTTCAAAAGAAAGAAACCTACTAACATGCATCTAATTTTGATCAATATCAAATTGCAGCCTGTATGAATTACGATATATACTGTCACAGTATCGCATTGAACAAGATCAATTGTCAGAAGAATATGGAATCAATGGTTTCGTGATAATTATACAATATGCCACTCAAAACTTCCCTATCTCTCATCACTAATCATTCTAATTCGTCATATATCACAATTGTAATCAAGTTAGAGTTAGTGTTAATAGGGATAAATTGTCCCATGCATTCAACATTACTATACTCATTACCGGAAATACAGAGAAATATACCATTGAATACACGTCTTGATAATGTCTTGCTAATAAATCTAAGGATAATCCAAAACATTATCAAAATTGTTTCCAAGTTTTTTTTTCCTCCACCACATAAAAGCCAAATTAGAAGAACGTTATGTCATTACTGTGGCGAAACATATGATAGTCAACTTTTTTGCAGTAATCACCAATTTATTGGAATTGTAAAGATCTGTATAAAGCAAACATTAACTGTCAAACATGTCTCTTAAGGAGGATGCATACATTTAAAGCTAAAAGAAATTTATTAGCTTTGAATACATACATCCTCTTTTATTCAATAAAGCACGGCATTAATACCAAAATGTTTAGTTTAATAAATCCTCACCAAGTTATACTTATGTGACAAAAACTAATCATTGTTGATGCGGCTGTAACTCAGAAAAAAAAATTTAAAACCTTATTCTCTCTGTTAACTTGGCTACTATCCAAGTTTTAAGTAATTCTTTCGAAAAATGTATTAGTTCTTTTGAATAGGCAGAACGTAATATTTTTTTCATGTTATGTAAATATTCAAGAGTTAATTAAAAACCAGATTTCTTTTTGACGAATATATAGAGATCATCTCCTAGAATATTTATTCGCAATACTGCATATAAGTAGAAAAAATATCTTCTGCAAAGACGCTAAAACATTTTCATCCTAAGATCAAACTGATACATCTATCAATGAAAAAAATTTTTGTTTTTCAACTAGCTATAAAGAAATTCTTTATCAGAACAATTTTCTTTGTGATAAGGATAAAAATTCCAAATTTAGGTAAAGAAGACATTTTAACACTTAACTATGCTAACATATAACAGTAGGAGCTTACACTGCCCTAATTATAGGACCGCACTCTTCAGAATTGAAGTTCCGTGTTCAATTCCTGCTATTATTGAATAGCGGGTGATGGATGTTGCATTTCTTAGGTTGGGGGTTACGGAATATTTTTGGTTTTCTCTTTTGAGATACGCAAAACTATCCAATATCATATGAAAAATCTCGAGAAGCAAAGACGCAATTGATACTTAGAAGCCTTATAATATTTTCGGCTATTACGTTATTCTTTATGTGGTGTCAAATATATGAGAGTAAGATTTTTTTAATTTCTTGGAAATATCATGTTATTCTAAACAAACATCAATTTTAAAAATAAGATTTTCACTCATTGTCAAAGTATATATAGTTGCAATTCAAGAATATTTCTTTAAGTAGAGAAAACCCTTAACTTTATCTAATAAAACTTAAATCTATCCAAGTTTATGTTCGTGTAATGAATCTCACAATTTTTAATATGTATATTATTTTAAATAAATTCTTAGTCCACTGGATCTATCCTTCAGCATAGGCTAACTTTTCATTAAAGATAGTAACATTAAACCACCCTTTTGGTTGGTTGCTCAAAAAGTTTCTATTATTTTTTGACATTTTCATTGTTTTTAAATCGCTTTAATTTTAGATTTTAATTTTTGTTACGTTACTAGAGATACATCCTCTTACAGTAAGGATTAATGTTAATTTAACTTTAGGTACTAACTACATTATAAATTGCTTCTTTTCTAATCCTGAGTTTTCTTTAACTAGTCCTGAAAGAGCTATAAAAATACATCAGTCTTTCCTTTTCAACTGACATTAATTATATCCTGATGACCCCCATAGTCCTTTGAACCTCTCTTCTGCCTCATTCATATTATTTAGAAACTGTTCCTAGTATCATGAACGTTTTTATATCTATTCTTATTTATTTTTTAGCCCAATTAACCTCTAAGTAAAGTCTCATTTTATAATCCTGTTTCTCTCACGAGCCCTTTATATAGAATTGCAGAGAGGATAAAATTAAATACCTACTTCGTTATACTACATTATAAAATTTATTTCATCTTCATATATATGTTGAGTCTTTTTTTATAAATCTCTTAACAAATATAATTAATGTTACTCAAAAAAAATTTTTATATTTCATTTATGTCAACATTTTCCTAGTATATTCACATTCTTATGACGAAGCATGAGATAAATTACAATTGGTATAATACAAAGTCAGTCAATGCACTAAAAATATAATATCTTAAAATATTACCAATAAATGGAGTCAATTGATCCAAAAATAATTGTCAAGTCATTAACTTACCTTCTAGAAAAAATATTAGTTATTTCCCTTTTAATACGGCAATCTGCAGATTAACATTTCATGTGCATTTCTGGAATATAATTTCTTTATATTTTGTTATATATAAAGAAATTATCTGGAATATAATTTTTTATATATATCTTTCATGAGAAAATGAAATCGTGTCTGAATGAACTTACAGCATAGACTAACAGCAATTGCTGAAACAAAACAATTTTCAGTTGTTAAAAATCCTTAATTATTATGGTAATATCTCTCTCCTTATCCTTATGGCAATATCTCTCTCAATTACGGATTTCATCTATATTTTTATTTTTAAGCAGATGTGATAAAAGAAAATTTTAGACCTCATTTGTCATGCATTTCTTCCATATGTTTTGATATATCTAGGGACATAGATTCCCTTCTAATGTTAAGAATTTGGAATTCTACCATTACCATCGTCAACAAATGATTGAAATCAAAATCTATATTCGAAACTTCAGTCTCTACTAAGAATCTTCGATTATTACGTAAGGAAATCAGCACCACATAACTCAATATGTAGGTCCCTTCCTTGTGTTTTGAATTATAAATGGGTTGTCATTTTAAAGCTATTTAGTGTTGGTGATGTTATGAACAAATAGATATTACGAATTTCTGCAGATAATATGAGAAAAAAAACAATGAATTTACATCTCTTAAGACACATCTAAAGTAAATTGCTCTCATAGACTTTCATTTTTTTAAATTCAAATAAAAATATTTCTGAAGAAATTATTGCAACAATGTTCAGATCATCCCACTGCAAAATACGCAAGTCAAGCTCCGAAATCCGCATTGAATTTAGACGATAGCGTTAGCGACGAGAGAACATTCCGGAAGCTTTAGATCACTTTGCCGTATAAAATATGTTTCCAAGGTGCATCACGAGAAGGTAGGTCTACTTTGCACCCCTAAAATGTTACACAACAGACACCGACCATTCTAAAGCGCCTAGCGGTTTCTCGTTGGAGATGTGATAGATCAACGCTAAACAACACCTACAAAACTTTTATATTACCTTAAATTACCTACTGATGTGAACCATTTATAACAGCAAGCGATCAAATTTTAAAGAAGCTTGAAGTTCTACAAAATCACTGTCTGCAATTCATTACTCGGGCCATTAAAACGACACCTACCGATGCATTGTTGCTTCTGACCAACACTGCTCCAATAAAAGACACAATCGAAGAAAAGGCCCTAATCCTATATGAGAAAGTGCTAAAAACCGGTAAGAGCTCTTGGATCATTAATGGTCTCAGTTCCAGAAATCTAAAAACTCAAAATGGTTTCATCCAGTGTGTGTTCATAAGACCAGACAACTTTTTAATCTCCCAGTTAATGTACAGGAACTCATTAAACCAGTAAACCCTCTAAATATCCCAGTTTTTGAAATAAACCTAGGTCTCCAAGACAACCTGTTCAAAAGTGACACTTCCCCAGATGTCTTGAGACAATGTGCTTTGGAAACCATGGGTTTGAAGTACCCTGAATAAGAGTGGCTACATGTCTTTACAGATAGTTCCTACTCTGATATCCAATTGTCAGCTAGTGCAAATGTGCGTTCAAAGCTGTTCAACTTCTATGCTTCTGCAGGTGTCTACAGAACAACATTTGTCGGAGAGGTTGAGGCAATTCGAATTGCTTTAAAACAACTAATTGCTCATCCTGACGTTTTTGACTGAGTGGTCCTGTTCTCTGATTCACAGGCTGCAATTCAGGCCATAAGCTCAATCTCTCCCCCATCTTGGGAAATTCTCCACATCTAGGAGCTCTTGGAGGTTTTGATATCACGAAAGAAACGTGTTATGTTTCAGTGGGTACCTGGGCTCTGTGACATCTATAGAAACGAGCAGGCGGACTTGTTCACAAAGAAGAGTGCAGGACTTCTCTCGCCAAGTTACACATAGATTTCCTACCACACTATAAAGCTACCTAAAACAAGTTTTTAAAAGAACTAAAGCTTCTAAACTGCAAGAAAGGATAAAAACCAAGCGGTGGAAAAATGACTTTCTAAATATCCCTGATGGTTCAAGTCACCAAGTTGTGTCACAGTTTCGCCTCTTGACGGGTCACGACTATCTAGCTGAACATTTGCACCACATTGGCATCTTAAATTCATCCGACTGTCCGCTCTGCAACTTGACAGAGCTCCTGAAAAGGACTCACCTCCACCACTGTGCTGCACTGCATGGCAGCTCTGAATCATCGCTTTATTGCAAGCCAGAGAATTTGGGGCAATGACTTGGGTCATCTCGTTTACGTTTATGTACTGTATTAATCTGTTCTGTTTTCTTCTCATGTATATTTTGCGATTTTTCATGTGTTTTATTTGTGTTATTCCTTGTCTTTACCCAGCCATTGGAAATAAAAAAAAATGTTCAGATCATCAACGTTCACTCTGAACAGATTATACCTTCACTTTTAAAAACCCTTCTGTATGAGCTGTCCATTTTACTAAAGAATTTAAGTGGACTGTAATTTAACAAAAACAACATTCATTTAAACATAACAAAAAAATATGAAAAAATAATAATGAAAGACCAGCCCGTCTGTCATTTTCCACTGTTACAGCTACACTCTTACGAAATTATATAAACAGCTCCATCACTTGGGTGAGTAAGAGCACAATCTATTTTATAATAGAGGTCTTAACACCATCAAAACATTAAACACAGTGATTGGCAATTAAGGATGTTTCATGACATTCAGTATTTATTGTATTAAGGAAATAATTTTCTTCTTAATGAAAGTTGCCTCCCTAAATTCCATTTCCGAAGCAAAACATTTAAATATTTTTCTTCAGGGAAAAAGCATTGCCTATGAATATATCATTTTGTTTAATAGTATTTCCTGCGTTTCCGCATTATTACACCTCACTAAGAAATCATCAGCATTGATACATCTCATAACTTAAGCAATTCTGATTACTCCGTTAAAATGTACTTCCCCTGCATTTGTTTGGGTCATTAAACAGATACTGAAAAAAAAAACAATAAGATCGATTATCTTACCAAAGTGACAATTCATTCAGTATATTGACATGTAATTTTTTCCAGATGATTTCTTCCTTTGTTACATAAATTTTTATCAATAGAATCATTATAAATACATTAGTAGCTCAGCTTTTCTTACTTGTGGTGTACCAAGGCAATCAATGTATTCTTCTATATTAAAAGTATTTCGAGATAGAGCTAATTTCATCTTACTAGTGTTGTTCTAGCCCATTACAGTTTATGAAACTGGAATTGATATGCAGGTGTGGTGTTGTCAAAGTAATAGACCACAGTGCATATTCTCCGTATAAGCAAATACATGAGATCATCAGACAGAGGCTTATTGTTGGTGTTATATATTTTTCTTTCCTTTTTGATTTGTACCTTATCTCCATAATAAAATCTATGGAATAATTGAATTTATAAAATTATTCAAGTGATTGTAATTTGCACTTGTTAATTTGATTGTGTATTGAGAAAGGGAGACCTTCAGTCGAAGGACAATATAGATGGGGGATCTTCCAATATTTGAACCATTGTCTCAAAAGTCGGCAGTCAATGTACTTGAACTTCTAGATTAGAATATTTCTTGAGATTCCAGTATCCATAACATAAATTCACAAGGGTCAATGACCATTCTATCTAACAAAATTCTCAAATGTTAAACTTTTAACTATTTTTATCCTTACTACTTTCGAAGAAATTAAGCGTTCCTTTTTCCCACTTGGTACCGTGTAAAAGAAATATTACACTCGTGTACATAAATCATGGATAACATGATTGGTATGATGGTTAATACATAGTATGCCCCTCAGACGATGCAATACAGGCCGTACAACGCCTAGGCATGATGAGTATCAAATTATCGATCTGATATTGGGTAATATTACACCGCTCATCAAGCAATGCACTCCGAAGTTCCGGTAGATATCATTGAGGGGGTTGACGGGCTGCAATTCGTCGGAGAACAAGCCCCACCCATCCTTTATTGGATTCAAGTCCGATGAGTATGCTGGCCAGTCCATACGGGTGATATCCTCCGATTGAAGGCACTCGTCTACGATGTTTGCGCGGTGAGGACGGGTGTTGTCATCCATAAACAGAAATTCTGCATTCAAGGCGCCCCGAAACGAACGTACATGTTGTTCCAGAAGGACATCCCGATAGATGTGATCCGTCATGGTTACATTCTGAACATGCAGGTTAGTTCTGGAATCCAGAATAATTCCTCTCCAAATGAGCAATCCTGTACCACCGTAATGGTGTCGTTCAATGGTGTTCTCTTGGTGGTAACGGGTACCTGGCCCTCTTCATATGAAAGTCCGGTGAGAATTAGACTGAAAGCTAAACCTGGACTCGTCGGAAAACATTATACAAGACCACTGTTGCTGTGTCTACAATGTATGCTCTCCACTCCAGGCTAACCGCAGGCTACAGTGAGTTGTGGTAAGTTGTACACATCTGACAGGCCTACGAGCATATAGACCAATGTGCCCTAAGCGTCTATACACGGTCTGCCTTAAAACTGTTGTACCGGTAGCTGAAGATAGCTGACGAGACAGGTCTGATGCTGTGCTCCGTCTGTTTCTTTTGGAAGTAACTGCCAAATATCGGTCCTCATTCGGCGTTGTAACTCGGGGATGACCTGTGCTGTAAAGTCTACTCATATTACCATCATCTTGGAATCGTTGACAAAGCCTAGAGATGACACTCTGGGTGATTTCAAGTTCCACGGATACTTCCAGCTGGGTACGTCCACATACCAGACGGCCGATAATACTAACACCTAAAACAACATCCAAATGCTTCTTTTGGGCCATAACTATGCATTTATTCCACTGAAAAGCTTTTAAAGCACTTGTGAACAATTTTACTTATTTGTAACCATTCCTTATATACTCCTCTCTTAAACTCTCGTCATTGTGACGTACTATCGGCGCCATTTGGTGGTTTCTTGTAATTTGCAAATTGATGTGTGTCAGTCAAGGTGTGTGTGATAATTCTACATGTGAAATTTTTATTTTAGAGTTCAATTTCTGTGTGATTCTGAATTATCCTTGATTAATGGACATGAGTGTAGTTAAAGTACTAGAATCTTGATATAAGATTGAACAATCAGGATTATTAAATTTGGAATAAGTTATCTAGTACTCTGCTGTCTATCCCCATTCAAAAGCACAGATATTGTTTAGTATAAAAGACCAATTTATTTTAACATTTGTCAAACTAACCTCAAAATAAGCCCAATTGGTAATAAACAATATTTATTTATATATTACTAATGCTGTAATAAATAAGATTAAATAAATAAAATTAAGTGTTATTTTTTTTAAATCAAATTCTGCTTTATGCGACTTTAAACAAATTAGATATTCTAATCAGGGTAATATTTGTTTGTTTGTTATACATTCCAGGTTGCCTATTTCTGCCGACTGATTACGGCTGGCTAATGGTTTCATAATACTTTTTTCTTACTCTATATGGTCCTTTAGATTAATTACAACTTTGTAATATGTTTACTTTTTTAAGACAGACAGGTTTTAAAGATTTTATTTGATTTTAAACTTGATAAATTTAATTTAAACGTTTATTTTATAAGTGAATATAGACATATAAAATTCCCGAAATTTTATATCACGGGAATTTACTCTGGAATTTTGAGGAATATTGGGAACTTTGAGAAAATAAACTCAAGGAATCATATTTCTCTTAATGAATTGTTTCGCCTTGTTTTGAAGTGAAGTAAGCTACGCAGTAACCGTGACGAGAAAAAAATGTCTATTCTGGCCATGGAGGAAGGAACATTTAGCGAAATTCATTTACAAATTATTGATAGTAAAAAAAATTTTTCTAATAGTGGACTAAAAATTCACTAAAGGAAAAATACTTTTACATTATAGATATAAATAAATTTATATACAGAAGCATAAATCTTTCTTATAAAGGGAAAAATTATAACCAAATAGGAGCATATAACATGCAAGGATAAAATCACAATGAAGGGTAGAGAACTTCGCCTCTAAATATCAATAAAGAAAAAAATTGACATTTTTCATGATTTTAAATATAATAATATGATATCATTTAATTTAGTTCATAATTTTCAGGTGTTTATCTCAAAGTCAATAAGGTGAATAACACGCCTAAAATTTCTTTATTGAAATACATAATATTAATAATTAAGAAAAATACAAAATAAGTACCTAAATATCAGATAAATAACTTTTTTAAAAAACAGTAATTTAAATCACTTTTATTTCGGTGTGTGTGCAATGTAAATGAAAATAACGCTTGCCTATATAGTGTCCTTAATAAGAAAGTACAATTTCTTCTGGAAAACAGAGTGTGAGCGTGGTATTATCTGCGAACTACTTTACCGGCTCTCATATTTCGTGATTAGAACTACTCCTCGTATATTCTTTTCTCCATGGTTCTAGCCATGGAAAAAATATTCTTTTCTCCATGGTTCTGTTATCTAGAACAGAAGTTAGTTATGCTTTGTGCTATGGAAAATAAAAATAGTAGTCAAAATAATAAAAACTTGTTCATAGTTTTTATAGTTATTTATAGGTATTTAATAGAAATTACCAATATTTATTTCTCAGGATTGTCAGAATAAATGTTGATATTCTTGTTTTTTTTGTTTTAAATTTGCGCTTAGTCAGGTAGAAAAAACTTGTTATCTTCAAGATTATTTTCTAAACTGTTCTTTAAAGCTATATTACCTTCTTTTCATGAAAAATTGTTTTTCTTAATTTATTAATGAGAGGGAAATATAATCTCACTTATATAAAAGTTATTGAAAAGTATTTAAATACATAGTAATGCCCTTATTTAGAAACTCAAAAAAACCACCGATTTTCTGCAATGTTTTTATGGATGGAAATTTCTGTAAAGCGTAGAATAGAGGGCGCTACTACCGTGGAGATCTAAAAAACCTCCGGCTCGAAACTTCCTTCTTACTATTGCATTATTGTCTTATACCTACGTGCTTGTTTTCTGTAGTTTCCATTGCTTTTGAGAAATATTGATTTAAAAGTAATTATCCTATAAATTTTTTTGAAAGGCAGAAAGCAAATAAAGGTAATAGTTGTTGCGTAGCATTTGGTTGCAATATGCGAGCTCAAACAAATTTATTTTCGCAATTGAAGATGTTCAAATTTCCAATTTAACCCGATTAACAATCCTTAATTTAATTAAATATATATTAAATCAATTCTTAAAAATAAGACTTAAATTTTAATTGCAATGAAAACCAAGATTTGTTTAAAATATTAATAAATAACAAGTAAATAAACACATCATAACAATTTTGTTCTACTCATTATTGATACCAATTCATATATTCCAGCATGATCAAGAAAATTTTAATGAAATTTATAATACAATAAAGGAAAGCATAAATAATACCTTGCTTAATATTTAAAATGATTTATAGTTCAATCGCACGCAAAATGTATTTCCTGAAATTTTGGAATAAATGCATAAAATTAATTAGAGAAAATGATTAACAATTGAGATAAATAATAACAAGAGTTTGAATGTGGGTTACGATACATCATTCATCAACAATTGATCCTAATATCGCCAATTAATAAGAGCGATTCCTCGTAAAATATGGTAATCCATCAGAAAAAATTTATTTAAAAATTTACGGGATCACCACTGATTGCACTCGTATTAAAAACTATGATTTTAACGGATAAAATAAAATAAAATTTCGAAAACAGAAATAATTACCTAAAAATATTTAAATAAAAGTTTGCCATTGCATTGATTTTCAATGGGAAGAGAGAAGACCGGAAGTATTTGAGATGGCTTCCGGTGTTTTTGTTTACACTGAAAACTCTATCCATACATATTTATATTTCTATAAAGAAAGAAAGAAAAACTGATATTATTTTAATTATATAGATAGCGCAGCCTGACCTATTTTCGAACATGCGCCATACAATCCAACCAACCAACCAATCGCTTCGTAATTTTGAACCTACGCAATATTTATGATCAGAAAGCAGTGAATTCAAGCGGTTGACCGTGGGCTAAACGAAATACAAGTTAAGCGCGAGTTTCAGATTGCCGTGAACATAATTAATTATCAGAAAATATGTGTGAAGAAATGTGTCATTAATAGTCTGATTAATTTTTTTTATCGATTTAGGAAGACTGGACTTATTTAATATTGTACGTCTGTTGTATCATTTCATTATTAAGTATGGCTGAATTGAAACCTTTGAATTCAAGGTATTCTGTGCTCCGACACCCTCAATCTCCAATATGTTTAGGTACTTTTAATCATGCAGATGAATTTTATGTAAATCATTTCTATAATTTAATAATTTTTTTACCTGTTTAAGTAAAATTGTATGTTTATGAAGGCAATGAAAAGTGATGTTTATCGATAGTATTTTAATTATGAATTATTAAAGGTATGTATAAGCAGATATTTACTAAACCTGCCTGACTTCTATTTACAAATCGTACTTGAACTTCAGAAATTTAATTTAGTTTAAACTCTGTTAAAGTTATTATTACAACTCTAAAGTCTATTAAAATTTCAATTCTATTAAGTTTAAATTTAATCTTTTTGAATTAATAAGTTAGCATTCAAATAAGTATGGTAAAAGTAAAGAGTTTAAATGCTGTTCAAAATTTTCATTGTTTTGGCTATTATATGAAATGGACTTCTTATGATTTATGTATTTAATAGGATAAATATCATTATAATATTAATAACTAAATATATTTTATTTTGAATTACATGTATCATACAAAGGTCAATAATTAACAAGAGCAAAATTTATTGACATTTAGGAATTCTTTTATACTTTTTCTTAGTTGTTTTTTATGATTATATAGTGACCACAATTTGAAAACTTGTATCTTAATATATTGTTGAGTGCCGTTTATAAGATGTAAAGTATTAACAAAAAATAGAATTGTAAGAAGGCACTGAAAAGTTCTGGAAACAGTTTTTTAAAAAGTTAAGAAATAACCTTGTCATAAGTAATGTAAAATAAAATGAAGTATACAGTGAAAATTAAAAAAATTCAATAAGATTAAAAATAATTATCTTTAAAATAATAAAATATGTGAATCTTGACCACATGCCAGTTCATGTATAAAATTACATAAAATCAAATTTATAACAGTGCAGGAATAGAAAATTGATTTATAAATAGTTTTTAATAATAAAAATATTTCTTGGAAAATAAGAAAGACGACTATATCTGAATGCTTATTTTAAATTTTCATATTTTTTATATGTATTCATGCAAAAAAATAAACTTGTATAAATTGATTGAAATAAAAATAACATTAAATAAAAAATTATTTCTATAGATACATCAAATTTATTATAATAAATTTCAGTCAATAGTAACAACTCAAAATAGTAGTTTACAATATGATAAATCTAACACTTTTAGTCAAATCTATTAATATATTTCGGTCTAATTAGCCCTCGTGTGAAAAAAATGACCGTTGAGCGACAAACAAACCAAATCTATTAATATATTTTTACATTTAACTATGATTCAAATTTGATAAATTGCAGCTGATAGATATAGAAAGCTTTGCCAAAGGTTGTCAAGTTTTTCAGTCATTGACTTTAATTGATATTTATTCTTAAAATGATTATTTGTAAAATTATAGATTACATGGCCTTTGCTGAATACTGCTATTCAATTTGTGCAACCAGTGAAAATTGCTGTTAGTTTACCTAGTTGCCTAATAATTGCATATGTAATATTTTAAAGCGCAATAAGATATCTTTAATGGTTATTTTCTTAAATAGACACCTTTATCAGAACAATTATAAAATTTTGGTCCAATATTAAACAGCTACTTATAAAAGAATTGGGACCAATGCTATGGCTCTTAGAATAATCATTTAATGAAAGAAAATTAATTGGTAAAAAATGTATATTTAGGAATCCTTATAAAATTCATCTTTGGGTCCATAATTTTTATGAGTGGTCTAAAAGGTTAAATATACTATATTTTAAAGTTATGTAATTATTAAACAATAAATGTTTTAGTATTACTATTTAAATCTTATAAATATGCCTACAAAAGCAACTTTTTTTAATATAATTTATAGATTATATGTTATTTTGCTCTCATTTTAGAATATAATCTCTTACAAAGTTTAATCTGAAGGATATTTTTAAAACAATGGATAGAAAAAAGTCTTAAGGATACTTATTGTGCTTTTTCTTAGTTAGTGGTATTGTTACTTAAAAAGGAATCATTTCATTCACTTGGGAATATAACAAGTATGTAGGAATATAAAAAAAAGTAAGTCATTTAAGCAATTGAACTATGCAGATAGGAAGAACACTTGCAACAGATTTATAAACTGATTCAAGTGTTACAGGAAGAATGTAATATATTTGCAGAGTACAATTTTTATTAAATTTTTCAGGTGTCTAAAAACTGTTTTTTGTTTTCAAGATGGAAAAGTTATTTTTTATATGTAAGTGAATAAAATAAGCTAAACGACTTGCTCATTGCTTTTTGCTGTTGAAACTTGTGTTTTTGATCATATAGCTTATAACTGGTTTTGTGTTAAAAATTGGATGGAAACTGCTAAGATTTTCTACTTCTTACTAAGATAACTGTTAATGATACTTAAGTTTGTAAAATTCTGTGAGAAAATAAGGACCACTTTCATCTGAATAGTAAAATTTACAATTCTATTTTTATTTTCAAATGCTATACTCTGAAAATACCAGAAAATCAAGCATTGTTTTGAGAAATATGATGATAGAATTCTTCCAAGTTTGTATTTTGGTAGATCTTTTTATAAGATTTTTAATAGTATGGAAGGGCATAGGATGAGAAATATTCTGGGTAATTAAGGTACACTTTTTAGCCGGGTAGTTGACTTTTTCATTACCTGGAACTCCACAGTGGGCAGTAACCCTATGGAGGTCTTTTAGTTTTCTTGAGTAATGCTAATTTATTTGGATAATGACAATTGATAAAATGATGAATGTAAAATAATCAGGAAACATCTTGAATTGAGTGTTTTGCTTTAGTGTATTTGGCAGCCAGCCACTCTTCATTCTTCCTTTAGTTCTCTAGAAATCATAAAACCATGTTTCTCTTTAAAGCAGATATCAAAGCTTTAAACAGATTTTATATGTATTTAGATGTAACTCCTCCAATTTTGCACAGCTTCGTATACAGCTACTTTTTTTGTACATCTCTTGATACAAAGTCATGGATGATTGTTGTGTAACATATTTGCATAGTTCAATCAATTTTGCAATGTCTCCAATTCAATGTAAACTGCATGCCTTTTGTGTACATGCTTAACTTTTGTAAGTGAGTAAATTATTTGAAAATCTGAATAAATGTTTAATCATGTAATCTAAGTTTATTTTATTTTTTAATAAAATTCATTTTTAATCTATGATATACTGGAATCAACTATTCTATAAATGGTTAGCACTCTAGCCTTGAGTTCAACAGTTCAGATTGGACTTCCTCTTTTGACATGTAATGTTCATAGTGGCTTAGTCTACTTTAAATTGTTGGTTCCTGTCATATTAGCACTAAAGGGTAAAAAATTACCATTGAGCATGTACCAAACCCATTACTTTTAATGCATCTTTTCAAGCAGTGCATTGGATTATCATCATTTCTTATTTTATTACCCAAACAATGTAACAAGTCTGTTGTATTTATAAACAAAAGTGTATGTGTTGATGAATTTTGTTATTTCACAACTTGGATAAAAATGATGATTTACTAATATATCTAGACACTTCAGTTTGAAAGTACTTTATTCAAACTGAATTGTCTGCATATATTAGAAATTTAATACAGTGCTTTTGTTGTACCATCACTTGATGAAGAAATGATTACTAGTCATATTTTGGTTGTTGTGTGGCAGTCTTGCTCTCCAGATTTAATCCCATATGATTTTTTCAGTAATTTAATTTACTTTAAAATAAATCCATCTTTGTTTCTTGAACTTTTTTAGTCTTAAAGGACAATTTATCAAGAATTGTGAAATGTAATTCTCAGCCATAAAGAACAAAGTATAGGTGTATTCAGTCCATGAAATTGTTGCTCAACTTCAATAATCAATGACATGATGAAAGTAAATTTATTGTCTTTTACATGGATATATGTGTAGAAAAAAGTTCTTCTGAAATTTCATTTCTTTTCTCCATTTAAAATTTTCAAAAAATTTATTGAAATAAATGTTGCTTGTCTAATATCTTCTTAGCCTAGTTTTAAGCCATATTTTGAAATTTATTATGCACTTTAAGAAAACAGCCATATATTTCCTCATCAGTGAGTTTTAAATGCAAATTTTCTTAAACATCTTTTCTCAACATTATTAGTTCCTCTATATAGTTTAGTCAGCTGAAATGAAAGTATCCATCGCACTGTTAGTTAACTGCAGCTCTTTGTATGGTATCAGTTTAACAGAAAACACTTCCCTAACTTAATGAAAATATCATCAAATATGATTGCTAAAATTTAAACTTTAGTTGATAAAATATATAAAGTGTATTTATGAATCATTACTTGTACAACATTTATTTGAAATAAAAGCAAATGAACTGTATTTAAATGTTAAAGTTTTCTTAGTCAGTTATTTTTATTTATCTATGAATTTTTCTTCTAATAATAGAATATTTTGGAATCTTCACTGATTGATATGAAATATGTCATTCATTTTAACTATATTAAATATTTATTTTCTTAGTGATTTGAGCATATAATGATTTAACTAAACTATGCCTTACAAAATATTAACTGAACTCTAAATAATAAATTATCTCCTTTATTGTGATAATTTATAAATTGTTTTATGGAGTTCTTTTATTTGACTCTTATCTGTTTTACATTTTATTTTCAGTTGAGTTTTCAAATGGAAATTTAAAGGCAAAAGCTAGGGTACAGTATGAGCTTTACAAAGGTGGTGTAGTTCATGGCAAATCAAAGAGGATACTTGTAAGTCAAATAGGAGTATATTACTAAATTTTGAATGAAACTTGATGTGCAAAAAATGACCGTTGAGCGACAAACAAACCAAACGAATAAAACTTGATATTTCTTACATATGATTTGTAAAATCTATCATAACAGTAACTTTCCTCCAAGGAATAGTTTATATTTTAATTTTCTTTTATATTTTTTTCTGAAACATCGTACTTTTGATTTAATTTATTTTTAAATATTCAATTTTGATTTCATTTTAAAAAATAAAATTTGTCACTTAAAACTATAAACACATTTGACTTCTGTTTCATGAGCTACATCATTTTCTAATATTTTGTTATCAGTTTAAACATTGTAAAAATGTTGACACTTTTTAATTTACTGAGTAACAAGGACTGCTGTTTTGTTTTTACAATTGCCTTACAACTGAGTATGCATAAATAGATATGCATAAAGTTATAAGTAAATGAAAGGATGTAGAGATGCATCTGAAAAATTATAAACGAAAAAAAAGCATTTGAGATAAGGATGTAATCATTTAAACTATTATCTTGCGGAATTGATGTGGCAAAAATCCTATGAAAAAATTTATTTGTGATGGTATGTTAAAAACAATTACAGAGACACAGAAACCACAAACAATGTGGGAATTGCTAACTTGAAAATATTTTCATGATTTTAATAGAAAAGATTATGAAAATCAAGAGGTACCTAAAATTTTATTTCTTCCATTAATTATATTGTAATTTAAAATTACATGAAAATGAGAGTTGATAAATATTTTAAATATATTATTTTATAATTAGGATTCTTGTGCACAGATTTCTTCCTTTGTTGATTTGTGAGCTATTTAAAAATAATTGATACACCAAACATTAAAAAAAAACTTCCTGACATTTAATGTAATAAATTACATTTTCACCTTCATATAATATTTCACCTTTTAATTTGCACAAGATAATTATATCAACAAAAAATAATTTTTTACAGGCTCTTTAAATTCAAACTTGTTTGCAACCATTTAATGGCTGGTGTTATGCAATTATATTTTTCTCGCTTCAAATCTTTTTTTTTTTTTTTCAAAATATTTAACTATATATAGTTGTGCTTAAATTTATTAACCAAGACAGAAAAATGTTATCTTTGCTTTTTAATGAGGTATGAATTAGGTAAATTATACTTGATCTACTTTCCTTCGGAACTGTCCAAAGAGAAATTTCTAAGTGAATATTAATAAAATTAATTGTTTTGTAAAATATTACTGCATTAAATGTGAGTAATTATATTTGCACCAGTTTTATTTATTTCTGATTTTGTACTTAGAATTATTAAATGCAAAATATCAATAAAGAGAGATTTGTTAATTTTGATTACAAAATTGAAGTTTGTTAAATAATATCTGAAGTAAATTTTATTATGTCTGTAAAAAGTATTAAAATATATTCATTTTATAATTTTTGATTAAAAATGACTATATACAAGCCCATAAAATACTTCATGCTTTATGCTTAAGTCTTTTCTGTATCTTAAAAATGTTGTGGAATTTCTGCTTCCATCTTTTTTTTTTTTTTTTTAAGAGGAATTTTTTTTCTTGCATATAAAATCTTTATAGTGAGATTGTAATTTTATCCATATGTGATGATCTTGTCAACTGTAATTCATTTGTAATAAAGAGAATCTGTTTTAAACTTTGTTTCCAAAATTTATATATATTTGAAATTATCAAAAAATCTTAACTGTTTCCAAATTATTAAGAGCATGCTTCAGTAAAATTAAAGTATCCAGTATTAATGATAGAAGATAATTTTTGCTTTGTGAAAATATTTATCACTGTTAACAGTATGTGAACAATATGTGTATATCACATTTGCTAATTGTTAAAATTTCGTAAAATTTTAATAATTAAAAGTTTCACAATTAGCTTGAGCATTTAAACTCATCCAATATGTCATTTTTATTTACAAAATACTAGTTAGAATTTTCTTTATAGTTTTAATCATGAGGTTTACATATTTGATTACTATTTTCCCTTCAGTGGGTTGATAAAACTGAATACCAAGTTATGCATTAGGCTAACCACCTAACCAAGACAAATGCTTTGCACCTCAGAACTCTTGATCATGAAAACAAATATGAATACTGTAGACTTTGGCCCCCCATATGGTTTAGTGCCACTGAGTTCAGTTTTAGAGTTTAACTAATATTTTTATAAATTTATATGTGTGTATATATACGTAAAAAGGAAATGTTCATTATTAAATATTTAACAATGTAAATAACATAATTTTATAAACAGAGTGGTTAAGAATTGTACTTTCAAGTACTGGAAAAACTAGTACAAAAACTAAATACCATATAGGCCAAGAAGCAGAAGTGTAGCAACATGCTGCACCATAGACTTGATTAATGTCTCAGAATGTCTTGGATACAATTTCTCATGAATTCTGCATCACAAATGCACAGGAACATAAAGTAGTGAAAATATTTTTTGAATGGTGTGATGCATGGGATTCTAGATACTTCACTCTGGATATTTAGATGGCCAATGAAATCAAAAGAGGAATCCTGTACCCACTTGGACTCAATTCTTATTCTGTAGTTTCACATTGTCCTTTTAGAATTATCCAAGTCCATCAGAATGAACATGAATGCATGTAAGTGATTGGGCAAGATGATCATGTACGTATCATCTGTCAGATTCGTGTTTAGATATACCAGAAGTCCTGTGTCACACCAACTGCATATGCACGATACCATCTCGGGATTCACCAGTTTGAACAGTTCCTGGTTGACATATAGGATCCATAGATTCATGATATTTTCTACATACTTTCATGTGTCCGTCCACCTCATATAATGAAAAACAAGTTTCACCAAATATGGTAACATGTTTCCAGCCATCAACAGTAATTGCAATGTTGAAAGTGAAGTGTAAAGTTTTATGCAGTGCAATCAGTAAAAGTACTCTTGAACTGTCAACTACAGGAGTTCATATTCATGTTGTTCTCCTGAGCAATTCATCCACTAGTTGATGCTGCAAAATTAGCAGCAATTTGGAGGAGTATCTTGCCAAAACATTTTCCCGAATCCTTAGTCATTTTTTAACCACATCTCTGACTGATGCTTGATATTTTACTTTATAGTTAATATTCATGATTCACTCATGAAGTGATGTACACAACAAATCTAATTTCATTGATAACTCAAGGATGCTATGTCCTATTTATCATTTGTAGACTATAAATCTGTATTCAAAGTCATTTAAAATTTATAAACTTGACAATGTAGCAGCAGTAACTGATCTAATGGCTTTGCCAAACACTTGTTACCTAATATAGTTACGTTTACTGCATCTCATAGTGTTGATTGTTTGCATATTATCATTATTTATGCCACTCTGTCTAATGGATGGTTAGTTCTCTGTTCTTCTGTTCACCAGTTTATGAGTTTGAATGTTGCTTCTGGCTTTGATATCTCTAGGGATTTGCATTCCTGTGTGTTTCACCTTTTCTCTGCAAATTTTATAATTTTGACCATTTACTGTACTGGACCTGCACAGCAAGACAAGCGGCCGCAGTGGCCTGGTTAGTTAGGGGTCTTTCTTATTATTGGAAGGTAGTGCGTTTGAATTCTGGGTTAACCGAAAATTTGTTGTGTTATCTAAAAGTGGCTGGGGCACATTAAATTGGTCATGGTTATAATGTCCTCCAAGTGAAATGATACTTCTGAACCATTATAGCAGGTGTTCTACTTCCTGTTTCTTAATTACAAAGACTCCCACACAGCTGCTTCACCAAGCTAGTAGCCAAATGGTTAACACTCTTTATCTTCAATTTAACAGTTTATGGATTTGAATCCCACCTTGGGCTTGGATGTTGTAGTGGTTCAGAATTCAATTTAATCTGTAGGTTCTGGTCTAATTAACCTTCATGTATAAGAAATTACTGCTGAGCAACAAACAAACAAACAAACCACTCAACTGCTTCCACTAACTAGTCGAACCCAACTCAGGGCTAGGCACAGGGAACTCTGCTGGGGTAACAACAGCAGTAGAAGCACTTCTCTGTGGACATATATTGTAACCATTACTGATTGTACTGGGTTGCATGAGAAAAATTGTGGTCTTTTGACATTTTCCTAAATGTTGTATAAAAAAGTTTGGAATCCATTTTAAACTGTTTTAGTACTTTTTAAGTTTTTCTGGTGTTACTTTATTTACAGAATACTGTTTTGAATTTTTAGGTGGCAACTACTGGGCATTTGGTGTATTCTGGTTCTAATTATGAGAGAGAGAGTTTTGAAATTACTCAATCAATGTAATTATGTATTAAAGATTTTACCTTATGTTTATTTTTCAAATTGAAATACTTATTTTTAATAATTTTAAAATTTAACATTACTTAATGGAGAAAGTCTTATAAATATTGATGATAAAAAACATTTTCTGCATTTTTAAATTCTTATTGATTTTGTTATATAACATACAAATTTAAATAATTCATCCTCGGACTGCATAATACTTGAACATTATTTGTTATCCTTTCCATATATGTATATTTCTTGTGAAAAAGTCTGCTGTTGATAATGTTTATAGAAAAACAATAAATTTATATTAATGTTATAAAATTTTTCTAATTATCTAAAATTTCCATTTTAAAATTTAAAAATGCCCTTGCATTTTAAAGCTTTTCTCAGTATGTGTACAGTAATATTGTTGGTCACTAGTTAAACAATTTCACATAAAATAACTTTAGGCACTTTAACTTGAAATATATTTTATCATAGAAGTTGAAGCTAGAATATTTAACTTATACAACAAGATTGGTACCTCCTTTTTCATTAAATAATGTCTTCAAATTTTGGATAAGAATAAAATTCTAACCAAAATTTGTTGAGTCAAAAATAATTATATGCAGATGGAGATTTTTTTTATTTCTTTGAAACAAAATTTGGCTCTAAATTTCTGATTTTTTCCAACTTTAATGTTTTTATAACATCTAAATTAATATTCATTTAATGGAAATTTCTCTTGCTTATTCATTATTTTCTTTTTCTTAGTCTATTCACTTCTCAGTTCTAAAAGTCTTTATCTTACAATAATTTTACCAAATTTTTTCCTTTACTTTCAAATTTTTTCAGTTGTAGTTTTAGTAGTTCTAGTACTTGGGTGAATTTAATCCTTTGAATAAAAACCAGAAGCATTAATATTTCTCTTATTGATAATGAAACAAAAGAATTTTAAATTCAAAGTACTAAAAAAAGGATATGCTTTTTATTAATTTTAATTTTAATATGATTACAGAAAAATCAATTGCTTTTCATATGAAAATTTAAAAAAAAAAATTTATTTTAGACAATTTAGTGCTCTTAAACAGAAAATTATTTTTGTGCAAAACCAAACTCTGTAAAACTACTGTATGTAATGCTGTAATAAATCTTTTTTATTTATCTGTATTATTTTGATACTATATTCTCTTGTTTTTTGTATTGATCAGTTTATATATATATATTATATATATATATATATATATATATATATATATATATATATATATATATATATATATATATATATATATATATATATATATATATATACGAGAAAATATATCAATTTAATTTTGTTAAATTTTGATGCGGTTTTTCTTTTGTAACTTAAAAAATATCAATATTTCAGCATCTTAATTTGGTTAAAATTATATTTTTCTTCATTTTAGTGATTTGAACCTGAATTGGTAGTTTAATGGTCAAAGCTCTGGCATCAAGTTTAAAAATTCATGTTTTCACACAATTCATAAATCTAACATCTCATTATGGTTCAAAATTTATTTTAAAAATTCAGTCCATATTGAATCTGGTTACAATAAACAAAAAATAAGTTGACTGACAAACCAATTAAATAAATCAATGATTTTTTTCAATATATCATTTCAACTGTAATTTATATATTAACATGAAGAGAAGTTCTTATATTTTATATCTAATATGCAGAATTCAATTCTATTTGAGCTTAGAGTTAAATAATTTTTGAAATTTTATTTTTTGAAAATTTCAAATTTCTAATCTTAGTTTTATAATTTAAGAATCAATTTTTTAAATATCCTAAATTATAATGAGAGTATCTTCTTGCAGTTTGAAATTGGCCGTTTTAAATAAAAGAACAAATAGAATGAAAGTGTATGATGTTGACTATTTTGTTTTAAAGCCAATTTTGACTGGTAAGTAATATTTTTAGTTAATTATGTTTGCGCATGAAATGATTTTGTGAAGCTTTCATGAACATGTCATTAATCTTATACATGTCATTAATATAATGTTATATATATCTAACAGAATTTATATCATATTAATTATAATAGAATTTATAACAGAATTTAAAATTTATAACAATATATAATATATTATAAATATCTAACAGCATATGCTAAGTTATTCTATATATTATGGTTGCAAACATTTTTTGATTATGAAATTAATTAGGTTTTTAAAACCTTCTAGTTTTTAAGATATTTTCTGAGCAGATAGTATAAAATCAATCATGTCTGTTATTGATAATATTGATATTTTTATTAACAGTGTTCATCATTATAACTTGTGATTCTTGTATTTAATTTAGCATCAATTTATGCTCACCTTCATTTTAGCTAGCTGAATTTGCAGCTAATAATTATTGATATTCTAATCATCAATTTAGCATTTTAGGGACTATAACTAGATTTTCCGCTAAGATGAAGATGTTTGTTATCTGGGATCCACATTAATCTTTTCTTTCTTATTAAATAACTTAACATACAAAAGGTGATTGTAGAGCATTAAACAAAACATAATTATTACAGTTATTTTCTGATCTAGAAATTGAATGATTTGCATTGTGGTCTTCAGTTCAGCAATTTATGTACTCATGTTTATTTCGTCTCTTACCTTAGCTATGGACACTTATAAGGGGTTAGCATCCCTTTAAATCTGTCATTTTGGATCAAATCAGCCTTTATACCTGAAAAGATATTGTAAAACAACCTATCAAGTTATTTTAATTATGTTATTATTTACATTTAATTTGATTACAAAAGGATATTGTTTCTTAGTAAAATATTGTACTTGCCTTGCAAATTTTATTATTTTTGTGTTTGAATCAGTGATGTTTAAACTTTTGTATTTTAATAAATACTATAAAATATTGTAATTTTATTTTGTTAGTATGCAAAATTAATTTCGTGGATTATTTTTGCATTCATAGAATTAAATGTCTTGAAATAAATGTTTTTGTATAATTGTGTATTTTATCATTTCATTTGCTCTTAATTATTTTTTTTTAAATAAAATATACATATATATGTGTTTTTTAAACCATATTTTTAACATTTTGTTTTAGGTGTCCTTCCTGATACTGTGAAACAAACTGATAGAGCAGAAAAAGTTAGTAAAAAAAGTATTTTTTTTTTATCTCAACTGTGATGAATTCGATCAACTGTCAAATTACTACCATCACCAGTAATGTATAATTAAGTATAAGAGACCTTGAGACTTATAATGAATGAGATCTATGCTAAAAGGTTTTTGTTTTTTTTCCAGAAATATTATGTAATTAAAATCTCACTCTGAATTGTCTGTTATGAGAAGTGTTTAGTTTCAAAATTGTATGAAATCTTCATTACAGTTTGACACAATTTTTTGTCTATTTAAATGCAGTTTATGAATTTATTTTCTAAATTTATTTAATAAGTGGTAACGCTACCTACTATAAACTATAGGTTATTTAATTTTCTTAATTGTTTAAACCTTTCAATTTATTTCAAAATAATGTATCCAGTTTAAGCTTATTTTACTATAAAAATAGATAAATGCTTTAAATTAATATGTATAGAGCCTAAAAATTAAAATAGCAACTTAACATGAATATAATATTTGCAAAGTTTAGAATTTTTAATGCATTTAGATATGTTCATTTCAAGTCATTATAAAGTACTATTAAACTCACCGTGGCATGACAGCCCCCATGGGGCCAAAGCCTACTCTGCCCATATGTTTTCTTTACTGAGAGCCCTGTGGTGCAAAGCATGGGTCTGAGTTAAATGATCAACCTAACACAAAACTGCCAGGTGTTTATTTTCTAAGTATGTTTAGTACTCAGAGTTTTATCTACCTATAAAAGGGATGATGGGTTGAGTTACATGATAGAGTACTTTAAAATAATATTTTTTTAATTTCGTAACAAATCATTTTCAAATTATTCGTACAAAAAATTACAATAATATAAATAACATTTTACTGTCTGTGAATCCATCTTATAAAGAATAATCTTAAAATATGTGTTTATCTCTCTTAACATGATTCCATGGGTAATTAACATTTTAATTTAAAAATATCAAATACAATTGCAGTGTATGATTTATAAGAAGTTATCTTTATTTCTACTTTTACATTAATTACAAATAAAGTAATGCATGACATTTATTTATAGAATCAAGCATTGACAATGGAGTTTGGAAGCAAATTTAAACAAAAGGCTATAAATTCAAGGCTGAAATATCAAGCTGCTGGAAGTAATTTAATCAGTGATTCTATTTTAAACAAAAATTTAGGAACTTTGCCTGCTGTTGTTGAATGTGAGTGTATTTTTATTATAAATGATATCTATTAAAAATTTGTCACTTTCAAATGTAATTGTTTCATTTTTGTAAATTTGAAACAGATTTTTTAAGATGAAATTGATTCAAGGCTAAATTTTCAAAACAATTTTAAAAGAGGTGAATCACTTTATTTGCTGTTGTTATGTATAATTATTTAATCCGTAAATATCATTTTTGAAAAATCTTGGACCAGTATTGTTAGTTGACATTAGCTCATACTTCAAAGTGCATTTTATTTTCATGCTCTATTTAAATAGTAGATGATAATCCAATATAATAATTTATTATTTGGTCATATCTTTTCAGTGTCTTCCATCATACTTAAAAACATCATCTTAATGAAATTTCTGTTATTGATTTAAAACCTAATTTTCATTTATAAATTTGATTAAAAATACATGATGTTTTGTCCCAAAAATCTGGAATATCTAAGTTGTACAAGAATCTTTTACACATTTTCAGACTATCTTGTTACATTTGATGTAACTTAGTGTAACTTGTGAATATTATTAAATCACAAGTAGTTAGAGATAGTAAAAAATACTTAATTTTAAAAATTTAAGTATGATAATTTATTGCTTAACATGGAAATTGCAACATCAAAAAGGAGTTGTAAAAATTCAGCAAAATGTATATTTATTAAATTGGTATTAATAAATTATAAGAGGTTAAAAACATTTAGTAATAAACAAATGGAATGATTGCAGGGGCTTAAAGAGGCCTAGTGGAGAATTGTGCTCATCTGAGTGGAAGACTCTTGGTTCAAACTCAGTCATTAGAATGAGAAATAAATCATCAATTTTTGCTTCATGCATGTGTGTTGAGTTAGGTGCTTAGAAGTTTTCTGGCTTTCCTTCTTGCAATATGTAAATATGATTAATGTATGAAAAGTTCTTCCAAAAGACAAAACACACAGGCTGTTCAAATGCCTCACAATAAGAAACTTTTATGCTCTCCAATCAACAGTGTCATCTGATATGAGATCTGTATTTTTGTTTTCTTTATTGCCAATGCAACATGGAATACGTACTGTAATGGTGCTATATAATGTTGATTAAAAATATAGTTATTTTCATTCTCAAATAGTACAAAAGCTTATAAGATCAAATATATAGAAAGATACCATCTTTTGTGTTTCAGATAATTTTAAAATTTTGAGCTGAAGTTTGTGGTCCTTGCTGGCCATAGAAATGCCTTAAAATTCAAAATTGCAAAATTTAACTGAGGTAAATTGTATCCTCTTTTATTCAGATTGATTACAAGAGCATTTTCGCATTTGCATTTTCTTCAGTTTGGTACTACATATTTATATGTCTATTGTATTCCTAAGCTAAACTAAGCTCATTGCACAACAACCCAAAATGGGCCATGGCTTACAGTACCCTTATCTGTTTTCATGACCAAGAGCCCTGGGGTATGATCATATATCCTGGTTAGGTGGTCAGTCTAACACAAAATCCCCAGTGTTTTGTTCACAAGTATGCTTAGTACTCAGTTTATCTACACACTAAAGGAATGAAAGGCTGAAGTAACCTTGCCCAGTCTGAGGACTGAACAGCAGTCATGGGCCTTGAGAGTGCGAAGAGCTACTATTAAGCCACTAGGCTTCTTCATTCTATTTCTATAAAGGTTAATTAGTTAGTATTTTTTTGCTTTACAAAATATTTAATAAAATTTTCTGTACTGTGATATTTGCTGATTGTATCTGACCATTGTCTTGTTAAAAATTAATTGCTAAGAGCCGTGCTTTAAGAGGGAATACAAAATGTTATTAATAATCAAGTTAACCCAGATTCATTTTCTGGCAGTTACTATTGTATGCTGTTTCCAAATTAACTGCCATGTGACTTTTATAGTGACAAACAAAATAGCTTTTAACAATGATTGTGTTTGTGTTGAAATCTCATCTAGTTAAAATTCAATCTTCCTTTTCATTTGATGTAATACAGTGTTTCATTATTTTTTGAAAAGGCCATTTTTTTATTAAGATATGCTTATATATATATATTTATTTATATATATATATATATATATATATATATATATATATATATATATATATATATATATATATATATATATATATATTACATTTAAGCAAGGTGCTTGCAATTGAGAGCCTTTTATGAACAGCTTGGTTTTCAGATTCACCCACAAGTGAGTATTAGAAACAACCTAGGACACTAATTTTCACTATCTATATCCTTGGGTTATCTAAAAGATCATTTTGACAATGCATGGTCATACATTTTCCTGTTTTTCAGTTAGCCTTATAAACCATTATAGCTCATAACATCATAAATTTGTATTCTTTATCTTCAGTGCAAAAATTTGATCAATTCCTCTATATCTGGTATGGATGTTTTTAATGGTTTGAAATCTGCTTCAAGCGATAGGTCTCCACTGAAATACCTCTTATGTATGTAAATTGAGTGATAAATCAACCACCTTTTATTTGCAGTAGAGGCATCTATAGAGTAATGAGTGGAGTCTTCCAAGAATAAATTTTTCTTTTAATCTGAAGTTCATTTATAAATGCAACAAAACACACGAAATTTTATTGTATTTTAACTTTTGCTCAATTTTGGTATAAGTTTTCTTTTCTTATGGTATAAGTTTTTATTATCTAGTATTTGCATAAAACTGAAAGTTAATTTAAAAATTTAGTTTTTTTAAATATAAAATTTTAAAGCAAAATTTATGCATATCAGAAATAGTATTTTTCTGTAAATGATAAAATGTGTATTCATGATTTAATCATTATTAAAGTAATTTTCTGCTGAAGTTAAAAAAAGGAAAATTTGCAATGAATTTTTACTGATTTATTATCTCCTTGCCTAATCCATCTAGTGAAATGGTAATTTTGTTTTTTCTGTTTAGTTATATTTTGTATTCATGAATTTGTGAGATATTAAAATCATGCAGTTACATTCTGATGACATTCTGAGATACCTATTTAAATATACATCAAAAGACTTGTATTATTATAAAAATACTTCTTGTACAAATGTACCTAATAATTTATGACATTTTTTAGTAAATATAAACTCTTTCATCATAATTACTTAAAAACATTGCCATTCTGAAGTGTATTCATTAATTCCAATGCAAATATTGTTAAATAGAAGACAATTTCTTTTAAAAATTTAACTAATTAAAGTTTTGTTTGACACATAGGGAACTAAAATAAATTGTGATTATACTTGATTGATTATGTCGTTCATTGGAACTTAAAAATGCTCATTACGAGACCTTATGTATTAAAATTCACTTAAGTGAATACTAAAATTCTGTTGGTTAATATTTGCAAAAATAATGGCTATTTGTGGTGCTTCTGATTCTGAATTTTATTCTTTAATAATAAACTAAATGATTGTTTCTCTCTGATCATTTATCCATTTAGACTGACATGTTCGCAGGACAGAGCCGAAACAAAAGGAACAATCCTACTAGAAAGGAATTTCATTCAACTAGACGTATCTAAAGGGAAAATGTCACAAAAAAGCATTTTCAGTCTTAACGTCATAATTCTTGCTTTCATATTAGATTACCTCATATAATGTTATATATATTAAAATTATAATTTTCAGTAGTAATTTTCCTTCATTTTATTTCAAATTATATTCATTAAAGAATATTTATCTTGATAAATTATTTTTGTGTGAAAAAGCTAGTTAAAGTATTTCAAAGTTTTAGATGGCAAAGTTCATTAACTTTCAAACTGATAAAAAAAAAGATAAATACTAGTCTAAATAATAAACTTTAAAATTAAAATTGATGTGAAAAATCTCAGGGCATAAAGAAGTGCAAGCATAAAATGTTTTATATCTGTATCATAGTCAATGAATGTATCTCCTTTTAGCTCTTTAAAATAAAATCATCTCTTTCTTAGGTATTAATTGTTAATTCACTTAATCAAGTGAGTATATTCATTGTGTCATAAATAATGCTTTGTCCTATAATAGTTTGAATTCATGTTTTTTATAAATAAGAAAAACTATGCTATATGTATCCATAAGTTACTTAAAACATAACAAAACCGATAGAAAAAACCTCACATGGTAGCAAATATAAAATAAAAAGAAGTATTAGAAAGCTATCCTGAATGAGAATACTTATATCATTTTTAAAGCTAACTGAACTGTGCTTATTGACAATTGCCCACCTCACTCTATGATTAATAAAATACTAACAAAGGTGATATATGAAGAAACTAAAAACTAAGATCCTAAAATTAAGTTCAGTTTAAATATAATATGTACAGAGTGCCATCTAGTGAACATTAAAAATGTTCTCCCTGAAAATTCAAATGTGTAACACCTGCTCAGTGCATTCATTTTCTTGTGATTAGCTATCTGGCCCTGGGAGAGATTTCCATCTTGTTTGCATTTGCAACACCTATCCTGAAAGAGTTAGCATTTCATTAGTGTTTTGGGCTGTAAAATTTATTTTCAATGTTTATACCTCCACTTTGTGATTTTTATTTATAAGTATATATTAACTGTAATAATTTTTCAATTAAACAATCAAGAGTATTTTTGATTGCAGAATCTTGTTTTAAAAATCTTTTAGCAATATATTTTTTTAATTCTATTTTTATTAATGTTTTTTTTAAATTTAATTCAGAGATTGTTTTTAAAAACTGTTTATAATATGATGAATATTCTCTATACAGTTATGCTTTTCAGTAGTTTTAATATGTGCACGTGTGTGCAATTTTACTAAATACCAAAAGTGCAAAATTCTGATTATTATAAAAAAATTACAATCAAAAAATATTATTCCTACATAGCACATTTTAATATCTAATATCAAATTTTAATTCTTACTTTTAACAAATTAATTATATCTTCTTAACATACTACTGCAAAAACAAAATTTTTGTTAATATAACCGGGCTCCAAAAATATTTATTCTGACAAATATGTATTAAAATATTTGAAGTTTACCATTCCTTTTAAATACAGCAATATTTCTCCAATATACATACATAGCTTTAAGTAACCATTTTTAAATTGTGCATTACTAGCTTGCTTATAAGGTTTGCTAATAAATTATCCTCTAAACTTTATTTTAAATACAATTCTCTAGCTTTATGCTTTTGTGAACAATAATATACAAATCCATTTAAAACTTAATATCCTGGTCATTACTATTAATTAAAAAGCAGATTCCAATCCATTATATAATTAATTTTATTTTTTGATAATTCTGTTATTCTATTTAATCAAATAGTTTGTCATATCCTATTTAGATCTAATTATTTAATTAATAAATCATTTTAAATTAAATGCAAAATCTAAGCTCAAATTTATCGTATTATAATTATATACATTATTTATGTATATAATATTATTCTTAATATCCCATAACATTTATTTTGTTGAATTATGGAAAACAATTTTGAAGTAAAATATTGTATAATTTATAGAAAACACTTTTTACCAATTTAAATTTTTATATACTCAGATTTTCTAGTATCTCATATCTAATAAATTCATTTTAATTTAATATTTTCACCAGAGTGTGTTATTATAACTTATTATTGTAGTATTTTTCTTTAAATTTTACTTCATGTATTGCCTTTTATTTTTCAGCTTTTCCAGAAGCTACAAGCAATTCAATTATTCCACCTCAAAATAAGGATGCTAAAAATGTGGTTGAAATCTACAATGTATTTGATAGTATCCTGTTTGGAAAAATATAATTTTGCTTATTCTCATTTACTTGATTTATTAAATATCTTATTTATGATTTAAATAATGTGATCTTTATTAAATTATAATTGTTGAATAGCAAAATGTGGTTATTTTAATTTTACATAGATGATAATTTTAGAAATCAATAAGAGCAATTCACATTAGATATCCCTATTTTATACAGATGCTTTTTATGTGTAGGTAATTATTTCTTGATATAAAACTTATGTTACTTTTATAATATATTTTTGTGTTTTCAAATTGATAAATTTTAAAAGTACTAATGAAGACATCAGTGGATTGTCTGACAATGCTAGACTTCTGTCATTATCAATAACTACAGCATACTATTTACTGAAACAATTTAAGCTATGGAATATTTTCTCATTTGACACTATTAATCAAGAAAATATGTGAAGTTAGAAATAACTTTGTCAGGTATACACCATGAAAATAGAAATGCAACTACTATCTCCCATTATTCTAAAAGAAGCTAAAACATGGATTTATCAGTCTTAATAGAAAATATAATTTTACCATTAGGCCAGGGTGAGCCTAGTTCTACACCCCAATAATATATTTCATCCATAGCATGTTCATCTAAAGTGTTTGCTCTTGTGAATTCTGTCCATAAACAGTTATGTTTGTCTTTATTGTTTTAATAGTTACTTGTGGGAAACATGACAAATTTTGTAATAATGTTTAAAATGTAAATATATTTTTCTCTTTTATTAATATGAATATATAATTTTTACATTTTATATTAATATTGGAGTATAAGTGATCGTACTTGTGTATTAATATAAACAGTGTGTCAATCAAATAAAATATAAAAAATATTTTTACAGAATTATTAATCAATGTGGTGTCAGAAATTTATGTGATAAATTAAATCCTTTGTATTATCTTTTTCTTTTATTTGATTTATAACTTTATAATTCTTAATTAAATGAAGTAATCTCACTAGAAGAATATTCTGCTTTAGATTCATTTGTACAGCATTTTAAATCTGCTTCATATGAAGATGTAATGACATGGAAATCAGAATCCAGGTAATTTTTAATTCTGAAAATTTTAGTTGATGTTAACTCTTACATACAGTAAGTGATCGTTTAATGAACTATTCTGACAACGAACATGTTCCCGAAAGCTTTTTGTGTTCGCACAAACACCTTCAGATAATGGGCTAAAATAAACTCTAACAAACACTCAGCTCGAGGAACGTTATGTGCAGGGTTGCCAAATCCAACGGACCAAAAACCGTTATTCATCTCTCTTGATATATGTTGCTTGCCTATTAAACTTCGAAGTTCTATTTTGGAAAAAAAATTGGATATTTATGGTCTATGTTGACCATCAACTTCGATTTTGAAAACCCTGAAAAAGGGAGAAGAACTGTCAACATTGGACATATACTTTAATGTCCCATTAACAAATAATGAAAAGGACTGATTAATATGCAAGTATGTATTATTTTATTAATAAACTTAGTAAAAAATTATTCATCTTTTTTTAATTTAACTTTTAGGATCTCCAGAAAGAATTAATCGATTTCACTAAAAATCTACGGTAAATCGATGATTGGTCACGAACAATTCAGATAGCAAAAATAGTCTTGTAACAGATTATTTTCGTTACTCGATCACCCACTGTAATTATTTTTAAATTCATTTCATTTGTTATTATTTTAGTAAAGCATTTTGATTTTTTACAGATATAGTCCAGTTATTATACATTATTTGGAAATGAATTGTCAAGTTTTGACTCATGATAATGCTAAATTACTCTGTTATTTACATTATATAATTTGTTTTTTAAAAACAAACTACAAAGATTGGCGGAAGAAAGGTATTTATTATCTACTTCAAATAGGTTTTTATTAATTAAAATGAAATCACAATTTTAAATCTTTAAGAATTTATAAATTTTAAGAGAAGTAGTATTTAATAAATTTATCTGGGTTTATTTAATCTTCAGCATCTGAAGTTTTGAAAATTTATCGAAATATCTAAGAAAATCTAATTTTTCACTGAAAGCAGTGTATATATTAAGTACATCCTATTACTTTAATAATCAAAATGCAACTTTAAAAATAAGTTTTAAAATTAGCTGTTAATATCTTAAGTAGAAAAGATAACTTTATTGCAGGATTGAAATGGATAATGTATTCGATTTAAAAAAGATTTAATAATATTTACATTAAAATGGGGTTAAAAAGTACTTAATTTAATGAAAATAAATAGACTTGGTTCATACTTTTGTGATTGATTAATGCAGTTTCTTGATTACTTGTTTGACTAACTAAATTGCAGTTATTGAAATATAATAAAAGTAAAGACTAGTTTTTTATTGCTTTTTACATTTTACATTAAATGATGAAACTTACAGTGTAACAGTTTTTAAAAATAATATCTAATGTGTATTTTAATAGCAAACCTCATTTGATGTCGAACATCTGTAAAACATATATAATTTGGTAACACCAAGTATTGGGTGCTTTGCCTATTGTACATGCCATTCTGATGAAAGCATGGCCTATTCACCCACAATATATCTACCAAAATTGTTGGTTAGACTTCTGATTTAAGAGAAAGTTACTCTGTCTTACTTGGCATACCTGTTTAGTAAAACCTGTTAAGGTGTTGGTTGCTATGTATGTATGCCTAATTCACTTAGGATTTTCCAAACTTAGAGAAGCCACAGTGTTGACTGATCTCTCTTGCACTGTATTTCGGATATGCAGTGGCTTATGATAATACTTCATTCTATTGAACTTGTCTTACATTTGCTAGTGTACTAGATCATGCTTGACTAGTCATGCAGCCTGTCTCCCTTAAACGTTTTATAACAGTTAAGCTAATTTGATAAGAAGCATGCAGAGCTGCAAGGAAATATTGCATTTTGTTCCCTTTTATTATGCAGAAAAAATTCAAATTACTCTTTTAGAAAATTGCTCCATGAGCATAAGCATCAGCAAACTGCAACTCAAGATGTTTCCTTTATAGCTGCCTTAGATGAACCGGCATGACATTCTTTATGTATTTGCATATTGCAAGAAATGCAAACACCAAGCGTAAGTTGAGTTGAATTGATATGACACTATTTTACATGATCTATTTGAATTGTCTGCTGTGACAATTTGTACAAAGATGCAACTCTCAGGCTTTGAACCAGTTTTTTCCATTGGAAGTCAATCACAGGTGATACTTTTGCACTGCATTACTAGGTTGTGTTTGGCCATTAAAATAGTTTTTTCTCCTTTTGTTTAAGTTTTGTAACATGATAATTTTGTAAATCATGAACATCAAATGTGCGTTTTAACCATTCTACTCTTTTCATTAAGATCCACAAGATGTCTTTTTGTTCTAAATTGATGCTCTACAACTCACTTTTTTACTTCATATCATTTTCAAGATAGGAATGATAATTCTACAATCTCACCAGATGACATCCTAGGTGATTTTATTGAGCAGCATATAGCTATTGTACTAGACTTTAGTCATCACTTTTATGTATATAGCAGTAGCTGTTCTGAAGTTAAGGCGACAGGATATCACTTAGTTGGGATACTATATAAATTCTCATTCATATTGTTTTTCTCTCATATTTCATTTGCTGATATGAGTATTGATAATCATAATAACAATACACACTATTTAAATTGTTATTGATTTTGTATAGATTTATAATTTTATTTTCTAAATTGCATTTATCAGTTGTAGGTAGCAGAATGGTCAGGCCTTTTGTTTGTGACTTGACTCCTAATTCAGGTGTGAATATTTCTACCAATTCTGAAAAACTTTAAATCAAAAGTCCCAGTTCAATTAGACTTTGTAATTAAAAAGTGAATTAAAGCGACATAACAAATTTACATGTGTGATTTGAGAAATTATTCACAGCTTATTCCTATTTGCTTAACAAAGTATTTCACTTCTGGGGAAAAAATTACTGTTCTTAGTTTTTCATTCTACAAGTCTTTCTATAATTCAAATTTTGTTTAATTTTCTTTTATATAAAAGGTTTATAAAAATTGAATCATGAGATTTTCTCCCATAAACTTTATAAAAACACTGTTAGACCCTGTTATAGTTCTCCAGAGAACTCTCGCTAAAGTTGTCAATCTTATTCCAAAGTTTATTTTATATATAGATAATATCTTAGAAAAAATTTGTCTTTTCGCTGTACTGAATGAGTTTAATTTAGGGGATTTTTATTAACATTAAATGTTTAACTGTCAGAACCATATTTTATGACCATGGCTGTATATTTTTTCTTATTTATGCATTCTTTACCATACTTTTTCAGTAAACATAAAATTTATCTTACTTTGCATTAAATTACAACAATGCTTTATTCAGAGGAAAGTCTCTCATTGAAAGCTTTTTTGTTATGCTTAATTGCAGCAGACTTCAAAAACAGGATGAGAATAAATAAAAATACATCAATTTTCTTTGATATGGTGTGACCATATTGATTAATCAAAATGGAAAAAGTGTTGCTCTGATAAAACTCAGTATCTCAGTGATAGTTTTATTTTCCTTACATTTTTTTAAAGTGTGTCTAAAATGATTACAAGAAAACTAAAGGAAATCATTTATACATATACTTCATTTTAATAAAGTGAAACATATTGGGGACATTATTTGGTATATTTTTAAATTTTACAATCCATTTCCATCCGACCTAGGCTTTGTTAGGATGCTAGACTGCAATTGTTTGTTTCATTGACCATGAATGGTGATAAAAGTACTGTATTTATGCGAATCTAATGTGCCATCGAATCTAATACGCATCCCCATTTTAAAACTTTAAATAATAAAAAAAAAATTTTTTTGTCGGCAAATGTAATGCGCATGAATGGTATGAGAAATTTATTGAATCTTATTTTATACAACAATGGATTTGTATATAAATTATCAATCAATGGTATGATCATTTTATTTAAATTTAGATACCATATTTTAAATAACAATTGTTTTATACATAAAGTAGCAGAACATAGAATTAACCTATTAGTTGCCTATTGTTATGTGAAACAATCATTGTTAATTACCACTACCGTATATACGGTACCTATCGTAAAATATGAACATGAAATAAATCGTAACATATCTATCTAGCTAAGAGTTTCTACAATCAGTGATTAATAGTAAACGTCTTTATTTACTAAAGTTTTCATCACTGGATTCCTCACAGCTCTCTTCGTCAGAAACAGATTCATTTCTTTCCTCATCATCGTCATCCTCGGAGTTTCAGAGCACGTCATCTTCACTGCCATTCTATGAATTTGAAATGCAGCATTTATTGAAAGATTTCACAATCATTGGTGCTTTGATGCTTTTCCAGAAAGCAGAAACCCAATGTGCAGTGCAGCACGCTTAATTTTTCCTGTCGGAGTCAATTCACGGTTAGTCTCACAAAACCATTTTTCGTACTACTCCTGAGCGTACCCCTTAAAAGGTTTATTTATACTAACATCCACACACAGGGGTTGTAACACAGACATCATCCCTCCAGGAATGCTAACAAGATCACTGCCTAGGCTGTGCGTCTTCTTTTTTATGTCGTCCGTGAGATGACCACAAAATACGTTCAAAGCATTGATGTTGGATTGGAGAGCCCACCGGGACAGTGTTCCTATACATTTCAGAGAGCCAATCAAACATTAATGACTCCATCATTCACCCCCTTCTCTTGGTTTCGAATCAGGACATCATCTGAGAACAGCTTTTCATTCTTAAGGGTTTTAGGGGATGTTTTCCGTTTGAAGATTAAGAAAGGTGGAAGTTTCCACCCGTCTGCTGTTATTGCCAGCATCACTGTTACGCGTTGTTTTTCACATCCCAAAGTTTTGATAACTTCCTTAGTCCCCTTCTCCATAATGGTGTAGTTACGAGGCATATCAAACCAAATTAGCGTCTCGTCAGTGTTGATAATTTGCCCCATTGAAAAATTCTTTTCCTTCCGAAGTGTGATGACAGACCGCTGAAATGTTAGTATTTTTCTCTCAAAATCTGCAGGAAGCTTTTGGCATATTGTTGTTCGGCATTTTAGAGATAAGCCCATCTGCTTCATAAACCGATCCACCCATCCACGGCTAGCATTAAACTCTTGTTTCGGTTTAATGAGAACTTCAGCTTCCTCTTTTGCTTTATTTCTTATGGCGTCCCTAGTCACGGGTTGTCCATTCTTCCTCCTTTCACGTACAAATTCCAATACTTTTTCTTCAATTTTAGGGTGTCTTCCTTTGCGAGGGTCAGTGAATTTCTTTCTACTATTTTAGTTGCAAACAGTGCCAATTTCTGTTCCCACCACAAACAAACATTGCTCTCAGCTATGTTGAATTCTCTACCTGCCTTTCTATTGCCATTTTCTTCAGCAAAAAGAATTAATTCATGTTTGAAAGAAACATTATATGACATTCTTCTTTGTTTGTCCTCCATTTAGTTACTACGTACTCTGCAGTTTGTATCCTCTATGCAATAATGTGTCAATGATAAATGTAATGGTAAATGTAGTCGAGAAATACAGTAATTCATTTTAACAATTTAAATTTGGTTGGTGAACTGCTGACCTTGCACTTGAATCTAATGCGCACCCCAATTTTGAATACTACATTTGGCCAAAAACCATGCGCATTAGATTTGCGCAAATACGGTATATTACAATCTTATTTTATCACCATTCATGATCACTGAAAAGTAGTGTGTAATTTTTAGGTACATTGCTTGTTTTTGAATTAAGTAGTCATAAAATTTAGAAATTTTGAATCAATCCATCTGTATTGGCAATATTTCTATGTTTGGAGTTCCTGTACTACACATGTCTTTTTTACAGCAATATTAAAATGAAATACTTTATTTCACAATAAATACCCTTCAAGGTAATTGTAATTAATGTGTATTATAATTAGGTTGTTTGCAAATGATGTTTTAATTATATTTTAAAAATAGAAATGAAGATTTAATGCATTTTTTTATTTAGAATTTTTATTATAAATAGATAAAAGCTATGAATTATATAAATTTTTAAGTGACTTAAATATTTATAAGAATTAAATAAGAGATATTTTAAAAGATGTCTAATTTAAATTTATTATAGATATAGCATTTTTATTGTTTAAGAAATTTAAATATTTTAAATAGTGATTATTATTTATCAAAAATGTATATAGATTGTATTTAGACACACAGCAAATTTGAATTATTTTTCTCAATAGTTTATGGATCTTTTAAGCAACCATATATGGGATTTTATGTTATGAAATCGGAGGCATATGTGAACTGCAGTATCATGTATAAGAGAACTTTTTAATATAAATGAGAAGTCGGCTAATGTAGTAATCAGATACAAAATTTAGTTTTATAACTAATTATTGGATAATGTAGTAATCTTTAAATATTTTTCCATTATTTCATTCTCAAAAGCAAATTAGTTGGATAAAATTTGATATATGATTTAGTGAAAAGGAATATAAACATGCCTGTTATGTTTATTTTAATTTCAAATATTTTAAAAATATGAGTTAAATAGATATTAAATCCCTTGTATCAAATACATCCATTTTTTAAATTTAAGATATTTTGTCTCCCTTGTAAAATGATTGCATATATTAAAGATATCAACCTTTGTATTTAATATTAAAAAATAGTTTTTTGTATGTATCTCCATTATGTAACTAGAAATTTTTGTTTAGTTATTTTTAGATTTTTTTGAGATTTAAAATGTTTTAATTTCTTTTATTATCTTCAAATTACTAGCTCTTACATTTTGCACACTTTAAATTACTGTCCCAACTTCTGTTTTGTGAGAAAATTCCCCTAAAATTTAAAGAATGTTATTCTTTTTGCTTGTTTTCTTTTATTGAATGCTTAAATAAACTTTTAGAATCATGCAAACTAGGCACCAGAGTCTAACACTGCACAGATATTCCAAGCTCTGCCCACTTATGTAAAATTACTATTCCCTATTCTAAAGCCAGACAGTAAACAGTTATAGCTACTCTTCAGACCAGCTACAGAGAGGGTGAGGTCCCACAGACCTAGGAACCTCAACAAACCGGCATGGCCAACCGAAATTGAATGCTTAAATATTTTTTCTATTATTGAATTAAATTTTTCAAATTGTTTTAATGTCTGTTGAAAAATTTTTATCGATTGAAACATTGTCTTAAATGGAAATTGTGAGCAAAGCTCAAAATTAGAAATTTTACTAGTATAGTTTTGAAACTTTTTTGATTTTATTAGTATATCACCATTTATCTATAAAAATTCCGTCCTTTATTTGTAAAACATCCATAGAAATGTCTTATGGGTGTTCAAATTCCTTATAATATCTCAGATATTAGCCTGTTACATGGTATTATAAAAGCTATGTGCATCAAAATAAATTCAGGTTATTTGTAGATATTTAATGTTTTTTATACATTCTTGATTTGTTACAGTTTTTATCATGTCCAGTTACAAGTTATAATTTTCAAAATGTTGCAGATCAATATTCTTCAAGAGGAACTATCAGTACATGCTTATTTGCAAGATGAGAGGTTATTGATCATAGATCTTAATTGTTATCTTGTAAGCCTCTATTACTTAAACGTTTCAGCATTTTGCAAATAACGCCAGTAAATGTGATCATAAAAAATATTCATTGAAGTAGGGATATATATATTTAATTCGGGCTGCTAACTACTTGTAAGTTTTTAGAATATCATAAAAGAAAAAATGTGGAGTTATAAACTTTCATGATACAGTGCAGAAGTTCTGGGGTATTTTACTATTTATGCACATTTTAAAATGTTATCCATTTTTCATTGCTGAATATTTAGAGTTATATTGTAAAAATGTTGATTCCTTTATTTCACAGAAGCTGGGCCATGGCCCATATGACTCTTCTAAGAAAATTGAACATTCTTCATTAACATACTTATTTTTTTATGATTTTATAATCTATCAAATCCAATATCTTTTTCATATGTTCACATCTTCTTGCAGTTTGACTCCTACATGCAGTATGTTAAGAGAGAAAATAAATTAGCTTAAAAAGATTAAAACAATGGAATTAATAATCAGCTGTAGATTGAGAATAATTGAACCAAATTCAGCATTAATCTTTTTATGAATTTTGTCAACATTATTTCCATGTCTTTTTACTTTGAACTTTCTGAAAATACGGCAGACAATTAAAAACTCGTTTGACTGTATTTCTGATAAATGTGAAAAATAATTTACTCTTTTACCTGTGGAAACTAATTTTTCCTAATTTGTATTGATATATATTGAATTTATTACTTGCCTTATTTATCTTAATGACGTCAGCAACAAATTTAAAGATTCATGTCATTTTCAATGCTAAATCTTTTTTTTTCTTAACTAATTTTTTAATAATACATTTTGTAGTAAATCTTGTAAATTACAGAATTGACTAAAAATTATATTTGTATAAAACCTTAGCATATATAAAAAGAACTAAAAAATATTCTTCCAGATCCTGTTCCTGATGTTCCTTCGCCTATTAAGGCAAAAATGATTAGTAAATATACCCTTAACAAGTAAGTAAATAAAATTTTATTAGCTTATTATTTAAGCTTAATTAAAATAAAAGTAGAAATAAATGATAGGGCTTATATTTTTAAAATCTTTTTTTAATTGTTTTCTCGGCATACCTGAAAATTTCTATCATTGTTAATGAAGGGTAAAAAAATTTTGAAATTCTTGAAATATTTTACTATTGGAGTAATGTCACTAAGCTAATAATTGCTATCTGTTAGTAATATGTACTCAACTGTGCGAATTAATTGGGACAAACATAAAATTTTTCACAAATGTTGTTTAATTGGTATTAATTTACATGCACAGTAAAACAATATAAAATATGCCCATCTATAGTCTGAATGAGATCCTGTACACTGTTTGGCATGGATTCCACTAAACTAAATTTTTGATCTTGTCATTCTTAAACCAAACTTTTATAACATTCTAAATCATTGCTTTCTTGTTGTAGTCCATTTTACTCATATGTCTCTTTACAATGCTCCACAAATTTTCAATGAGATTTTCATCTGGAAAATAACCAGGCCAATATAAAACCATTAATTTCTGTTCTTGAAAAAATTTCTTGTCAGCTTAGATCATGTTGAAAGATACACAACAGCAAATGTTTACATCATAGATGGAATTTTTCTTTCTGTTATAGAAATGTATTTTGTTGAGTTCATATCCCTTCAACTGGCACTAAGGTGCCAGGTCCTCCATTTGTGAGGATGCATTTTACTATTTTGTATAAGAACTTTGTTCGAGGTGTGTCCCACATTTGCATCCATATTTACTGTGTGGTTTTAGAGACATTGTCCCAAAACTCTTTTGCTATTTAAAAATTCTAGAAACACTAGATTTTCCAATTCCAACTGCTGCAGTTATATCCCTCAAAATTTAGAAGTATACTGATTAAGTGTAAAAATTCTAGTCCTTTTCCTAGTACTGATATTCATTTTTTAAATACTCCTTAGAAACGGATAATTCACTTTGTCGACCATTTCTTATATCAAATGAAGGGAGAAAATTCGTCATGTCTGGTTAAACCTGTATATGTTAGTTAAAGCAGTTACACATTGTAAGAAATGCAGTTGAAATCGGTTTGAGACAGAATATCCCTGAAAAAGGAACAATTTTCTTAAAGAATGTTTACTTTATTTAATTTGCATAGTAGTGTATCTAATATTATGCAAATTTTTCCAACTTAACTGTGATTTTTTATAATATTTATATCAGTGGTTTAATAATGTTCTATGTGATATTGAATCCACAAGATGCTATGGTTTAAATTGTTGAAATAGAATTCTGTTTTAAGCTTGATAGTTGGAATGAATAGTTCCATTTAAAAATTTTTGCCTCGTAATAATCTTAAGATAAATATTTTGTGTTTCTATCCAATTTCTATCCAAAGTTATATTTCCTGTAAAGTGAGGTACAAAAATGAGTAATGTAAATTGAAAGGATTCTTCCCTATTCAAAAGAAATACATTTCTTGATGTATGGCCATTTTCTTTCATGCTAAAGGATGGAAATTAAAATTATAAATCTAGGAACCACATTTCTTATAACAGATAAGTGTTTGCTAGATTAACACAGCTTGGAAAGATTCCATTTCAAACATTGTTGGTTTGCATTGTTGATTTTTCTGACAATTAATCAAATTATAAACTGACTTGCAACCTATGAAAAATTATTTACTGTGATATATTTTTTATTCAATTTCATATTTTATTAAAGACAAGTAGTTTATAGGACAATTTTTTTCATTCATAGCTACTTAAAATGGTTATTTTGAAGTAAAATTGACTGTAATGAAAATCTATTTATAGCAACAATTTAACCGATTATATATAATTATTATTCCATATTTTTTAAATTTTGAAATGATTCATTTTCATAAATATAGTTATATTTTTCCCTATTGTATGTATATCCCTTGAATGAAAGGTAATTTTTCATAGTTGAAATACTGATTATTTATAGTAACATACTGAAAATTAATTACAAGTATATTAAGATATTTTTATTTTAGATCTCTACCTCAAAGAATGAAAGACAAGTTATTAGCAGATGCTATGGTTTTGAGCTTGATTGTTAACCATTTTAATATTTTTGCTACAAATCTAGCTGCTAGTACTAAAATCTCCATTAAAAAGTATGTATTTTATTTTCTGTTCAGATAAGAAAAAATAGCTTCAGAAAATACTAAAGTAAATTTAAATTTTCAATATTTAAGAATACATTTAAACTATTTGCAGGATAGTAGACATTGCTTATGCATTAGGATGTCATGTGCATTCAAGTAAAAATGGAGATTCCAAAAAAATTGAACTTAAATTACCATTATACAAACATGAAGCTATTGGTAGGTGGAAAAAGAAATAAATATTTTGGTTTGTATGCAGATAAGACTAAATAGTTGATGTTATTAAATGCTATAAGAGTTAGTTTCTGTTATCTAATATGTTCTAATACTTACAGTTAGCAACTGTGCATCTAAAATGTCAAAATAGAAATATATGTATCTCTTGTGTTAACAATGACTCTACTTATTTTCTTAAGCAAATTTTCCATTTTAACCATGTTTTTTAATTGTCAAATTCTAGTAGAATTAATAATTAAAATTAAGTTAAAGTTAAAAAAGGAATTTTATATATTGGTAATCAAATTTATAGCAGATTTGTGAAGAAAATCTTAATTCCTGCATCGGAAATTATAACCTTTACAAGTGTACTCTCAAATGTTAAAATATCATTCATTTCTCATCTACTCTTAGCAATTTTTTTTAATGTGAGGTTTAGAGTTTAATAGTGAGGTTAAGAGGATTTTTTAAAATATTTTTTCTCTCACATCACACATAGAAATAATTCTTTATTCAAGTAATGTTTTAAGGTCATAAAAACAATGTTTTCTTTAAATATTTCTTAATTTAGAAACAATATTATGCTATTTTATTGAACTGCATGAATTTAAATAATAATAATTTGGTAAGCTTAATGTTATTCCAAAAATTAATAATTGTTAAAAGGTTTTCAACTTAATAGAAAATAGTTGTATCAGAAATATCATTTTAATTATATTTTTCAAATTGCATAAAATTGTGCATGAATACATTCAATTTACTTGCTTTATTCCTAAAAAAATGCTATTACATTATGAGAACCTACTTAACATGTAAAATAAATTTACTTTTGCATAATAAATTACAAAATAAAATTAGTGATTAAACCGGAGAGTATTCATTTTTCGCAGATATAAAGTGAAATTGGAACTGCAATGTATTAGAATTATAACTAAGAATGTTTTTAAAATATTTTCAATTTTCATAACAAAGCTATGTGTAAATATATATATATAATCAGTGGTTTCCATTATGAACTCTTTTCTTCCTTCTGGAATGATATAAAATATTTTGATTTTTAATATTTTGTCTGCGTCAAGAGATATAAGATTGCTAATTTATCATTCTTGTTTATGTTGTTTGAATGTTTATGAACAAACTAAATTAAATGAAAAATGTTTTAATAAAGCTAGGTGCTATGTTAATTTAAAACTATCAATATTTTGCTAATAAAAATGTTTTAAAATTGTTTGTGGCCTAATTGTGATGTTAGATGGATGTTTGGTATAAAATAATTGAAGGAACACTTTAATTTTAAAATGTTGTATTTTACATGGAAAAACGGTAAATGTTAATGGGAATAGTTGTGAATTTGAAACCAAAATAGCAAAATGTTCATCTGTTCTAGAAACAAATAATGGAATACAGAAGCAAACAAAGAACATTATGCTAACTAAATATAAAATTTTCACTTGCGTATTCATGTGATTATCTCTATTCTTTCATTTCATCTTTTGAAAATTTTAAGATTAAATTTAAAAATTTTTGTGTTTTGAACTAAAAAAAAATATTGAATTCTAGCAATTGCATTTAAAAGATATTCTAGAAAACTGAGCTTTCCTTACTAGCGTTATTATATAAATAATTCAATAAAACCTATTTGAAGTTAATGAAAACATAGTTTATTTGACATCCATGTTGTCATGAAAAAAGCAGCTTTAAAGTTTCTAGACTTGCTTCTACATTTGATTTAGCATATTTCAAAAACTGAAATTGATGTTGAAAGCATATGTGGTTGTTTTATCATGTCGTGAGTTTTTAATCAATTTTAAGGTTGTAAATGGCACAATGTTGGTTTAAAGAATTAATTGAAAACAATAATTTTTTGACATTTTTAAAATAAAGCAAATGGTGTTAAAAAAAATTTGTGAAAGTTGTTAACAGACATGTATCAGATAGTGTAAAGAATTCAGTTTGGATTTTTGTTTTTAGGAGTATTCAATAAAAATATTAAAATGATTGAGTATTGTGTAACTTAAAATCTTTATTTTCTAGTGTTTCTTTTCATCTTCACAGTTAAAGTGGCATCAATGTGTATTAATATTTCATACCAAGATTTCCAATGGCCACGATTTTAAGGTCATTGGTTTAACACATTAAGGATACAACTGTTTTGCAAACATGAGAAATGCTACTTCTGCAGTTAATGAATTTTAGTGCTAAAATGTTTACAAAAAAATCAGTGTCTGATAAATTTATACTGTCGAAAATAGGATTATTTTAATAATGTTGTTGTTACTTATCGCTCAGGTTGTCTATCTAGGCTAGACAACCCCCATAAAACCAAAAATATCTAAAATGTCTATAAAATGTGATGTTTCATGGTAAAGAGTAAGTGAGCATCTTCAAGGACCCGAAGGTCTGGGGCACCGGAAGTTGAAGTATGACTTAGCCCTCCTGGGGCCTGAGCAGCTACCAGGCACGTCGGTAGGTGGTGGATCACCGAACGTCCTGTAGGAATGACAGGATAGCCTTGAATATAGAATCAGAGGCCGCGAACCAGCTCCCGTAAACCCTGGTGTTATGCGATCCGTGCCTAGGGCTAATTGGCACCGCGGTATTGGTGTCTTAACGGAGCCTCTAGTTGCCTGGCAAATTTCTAGAGTAATTTGCCTTGCCCAGTATCTCAGGCAATGCTGGGTGGACTTATATTACCTGAGCTTATAAATTGTTATCTTGTGGCTGAAAAGACACAAGAAATAACAAACCTTTCTGCATCTGCAGGTGATGCCTCTGAAGTAGACCTTGTTGAAAAAGACAAGGGAACTCAGAGGCAGTCTTGTAAAGGGGCAGTAATGAATCCTTCACTTGAGGTAGAAATGACCTCCAAACCATCTTCTGGTGAAAGTCAGGAATCTATCCCTAGTATGACCGACTCTCTGACCAGATGGGACTGTTTCAGCAAGACCCTATCTGCTGGAAATGTCATACGCAAGAGAAAACGGCAAAGCATATCATTTAATAATGCGAGGCTCTTGCCCTCCTTAGATTAACTTCTTTAGGCATCAACCATACTAGAGAGTTATACCTAGACTCCATTAAAGGGTTATCGGACTTTATTAATAAAGTGGGTGACCTGAGCAACTGGAACTAGGAAACATTGGGTTTGGAGTTAATGGTACAAAATGCTGATAAAAGCAGAGGTGCCCAATGACATACAAACCCAATTCTAAGAAGAAAAAGAAGATGACTTAGCCCCCAAAAGCCAGCTGCTCCCAACATGGAGAATAGATGCTGTAGAAGCTGCTCACTCTGAGACAGACGCTGCATGCTAGTTTTGGTCTGCCCCGGTTATATCATTTCCCCTGTACAACCCATATCTGGGAAGCATTCCCCTATCTGCCACCTGGGGAGGCGCCCAATGGTGGACTTATTTTAATAATAAAAAAATTATGTAAGGAATTTATCATAAAAGAGAATTTTTAATGACATACTAATATTTGATTATGCTCAGCCTGTGCTGTAGGCAATAGTTCATTTACACTATTACTCTGAAAACAATAGTTTATATCTTAAGAGATTGGGGTCCATATAACATGTCCTTCAAAGTGTGATCTTGTGATATTACTTTTTGTACAAAATCTACCATACCAAACTAAAATTTCATAAATGTAAACAATAATAATTCACATAAGCAAAATTTCTCTATAAAATAACTGTTGATCTACCATAGCAAGAAATATTTTGTTTGTTATATTATAAAGCTCATAATTACCAAAATGTAATAGTTAACTTTCAGAATTGTCACGTTTAAAGATCCACATGTACTCCATGAATATTCTGTGCATTCATGTCTGGTTCAGGTTCAGATTACAATAATTTTTAGATCCATTTTTTATAAGAAAAAAAATCTTGTGGACCTGTTACAGATCATTGGTTATATGACATGCTATTAATGTTTATTTTGTCAACATTAGAAGCAATGGGCTCAGAGTTGCCTAGTAGTAGGACATTTCTTTTCAGAGTCCTGGGTTTGATCTGTGCCTCTGTTGAACAATGGGAGATGGTTATTATGCTTCTACCTTTTGCTTGCACATCTCTCAGAGTGGGTACTTGAGTTTTCCACGTTTCCTCCCTTGAGACACATGATTATGACTCACACCCCTGAAGACAATAATGAAAAAATGACCTCTTGGAGGGCAATTAATGTGGTTTATACTAAAAATGGCTTTAACCATTAGGCTATCCACAATATGGTATCAAAACAGTAAAGACTATCTACGTTGATTATGTGTGTTGGGTCCAAGATAGTATGTAACCCAGAAAATTCTCCAACACTGCACAAAATGTTGTATTTGTTACTCTTTAATTAATTGTGACCGCTATTAACACCATACAATTTCTAGTTGTAAGACTACTTCAATATCTTGCTTATGATTATAGTGTTGTGACAGTAATCGCTTGTAGATCTTTATTATGCTTCATGTCCTAAACATCGCAAGAAAACAATTAAATTGTTGTTAAATCCTAATCCTTGAAATCTTATAAGTGTAGAACAGTATCCAAGTTTGCACATTTTCATTGCATCCTCCTTAGTGCAATAACTGCTACACACAAGTTATTTGATCAAAACGTGTAATTATTTAAGTAAACTGAACTGTTAATTTCATTTAGCATAGTTGTATAGATATTAATTTTTTTTAATTTTATCTGAACTGGTTACATCACAACAGTAAAATATTTGGTAATGTCTACTTTTTATGCATGTCAAGTCATTCATTTTCTTGTATTAAATTTGCCATATTCTCATACAAAAGGCTACTTGGGGAATATTTTTAAATAATTTTTTAACTGTCTGAGAACTTTTACTGTTTACCAAATTTAATGTCAATCTGTTATCAATTTTAGTTGCAGGTGATTTTTTTATAGTTAAAATTTTATCGTAACTTTCTATAAACCCACTATATAGTAAAGCCATGTGAAATCATAGTTAAAATTATCTTGTAATAATACAAAACCATATATTGTTACATGGAAATAAACAAATAATACTTTAAAAAAGTATTGTTTCATATTCTATAAATTTTATAAAATCTGGATGCTCCAGAGCAATTTCAACATAGCTGCAGTAAAATTTTCCAATACATATATATAATTAGAAATACACAAGTTCTTTTTAAGCATTTTTAAAACTGGAAAAGTTTTTCTTAATTGTACATCTTAATTTACACTTTTGACTTGGTTATTGTTGTATAATAATATAGAATATAATATTGTATAATAGTTTATATATAGTATACATGTAATTTTTTTATCTATTTATATTGAAGATAATATTAAAAATAAGGGAATGAATTTTTATTGGAACAAAAGAAAGTATTGATAACAGTAAAACTAGGTGATTTTGTATTAGTACGAACTGTTCCACAAGTGAAAGTAATTTTTAATTTCCCAAAAGTATTCAGATGTTTCCAAGGGAATGAGTATATTACCAAATTATCTTTTCATTGATACTCTTTAGCATTTAAACTAAATCTTATATTGTAAAACTTCAACAAAGAATTGATGAGTTGGAAACTCAAGCTCATTATCATTTTCTACCTTCTAAAACCTTTACTGGCTTTTGAAATCAAATTTTAAACTATCAAACATAACTGTTGCTATTTAAAAATATAAATTTAGTAAAATATGTTCTATTAGTCCCTCATTGCTTCTGAGAAAGCATTAGTCTAAACTATGAAATTTGAACTCAGAGTTATTTTCTTTTCACTTTGTTGTTTATCTCATTCGGCAATATTTGTATAAGATAAATGTCAATTTTTGTGCTCATATTGCATTTCCTTCTGCTTCCACGTTTGGTACTGTAGAAAAGTTATGTAATAGCATTTCATCAACAGACATGAAACCAAGAATCAAGGTTATGTGCCATTAATACTAGGTGAGTCATGATTTTTTTAATTTTTTTAGTGATTTTCTTATAACTTGGCATAGTTTTAAAAAATTAAACTAATTGGATACAAATAATTATTTATATTTCATAGATAAATTATTCTATTAAGTAGTTGCATTTTTAACTAAAAAGAAGAAAAATTTTCTACAAGTAGCATGTTCAAATGCAATTTGAAGTAATCCTTTTTATTTTAATTTACATACAGATAAATGATTTTTTTATCTAGATGTATCGCTTTATCCTTAAATAATATGCTTTGAATGTTTAATTTACATTGACACTTTGTTTCTTATAGTCTAGCTTATTAATAAAAATTCAAATTTAACTGCATATATTACAATGATTTCCCAGCCATCTATTTAACAGATATTCTGGGCAAATAGCAGTTCTACATTTTAATTTTCAACATTTTTTATATTAAAGTACTTATGAAGCAACTCGTAAAAAATATGACAAACCATTGAAATGGGAGTGACAAAACTTTACAAGGATAATTCCATTTTAATAACAATTTTGTTCAACACAGTTCTATGTGGTATTTTTTAAACTAATCTGAAAATTAAAAATATTTTCACCAAATTAGAATTATATTTTAGAGAAAAATTTAAATGTACAGAAAATTAAATCAGATTTGGAAGTTTCAATAATAAATAATAGTGTTCTCTTATATTAATGGGCTGAACTGCATAATATTTTAGAAATACTTAGTTATAGAATCATCAGGTATGAGTAATGTTTTCTTTTTAAACATGTTAGAACAAGTGATATCACTTCCATAAAAATTCAATACTATGTTTAAACATTATGTTATCCTTTTTTTAAAACACAGCAATCCTTATATTTATGAATGACAGCGTATTATAAATATCATTCATTGTTTATTTAAAAAACACAGCAGCTATTCCATAATGTTGCTCTGAAAATAGTATTGAATAAATCAATGTATGTTCTGCATGATTTCATACATATGAATTCTATTATAATGTTATGTATTTTTAACCAGTTTTATCTAAATATTGCAACATAAAATTTAATTCTATATCCATGAGAAAAAACTTTCTTCAATAAACTAAATTGTAATAAAAATAATTTAAATGAAGTGAATACTTTTTTATTGTAGTACAAGTAAAAAAAGTTTTCACATTTTAAACTTTTCAGTTTATTTTTCTGAAAATGTGGGATTATTTTTCTTTTGAAAGACAAAGAAATTCTCTTTGACAATGCATAAATGAAATTTTTTAATTTCCTTTTCTTCTACCTTCAAATGTGAAATGGGAAATAGCTTCTAAAAAACCTTAATTTAAAATTCTTTACCAATAAAATGGTAATTTTGCAGAGAATGCAATGTGTGTGGGAAAATGTCACATGTGAGGCTTGAGTCACTTGTGTAAAAGCCATAAACTATTCTTCCTCTGTAAAATAGATAAGAATCCACTTCTCTAAGACCCAGTTTTTGTCAAATTTCTAAGTAAGATGCTTGAAACCAAAATGATATGTATAAGTATTTTTGCTTTTTTAAACTGTTATTGACAATATCTCAAGTTCTAAAGGACATAACATTTTGTGAATGTAATTTTTAGCACTTTTTTGATTTAAAAAAAAATTGAATGTCTTATGTCACACTAAAAAAAAATTATGTCACATGTAGTTCTCTCTCCGAGACATGTAAACAAAAAGTGTTGAAATAAGTAAAGACTTATCTTTTGACTGAGAAACTTAGGCAGCTGTCTGGTCTGGAAATGGAAAAATTTCCAGACCAGGCAGCTGCCTAAGTTTCTCAGCTGGAAATGGAAAAATATTTTTAACCAAATTTTCCCCTTATTCTTAAATTTAGGGTAGTTTTTGGTTTTATATTGTCCTTCATGGATCTGACATTCACCTTAGGCATGGCTGTGAGTGTTTTTCTATTTACTCTTTATATTGCTCTTGATCAAATTAACCCTCAAGTTTAATGTATTTCTAGTCTTCTAATCCTTGGTGGGAATAATGAGAAATAAGCCTGTCATATGTTGTCTTTCTTTCTTTTCTTTTGAAGCGAAAAAAAAACTATTGATTTTCATTAACTTTTTTATTTAATGACAAAATTTGGAGGGCCATATTGAGTTTGTGATCCTTTATTTCTTTAAAAGTGTCTTTGAGAACTTGAAAACACCATGTTACTGTATTTATAATATTGTAATTGACACACACACAGACAATAAAATTACTTCAGGCATTAATTCATCTTCAATTAGTTTCTATATAACATTTTAGTAAAAAAAAAAATCTCTCCCCAGAAATTCTGTAATACATATATTAACTGTAATTATTTTGATATTTTATTTTAAAACTAAACGTGTATATTAAACTATAAATCATGTAATGGAATCCACTTTTTTATCTGAGCCATTAGCTTCAATTCAGGTGATAATTATAGACTGCCAATTAATTTTAATAAAATCTGCTTTTCTTCCAATTTTTTTTTAATTTCAAATTAATTTTCATTTTTTTATTCACACTAACATTAAACTTGTTTTCTCCTGGTCAAACCCACACTAAAAGTATGATCTTTGGATCATCAGCAAGGATTGCCTCTGAAATTCTAAGGTGCTCTAGGCAGAAGATACGTTTAATCGTAGGCTTCATAACTGGGCACTACTATTTCAGAAAACACCTCCATAAAATGGGACTGTTTCAGCAAGACCCTATCTGCAGGAAATGTCATACGCAAGAGGAAAGGGCCAAGCATATTTACAAATGCGAGGCTCTTGCCCTTCCTAGATTAACTTCTTTAGGCATCATCCATACTAGAGAGTTACACCTAGACTCCATGAAAGGGTTATCAGACTTTATTAATAAAGTGGGTGACCCGAGCAAATGGAACTAGGAAACATTGGGTTTGGAGTTAATAATATAAAATGCTGATAAAAGCAGAGGTACCCAATGACATACAAACCTAACTCTAAGGAGAAGAAACTAGTTTTAAAAAGAATCAAATGGAAAAGTTTCAAAATAAATATTGTGTTATGGAGTTCCTTTTCTTTTCCTTATTTTTATGTTTGAAGCAACAAAAAAAATGCACATTAGAAAGAATAAGTTTGCAAAATTGAATTATTGCAGATCCATTGATTCAGTATGTTGAATAGATGTAAGAATTTTTTTTAAATAAATCAAGTTGATTTTTATTAAAATTTTCTAATTTGTTGAATGTGAAAAAGTTTGTCAACCAAATGAAGTTATTTTTTTAATTAAAGGTTTAAACATTAAGTTGATCTGTATTAATTTTAGATTAGACAGCTCAATTAAATTCAACAACATATTTGAAATTGTAATACTACTGAAAATGTATGCTCAATTCAATATGTTTGTTATCTTTTTCAATTGCAAGGAAATGACATAAATTTTCTTTAATTTCTAAATAATTTGTCTGCAAAACACATTTCATGAAATCAACCTATTAAGCAATAAATAAAGACTTGTAATAACTGTAGTGTTAAGTTTATGTGTATCGTTCTAGATGGTATTTTGTCTCAAATAAAACATTTTAAACATTCATTTATACTTGAATTAGAAAGAGCTTAGAATAAAAATGAATTACCAGTTATTTATTGCTGTGATATCAATGCCTAGAAATAATTTTTCATTTGTATTAAGGAAAAAGAAATATTTCACATCAACATTATTTTTATTTGCGAAAAATATTTCTTTTAATATCATGTACTTCCCCCATATATTTCATTTATCATACAATAATACCAGATAAATATTTGCTTTAGGCTGGAGTTTCTACTAACAGAATTAGTTATGATAAATTACTAATTCTGTTAGACGAGAAATTTCAGCCATAATTATTATTATAATAATATAATAAATATTAAATTAGTTAATGATATTCTTCCATTATATTACTGTAAAAAATGAACTGAATGATATAAGGTTAATGGTGTGAAATTGTTTGAATCAATGAAGCATTATTTTGAAATAGTGTTTGAATAATAGACAATTAAAGTAATTTCACAAATTCTCTGTTCATTAAAATAAAATTTTTTAATGAAATTATATTTTACTGGTGCTCATTCTTGTAAATACTTTGCTCTTAAATATATAAGTATATTTATAAAATAACGTACAAAGTGTTTTTTCATTAATTTTTATCCTTTTTATTTTTTCAACATTGGCATAAATTTTTATTTTAATAAGAGTAAACTATGGTGTAGATAAATTAAAAAGTCAATTGTAATAAATGTGTGCATTTTGTATAAATAAACAGTTCTAAAATTAGTTTTAGAATTTACAATATTTTTGGCATCAGTAAGATACATTTACATTTTGTAAATATAAATTCACACACATCAGTATATCAAAATAACAATTGAAAATTTCATCATGGAAAGTTGCTAAATATAGCAATAATTGGACACAAATGGTGGACAAAAATAAAAACATTAGTCAAGCATTAAATTCTAAATTTATGACTAACATCTAAATATTAAATAACTTCTAGCATTTGGATTAATTAAAATTCTATACTAATAAAATTATTGCTGAAACTTCAAATATTGTGGAAAACCACTATACTTTAAAAAAACTTTTACAAGAGGTAAAATTTTAAAATATTACAGAAAATCAAGATATTACAGAAAATTTACCATAATTAACAAACATGGACGTCAATACTATACTACTTTTTATATATATTGTGTTAACAAACATGTGTGGACAGTTATTCAACAAACATAACATGACAAAAACATTTGATCTTAAATGAAGCAGATTACAAAAATAATATGCAAAAATATTTACTGTATAAAAATTTTGTAAATATCTTATATATGATTTTTAAACAAAATTTTAATAAACTTCATTATGAATTTTAATGTATTAACTTTCATTAACATCTTAAATTAGAGCATTAAGCTTTTACCATTCCTTCATTTTTAGTTATGCAATTGAGAAAGATTTCCTTTCGTATCACAACATGAAATTGACAAAATTTGAATCTGATGTATTTGACATCTGTAAATATATAAATATACAAAAGGGTAGATTTTTCAAAAGGTAGAAGTATCACAAAACTTTTAAATACATTTTTTTATTTGCTGTTGACAATAACAACAAAGCAAGGTTAAAAGGTAGGATTTTTTTTCGCAAAAAATTTAATCCACTGTTTCACAAAACTTTTGCATAGTTCTTTTTAAAATAATATGAAGTTTCAAAGCTTCACATACAGACTTTTTCAAAAATATATCCTTAATGCTGCGAAAAATTTTCATACACTTTCAAACTTGAGATATTTTACAAAATTACAGCAAAAGGTTTGTGTAAATGAATATTTCATATCCATAATAATAATATAACTTCAATTCAAAAACATTTAACTATTCAAAATAAATAACAAAAATACATTTAATAGACAAATACACAAATTCAAATAAAATGTCTGAAATTGGAATTAAGTAAGGTTTATCTGTAAAAAATATATTAAATTGGCACATTGAAATATTTTCTGTTACTATATCTAAACAGGTAGGATAGTTGTATTTCCAATAGCTCATTACATTCAGATTTTTAAATATATCATGAACATGTAAATTATATATTAGAAAACATTGGAATGAATGGTTAATTAACTAGATTAGTTACATTATATAATAATATTTCCTAAACATCTAAATAAAAAATTTAATGAAACTTTTGTATAGATTTAAAAATCAAATAATACAAATAAAGCAGCAAAATATGCCAATTTTGATTTGAAACCTATGAGAAACATGAAAAAAATTTAATGTGAAAATTTACAGTATACTATCAAGATAGATGTTATGGAAATACCATTATGTTTTGATTGTCAATGAATTATAATTTTATAAGACTTAAAAATTGTCAACTGCAACATTCAGAATATGACTAAAATTTCATCATAAGATTTGGGAAGCACTGGGGAAAATGATTGTATTTTCTTGTAATAACATACTCACAGATGTATAATACTTTTATAAGGTACACAATTTTATCAATCATTAAAAAACTAATGGGAATTTTTAATAAAAATACAAAAACTATATACTTTTTAAACTTTCAAACTATCATTAGTTTTCTTGAATTTAAAGTTATACTTTTATTAACCATTTCATAGTTTTATTTTAAACACTTTAATATTTTTTATACAGCTGAAGGAAGATAGGTAACATTTTAAATGCCAAGTACAAATAAATAAATAAATAATTGAAAGAATACTCTCTTTATCATTTATAGAAAAAAGAAATTTGAAAAACTAAGTGTCATTTAAGATTACCTAAGCAAGTTTATTTGTAGATTGAAATAGAAAAAAAATCATTGTATTTTCATATCATTTATTTAAATTTGAAAGTAATATTGTACAAGCTATTAGTAAAAACTTTCATACAGCTTGAGCAATATTATACTATTTCAAGCTATTGGTAGAACGTCCGGAAATTTCTTTCATACGAAAGAATTTAATAATTCAACTTAAAAAAACTTTGTTAAACAGCACTTTTTTCTAATGATTAAAAAGTTAACCTTCAAGAATTAAAATTACTCTATTTTATCAATAACTATACACAATAATGAAAAAGTTATAACAATTTTGTTTATGTAAGGCAATAAATAAGGATTATGTAAGAATTATGTTAGTCTTTTAAAATTTTTCTATTTGTAAAATTAGTTCCTTGATATTTGCATGTTTTATGATATTAAGATATTAAAATTTCATTTATTGTAAAGCTGACTAAACATGGTGATTTAATAGAATTTTCTAACATTGTACAGTAAAATATTACTTATCTATATCTTAAACTGCAAATATTAAATAGTTTAGATTACAAAGATACAATATTCTGTTACAGAAGTTGCATTTTATTAAATAAATATGTGAAATTTGATTTACTCATAAAATTATCTAGATAAAACATTAAAAAAAAAACATACTGACAAATATTTAAAAAATTAAAAAAGCATTTTACTAATTCTATACAGTTTTTAATTTTTATCTTAAAAATTTAGAGTTTGTTTTCATATGAATTATTATAAACAAAAACATGAACATAGCTATAAAAACTAATAAAACAAGTTTCAATCTATTAGAATATTATTTTTAATATTAAATCATTTGATTTGTAATAAAAATAACAAAATAGATGTTTCTGATAAATTTACATGTACAAAAGAAACAGTGAAAAAATGTGTAAGTCTAAAATAAATGTAATATAAAATGTGAAAAATATTAAAACAGGTAAAAGAATATTAAATACATAAATTTAAAACACTTCACATTTCTATATCACAAATAAAAAATTAAAAATAATAAATAAAGCCTTTTGTACATGTGGCAGGAGCTGAAATATAAATCATTGCATGCCTCAAATATGACTACATGAAGAATTGTTGGCACTCTTGTAATCTCTGATGACAATATAATTTTATAAGTGAATAACAAAATTCTAAGGAACTTTGTATTTTCTCAAACCAATTAATTACATAGAATAAGATAGGGAAATGTAAGGGCTAAGATGAGAGAGGTGAAAAAGCAGAAATTTTGAAATTTAAAAGTAGGAAATTAGTATACTCACATCTCAAATTTAAAACTTGGAATGTCCAATATTAATGATTTCCTTACACCTTTAATGTTCTATACTTTTTATTCTTTTAAAATAATCTTATAATTATAATCATTGGGACTAATTTTTTATTGTATGGTTTGGACTAAAATATTAAACATTATGGACTATACAATTATTAACAAGAGTTGTGAAATTTTTAAGAAAGCATTTGATTATTTTTAGTTTTCACTCATGTAATGATTGAAAAATATTGAGAAACATTTGAAAGCTCAGAAAGGAAAGAGCAAAATAGAATTGTATTACAACTTTTTTTTGTGTGTGATAAAATATTTTCGAATTAATCATAAAAGTTACAACTTAAGGTGAATATCCAAATCACTATCTGTAGTATATAAATATATTTAGCAATAATATACTATATTTGCCAGCATACGAAACATTCTTTCTAATATACAAATTTTTGAAGGATAAAACTTTATTACTGATTATAATGAATTTACATTACTTTAAATATAAATATGCTACTCGACAAGATTTTATTTACAACATTAATAGTTTTTTCATACCCTGAAGTTTTAACAGTAATACTTTTCATAGTTTTGGAAGCAAGTTTTATTAGACAACAACAAAAGTCAGAGGAATCTCATTCACATTTCTCATTTGATCAAGTTAAAAATTTTCTTTTTTGTGCATCAATGCAATTCAATAATTTTTCTGTTTCCATGTCTTTCATTATATGTAATCACATGTAGCTTGTATGCTATGTTATAGTGATGCTGATCTTTTTTAGCTATAACTTGTCAATATATTTAAGAAAATTGAACAATAGAAATTTCTCACTTAAGTCTTATTAGAAAAATTAAAATCTAAATTAGAAAATTTAAATGAACTCTGTAATTATCACTGATGTCAACGTATCCACATTTACTGAACTCTTACATACCAGCACTCCACAAGGACACAAAAGAATATCATAACTAGAGGAAATTTTCAGAAAGGAATGTAATCAAAAGCTAAGTATCAGCATATAAGATGCACAATTTTGAAAAAAAGTGCCTTATATGCTGGCAAATAGAGTAATTGCTTATAAAATAGCAATGAAGTGCTTAAATTTAGGAATTGTTGCAATCACCACCCAATAACTTCTTACTATTACAGATTTCAGATACCAAATAAAGTTAACTGCACATTAAGCAGATGTTTTATGACTTAAATAATCATTTTTTATAGAAGAAAATATAATGATATACACATTTTCAGTTTCATTACACTTTGATGAAAAACAATTTATCCTACTGATAAACTGTTTAAATACATACATACTGTTAAAATCAATTCTTAGTATATGTATGATACAATGAAAAATATTCAGTATTTAAGTTGACTTTATGAGAATATTTTAAAGCGATATATAAATTTGCAGCATAAAAATAAATTCTTGGCAAAATATTAATGTAATGGAGATTAATATAAAAATATTTAATTTAAAAATTATTACATTTCAAAATATATTTAAGGACTTTGTATAAATTGCATAAACAAATTGTGAATTGAAAATTAATAAAATTAAACATATTTGCTATAAAATCATAATTAATCTATCAGGAATTCTTATAAAAAATATTTTTTGAATAAAGCTATATTAAGATATGAGCTGTTAAAAACAAGTTTTCTAAAAAATGTATAAATATTTTGCTTTTTTCCATTTTGATTTTTAAAGTAAAACTTTCTAATTTTATATACTTTCAATGCAAACAAGCTATTTTTCACTATTTAAGAGCTAGTTTGTATTATTTCTATTTTCTTTTTGCATAATACATATTACAAATTGTCTTTTCCTAAAACAAAATGTTTGTTCTTATTTAACATGTTTTTATAATAGATATTTATTCAAATATCTTCAATGTCTATATTCTCAATTAATAAAAATAAAAAATTTCTTCAAAAAGAATTGTACCTTTAAGTTATAAACCAAAGCATGTTATGGGGAGGAAGCTAATAAAGTTTTCTGAATAGGGAAAAGTAATATCTTAGCTAGAATTTGAATGGTGGCTTATTTTCAAAGTTTTTTTTTATCTGCAGAATATTTAACATTAGTGTAAATAGTTTCAACATCATTAGATATTTAAAATGTTGCTATCAACATTTAAAATTTCATTCAAATAGAAAAAGAGGCATTAATTTTGCATTAAAAATATTTTTGAAGTAAAAAGCAGTTATATTTCATTTGCCCATTTTCTTATTATTCAAATTTACTATATCCAACAATTATTTTGCATAATATTATACATAAATTTATAACATTTGCTGTAGTAAAATATTAGTCGTATAACATGAATACTTATTTGCATTCAAACATTTATACTAATTATAATATAGGTAAAACTGAGGAAGCTTTCATTAACTTATTTAAATTCTGTGTTATATATAAGTTGAATAATAATATACTCTAAAATATCTCTCACAGTTTCATAAATGTATAAATTTAAATATTTTGGACTTATTACAATAACTAAAATTTCACTCCAAATTTAACATTAAAAACATCATTATACGACTTAGTTTATCACTAATTTTGTACATGAAAGATATTGGATTTTGACTTATAGTTTACTATTGAATAAAAAAACCACTATAAGTATCTGTGCTTAAGGTGTTAGTCACACCATCAAGCTGTTGAACAGAAAGTTAGAGTGCTAACCATTCAGCGGCATATATGGCTATTAAACCATAAAATACATTCAATTTCTTACAATAAAATTCTTTCATTAGAAACTAGTAATGGGGAAATGGATCAAACATTTCGCAAATTATAATGGTATAAAAGTTAAAATAACTGATGTATTTTAAAATTAAAATTGGTGATTATTTCCTGATATTTTTCTGTCACTTTAAAAATTATATTTCAAAAAATATTTATATGAAAATATTAAGATTTTGCAGTTTTTAATCTCATATCTTTTGGTTAGGACAAATATTTATTCTCATCAAAACTTAAATTTATCATTTTTATTTAAAATATTTCTATACGTTAACATAATTTATTACTTTGCAGAAAAATTTTAATTTGAGTTTATAAAGTTAAAAATCTTCTTAAAAATTTTTAGCTATAATATATTTTATTAAATTTAACTATAATGGAAATATGGTATTTAAAATTTGCTATACAGCATTTCTTATACATTTTAATTATAAATTCAATATTAATTTTGAAATGGAAAGTAATTTATCAGAAAAGAGATATATTCTTTAAATGATAATTATTTATTACCTAAAAAAATAACATTTTGATGGTTAAAATAAAAAATCTTTAAAAGTGATAACACAATATAAATATCTATTGAAATATTTCATCTAAGCAAATAAAACTCACATATTTGTTTCCAAGATGATTAAATGCTTTTTTTAAATAATATTTTACAAATTATTAAAGTCAATGTTAAAACTTAGTTCATCTTAAAAAGTATATATCTGATATCCCCAACTTGATAAATTATTCATATATATTTATTATAAATTTAGAAACAGTAATACTATCTAAGATTTTGTAATAATATGTGGTCAAATAAATAAGTATGTCTTTTTTAGAATATCTACATTTACTTACATTATATAATTAGATAACAAAAAATAGTTTAAATTTTTCTTAATAAAGTTAGTAGCTAACCTAATTTTCTAACAATGGCCTAACTTTAATTTTAAAAAAATTGAGAAATTTTATACATGTAAATATATATATAAACATGTAAAACAATAAATAATCATTAATAAGTAGGACATTTTGATATGTTTAAAATATAACAGCAGAAAATGAATTTCATTAAATAAAATTTTGCATTTTTAAATTAAATAGTTTTATATTTTAATTTTGTATATGCACATCATAAAATAGTATATTACCTTTTCCTGGAGGCTAAAACAATGAACTTTTCAAAACAAATAAAATTTTATAAGTAATAAAAATTAAAATAATTTTTCTTCCTTATACAATTTATAGGTATTTTTGTTTCAAATTCTAAAATATATCTATGTACAGTAAAATTTCCAATAATTAATATTGAATAATCAGAATAGTATGCTTTTTTATTTACTTGAAAGCCTTTCTTCACCAATATTTTAAATCTACATAATGCCATGTTACTTTTGTCTAACACATTACTTTTATAAAGAATTTTTTTTACATTCTTAATAAATGCCTATTAACTTAAAGGAATTCTATAATACAGGCAAAGAAGTTTTATAATAAAAAACATACATTTTCAACTAAAAAAATATTAATGCTGATAACTATATAAATATTTATATTTGTACTATACATATCTTATTTCTATAAAGAGCTAAAGCATTATGTAATGCAAAGAGCATGCAAGGAATAAATATACAGAAAATTACAAAGATATATAAAACTACTTTTAAACATTGAGAGAAAAACTATCTTAAAAGCTGACTTGTATAACTTCATATAGAATTGAATAAATAATTAAAGTTAGACTTTATTTCTTGATATTCTATTTAGATACAATAAATTAAGAGTTTTGTGTTTTGGAGGCTAAATATTTAAATGACATTTATAAGAAAATATTTTCACGTCCTAAATGTTTACTAACATTCATTATATATATATATGAGTAGCTGCATAACATATATATTTGTTTTTAAATATATGACTAGATTTTATATAAATAGATCATTAACTTTCTATTTAAAACTAGAAAGATACAAGAAATAATTTAAGAAATAAATAGTGTTACTGCAGCGAATATAAGAAATCCAAACATAATGAAGAATACTTTCAAAATTCGATCTTTTTTATTCGAAAATTCTGCAGGAAGAAAATCTTGGAATGTAACATAAAGAAATATACCAGCTGATATTCCTTGCAATACAGCAGAAGCTATTTCTCCAATAGTGCCAGGTGCATGACCGACTCCAATACCTATACAAACACCAAGTGGTATAGAAATACCTAGAATTACTGCAAATTTAAAATAAGTACAGAAAGAATATCTGAGACGTGTTGAACTAATGCCTAGAGCAGCAGCAGTAATGCATTCATGAATTGTCATTGCTACAAATAAATGAACTGCTTTTGTTTTATTCCTTTGCAGTCCTAAAGTTATTCCTTCAAATATAGAATGAAATCCTGCAGCTAAAGCTACAGCAAAGAATGCTATACCTTTTCCTCCTCTAACTAATAGTGAAATCTGACTGTGACCTCTATTGTGATCAATATGATTAGTAATAGATGAAGTATCACTACTTTGATCATTTTCTTCTGATGATTTCACGTGATGAATCATCTTACACTGCAATCCATTTGCAAGTTCTTGATCATCTTGGAGATTATCTAGAATTTCTTGTAATTCACATTCTTCAAGAAGACCTTGGTTTTGCTCTAAATCATCTTGTTGGTTAGTATCTTTCCTTTCCCTCCAAGCTAAAATGGATTGTTCAATTAATAGAACTAAAATAAAACCTAAAATAACAGTGCATTCTGATACAGGAAATTTTGTATAGTTGTCAGATTTATGAAATAATACTTGGAAAACTTCTCTGACATTTGGCAAGATATTTAAAAAGCACATTCCCAAAAATATACCCAAAGCAGTACAATTCAGCCAGCTGATTATACGATAGCAAAATTGTTTTCTTCTAATAGCCTTATTAGGTGAAGAAATTAATTGAATTTGGGAACCCCAATATTTAGTTATAAATATTGGTGTTAAATATGAAGTCAGTGTCAAGAAATATAAACAAAATACAAAAGCTGCTCTATACAATTCTAAAATGAAATAATCATCCATCTTGAAATTTTTCAGAAACCTACTAAAATGCCATAAGTCTGTTAAATAAATGTTTTATTAAAAAATACCATAACTAAATTCATAGCGATTTGATTTCTTGGTAAAATTTAAAATGCAATAATTTTTCTTAATTGTAACAATTATTCTCCTGGTAATAAAAAGATATCATGAAGAATTTCATATGATATTCTTAAACAGTTTTCGCGCTAAACGTCAAACTATAATTACAATATTATTTGATTGAACATAAAATACTCTAAATAATATTACTTAGTTAAATAAAATGAAATAATTGCAGACATTCTGTTTCGTTACATTCTGGTTTCGGTTTCTAATTTTATCAGTGGCGGTTACAGTTAAATAATAAATTTTTCATATTACAACCAGATGTTTTCATTTCTGAAGTCCTAATTTTAGTGAAGAGAATTTTATGGAAGGTTTATTTCTCCGTCCCAAAGAACCCTGTTTTAAGCATGCTCAAAGCAACTGTTTACAGCACGGACGTTTATAAGCAAGAAAGAGTTGTTATTAAAACTTTCGAGTCGCGTTTGTGTACAGTGTGATGGAAGTTTCCAGAGAGAGAGTGAGTGTGTGTGCGTGTGAGTGAGTCAGTGAGAGAGCATGATAGGCAAAACGTAGATGAATACCAGGTTAAATAATACGTTTTCATAAAATAATGTGGTTATATTCTAACGATTTTATTATTTATTTGAATTTTTAATTTTCTTCTGTAAGTGATAATGTTTGTGCGATATTTGAATGAACGTACAGTCAATCCATTGGAAATATTAAATTTTCACTAGTAAGATAACTTAATTTTTTTCTTGGATTTTATTCTTATTAAAAATATCTTTTTACTTATATTTTTTGAATTATTAAATATACTTAAAACTGGATATTAACTTCCTAGAAATTATTATAACATATTGATATAATCAATAAATAATGACCCTGTATATTTGGATTATCAGAATAAAAATATAAATATATTTTATAAAATCTGCATATTAAAAAACTTTGAAATTTTTTTATTTAATATGTAACATGTAAGTGTTTAATTATACAATATGTAAGTAAGTCGCTATACAGAAATAAATCTTTATTTATACACAATATTAATATTCAATATTAAGACTCATTTTATAATATATAATATGAAACTTTATTTCATTTTATATTTTTCACTATCTTAAATTTATAAATAAAAAGTGAAATTTTAATAAAATTTAGTATTTAACTAACAATGCTTGGTTTAAGTGAAATATGTATTTTTAAAGGAGAGATTATATATTCTCTTTGATATTTTACCAAATAGGAAATTTTTAACATTAAAAGATAGATAAATTCATTAAAGTTAATGTTTTTATAAACGTATAATTATGTAAGTAAAGATGATATAGATTTTGGAACATTACAGATAAACTGCGAAAAAATAAATTCTGCCTTAAAATTACGTATTTGAAAATTATATTCATTCATTTAATTATGATTACACAATCTAGAAATATCCAGCTAGGAAAAAATTAGAAAATAGCGAATTCTTAGAGTTATTTTTGCATCAAGTTTTACAAAGTTTTGTTGTAAAAACTTATATTTGAAATTATTTTCGTAATTTTGAAGATTCGTTTGGTTTCGTTGTATAAATTAAATTAAATATTGGAAAAGATAAAAAATCGCGCAAGAAAATTGAAAATAAAATGGTATGACGTTAATTGTATTTCATTTTAGTGTTCATGCATTTTGAATAATGTATTTTTTTTATATTTTTCGGTTTTACTGTTCCATTACATTGATTGCCAAATTGTCAAAATAATTACCAAAAACCACAAAAGCTATGATTTCTCACTCCATAATCTTATTTCAATAAGACGCGAAAAGTATTAGATATCTTATTATTGCGATCTGAATTAGAATATTTCTCTTGGCTTCAAAAGGAGGACTATTTTTAAATTACCATCAAGTGGAAATGAGCCCATATTGGTGTTTTTTTCCAAGAAACAACTATTTAATCTTATTTAAAAAGCACTAAAGAATATCAGATTTAAAAGAGTTTACATAGTTCATTACATCGAGAAAAACTTTTTTAAATACTCGTAAGGTTTATATATTTTTGAAATGCAGATTTTTTTTTATTGCATCGATAGTAACTTTTTAAATAATTGTAACGTTTATATGTTACTAGATTCAAATTTTTTTCTACCATATAATGTGATAAGCAGTTTAACATGTCCAAGAATACCATAGTACATTGGAATAATATTATTCTTAAAATGAGTACCTATGAACTAATCAAAGTAAATCACAGTTGAACGGATGCCAAGGAAAAAGCTGTTAAAAACCGTTACGTCTGCATAAAAAGCAGATTTATGTTAAAGAATAAAAGAGTTTTACTTATGTAAAGTGCCAGACACAGGTGCAAGGATACTGCATGAAATGCTCAGAAAGCATGTCGAAGAAGAATTGATAGTATTTTTTTCCTTAAAAGTAACTAAAAAACGTATCTGCTATTTTAGTGAATATTAATCTCGATAGCAGAGAAAAATTACAAAAAATTGGCTATGATAATTTGATAATAAAACATACACGTAATTTCAAGAATCGTAAATCAGCCGTTCATACTCAAAGTATTGAAATCCTATGGCAATCAGTAAAGTGAGTCAACAAAGAATAACTTAATACAGTTCAACATTTAGAGTCACATGTAACAGAATTCTTGTAGTGCTAATATAAAGGCAGTGAAGATATATTTGATAACATATTAGCCACTATTACCAAATTATAGCAGTTTGGTATTTAAAGTAATTTTTAATATATATTTCTGAAAACTATTTTTACTACCTTACCCATGTGGTAACTTGATGCAAAAGAACAGTTCCAAAGTAGTCCAAATATATTATCCCTATCCATAAGTAGTCAATATTATATTCTATATATTTATTTCTAAAGGCTATTTTTATTATTTTACCCATGTGGTAACCTGATATGAAAGGATAGTTCCAAAGTTCTCCATTCGTGTCATAGAAAGCAAAGAAAAGGGATACCCAGTGCCTGGTGGTATATCTGAGTAACCCTGCCCAGAGGGTTTACAAATATGGTGACCTGGTCCTTCAAGTTGAGGGATGGGCATGAGGCTAACAACCTCATTCTGGGAAAATTTCTTGTCTAGAAATCTCCAAAGTCAAAAACTGGACAGAACATATCCAAACGACTTGGAATGAATAAGGAAAGAAAGTAGGGTTTTGGAATGTCCGCAATTTATATAAAGGAGGAGCGTTAAAAAAAACCTAATTGATATGTTTAATAAATATAAAATAGCTGTCTTGGCTATTCAAGAAATAAGATCGCTTGGATGAAGAAAATTGAATAAAGAACATGTAATTTTTACCATAGTTGTCAAGGTAAATAACATTACTAGGGGACTGGATTTTTTGTAAACCAAAAATTTGAGGGATAGAGTTACCAAACCCTTAAACTTCAAACTCATAAATGGAGGAAATGGAGAGTTTTAAGGGCAAACTTTAAAATACAACTGCTCAATAAATGACATTAGTAGACTGATCATAGGTGACGCTAACACAAAGATTGAAAAGAATTTAGTTGTACAGAAACACATGAGTAATCACAGTTTACACGACAAATTTGATGATAATGAAGCTAGACTGTTTGATTTCGCAATGAGTACACAAATGATCATTAGAGGTACTACATTCTCACATAAAAGTACTCATAAAATGATATGGATCTCACCGGATGAAAAATACAGAACCAAATTGATCCTATACTTATTGATATAAGACATCAGAGTAGTCTCCTTGATATTCGTAGTTATCGTGGTGCTAATGGATTCAGACAATTATCTAGTTTTTTAAAAATAAAGGGTAAAATTGATAAAAAAAAAAGAGTACTACAGAAGCAAAAACAAAGGGATAAAATTTTAAATACTGAGGCACTGAAAAAAAAGATGAAAAAGGACTATAAAAATTAACTTAAACAATTAAATAATGAGGATATACATCAATGACAACATAGCTAGGAAAATATTAAATCCATAATAACTGAAGCTGCTAAGGAGACTACCAGAACTTGAGAAGAAGAAATATAAAGGTTGGTATGATGCAGAAGGTGGAATACTTATAAAAAAGAAAAATAGAGCATATAAAGTAATGCTTCAAAACCACCACGAAAGAAAAACACTGGAAAAATTAAAAAAAGAACTTAAAAAATAGATAAAATGATATTAAATGGAATAAAAAAAAGATATTATATGGAAGGAAAAAGGAAATATAATGAGAGGAGCAATTTTGTGGAATAGAATTTTTAAAGAAGAAAAAGGAAGCGAAGAAATTTTATGAAAATTTAATAGTAGAAGGCGAGATTATTATATCATAACATATGTACGTCGTAATGTTGAAGGTGAACTGATAAATGATCAGGCAAAATTGTTATTGACATGAAGAGTATACTACAAGAATATTCTCAATGGTAGAGCTGAAATATAGACTTGAAGTCTGTTTCCGCAGAATGTACATACCCGAAAGACCAAAATGATGAACAAGACGTCACTACTCTTTTTGAAGTCGAAATTGCAGTTGACAAATTAACTAACAAAAGTTCAGCCTGCCTGGAATAGATCAAAGCAAAGCTCATGATGATTAATGAGCCTAAATTAATAGAAAAAATTCAAAAAAATATCTACAATGTCTAAGCACTGGAATAAGTGCTCATTGAATGGGAAGAAGGGGCCGTCTTTCCAACTTATAAAGAAGGAGATAAATTTGAATGTGAGAGCTAGGGAGAAATCATCCCCCTAAACACAGAAGGCATTCCTAACAAACATTTTATACAAACGACAATCACCATTTATTACAAGTCATTGGAAAATATCAATGTGTATTCCAAAGAGGGAAATCAACAATAGATCAACTATATACAATCAGGCAGATCCTTAAAAAGACAAAGAAACTTAATATTGATGCATACTATTTATTTACGGACTTTAATGCAATATATGATAGCGTTGATGGAACAAAATTAGTGGACGCTTAAACTAGAAATTCCTGAGAAACTAGTAAATCTTACAAAAATGACTCTTAATAGAATTAAATGTAAAGTAAAACTTGGTCTTAGCCTATCTAAATTATTTTTTACAGGAAAATGGCTGAAGCAGGGAGATCCCCTATCATACCTATTATTTAATATTGTCATGGAAAAAAAAACTATAAGATTTAGGAATTCAGGCACGCGATCAACGATTTTTTAAAAATCCATACAAATTTTAGCATATGCAGATGATATTGACATAATTGTCTGGGCATGGAATGGAGTATGTGAAGCTTTCTCCACACTTAAACCAGCAGCGAAAAATAATAGACTAGCAATAAACATTGAAAAAACAAAGTTTATGACAGTAGCACATAGTGGACTTGATGTACAATCAATGATAATTGGAGATTACAATTTTGAAAATGTTGCACAGTTCAAGTATCTGGACTTATTTATAACAAAAAATAATGATATTAAAGTTAAAATTAGAAACCAATTAAACATGGCAAACAAATGTTACTATGAAGATACTTTAAATCATCACACATATAAGCATAAAAACCAAGATTAGACTTTATAAAACTTTAGTTAAACTTATATTTATGTTAAGTTAGAGCTGAACTATGAATATAACTGAAGAAAATAAGGTATTAATATTTGAAAGAAAAATACTTAGAAAATATTGGGAGTGGTTAAAGAAAAGAATGTATGGAGAATTCGGTATAATAATGAACTTTACACCAAACTCGGAGAAACAACTATCATAAAAACTATAAAGATTTATCAAGTAAAGTGGCTGGGATACATATATATATATATATATATATATATATATATATATATATATATATATATATATATATATATATATATATATATATATATATATATATATATATATATATATATATATATATATATATATATATATATATATATATAATGATTTAATCCCAACAAAAAAAATCATATTTCAAAAAGTTGACGGAAAAAAGAAAAAAGATATTGTATACAAATATCCTTCCAAAATGATTTTTTTTACATTAAGTCAACTTTTTTAAATAGTTAATGGCCAATCCTTTTTTGGTAGTGCAACACTTTAATTTAGAGGCATGAATTTATAAAAGTGCTAGTGACAATCCATTTATTACCCATTATGTATTAATTTTAATCCGCAAAGTGGAAAGCCTATAATTATTGTAAAGCATTTTAATATCCACCATGTAATAGTCTTCCGGAAGAACTTTTTCTGGGTTGTGGACCATAATCCCGTGTTACAGGGGAAGTAACCTAGAAAACTCCCAAGCACCCACTCAGATAAACGTATGTGTAGAAGGCAACAGTGTTTAGCATTGAATCCAGGACCTATCGGTTTGATAAGCGTTACCCTACCACTAAGCAATGTTAAGTCCAGTGTGACGATGTTTTGACATTTTGTTGTGGATAGTTTAAGGGTTTTGTAAGGCATTTTATTGTCTACATGGTAATTGACTTTCAGTTAGACTTTGCACAGATAGTGAGCCATATTTAATGTCGCAAGGGAGAAATTCTGGATAACTCCCAAGCTCCCCTCCATACAAATGTGCATACAGAAGACAGAAATGCAACTTCAGTCTATTATTATTCAATAGTGGCTGGGATCAAACCCAAAACATTTCATTCCGAAGAGCGCTGCTCTACCATTGGGCCTTAGTGATTCACGGTCCGACGACATTTTTAGCAGAACGAACAGTCAGTACGGCGATCATTATTTTATCTTCCCTCGACAATGCAGGATAAAAATAACTGGTGATTCTAATGCGCCCAACGACAGAGTTGAAAGTAGTTGTAGACCAATATCTTTTTTAAATGAGTCTTAGTTCTGCATGCAAATTTCTGATGCAGAACTACATGTCTAGATACTCATACATGTCATATACATGTCTAGAGACTCCGACGAAAGTGCTCATCGCTTGGTTGTTTTCGGTATCCTTATAAGGGCTCTGCACCTGAGTATTTGAAAGCCATTGGGTATACGCCATGTACATTTCTAGTTATGATCAACAGTAATGGTGTGGCGATCGGTATATTTCTAACAGTTTAATGCTAGTAGTTGTGCCCTTCGTTCGAGGTCAGCGAAACGCTACCTTTCAACAAGTTAAGACAAGGGCACACGTTGCACTTCTTGTTCTGACCTTTCTCAATACAGAGGGTATACGATTGTTGTCCTGATCTGAGCGGTTTCTAGGCCTCTGACCACTGAAAACATATGATCAGGAGTTATTGAGAGACTAACCTACCAGCCTCCTCCAGTTACCGCAGTTGATGAAGTGCGGCAAAAATTTGAAGCAACATGCAATGAGTTGCCCGATTCTGTCATTTTACCCTAGTTCGATTCTATGGTTAACACGTTTACAGCCGTTTGAGCTGCCAGGAGAGAAAAATGCTCCTCAATTTCATGCTCCTGTAAACCCCATTCTGCTTGTAAGTTTATAATTTTTTTTTATGTCGTACTTTTTACCTACAACAAATATATTTTCTGTATTTACTTTTATCACATATATATATGTGTTGCAATTTAATGGAGAGTTGTGTTTTAAATGATATAAGAAGTACACTTTAACTGTATAATCATCCAGATTTCTATTATTTTTAAAATGAAGGAATTAGATTTAATCAGAAAAAGTGGTATATGATATAGCTGTTGAAGAATTTTACACAAGAAACAAATAACTCAAAAGAATGCTAAAACTTTAAATTATTATTAAATTAAAATCCTACCGTAAACAATTAATTTGTTATTTTAAAAATAGTAAAAACTAACATCAAATAAAAATTTACTTTTTTTTTTTAGAATTTGTTGTTCTGCATGTGACCAATATTATATTTTTTATCTGTAAAGTATATTTTTACGTTGTTTAAAAATAAAATATCTACTGTTTATAGACATTCTTATTTCGTTATGTTTGTCACATATATTTGCAAATAGGAAATCTTAACACATTTAGAATAAGTGCAATATTTACAGTAATATACCGGATGATCATAATAAATATCTTACCGGGAATCCTAAATAAATATATCTTACCGGGGTAGATTCTATTTCGAAGTAGTCCACAAACGAACTGTTGCTCAGAAAAATTATAAAATTCTGCCTAGGACATATTAAAAAGGATAGGAGTATTTGTTTAAAAAAAATTAATATATTTCAAAATTTTACCAAAAAGGTTTTTTAATGCATTACATATTTAGCTTACATTACAAAATTTTAACACTTTATTACAACACATGATCAACATGACTGCTGTCATTTTTAACTCGCATCTCTAATTGTAATGTAGCATGTTCCAAAGCTCATCATAGAGTGATCTGGAAAATGCTACGAACACATATCATATATATATATATATATATATATATATATATATATATATATATATATATATATATATATATATATATATATAATAATTTTTAAGTAAATTCTTGGATTATCATGAATCACTAAATGTTTTAAATACCACTAGGCAGTGCCGGTGGAAGTGAGTCCGCAAGGCCTTCCTTGCAGGCGGACGACGACAAGACAGAGCTCTTTTTTAATGTAAGAGAACGTGCTCTTACTGGGGCAGAAACATCAATGATCTTGTCTACTATATAGGACAGGGAGTATTGGCACTTACTGCATCTGTTCTCACAAGACAACCCAAATATCTTGCCACCCATTTATTAATTTTTCAAAGAAGTTCGAATTGGAAAAACTGTAGGAATTCATATGGTGAGCAAGTTTAATCTAGGTAATAACTTACTTACATCGATTACATGTATAGACGTTGTGCAGTATTAAAAATAATCCTTCACTAATGCGCACCAATAGCCATATTCTATCTGTCTAGAAAGACACGTGTGTGTATCTCATCTACATATTCCTTCATCGTATTTATTATGTGGTCGGTGAAAAAAGTTTTGCTGCCCAATAGCCATAGTACTATTAGAAGACAAATCCATTTAGTGACGTACGTACTTATTTTGTTTTATTTTATATAATTTTGATTAATCTTTGTTAAATTAAATTTACATTTTTATTTAAAATGTATACTTTGAAATATGGCTTTTTGTCTTGAAACTTTCTCTGAACCTGGGAAGAGATAATGGATTAGCCCTTTATTCTATGAAGGAAAATTTGTAATTTTTCCATATGTAAGAATAAACACAAGTACCCACTTAAATACTTCCCTGAGGTTGGATTGAGAAGAGGCGTGATTTCCATGGTCGAAAATTCAATAAATATAGAGAATTTATTTTCTCTTTCATGTAGTAAAGTGTTTGCAAGGGTTTGTAGTTTAAGTACAATTTTTTAACGTTTACACAATTTATTTACTGACTAGACTCCACAATTAAGCATCTTGTGTTTGTGCACGCGTGTATACAGAAAGACAAAAGGCATATATAGACCGCTAGAGGAGCTTATCAATTTGGCACGAAAGTAAGAATGTCTGAAGAAAAAGAACTGAAGTTTTACATTCAGTTATTTCATATAAAACGTTGATAATCTTTATTAAACTTTTAATAATAAGTTGATTTCTGAAGCTTCGCACAGTACTCAGTTAGGGAATGCTGGATTAAATTCCCTGAGGACTTTGCCCTCCAAGTTAATGGTTGAAATTTTAAAATTTGATTAATTCCCTCAATCTAAAAACAGAACTATCTATATTAGTCATTCTTCTGAATGAAGTTTAAGTTTAGCCCACACAGTAGAATTCATACCAGTCGTAAACATAATAATTTTGTGTATCACCAAAAAGATTTTCACTTTCCTCTTGTGAAATTTTTCCGTTATGTGTCTGGTACACATTGTTCACTCTCCCTCCCGTTCTTTGGGGAAAATCAAAATCCGCTCTATTTGAAGTCGTTTCAGATGATGAATTTAATCTTCAAAGGTTTTTTTTAATGATTATTTCTGAAAAATATGTTTCAAAAGCATTTACATTGAAAACTGAACTACGAAATATCCCACGAGGGTGAGTTAATTGAGCTAACCTCTCAAATATCATCTTAGATTTGCATTTTCCTCACCTTTTTCAAAATCTTGATATTATTTTTTGAAAATCATCTTTTCGCATTTTTTTTTCGTGCACTGTTGCAATTTTTGCTCACTCATAAATTCATATTTGACTTACAAGCATTTAAACTTCAAAATTTTAAAGTTTTTGAATGGAGGCTTATGTCTATTGTTAAGACTTCAGAGGGAGTATTCTTCCATCGTTGAAATCAAATAATTTGTTGCCTCTCTTCCACGACATGTTGATTCCATCTTGTTGAGAATTTTGGAGAAGTAAAGTTTGTGATTGCGGACAGTCCATTTTTTAACATTGTACATGGATTACATGTCGAGAAGTCTGGCTGTGATACCTTTTACAAATCTTGTTTTGTTTTGACAAGTGATACATTAAAAACAAATAACAACAAAATAATAAAACATTAGAAGTATTTACAAGATTGAGTATAGTATCAACATTAGAGCAACAACAACGAACGAAAATCAACATTAGAAGTTCATAATAATTATATTATAAAAATGAATCAATAAAATGCGACGTTAAAAAATACAGGGAAATAACAATTTCACATAAAGCCGTTGAATGTTCTGAGACGATATTTACAATGGCATTATCATGTGCGGTTAAAATTCACCATGAGCTGGTATTTGCTTTATTTTTGGAGTTGTACAAATGGGATGAGGTAAAACTGATCTGGTGTTGGGAAGAGAGGTTTGGGAGTCATTGTACACGGAATTCTTGGCAAATACTTAAGTTTCATCCATCTTCGGTCAAAATTTTCTTTATTACTTGCTCTTGAAAGATGTCAACTCTTCATCATCTGTTCAAAGAAGATATAATGAAGATTCTTTTAGTTTTTCATTAAGTTCATTTTTTTACTTTTTATCTTTATTCTGTATTTAGCAGATATTATGGTTTATTTTAAAAGAAAGATTAGATATTTAATATTTAGATCTGAGTCACTTAAATCTCAGTGGGAAATTTGGAAAACATGGAGAAACAAAGAAGAAATGATCCGGTGCCACAGAATCGCAAACGCAAAGTTGAGGCAGATGTCACTCTTCAGAAGCAGATAGACGCAATGTCTCATTTCATAAAGAAGATGAAGACTACTTCGGATGTAAATAATGTTTACATTGAATTAGCATCAAAATCAATACAAAAGGATGGACATCATCACTCCCAAGATTATCAGCTACATTGCAGGATGTTATTGAAAGAACCGATGAAACATCAAAGGAATGAAATAGTGATCCAATCTTGGAATTAAATTAATCACGAGTAAATGATTATCCAAATAATTTGATGGAAGAGACTAATATGAATGAAAATTCCTTTCTTCTCATATTGGTTTTAAAGATCCCACAATGACATACTCTTAGCAATAAAATGAGAGTGACCTTTGTCTGAAATGGGGCTTATTCAAAAGAAGGTTTTAATGTATACAGAAAGTAATAATGGGTTTAAATTTAGTCATACTCATATTACAAACAAAATGGAAAGTGGAAAACAAGTTTCCTGCACATGTTTATTATATTCCATCAGAACACATTTTGTTTTTTGCTTCTGTTGTGAGATATTTTCATCGATTGAGCTCATAAAAGGCTTTCATTATCTAAGCCAGTGTTTCTCAAAGTGTAGTAAGCGCATTCCCAAGTTTTTTGATGGGGGTATGGTTTACATCGGAGTTTGACGGGGATATGCACTGCACTGTGAAACAATTCACAAATTAAGTTCAAATCTAAAAGAACCTGTTGAGAAAAAAGAAAGAAAACCTCTCAAGTACAACAAAGAATATTTTAACTTTGGATTCTCATGGGCGGAGATGAAAATGAGCTTATTTAACTTTGTATTATTTGTTTTGAAAATCTAACTAACAAAAGCATGAAGCTATCCAACTTAAAGGACCATTTTGAGAAAAATCATAATCAGTTCAAAGATAAACCCATAGACTTTTAGAAAATAAATTTAAGAATTTAAATCAGTCTTGAATTTAATGCGGTGTTTGACAAGAGGTTACAATAAAAAAAATACTTGATACTTGATATCGCGTGTCACTTTTAATGCGAAAAGTAATGCAGCGGAAACAATTGGCAGAATTTAATCAAGCTTGTAGTCATGATAATCGCAGAAGTGGTGATAAGAGGTAGGGTGAAACAAACTTTTTTGTCTGCGTTTCTCTCTCAAATAATGCAATTCATCGACGAATTATTGATATGTCTAATAATGCAAAATATGTGTTATTATGAGATATTTCTCGAACTCGTTATTATGCTCTGCAAGTTGATAAGCTCACTGATATTACGAATTTTGCAAATCTCATCTCGTTTGCTAGATGCTAAAGAAATTAAGAAATTCATGATTTTTTTTATTTTCCCAGCTTTTGTTAGGCCTCACAACAGAAGATATCTTTAATGTTATAAATAAAATTATGCAAAGAGAACAAAACTTATTGGAATAGTTGTGTTGGTATAAGTACAGATTGAGCAAAATGTATGTTCGGAATTAATAAGGGACTCAGGGCAAGAATTCAAAATGTTCCCCCAAATAGCTTATCCATACATTGTTGCATACACAGAGAAGCTTTGGAAGCACGTAAGATGCCCGCCATAGAATGTTCTGGTGGAAAGCTTGAAAATCGTTAATTACATTAAGAACCGACCTTTGAATGCATTACTTTTTTCACATATAGTGATGGGAAGTATAGCCATACCTAGCTTTGTTTTAATATCAATGTTCATTGGGTATCTGGAGTAAAAATTCTAAATCAACTGTTCGAACTTAGACATGAATTTCAGTGTTTTCTCAATGATAAATTTGAGTTGAGAAATTGTTTACATGATATTAAAGGGCTTTGTAAACTAGCATACTTAGTAGATACATTCTAAGTTTTAAATTCCATAAATTTATCGTTTTAAGGAAAAGCAATTTCTTTATTTAATATTAAACATAAAGTGAGCGTTGACATAACAAAACTAAATTTATGGCAAAAGAGAGTAATAGAAAAATAGATTCGTTTCTCTTCTCTACATAAATTTTTTACGTATTCAACTTCTAAATTTGGTGCTGATACTCTGAAATGTATATTACAGTATTTGAAAAGTTTGCAAGTGAACATGAAAAACGATTTCCCTTATTAAGACAAAAATATTGAATGGCTAAGATATCTGTTCAACATTAACATAACACCCATGAAAGCAGATTTGTCGCATGCGAAAGAAAGAAATTATTAGAATTAGCTTCAGATAGATGCTTGGAAAATAAACATAAGGTGGGGACTCTAACACCATTCTGGTTACAAATGCATAATGTGTATCCAGTTTAAAGAGAAAATGTTCTGAAATACATTTGGCCTTTCCCAACTTCATATTTATGTGAAGTTGCTTTTGCACATTTTAAGACATTAAATTAAATAAAAGGAACAGATTATTGGGCGTAGAACCACATCTCGGATTAAAATTAACAACCATGGAGCCAAATTATGATGATCTGTCATCGGAGCTCAATTTCATCTTTCTCATTGATCCAAATAAAGGCTATTTTATTTATATTTTATTAATTTTACTTCTTTCTGATTATTTTTTATTTATGTCACAAAAAATTAATATATTTTGATTGTTATTTAAATATATCCATTTTTTTGATGACGAGTACTCAGCGTTATGAAAATTATGGAAGATTTGTCTTAAGTTTGGGAAAATATTGATCTAAGCAAAAGCAGTCAAGATGAATTGCAACAAATTATTGATAATAGCATAAGAGGTAAAATCTTTCTATTTCTTTGGAAAGCCAAATATTATTCTATAATTTAGGATTGTACTCCCAATATTAACAAAACTGAATAGATGAATGTAGTCATAGGTTTTGTTCTCTGCAGTATTGGAGTGGCAGAAATCAAAAAACATTTTTTATGCTTTATTAAAGTTGATGATTCCACTAATAACGGCCAGGGATATGACAACGACGCATATATGAAAGGGAAGAAAAATATTCTTCAAAATAATATCTTAAAAATAATTCATTGTGCGTTTTACGTTCCGTGTGCCACTTCTACCTTAAATTTAAAGATTAACGATGCAGCAAAGATTAATTCAGGTAAAGTTATTGTTTTTTCAACTAGTCAAAATTTATGTAATTTATTTTCTTCTTTTCCTTAGTTCCTTTGAAAAACATCTCATGATTAACCTTAAAGCCCCTATCAAACAATCTATGGGAAAGTAAAATTGAAGCTGTTTGACCCTTAAGATATTAAATAGGAGAAATCTATGATGCTCATTCTGAATCATCTTAAGGTTAAAGCTTTTTTTTTAAATAAGTGAAACATAAAGCACTAATTCCTTGCACCAAAATCAAGGATTATAAAATTATTTGTTCCTTGATTCTGTTATACGATTTATACATAACAAAATTAATCCTGTAGCAAACAATTGAAAGAAAATTGTTTGAGTGTTGCTCTAGACTTAAAGGTTATAAATAACTAAAGGGCATTCATTGAATAATATGGAAGTCACATCAGTAACAAAAGTAATATTGAGTAAATCACAGAAGTTAGTGAAGAAGTGGATGGCGAGCCACGATTTAAAACTGTTGAAGTCCGACGAAGGACAAAGAAATGTCACTTCATTTACGAATATGCTGATAAATCCCTTCAGTCTCCAGAAGAGAAGCTTAGGTAAATGTATTTTTTAGAATTTTAGATACTGGTTGGACATCATTAAATGAAATATTTGATGCTATGAAGAATCACTGTGGTAATTTCTTGGGTAATTTATTAGAAATTAATAATGTAAATTCGAAAATAAAATGCAGTAAATTAGAAAAATTGTTACAGTGGTGTGACAGTAAAGATTTTAAAGAGGAAGATTTCATAGTAAAATAGTTGCTTTTTTCGAAAGTACTATTTCACAATGAAAGACATTTTTACAGCCAGTATGAATGACCCATTCGATATTCTGAATTTGTGCTTCTCAAACTTTAAGATTATGTCAAAATTCAAATTACTGTTAGTAACGCTAGTAGCGAAAAATCATTCTCTAAATTAAAATTTATTAAGATATATTTACGGTCAAGTATATCGCATTAAAGACAATTACATTTAGCTTTGATTGTCAATGAAAATGAAATCTGTCAAGAGATTGATGCTAAGGAAATTATAGGTAAATTTGTAGATATGAAATGCAGGAAAATTAAATATTCTCAATAAATAGTTAAAAGAATGTCAACAAATGTTTTTTTCAAATCTTCTTTACAAAAATGAAAAAAGGGATGACTTTTACGCCAGATAACCGTGTGTCGAAGCTGTGACCAGGAAAGGCCAAATTACGAAAATCACGGCTGATAACACGCTCTTTTGTAAAATGATTTTTAAGGACACATCCTTAAAACAAAGTCTAATGTTGATGAGAGCTCCATCTTTCATATAAAAATTCTTTCATATTAAATATGTTTTAAAGGCACTAACATTCTTACAAATAAAGAACAATTTTATTCTGAAATAACAATGCATATCAGCATATATAACAATGTAATTAGATTTGTTACTGGACTTCTTAGTTTTTATTTCCTCGAAAAAACACAGGCCGAGAATATAAATGATGAAATAAAACAAGCCACTCACTTTTATTTGATGAATGCAACGGAATCTATAAGATTGGAGACTGTTTCCCAAACTCGGCAAATGTAAGTAATTACCAAACCATCTGAATGACAGTGCTCTTTTATCTGTGCGGAAGATATACCAAGGTCATTCTGAATAAACCTTAAAGCGAACAGAAAAGTGAAATTCGACTATGGCTCGCGAAATCATATGGGAGTAACCTTTACACATTTTGAAGCTTGTAAGGATAATGAATGTGAAGAATACTATGTATATATTTGGAATCTGAAGAACTTCAACTAAAACGCGGTTATTTATGTGGTAATTGAATACAATTCCAAACAAAAAAAATCTAATCTTATCAGCCTCATTTTCATAAAACAATCAAATATGTTAGCAAAAATTTTATAAAAAAATGATTGAAATATAATACATATTATATAGAGCTGAATTGATGATATGATGAGTAGTGTATGCCTTTTGTTTTTTAACAAGGAAAATTAAACAATATCATCAATTTAACAAACTGTGTGTGCTCTTATGATAAGTTATATTCATAAATAAGTGAACCTAATCAGACAGCTTTGCGGTCTATAGCTACGTAGGGAAAATCTAGGCATAATTTTCGGGGAAAAAATACGACATATGAAAAAGTAACAGTATTTAGTATTTACTTAGCTTTGTTCAGAATGCTGTTACGCTCCATGAAATGATTAGTCACGAAAGTCAGCTAAAATCAAATCGAATGAGATGTGGAACACTTGAGAACTCTCTTTAGTTACAAAGCTATTAAATATTAAAGTTGGGACTCTCTTTTTGTCCGCGTATCAATACATACCTGATAGGCTAGAGTATTTGAAATAGCGTAAGTACATGCGCTGTAATGAGAGAAAGTAATGTATCTTTAAAATTAAAAATAATAGTAAATATCGTGTGTGTGTGTGTTTATTACACTAGAACATTGTTGAAAGAAGGAGAGACCTAATATCGTGGACATTTTTTCTCTACTCCATAGAGATTAATTTTAAAAGCATGAAATAATGGAATGTTTTCAGTGAGTAGTATTTTTCATCATTTAAATGAACTACTTTGGGGTAGAAACAGCCTTACAGAGGAAGTTCAAGTTGGCATTCATTAATTGTTTAAATTAATTACGCATACGCTATCATCTATGTGTCTTTAAAAACATTTTACATAAATTTCACTTGAAAAATAAATCTAAGTATAGGAAATCTCATCTAATTATAATAAGAGATTTAACTCAAAAAAAGTTAATTTTTTTAAAATTGAAATCACAATCTTTTTTATTCAAGCAACATCTTTAATACTTAATTAAATGGAAAATATAAATGAAGTAAAATTTTTACATCTTGACATTAGCATCGCGATGAAATTGATAATGATTTGTCTCTGGATGTACTCAGTCTCCTACATTTGATTTTACGATTTACACAGTTTTAGTTTCTTTCAAATAATTTATCTCCATTCTAAAAGATTTCAGACTTATGTAGCAGGAGAACGAAAAGCAACAGACTTTAAATGTAAAATGCGTGTTGTGTGTGTGCATCTAGCAGATAGGACGTTCTACTTTTTTTGAAGTGATTCAGCAATGAAAGTTTCACCCCTCGACCAGTAAATCATCACCCCTCCATTGATGATGTCAAAAAAGTGTCGTGAATGTATGTATCACTTCAGACATTAATTCTCATTATGGGTAAAGCAATAATAAACCACGTCACAAGACCCTGTATCAATATATTACACAAAAACTCCATCCCAATTTTTGAAACTAACAACACCTAATTTGCTTTACATGCATTTTTTTTCTTTTTCCTCTAACCCGAAGTGTCGCCAGTTGATCTCACAAATATGTAAATTTTATATATTTTAAGATCTCTTCTCTCTATATAGAGCAAAATGTCTCTGTGTCGATGTATGCATATATGTAGCTCGTATATTATTCTACATTTCTTTAACAAATCTGACTGAAACTTTGTACTTTTGCTTGAAGCTTTAAGAAAATTCTAAGATAAGTTTTCAAGCTTTAAAATAATTACAAGCAAAAATTAGCTTTTTTATATATATTCCTTCGTTAGACGATTGCAGTCAATAATTCATCATTACTGCGCATGTGCATCATATGAAATAAAGGCTCTGATATGCGTGTTTTATATTTAAACATCCCAGGAGAAAAATGAAAGAAAACTGAAATTCAGCAGTATGAATTGAATAAAAATACTATAAGTAAGGAAGCAGCTTTAGTGAAAACTTATTTTCGCAACTGTGACCGCTTTCAAACAGTCATTTAATTGAGTGTTCACTTAGATAATTGTTAGTTTACTCTAATGAAAAAGTGTATGCATTATTATTTATTTTATTTACTCAGTATTATTTATTTTATTACTTCAATTAGAGATTTAAAGGATCTTGATTTGGCCGTATATGGAATTATTCGGAAAGCAGTCTTCTTTTTAATTTTTATTTATTATTTTATTTACTGTCTTGTGTATGTGTTATATTATCATATGTGACGAAACTGAGTTATTAAAATGTTTCTTTTTATTCATATTTAATTTTAGTTCTCTTAAAAAAATTTCAGTTTCAAAAATTTAATCTCATTTCTTTATATGTAAATAAACAATTTAAGTATTTTTTCACTTCTCCCCATAAGGAAAACAAATATTGACTCAATAACTACTTTAGGTGTAACACTTTAACATTACAATTTATAAAATATAAGCAAAATGTATTCAAATGTCAGAAAAAAGCCATAACTCACACACAGACATATCTATCTATCTATCTATCTATCTATCTATCTATCTATCTATCTATCTATATATATATATATATATATATATATATATATATATATATATATATATATATATATATATATATATATATATATATATATATATATATATATATATATATATATATATATATATTTATATTGAATATTTAGATTTAAAATCAACTAAAAATTTAAAACCTATTCTTACTTTGCTCAAACTTTGGTTTTAAATATGTTTTTTAAAACAATCATTAATATGCTTAGATTTTTGTTGAATGTAAGAGTAGAATTTTGAGTTAAATTTTATGTTATAGGATTTGGAGTACAAATTCGTCTGTAGTGCCACAAATTAAGAAACCAAATTTCAAAATTTTAATAAAAAAACGTTTCTTTTCAAATTAAAAGCTCTGAATGTAGAATGTAAATGGAACAAAAACTAACTATCTATGTAGTCATTAGTAAATATTTATCATAGAATCAAAAATCTTTTTTTAAGAATATTTTTTAATTGATAGTTTTATTAGGAAAAAGTAACTACTAATATAAATTATCAATGTGCTTAACTTTATTTTACTATTTTGTAATTCTTTTATGTAGAAACTCAAATGATATTTCGATTTAATTTAAATTCCGTAGTGATTTATTTTCTATTGTAAATCTATATATACATTCTATATTGGTAAATATTTGAGAATATTTGTCCCATTTATACTGTGGTGAATTTAAGTAAATTAAATTTGGAAGTAAAATTAAGATTTAATTTTATGGATTTGAATTTTTAATCGAATTTTGATCTTGAATGTTGTGTTAATGTAAAAAAATCCTTAAACTAATTCTATAATTTTTTCTCGGGAAATTTCTTAACTGTAAATACTAACAGAAGACGCTAAATTCTGCCGATCGATAGCTGAGGAGATAGCGTCCCTAACTTCGAAGCCTTAGGTTCCTCGTTCGATTCCTGATTCGGGGATGGATGTTCCTTTCTTTCTGTGTTTGTCTTTTTTTATCCCTTCACTTTGGGACGAAGATGGCACACTCACTGGTGTCTTACAATATAAGATGTTATCACGTTAACCTATTATACCTCTGAATAAATAAATCCTAAGGGCAGCCGGAGATTAATTAAAAAAAAGCACTAAATTCTTAGATATTAATAGGAAGGTAAATAAATATGAATGATTGCAAATAGTATAAAATGAGCCCTATTTTATGAAATTTTTTCATTCTAAACCTTATTTCTTGAATATTTTAAGTCCCATTAAATAATTTAATTGTACAAATTATACTATATTTTTGTTGTTATATAACACTTCAAGGAATTAACGTTTATGTAATTTTTTCCCATAGATTTAAATCGACATGAAATATTTTTTAAAAAAATTTAAACATTTTAATTTTGTAGTACACATAAATGATGGAAATATATTAAAAATGACTTATCTGTTAAGAAATATTGAGAGACAAAAATATTAGAAGAACCATTTTGCATACGTAAAAAATGTGTCATTTTCTGATACATAACCTTATAAAAATACATACGCTGAAAATTATTAGTGTTTTTGTACCTTTTTACGGTCACTTTTTCTTCTAGAGGGCTGGTCCGACAATAATGTACAATTTAAAATTGACTTCAAACACCTATGCTTGTGAAGGGAATCGAATTCATGAGCTAAGGGCTCGAGTGCTTATTATTTCTCGACCAGCAGGTTACACCTGAAAATATTGTGTTGACAGATAACTTTATTCCAAAAGAAGTAAATGAAATCACAAACATTAGAAAAATTACACATAACAATACTTTATATAGAAACACTGTTATATTTCATGATAATTAATCTGTGTTTCTGAGTTTTCAATTGCAGAGATTAAAAAAAATACTAAATTTTTTTGTTTTAATTTAAAACTACCAGATTTTATTTGAAAAATTAACTTTCTTTTTATCTCATTAAGAAACAAGAAACTGATAAGTAATTAGATCCTGCTTCTTAAAATAGAGGTTTTTAATTTATCAATTTGTTGTGATTCTTAGGAGCCACACTTTCATTGCGCGTTTCCTTTAAAATAGTCAATTATATTATAGATAGATTTACATATATTATTAAAATAAATTGGATGTATTCTGAAAAAGAGAAAATTCTCTATCTTAAAATATTTGTAAATACAAAGACAAAAATATAGGAATTTTTCTGGTTTGTTTTTTCCTATCAATTACATTAAACAACATATTTTTCAGGCTTCATTTTGTGCCTAAAATTCTGCGGTGTATGTATTCCCACAAAGATATCGAGTCTATCTAAGACACTTACTCCATGGTTATACATTTCATATTATTAATCTCTCTTTTTTAAAAATTATTTGAGAATGTTTGTAAATTTTGTGAGCATAACATGGTATAAAACATATAATGTGTAAGTGCGATTAGTATGAAGCTTACAATATGATCTCGTATTCTCATAACTAAACTATGGAACACGAGATCATACTGTAAGTTTCATACACCTATCAGAATACTTAAGCTATATTGATGACAATCTCAAAGTTTAAGCTATATTGAGTAATATAAGAATTGTTAACATTGAATTTTAAAATATTTTCAATAAAATATTTAAAATAACTATTCTACTTTTTCTAAAGGATTATTCATTGAAAAAAAAATTAATTTCATGATAAAATTTACATTTTGAACTATTTATTGTTATGAAGATTTTACTGAAAATTTTGCAAATTTTAGCTACTATTTTACTACGCAGTGAAAATTATTTTTTTTAAGTTTAAAAATTTGTTTAAACCTGTTCAAATATTTATTTTAAATGCTTAAAATTAAGCTATCGTTACTAGTATACTGTGAATACAATATCTGACTTTTTCAAAGTGTTTCAAATATAGTAATAAAATTAAGAGCATACAATAAGAAAATAAAAAAAGATAACAAGAAATATTTACTTCTTTTCCATAAATTCTTCCCCTAAGGGGGTTTACCTTCTTTAGGTAAACACGGGTGTCACAATCTCGAGATACCCTAGTGAACTGTCCTCTTCTTTCTTTTCTTCTCTCCTCTCCTCCTCTGCTTTTTCTTCCTCTTTTCCCTCATTGTGGTTGCCTTGTAAAAGGTTGAGGGCTCCCCTTGAGTAGCTATTGCCGCCCTGTTGCTATTAGCTTCTCTTGGGGACTAAACCCCCCACGTGTTGTCGTGCGTGGATACCCTTGTTTCTGGAAAGGAGGATCCTGGTGATTGAGTCTCTCAGAGACCAACACATTACTTTGACCTCTGCTTCAGGTAAACGGGAGGTGTTTTGTGGTCCTCAGCTCATCAATCGGCTTCCATGGATCAAGCGATCATATATCTGCTGTGTGACTCGATAAGGGTGGAGGCCACGTCAGAGATATATTGAAAGCGAATAAGGTCTGGCTAGCATTGATGCAGTTATACTGCATCCCCTTGTTGGGCTTGGTGATGGGTGATGCAGTCAGGCCTTGAAGTAATTAACCTATTTCTATGGAATGTACTTCTAATTCTTTACTCCCTATGGAGCAACAAATGATACAGGATCAGAAATATTTTGTTATTAAAATAATTTAGGGGGCAATTTTGATAATGTTTCCACTTTCTTAATTAATAAGAGTATTATTGGTACAGTTGGAAATGTCAAAAATGTTCGCAAGATGAAATCTGGTGATCTCTTAGTTGAAGTTTTATCAATTGAACAGGCCAAAATCACCCTAAAACTAAAAGGCCTTGGTAATATGGATGTTATAGTATTTCCTCATAGTAGGTTAAATTCTACACGGGGAGTAATTTCAGCAGATGATTTATTTAATGTTTCAGAGGAGGAAATTTTGGATAATCTCGTTGACCAAAAAGTACAACGTGTGCAGCGCATTACAATCGGGAGAGAGGGCAAAATTATAAAAATAAGCACCTCACGTTTGCTACTCCTATACTACCTCAATCTATTAAAGCTGGTTACCTAAATTGTAGTGTTCGCCCCTACATTACAAATCATTTACGTTGCTTTACATGTCAGCGATTCGGCCATGCAAAAACTACTTGTAGGGGACATTTGACTTGTGCTCGACGTGCATCTGTTGGACATGACAGTAGCCAGCGTCAATTACAAGAAAAATGTGTCAACTGCAGTGGTGAACATCCCTCGTACCCCCGGTCATGCCCAACCTGGATATTAGAAAAGGAAATTATTGCTATGAAAATAAAACAAAACTTATCTTATCCTGATGCCAGGCATACAGTGTCATCCCGTACCCCTCATCAAGGTATTAGGTATTCACAAGCAATTAAAAAGTCATGAAATCTTGTAGTTCCCAAACAAATTTCTAAAATTTTCCAAACTTATCCTCAAATATTTCTAATATATATGTCTCACCTATTCCGAAAGAAATTTCTGCATAGTCTTTCGCAAAATCTAAGTCTCAAAGATCCCTAAAATTAAAGAATGCAAGAGAGAAGGGCTCCATAAATCATATTTAAAGAGTAAAATAATCTCAACTTCCTCTAAGACAGGTATAAAGAACGTAGATCCATCAGATGATGAAACACTCCTAAGTGAAGATTCAGCTGAATCCCAGATGGCTTGCTCCAATGCCGGAGCATTCAGCTTAGCTTAATGGGAACCTTCGTTTCTTGGAATTGTCGAGGTTTTCGCACTCAAATAGAAGATATAAAAACAATTATAAACGTGCATAATCCAATTTGTTTTGCCATCCAAGAAACATTCTTGAAACCTAAGTACAGTTTAAAATTGCGTGGTTATAATTGTATGTGGAAAGATGTGAACCATGATTCAGTTTCTGGAGGTGTATGTCCTAGTTCTATACAATCCCTTAACACTTTATTACAGGCTGTTGCAGTACGCATACATTCAACATCTCTCATTACTATATGTAGCCTTTACTTACCTGCCCATGCGATCATCCATGAAAATCATTTAAACAGTTTGCTGGATCAACTACCTTCACCCTTTATTTTGCTTGGTGATTTTAATGGTCATAACACCTTATGGGGTAGTGATAATATGAATCTTCGTGGTCACATAATTGAACAGTTTATTTCTAATAACAATATCTGCCTTCTAAATTCCACAGAAATAACCTGTTTCCATCAACCATCAAGAACTTTTCATTCATTAGATTTAGCTATTTGCTCTCCATCAATTCTACCTCCATTAAATTTTAATGTTGATAAGGATTCATATAACAGTGATAATTTTCCTTCAATTATAAACCAAACTGGTATAAGCTGACCACAAGTCTTCCACTCCTCTTATTCTTATCATCGAGCAGACTGGCCTCTCTACTTTCAATTAGCTGTGATTACTGACAGCATGGTTAGAAGTGAGAATATCAATGATGCTGTGCAAAAAGTAATTGATACACTTCTAGCTGCTGCCAAAAGCATTATTCCCAAGCACTCCCCAATTCCACACTAATATCATAAACCATGGTGGAACCATGAGTGCTAAGTGTCATACAGAAAACAAAAAAAGCTGTGGACTGTTTTTCGCAGGTGTCCTACCATGGAAAACTTCATAGCTTTCAAAAAAAGCTAAAGCTTTTGCTCGTCAAGTATGGCGAAATAGTCAAAAAGAATCTTGGATAAGATATGTTTCCTCCATCACATCATCATCTTTCAGCAAAGAGTTATGGAAGAAAGTTAAAGCTTCCAGTGGTTTATATCGGGATTTCTCTATCCCAATACTACGCACAGGAGCTGACACAATTTCTTCTCAATATGATATTGCCAATCTTTTAGGTGAGACTTTTGCAAGGGTATCTAGTCCAGCCTCTTATGATCCTAAATTTCTCAGAACCAAAGAACAAGCTGAAACGAAACCTATAAAGTTTCATGATAAAGCCAAACATCAATATAATTGCAATTGCTCTTTGCTGGAACTTCAGAGAGCCCTGTCCCAAACTAAAAATACTAGTCCGGGAGACCAGTGGTATCTCATATAAGATGCTTTGTCATCTTAATCATGTGAATCTTTAATAAATATTCTTTTTCCATTCAATAGAATATGGAATGAACATATCTATCCCAGTCTCTGGAGCAAAGCAATTATTATTCTAATTCTTAAACCTGGGAAAGATCCAACTAATCCTCAAAATTATCGTCCAATTGCTCTCACAAGTTGCTTTGCTAAAACTTTGGAGCGTATGGTCAATGCCCGTCTTGTTTATGTACTTGAAGACAATCAGTGCATATCACTTTATCAAAGTGGATTCCGGAAAGGTCGATCTACTCTGGACAATATTGCATACCTAGAAACACAAATTAGGAATGCCTTTCATCGGAGACATCATTTGGTGTCTATATTTTTTGACATAGAAAAAGCTTATGATAAGACATGGCGTTATGGAATTCTTCGAACTTTGCATGATTTTAATTTGAGAGGAAATTTACCCATTTTTATTCAGAGATTTTAAGTTTTCGCATTTTTAATGTCCGTATAGGATCTGTTTTATCTAATCCATTTATCCAATGTGAGGGAGTTCCTCAGGGAAGTGTCTTAAGTGCTACTGTTTTTAATATTTGCATTAGCAACATTCTTCATGTATTGCAACCCTCTGTCCATGGAACATTATATGTTGACGATCTCCAAATTTCTTTCCAAGGTTCCAATATGCGACTGATTGAACGGCAATTACAAACTGCAGTCAATAATCTAGTTGCTTGGTGTAATGAAAATGGGCATACTTTGTCCCTTTGTAAAAGTAATTGTATCCATTTTTGCAGAAAAACTGGGCCTCATCCTGATCCAGAAATTAAGATATCAGGCACAACTATTCCCATAGTTAATCAGATATCATTTCTTGGGCTATAACCTTCCCATCACATATCTTAGATTTGCGCAAAAGATGCGAAAAATCACGAAATATTCTGAAAGTTCTCTCTAATACCTCTTGGGGTGCAGATCTTAAAGCATTACTCCGAGCGCATCATCACAGTTATTCTATCTCGAATTGACTATGGTAGCGTAGTTTATTGATCAGCCGAATCATCAGTTTTGCACAAATTAGACCCTGTTCATCACTCAGCTTTACGAATCTAATCTGGAGCATTCCAGACTTCTCCTGTCCAGATCCTTCATAATTTGCAACCTGTTACCTTTTGATCTGAGACGTAAGCAACTCTCTCTACATTATTATTTTAGAATGCTATCAGTATCACAATACCCTTTGAAATCTATGATTATTCGTCCCTCTTTAAGAAGGCTATGTAGTGCACGGCCACATAACATATTACCATTTTATGAGCTTACAAATTCACTCCTGCCTTCATCTGAGTTCCCCGATTTTCATATTCAAATCGCAGATGCTCTAAAATTTCCTCCTTGGAACATTCCTGTTGTCAATATAATCAAACCCTTTACTGGATACAATAAATCAGCTACATCTCCCCTTATTTTGCAACGGATGTTTTCACACATTCATTCTCATTATTCCTCCCACATCTCTGTATATACAGATGGCTCAAAATCAAGTGGTCATGTTGGTTGTGGTATTGTTGTTGGAAATACAGTTTACAGCTATAAACTGCATGCATCATATTCTGTGTATACAGCCGAAGCTGTTGCTATTAAACGTGCTCTAGAAATAATACAATCCAGCTCTCATTGAAAATACTGTATTTATACAGATAACATGAGTGTGGTCATGCAATTAGACCATTTTAATGATAAATGTCATCCAATTATGGTGGAAATATTGGATATTTTAAATATATTGAAGAATAAAGAATTTGACATCTTGTTTTGTTGGGTCCCAGGTCATGTTGGCATTGCTGGGAATGAACTTGCAGATAATGCTGCTAAAAATACCTCTGACATTTTGCATAAAGCATTAACATTTTTTTGACATTAAACAAATTATCAAAGATTTCCTTTCCTCCCACTGGCAAAAAAATGGGATTTGCAGAAGAAAAATAAATTATATAGTATATCCTCCCACATTCTTCCATTCCTAGTTGCTCCCATGCGAAGAGTTGATGTAAAACTCACACGGCTTCGTATTGGACATACTAGATTTACACACTAACACTTATTCTTGTCTTGGAGTGCTCCAATTTGTGACATGTGTAATGTACCATATACAGTACATCACATTTTAATTGTCTATCCGAATTTCAATGATTTACGCATAGTGTTTTTAATACCCCAAATTTAATTTTATCAGACTTGATTGGGCTTAAGCCACATAGAAATTTGTTTGCATTTTTTCGTGCAACAGGTTTCTTGAATTCTATTTAAGATTTTTATTCAAAATAATCTTTTACATATGCTTTTCTTGAAATTTTAATACATTCCATTGTATACATCTGACTAGTCTTTTAACATAGAATTTTTACCTATAGTTTTAAATATTGTACGGTGCAGAAATGCCCAATATTGGACCTTGCATCAGTAAACCTCACAAAATCAATCAATCGATAAATTCTTTGATTTACACTACGAGTCAATCTAATCAATTACTTAACTTTCATATAAACTCACTATTCTCTCTCTCTCTCTCTCTATATATATATATATATATATATATATATATATATATATATATATATACATATATATATATACAATTATATATATATATATATATATATATATATATATATATATATATATATATATAATTATATATATATATATATATATATATATATATATATATAATCACACTTCATATTACTTTTATGTTTGAACAAGTGCATCAATATTTAACAATATATCACTGATTATAAATGGAATCCTTGTGCCATTCTTAATCTCCAGGACTTTTAAAATCCTTTTCTCATATGCACAGAGGTGCATCCATCTATTTGTAAGCTTCATATTATAAGTTTTTAAACCATCTACTTGACATCGTGATTTAGACGGCCTAAGGCTCTCGTAGAGCATTTTAGTGCCCATCCCGTAAATTTACTTTCGGGAGGACTTTTAGTAGATAATAGATAGCACTTACAAATCGCAAAAGAGGAAACCCCGAAAACTCTTAAACACCAACCCCGACAAACGTGTTTGCAGAAAGCAGTAGTGCCTCTTCCGTTGCTAGTTGTTGTAGTAGTTGGGATTGAATCAGGACATTTCGCTCTCTCTCTCTCTAAAGAGCGGTTTCTTTTCACTAGACCATGATGAGCCCTAAACTATCTATTGTAAAGAATTTTGACCCAGCATAAAGAAATTTTAAATGGATGTGGTCAAAACAAGACTGTTACTTTTTTTGTTTTAAGATGTTTCGATAGCAATTATGACTTATACACAGTAACTTTGATCGATTTTTTTAAAATTTCATGATATTTTGTGGTGCATAGGCTAATATTGCATAACGCTGTTTATTTATAAATGTGTCACATAAATAACTAATGACAATTTTCTTGAAATAAAACTTACTAGATTAAGAATGTCTTTCACTGCTAAGATATAGAATTTAATAATTTGAATTAAGTATATAGCGTGTAATAATTTATATTTTATTTATTATTATACATTTATTATTATATATATTATTTAATTTATATTATAATTTATATATTATTGTGTAATAATTTATATTTTAATTTGAATGAATTGAATACTACAGAAATAGAAATTTGCAGAAAACCTAAAAAATGCAATAATGCGGAAGTTGTAACATTTCACAGGCATTTCAGTGCATTTTTATTACACACTTCATCCTGCATTTGCACGGGATGAAGAAAACATTTGACTCACTTCTGGGAAGCAGCATGCTATGTTTTAACATACAAGCTATTTACCCTTCTTTCATCACAATGAATACCAAGTTATACAACAGGGACACGCAATTGTGTATGATAAAGCGAGTTTGAGCGTGAAAAAATACATTGCCATCATGCTATCTAAAAGAAATTATACCGTAATATAGTTAATACGAAGCAAATAATTTTTAAATATCGGGTATATATAAATATTTTGATGTATAAAATATACATTTTTAAAAAATGATTGAGTATTCATTTTATCTCCATCCATTTGCTAGAATATATTCTAGAAATAATTGGAAAAATAAAAATAAAATTTAGAAGATATTTATATTGGAATACATTGTTTTTTTATTTTATTTTTTTGTATGAAAAGATTACCCTATAAGTTTAAAAAAATTTTTACTCCATTCATTTTACTGGGGAATTAGCTTAAAATAAACTGTTAGAATAAAAAATAAACTCAACTATAAATCTATTCGAACGAATTTCGTATAATTTTCGCATATATAATATTAACTTTATTTTATTGAATTTATATCAAGCACTCTTACATATATCAAGTATTAAGTTAATTTAAACCTGTTAAAGTTTTTATTAAAGGAATAAAAAGAATCCTCTTCATATTTCAAGTAGTAAAATATGTCTCGTTTATCAATTTTTTCCGATTTACTCAGACTATTTATAGCACACTTAATACATTTACGGGAAATTACGAGTTCGCTTTAATTCTGATTTTGCAACTGAATAGAGGTTTGACGATATAATCTTAACCAGGAAACAACTTGTGTTTTTAATGATTCATCTGGGATTGTCTGACAACTATAAAAATGGTAGTAGGAATGTGCTATTTTTCCTACCGAAAATTACATTGTTTTGATTTAATACCAGTTTGGTTTCATAACAAAATAAGCATACAATATAAATGAGCTTGTCTATATACAGTTTTCTTATTTTGTTAATAATTACTTATTATACTATGCTATACTTTGCAAATTTTGATAATTTACATTCATTGGGAAATTATAGAACTTCCACTTATGCACTGTTACACTTATGCACTTATGCACTGTTACTTAATTGAATAATAGGCATTGAGCATTTGTTATTTTATTTATCAGCAGCCTTATACCAATTTTCTCTGTTTTACATGGAAAGGAACTAAATAGAACAGCAAAATAATTTTAATTATGTATATATTTAAACTTATTGGTAAAATGTACAAATCATTAATAAAATCTTTTTCAGATTTACTATTATATCGATTTAATACTAAACGCAAAAACTGCGGATTCAACAGTGTGTGATCTGGATCATCGTTGATTATTTTTGTCTTTCCTGATTACAAGTGATATTGTAGCAAGTTTGAAGGGAATTGTTCCAAGTCTTTTAGTGCTTTACTGAGACTTACATCCACATAAAAACACCATAAATGTAATAAATTTATGACAATTAAATAATATGTATCCGAAAATTTCTTCATTTCTTTTGATATGAATTAAAGTATGAACTTTCAATATGATTTTCATACCTAATGAAAATATATAGATTTATAAAATGCAGTGTCAGATATTTTTTTATTTTAAAGTACATCGATATATTTAAGAAACACGTTATCAATTTTCTTAACTTTTAAAATGTTTGAAACTTTAGAGATATATATTATATTCTTGCGTATCTATTTCATTGTGCTACTTTTCCAGTAATTATTTTTAATTGTTCATTCTGTGTTTATTTTAACCAATCACACATTGTTATAAGTTGAGGATATCTAAAAGATGGAATCTATGGGATTAGTTGATCCCACCTGAAAATAAAAAATCAACTTTTGTCACCAGAAAATAAAAAATTAAATTTGTCTTTATTTATGTAATTAATTACTTTAACACAATTAATTTTATAAAAATCTTGATCCTTGTGAATAAAATTTTAGTCGACGGCTAGGTAATTTGTAATGATATTGTAATTTGAACTGTGATTGAGAAACTAGATATATTCATGATCAGGCACCCTTCATTTTAAACTTTTAGAATCTATGACATTCATGTATATTTGTGCAGAGACAATGCGATACAGAACAATAAGTCTCGTCCGCCAATCTTTGGCTGGATTGGAATCATCCTGTTATTTTCCATCAAACAGAATGCTGCTTTATCAATTTTGCATTCTAATTTGTTCTTTAACTATAATTCATAAATTTACATCACAGGAAAAATATCGAATAGTGAACAGTAGTCTAGAGTAGAATTGTAAGAAAACACGCAAGAGAAATTTTAGTGAGGAAATTTAATGAAGATCAAATGCAAAAGATTTGCGTACCTTTTCCAGGTAGACTTAACCCAAATTTATTTGAAGAAGATTTTAAAAATACCAATACAAATATATGCTACTTATTTGTGTTGATGTTTAATTTAAGGGTACATTTAGATGGGGCACAAGAAAGAGGAAAATATTTAAAAACTGTGTGTAACTAATTTTATTATTGATTAATATCATCATATAAAAGCTGTTCCTGATAGTCAAATATTACTCTTATAACTTTATTAAGAAAAAAATATTTATACAGCTTAGAAGATATTTTTATCTTCTGCTTTGGTTTAACTGCTTTGACCAAGAGCAATTATGAACACAAATTGGCTATTCTATTTTTCTGAAATCACAGCGAAATATGTTTCTAGGTTTACTTTTAGGATTTCTTTCAAATATATTTAAGATTGCATTCAAAATCATCGCTTATAATCTATTATACAGAATTAATGCGCTTTTAAAATGTAATGGTAAAAGAAATATTTTCATCGTAGCTCTTATTCTAAAAATGTATTTCAAGTTAATGATAGTAAACTTTTTTAATTGCTGATTTTCCTGTAAATTTTATTTTTGTCAATAATTTCAATTAGTCGTAATCGCTTAATAGTCTGTTACATTTCTCATGGGACTAAAACATAATTAAATTGATTTTCCATGCAATTTCTGATATTATACTCTGGTCTGTGCACGTAAATTGAAGTGGTTCCAATAATGCTTTTTTTGAAATGCTCTGAGAATATGGAATAGTTTATATCTTTACACGTATTTTAAAACTGCACATCAAACTGCCAAGGTTGAGCTTCTCTCCATTATTTGAGAATTACATTAATCAACTGATGAAAAGTGAAAACCCGAATAGAGAATGCAACTTTGAAAGTTAAAAAATTGAATATGAAAAAAACACACAAATACCAATTGGACAATAAAAAAAACCTTAGCCTAAAATATCAAGTTTATCGTTCGTGAATATTCTTTGTTTATATTGTTTCTTGATTCATTAACTGGGAATCAATTATCACACGGATTTAATATGTGAGACAGATATTACATGTAAGGTGTGGGATAAGAGAAAAAATCTTTTGCAAAATTTAAGAGTACTTTATGTAAAAGAACAGTTATTAATTTATATTTCTGATTAATTATCGTGTTTTACTAAATTAACAAAATTTAATAAATCATTTATTTAATCTTAAGAAAATAGTTAAATGTCACTTAAATTTACTCGCTAAATTTAGTTTTAATAATCTATAGTATTCTTAATCATAGTATTTAAGAATCAAAACCTGATGTAATTGCTTCTGTTGTATTTATATATCTTAAAATTTAAATGCTTTAGGAAATATTATTTGAATTTCATTGGATTGTTATGAAATTTCCTAATAATAATTCATTTTATCGTTTTAAAATGTGTGATGATCTAAGATTTGATGTGTTTAACATGTGTTTTGTACTTATATTTTAGAATGTTCTTGCAAGGGAATATAATAAGAATTTCATGAATATAAAGAACAAACTAAAATAAGTTTAACTTAATGATGTCTTATAATCCTCTTTCTGTATTGAAACAATTATCTGTTAGAATGCTAAAAAAATACTTAAATACATTTAAAATGTGTCCAAATACAACAAATCCTTCTATAATGTGATTGAATATCTTTCGATATTTACTATTAATTAAAGAAAAGCATTGGATATTATGATTTATAATTTAGATATTATGAAATAAAATTTTATTTTTTAATTCTATGAAAAATTTATAAAAAATATTTGATAAATTTGATAATTTATTACATAATAAAATTAAAATCATGAAAGATGTAATTTATAATTGTATAGAATTTTTATTTTATTTTTAAACGAGAGTTTGAAACTGTAATAAATTGAATACTTTAATGAAAAGATAATGCTCTATATATTCCACAGTAGTAAATATCAATAAACATTCAATAAGTGAATATTTTAAAATTATTGTTCATGATCAATATTTGATGTATTGAATTAGACTCCTTGAAACAAAAAAAGGGTGTATGTTTTACCAAATGTTGTATGATATGAAAGAGATAAAATATTTTCCCAACTTTTACGAAAATTAGTACAATTTTTCATTAAGTTGCATGAATAATATAACTTTTAATCTACTTTATATACAAGTATTTACACATGTTTTCATGTCTTATAATGATTCCATTAAATTAATTGTATTTATATTACTACATCGATCACGAAATTAAGTAAATTATGTATTTAATATATTTTATTCATAAATAATAATAACACTGTTTTGTATACAAGTATCCAATTTATTAGATTGACAGATTTTAAATTAATTATAGTATTTTTACAAATGGTTTCTTTAAATTTTTAGTACGGACTCGTACCAATGACGTGTAAAATATATTCTGAATCTAATAGGTGAAAGGGAGTTTTTATCCTTCTTTAAAAATGCACCTTATGAGTTACATTTAGTTTTATGCAATTAATATAACTAAATTCAATTCATTCAAAATTTAAATTATAAATTAATTTTTCTTTTCCTTTTTTTGATACTTTGTCAGTACTTCGCTACTTTTCCTAGGTAAAACACACATTTTAGACAGTACTATTGATTCTACTTTAATACAAGGAGTAAAAATTTCCACCTTCGTACTATCTGCTAACTATTGATAGAAAATGAAGTTAAAATTTAATATTAATATCCTAAATTTTAACATTAATTTTACGTTTAGTTCCTTTTTTAGTTTTAAAGTTTTAATTCTTTTGACAAAAACAGTATTTTATTCTATTTATGATATCCACATAATATTTTCCCAGAAATCTTTATTATATAGGGAATTATTTTATTTGTTACCTTTTTTTTAATGGAATCAAAAGAAAACAGCCAAAAAAACACTAATTTGCTCAATGATTTACAAAGAGCAACTCGTCAAACCAGCTTCAGACGATAATTTAAAATACGTGTATAAAATTTTAATTTAAAGTTCACAAATTATTTACATTTACGAGCCTTGTTAAAATATAAGCTAAAATTGAATTATTACTATCCGTTAAAAATAAGCATTGAGTAGAATTCCAACAATCACACAAAAACGCGAATTCAATGCAATCAAATAAAACACGAACTACATATTCTGAGTAAAGTATACGAATTTTTTTCGTTCGATTGAACCAACTTCAATATTACGTCTTTTAAGTGACATATTCCTCCAATGAAGGAAAGAAAGTCTGACCTTTATATTGCCATCATAGTGTGCAGAAAAAATGCATATAAATATATACTTGAATGGTCAATTACGAGTTTTAGTAAAATATAAATTGCAATGGAATTTCATAGAAAAATATATGCTTAATACCATCCAATAAGTCACCTCACAATTAGAGGTTTTTCGGTATTTTTCCCTTTTACAATTGCTTAATTAGATGACTTAAGCATTAATAAGGTTATCATGCGTTTAATTGAAAAAATTTGATTTTTAATATCAAATAACTTCTGAATTCACAGTTGTGCGAATACTGCAAAACTATTTATGTTAATTCTTAGGCCTTTGTATAGCAGGGGTAAATTAACACAACTTAAGTGTAAGGGTCCATGGAACCAATAAATACTTTTAAATGAAATACACTACCTTGTCAAGAGTACGACACTAATAATTAAGCACTAAAGAATATTATATTTCTGCATTTAATCTATGTAATATGTAATATATATTTTTATCATTATTTATTTAATTCATGATCGCATATTTGATAGAGAAATTTTCACATATCTGGAAATATTTTTAAAACAACCGATACATTTTTCTACTAGAAATTACTTTTACAATTTCAATAAACATTGCTCAATTGAGCAATGAAATAGTTTAATATAATTATAATGCCTGGTTAAGCAAAACAATAATCAATTTACCGACTGACCAGCTTTTGGTACCATCAGTTCAGGTATAATTTGTTCAATAATACGAAAATATTCTTAAGAAAATGAGCATGGAAGAGAAAAATATTTAATATAATCAATGTTGAGTAAATAAATTGAAATTGAACTATTTGATATAGATTGAATAGATTGTTTGATATAGATTTGATATAGTTTGATATAGAACTGTTTGATATAGGTTGGTTGAGATATTTTTTGTATATTACAGTAAAGAAGATAGTCATACTGAACTCTCTTTATCATACATACTCTCCTTATCATACTGAAAACCAGAGAGCGTTACCTCTGGTTTTCAGTATGATAAGGAGCCTGTAGCTCTCAATATCGACAAAAAAATTAAATATACACTGCCTATAATACAGGGAAGTTTTGCGTGGGCAGAGCATACAAAAATAGATCAAGATCTCATTCTAAAAATGAAGCAGTGATTATCAATGGTAGTTAATGGAAAAACAAAAACAGTAACCATTGATAGTCCTCTTATAAGATAATTCCTCTGGCGAAAATTAAACGAATCTCATATAAAACAAGATAAGGCTCTCAAAATTATTTCACAAATTATTTCATAGTAGTAGGTTTTTCGATGTTTTATCTTTTACATATTTAATTAGATGTTTTAAATATAAATAAAGCTTTTCTCTGTTTAATTAAAGCATTTGATTTTTAACTATCAAATAACTTCAAAAGAATCTGAGTTTAACAAGAAATGTACAGCAGTGGATTCCAATCTATAGGTCTTGAAACTCTAGAGGTTAATGAGCAACTAAGAAAAGATTAACAAAACCAAAATTTTTTTAACCAAATATTTAATTATACTTCTACTCTCTCTCTCTCTCTCTCTACTCTTGAAAGCAAAAAAATTTGTGTTTACAAATTAAAAGAGCTTTTTAATAAAAAATAAAACTTTTAGCAAGTTAGTAAATTACACAAATACCCGTTAAATGTGTAATATCATAATTAGTTAAACATTTTCGGTGGATTACAGTGACATGTATTACGAAAGGAATCGTAAATTTTGCAGTTTGTTGGATTTAAGTTAGTTATTTGACTTTCGGATGAAAATATTTCTCCTAAATTCCAACTTTAATTTGAGGAATTATTTTTTATTAACAGGAAACTCTTTGTTTATTTATGTTATTGAACACATTTATTTCTTGACTAAGAGATATAACCGTCATCTGGTTTAATTTTGCAAGACAAAAGAGACTTTAAGAAATTAAATCAGTGTTGCAATCTCAGCTAAGGAAGATAAGTTTGTTTTTGACGTCGAAAGACCTGTATCGACGTAGCACGCCATTGGAATTATTTGCAATTGGCAAAAGTGAACCATAATTATTGGCGTCTTAATTATTTAGTATTGGAGTTTAAATTATTTTTTACATTCATTAGAACTTTTGAATGAAAATGTTATTTTCGAATACAGAATATCAACTTTATTCGGTTAAATAGGATAGTTATCTCGTTGCCTTGAAATGTAATCATATTAAAGTATTTTATATCGAAACTAATATCTTCTTTTCTACTTTTATAGCATTTTAAAGTTCATGCTGTTTCAGATTACCAAAGAATTTTTATAAAAAGAACATCGCGAACCTATAAATACTAAGATTTAACTCATAAACACAATATGATATTTCAGTTTTTAAAATGCTAAATTTTTCGATTTGTGTATTTATTTTTATTAAAACCAAATTATAAAAATTCTCAAGGTATGCTACATTGTAAACTTGAGATAAAATTTAAAATTTCGTTGTTTATAAAATGAGCCCCATAAGAAATCCCATAACTTTAAGCAAAAGAAAAACTAAAAATAATGAATTTATTAAAAATAAATTTACGCCTTTAATGTTTAATGTATGACTTAAAGAAAATTAACAAAAATGCGAATGCATATGATACATAAATAAAATCAATCCCAACTTTGATTGCTAATTATTTCATTATTTATAATTAATAATTTATTAAAAACTTCATTATTACTAATCTAATAATTAATTTTATCATAAACTTGGAAAGTATGTTTCTAATAATGTAAACAAATATAAAGTTAACCGTAATGTATACAATAAATCACTAAAAAAATTTATATACCGTATTTTTTCTGGTGTGTTCAACAATTATTAATATTTTGACTTTGCTACTATAATTGGAATTTTTTTCAACTTTTTAAATATTTTAAGTTATGCATTTATAACCTGTTTTACCAAGTACATATTATTATTTTTTTAAGGAAAAATATATAACTAGTTTTGACACGTCTCTTTGCAGCCAACTTTTTGCATGCAAGATCTAATTCTACCTTAATCTGCGGTTTGAAATGCATTCCAAACTATAACAAAGAGCCACGACCGTGAAAAGATTTGAATTAATGATCTATTAATTGAACTAATGATCACAGAGCGATGACTATTGAGTTTCCATAAATAATAGTCACTCTATTCCGAATGAGAATTACAACATGATATTAAACTAAAACATTCTCTAAAACAACTCCAGGCTCAATTCTTAAAATTAAACGTTTTTTTCGTTTTTCTTCTATTTTATGACACGGTAAAGAGCTATTATAAGTGCCTTTTTTATAACCTTACACAAAAAAGTTTGTTTTTCAATTATTAGAATTTTTCATTATTTTTTATTTTTACATATCTATTGTTACATTGTAAATAGAATTTCCATTGATGATAACAAAAAAGTATACATTTTTATTATGTGCTTCTGGACTTCAAATTATAATTTGTGTTACTAAGAAAACTATTTTGAAAAATCACTCTTTCTTTCAATTTCTCATTGTTTAAATGTGTAAATACCTTGGTTAGGTGTATGTAAATCATTTTCCTTTAAAAAATTTTTTTATCCTTTAATAAATTGAAGGTGAAATTAAACAAAAAACAAAAATGTAAATAAAATCAAATTAATAATTAGTTTCTTTTTATAATAGATTTTTCCTTTTAAAATCCTTGTAACATCATTAAAACTGCATAAGCTTCCTTTTAATTCTCATGAAAGTTGTATCCTACGTATTCAGTTATAAATTATTCTTTTTTTAACTTAACAATATAAAGAATTTGTAACTATACATTAGTCGAGTGAATTTAACAAAAGTTTAAATAAAAGTTAAATTTGAAGTTTATTTTCTTGTTAGATGGTAAAATGATCTTATAGGAGCTGAAGATTTTAAAATATTAAATGAAATAAAACATATTTCGTAAAAGATTTGAACAATCTATTGAACACTTGAGAATATGTAATGAATGAGGGTTGTGGAGGAAAGTGTTTTTTTCCTGTACGGAAGGTAAAACAGTAAAGCTTATATACCACATTTTATCAAAGACCATTGTGCTGAAAGAACCTATGCACATTAATTTTTCGAAAGATATAGTGTCTTTCTGCTATTGTAGTGGTGAAGTTTCAAGAAGAAGCCAGTTCAGAGAAAATTTCGTCATTTGACTGTTGTTCAGGTTACAGTTGTTTATATATATATATATATATATATATATATATATATATATATATATATATATATATATATATATATATATATATATATATATATATATATATATATATATATATATATATATATATATATATATATATATATATATATATATATATATATATATATATATATATATATATATATATATATATATATATGTATATATATATGTATGTATAAACTCAGAACGTATGCATATCTATAAACTCAGAATTATGTTTGTATGACGAAATGACGATTTCTGTAAGGGAAATGGAGAAAAAAAAATGACTTTACTCATTTTTCCCAATTTCTTAATATATACCGTCATCTCACTATTCACATATATATCCACACCATTAATTATCTAAATATTTTTTAAATTGTAGTGCATAATTTTCATTTTGTTCATTTTCATAATATATACCGTCATCCCACTATTCACATATTTATCCACACCATTAACTATCGAAATATATTTTTAAATTGCAGTGCTTAGTTTTCATTTTGCTTTCACAAGTATAATTATTTTATAAAATTGAATCATTAATCGCAAATGTTTATTTTTTCAACAAATCATATTTTTTATTGAGAAAATAGAATTAATTTCATGAGCTTATTTAATCAATTTTCATGTAAACATAGAAAGTTAATTAAGTTATTTTACTGTGATGAGTCTCATTTAAATGATATATATATAAGTTCAAAAAATTATACATATATTTATGTAAAGTTTTGAAATTATTGTTTTTAAATAATTCTTTACCATGTGTTTGATGGTGTTTGTTGTGGTTTTGTTTGCTGATTATAAATCAAAGATATCACAGTTATAAAAATATACTTTTTTGCATATATTCTTTTTAAACATTCTTTCTGTTAAAAGTCAATTACTTAAAATATTAAATATGAATTTCTGATACAATACTCGTTAGCCTTTTTAAATCTATGGTAATAATTTCTTCCAAAATATTATATAGACTCAATTTTGTTTTTTCTGCTCTTTCAAATAGTTTAAACCATCATTGCATGATTTGCTACAGCTGCCTAGACCACCGGAATTGATTGCAAAATGTTTTGTTGTTCCTAGAAAAATGAACGAAAGATCACGCGATTTGATCCGAACGAAATTTGTAATCGGTTCCTATACCCCTAAATATACGGTGCCATAGAATCAAATGGAAATATTTTTTTATTCTCGAAAAGGAGGATAACGAATATTTTTTTCTATTTTGTTTTTAACTCTATAACCAGACGTACAGATAACTTGGTGTGTCACCTGTAAAGGCGAACAACCAATGAGAGAAAACTTCGCTCCTCACCCCCTTCCCCATTCAGACACCATCAGGTGGTTGCTCTTCACGGACCGTTGAGTGAGTTGACCGTTTCCTCTGCAGATCAGTCCTCACAGCTGAAAAGTTAGGACAACGAAACAGATTTGTTAGCTTTCACGTTTCGTTTTCGGTTCGCTTTCGCGGCATTCGAATAAGAGCGCCGTTCCTCATTGACAAGTTGAATGAAAGAGCGTGCTCAACCAACGTCAGCTCTCATACGTCTACTTGCTTATCAGCATATATTTTTTTTATTTGAATTCCTGATATGCGTGGAATGACTTCACTTTATCTGAAAAGTGAGTCGCACAATTCGTCTCAGTGTCGTGAGTGATCGCTTTTCGGGATTGGAAGCAAACCTTTTTATGAAATAACATTTTGTTAAAATTGTTTCTGTGTTGAGCAAACGGCATTAACAAAGCAAGTTCTAAATATCAACAACTTAAAGAAGCTTTTGATTTTTAGTGGAAAGAATAAATTTTAGGAGAGTCATTGCTTGGAAAAAAGTTTATTTCGTTATAAAATAGTCAAATTCATATCGAGGCTGCGTAAGATGTGAACACAGTTACCAAGTCTTCATTTGAATTCATTCAAGTTATTTAACTACTGATCCATCCTTTGATTTGTCTAGTCTCTTTATCCATTACTCATTATGCCTTTGTTTAGCGTAAAGAAAAAGAAAGAAGAGTTCCGAAACAACCATCACACAAATGGTTCAGGATCCTCATCTCCCAATTCTCCAAGTACTCCGGAACGATCCACTACACCAAATAATTATCACCAAAATGGACAAAATTGTGGGGTCAGCCCAGAACAAGTACGAGAACTTCCTGTTCACAAGCCAAAATTGGTATTTCACTGTCAACAAGCTCAAGGCAGCCCCACAGGAATAATATCTGGATTCACTAATATCAAGGAGCTATATCAGAAAATATCTGAGTGTTATGATTTTCCTATGTCTGATGTAAGTACTAATATCAATATCTCTTAGCATATAAAATCTTATCTATCAATAAATAACTTTATGAAAAAAATGCATTTGAAATATTTAAAGCAAATATTTTAACCTCTAAAGGTGGATTTGATGTTATAAAATTAATATGTTAATATAAAATTAATATTATTAAAGTTAATATATACAAAAGAGTATTGATATTAAAAAAGTAATATATTGTATATTAAAAAAGTAGTCTTATTTATAGAAAATATAAAATATTTGTAAGAATTTTCCATAATTTTTCCATCTGCCTTTTGTAGTTGATTAAACAGGTTATATGCTCCATATTTCAATTAAGATTAAATAGCATGGGATGATGTTAAAATTGTAATATATGTCTGATAAAAGAGAACTTTTTTTCCTACATAAGAACTAGTTGGTTATAATATAAGATTGCAGCGCAATTTCTCTGAGACATATTTTTACCTGAAAATAAATTTTCTATAAGTTTGCTGTGGGATGGATGCATTAAAATGTATACAACTGGTTACATTTCGTTATTAAATGTATCCTTCCATAATTTTGAGAAAAATGTTTATTTCTTGTTGAAAATGGTTTTGTAATATATATATATATATATATATATATATATATATATATATATATATATATATATATATATATATATATATATATATATATATATATATATATATATATATATATATATATATATATATATATATATATATGTATGTATGTATTTTATGTTAGTTAAATTATTTCATAAATTAGAAATATGCAGTTTCACAAACTGATAGTTTTAGCAAACTATAACAGGAAAATTATAAAATGAGACTTAAAATGTTTCTGAATTTATTCTTCGTTAAACTCAAAACTTTCATTAAATGTTAATCGTTATGCTAAGGAAAATAGCTTGTCTTTTCTAGAAAATCGTTTTTTTTATTAATTTTTTGAGCTATTTATTGCTTCAAAGAGGTTTTCTGTCTCCAGAGACTTTAATATCTTTCTTTTAACTTTGTTCTAACTCCAGTGTAATTCTTCTGAACATTAACTGTTGATAGTCCTACATTCAACAGAAATGTATTCAATTATCATGACGAGGAAAAAGAAATTTATGAAAGATATAAAAAAATGTATGCCTAGATACAAATAGAAGGAAACTGGAGTTGGGGCATTCTTTATGGCATCTATTTACTTACATGACCAGGTGGAGACCCTGAGAAACAAGTAAGTTTAGTCACCAAACCTTATTTTAATCCTTGAGAATATTAACGCCTCAAATGGGGAAATTACCGAACTATAACTTTTTTACTTTAAATATTAAATAATTGAAAAATGATCAGCACGTTCTGATTTTGAATTTTATTACGTGCAGCTTTATAGGCTAGAAATACAATTAAAATTTTACATAAAAATTTCGTTTGTTCGAATATCTTTGCTACAATGAATTTTAATAAATTCATGTAATTATTATTTCAAATAACTTTTACTGTGTATAATACTTAAGTTTCTAATGATTTTTCAGTAACATGGTTACAACATCAATACTATGATAAAGTAAATGTTCACTGGAGGGAACTATTGTTATTATAGTTGATTCTTTATTTATGAAACAATTATAAACAAGACAAGACATAAAAAATATAATTTTATGTTAAAAAAATATATGTCTACACTAGAAATCTGTTGATTTAAATTAATCAGAAGTTATATATAAATCAAAACTTATTTGTGAATATTATAAGGAAGGAAAAGAAATATACATAAAAAATTATGTCGAAAGAATGCAAATATATTAAGGTGGGGAGCTAATTCAAGTAAATTAAGAGCATACAATTATTTTTACACTGCAATTCATAAGTTTTAAAAATTTTTTCATACTTTTTGTTCTGTGTTTTGGTATCCTTTTAGTTTGCTTCTTTGCAAAATTCATTTATGTTTTTAAATTTCAATTTAAAATATCCAAAACTTATGATTAGTAGAGATAAAAAGAGGCTTTGTGTTATAACTTTTACAGTATTCCCAGAAATTAAGTTGTTTGATCAGTGATGAATACGAATACATTTTTAAACACCTTGTAAATATTACATTCAACTGTAATAATGTATTTGAAATATAGTAATTTTTATATAAATCGAATTCTTAAATATCGTAATATATTGAGGCAAAAAAATCTTCATATTAACAATAATAACTAGCTGGGATTGAAGTTTTTCCCAATTTTTATTATCATACTGTAAGGAAATGATAGTCACAAAAGATACAGCAAATAGTTTACAAATTTTTTATTAATAAAGTGATGAAATAGTCGAATATTTTTTCATCGCATTTATTTACATCATAATTATTAAGTAAATACCATTAAGTATGAAATAAATCTTTTTAATTACTAAAAAGCTTTATGTTTTGGTTTGTTTGTCACTCTCTCTTCATTTTTTGTCCATGAGGATTAATTAGACAGTTTAAAGTGGATACCAAACCACTACAAACATCCGCACTTGAGGTGGGAATCGAAGCAAAGATCTTTGGTTTTTAAATTCAGTAGAAAAGTACATACACTCATGGATGTTTAAAATGTATAATCGGGTAAGAAGGAATTTTTGTGGAATGTTAGACATGAAAGTTAATTTATTACTATTCTTTTTCATGAAGAAATTTTTTCTCTGAATTGTAGGAGTTTTTAATCCTTAACACTCTAAGTTTTACTGCTTGTAAATAATTCTAGAATTTCTCTAACAGAACGAAATAACAAAAAATAATGTTCCCATTTACATGTTTGTTCATTAGTTCCGGTTCAGTTATTAAAATCTTTTTAATAATATAAAGAAGTATATGCATCAGTGATTAACCACTCCGTAAAGTAACTTTAATTTTATTCAAACACAGAATGCAATTATGAACATCATATCAACTTTTCTGATATAATGTTAAGTTGATAATATCAATAGTAATAAAATCTTAAAAATTATTGAAACTATTGATAACTTTTTATGATACAATTATTCTGTTGTATTTTTAATTTCAGATGCACAAAATTAATTTTAATTTGTTTCTTTCATGGTCCTTTTTGTAGATGAAACTTTTTTCTCATTTCTTGAAAGAAAAACATTAACAATCAACTTTGAAAATATAAATTCGTTGAAAATGAGAATTATATATTTTTAATTTATTATTACAAAATTAAGAGTCAATGAAACATCTTTGTGCCAGAAACAAATTCTCAGAATTTCAATTAATCAGTGATTCTCATTACCTAAACTTCTGCTGAAATTAAAATTTTTAGATTATACAAACTTATAATATTCTACTTTTATATTGATTTCTTACAAGACGGTATTTTCACACATAATGATATTAATTGCACTTTTAAATTCCATATACACATATTAATTTTGTAAAGACCTCGTTTCATAGCATAACCAAATTTTTAGAACCATACTTGTTGCTATTGCTTGAAGCTAAAAACTTTTACCTGTTATCTTATGACCTTAAATAATTAAAATCGCAGAAACAACAAACAGAAATACTGAAGCCGCCCTTTTTTTCGACTGACCTACACTTTCGCTTGTGGCCAAAACAATGGAATATTACTTGTGAATACTTCCATTGAACTGATTCCGTTTGATTACATTCCATTTGTTTGATACTTCATCGTAAAAAAACAATGTGATAAAGATAAATGAATGTTTTTATTTTTATTAATTGTGTTTTTTTTCTGATCCTACGCTTGTCAAAGATATGGGCTTGGCGCTTTGAAATGAGTTGAAGCTCAACACCTAGGTGTAAACATCTACAACTCGCATAGTTGACCTCATTGGACGTCCGGTTCACTCAGTTACTGGAAAGTGCCTCTACTCTTCACACGCAAAACATGAACACCTATATATCAGGAAAAGGCGAAAGAGCCATTTTTTTCACACGCATAGTTTCGAAAGCACGTGACACCCATTCAAACGAATATCTAAGCGGATACTTATTGCGGAAATTTAGCTAATGCCATTTTACCTTCATATAATATAATTCGTAGTTGGAAATTATGAGTAACATTAAACTACGACTGTTTGTGACACAGAAAAAAATTCTCTTACAGAAATTTACGTAACTGATTAAAATAAGCTGAAAGTTTCTGTGAGAGAATAATTTTCAGTTTCTAATGAATAATCAAGGTAAATAATTTTCCAAATTGTGAGGGGGTGGGGAAAGCAGCTAATTGATTCAAGATAAACTGTCAATTGTTTCATTAAATGTAGATTCATTTTTAACTATTACTGCCACTTTTTCTAAACTCTAAGCACATTAGTCTAAAATTTTTAGATTTTTAATAACATTATTTAATTAAATAAAAATAAATCGTTTAACATTTCAAATAATCAATAACAACTTACACTTACACTGTCACATTTCACTGTCATTACTTTTAATTATCTTGCTCATAATATTTTCCCGCTTTATCAGCGTTTTCGCGTATTCTGACCTACATTATGTGTCGATCGAACATAGTAAGCTAAATGAATTCAAAACAAACTAAATGAAATAGCTTTGTAATAAGATGTAAAAGGAAGTCTGTATAGACAAACAGACTATTCATGCTGAAGACAATTGAAATATAAATATTGGGTTAAATTCTTGTTCAGAACGGTTTCTACAAGTATTATCCTTTAATTTTATTATAATAGTCTATTCGTCTTTACATGCATTCCTTGTTCACACATTTTCTGATGATTGCATTGCTGATCTTGAATTAATAAATCGATGAAGTTATCATTCTATGATACATTTACAGTGAAAATATATTCAATATCAAATTTTAATATTTGCAACAAATAGGGAAGCACCTTTGAGAGATAATTTTCTACTTCATTTTTAAAACCATTTTAAATAAGATTAGATCTGTACAGTTTTACATCTTTATTTTTAAATTTACATATCTTAATATCTCTTGTGTTTATGTCTCATTATTCTTACAATATTTGAGAATTATATAAGATTTCTCTTATACTTTCGTATTTTATAATAAATTTTTGTGCATAACACGTATAAGCTAATAAGTTTTAATATTGCATTTTTTTCTTTTAAGGTATAATAAGCACTTTTACTCTCATGGAAAAACGTTAATAATAACTGTTACGCATGAATGATAATCATAATATGAATGAATAAAATAAATGGTGAGTTAGTTACAAGAAAAACATGTTTTCCTTTTGTAAAACTTAAATCCTTCTTCAAAATGTGACATTTTGTATATATACTATTCAAAGACATTTTGAACTTGCTATGACGTCATAATTCACATTTAAGTCTGGAAGCAATTAATGTACATCAATGTCAGCTGTATGAATCTATTGTATTTGTATTTATCATTTATTGCTCATTTTTATAAAGTTAAACTCAATTAAAAAAAATTATTTCCATTTCCTCCAAGAATTTTTTATTTTTAAAGTTGTTTTCAACATGCACACTCTTGTTCATGCGAAACTTTCAGTTTCTTGTAAATTCTTGTATAAAAGTAGTCAAATGTATTAGGAATTGGGTTAAAAAAATGCTGTCTAAACAAACCTATGTGTTCAGTACTAAGCATTAAATTGAATTTTGTGATTCTAAAAATAAAAAGGGGCCAGTTATCTATATACTATATTCATTTATGTAATAAAATGGAAGTAAATTTAATGTATTACATAATTATGTAACACATATTAACTAATAATTAAGTTCTTAAATTACTTTTGTTAAAAAAAGAATATTTCAAACAGTTTCTTTTAAATATGGTAATAGTAGTAATCGTTAGATTTTTATATAAAGATCAAAAGGTCATAAATAATTTACTCAATATGATAAAGAAAAGCATAAAAAGTCATAAAAGCACAAATGCAAATGTATGAATATTTCTTTTATGCTGTCTAATTATAAGTACAAAAACATCTGCCTGACAATAACTTGTTAAGCTAGCCAGGTGTTGTAGGAAAATGCTTATAGTGCTCACAGGGAGACACATTATGTATACACAAATATTAAGCATGAAAATTTTTATGTTTTGGTTTAATAATTAAAAAAAGTATTATTTAAAGTTTGATGACTATCACACACTCTGTTTAACACAATTCCAAATATAAAACCTTTATTATTAACAATTATAATTAAATTAGAATCTATTTGTTAACCCTAATAAGAAAAAAAGCTAAAAATAGAATGACTTTTCAAAAATAAAGTTACTGAATCCGTAAATTCAATTGATTGAAGCAAATTCTGTAACCACTAATATGCTTAGTATAAAAAGTGATATTTTAAAAATAAATTATCTTTCATCATCATTGCACGTGTGAATCCCAAGTTAAGTGTCGAAATAAATGATGGTTGAAAAAAAACTCGGACAATAGCAATGGAAATAATTCTCAGGATTGAAATATATGAGTGAATATGTAACACACATGTTTTTTTGGAAAGATTACGATAACAAAGTTAGTAATTCCAATCACAATTGATACCTTGTGCTAGGCAGTTTATTCTGTGTAACAAAAACTGCCTCTATTTCCCTTAGAAAGATGAGGAAGACGTTCTACTTCGTGAGACAATATTGAGAAGAAGAACCGGATTCTTTTTCTTCCTTGTTTCGCAATGTGACTGGTAAGGGATGATCGGCTAATGCCCTTATTTTTTGTCTCTATTTATCTTTTTCATTTCACTCTCTTTAAATTCTAAAAGTCATTCATGTAAAACTGATTGATTTCTTACGTACTCTAGACACGTAAAATTATATTCATTCTCTGTTGATTCTTCTCCTTTAACATTGACTACCAACAAAAAGATAGAAAGAAAATGGATTCATTTTCGCGTTTGCTGTGATAACAATCTTTCACTTGGGATTTTTCAGTTCTTTTCTGTGGAATAGCAAGATTTAAACAATAGGTGTGGAAGTTTCAAAACCGGAGATGCTATATTGTAAATTATGTTCGTTAATTTTTAACGAGAAATATACTATCAACATTAAATAAAAAAGAAATATTATTCACTATCATTTTAGATATTTACGTGTTTTTATCAATTCCAGTATGACTCTTTCTCCATGACATTTTATTTTTCAAAAGGTATTACTTCGAATGCCTTCAAAATTTCTAGAAAAATGCTCTGTTATAACAGGAAATGGATATACTTTTTATGACAAAAGGAAACGAGTCTTTTATAGTTTAATTACATTAGATAATTTATTTCTTTAGAATAGCCAATTTTTCTTGGGTTTTTATTTCATCCGTAGTATAAATTCATTTTCTTGCTTTTATTCCAAAATGACAGATTATAATAGAATAAAAAGTTAACTCTATTTTTTTACAAAAGGAGACGCACTTTTAATCCAGCAAATAAATCTGTATCCTTTAGTATTTCTCAACTTGTGTATACTTAAAGTTTTTCTATGGTTTTACTTTAAAATTTTTCAACACAAGACTTTTAGAATTTAATTTAGCTCTCCTTTTTATATTGTTAACCCAACTGCAAGTAAAGGTAGAAAATTTTTAACGTTCCCTCTAATCAAATGTCACTCTTAATAAAAATAAAGTAGTTTTTCACTCACTTAAAAAATGGAATAAATTTAATACATTATGTCTTTTATCCTTTTCCTTTATCATCACGTACTTGTCTTGATTATGATTGAAAACGAAAACGATTGGGATACAAAAAATTCTAGAAACTTAATGCTGGAAATTTTAAAATATTGATGTGAATGTCTTTCAAACAACGAAAGTGGAATTATAATAAAAACATAAAATTAAACTATCATGAAAATATATAACAAATGTTCTGTGTGGAATTCATATTACATCATACTAAAATTTTAGTTGAAGGCTCGTCCTATAACTAAAAGGATTAAAAACACAACGATTTAGTCAAGTAATTCTTAAATAGATGTATTATTTAAAATACATCTCATGTTGCAATATTTTAACTTTGTAAATATATATATAAGCCCACACTATAATACACTTTAATACTTATTAACAAAAATCTTTTGAATACTAAATATCTTGAATAAGATCAGATGAAATGAATATTTTATTTATATATTTTACTTTTGATGCATAAATTAATTATCTTTGTTTTCTCCATACCCACGAATAACACGTGACGCATAAGAATTTTATATTATAATTTTAGGAAATGCTTGCAAAAATTTAAATTCTACATTATTAAGGATTTGTTATGACTCTTGTACATAAGATTATTTTCGCATTAATGCATTGTTACATTCATATTACATTAAAAATGTTCATAATTTTATTTCTTCTAATATGAATTATAAATTAAAAACGTTGTTGTAAAAACATGGCTTATAATTTATTTTAAAAATATTATTTTTTTATTTCGAAATTTCATGCAAAATAATTGTTTATACAAATGAAATGTGAAAATGAAATATATAAATCATATGATGTCACTTGTATTAAACTATTTACATAAAATATATTCCTCTTTGTTATTATCATTTAAAATTATAAATTTTAATATTTTTATGGAAATGAAATCACATTATTATAGGTTTACAAAATTAAAGAAAATTAACTTTATGTGCTTGAGCACAGTAAAAATTTTTGTAATCAGTCTAGTCTGCGAGAATTATCAGCAAAGTATGTACTTATACATTTTTAAACCTCTTCTTTTATCTATTGCACGTTCAAAACGAAAGAATATTTGAAAATAATCTTAACTTTTATTTTTTAAGATTATTTTGGCCAAAAAAAAAAAAAAAAAATTATCTGCTGTTGCCTTTGAAAATAGCTATTTATCTATTTAATTAATTGAATCGATAAATTTTTTTAAAATTTATAATTCTAAAATATTACACTGTTTTTAGCGTACCAAAATCCTTAATTTTATTTCGAAGCATTGCACTTTAGAATGTAACACACACTGCTGTTAAATACCTTTTAACTCTAGTGCCCCACCCTATTACCTAACGGTTCACCTCTGATGGCTTTGTGTTCAAATCCCCGAGGGTATGAATTACTGAAAGATTGTTTTTTCGAGGAATTCCAATGCAGAGATAATCGCAAATAACTCATACTGCATCTGTAGTGCTCAACTAGTGCTTTTTGTAAAATTGTTTTTATGTAATTACTGTTTCTTATAATTCTACAGAGGGATCCCTTTATTTTATGTTATTTAATGAATCAATCTTAAATATGAAAGCATATAGACTTTGTTAACTCTATTTTATCCTTTATTATTTGGATATTTATTTTATACAAATTTACGTAATGTTTCGGATTTGTTACCATTTTTGGAAAACTGAACCGAAATAAGCATGCACCAGAACGATTATACGCAGAATGCTTTTCAATGCAAAATATACTTACTGATTGTAGAGATTAAAGCGTATGCAATGCGTTCATTGCGTGACATGTAGGCGGTGCTCTATGCAGTGTTACTCACGTTTCGACTGGTTAATGTTTGAGAACACGAATATACTGCCATTTTATGAATTTGAAGTATATAGTTATATGTTTTTATATGCTTACGCATACCTCTTCTTATGGGGAAATTCATACTTCTATGTTAGTGATGTTTACGTTACGATAAACAGTTACATTTTAATATGATCCAACTTTTCTCTTTTGTATAGATAACAAAATAGATAAAAGCACACAAGTAAACTATTCACAATAAAGTAAATTTGACACGAAATACTGGCAGAGTCATAATCATTCGCTTAAGTGATCACGTTTTAATACTTAAGCTTTTAAAAAAGGAGAAACAGGGTAGTTTATTTATAAATCAAATTGTATTTTAGATTGTTTTAAGAAATTTGAAGTAGTGATTGAAACTGATATTGAAATTCTAAATTATTTTACTAAGTTATAATTAGTGTTATGAGTTGATTGCAAATAATTAGTGATAATTGTTCAGAGCCGAGATTTAATTCCGGAGGATTTTAAGTTAAACAAAGGCTGCATGATTGTTATATAAACAGAATAATTTACCTACATTTTTCTAAAGTATGAGCTTCATTTAAAATTTTACAATCCTAGTAATTTTTAAATAATAAATTCAATAGAAATGTTTGAATTTATAAAATTTTGAAAATTAATAATTAGAATAACAATACAAAACCAAATCATTTTTCCTAATACTTAATTAATAATAAAAATTGATTTTCTTCCTCTTAAATCTATTTAACCTCATTCTATATCATTCAAGCGAAAAAAATAATTTTAGTAATTTTATTGTTTATGATTTTATATACATTATTTATGTATATTTTTCAATGATAAAAAAATTAAAACAAGGATTTTTGTCTAAAAAATAATTTTTTAACATGTTTCTAGAAACAATTTATTTTTTAATAGATTTACGATTTACTTTTTTTAAATGGTGCATACCACTTGATATGCTATTAAAAGAAATAATTTCTTTCTGAAGATAAATCTAAATTTTTATTATTTGTTAATATATTGATAAACCATTAACTATTACACAGGAGTGACTCTAACTCACGTCAACCTTTTATCTCCAGACAATTATCGAACACTCATCAAATTTTTGACGAAATTATTTAAAGATGGGTAAAAGGATTTTGCCCAAAGGATGTTTTAAAGTTCACTTCTATAAAGAGTGTAATATTATTTAACAGTATTTCAAATAAACTCCAAAATAAGAAAAATGGAATAAAACTTTTTAAAATTTATATAAGCGTGTTTATATACACATTTCTAAATGATGTATAAAAAAACATTATCAGAGAAATCATTTTATAACAAAAAAAAAAAAAATAGGAAAAGTGATTTCATAAACAATTTTTTCTACTTAAATCTAAAATTTTTGGTTATATTTCCATGGTTAGATAACATAACAAATGAACATGCCTTAATAAATTTATTGGTATTAGCTTGCATATAAATGTGAGCTATTTATACGTATTAGAAATTATTTTTATAATTAATGCTACAATTTAATAATTTTATCATCGCTTTCACCTAATAGTAAAATATGTTATGATCTCATATATAATTCAATGTGCTATTAGCATTTAAACAATAATACATTTTACTTTCTTAGTTACAATTTAAAATAGATATTCTATATTTTTATCATAGAATAATTAGTTCTAAAATATGTCAAATAAGAGTAGTTATATTTGAATGAGAGTTATATGGAAAAATCTAATCGGAGAATTAGTAAATACGACATAATATCAATTAGCTTCAGAGATTCATTTCTGAGGTGTTTCTTGGGAAATATAACTTTCTAATTTATTAATAAAGATACAAAACTCTTGCTGTAATTATGTATTTTTATGTATCAATATTTTTCATGAATAAAATGTGTGATATAGATTTTGCATCATTTACCAATTATTACTACTCTGATTGAGATACGTGTTTCCTTTCTTAGTGATGCGTTTATTACAATCCAAATAAAACTATTCATTTAAACACCAATCTTAACGGATTAAAATTTATGATTTTATATAACTTTCTTTACAAATACATGATTTTTATACAATTTTCCATGCATTAAATTAAAATAAAAATACTTTTAAATAGCTAATTGGTAATAAAGACAACAAATAGATTATGGCAAACGTTTTACTGCATTTGATTTTTTAAAAGAAATCTATTGGTAGATTATATAACATTCTTTTCTTCCCATGATGAAATATAAAAATTATAAAGCTTTATGAAGACAGAAGAAATTGGCTGGAAAATATTGCACTTTTAAACAGAAATAAGGATTTAAAGACAGATGCATACTTCTCTCCATACAGTAAAATATGAAATCGATAAAAGTTTATGAAAACAGAAGAAATTTGCCACGAAATATTGTACTTTTAAGCAAGAAAGCAATGATTTACAAATCTTAAGAGTAATTTTTGAAAACAACAAAGATTATAGAAAGCTTAAATCGTTTGTCATGTCATCTAACTTTTTTCTTTATATGAGAATTTTTTAGAATCATCCTTATGAAGGCATAAAAATCCTTGACACTTTTCTGATAAATAAAAATTTGATTAAAAAAAATGGTGACATTATGATAAATCTACAGAGAACAGTGACAGTATGGCGATGAAGAAGGCGAACTGACATGTTATTAAAAACAAATGGTTTTTCGTAAAAATGTATTCAGATTCGGGTTTTACGCATACAGTCAGTAGGTGCTTACAGAAGCATAAACGCGATCTCTGTACCATGAATTTGAAAGTCGGATATAAAAAAAATCGGCAACGCCTGATACTTTTGTTGAAGAACAATAACAGTTACGGCGTCCCGGATTTTTTTTATTTTGCGAATATTCTTTTGTTGGCCTTGTTTCCGGCCAACACATGCCTTTATCCCACATTATCAACATATGCGTGATTCATTTCATCAATCTTATTGCGAATATTACTATTTTTACGTATTTGTGTCATACATATTTATCTGCTTTTATTTTATAATTTGACAATATTTATCGGAATACTTTGTCATATGATATAGCGCTAAATATATCAGCTTTATTCGCATCAACAATAACAATTACAAATTACTTGATCGTAAAAATACAATAAAAATCTAACCATTGATATCTAAAATGTTATATTGAGTTTCGTGTTTCGAATTTTACTATGATATATCCAGAAGCTTCCAACTAGCGCAATGATTTCTTACAATTTTCGAGAAGTAAATTTCAAATATATGCTTAAACTTTACTAATATATTATATAAATATAACCCAATATATGGTAAAAGTGCTGGTGGAAAGTAACTTTTTTTTAACAAAAATTTTAATCTAAATTCCAGAAAAGTATCTCTAGACTATAACCTCTTTATATATTAAGTTTGTATTTTTCCCACATTTTGTTCGAATAGGATCTTATAATTTTATTGCATCACGATATGCTATAGTATATATCATACTGGTGCAAAATATTGAATTTTATTGATTATTGTGCATAATATGATAAATATTCTATTTTTTGTGTTTTGTAGCCCCTGGTAAAGTTTATGTTTGAGATTATTAATGGAACCCAAATTTTATTTATGACTATATAAATATATTTAGGAGAATAATAACGACGACTATAAAAGGTAAACAAAAGCTCAACTTTATCAAATGCAATATATATTTATATATGTATAAACAGTTACTTTTCGAGTAAAGTTTGAATTTTTTTCCCCTTTTGAGTGATATTGGAACTGCGTCACATCGCAATTTTTTTCTGTTGACGTATTACACTTCCAATTTTTTCTTATTAGTGAAAAAATTCTCTTTTTCCAAAACATGTCAAAAGATTGAAGTCTTAGGTCTTCAACACACCGAAACAAAGGAATTTATCCGTTTTTGCTTATGTGAAGAATACAAAAAATATGATAATTTTTTTATCCGTCGACATTTTATATTAATAATAAACATTTCTTTTAATTCATGATCAATAAATAACTCACATTGAGCATTGTATATTTTAATATATACATGCATTAATGCCAATGTTATTAGCTTTAATATTCGTGTAGTATATAGTATACAAAATTAATATTAAAAATTTATTAGTGGAATAGGGAATAATCAAAACAAGAAATAAACATTATTGTCTTATGTGTGTACAAATAATATGATTTATTTTTAGCATAATTTAAAATCTATTTTCTATATCTTATATACTACAACACCCTAGAAAATTATATGAAATCATCAACTTTATTTTATTTGGAATATTTTAATCAGAAAATTTAATTAAAACAAATCTTATTTGCAGTAGGAATCTCATTTGAATAAACTTTTGTTCGCATGCACAAAATCTCATATTCTAAAGTAACGATATGCCAATATTAATAATAAAAACATATTTACTATAAATTTTATTTTATGAGGAGTCCGTTAACAGTTCAGAAATATAGAGTGATCCGAATCATGAGAATCAAAAATTTCTGTAACAATTATACAAACTCTCGAATTAATTTAAATTCTTTATGTAATAATGCAGTGTTATGCAGTTAAAATATCGTTTATTACTCCTCTCGTTTTTGAGTGGGAAAATTATATAAGTCATTTTATTTCTATCATAAAAATTTACTGGTTTTTGAGACGGAAAATTTAAATGTCAGTTTGCATAAGGACTATATGAACGCGTGATATCTTGTACCTCTTTCAATTTTTTACAAGGTCTTTTGAAATGCAGTGAGAATTTTTTCTGTATATTCTCTTTGATACTTTCATCTCTTTTTTAATTTTGATTAAGCTAAACTATACTTCATGATTAAGGTAAGGTTAGCTTTGCACCAGTTTGTTTGACTTATTGCTTTAGCTATCGATTAACTGTGTTTGAAATACCCTTTTTACAAACGGATACATTTCCGAAGCGAAATGCCTGCGGTAAGAGCATTCAAGAGTTTCAATTGTTTTCTAACTGAGTCTTTTAGTAGGGGTTACATTAAGATACTTTGCGCAAATCATTCAACATTTGATTGTTTAAGAAGCTTCACCTCATTCACATTTTATTTCTTATGCATTTTATTTTCGTATGAATTGTTATTATATAATTTTATTAACTTTTGTGCATAAGATGTGCAGTAAAATCTCAATCCACCTGATTCTTTGCAACTATAACCACATATGTTTTACAGATATTTATATACTTACAACTGTAAATGATATCTAATTCAGAAAACTTTTGTGTCAGACTAAAATAGGAAAATCTATTTTTTTAAGAAACATGAAACCTTACATTTTATATGGTATTCATAAAATTTTATTCTCATTTTTTTTACAAATCCAATGTATAAAATCTGGCTATCAAAATTCTTAAATCTTACCGTATACATCCTGGGGGATGTAATAAATTCATTAACAATAATGGAAAATGATGAAATCGTCTCATAAAATGTAATGCTGCATAATTTTATTAAGAGACGAATATCTCTGTTTTTTTTATTTATAAAATAAGAGAATTTTTCAAAAATCACGCTTAAGTGACCTAAGGAATGGTGAAAATTGATTTTATATTATTTTAAAATTTTAAAATTAAATGTTAAATTAGTTTAATTTACAAATTACTTACCGGTATAAAAATTTATTAAAATTAAAATTTTTTTAATTAGAAGTAAATATAATTGAAGACCAAATGACATTAAATACAGACAATTAAAAATATTACTCCGGTATTCTAAGTATGTAGAAGTAAATTTCAAGCAAAATTTTAATTATTTAGATTGTAAGTCACAGAAAAATTGACTTTTATCGAAATAAATAAATTAAAATATTTTCTGAATTGACAATTAACTGTAATATGTACTTTAAAAATAGCATTTGTCAATTCATGTTGTAAAACCTATAAAATATTTTGGGAGGTAATAAAAAATTATCTTTTTTACATTTTTATGTGTACTGGAAAATAAAATTACAAACGATGAAATTGTAATTTTATTTTACAATAAAAAAAATTGGCGCTGCTTTCCGATGTGTAATTATATTTTAAGCATTTATGGGACATTTTTATGAGATCTTATATTTACTGACTGAGGCTGTTTATCACTGGGTAAACATTATCCTACTTTTATATTCGTCCTTTCTCTAAATAATTTTAGAACGCAAGAAATAACGACCTGTATTTATTGTGTAAATTTTTTATTATTTTCGAGAAAGGCATGCAGGGTAATTGATATATCATAAGCTTATAAATTTCAAAGCAACCAAATATTGGATCAATCTCACTTATACTCCTTTTTTAACATTTGCAAACGTTTTTTTCTCTGAAGCAGAAATAACAGATTGTCTTTCCTTTCTTCTTTAAGAGATAAACATTTAGAGGAAAAGAAAGTCTTTAAAATGACTGAAATTATAAAAAAAGTAATAAATAACACCCGTTGCTTTATAGGCATGATGTTCGCGCGAGTGACTGCTTAGCAAACTGTTGCCGAGTGTGCCCGCTCTCTTCGTTCGTGCGGCTCATACTGCTGATGGACCCATCGAGCGTTCATCCATGAAATTACGGAGTGAAGTAATCCACTTGCAAGGTCGATCTGCAGATGTTAAAAGGGAAAAAAGTCTTTTCCGTTGAATATTTCTGAACACCATTCGTTTTTCCCCCCAATCATTTTATTTTTATCAATTCGAGGAAAAACCCAACCGGAAATCAATGCTTAACATTGAAGAGTGGTCCGTGCGGTCAGCAAATCTGCTATTGTAAAGTTTTTTGAGTTAAGTGGTAAATAGAATGATAGAACAAACTGTAGTCGTCATCGCGAGGGCACATTTACACAACTACCTAGGTTTGCTTTAGTCATAAAGGACAATTGCTCACGGTTGACCTTAAGAAATAATAACAGACTGAAAAAAAAAACATTTTGGAAAATAACCTTTTTTATGCAATCACAATTACCAGTAAACTAGTTTCCTCGTTTATGTTGAAGAACTGCTGTAATAAAAAGGTCAAACAGCATTTTTTTTTTTTTAGCAGAATGTATTCAGTGGTATTCTACAATGTCCCCGGCTCTATATGGTGGTAAAATAACAGAAAAATATGCAATGTATAAAATGTATATAAATGAATTTTTGTGTTAAAAGTAATAATATTCACTATTTGAGAAAATGTTTAATTTTCTATAATGTTTTAATTTTGCGCTTTGTATATACATACATACAAATATATATAGATATATTTTACAAGTGAGGTTACTACTTCTCACATTCGTTTACTTGTTAAACATCCTTTTCTGAGGGAAATGGAGATAATGTTAAAATTATGGTTTTCTTGTTAAAGATGAAGATTTAAGAACTACTTTTATCTAATCTAATTAAATACATTTTAATCATTTATTAAAAACTGTTAATAATGATTAATTTGCATTGAAAATATGTTTCGATATTCTCTAAATTTAAAATCGATTATTACTCTAAATTTCGGTTCTCCTAAGATAAACGCATAGAAATTTGCAGGTATTTTTAATCATCACAGATATCTTTCTGCGCACTTGGGTAGTTTTTTCAAAATCTAGATTACATGAATCATTCTTTAAATTACTTACTTTAATGTATTTAAGAATTTAAGTATATTCATTGTATATTCTTTCGTATGTACTAAAACTAATATTTAGACTAAATGTTTCCGTTGAGAGCATTTATAAAAGTTTTCGATTGCTAAATTTCAATTTTACACAATACCATATATTTTAAAAACCATTTATATAAAATCTATTTACTGTTTTTATAAAGAAACAAGAGTTTTTGTTCATAAGTTAAATTAAAAAATGTTATGGATAAAATTCTAAAATTTGGTAAAAAATAAATTTTTCTTCTAAGATTCATATATAATTAACTACTAAGGAATTAATCATCCTAGGTAACTGTTTTATGATAATTTTGGTCTTTAAGCCAATTCTTATTATTTTTGTCCGTTGAACTATATTTTGAGAAACGAGTGTGCCTCGATTTTTTCTTTAGAGGGAAATATCATTCAAAGAATGTCTGCCTAACGAACAAAAGGCCTCAGCTATCGTGAGATCCTCCCATTACCATTATGATAGTTTTTAATGATGTGACAAAAGGTTCTGATTGTCTTAGTTATGATCTTGCTTATAATAAAAGTTCTTTTAAAACCTGCGTACATTCTTCTGAGGCTACGACTGTGGTTGGAATACATTACCTTGACTTTGAACTGTGTCAGATAAGGCAGTGAACCTTAGACGGCTTTGAATTTTTTTTATGAACCAAAAAAATGAACAATTTTTTGTTATCGTCTTTTGTTTGCTTTATTACTTCACCGATATAAATTTTTTTCCTAAAAAATGCAAATTAATTTTTTTAAATGTAAATAAATTTTTTTTCAAAAAAATGTAAATAAATTTTTTCAAAAAAATGTAAATAAATTGTTTTCCTAAAAAATGTAAACAAAATTTTTTTTTCCTAAAAGATGTAAATAAATTTTTTTGTCTAGTTGAGTATAAATTATATCAGTGGAAAAAATCGGACAAACTGTGTATTTAAGCTCATATAGTATGGAAATTTGTTGACAGAAATATGTGCTGATATCATTGGCTTTCATTGTTAACCGTATGTAAGTTTTAATAGATAAATAATATTTTCGTTTAGTAATTTTAGTGAATACTTTTTAGTCTTTTTCTTTCGTTATTACTTCATATAATTTTAAAAATGCAAGTTTTTATTTTATATAAAATAGTTTACTAATGTTATGTGGGGTTATATAAAAATATATAAAATAATATATTTCAAATGGTACCATATCAATTTTTATTCTAACATAAATTTTAGTACCATAATAGAGTAATATTTTTCCTTGTAATATAATGCAATACTAATGCGTTATTGTTTTTCAAATTTATGTCAGCTCTCATGTATATATATATAATATCAATTATTCATTTTTACATTTCTCATGAAGTAACTCTATTTTTAACGCAATCAGTTAGAGTTTTACAAAAATGATTTATACTGATATAAATGTATTATTTTTTTATACCAAGTAATGACCAAAAATATAGCATCAGTGATTTCATTAGGTAAGTTCATTTAACTTGAATATTGATGTCATTTTAGATTCTAAATAGCAAGATTATAGCTAAACGGAGAAAAACTGTTGTTAATACATTTGAATATTGTCTCGCATAATTTCATAGAGTGTAAATCATATGTATGTGTCAAAAATGAGAATACCCAAAAAAATTCCAAAGCATCAGAAAAACGGATGCGTAATATTGCAGAAAACAGAAATGGAACATGTATCTTTTGTTATTCAACACTGACTGGAATTGAATGTAGGACCTTCTGTTCTGCAGAACAGAATCTCCTGCATCTACCACTATGATTAGTCCTACCACTAGGCCAAGGTGAGGCCAATGAGATCTAACATGGAACAATTTTTATGCTATACAAACTCGAGAGTAAGTTTACTTTTGAGCGTGTTCATCATGAGTATTAGAGTTGATAATTACATTTAAATTTAGTATTTTATATCGTACTCTCTCTCTCTCTATTGATAGCTGTGATTTTTGGGACTTAAAAGTATGATATATTGTTTATGAAATAATAAAAACTATTTTTCTCATTTTTATAATTTTTACTATTTTCGTTACTTAAATGTTATATCAGATGGCAAACATATTTTCTTCAAACCATTCCTTTCAATTTTTTGAAGATTCTAGAGACAAATAATTTTCCTTCAAATTTCTAAAGTTTTCATAAGTCCTTAGAAATCTTTTACTGTTTTTTAAACTTAAAATTTGATTAACAGTTGATTGAATATTATACTAAAGGCAGATTTAGATCAAACGTTAAAAATTTGATTGCAAGACACTTTTAACTTCAGTTAAATCGGGGTAGCATTTGCTTCAAGTAAGCGGTGACTTCTTTTTATAGATATGAAGGGATCAGTGTACAACCAATATTCTCATTGATTAATCTTTTCCAATGCCAAATTATGGCTGGAAGCAATATATCAAAATTGACAGAAATATAATGTGGTTGAGAAATTATATATTTACAATTATATCATCTATTTATAGATATTATATGCAGTTGGATACAAAAATGTCAGGGTTTTGGGATCGGATATCTATTGAGTGCTCGTTATAAATAATTTAAGCATTGCTTATAACTTTCAGAAAATGCTTTCAAGATTGAAATTAGCTATAATTAAAATGGAGCCCTAGTGGCTCACGAGCCTCAAGTCGCTTCCTGTTGTTGTTGTTGTCGTGTGACAAGTGCAAAATGAAAAAAAAGTAAAAAAGACAAGTCATATGGGACCAAAATCATGGAGCACTGCCCTGGCCACATCTTCAGCTTTTTCCGCATAAAGGGTGTCATGCCAGCAGTTGGGGTTGATGCTGAAGAGGGTCGAGAGATGAGATCAGTATATAGAGGCATCAATGGCCGTGGTCTACGACAGAGAAGGTGACCCACATTCTACCTCATTGAATTGCTGGAGCTCTGTGGGCTGGGGAAGTGCCCTCTTAAATCTGTGACGTCCAAAGTCCTTCCACTGGAGCATTGTGCTGTGGAGAGAAAGGTGACAGCTCATGTGTCAACCTCGCATCCTGACTGTGTTAAAAATTATGAGGCGTTCCAAACCCGTTAATCTTAGGTACAGTTCAGGCACCGCTATATGTATGTATATTATTATAACGGAATATCAAAACTATTTATTTATGTTTAGTGGAAGGAAAGTGCTCTTCGGTGCATAAGGTCCCAGGTTCAATCCCAACCATTTTTGAACAATGGGAGATGGATGTTGCGCTTCAGCCTACTGAAATTATGTATTTCGGAGCAGTTTTCCGGGTTTCCTCTCTTGCGACACGTGAATACGGCTCACTATGAAAATTTCTCCCGGTAGGCATTTTACGTGATTGGCATTAAAATGCCTTTCAACGGCCTTTAGCAGTTAGGTTGTCCTTTAAGCAGTGTCAAAATTTTATTTGTAGTCATCTTTTGGAAAACTTAAGAAAAATATCAATGTTTCCAAAATTCATCCACACAACTCTCTTCATAAGTAAACATACTGACGAAAGTCCTTGCCCAGATGCCAGCTGAATGGTCGGCACACTGGCCTTCGGTTCACCCGTTTGTAGGTTCGATTCCTACATAATACTTTGTTATTTGTAATGGTTCGGAATACACTTTAAACTGTAGATATCGGTTTAATTAGCTTCAGTATGCGAAAAATTACTTCTTAGCAACATTCAAAATAAACCATTTAAATTTTTTCTTGACAGAAACTTAATGACATGCATTAACTTAAGCGAAAATATTTCTAATGATGAATTTTAGTTTGTGTGAATTCGAGAGCTAACTGAATATTTTAAGAATTTAATGAATATTTGAACAGAAATATTCAATGATAGAAAGATAAACCAAGTGAAATAATAAAATACTAAAACCGAAAAATACATGTGCCTGAAATATTTTGACATACGTCACAATATAGTTTCTGTGACATTATTCCAATATTTTTCTTTAAAATAGACAGTTAATATTTTTTCCAAACAAATTTTTAAGTATTTTGAATAGAATTTTCATGAAAATATTCCTTGTGCATATTAAAACAAACGCTAAACTTTATTATTTGAAAATCATTTATGAGATCAATTAATTAACTTCAATTACTTATTAAGAATAAATTACAAATTAAATATAGTTAATTTTGTTTCAGAAGTTATTGAAATGAATATCTTTCTGAAGAATGTTTACATCAAAAAACATTTATTAAAAACTTCATATCACTGTAAAAGAATAGAAAGTGCTTCAAAATAAAAATATGAAGCGAATGTATACGTACCTTAAGAAAATGGAAAAAAAGTTTTCTTTTTCATGTAAACTCAGAGAATTTTACAAGTATGAGAAAGATTATTTCTTGAATTAAACGAGTTTAAAAAATTCAAATTGGAATTTGAAATTAGCCAGTTCTCCGAGTTTCCTTTCAAGAATTCTTTTGAATAAGCGAATGTTTGAATTTAACTCATATCTGATGTCAAACTAAAGAATGCCTGAAAGCATTCCTTATTTATTATTCTTTTATTAGTACAAGAGCTTCCTCTTTAATTTTAAGCATATTGAGTTATTTGCCAAACAATGAAATATTAAACATTCCGATTTATCACTATTGTGTATACGTGATAATTAGTCACAATCATACTATTAGTACAAGATAATGTGTGAATTTTATGAAAATAAGTACAAATTTAATACTTGATTGATCAAAACTCATATTTCCATTATGCTTCTTTAATTAGACAAAAAAATTCCTCATCCATATTAAATACTGTCTGTTTAAGAATTTGGTCTTAAAAATTAGAGTAAAATTGTACGAATATAACAAAATAAATATATTTGAATTGTGTCACCATCAAAACAAATTGATTGAAAAAATTTGTTTTGCGTAATATGCAATTTTGTGTAATATTTGTGACATTGTGTACACTTTTTATTAAATTATTTTGACTAAATTTCAGCATTTAAACTAATTTTTAGTTAAATGCAATTTAAATTTTTACTAAAATGAAGCAGGATGATTGTTAATCTAAAAATTTCATAAAAATAATCATCGATTTTAAAATTTTGATTCCAATAAAAATTCTTCTTATTCTGTCTTTTATTAAATTATCTATATATATTAATTTTAACTGTTATGTTACGAACAATATATCTTTTAACTATAATATATTTATATATTTCCTAAGAAATAATCAAAATCTGATATAACTAACAATAATAAACTTCGGAAATTGTTCGTTGTTCTTGAATATAAATTCCAAAAACATCCGTTGTATTGAATTATCTTACTTTCCAGACAGTATGAATTTTTAAAATAATAGAAATTAGCAAATAAATGTTTGATTGTAATTATTTTATTTTTAAAGAAATTGTCACATCTTATTTTACAGGAAAATAATACAATTTATGATCTAAAACAGCTAGCAGAGTTATTTTATTAAATAAATGACCTCGAATTTTGTATATTTTGTTTTTTAAAGTTCATTTTTAAAAATAATAGGAAAATATACAAGTTTTACGAATAAAAATTAAATAAGTTAAAAATTGAAATGGTAGTAAAAATCCATAAAATTTTAATTTTACTGCGGTATTTTTCTTGATATTATCTATTTAGTAGAATCGGATTATATATATTTTATTGTATGAGCTCACTGAAGAGTTTTTTTAGGTCCATCATGTGTGTTGTTATTTATTATAGCCTTTATCTAGAATAACACAAATAAATGCATATGAGGTTATCGGCCATATTTATTTATGATTTACGTTCACCAACTGAGTCACTTTCTTGATTTATGCTCTTCTATTGTTTCTACTCACGCATCTGTGCTTAGGACTAAAGATATTTAATATCGTACACAAAAGAATTGTATGAATCAATCCTGGATACTCGTCATAAATAAATGATTTTACTATTAAATAAATTTGAGTTTAATTTTATGTTTCAAAATTTTTTATTTATAAAGTTTGCACAAGGTAAAGGCAGTTTAAAAAATAAGTGAAAAATATCATTTTATTTTAAAGATCTAAAATCTAAAAGCTGTATAAAAGAACGGCATACGCTTAATAAATTTCAAATAAAATTAGTTGGATAAATGTAAAAGAAAGGATTCACAGAAAAGTTTTTATGGGAGTATCAGATATGTATGATAAGTGCACATATTAAAATTAAATTGAACTTAATTTATTTCTTTTTGAAAGCAATACACATGAGACTATTGGGTCACTTTTAATTTAGAAAAGTAATTTTATATTTTATTGTTTGATTTTTGTATGTAATTTTATAAAAATCGTTATCTTTCATGTTCTTTGAGGTCTATTTATCATTTGCTTATATGCAAAATAATGACGTGAGAAAAATAATCTTGTAAGTTATTTCTTGGGTTTAAAATATTAGGAATACAAAACATAACATTCATATCTAAAATTTTCATAAAAAAATAAACTTCTTATTAGAGCCTCGTTGCTGAACGTATATCATAGTATGGTCTTGGGGTGAATGAAAATTTTCAGATAATTTGGAACAGCTTCATGTGCAATTAGTGGGGCTATGGTAAAAAAAAAAAAAATAAAAAGGGAAAATAAAAATTTTTTAAAACTATACATTTCATTTTTTTGGTGAAATAAATTTTGTAGAATTTCATTGCTAAAAAAATTTGGCTCAAACAATATTTTGATGAGTAAGCCAAGAATCTTTAACTCGTAATTTGTATCTGTTAATCTGGTAAGTATTCAATACGTTTTTATTTCCATATATCGTGAAATAATATAGTAAATAATTGCTTTGATTGCATTCACTTCAGTTTATTCTTTGTTGCTGGCCACAATTAATCATACGAAAATAATTTTTAAATGATTTATTATATGAGAAAAGATTCCTTAATTTGATTAATGTTGTGTTTTTAAGAAACAATTAATTCTACGGCTTATTTCTAAATTCATTCTCAATTTTATTCTGAAGAATCAATGATACACGAGATAGAAATTAAGATAAATATTTAGTTAGTTTAATTAAGATATACCGCAATATTTTGATTGGATCATAAATTTAAAATACTTTAATTTCTTGTAGTAAAATCTCAATCATGATATATCTGGTATGCATAACCTAAACAGCAGTGGCATTTTTGTTATAACCCCACGTGAAACTATTTTCATACGTTTGAAATTAAAATTACGTACCCAATATTTTATACTTAAAGAATGAGAAAAGGGGCCCATTCTATATGGAATCGAATAGAAAAAAAAAGAGTTAAATCGAAAGAGTCACATCGGTACAATGGTTATTTGCTCAGTATGGGCATTACAGTATTACAGAAACATATAAGTACATGGAAATTACAGTAAACATTGAGATTCTTACTAAGGAATGTGACTTTGACTACTTAAAAAGCTTCAGTTAATTTCTCTATACTCAGCACTTAATTATTCAATAAGTTATTAAAGTACTCTTCACTAAGCATCGGTTTTAATTACTGAACTTTCACTGGCTATTATAAATATATCGAAAAGCATATTTTCCAAAAATGCATATCTACATATTTAGTGAGACTAAGTAGCTGTCGATGTGATGAAGTGTGAATAAAAATTTTTTATCAGGATGTCTGGCCACTATAAACAGCAACCCCCTATTATTTCTTTATAGCATAAAGCTACTGAATAGTATTGCGCGTTAAATTATATAAATTTCTCTGTGGTGTGTAATCGTGTAATATAAAATTCAACTTTTGCAGTAATTATAAATTGTGCAGGATTGTGCATTGAATATCCATTAGCTTTCTCTCTTAAAAGACCATCATAAATCATTTCTACAGATGTACCAATTGGTGTGTAAACTTGCAAGTCTTGCGAAACGAAACTTGCTGCAAGATCTTGGATCACACTTCGTGTACCATCAGTAAAAATATTCTAATTTTATACAAAATTTCGGGAGATGCACTGAATTTTTTTCAAAATAAATAATTTTTTACTTTTTCTTTTCGAGGTGACTTGTACAAGGCTCTGCATAAGCTAGGTATTCCTCATTTACAAATGATCCTTCTGCTTACTCATCTCTGGATTTGCTTTATTTGTCTCATTATAGTCTTCCTCAAACCTGCTGATCATTCTCTAATACATATAATCATCCAAATGTTTCTTTCTTGTCTCGAACTTACTTAAATAGTGAACTTTCTTAACTGTGATAGTACTTTTTATTCTTTTATTTACTGTCGTCATGCACTGTACAATAACTATAAGCGATTCCCATCTTTTTACGTAAACTATGATGTTTTTTCACCTTAGGAAATGAATCATTTTTTAGTTGAATTAGTGTTTATTGTAGAATCATCGATGTTTCTGTTTTAAACTTTATTATTGTCGTCTCAAAAATTATAATTTACCAAACTTTTGCATGTTAGTGCATTATACATATATCCTAAATACAGACATAAAAAATGCAAAGTCCATTAATTACTCGAATTTTTTTGGAGGAGAGCCTATAATAACTTAAGAAAAATGTACTGATTTGTTCATTCATGTTGAATGTTGGTGACTTAAAAGGAAGAAACGTTCTCATTATATAAAATTTTGACTATCATTTTATTTAAAATAGTATGTAATTAATTCTCAAAATTAGTTACAAATAGTTGAATATGCAATGGAATTAAAAAACCAAGCACATTATTGTACTTCTACCAGATTTCTATTGAAATTTCAATGAAGACACTTTGCAATTTCTAAAGGAAAATGTTATTGCCATTAAGTACAAATATACTTAATTAATAAAAATCATGGCACAGCAATATAAAATTTTCCAGTAACATCATGTAAGAAATATATAAGTAGGCATAAGGGCGTTCATTTATAATTAAAATATTTATATGAAACTTTTTCTGAAGTGACTATGAATACACAACAGAAATAAACAGATATTGAACGCGAAATGCTAAGAGCTAGACGCTAAGATAATTTTCAGAAATCTTTAGATAATTTTCCTCTTCTCAATCAAGAATGTGACGAAAGTATGCAGACACATTATTTTCCTACAAGGACAATGCAATGTCTGGGTGAATGTACTTAAGGACCAAAAGAAGCGACATATGCGTGTAGAGTGTGTTAACAAACAAGCAAGATTCCATCAAATAACATAAAGAGCTTTGCGTTTTATTATTTATATCCTATGTGAATTTTACTTGTTAATATTTTTCTTTCAAATTTATTAATTAATATTTAAAAATATAAATAATACACTACAGGGATTAAGACTATGATACAAACTTGTGAAACCACAAGGAGGAAATTCTGAATGATCAGCACTTATCCAATCCAGTAGCGAAATACCCACACCCGATAAAATTTCTCAAATAGACATTCCATATGAAAAAGAGAAGTTTAATCATTGTGGAGTAAAACATTGCATATATCGCAATATCTTTTCTTTGTTCAGGTGAAAAGGAATTTAAAATTGCATCCAGAAATACATATTTAGAAGAAAACAAAAAGATTTCAATAATGTATAGAAATTTCTTGTATTTTCCAAATCTTATTTTAAAAACTTACAGCTGATTTCACAAATATTGAACTGAATTTAAATTATTTTCTCAGCATCACTTTTATCCATCCAGTATAATTGTATAATTTTAATTTTCATTAAATTTTTTATCTTTGTCACAACATCCGATTTTTACCAATGGTTGTAATGTTTTGATATGTTGTGTGGAGAATCTAAATATTGATTGCTTATACTTAGCTTCATAATGATAATCTGCATCAATAAAGAATAATTTGTTGCATTACAATATTATTTTAAAAAGAAAGATTTATTATTTATAAAAAGTACATCGGACAAAATTTACATTTACAAAAGTGATAGTCATAGAAAAGAATTTTAGACAGTAAGCTTTGCTAAAATTTAATTTAAAGGCTTATTGTGTAATGTCCAGTTAAGAACGGAATGAGTTACCTAAATCTAGAATGATTTTATTTAGTTTTCTTTGTAAAAACAAAAGAAAGTGTTATTTGTTAATGGTTTTCCAAATGTTTCAGAGCATTCCTTCCTACGAGCAGATTCATGCATGTTAAGAGAATATTTTATTTCATATTACACACAAGAATAATTTCTGCAACGTAGTTATGACACAAACAGGAATTCGAAGATTATGACAGACCTCTCTTTATTTGATCAGATGGTGAAGAGAGAGCGCAAGATAATTCTTCACGCACATATTTTATTGCTAAATTTGAGGAATAATTGCTTTGTGCGACTTAACTTTACATCAAGTAAAACTGTTCATTGGAATACAAAATGAATTTGGAATAACTGTTTTAATCCTAGTGAAAGTGCAATTTGATTTACTTTATCTTATTCATATTTCTAAGGTGAAATAAATTTTTAATTTTTTAAAATTTGGATATCAAACTGAATTTGAAAATATTTTAAAAGGGGGTCATCGTGTCAAATCAATTGCGGTATTAATTTAATTTCATGAGAGTTTTAACCCACTGTTTTGTAACTTTTTATTAATTTCTTAAAGTAATAATTAGTTTATCAGCTTTAAACTAGGTCATATATTTTTTTTCTCCGTATCTCGGTTTTAGACTCTTCTTTTAATGAGATTAAATAGTTTTCTTGTTAGCATAAACATACACATATAAATATAAAATTACCGATTAGTAACTGTTACATTATAAATGATTTTATATATATTTTATTATGAGAATGAGAAATAATGCCTTGATAATTAAAGAATAGTAACTTAATGTATTAATCTAACTGACACACACACACACACACACACAATTATTTTGTCAATTGAAAATACTTTTGAATGATTGAATAGTAATTAAAATTTATTCTTTATGATTTTGTACTTAAATCAGCAAAGTTAATTCTTGCATAAAAATTTAAATAATTTTAATTTAAAAATTAGAATTTCATTCTAAAAATATCTATTTTTCCAGACATTTAAGTATTTTATCTAGTAGTATTTGGTTCACATATGCTGTATTCGTAGAATTGAAGTTGAGCATAATATCAAAAAGGAAATTAATTTAACAGATTTTCATAAATATTGCTCTGATACATGACCAAAACCTTCACTGTTAGAATTTATATATATGCCTTTTAAAATTTTAAGTAGTGAAAATTTTAAAAAAATGTAGTAATAAAAAAGTATTTATGAAATTATTCTTCCTAGTAAAAAGGATTCATTTTCTTATACCATAAAATTTTTTAAAAAATTTAAAAAATTTTTCTTCATTTAATTTAACAGAAGAAAGTTAGTGAACTTAAATACAACTATAGTACAAATGGTATGTACATGATGTACATACATGATCTGGTATGTACGTGATCTGCTAAAACTAAATACTTTTTATTTCAACTCTTTTCACTAATTTTAATAATTTCTTTTTATTTTTTAAGTATGTTCAAATCCCATATATAGGAAGAAATGCTAATATTATCTTTAAGAGGTCACCATTAAGGATCCTTTACACAACTCGTTATTTAACAAACATCATTATATAGAAAACACTGAGTATAAAGACCTAATTTCCTTTCTCGGATGAGTAAAATAGCTTAACCTTGAGGCTGCAAAAGTTAAATATAAATTTTATTTCTTCGGTCATTTTCCTTAATTTCTAATATCTTGCTCTAATAATTTATTTCAAGATTCTTAACCTGACTGGTACACAAAAACATCTTGAGATAAACATTGGGAAGGACGAAATGCGATAACTGGTTTTCACATTTGTATGAACCAGTTTAATGTCAGAAGAATTTTATTTAAAGGAAAACAATTATTGATTTTATGTTTCATTAAATAGAAATTATTTCTCCATTTAGTGACGAATCTGCAGTCAAGTATTAGAAAATTATTTAATAAAAAATTTCTTTATATTCACAAAGAAATAATATTTTTATATAAATAAATAATGATAGTTAATTAACAATATATTTTGAGAAAATTTATTTTGTTCATCACTAAAAATGCTAAAAAAATTGATAAGAAACCAAAATTAAAAAGAGGCTAATATTACTAAAGTATTATATAGTGCCTTTTAATAAATGCATGAAGTATTACTAATAAAAGGTATACAAAAATATTTATTGCTATTGAGCGACAATAAGTGATTGTCTTAGCAATACTATCAATGTTTAGAGAAATTAGCATTTTTTTTTGTTTACCATCTATAATACATAAATATTGAATTTTTACTCTTATTTTCAAATAAACATAAAATTTATGAACAATTATTATTAAAAAATATTTTCTTTTACTTTTCTTTAATTTCTTTTTAAAGAAAAATCATTTGCATTCTTTAATTACTGAATTTAATTTTGGTAATTTAGGTACTCTTGAATGATGCGTTTCTTTCTTTCTTTCTTTCGTTTTTTTGTTTTTGCTATGGAGCCTTATTGAAATCATTTCATTTTCTTTGAAAGTTTTTATAATGATAGGTAATAAAATTTGATAGTCCTGATACTTCTGATAGAACTACTGAGTTGCCATATAGGAAGCAATTAAACATGATAATTTACAAAAATCTAACTAAAAATTATAAAAATCAAGCCCTTCGATAACAGCAGTTTTAATCCTTCATTTGAATTATAAAGACACACTATTATTTTATAATTCTTATCTTTTATTAATTTATAAAGAATCGTAATATTGGGTGGTTCGGAAAGTAGTTTCGTTCTTTATGAAAATGGAAAACGTATAACGAATAAATATTTTATTGAATGGTATATTGTCAATTTCAGTCCAACATCTTTTACTATTTTTCTGGTGGTAGATTAATTCCACACGCATAAAATTGTTGGTTTTTACTAGCAAAAAACTGATTGAGGTGGGTAAAATGAAATTACTTTCCGAACAACCCAATAGTAATGTATGAATTAATTTGATTTGCCTATCGGTCTGAGACCATTTTTATTCACAAGCATTAATTATACTGGTATCTATGATTTAATGTGGATTCCCAACCACTGCAAATATCCATATTTGTTGTGAGAATCAAACCCACGAGCTGTTGAATCAAATGACAAAAAACAAATCATTTTACTTCTAGCTTGACACAAGTGGATGTTATTTTTTTCTCGTTTCCAACATATTTTTATCAATAAATTCAGAAATAAGTGATATTACTAGGCACTAATTTTAGTGCTTTAAGCAACACGGTTGCACAGTTAAAAATTTAGTGTTTACGTGATAGTATCCTTTCAAAACACTTTAGTTTACTTCGATATATACCATATGAATATTTATAAATTAAGTTTGCACAACAAATACGTAATATGAATAATAATTCATATACTGATATATAAATTAAATTTCGCAATTTTATTAAAACTGCAATAGAAAAATATATTTTCTTTCAAATATACATAATATTCATTATAGTTTTAAGCAATATCTGGTTTTCTAATCAACATCCATGCAATAATTTCTTAATATTTTGTAATCATTTTTATTAAATTTTTTTAATTAAATTGAAAATTATTATTGAAATATATTTATGTATACGTGTATGTGTGCATTCTTTCATAAACGCTAAATATATTCATATATATATAAAATTTACCAAATTTAAAATTTTTAAATATTTTTCTCATTGATATCTAAATTTTTTTTCAGAGAATTAAGAAAAATAATTTTTTGAAAAAAATTTATATATATATTATATATATATATATTTCAAAATAACGAGCCTGATAAAAGAAAAAGCCCATACTTTTTAATTTTTCGTTTACTCCTTAGGCAAAAATTAGAAAATAAAAAGAAACGGCCTTGATTCTTCAAGAATTTTTATCGTTCCTGTTTCAGTTCAAGTTTATTTCCTGCAGATATTCTGCTATATTTTCTGAGAATTCCGTCAGTAACTGGTACCGTCATTGCAACTTTCAAGGAAGTATAAAAAGTTACGAAGTCCATTGTTTGCATCTAAGGTCAGCCAATTCTTGGAGGTCTTCAAGGTCTAGGTCATCTTTAAATGGTTTCGCCTAGTTTGGCATCTTTCTGTGCAACATTGAATGGAACATATTTCTAGAACCAGAACGGTGCATAACTGATGATCATCAAATTATGCTGACGATGTTCGTGTTGTGCGGATAGAAAAATGTGTAGGAGTAATCTGGGGATTGACTTTTTCTTTGATCGATAAATACTCATCAATTCAGCTGTTCCATTCTTCGAATGTTCACGCGTGTGACCTCTTTTGTGATATCTAGGAATGCGTTCTTTCACCCCTGAACAATAACTCTATGTTTTTTATATATATTTGAAAAAAAATGAATGGAGCTTGCATTCTATTGTAAAAAAAGATTATCTTTTGTTTCAGCGGCTTTGAAATGAAAACTGCTCTAAGACTCGCATACAGTTCCGAAACAAAACATCACCGAGTCATATTTTGCTTAAATTATGTTTCAAAATCATTCAAAATTTAATTTTTTCAATATTAGAACCAACTGCTGAGCATTTTTAAAATAGTAAATTAAAAAAATTGGAAATCTATGAATTTCAAAGATATAAATAACTTATATGTATAATTTTATAAGTATATGTAAGTAAATTTTCTAAAGAACCATCTTATTTTACATATTATATGTAAATGCAGATGATATTTAAACCGCATTCGATTACATTCATAAACTTTAGGTAAAAATTAAAATTAAAAAAACTAATTATTGTTTTGTTCTGCCGAAATTATCAATAGTGTTGAAAAAAGTATTAAATCAGTGTTCTTATATGAGTTGTCTAGAAGTGATCTGGACACATATCGTTTGTTCTTTTCTTTAGCATCACGAAAAGTCGCTTGATTCGCTGGCGTCTTATTGTTATGCATTTTTTAGAGTATTTAATTTGGGGCTAGGTGAATTTTAGCTTGGAAGTTTTGCATAGCAAATCAATGAAGCAAATCTGTATTTTTCGATGAGTTACGTCAGAGGTTGTTGCAATACATTCCAGATACTTCCTCGTATTTCTGCAGATTATTAATTTCACAGCTTCATAGAGTTGAACTTTGATCAAGTGACGAGAGATGCATTTAAATTAGTACACTTATCTTCCAACTTGAATTTCACACCAATGGAGGGATATTATAAAAAATAAACTTTCAATAAAATGAATATGCATTCGCAACAAGGCCGTTTTCAGTTGGGTCACATATCGAATCTAAAGGAGAGTGAGACACCCCCTTTCTTCTCACCATGTTCTATGATAGTTTTTGTGAAAGTCACTATACAGTTTTTGTCGCTCTATGACCATTTTATGCTCACGAGAGGGTTAATTCGATTAGGATATGTTTTCTTGATTAGGATTAAAATGAAATTTCAATGGTAATAAAAAATGAATTCGCTTTATATATATATATATATATATATATATATATATATATATATATATATATATATATATATATATATATATATATATATAAGCGAATTCATTTTTTATTACCATTGAAATTTCATTTTAATCCTAATCAAGAAAACATATCCTAATCGAATTAATAATATATATATATATATATATATATATATATATATATATATATATATATATATATATATATATATATATATATATATATATGACACATCAAATGTATATATGAAATGTATAAAATATATATTGTATAGTAAACACTATATGTAATTATATTTAATAATTTATTAGGAGAAACATGAGATGAAGGGGTTTCTAAAATGTCGCGTATAAAAAAGAACTCGGTTAAAAATAATTGTAATCTTTTTTTTTTTACTTTCCCACAGAAATTTAAACATTTTTTGTAGGAAAGTAAAAAAATTAAAACCAAGAACCATTAGACATTTTTTATTTAATATTTGTGAATAGTTCATTAGTAATTATCTAATAATACTTGAAATCTCTTTAGAATTCTATTTTATGAAAGCTTATTTTTTTGTTTCCGTGCCTTTAAAATGAAAAATACTCCAATGTTTTTCATAAATTTCCGAAACAAAACATCACTGATTAAATTCATATTTTGTTTAAATTATGATTAAACAAAATATGAATAAAAGAATCATTAAACATTTAAGCTTTTTCATTATCTGACCCAGAAGCTAAGCGTTTTTAAATTAGAATTTAGTGAAAAAAATATTGGAATTCTATGAATTTCAAAAAATATAAATTTTTAGATGCATAATTTTATATGTAATATATAAGTAAATTTTTCCGTAGAATTAAGTTGAATTTTTATCATATCAATTATCCATGCTTTGAAGTTTCGTTAAGTTTTAGTGCTCTGGGATAAAATTAACATAAATGAAGACTTCTTTAGGGGCATTTTGGAGCCATAAATTATAATATAAACATTTTCTTCGTGAAAATATGTTAATATCGAAGCTATAAACAAATAAGAAAAATAAATTAATTAATGAAATTAAAAGATTTTTTCTATGCAGTGTATCTTGTTTAACAGAAAAAAATATTTACTATTAAAAATGAAAATAAACAAAAGGAGAACTTTACCAAACAAAAAAATATAATTTCTGTGAAAAGATTTCTGGAGCTGCTTTCTTGTAATCAAAATCATAGATTTCAAAATTATAAAATTTGATTAGTTGTATCAAAATTTTCTTAAAATTTGTACAAAAGCTTCTATTTTCTTTAAAAGTTTGTGAAAGAAAATTAGTGAAAAGATACGCTAATTGATCAGATTTCAAGTGAGCAGCTTTTCCAAGCGAAAATACCAGTAAAGTGTATAAAGATTTTCTTTCTTTCTTTTAACATGATCTTTTAATTTTTTCTGTACAAAATAAAAATTCTTACATTAATCACACAAATGAAAACTACATTATGTATTTCTTCCAACAGATTTTATTCTGTACTTTGAATACACATAAAGTGGATATGTCCAAACTACTTGGTGGTCAAATAGGCTTGGACGATTTTATCTTCGTTCATCGCAAAGGACAAGCGAAGGAAGTAGAAATCACAAAAAATGAAGATGCTTTGGGATTAACAATCACCGACAACGGGGCTGGATACGCTTTTATTAAGCGAGTGAAGGAAGGTAGCCTTATACACCAGTTAGGCTTTATACAGGTAAAACTTTAAACATCATCACAAACATCATAAAATTAATGATTTTATGATGTTTGTTAATATTATTGTGGTAAAATAGGGTCATATGAATATTTTTAGTATAGGTTGAGAAATTAAAATATAGAAATATAAATTATTAAAGGAATCGATTATATAAAATATATGTTTTTTATGACTATATCTTATGTGACTAAGATCTTCAAAAGTAATTCGAAAATTCACCGATTAAAAAATGCCAAAAATTTCTACAATTTCAAAAATTATTAAGGAAAAATTGTTTCATAAATTTTAATTTTAGTAATAACGAAATTTTTGTTTGGCTAGTGCGATAATGAGAGAAACAATTTAAGTATGTAAATAGATTTTTAATTATACTTTCCCACTAGAATACTTTTCGACTGTTTATAAATATGTAGCTTATTTTACGTATCAATAAACAACTTTTCATTTCCATAATACTTTCCCTCGAATTTGCATAAATGTCACACTTCAAAGAAATCCGAACATTTTATCAAGTATCTTGTCATAAACTTTTCCTCTTCTTAAAAGGAACCTTGTTTGTCTAGTTCTTTTTCGGTTTCATGTCTGCATTCGTGAAATGGAAGCAGTAAATGTAAGCAACTAAGGAATGCCAATTTATCGCGTGCTGCGAAGCATATAAATCGACTCATCTGAGAAAATACTGAAGACGTGCTTTAACGATTTATATTCAGCGTGGATTACCGTTCTACTTCTTTAATCAGCGAATTAATGTCTAGAATTCGAAATATTTATACAGTAGAAATATTTTTCAAATGGTATCAGAATAGACTAAATTGAATTATATTTTTAAACTGAATTATATAAAGTTCTATTGTCTTTGTTTGTTTTTCTAGTAAAAATGTTCAGAGTATGTTTGTTAATTTATACCTCAATATATAATATCATGCAATATTGGTTATTCAATTAATTTTCTTCAGGTGGCATATAATTGATTAAATAATTGCATACTATCTTAAAAATAAGTGTAAAATAGCAGTTTTATTTAAGCAAATTTTTAAACTGAATTTGAAAATTGCTAAAACAAAAATTATATAGTTTATTAATTTTATACTTTTTATGGTATTACTAAATTTATATATTTTTCCATGTTTAGTCCAGTCTCGGAATACAATTCTTATTCCTATTTACTATTGATAACATAAATATTTAAAAAAATTGTGTCACTAGATACTTTAAAGTATAATGTTATATTCGTAATATTTATTTTAGTATTCTTTTTCAAACTACACTCTCTATACTGTACAAAAATATATGTATCCAGAAAAACTGTTCTAGAGCTAAGAAACGTGATACGCTGAGATGACTTTATGAGTTATGCAAATAATTAACTATTCATTACCAGTGACCAGTGTTGATTTGGGAAATGCAAATTTAAATTGTATTGAAGACAACCTTTGTAAAAGATTGTACTCGAAATTACAGATTGTTATAAATCACCACCATTTTTGGTGCATAATATTTTAAAGTAAAATACAGTTGAGCATATATTTATAGACATTATGATAAGTTGCCTGACTTCATGAGGATCTTAGCGAACAACTATATCTACCATCATGTTGACCGAAACAATATAAAGTGTAATCTTGACAGCGGTTGACAGAGAAAGTTGAATCAGTCGCTTCTATAGTTCACACGACATCCACTAGCTATAAATGCATTAGAGAACCTAAAGTTCTGTAGAATAATGACGTTTGTAACATTAATGTCGCTATCCTTTACTCGACATATTTGTCAATTGACATGAATTCTGTGATATCAAGGCATCATTTATTAAGGTAATAACTATTATATTACCTCAATATAGGTCGTGTCGTATGGATTGGTATCTATTTATAAAAGCTGGAAAGGGTCTACATCAAATGAATACAAGTTTTTTCTTAATGCTAATGGTCACCAAGTCAATATTCCAGAATAGAGAAGTTAATAGTCCAATTTAGCAATTCTTACTGACCGGCATAAATATCAAAACATTTAGAGGGACAATCTGTGGAGCAATCTGGTGATACGACTTGTAGTCTCACTGTATGACGTATAACGTATTGGTAAATAAGCGTTTTGGAGTTGTTGACAATCTTGTATAATATTAATTCTGATAGATATTATATATCACAATGAGAGATAGTATTAAATCATTATACCAGAAATTGTTTATCAGTGAAACACAACACTAGATTATATACTGCAGTATTAAGTTCTTATAACAGTATTTACAAGGATTTAATTAGATGCTTTCTGAAGAAAATACTAATACCTTTCAATATAAACTATTAGGTTGGTGCGTATGAAATGTCGGATTCTCTTTACATGCGGACGTTTTCCTCCCTGTTTTCGTTATACTTTTGTATTTGGCATAACCTCATTCATACTCGTATTGTCCATTGCCAGAGACTCATTTCAGCAAAATAGGTTTTCTCGAAGGTCTTCCCTTTTTTATTTCTTTTGAGTTTATTGCCGATATGAATTCTGCCGACATTCGCGTCATTTTCTTATATGAGTACAAACTTGGTAATAGTGCTGCAAAAGCTGCACGCAACATAAACCAAGCGTTTGGGGAGAATACGGTTAACGATCGGAAAGTGCAGCGTTGGTTCGAAAAATTTCGGACTGGCGATTTTTCACTGCAAAATGAGCCGCGCGGAAGACCCAAAACGTCTGTGAAGAATGATGACCTGAAGGCTCTAGTGGAAGCGGATCCAGCCGTATCCACGAGGGAACTTGCTATCAGGATGAAAGTTGACCATACAACGATATTGAGACACCTTTCTGAGATTGGCAAGGTTAAGAAGATGGACAAGTGGGTACCGCACGCACTGACAGAGCGAAATAAGCTGGATCGGTTAAACGTATGCTCATCATTGCAGCATCCACCATATTCACCGGATCTCTCGCCGACCGATTTTCATTTTTTCAAGCATTTAGAGCTGTTTTTAAGGGGCAAACACTATGAAAATGAAGACAGTCTAAAAAACTCGATATCAGAGTTTATTAATTCTAAAGACCAAAATTTTTTTAAGACAGGCATCTACGCTTTAAAATCTCGTTGGGAGAAGTGTATTGAAGCGAATGGAGCATACTTTGATTGAATAAACAGCTTTTGAAGAAAGATATGCAGTTTTATACAATCACTTAAGAATCCGACATTTCATACGCACCAACCTAATACTTTATTTATTTCAGTCTTTTAATCCAGGTTAATTTTAGAATATAGAGGTATAGTTTGCAAATATTTTTTTTCATCTCAAACTGGTACAGCGTTCTAACCGCAAACAAAACAATATGTTCTCTTATATCCTGTTATACATTATAAAAATTGAATATAACTTTTTCTTGATGCATCGATTTGTGCTTATTCTTTTTTATTAGTTCAGCATTTATGAATTCAATATATATTTCGAAATAGAAAAATAAACTTATTTAAAGGGATTCATAGCACAAAATAGAAACTAAAGAAAATACTTCCCTGTAAAATTTATGATTGATGTATAATACGTATTTTTTCAGGCTAGTATAAGGATCTTATAATTTATAAAAAAAAACTACTTCTCTTTGAAGATGAAATTTTTGATTAAAAACTTTTAGTCTGTATAAAATTTTTAATATTAATGAAGGATTTTGAAGAACTGAAAAAAGAAATAAAAGGGATTAAAATATCATATTATTAATTAGGCTAATCGCTAACAAATAAAGCGTTTGCTCAGATTCGTAAATTTATAATTATAAGAAAAAAAAACTCTATTCAAAATAAGAATTTCAGTCTTATCAACTGAAAGACATTTATGGTAAAAAGAATACCGGAAAAAATCTAAAATTTGTCTTCAGGTGATGAAAGAAAAGGGAAAATTTGTATCTACTGCAAAGTATTCTACTAGAAAATTTAATTAGAATATATGCTTCAGTTATTAAAAAGCGATGTATGACATAATTAAAATTTGAAATTAACATTTATTCAGCAAAATTGATTAAGCCTTAGTTGCTACAAGGGAACAAAATAGAGTCATGACTTCAGGCGATAAATAAAAATAATTTTTTCTGTCAGGAAAACTGAAATTTGGATGAACCAGACGTATGGAAATATTGATATGATTTAAGAGAAGGTGAAATATTTTCCAATCGCCAATTATGTGGAGACCATGATTACCTTGGGATGCTTTGCTTATGGGGCTTATTGCTTCCACATTTCGGTTAAAATAAATTCACAAACATTCTATAACGATTATATGATTATAAGCTATCTTTTTCCAAATACTGATCTTCCAAAGTATTGGAGAGTATTGAAAATATTAGGAAGACACACATATTTCACCTATCTACAAGTATGTAAGCAACAGTACAAAAATCGGTATCAAGTTAACAATGTTGAAACTCCAAATCCCGGCCAATCACAGAATTTATGAAATAACTCAGCAAAAAAAAACTTTATGCAAATAAGAAATATGAAATATTTTACATTATTAAAACTATTATACATACTATATATATATATATATATATATATATATATATATATATATATATATATATATATATATATATATACAATCGAGACGAATATTATTAAGCAGACTCCGATCTTGTTTTCTGGCGCAGCTTGTCCTTTCTTGGACCTTGCGCCATTAAAACCAACTGTTGCAACTATAGGTCTATAGAGGGCGCACTGCAGGAATATCTTTGTTCCAACCAACCAACCGATCTTGTTTTCTATCAAAACAAGAATATATTAAGTAATTCGAAGAATTCTTACACAAACTTCTAAACTCTCGTATTTGTAAAATGCTATTTCCAATGTTGACCGTAAAGTTTTATTCAGGTTTTAATATATCTGTGTGTGTTCTATAATATTATCTAATAATAAAATATTCATAAGTGAATTTTTAGGTCTTGGTTATTGGTGTTTCTTAAAATTATAATAATTATCACAAACACTCAAGTATTATTTTAATATTCAGTTTACAATTTTTTTCATTTTCTCAAAATTATTTATTGGCCTTGAAAGTTTTTACTCAGATCGTGTATATATATTGAGATTTCATTAAATATTTCAAAATTATTGATTACTTTCACTATGATTTTAAAGTTCAGCTAAAGTTTACTCAGAAATAAAAATTATTCATAAAAGTCAATATTTTCAGGTTTCAGCATTAAAAAACCAGTTCTGTTGAAGAAAAGGAAAAGAATGCTTTTCAAATTGAACACGCCTGTAATTATTTGAGATTTTGAAAAGCTGATTTGAATAAAACTCGTCCATTTAATTATGCACATGCATAATTAAATGTACGAGTTTAATTTCTTTTTGCTGTAATCAGTCATTTTAAAATGCAAATATGGTAAAACGTAAACAACTCTGTTAAATAACAAGTTCTTTAACATTTTTTTGTTTAAACTTATGAATTTTCTTCCGTAATGTGTCTCTGAATGCCTAGAAGCATCATATTACCCTTTTATTATAATTAAAACATGTAAGTCGTATAACTGGCATTGTGGGAAAGAACATATTTTAAGTAAATATAGAAATATTTTTATTAAAACCAAAACAACTTTTTAATTAATTTTTAACGCATTTTTAAATGAACTTAATTTTTCATTTTTTTTTTTTTTGCTTAAATTAAATTTCAAAACTTACACTAAGTTTACTGTATTAGACAAATGAAAGTGTAATGTTTGGTTCTCTTTTAAAAATAAATTTTTCCTTTTTTTCTTGCCTTCTCATTTTAAAGGTCTTTTAAGGTCATTTTAAAGGACTTATGGAGCTAGTCGGACCTCGCCAGACTGGGTTGGAGATAAACAACAAATGTAAATCAATGTGGATCCAAGACGTGTATTCTGCTCTGTCGATGCCATAGTCTTTTGGAGTTTCTTTATAGAACGTTAGACAGCACAGCGATCGATTATCAATATTTCGTATTCTGCATATGCTGATCGGCAAGCGCACGCTCTTTTTGTCGTTGTTGCGACTTATCTACTGGTATTTGCGTGTTGATATTCATCGATAATTAAGAAAGACAGCGTTAATTTCTTTGTCCATATTACGAGAAATTAGTAATTGGATAAATTCGAAACGGTGGCCGATTTATAGGAATGGAGGTGAAACATTTTCTCATATGGATGAAGTTTGTCTAGATTATTTTAGGTTAAACAAACAATTAGTTGTTGAAATTTGTAACTGATTATCTTCACTACACCAATGTCGAAGTACAGTAGCGAATGCATTGTCAGTTGATGTTAAAATACTAGAATAATTTTTTTCAGTTTATCAGGGAAAATTAAAATAAGGGTAATAGTTCTAGAACAGTAGCATCTTTTTAAAAATGTTGAAAATTATAATCAAAAGTTTCAATTAACATTCCTTTGTAAATACTATGTTTACCAATTAATTGCATTTTTGGTTACCCTTCATAACTCTAAATAATCTTAACTAATATAATTTAATAAAATAATAACTGAAACAAAAAGAATTTTCTCATTTGACAAAATAAATAAAATTATTATTTAACAAAATGCAATTAATTTTATGTTTTTCAATTTTAGTCTAATAATTAGGAGAAACTTTACATCTAATTCACTTAAAATAATTTACATTTTGAATATTCTGTATTTTATAATCCCACACAATTAAGCTTATTGAAAGTAAATAATGAAAAATGTTCTACCAAATAATTATATATTAAAAAATTCGATTTTCAAGCTGCAGACACTCAATTCAAAATATAATATAAATAATATTTTTATAATTTTATTTATGCATATACAAATATTATATATTATATTTTACTTTGAAAAATACATAAAAATTAAATTCAAAATTAAAATTCTTAAGCTTTATAAATTATGGTATGATATGAAAATAATGTGTCTTAAAGTAAGTTTATTAACAAATGATTATGTACATATTTAAGTAAAATTTAATTTTATATACATGAGAAATTTCTAGGTAGAAACAATCTTTATTTAAAAATTAATGATTCTACAACATATTTATATAATCAATTAAATACTAACTGAATTTTTTTTGTCTTGCTGTAATATCATAAAATGATGAAAATTATAAGATATATGTCAAAAGAATTGTAAAAATGACATTATTCTACCTTTTTTTATTATTAAATAAATTTATAAAATTAGGCATTAATAATAAAGAGGAAATTAGATTACATTTATATAACATAATATAATGTCCGTCAATACTTTTGTCAATTCCGTCAATACTTCTTCATATATATATATATATATATATATATATACTCACACAAATCCTGTTGTTATTGTTAGTTATTACAAAATGCAATTCAAATAAAGAGAAATTCGATAAACTACTCTGATTCACTTTTCTGTACTCTTTTTTTACAGGAACCGTCAAAATTTAATCTCATGGTTAGTTCGCTCCATAATGTTCTTTTATATGAATTAGTGAACCTTTCTGTTAATTTGTTCTGAACCATCTGAAGATTTTCCTCTGAAAAACTAACTAAAATTTCAATTTGATTTATAGATGCAACGTGCTATTTTAAAACAAGATATCTGGAACACCTAAAACAAATTTTATAAAGCGCAAATAATTTAAATTTCCACTGAGATAGCTGAGTTGTCGTTAGCAATATTCTTTAAAATGCAGCTCTCCGATTGGTCGAATTCTTTAGCACACTCTAAATACCTTACACCCTTCTTCATTTGTGGAAATAATACTACCCATTTTCCATTGGTTAGAAAACAAGAGCGGAAACCATTATTAGTTCACTGATTCTGTGATGGTTGTCAGATTCACCGGATTTCGTTTCTCTATCGATCTTCATGAGCAGAATACGCATCCAGAATTGATCACTCTAAAGTATTGAGTTCCAATAAAGAAATAACAAAAAATATATAGAATTTTTACATCGATAAATACAATGAAATAAATTAGGTACTCTTTTCTAAAGGTCACATAATTAAAAAAAACATTTAAGCTTTACCGAAATAAAACAAAAACATCGCTTACATCAGGTGTGCCAAACTGAAACATACAATGGGCTGTATTCAAAGAGTAGGATAAAATGAGCAGAAACAATTATGCCATTTTTAACATGGAACACATTTTTTTATTAACTTTCCCAGGTAACAGTAATCTAATGACCTCGCTCTTCCTGGTGGAAGCTCGACGATTCAATCGCTAGCACTGCTCTTCAATGGCAGAATGCGAACATTAGATTTGTTTTCCCAGCACCCGCCATTTTCCTATCTTAATAGATGTTCATGCGGCTCGCATGCATATTTGTTGGAGTAAGTGCTTTTACCCTTCCGAAATTTCTTGCCTTTCCATATGTCAATACAAAATGCTAATTATAAAGTTTGTGGAAGGCATGTTGTAGTTGATGCTCAAATGAGAAGTGCTACAACTTTTATCTTGTAGGTCTTAATATTCCACTGTTGTGACATCTACTGCGAGACTTTTCCAAAATAAAGTTTAATATTGGAAAACGAGCTTTTCGGATATTTGCATATTTTACTCTAAAGCATCACAAATAGTACGGATGTAATAATTACATCACACGCACAGAAATATTACAGATGTAAATGTCATCGTTATATTCTCGACTCTAAATAAAAAAACCTCAAGTAATAATTATTTGTTAATTCAAGTCTAAATTTAAGTATGTTAAAAAATAATGAAAAATTACCCGTGAAAAATTACACTAAACATTTGGCCTATAGAAAATTTCCCCTTCCGTGCAAAATTTTTATTCCAGAAACAAATACGAATATTGATTAAGTATTTAAGTATTTCCGGTAATATTAAAACATACAACTGATAATACACTGTAGTTATCCAAAATACTGAGATGGAAGCATGCAAATCATGTGAAATTTATATAAATTATTTAAGATGATGAACCTCATTAGATTTGAGGGGCATACGCACATAATGAGTGGTTGCAGTGCCATCTAAAAGGCTCTATGAAGGGAGAAGAGATTGCCGATTTAAAGAACGGCAATTGTTTTTTCGTTGTGTTCCTTTTTTTGGCATAAGATGTTTTATATCTCGTAGAAGATATCGAGCTTCTTTCATGCATGTTTCTAAGTCTGACGGAGAAAGAATAGTGTGCTATAAGGATTGCGGATCATCCATGGGATAAATCGGTGATCGTGTTGCACGAAACCAAGTAACTATGTTTTGGGTCTGTAATGGCTAAATGCACGAGGAAATGAAGTACCGACAGGACACAACACATCCACCTCGTTGCACCATTGACGTAATAAAAGGCAGATTGCGTTCGATTTGGATCGCTCAATTATAGCAGCACACACACATACACCAGAATCAGTTTTTTACGTATCATTCGATGTATGCTCGAACCATTCGATGTTATTTGCAGCTGAGTGAAATGTCCGCAAGAAGTTCGTTGCTTCATTTACCCTTAATTAAAAATCACAAGCATTTGTACCGCGGATGAGGATTTGAACGACAGACATTAGACAACGGAATGGATTGTGGCATTGTCTTGACGAATCCCACTTCCGATTACAAAATCACGATTCGAGTCTGAAGACACTGGGGAGAAACTACTGAACTGCTGTGTTATAGTATCAGCATTCTCGTCGTGCATCCGGTATCATGGTTTGAGGTGGTATTGGATGTCACTTCCGCATCCCTCTAGAACGTATTTCAGTTAACCAGCGTTACTTTTCTTAAGTGTTGGAGCTCATGATTTTCCTATATCTTCCGCTTTTGCTATCAGCCATATTCTAACAAGATCATTCATGACGAGACGAGACCACTCGTGATATTCAATATACAAGAGTTCTTTACCCATCAGATTGATTTGTCTCCATGACCTATTCCAATGTACAGTCAATCGGAAACGTATGGTTCATGCTTACTCAACAACTGGTCCGGAATATTGCACCTGTTGACCCCAAGTTTATATCTAAATCCTTTTCGATTCTTTGTCAAGGCATGCGGCAATATTATAGCCAATAACGGTGGCTACAATTATTACTGATTTTGTCATCCTCCACATTTCACAGGAGGCTGTAATTTCAATCATTTGATCTTTGTATAACATGTTATCTCCCAAGTTTTTTTGAAATATCTGTCCTTTTTGATGTTACATTTTAGGTTATTAGTATTGTATTTTCAGATTGTATTCAGACTATGTAAATATCCCATTATATAGTTTTTTTTTATTATTTATTTGAAAAATGAGAATTAAGTAATAACAAGCAAAATTTTTTTCTTAGTGATTACCTTATATAATATTGATTATTATGAATTATATTTTATTCGTTACATCATATCTCCTGACGAAGACATGTTTTATAACCATAAAATTATTTAAAGTAATATTATAAATGAAATATGTGATTCCCCCTTTCTCAGTTATTATCAGAAATCATCCTATTTTCATTTTTCTGTGAAATGTAGATATTTATTAGCAATATTTCATTTAATTTTAGTGCAATTTGTACAACGAAACGCTAATAAAAAAAACTACCAGTTGAATTGTCTTTGACATTTCTCATCGGAGTGGAAGATTGTGGAATGATCATTGACCCAATCTTGTTGTAGATATAGTCAAATACGCAAAAATTGTAGCTATTCAAATGAATGTACATTCTTCAAAATGTAGAAGTTTTTGGAAAATGAGTATTATAATTTTATGTCTGTTATACAGTTTCAATTCTAGTATAATAAATGTTATTTTTCAACAATGATTTCAAATATAATTTTTTAAATAATCTTAAAAGTTATGTAATATGTACATTTTTTAAAAAAAAATTCTTGAAATATATTTTTTATCATGACTTTTTTTTATATTAGAATTGCAAAGATACCTATATTGACAACTTACACAGAGTTAACCTAAAGTAATATTTTAAAGGCAACTATTATTTTTCATCTAATGGCGTTTCCTAGATACGCAGTTGAAATTTATCTTTCATTTTGCTTTCCCCATTTATATACCCAAAAATATTTCTTGTGGTTAAATTTACGAAAATATGCAACTTTTCAGAATATTCACTGAAAGAAATTATTAGTATCAACAATTTTATAACGCTAAAAGTTGTAAACTGCTATTTTTTACATATTGGAAATTTTTATTATGTTAATTTGATAGAAATGGTCATTAACAAATTATTTTTACTTCAATTCCTATTATTTTTCAGGTACCCAAATATTTTCCTCTTGTTTTTCTTTTATCCCTTTAAAACGTCAAGTTTAGGATTAGAAAGACAAAAAAGTATTGTCAGTTTCAAGAATGAGGCTCATTAAAAGTAAATTGAAAAGTCGTCTTATTAATGAACTTTGACTCATGTTTAAAATTAAAAATAACAACATACCAACCTGAATTGCACAAACTTTCCAAGGATATGCAAGAACATAAATCACATTAGTGTTTGCTCGTCAGTACCCTGATTCCCTTTTTTGCAAACTTAATAATTTTTTTTAATTAAGAAATAGTATTGTTTATAAGAGAACTATCAATATTTTTGACAGTTATATAATTAAGTATATAATTTAAGTTAAAAAATGCTGCTTTTAAAAGATTTTAATTATTGAATTAATTGTTCAGTCAACTAATGAGTTTTCCGACCACTACTTTACATCATCACATCTTGCTGTCCGGTTCATTATTGTAGAAGAGCCTATATGTAAATTTATTTTGCAATAACATAATTATATATTTTTTATGGTGCTACAGGTCGGAGACCATATTGAAAAGATTAATAATGTATCAATGGTTGGTTGCCGACATTTTGAAGTGGCCAAACAATTAAAAGATATCCCAAAGGGAGCTGTTTTTACTCTTAGATTGATTGAGCCATTGAGAGCAGGTTTCTGTAAGTATTTACCTGTACAATAAATTATTTTTTTAATTTTTCTATGTTGAGATGTATTAGTATTTGTTTTACCACAATAAAATGTATATTTTCTGATAAAAAAATTTTTTTGTAAATAAAGAATGAAGTAGAAAAATCAAGATTAATTTAAAGTATGAAATCAAATATCAACAGTTTATTAAGTATGAAATAACAAAAAATAATGATAAGGAAAATGAAGGGCATGATATGCTCATGTTAATTTCGCGGAATTTTTCACAGTAGCACAAAGTTAGCTATTTAATATAACAAAAAACTAAATATATGATTTTTAAGCAAGAAGTTTAATACTATTTAAGTATGATTTACAGTTCATCATACATTTAAAGTATTATATATCTAGACTGAAATGTGACAGAAACTTGAGATTACAAATAATAATATGAATGATATTACAAGAGAGATTGTTTACAATTTAAATAAAATCTACAGTTCTGTCTTATTTAAAGTACTTAATTTTCGTACAACTTTTGTAAATACCATTGATGGCTGGCAAATATTATTTTGTACATAATTTACTTAATTCAATATGTTCCTGATTGATTGACTTCCGTTTTTGGTGCAATTTTGGCTTGTTTTTAAAAGTACTATCGTATAATGAATATGTAATTCAGGTATAAACTGAAACAGTTTCTTATTATGTCAAAATTTTGTTTTCTGTGTTGATTCACTTTAAACAACTCATCCATTTAAAATAGGGGGAAGTTCATAAGCACTTATATTGAGTGCCCAAAAATAGACAAGTGGTTTTTAAGATATAGATTCAAGAACACAGTGGGAGTTACAAAAATCACATTCTCGCGAAATAAATATGAGTGAAATGGGGATTGTTTATTCGCATTATTTTAGATGAAATTAAAAAACATTTTTTGATGAAATTGCAATCAGCATATTGCTACATGTCAATATTTTTCATTCCATTTTTCCTAACGTTTGGCGATACATATAATGGTAAAAAATACCACAATTTCCCCTAAAAAAAAACTTGAAATTAACTATGTAAAAACGTCTTGGTTGCTATATTAAATGCGTAACGCAATTAAATTGGTTATACTTAAGAATACAAGAAAAATTAGAACAAAATTTCAACTTAACAGGAATAATCATTAGAAATCACAAAATATATGCTGTTTCTTTAAAAATATTGAAATTATTTTCAGTGATTTTTAGTACTAAAACAGTTAGTAACTATTATTAATTGATGAATATTTTATTCTCCTTAATATACACTGCTGTGCAAAACTTCACACTTAATGTAAATTTTAAGTAGATCGCCATATGAAATTGTCGAAAAGGGGTTTTGCGATCAGTACAATGAACATGCAATTTAATGGAAAGATTATGAATATGTCAGGAACAAAACGTCATTGGTGACATGAACGTACGAAAAACGCGTGTTGTCGGTGCTTGCATTCTAGGACTACCATAAAAGGAAGGACGGAGACTCAAGTAAAAGTATTCTCAACAAGTGTAGTTAAATTCTTCCGTAAAATATGGTTAGAAGAAATTATCTGGATGACTTCACATGTGGAAGAAGTATCAGAAAGCTAGAGAAGGGGCATAGTGTGACCAGTGTATCTAGAGTTCGGATTCAACAAAAGTATTGTTTCGCTCGCTTTGAAAACCTACCTGCCCATAGTTACAATTGCCAGAAAGGTTGATGGTGGCCGCCTACGGAAAACTGCTGTGGGTGACCGATATATTACCCTACAGATGAAGAGAGTAAGCACCATTGCTCAGAAGCTATGTACAGCACGGAGCGACAAGCATCGTGGTTTACTGTGACCAGATGCCTTCACAACGGTGACATATTCTTCTGATGTTCTAAACGCTGCACGTATTTGAAAGTTAGCCATTAGCACTACCATTTAGAGTGATGAAAGGAGCACAAATCATGAAATCTCATCAATGGAGTCATATTCTATGTAAAGATATGAGTTGTTACAGCTTTTCAAGAGATTCTCAACGCCAGTTGATTTGGAGAGAAGTCGGGCATAATTTCATTTCAGTAATATCTCGGAAAGAGACCGTTACGGTAGTCCTGGTGTTATCTTCTGAAAAATCATTATGCTGTGAGAGTGGGCTGAGCTCCACGTTTTCAATACAGGTTCTGAAACCAGAGATCTCTATTGCAAGGATGTGATCCTTCCTCATATGCGTTTGTTCCGAGGTGCACTTGGAGAAGATTTCGCTATTATACAAATGCTCGACCTCACCGAACTCCAGCTGTTCAGCAGCTATTGACTGATAAAAGGGAAGGTATCACTTGAAAAGATTGGCCAGCTGATTTAAATTCCATAGAACATGTGTAGGATGCTTTGGGAAGACTCTTTGCGACAAAATTACATCCTCCGAAGAATACTCAATATGTGGAACAGTTGCCGATTGAGACGGGGATACTCTTACCTTAAGAAATGCTCAACAATTTGGTGCTGAATATGGAGGGATGGGATGAAGTAATAATTGTAGTAAGTGAAGAACATATTCTATCCTATAGAACACCTGCGTGTTATTTTTCTTCTTGGACGGACAATAAAGCCTTTTTTGTTTGATTTCATACTATATTCATCGTATTATCGTTGCGTTACTGTGCTTTCGTTATCGTTTAAGTACAAGATGTTGTCTTTCATTTCTAAATTTCATGTCTCTCAGATGATTGATATATATCTCGTGAAGTTGTGGCAAAAAAGTATTTTTAAGTAGTTTTGCACACCAATATATATACACACACACATTGCTGTGCAGAAACAATATATAAGAAGATATTGTTAATGTGATTTTATGAAAAAGTATTTTAAATGAGTGTAAATCATTCCATGACATCTCCAAGAAGTGGAAAAGAGAAAAGCAAACAAAATTCAAAACAGAAATCCAAAGGTTATGAAAGGAATATTGAAATAATAGCATGATCATAAGTGGTCAGAAGATTCGAATATCCATTTGACAAGTGAATGGCCAGAAAAATCTAGACTTTACCTTTGGACATGACCACTCTAGACTACTATGCAGTAATTGTACTGTCTGCCCATGATGAGTACAGTGATCTGTTGAGAGATCAAATGATTGAAGTAGTCAGCAATCTCAAATATGGTTACCAATTCATGTTGTAGTGCCAATGACATGTCCAGAATCATTATTGGCACTATTGATATGCTACCGAGTTTCTGCCAAGAGTTAATGTTATTAGATTTAGAACTAAGAAGATTATAGGCCAATCAATGAATATATTCAAATCTCAACAGCTGCACGACATTCTCTTTACACACACGCAAAAAGAGTCAGCTATGTCTTCCATTGAAAGAAACTGAGGATATATAACTGACTCTAAAAAGACGCACTTTAGATGGTAAACTCGGTATTGTAGCAGGCACCAATAACTAAACCACCTTGGTTCATGCGAAAGCCATCACGGGTATCAATCTTCATATCGCCGCACATGAGAACTTCCTCATTTCCAAATATTTCTTTTGATGGTCTTAGAGTTCCTCCTTTTTGTGGTTTTTGCTCTCTACAGATTAGTATGCATCTAAAATCGATAGTCAGATTAAATCTTATTTCATTCAAAACAAGTACTCAGTGTATTGCTCATCTCGCCGTTTATAGAGTTCTCATTACCTCAGGAATCATGCAACTTCATATAAGCAGATGTTAATGGCATGCAGTATACTGGTTATCATACAAATAGACCACCATCATGCAACTTCATGGCCATGGTAAAACTTGATATTTGTAGTCTGTGACATGTGCCTTATGATTTCTCTCGTTTTCTGCTGCCTCACCCTTTTCATCCTTTAAAAGATATCGAGCTCTAGAGGCACAAGAGCTTCACGCTGCTTCCCGTTAAGATCAGCAAAGTGAAGCATCATTTGCCGTGGGCAGTGGTTGGGAGGGTGACCACAACCTCTCGCTCACTGGGTTGCTATAGCTCCGTGGGTTGGTGACGTGTCCATGTTAATATGTGACTTTCAAAGTCCTTCTGCTTTGTGTGTGTGGATGTGAAGAGGTGTGGTGTGGATGTGGAGAGGAGGATGCCAGCTCAAGTGTGACCTCGTCACCTGAACGTGGTTCAAAATTAGTCACTTGATGATGGGCAAGTATTCCAAACCCGTTAACCTTAAGGTGCAGTCCGGAGCTCGCCTGCACCACTATGTATATATGTATGTTAAAAGACACATCCATCGTGACTGTTCATGGAGAAATATTACTAAGCTTTGAGAACACTTTTGCTTTCCCATTTCTCCAAGCAGCTTGTGAAACAATATTGTGTGAAACGGTCACGAACTCCACAGACACATTGGTTAAATTTTGACTTTCCTTCAGCTTTCTCATTATTCAGCCTTCGGTGAAACCATTCATGTCACCTATAGGATAGTCTATTGAATGTATCACTCTGAATAAACTATTAGACATCGTTTAATTGATGTTTACCATGCAGTAGTTTCATCAGATATCCTAAGTGTTCAGCGCCAAGCTTTCTTTATATCCTATCAAATACATGCCTTCAATGTTATGCTGCATATCTACGCATGGCTTACCATATCAAATCTTAGTCGATCTAATGATGGGTTTTTGAGTCTTTCACTCTACTTATTCCGCTGATATGCTGCTTTCCAACTTCGTCCTTAAGTTTTCATCATTAGTGTATTGTATATATATTTAACTATAAGCATTTATGTAAATATATAAATATGTTTGTAAGTATGCAAAGAATATATTTTGTAATTTTATATGCCTGTTATTTCATTAAAAAAATAAAAAATATATCATTTTAATCTTCTATTTACTTTGCGTTATTTTTTCTTATACAGCTCATATAGGACCAAGAAGTGGTACAGTATCAAGTGGAAGTAATAAAAAAGGAGGATTTGGTTCAGGTAAAGAGACTCTGCGTCTTCGAGCTAAAGGGCCTGCTACGATTGAAAAAGCGGTCAGTGATTTATATTTAAATATCAAAATTATATATTGAAATGCTTTTGAATATAATAAAATCCTCAGCTTAAACTATGAACTAATCTATAACCATTTCAAATTATAGCCAAATGATGTTGTACAAGCAGCTGTTGAAAAAATAAACAGTCTTCTCGAATCATTTATGGGAATTAATGATTCAGAGTTAGGTAAATATATATTCCTTTATCATGTGTATAACTTATAACAGTATTTCTTAAATTTTGTAACACAAAAATATTAGAGAAATTTTTACATAATTTTATAGGGATTCTGGTAATACTTTTTATTCTAGAAAGTAATTAGCATAATATGTACCTTGAAAAAGTATTACTTATTTCTAGACATACCAGGAAAATATGTGTGTCTTGTAGGCACATATATTTTCCTGATATATTTTGGAAGGACTATATTGAAATTACATAAGCGATTTGGAACATTAAATTGAAATTAAAAAACAAGAATCCCCCTAACCACAAAATATTAAATAACTGCAGCACATTGTATTGCACAAATGCCTAAGGCAAGTGTACTACGCGACTGATGTATAAAAGCAAAGCTGATGAAACTATTTGTGCTTGGTTCACGAGTTTCAAAAACAATAATGATTAAGGCTCATTATGAATTTAAATTGAAAGGGCAGTCATTAAAGTGAAAGATCCAAGGTTCAATTTTAATCGTTATAGAGTATTATATAAAAGTTGCATTTTATGTTTGCTAATTATCATCTATTGAAATGGATGTCTTAAAGTTCCTCTAGCTTTTTCGCTAATTTGACAGTCCAAGTATCAATGTGATAATCAAGGAAAAAAATTCCAGCATAATTTAATGATTAAAGCTTTTGAATTAATAATTTCTAGTATGACTTTAAATGTAAATTGTGAAGCAATAATGTCAGATTTGCAGCTTGAATTAATTGAGTTTTAATCTAACAATCATCTCGCGCAGTTGGATCTAAATATGCTGGAGTTTTGCAAATCATTATCGAATGAGAATTTCCCAAATTTTATTCCTCACGCCCAGAAAATCAGTGCTACCTTTGCTTCATCTCATATATGTGAACAAGTACTTTCTACTATGAACCTTAGAAATAATTATTTCGGAAGTAGACTAACAGATGAGCATTTATCCTGGTTCCTTTGAATCAGTACAATTCACTCCCAACCTCAATAAAATGAAGTTTTTTAATTAAATCATAATTTCATTAATCTCATTAACATATTTAAATTGTAATACTTGTATATTCTTTCTAAAATTTAAGAAAAATATATCTTGGACATCCAAACTTTTTTGCAATTCTTGGCCTACAATCAAAAGTTTGTCCACCCATGCTAAATCTAAGAAGCTCTTGGACATTACATTTACAATATTATACACATTACGTGTGTATATGTATATATATATATAAAATAAAATTTTCTAATTAGTTACATATTTTGTGGTATTAAAACTAATTATTACTGCATATTCAAAAATAACTACTAATAATAAGTTGCTTGAGACTATCCATTATTTGACATCGTCGTATAATTTTGTAAAATTACTGTACAATTTATGTAGAAAACTATGGTAAAATGTCCAAATTACTTTGTGGAAAAATAAAAAAATAAGTAGTTAATTTGATGTTACATTCATGCAAAGAAGTTGTTTCTTATGTTAGACTTAAAATACAATATAAATACCAAAACAATAATTTAAATACTCTTTTATGGATTTTTACTCCTTAATAACAACCTCATCCCAACGTTCATGCTTGTCAGAATGGGGATATCACTACCAATTTGCATTTACACAAACATATATATAAATTATGAAAATATTTAGTGTTGCATTTCTTCCTCCTAAAATTGTTTCTCGGAATGTACACTACTGACCATTAAATAACATTGCTACACTAGAAAGGAGCTGAAATAACAAACTGATATTTTTAAGATTAAAATATTATTCAGGAAACAAATAATTAAATCTTCAAGAAATGTAGAAGTGTGGGTCCTGAGAAATCAGCAATCAGAATAACCACATCTGGATACAATAACGACATTTACACACCTGAGCATTGAAACAAAAAGACATTATATAGCATGTGCAGGTACAGCTGTCTAAGCAGTTTCAGCACGATACCACAATTCATCGGCTAGCATATGGTGATGAGGTAGTCACATGGCAGCCTTTGATTAGACGTTAACTATTGATAGAGATAGAAAAGTGTCAACCAAAGCAAAAGCAAACATTTCCTTCATCTTGGTGGGACCGTACAATACCGCGTATATGCGGTCTTGCGTTACCTTGTTGAAACGTATCATTTCACAGGGCTAGAATAAAGGGTAAAACACATGATTCTTAACACAACAGAAATGGAACAGCCACTATTCAAAGTACCATCAATACGAAAAAGAGGGGACCAAGACGAGTATTTAATAGCATTTATACCACCACTCCATATGACGGGCCAGATGTGCCAGTGAGACAATGCCAAATGAAAGCCAGCAATGTGTGCTCTTGACGATGTCGCCATTATGATGCAATAAGAAGAATCGGAATTCGACATTCACAACTACAAATGGTCTTCTGTCATAGATGTAGTGTCAAGACTCTTTCAAGATCGCTAGACAAGAAGTACATGTTGCAGCAAACGTCACTGAACTGTTCCTGCAGACATTCGTTTAACCCACGACCCCATTTCTCGATTCAAACTCGCGACATGGAAATACGATTCATTAAAACTATCCAGATAGCATGTTTGTCTTTTGACTGTTAGTAATAGGAAGCTGCTACAATCCAGCATGGTTATACGGTGGCCTGTTTGGTTAGGGCGTTGTTCTCATTATCGGAAGGTAGTTAGTTAATTCAAATCTCGGCTTAGCCAAGATCCGTAGTTTTTTGGCTAAAGGCGGCTTGTGTACATTAAAATTGGGCGTGGTCGCAACGCCCTTCAAGTGAAATGATACCTCTGGGGCGGGCAGGCCAAGTATTGGGAGTGTTCTGCTTAGTCCCATCTTCAAGTCACACAGGTGCTTGTATCTAACTGGTAGAGCCCAACTCAGGGCTAGGTAAAGGTCATACTAATGAACAACAACAATTCAGCGTGTAATTCCGTAGTACCATCCTGATCTTATTAATTCAATATTCTACAGATAAGGTATCTCGGATGAATACTGCAATACAATAAGCTGCAATTTCGGTAGACTACAATTCGACTTTTATAAAAGTCAGCAACATGCTCTTAATCATTTATCTTTCTTATACAAAGCACTATAACTTTTCACATTAGGCAGAAATATTCAAATTAAATTTATGTAGGAGAAATCTGCTGTATAATTATTTAAACACAATATTATTTTACATGAGTGTGTTGAAAAACTAATCATTTGTATATTACAACATCTTGTATAAATTTCACACGTATAATAGCAACTACTTTCTTGGCATTGCAAATTTAATAGCAAGCAAAATTATATTTATAAAAATATATAGTAATAATGGGTTATTACAATAGCTATAGTCAATAGAAACTTTAATACCTAGCTGAATCATTAAATTTCCTTGTGTTTTAAAAATTTTAAAAACTCCAAAGGGGGAAACAATCAGAAATGAAAACTAAATTAAACTAATTAATATTTATGTGTAGATTACAAATAGAAAGAGAGCAAAATATTTGAAAATATTTTTCGTCGTGAAAAATTGTTATTTATTCTTAGAACTTGTTATCTCTTAAATGTCTTTTCTAGAGAAAAATTTCAAAGGATTATTCCCTCCTCTCTTTCCAGCATAAACCATTACTGAGTTTTATTTTATTGGAAAATTAAAAATATAAATTGTTAATAATATATTTTATTACGACTTTTCTTCAAAGCGATGAGGATATGATAAAGTAATAGGTTTTTTTATAAACTAACAATTTATTCACCGCTCTCTGTCACAAATGGACTACAAAAATTTCATTTTGAAGCATTTACACAGCCTAACATACCTATTCAGTTTCTATAGTATAGAAACTTAACAGCAACTTTCAGAGCTGAAGACAGGCGTCTAAATGAGCAATTAACTTTCCATTGACTCACCGCTTGACCGAGGTCGATATTTATACCTCTTCGGAAGTTCCCAAAACATTTTTCCCCCTTAAAGGTTTCTGAAACAATCTTATAAAGAGCTTAACCCCTTTCACACTGCCCTTTTTAAATGAATTTAAGGTTAAATTTGATTTAACTTAAACATGACGCTGAAAACAGCTGTCGCACTGACTTACACTCGAAACTGATTGAAGAAATATTGGTTGTTGTTCAAAACCTCATTTATCATTATAAATTATATGATATTTTCGAATTTTTTTATAGTTAAGCACATTTATTAAGCAATTTCAAGCCAAAATTAATTAAGATTATTATATTTCAAATGAGGAAAAATGAAACCAAAGAATATCATTGACAAACCTATTTCTTCTCAAACTTAAAACAATTTTTTTTATGTTTACTTAATAGTCGTGTAAATATTTCTGTGCGATTATTTTTTTTAATTTTGCTTCTTCTTTTATTTTGATCGTTTTCAGATATTTCAATAAACATTGAAACAAGATAGCGCTAAATCCGTTGAAACGTATTTAAATCAGTTCTCCAAACTTATTTAGGATAAATCACAAGTTGCCGACGTGAGAAAGTTCTGCCGAGACTTAAGCACGTTTAAAAATGCAGTTCGAATGGGTTCGGCATGAATTGGTCCTATCAACTTGAAATGTTGACTTATATTTTGGCACCAAAAATGTTGCAAAGCTGCCTTGGATTTCAGACGTCTTTTTCATTTTTCACATAAGCGCTGTTCAGATATTTTCACAAATTAAACGATAATAATACTATGAAACACGTAATTCAACAAAAATATGATATTCAATATCAAAAGTTTATACTATTTACATTTTCAGTAATAATATTAACACAGATTGCTAGGTGTAATTATATACCAAATACACTCTTTAGTTAAGTTTTGGATAGCAGTACTTAAATGATTAATAAAAAAGCAATAAAATATCTATTTCTGATTTTTTTCATTTTTTTATTCCATCGATAAATGTGTTGTATTCAATTACTAAGATTATAATCACTTTACAGCTACACAGATATGGGATTTAGGACGAGACAAGGCAAATCCTCACGAGTTTGTAACAGCAATAGACAGTTCAGATTTAGAAGCATTTGGATTCACGGATGATTTTGTATTTGATCTCTGGGGAGCCATAAGTGATGCGAAATCAGGAAGATTAAAAACCGACTCTAATAGGTTATCAATGTAGCTGTTATATTGCACTGAGTCAGGACTAAGCCAGTTTAGAAAGCAACTCTATGCATAGCAAATTTTATGGAAAAATTGACTGAGCTAAGTGATACTGATAAATGCTGCCATTATAGATTTGTAATTATGTAGAATGTTTAAGGCATTATAAATAAATATTGTTCTTCATAATTGTAATAAATACTTTTAAAACAAACACATTCATGATAATAAGCAAAGTAATATTAAATTAAATGCTAAATTAATGTAAGCATAATTAATGTAGTTAAATATACTGCATTAATAGTCCTTTAGTTATAATCTTGTATCACATAGGAAGGAATATTTGAGAAGAAAATAACAAATTAAACAAACTTTTAAGAATATTTAATAAAATATAGCTGATCTAAAAAAATGCAATTTAATTTATTAGATGAATTTTTCAATATCTATACATTAGACCAATATTATATTCTAAGCACTTAAATTTTTTAAAAATGAAATTTTTGCAGTTATTTTCTATGCAACATAAAAGAATTATCGCTAGAATTTGTAGGTTAAAATCAGTAAAAGTTGCAAGCCTACTTTACAAAGTTTTAATATGAATTATAATTGCAATATGTAATGAATCAAAAGTGTACAATTTAGAGGGCTAGTTTAAACATAAAAACAATAATGTTTTAACAATTAAAATAAGACTGAAAAAATCAGCTGCTTATAGAATTCATGTTATAATGTATTTACATGGTATGTGTGTGTGTGGCAACAAATGAGAAAAAAATCTTTTATTCCTCTAATCATTTTATAATATTACAAGATAGGATGATACATTTTTTGTATGGTATAGTTACTATCTAAAAAAATGGATAGAAAAGTATATCTTACATATATTTAGTTCAAACATAATATCAGCTTGTAAACTGTTGGAAAATAAGAAACATTTCAAATATTGCAATTATTCATAAAAAAATATTTACTACATATTTTCCTACATTACAAATTAAAAATAATATTGTGTAGTTAAAGGAAAACTTTTTATAATTTCTTTATTTAAAAAAATGCGGTATTTAAGGTTAAATACACTGAGTAATAAACATTTGGAAATACCATTCAACATCTCTTAGTAGTTGCTGTCATCCACATTTTTTTCTGGTGACTTCAAAAAAACAATAGAGTTGAAAATAATGTGCAAATATTTTTGGCAAATGCATAGTTTAGAATCACTAGTAACATTTAATACTTTTGATTTAAACAAGAGAAAAATTCTGTTTCTACTTTAGTAAGATAGTACTAAATTAGAAAAAATATAAAGGTTTAATATCAAAATTTTTCACTACTTTCCTATAATTTCAAAATAAACAAAACTCTAAACATGTGAAATTATATTTGGAAAAAAGAAACACACTTTGACAATATTCATGATAATTTAAAATTTTCTTAAAATTTGTTCAATCAATGAAGCTGACTGCATCTAAAACTAGGTTTAAATTTTCAATCCAGTTTTGATTTAAAAATGTTGCTCAAATGAAAATTATATCACTGAATAATTTATACAAAATGAGTTGATAGATGATGAAATATATGGAATTCAAAAAATCATCAATAAGATGGTTATTTTTTTTTTTTTAATTTCACATATTTCATGCACTTCGGTATTTTGCATATAAATTGACTGAAGTAAACTGGCAGAACTGACACTGTACTGTCATTGCAAAAAAGCAGAGGAATAACTAACTATTCAACTACCATTTGGTCTTCAGTTCAATAATTTGTGGGCTCTCAATCCAATAAGAATATGGATAAGTATAGTGAGGTTAGGAATCCATTTTAAACAATAGGATTAGGTCAAATTATTCTGTTATTATAAAGTAATCAAAATCAAAATTCTCTGGGATTCAGTCTATAGTACAACAATACAACTGAGGTGGAAATTGACCCTAACTACTACTAAAGTGAATTTCATACACCTGACCATTCATAAGGCAGCTCAAAATAAATTCTGAATAGAAAGATAATAAACATGCAAATTAAATGTACATGTAAAATGTCATCATATACATGTAAATCAAGACAAAAAATGAAACTGTTCTTAAATTGAAATGCATTGCATTAAAAAATATTAAAACATTCTTAATAAATAAATCAGAAAAAGCTCTTTGAATAAAAAAAGAAATATTTGGTGTGAGATCAATAAAATATTTAATCACAGGATCAATTTATTCCAGTGTTTGAAGACAATACAGAAGAAATGTGAATATCCACATTTTACGTTTAATCAGCCGAACAATAGTTGAGTGGTTAGCATTCCTGACTCCTGCACGGTGGGTCCCGGGTTCGAATTCCAGTTCGAGCAAGGATGTTATTTTTTCTTTGTCCTTCCTACTGAGATGATATATGAATGTGGGGCCCATCTTATAAATGAGTTTGTGATAGTATGGCGTGCATAATGGTACTAGACTCTGTGACTTGGTTCACAAGTGCCCACTGGGTAATGACAAATGAATAGCAGTTTCTGGTCTTGTTGTGAAGAAGGGTTAGTCACCCAGTACCCCTGTTATTAAAAAAAATTTTTAACATCACAATGAAATTTTCATGAGAATAGAAAATAATATCTTTGAAATATAAACCATATTTTTTTTAAAATTATATTATATAGATCTGAAGAATATACTCAAGTGTTTATAAATAAGCTTATTTTATTCAGTTAAAACTAACCAGAGAAAATGACTAATATTTTTAAGCGTGTATTAAAATTTTTCAAGAAATATATAATTTACTTTGACCACCAAGTGTATATAATGAGGAGTGAGTTCTCCTCTAGCTGTTTTTGAAACTGAATCACACCAATTACAAGCACTACTGGCAAAAAGGGTGAAATTGGCGATGAACTGCAAACAAATAACATATACCCATTAATGTAGCATTGAAATTTACATGGTTTTGAATGAAAATATGATATTAAGAACTAAAAAACATTTATATTTTTTCTTTAAAATGCTGATAATTTGTAATGCAAAATTAAGATCAAATGTCAAAATTTAGATTAAAGCACAATATAATTAAAAATGACTTTCATTATACCAAATATGGGTACAAAACATGTATACATATATATCCAATCATAACAACGGTTTACAAAATTGATAAAAATTTATTTTTGTATATGGAAAAATCATTTCCAATTACTTCATCATTAGGTATTGAATTTTATACATTTGAATATATAAAATATTTAGTCATATGTTAATTTTTTTTAGATAACACTGATGATTAGATTTTTTGATTTGTATTGTGCTCAGTCTCTACTGTATAATTTAATTTTATAATCTACAGTGCTCACTCATAATTATTTTACATAAATAAAATTATAAATATTCCTGCCAGTTGAATTAAATTTTATGTTCATAACTATTTACCAATTTGTACCATCATTAAATGTTTGACTTTTTCTTCCAAAAGGAATGTAAAATATGCAGTTATAAATTGTTGAACAATAACGCCTTTGCTATTTCTTTTATGGTTGGTCTTAAAATTTTTTATGGTATAAATGAATAAAGTTTGTATAACTACAATCACACATTTAAAATTTTATGAGCATATATGAATATTACACATGAAAGTTAGCTTATATATTGATCTCTAGAAATTAAACCTATTATGATTAGCAAGTTCTATTTAATAATTACAGATAAAAACTTTAAGGTTAATAAAAAATATTCCTTATTTTGCAACTTTTTTATTCATTCTATTCTTAGTGATGTTTCAAATGCAAAACTGAAATAAGAGACAAAATGCATGTCAAAGAAAATTTTATTCAAGAAAAATTAATTTAAATTGCTTCAGTAAGGGTTTGGTTTATCACTCAATGGTCATTCTTGAAAAAAGTTTAAGTAGACTGGGACTTCATTTTAATGAGCATTCCAAACCACTACAAGTATCCATGCCCCAAGTGAGACTTGAATCCACAAACTGTTGAACCGAAGGGCAGAGAGCTAATCATTCGTCTGCCAGCTTATTTTGCTTGAGTGAAGACACAATAACATAAAAACAATAACCACAACATAAAAAATAAAAACAATGCTATTTTGAATTATAATCAAAAATAAATTTCATATGCATTTACAAAAATTATCTTATAATTATTATCAAATAAACATTAAAGAATTTTTGGAGAAACGATCGTAATTATTTAATTTCTCATTATTTTTTATTTATTATAGTTTATTCTAAATATAAAATCTTGGTTATATTACACAAATTTTAAATAATACTAATCATAAATTAGGAATTAACCAATCTTAATTTCTATATAAGAATTAAGTTCTAAAATTAAAATTTATGTATTTACAATATTTTTTAACATAAATACATATATTTTCACAGTTACATTTTTCAATTAATGTAAATATATATAGAAATGCATGCTGTTTAATAAGATCACATGAAGCACTATTGAAGAGATTAATAAAATGAAGATTCTATTTTAAAGACATTAAATACCTCCAACATTATATGTAAAAACACTTAACACATTAATAAACATGAATGTAAAAAAATCAATAATTAACTTTACCAGTTAAAAATTAAATTTTTTTAACTGACACAATTTGTGTATTTACACAAGAAATTTAAATTTTTCTTAAAAAGAAAAGCAAAAATAAAATCAAATAAATGACAAATTGCAAAAATTTTATCACACTGCTTACACTGAAAAGTTTTGAACGTTTTGTGAATATCTCCCAAACATGTTTTGCCTATCATGTACCTGTATTCTCTTGCGCAATAAAGCAGTGGCTAGCAAGATTTTATATTAATGAATATAAGGAATTCACTCCTGTTTGCATATAACTCACACAGAGACTTAAACAGATAATTCATAATAAAATCTTTGGTTGTTTTACGAAAATGATAAATCTTAACGAAAGAAATGTTTCACATAAAATATTTCAAATAAGAAACATCTAAGTGCTGAAAACTGAATAATAAAGATAGTAATCAGTAAAATATTTTAAAATGCCATATTCCTTTTTTACTTTTACATTTAAAAATAAAAGGATAAAAAAATGAAAAAAATTATAGAATGCTAAACTTAAGGTAAATTAAGTGAACTTGAAAAATATTTAATAACTGAAAAATGTGATCCCCACTTTTATCTATGCAATAAAATTTCTTACAGTATAAATGTTTGGCGAAAACATTTCAGTAAATATACATTTTAAAATATGATTAATTATATATCCATAAAATGTCATAGTTAATTAGTTTATTAATAACTAAAAACACAAAAAAGACACAAATATAATATTTTCAAATAGCAATAATTTATTAGAAAAATATAATATTTAACAAGTTCTTACAATAATATATAAATTCTTTTTGCAGTCTCATAAATAAATTTTATGTGCAAATTTTATTGCATAAAACACAAAACCACAAATCAGTAAAATAATATAATTATGTGCAAAAATATAAAATATGCCATGAAAACTTATTTTATGCATAGTAAAATTAAAAGCATAGTAAAATTATGCATAGTAAAATTATGTTTTATTTAATACAGTAAAATTTGTTCACACAGATATGCTGCCTTCTCTAAAATCTGTCTTGCCTAATAATACATTGATTAAAATGCTTTCTCCTGATTGTGGTAGTTGCAAAGCAGATTTGAGTATTTCCTGCAAGCTATCCTTGTCTTTTCCAGAAAGCAAAAAACCTCTTCCCCCAAATGCCTCTGCTACTTTATGGTAATCTGTAAACTAAAAAATAAATATTATTTATAAAATCATTAATATTTTGCATCTAGTTTTTCAACACAAGCATACAAAATTGATAAAAAAAAATTCCATTAGTTCATAAAAACAAGTGGAAGTAATTGATAATCTAATGGAAGTATCGATAAGCTCTGAAATTTCTTTATTTTTTTACAAAAAGTAAAATTTGGATCCACATAATAGTCAGTTATTAAGTTTAACAAAGATAAATTAAAAATTTAATATATACAATCAGACAATTGAACCTGCTTCATTCATCAACCTTAAATTGAAATTATCCATTAACAGGAAAATTTTGTAACAGTGAAATTAACTATTAGAATAATGCATGTTGATCTACAAAAATAATGATAACGCTTATAAAGGTTTTTGAGAATTTCCACACAAAAAACTCATAACATCACACATCTCATTTTACTCTTAAGAAATCTAAAGGAAAACTTAAAAAATAAAATAATTAATATTTAAACAGACAAAAAAGAAAATTTTCAAATCCCCAGTACAAAATAGAGTGAGAAACACAAGCAATGATTTGTTATATACGTAAGTTATACCAAACCTCAACAATATTATTGTAAATACTGAAAATTTTGTAACTATGGAACTAGAAAAGAAAGGATATGTTCAATATGTTATGTTTATGGTTGACGACCAGCCATAACACAATGACCAATGATTTTAAGCAATTTTTTGCTGATTTTTGGGTGATTACTTAAATTACTTTTCAACAGCATAAACTGTTTATTCACTTGTTTACATTATATAGAACTTGTAATAGTTCAGTTTTATAAAAGATTAAGCGAGTTTTTATGACCATAATTATTGTTCAGTAAGTTTAAGATGAATTTCTGTATTCAAATATAGAACAAATGGTTTCATGAATTAGTCAAATAAACTTGATAGTTTATACTAGTTAAACACCATTATTATAAAAAAATGCAAAATAACACTATTTTTAAAAAGTACTGAACATTTCTTGAAATATTAAATAAAAATGTTTTTACTCATTTAAGGCTTTTCAAATTTCCAATGCACTGAATTGGAAATATTAAATTTGGATACATACTATTTCTTAAATAATATATATATTCACTTATAATATATTCTAATAGTACAATATATTCACTAAAATAATTATATTTCTTAAAATTCACTTTCCCAATAAAATATATAATTCTAAGACACAATCTGATAGAGAAACAATGTGTAAATTACAGTACTTTTTTTTTTACATTTAACACATATGCTTGATCAATCTAAATATAAATTTATAATCAAGTTTAAACTTATTAATGTTCACTAAATTTAATGTTATTTTGTTGAATATACAAATAAAGTCAATAATCTTTTGAGATTTTACCAGTTGACAAAAAATAAATGCAAAAAGAAAAAAAAATGAGACAACCAAGGCAAAAGTGATGTGTTTGTCACAAGATACACTTTCAATTTTTATGTTTTGCTACTCTACAATTAGTATTAATAATTTAAATCAAAATACAAGACATCCAATAGTGTTTGTTTAAAAATATTTCAATTTTATGCAATGTTTCAAATGTATATTTGAAAAACATACCAACAAAAATTTAATAAATTTTAAATAAAAACTATAAAAATGTACATATGTAGCAAAATAACCTTAAAATTTTATATTAAAAAATTACATACAAATGATGTATAGAAGCACATATATGCTTGATCAAATTAAATATGAATTTAGAATAGTTTAAATAAAAAAAATTCAATAAAAGTACTAATTTAATTAAAAGTTCTTTTACTTTTTCTCATTGGTATAGTTAAAAATATACCAAGTAAGTTTACCACATATATTTCAATACTAAGTTCTATTTTTAAAGTATTTCTCAGTACATTTAATCTTCAGTTATTTTTTATTTTTCAAGTCTCTATTATTACTTAATTTGCTAATATTATTAATATGCTACTAAAGCTTGCAACATTTAAATTAAAAAACACCATAAGTTATTTAAAACAAGCACTTTGATTGAAATACACTTTATTTTAATACATTTATCATTTAATGCTTACAATATATTTAACTTTTTATTGGGATCAAAGAATAAAAACATAAGAAATAACTACTAATAATCCCAAATTTTCCTGTTTAAATTAATAATACAGTCGAAAAATGTAAAAAATAACTAAAAAATTTACAAAACTTTTTGCATTCTCATTGATACAGAAAAATTTCAATACAAATATTTCCTGTAAAATTTCATTATAAAATAAACGTGCATATATTTGATAGATTTTTAAGTCTTATAATATCATTAAAAAAGCTAATACATTTCCATTACACGTGTAATTAATTCTTACAAAAAATTCCTAATAATAATTGTAAGTAAATATAATTATGGTAATAATAGCTTGTTTTATTATTAGTACATCAAGATTATAGCACATTAATCAATGCTTAGATAACAAAATCTTAAGTAAATATAATTAGATTAGAGCTTATCTAATAGTTTGGTTCTTTTTCATCAAAACAATAAACAAAGATCTTAAAGTTTAACGATAATGACAGAAAAAACCAGCAAATAAGAAAAATGATCAAACACATAGATGAAAATCTTCGAAATCAGCAACTATGAGGGTGTCATTTAAAATGATTTAAGTTTTTTGAAGAATTAAAAAATTAAATAAAATTAATAAAGATTAAGTTGTATAAGCTCCAATTTATAAGAAAATAAACTTTGTTCCAAAAAATAATCCACACAAAAAATGTTACACATATTTTTAGTATAAATGTTACAATAAAGGGATTAGAGCATCTAGTTGTTAGCAATTCTTGCAAATGATTATGATTATTACTGCAAACATAAATTACAAAAAAGAAAAAAAAATTAAGATTACATAAGAAAATGCGTTATTTTGAAGTAAGAGCAACAGAAACTGAATTTTTTTTATTTAGCACTGAAAATTCTTTAACACAATGAATTGACTAAATTCAACATATGTACTATTTTTTATTAAAATTTTAACTATATTACTTATTTATACTCCTTAACACTACAATCCACATTGGAACATAGCCTTCCTAGCAATTCGATACCAAAGAAATCTGTCTTATATTTTACTTTTTCAATTTCTTATTTTCAAGCTCTTATGATCTTGTTTAACATCATCCATCCCTTTATTTTCTATCTCTTTCCCAGTTTCATTAAACTTTAAAAATCATCTTTTTCCGCATTGTCATCTATTCTCTTCATTTCCTAACCATAGGATTATTACAGATTTTACAATTTATTACATCTTGTACTTTAAACAATTTTAGCATTTTTTGGTTCATCGAACCAGTACTCCAAACATTACTTTTTTGATAGGTCCACAAATACTAAGATATTTCTCTACTAAAATATTAACATTTTTTTCATATTTTTATTTCTAAATCCAAGCCTCCAAACGTAACATAACTTTTGCTCTAATCATAGTATTTTTACAACAAAATTTGTTGTGTTATTGCTTTAGATTTCTTTAATTTCTATAGTGTAAAAAAGCTATGGTTAACACTATAAATAATCCGAACTAAATGGAAAGTTCTTAGTTCAAATCTCAAAGTGATCAACATTTCAATTTAAATAATTTTGAAATAATCAATGCTGAATATAATTCTTATCAATATTATTTTAGTACTTTCTATATTAAGCAAATCTCATTCCAACAAGAACTTTAAGCACTTTTCTTTTTAATTAGAATGCTTGTTTGTTTTTTATAAATTGCTTATAAGTGAATGATTTTTGTAACTATTTACCAATATTACAGAAAAATAAACAACCAAAATTATATTTGTAATTTATAACTTTACCTAATTTAAGATTGTACTAAATGTGTAAGAAACTATTGAAAATATTGTTAACAATTCATAAAGAATATATAACTTAGAATTTAAACTAATTATGTTAATTTTGATCTTATCACTCTAAGAAAAATCATTTTATGCCCACAAAACTTTCTGGCTAAGAAATTTAAAACTCACAAAACAGGGTCATGTTTTGTAGTTAATATACATGTAAAGCAACATATTTTCAAATGCTATTCTGACAGAAAAAATACATTCAATTACTACATTCTTTCATAATTTAATTGAGTTTACACAATTCTTTCTAACTTTAAAAAATTATGTTACAAAAGTCTTTAAAATATTATAAATGATCTGGTAGATGATGGAAAATAAGATAATTTTACTGAGAGTTAGAAGTTTTATAATTCGAGTGAGAGCAAGAGAGAGAGAGTTCAAATGGTCTAATTAGTCTCTTCAGAAACAATAATCAAAATATGATTGTTATATTCTTCAAAAAAAATTTTGTAAATACTTGTAAAATTAATTTTATTCACTTTTTCGTAGAAGATTTATGCTTTCATTTTTCCTATACGTTTTTCATTTTCATCTCAAAGCTGCTTAATATAGATTCTTTTTGCAGCTGCTAGGCGATATTCTTTACTATTAAAAATATAATTTACGCAGCACATATGCTGCACATTTAGAGTAATAAATGAAAAATTATTTTAAAAAATTTGAATAAATGATTAAATTAAAAGAAACTGAACAAATATTACAGTGAAATAATAAATTTAGTAGCAGTTGAGTGTTAAACAAATCATGAAATCACATCAGTAAATACATTAGGTAATCAACCTAAAAAATCATATTGTTACATACATAGATCTACAAATACAAACTTGAGAAAAAACAATAACTCCCAATTGTGACATTTCAGCTTAAAATATATTTCTTTTAAGATTTTTCAAAGCAAGAATAATAAATCAACAGGTTAGGGCAGAATATATTACTTACACTGGTATTTAAAATAAAATATATATATATAACAAATGTAGTTGCTCTAATAAAAATACTCAATAAATATAGTTGCTACTCAAATGTAATTTAAGAAACAAGTCTGATGTAAAAGTCCACTGTCAGGTCATGAATGAAGCAAGTTTATTTTCTTACATAAAATACCATTAGAAGTTTTTCGAATCTACCAAATTTATGTATAGGCCCCATTTCTTGAAAGATGCATAAGCTGCATTACAACACTACTGTTAATTGTAAAGACTAAATTTTTAGAACAATAAACAGCAAAAGTAGTTACTGGCTAGCTAGAAACTGGAGAGTTACTAACATGGGTCACTTGGTAGTCACAAAAACTGCATACAGTGATTACTAGATTATGCCAATGATTTCAGATATCAAAAGTAGACAAGGCTCGTAAGTGGTATTAAATCCTTTCTGCAACAAAAAATAGCTCAAGGATATTCTCACAGCTTAAGAATCTAATTGCTTCTAAAACAAAATCGCATAAGCAACATATAGATAGATATCTAAATAATAGGAGGCTTTGATAGTCAGTTGTGCCTTCATGTTACTTCTTTTACTTATGTAGTTTGTCTATGATAGAGCGGAAAAAATTCTTAAAGGTAACATGATTGAGCTTTAAGTGCAATGTAAAAACACATAAAGCAATTTTTGAAGATTTTTTCATATGGAGAGATTTATGATTCTTATCATTCTGCAAAAAAATATAAAATTAACTGCTTTGATGATACTGGCATCTATGAAAGGGGAAGAGCCCAATGGGACAATTGTACACATTTGTAATGACAAAGGGATGATATTGCAATAAAAGAATGAGATTAATGAATTATATACCACACTTTTCCAAGAGCCAAAAAGCTCACATAGAAGTGATTAAATTTACATAGAATAATAAATGCATGCAAAACCACCAAAATGATTGATGATCAAAAAGAAAAGGATATTCACCATATGGTATATTCAATGGGACAGAAAGATTTTAATCCTATCAAGTACATGTATGATGCTCTGAAAAAGTAATTACCGTATTTTCCTGTATATAATCCGCAGCAGCGTATTATCCACAAGATCTTTTTTCGAGTAAAAGAAAAAAAGCGTCATATAATACGCGGTGGCGTATAATCCGCGGCAATTTTTTCAGCGAATTTTCGAATACTGCCGATAATGTGGTACAAAATAAATAAAAAACACACAGCATGATTAAAAATATAATAAATTGTACAGAAAATTTATTTATTATGAAAAAGATCTGTTTGGATCCACCTCAACGCAAAGTGCGATTACCTGAAATGAAAGCGTGACGTCGATCAATATCCGAGAAGATTCTAGTAAAACTTATCAATTGTTAGTTCTTAATAACTTTTTTAAAACGAGGCTAAACATATTTTAAAAATAAAATATATTTGTTTCATTAATAATTGAATGAGAGAAATGGTTATTTTCGAACTGATTATTGGATACATTTTTTCTTTTGTATCGCGCATGCCTTGATGGTCACCTTATATTAATGCACTGCCTTCCCTATAGGTTTTAGTTTAAAATTTGTTGTGTAACTTAAACGTTTTGGGTTTCACATGACGATATACGAATTTGAATGTTTTCAGAGCGAAACATCTCAAATCAACACAGAAAATGAAATGACGTTGGCCCATAGCAACTGTAATATCGTTCCAAGGAACCAAATTCGTTCTTGAACGTAAATTGTACAATGCATATTATAATTAAAATAAGTAAGCTGGTTTGTGGCGCCATCTATTATTTATTTTATGAAACATAAACGCCATTTCTTTCAAAACTTTATGGTAAGCATTTCGGACAGGGAAAATTTTTTATCAAATCATCCGTAGTGGCATATAATACGCACAACAAAATTCAAAACTTTTTTAACACATAATCTGCAGATTATATAAAGGAAAATATGGTAATTGCATGGCAATAGTACTACACAGAAGAGCAATTAACTGCATTGTTCACACAGGAGTCATCAGACATAAAACTGAGTTTTTCATAGAGAAAATGTGGTAGTCACGATCATAGAAGAGCATCAATAATAATTTGAGTGACTTCTGTGACACATAAAAGTACAAAGAGGCTATATCTCTTATAATCCATGTAAATAAAATGCAGTGATGTTTTCAGTTTTATTGCTTTTTTTTTAAATATGGGATTTGGTTTTAAATCTATGAAACTTCTTAACATTACCATTTTATGTCTCAAAGTATTAAGAATATGTGTATCAGATTTTTTTTGAAGTAAAACAGTTTTTGAAATTAGAAAATCATATTCTTTATAACAGCACAAATCAAACCAACTCTTACTTACGTTATCTCAAAAGAAAGAATACAATGTTGGACATTTGTTTCAAGAAAATATAACAATTAGTAGCACAAAACAAAAATCAACAGCAAAGTTAATTAAATAATTCCAGGTATGTTTCATGGTGAGAAACAAAACTTCTAGTGGTAAGATATAATAAAAATGATACACTAACAAAGTAAATTTATACAAATGTACTTACTGATAAATTGCATGCAACATCACTTTGAAAACGAGGAATTTGTTCTCTAGCAATTTGAGACCAACAGGCATCATTTCCAACAATAGAAGCAATAGGTAACTAAGAGGGAAATAGAAATTCTTTGTAAACATAACAAAGCACAATAATAAATTATTTATCATAATTAGCATAAATATATTAACTAATTGAAGCAGAATAATTAATTGAAAAATATTATTTAAAATGATAATTAATAAAATTTGTATGTTGGAATTTTTGAACATAGACAACTATGGCAAGAAAGAACAGAATTTTTATATACATTACACAGTGGGCTCACCATGGCATAGTAATAGGACAATAATCTTCAGAACAAAAGATCTCAAATTCAATCCCAGCCACTGTTGAACAATGGGAGATGCATGTTGCACTTCTGCCCTCAGATAGCATATTTGTCAAGATGACTGCTTGAGGAATTTCTGGGTACCGTCCCTTGCAATACATGAAGACAATCCACTATCTATGTAAAAATCTGGCAGAAGGCAATTATACAGTGGATAATAAAACAGGCTCAAACTGTTAGACTGCCATTATACAGAGTCAAATAGTAAGAAGTGATCCCAATCATTGTTGTACAACAGGATGGGTTGGTGGACTGATTTGTTTGTCACTTAACAGCAATTTTTTTATGCTAGAGCTAGTTTAACTGGGACCCATAGTTTAAAGTGGAGACTGGGAGCTAGAGTTTAAAGTGAACTACTACAAACATTCAAGCCTGTAATAGGATTCAGACCTTTGAACTGTTGAACGGAATGTCACTATTCAGCTACCAGCTTGGCTAACTATGTTAGAAATAGATGTTGTGGCATTACCTTCTAAATGCATGTCTGTTGGGTAAATGCTAGAAAGTGTTCTGCTTTTCTCCCTTGTGACACATGAATATTGCCCATTGTAAAAGGGTTTTTCTAAAGGGAATTTGCATGATGGATATTAAAATGCTTTATAATATTTTTAAGCCATGAGGGTGTCTAATCATTGTCAAAAATAAGGAAAGAATTAAAAATAAAAAACTGCCATAAATTCATTACAAATTGAATGCTGTGTGTGCAATTTATTTGTGCATTAAGTGATGGTGTTGAAGAAATATATAACAGCAAAGTAAAGTTTGAAACTTTTGAACAGGTAATCAAACTTGGTTTGTTTTTTGAAACTTTAAAAATGGAAAGAAAAGATATTTATACAAAATCAAATTTCAAAAGTTAGTCAAATCAATAAAATCAAAAGTTAAGAATCAATATCAATTGAATTTCAAAAGTTGAACAAGAGCAAATCAAATCGAAATTTAATCAATGTTTATGATATTATTCGAGAAATTGATTCCATCTCCTACAAGGAATTTTTTTGAAATACAATAAATTTTTAAGAACTATATTTAGAAAAAATTTTCTTCATTGTGGCAAAAATAATCAAAATTAAAGAATATTATCATTGCACAATTATAGTAGTTATGAAGGAGGAATTTTCAAAGTAGCTGAATGTCATTGTAAATGTTTATATTCAACATCTTGAAAATTAATTTTAAGAAAAAAACTGAATAAAAAATGAAAAATTAATTAAATTGAATCTACTGATATCCAACAAATTCTTTTATAAGACATCAACAATGTTATTTTAAAAAATAACAAATATTTCAATAACAGATAAATTAGGAAAGCCATTCATAGTACATAATTTTATGACCTAATATTGCATTCTATCTATACGGATAAATTGATAAATTCTTTTTAAATGTTGATAACAGAATAGCTATATAAACCAGTTAAATTAAATTTCAAATGAAAAATCCTTGCTATTAATATCAAATCAATCAAACTACAACACTCAATTATAATTTTGTCTGAAATTTCATTTTTTAAGAATGCAAAGTTTTTCTTTACTTCAATTCTTTTAGAAATTACTCATTTTTTCATTTCTTGTTTAATCATTTTCTACAAAAATTCCTATAAGCTTTTTTAACTGATCATAAGAAAAATAAATTCCTACACACATACCATATTCATTAAATTGAATGCTGTGTGATATTTTAATTATCCGAGAAGTTATGAATAACAAGAAAATTATGCTTTCATTTGTAATTTTTATATCATGTAAGATTATTTATACACTCTATAAATTTAAAGCAAAAAAATAAAGGAAATATTTGAAAAGCATATTAATTCTTTGATCTCAAGGAAAAACAAAAATGTGAAACAAGTTGAGATCAAGGTTGATTTAAGCACTTCACCATGAATCTATCACAGAGCAATCAGCATAATGCATTTAAATAAAAAGTATGTAAAAGTGTCATTATAAAAAGTTTCATTTTTGGCACATATTTGTGGTTCTGAGTGAAATAAGTACAACAGAACATGTAGTTTTGCTAAAGATATGATTCCAGATAATTAAAATAATAATAATAATAATCAAAGGGGGAGAATTTTTTAGAAGCAAGAATTTAGGTTGTGTCATTCAGTAAATTCTGATGATTTGGTTATTTTCATTAAAATAAAATTTTCATAAGACAAATTGTAACCAAGTTCAAATAAAAAAAATTCAATAATTTTTTTTTATTACAATGAATATCAAATTTAAGCATCTCTGTTTTTATTTTAACATTTTTCAGAAAGGCCAATATTATGAAAAAGTTAGTTGTTGAAAGTTTAATGCTATATCAAACAATGGAAAGAACAAAATTAATTCTTTAATGCAAAGCATAAAATTTTTTCATGTTATAAGAATAATGTAGGACATTTCACAACATTCATTGAAAATACACATGTAGTTGACAGAATAATTTTGACTCCTTACAAAATATAGCTTCCCTTATGCTTTAAATGAACATTAAAATATCATCCTTTTTGGCTAATATTATGTATAACATCTGAACAAATGAAATGAAAGCCCACATTAGTTATTCCTAGAAATGATAGAAGGATAATGCAACTTTAAGAATTTGAAAAACATTTTTGTGTGAACGTTACATCAAAATATTAAAGGGTTGATTTTTCAATCATCAAATTAATGACAGTTACTTTGATAATTTATTTTTCTTTTTCATTCTTTACATAGCATTTGGAAGTTGCCTCCTTTTCAGCAATTTAAATAGGTACATGGAAATGGTAAAATATTTTCAATTCTAATAATATTCATCTAATATTTTAAGAGTAAATGTTTTTACCCTCTCAAAATGCTACACAAAATATATCAGCTTCAATAATTTAAAGGAATTTTATATGGCAACCAACAAAGTTCTTGCTATTTTTGGTAAGCCATTTAATGAATTAAGAACTGGTAAGCAAGTTAAGGTATCATGTGATTAAGAAACCTGTTGGTGGCGAATGAGAATGTCAGTCTTTATGAAAGCAAGTCAATTGTACAATTTCATCAATTGTAATTTCTAAAGTAACGAAGGCAAATCCATGAAGCACATTCAGCTCTGTCTGCTTCAAGATTTCAATCTAGGTTTATCAGCTGTTGTTTCAAATTGCCAAACATGTTAAGTATTCAGAATGAACCCACAGCACTGAAGCTATAAATGAGCATACTATAAAGCATTGATGTCAAAAATTCAAATGAGTGGGATAGATTCAGACAAATAAAGGAGACTGCTAAGCAGTTATGGGCTCCTTTGCATTCAAATACTGATGATTATTACTTTGAGGACTAACAATAAGCAATATTTTCTTTAAACTTTTTTTCTTTTTTGGCCATTAAGAACTTTATTTGTTAATAAAAAAATGTTCTTGAAATTGTAATTAATCACATTATTTAAAAAAATTTCACACTATCGATATTTTATCTAATTTTCAACTGTGTATTTCTATATTTGAAAATTTATTTAAAATATTGATTCATGAAAGAGAAACATAAAAATTAGGAGAAAATATATTCTAAATCTAGCAATACCTTTCTTCATTTTTCTTTTCATAAATAGTGAACACAGCATATATGAAATGATCAATGGGTCATAAATCAAAGAGTAAAACACTTACAGTATTTTAATTTACAAATAATATTTCACTTAACAAATTATGTAGTTAAATTACAATTTCTGAATAAATAAAACAAGATCAATATCAAAACCTTTGTGATTATCAAAGTAAATGAAACAGTAGTGAATAAAAGTGACATTTAATGCTTTGTAGGCATAGAAAGATAGCTAACAGTTTTACAAACAGAAGTATATATATTCTGGTACTATGTGATAACAGTAATGGGGTTATTTAATCTTGGATTTTTATAAAAAGCATAAAATGTTAGACCTCAAAGATTTTCAAAGAGGCCAACTTGTAGGAGCCAATCAGCTAGAGCACAAGTGATCAAAACACATAAACTTTTAGGCGTTTCTAAAGGTACAGTGTCTAAAATCATGACAACATATTCACAGTGTGAGCAACAATGGAAAATAGTGGATGAAAAGGAAAGCATAGTTAGTGAAAGGGACCAATGATTATTGAAGTGGATTCTAATATCTAAATAGCGAACAACTGCAGTAAAATTGAACGGCGAGCTAAATCAGTATCTGGATTTTCCATTATCAATGATTTCAGTTAGAAAGGATTTTCATAAAGAGAATATTTAAAGAAGAGCAGCGATTCCCAAGCCACTTCACACAGATGTTAGTGCCAAACGTAAGTTACAGTAATATCACACTCAAATAACCTGGTCAATTGACAAGTGGAAGAAAGTAATATGTTATGACAAATTGTCTATCACACTTTTCACTACAATAGGATGAGTACATGTTTGGAGGAAACCTGTACAAGTCTAGGATCATGATTGCTTCCTTTTAAGTGTCAAGAAGAGCCATTATATATGCAGCAGTATCATGATTTTCTGCAATACCCATTGTAACTCTGAAAGGAAGGACAACTGGGGAGAAGTATAGAGAAGTTTTAGCTGAACAAATCTATTCTGTGATACTAACTTTATTTCCTGCTGGACATGAAATTTTCTAGGATGATAATGCACTTGTCCTACAGCGGGACTTATCCAATTATGGCTTGATGAACATGAGGAAGAAGTTAACTATCTATCACGGCCTGAACAATCACTTCAATATAATTAAGCACTTATGATCCATTTTTGAGCATTCAATACGGAATCAATACCCTCCATTAGTTTTTCCAGAAATTTCACAATATCTATTTAAAGAATGGTACAAAATTCCTCAAAACACTATTCAGCACTTATATAAATTAATTCCTAGGTGAATTCAAGCTGTGGACATCATTAAAGTGACCAGTTAAAGATTTTTATAAATATAAGGTTCATGTTTACAGTATTTTGATAATCATAAGTATAAACCTTAGCTAACAATTTGCACAAAACTTATAAAAAAATTTTTTTAAAGTACTATATTTGAAATTGTAATAGATATATCACTAGGTGTTCAAACAGTGAAAAAATTTTAAACAAAATATTTAAAAATGTTAAAATATATTATGAAGAAACAGGCAATCTTGCATGCTTACAAGCAGAAAATTTTGCATTATTTACATGATGCAGAAATTTAATTTTGAAATGTGAATTTGACATTAATTTTACATAATTTTGCAACTGATACTGTGTACATCCTACAGAACTTTAAGACAAATTTATTCTTAAAGGAGCCAAATCTAACATGAGACAAACTTGAAAGCAGACTTGAAGACTATATACTAGGCATGACTTGAAGATTACATAAAATTACACATGATCCATTTTTAAATTACTTATTGGAAATTAAAACACACCACAAAGAGTTCATAATAAGTTTGACCAGTGATTAACAATTAAAGTATAGAATTGGTTTGCATCTTTTTTAGACACAATATTTTTTACAATTAGTTTTTTATAATGAATAAGTTTTATACATAAAAGTTCTTTAATGTTTCAAAATATTTTATATGCAAGAAATTTGACTTAATTCTATTAATCATAAATAAAATTAAAGATATCTTCCAAGTAAAAGTTTTATAAGAGCACTGAGCAATCATTTTTAATACAAGTATTTATCACATAATATTGAGAAATATGAATAATTTTTATTCCTAAAATTTTTTAAAATGTACTTAAAATATTTTTTAAAGTTTATAAAATAAATTTCCTACCTTATGTCTGACAAATGTGTCATATTCCACTATACTGTAACCACAAGATCCATCACCATAAAGTATTACTACAGTTGAATCAGGATTACATAATTTAGCACCTAAGGCAAATCCAGCTCCAACACCCAGAGTTCCAAATGCACCAGGATCAAGCCATTTCAATGGGCCACGAGGTCTATTATCATAAATTATAAATGAATTAAAAATCATCATAAATGTATATATATGTAGGATCCTGAATGATAACTAGATGTTGTTAGTTGATAGCGAGCATCGCATATGCTCACAGACAGAGAGAAGAATCAGCGACAATTAAGTGTTGTATTGGGGTAAGAGAGACTAACTTTTGTATTGTGAATTGCAGTAGGCTTTCCACTAATAATTATGTTTTGATGTGATATTGTTACCAGTGTGAGTAGGCACTACAATACAATAGCTTTCAAATTTCTTTCCTTGTTTCTTCTCTTAAATCTTCTACATTTAAAAGGTTAGTTTCTTCTTCAAGAATTTCTACTATTTTCACGTCTTTTTGGTTTTCAATTTTGATTCCTGCAAGAAGGTCAAAAGGTGAATATTTAGTACTTCTGCTTGTAGTACTGTTAACAATCTGCTCCACATCAGCAACATATTGGTACCATTTGCTAGGATCTTCTATGGACAATTTGGATGAGACTGGAATCAAAGTTCTATGAATTCTTTCAACTTGTCCATTTCGTCTTGAAATTCCGGTAGTTGAAAACACATGCTTTATTTTCTCCTCACAATTTTTCTCAAAGTTTTATGATCTGAAGCTTACTCTTTTGTCTGTCATTAATCTCGCTGAACCCCCAAATATGGATTGCAGAACTTTCTGCTTCACATTCTCAGCTGATGTAGATTTTACTGGGAAAAGTCAGACGAATTTTGTAAATGCATCCACAACTGTAAGAATATGCTTATAGTTGTTATCAGTTGACGGACATCAGCCCATAAAATGGATGTTAAAATTAATTAAGGGAATTTTCTTTCAGTTTGTGAGCCATAGATTTCCAATTTCATTCTAGACATTAAAACTAAATCGCATTCCCTTCCTAATACATTCGGGGTGAACCAGTTTTGAACTTCACAGATGCTAATATATTCCCTAGTTACCCATACAATTTATAGGAAACCATAAATAAAACAATTTTTTAAAATCATTAACTTCCCTTAGTGTACAATAATAATCGAAATGTGCACTAAACTGCGAAGCAAACTGTACATGAGATTCTATAAAATATTTTTCGCATTTTTAAAATTATGTAAACATTCATACAGTGTAGGCTGAAATTGTTTTAAAGTAAACACTTTTAATACATCACAGATAGAAATTCCCGCTTTGATAGTATAAGCCAAAACATTGTTACATTTATGAGCAAATAAATTTTAATCAATACTTCTGATTTCAATTTAGAAGGAACATTTTTCTTCTAAAAGCTTTTTCAAGTGAATGATAAACAAATGCAAAACTCTTATCCTTTCAGGCACAGATATGGTGAGAGTCAACATTTTTTATCAAATTTTCTAAGCTTTCTGAAGCTGATTCAAAATTGTTCTCTGCATGATTTACATTTTCGCTAACTGCTCGCAGCTTTAAGTTTTGTAGCTCAATTTCCCTATGGATTTGAGCTAATTTAATTCTAGCTAATTTGATTTGAGTTTCTTCAGCAGATACTTTATTCTTTTGATCTTCTATGATCAACTTAATTACACCTTTCACAAATTCAGTTCAAAAAATATCAGATCTTTCAATTAAAGTTTTAATCTCTATAACCTCTTGGCATTTAAACCTAATTCTTCTGCTAAAACTATTAACACTTGTTCCTTTATATTATTCAGAAAATTATTTTTTTCCAGAAACATAACAACAATTCACAATAAAAACAGAAAAAAGTATATTACCTCAGTTGTTGCTGGTAAGCTGTGGTTGTAAACTTCCCATTCGAGTTTTAATCCAGTTACTATCACTTCAATCACAGATAATTTTCTATTCACTGGTTCTGTTATTTCAGTCTCAAGTAATTTGAATCGAGGCGGAGCCTTTATAAAATTGTAATGTTTATGTTTTATAAGTAAATTACAGTTTTAAAATGGGCACACTTTAATTACACAAATATTGAACAAACAGTGACATTTAAAAAGGAAAAAGCTATTGTATTATAGTTCCTACTCATACTGGTAACAATATCTTATATCAAAGCATAATTATTGGCACAGTGCTTACTCGTTTCCCCAATTCAAAAGTAAGTCTCCCTAACCCAAATACAACACTTACTCATAGCTGATTCTTCTCATTCTCTCTCTGTCTGTGAGCATAAGCGATGCTCACTATCAACTAGCGGCGACATGTAGTTATGATTCAGGATTCTACAGACACACATATATTTGATCTCATACTTTTTATAAAATAATTTTAGCATTAGTTTTCATTGATCAATGTTTCAGTTTCACATAAGCATAACATATTTTACTTATTATGCACAAAACTAAGAGGTAGCAGCAGATTTCAAAAATATAAAAATAAAAGAAACAAATTATAAATAAAAATACTCTTAGCTAAATTCAAATCAGAAACTATTGAATTTATTGTTTATTTAACAGATTTATGAATACAGGTATTAAAATTTCGGATAGTAATCTGAGAAATCAACATTTGTGATTTAACACTTTGTATATTGTTAAGAAATTCAATATATTATTAAACAGAATAATAAATTGGAATATATTAATAAATCTTACACATTAGCAAAAAGGACATAGTAAGAATTAATTAAGACAAACGTGCAATTCGACAATAACTTTAAGATTAAGGTAAAAATTAATAGATAAAAACAGATGAGAAAAAATTTCTTCAGCAATATCACATTATCATACATTTTTTCAGAATCCTTTTTAATTTACTGCTTTCAAGAGACAATTCAGTTTATTGAAAAACTAAAAATAAAAATTCAGCTATTTGAAAACTATTAATTATTTAATTGAGTAAAAACAAATCTATTAAAAAACTTTTTCTTAACAACAGAAATAACTCAGTAGACTAAATTTATTCAGAATAAAAATATACGTTTCTTTTAAAAATGTAAAAAGTAAAGATATTTTAAAATATTTTGAGTTTTTTTTTCTAGTAGAATTGAAAGGTATAAGTAGTTCATTGCTTAAGTAAAATATTTAAAAAATATTTGTTTACAGAATGAAAAATTAATATTTTATAAATACATAACCTTAATATGTATGAAGCTGTAGCAACAAAGTCTCCTCCATCTGCAATTAGTATTGTATTATCTGGTAAAACATTTTCAAGTTCATAGAGAACATGCACTGGATCAAGATATTTACTCTCAGTTTTATTTATTTTATCTCTGAAATGACAAAAATTACAAATGAAAAAAATGATGTTATAATAGATCAACATCAATATATATAAAAGTATGTACAGTATCATACATCAATTCCAATCCACAACACTAAACAGTGAAATCTAATTATATTACAAAAAATAAGAACAAATGAGAAATGTAAAATTATATCAAATCCATGTACTATAGAAATATACAATATAATACATGTAAGTCTGATTATGAAAATTTCCTATATTTTTCATTAATTTCAATATGTTACTGTTAATAATGTCACTATTTTTACGATTTTTACTTCTGATCAAATATGTTGTTTGTGAAAATAGCGGGTGATAAGGTATTTGTTAACTGAAAAAAATTGAAGAAATAAATGAATAAGTTTTTTTTTTATAAATATTGTAATATTAAAGTTATTTTATAGTGAAAATTATTACATTGAGATTTTATTTTCCAAAAGAAAAATATTTAAAACAAATATTCTAATAAAAAACACAATTTCAGTTTCTAATATATTTTTGATTTAAAGTGCTATACAAATCTGAAATGCCAACCGGAAACCTTCATTTTTGTGGAATTGTAAAGCAGTTTAAAATTAAGACAGCAAAGAATATACTACATTATTCATATTTGGATTCATTTTTATAAATGTAAATTAAGATATGAATGATGTATGACACTAAATGCAATTAATGATATATCCCAAATGCAAGCAAAGTAACATCAGTATTACAAATTTTTATAATATTTGATTACACAAATGTGTTTTTATAATAAACCTCATTCTTTAAATTGCTACAATTTGACATAACAATACTTTAAAACATCTATGTTACTTATACACAATTGCAGTATCAGTTTTTACCAAGGAAAAAGAAAATAATTTGATATTACCTTTCTGGATTCAAAGTTATTCGATAATTCTAAAATCACTTTTAGTGACCATAAAAAGCATTTTTTCTCTACATCATGATTTATGAGAATATTAAAAACACAATTTTAAATAAATTGCATGAGTAGATAAAAAGAAAAAAATAGTGTTTTACTTTTCATTTCAATTTATTAATTGGGCTAAAATGCACTCTAAATAAAGGAATGACTATATCAGAAGAGCAACAAATAATGTTCACAAGGTTAAAATTTTACCCTTTTGAAATCTATTATTAGCTTAGAAATTACATTAAAAATTGCATAAATATGTAAGTTTTGTATAATTACATAAAGTTATAGCAAATGGAACACTGATTTATTATGATTGTTACTTGATGGTTATCAAACATCAAACAATCTCATAAGAAATATAATTCATGAAAAATATTTTTAAATTACAGATCATGCTTAAATAAACCTAGTATTAACCTTCAGAAAAGAAAATTTGTAAATCCAATTCTTTATTAACACTATATCATAAAAGTTTAAGAAATAGGGGTAGGTTTTTCATTAAAATGCAAAATAAAAAAATATCTATTGCATATTTTTTAAATAAAAACTGTGTTTTGATATCAAAATATAAAATTGTGTTCAAAATAGTTTTATTTAAATCATTAAAAATATATTTAGCGAAGCACTTGCTAAATAAAATAGAAAGTTGGAATTTCTTAATTTGTAGCAAAATGGAGTGGCTAATTTCAAAATTCTTAGCAGTTTGGAATGTCTAAGTATCAGTTTTTAACAATGATTTCAAAAATGTGCCATCATATTAATTAAGATAAGAAAAATTAGCAACTTAAGAAAAATTGCAAAACCATTAATCAAATATTTAGTTCACTTTAAGTGACTAAAGATCTGATGTATAAGCTTATAAGTTAATTTAGAAAATGAATATTATTTTTCATCTGAAGCATTTCCTTTTGTCAATTTGAAACAGAAATCTATAAAACTGTTATTGATTATGAATGTGATATGTTTTGAGAAAGAGTCCATATATCATTAAAAAAATATGAAACTACAACTAGTAATTCTGTCACTAATTAAACTAAATACCTGTAACACACAGCTCACATGCAACTCAAACTTATCTGTACAGACAGATATATTTTTAGAGTAAAATAAAAAAAATGGAAGTTTACAAATGTTTTTGACATAAACTATATTTATGCTTTTGACATAACTTAATTTTATACCAATTCTCATTTACATACAGATTATTCTTGATACTACTTTGTTATGGATTATTTTTAGCGTCAAATATTAGGAGTGCATATTTTTATTTGTTATTGATATAATAAAAGATAATGTGAGTTAAAACGTTATTTTGATAAATAATAATTAACTTGCAAAATTAACTCTCGTTTTCTTGATACAGGTAATTTTAAACATGGTTGAGCCATGTGTACCTATTTGAAACAGGTAAAAAATAATGAATTTGAAATAATTGCAAAAAAATTGACTTCTATAAAACTTCAAATATGTTATGGGAATCACACTGTCAAAGTCCAATGTTGTCCAACTTACTACACCAATATAACATATATTAGAAAAGTTAGTAAGTCTGAATACAGAATAGTTTAAATTAAAATGCTAAAAGCTTCAGTTTCAGATATAAATATATATCAATTTTTACTTAACTTCAAATATATTATAGGAATCATGCATCATCACCCATTACTTAAAAAATATGCAAATGAGAACTTCCAGGGAATTTTGATATAAAGGAAGTATATACAATATTCACTTGCAAGAGATATGTTGCTGAACAAGAAATGTTATCATGAAACTCTTATCCATCAAAATCAGTTCCATCAGAATTCTGTACTTATTAGTGAATGGAAAATTTAAGATTTATGTCCCTAAATGCTGTTAAAGAAATGATGTAAAAGTTAGAAATAATTAGTTTTCTGGATATTGCATTGTAAAGAACACAATGGCAAGTGAGCCAGCATCTTAAGTACATGCAAATTATTGAAAACCCTACAAAACAGCATGAACTCTGCACAGTCAGCAAACAACTGTGTGCATGATTTTATGCAAAATTTTTAGGTTGTACTCTAGCAACAATGTATTCTGTGTAACAAATGAAATACCAAAATTTCACTGAATGCTTTAACTTTGTCTTTCTGACAAGGATGTTAGTGTGAACTAAATAAGGTGAATATAAGAAAAGTTCTTATGGGCCGCCAAGGCTCATTTTCATTCAATTGGTGAGGTAAATAGAGAAAATTGCTGTACATAGACTGCAATCAATCCTTATGCCCTGCAACAAAAACCACTGTATTTTTCATATCTCACACAGTTTGATGTGAGTTATTTTCTAATTTTATTTTCAATTCTTCAAGGAAGAAAGTGAATGGGTTTGTTTGATATACATCAGATTGACAGAGCCACTAATCATACAGCAAGGTGTTTTAAGCTGATTGAAAAAATAGCCAGATAAATGTGATCTCAAAGAGCTTTCAGATTTGCCTGGCTAGTGAGCTTATCAGACCAAAATCCTAGCAAGTTCCGGATATTGAACTTTCTTAAAAGATAGAGTTTATCAAGGATGCATCATTAATAAACTCTAATTGTAGGCCAGTATCCCATTATGCCTCTTTTATTCCTGCAGATAAATTGCTTGCAATCAGTAATAATGTAGAGGTATGCTTACAGTATATTGCTGATCAAAAAGTGTAAATGAAGTTCAAATAATTTGATGAATTTTTAATCATTTACTTTGTTTGTGGAATATCTTGAATATAATATAATGAATAGTTAAATATTTGTGATTCCTAGTTAATTTTTACAAAATTTTTTAAATGAGAAATTTACAATTACACTAGTCAATTCATTAGACAGTTATATATATATATATATATATATATATATATATATATATATATATATATTCTAATACTTTTTACATAATTAAATTTCCCTATACAGAAAAGCTACTGCATTATTGATGGTCTGGAACACATAGAAAGGAACTAACAAATAAATTTTTTAATATTGATGAATAATCAACATGTGCTTCAAAATGCATTGCAAATTTTAATGAGCTAGAGTTTTTAAATTGCAATAGTAAAAATTTGACTTTAGACAACTGAATGTAGAATAAAAATATAAAAGCAAATTTCCCAAATTTTACTGCCTGAATTTTTCTCAATTCATTTGCACTAAAATGGTTAAAAATCAATCAGGCTTATAAGTTTTAAATTTAATTTTAAATGAATGGGTGATGCTCGCTTAGTTTGTCACAATGAATTTCAAATTCAAAGTAAAACTAACAATCAGAATGAAACATTATATTATATTATTTTTAATTACTTTTTAAAACTAAAAATTTAGCAGCAAATTGTTTTAATAAATTACATTAAATGAAAATTTTTACTCATTTTCTTTATGAATTACAAGAAAGTTTATAATAGCATTTAGAATATTACATTTTTTATTCTTAAAATATAAAATTCTAATACAATTTTTTCTGTATTAATTTATCAGCAAATATTATTTATCTTATTTAATGTAAGTAAAATTAGTTTCCTTTTAGACTCTTATTCAAAACAAATTTAAATATATAAAGAATAATTATATTTTTTCCCATGTTATACTCTTCGAAAATTGTGTACACCTAAATGATTTTAGCATATTTAGAATAATACATATGTTAAAAGGTATAAATAAAATATTTCTGGAATATTTTAATTTTTTTATATTTTAGATGAATTATTGAAGAGAAAAAATACCCACAAAAATGTATTTATCAATTATTGTCAAAAAATGTTTTACTGAGTCTATTTTTATTAGATATCAGAACTATTGTCTATTAAAAAAGGAAAAAACTGAAACTACAATTCAGAAATAAAAATGAAAAATTCTTGTCTGAGGATATTTCATTCACATTGAAGACGATTTGATATTTATTTCGTTATAGAGTCTTTTTTTTTTGCAAGTGAAGGAAAATGCTATAAAGTCCTATATATCTATATTAAAATTCACTCAAAACCATAATAAGTATCCATGTTAAGTATGGAAGTCCAAGTAATGAAATAATATGCCAAAGAGCACAATGCTTCATGTGTATGATCAAGATATCCTTTAAATTGCAAAATATTAAGCTATCTTTATACTATTTTACTAAGTAGAAATATAATAGACACAATTATAAAATCAGCTTAGATTAAACTATCCAATACAACTGATACAAAGATATTCAATTCTGGCAGTCATCTGCACATTTAATTTGTAGTAATAATTAGTAATTAGTTGCTAATTTTTGCTCACTGTTTGTAAGTTTACTGAGGAATAAAAGCTGATAACACTTTTTCAAAATTAAGTACCAATAAATGTATTAACCTGTACGAAAAACTACTAATATACTATAAATATTTCAATATTTTTATAACAATCCTTAAATATTGTTACAACACATATATAAAATGAAATATTATTTATACAAATATAATGCCATATAAATTGGTAAATTTAAAACTCATATAATTAAAGGAAAAGTTAACCTGTTTTTTCTTTCTGTTTCTTCATCTCTTTTACGAAGAATAGATATCCAGTTGTCTTTAGAAGTTGACCAAGATATTTGATTTGCTAATCTAATAATAAAATCAGATGCACTACCTTTTATTGCAATATTTGGTTTCCAAAACACTCCAGCATTCTGAAATAATGATTTTATTGTTAGTATATGTAAATTTCCTATACAAATATTCTATATAATTAAAACAAACATCATAAATAAAAAATAATTTAAATTAGCTATGCAAAAAATTTAAAGGACTCAGAAACTTTTTTAATTCTTATAGTACTTTCTAATTTTATAAGTGAATAATTTGTATATACTAAAACTTTTTTGAATAATATTCATATCTACTATTATTTAAGTAATTTAAATAATTTTGAAACTTTAAGAATGTATTCATACACACAAATAAACTTCCTTTTATAGAACTCTACTTATCAATTGATTTAATTTTAGAAATTTAAATATTTAAATAAATAATTTTTGAAGACTAAAATATAAAAATCAAATTAATTTTCTGACAACTTTGAATAAAATTTGATTCATCATATTAAATAAGGAAAATTGTCTCAAGAAAAAAATTGCTTTATAATTTATCTTTCATTAAAAATTTTTACTTTTATCCATAATAATGAAATCTGTTTCTAAAAGTACATATTTTTCGATTTCATTGGAATAAGCTTTCAGCAATATATAAAAAGAACAAAATACATACACCACCTTAAATTTACAAAAAAGTCTTCCTCAGGTTTGAAATGCTATGATAGAAATAAATCTTGAGATTATTTGAGGTATAACAAAAGTAACAAAAAATTGAAAGAAATATAATGAGGTATCTACTGAAGTCTTTCTCAAAAGTTTTGAGTTACGATAGTAATTTATGATGGATTTCAAATCATTCAAATTATATAATGACAGATCTAGTAAATTAATTTTTGAATTAAATTATATAAATTTTTGTTTATGTTTACAAAGAATCATGATACCTTTAGTTTTGTTTTGAGAATATAAATTATTCTTATGTTTTATAATAAATATAAAAAAATTCTTTAAATTTATTTTTAACATTATTGACAAAAATTAATAATGTTTGAGATTAATACAATTGCAGGCTTATTTTAAGAAATAAATGATATTATTTTTCACAGAAAAAAGCAGTTTAAATACGAAAATGTAGAAAAGTAAAAATTCATACATAAAAACATTAGAAAATGAAAAATGTAATAAATAGCAGTATTAAACCAGCACCTTATATAGTTGCTGTTTGTCACGATTTATTGCTATTATTTTAGACTTAGAATTAAGAATTCTACCATATGAAAGCCGGAAATCACATACTGCACCTAAAATCACAACAAAGAGATACACAACATATTACTCATAATTAGAAATTCAGAAGAGTAATCAAAAAAGTAAATACAAAAGTAATTACATAATTGCCATAATTAGACTAATGAAGAGTAACACATGGAAATTAAATTACATACATAAATATTTTTTCATGTATCATAAATTAAATTTGTATATAAATAGAAAACTGATACTCAAATAAAAATTAAAAAATACTTCAAATAATGAAAGGAAAAATATAATAAATATTTCAACAAGCAATTATCATAAATTAAAATATCTTAAAGGATGAAAACACTTACATACATGTAAAATAAATTGTTTTACAGAATTTGTTTGATCCCTTTTTTTGAGCATTCATATGGTATAGATAAATTTAAATATTTACAAAATTTTGCAGAATAACAACTTGACTATTATAATGATTACTAAACAATATAACTATTTAAAACTGATAAAATCATATTCATAATAAATTTTATCTTATGCTTCACAATACAACCTAACAGGCATTTCATATTCACAGTGCGTTTATATCATTTTTAGGAAAAATAATGATGAGAAATATATTGTATGGTAAAATATTTTGAAATGCGATATAATTATGTATCAATATTGTTTATGATAAAAAAATTACTTTAATCTGACTTGATAAAAATTAGCAAAATGTTTCTCGATTTTCAACGACTATTAATTATTACTTAATTTTATGCTAAATACTGCTTTTCCAATTCATAAAATACAATTTATATTTTTAGAAAATACAAGTTTTACAATATACAAAATACAATTTTTATTTTAATACAAATATTAAAATAAATAGGAATTTTACATAGACAATTATCAAGATTTTATGATATTATTTTTCAATTTTCAAAGTGACATAAAACTGACACTAAACAATGATCATCAAATGGCCTACCTGTTGTAAGGCATTTTTATACAGCCTTAGGTCACCATGTAATTGCTCTCCAGAGAGCTTTTTAAAGAAGGTGGTATGCATTCATGTGTTTCAAGAAAAGAAACCCAGAAAGCTTTCAAGCACCAAATTTGACAGACATGCATGTAAAAATTAGAAGTTTTACATTTATCCACCATTGCTTAACCATGGCTGAGATTGAGTCAGGGAACTTTTGCTCAGAATAGACATGTTTTATCACTAAACCACAGACACTGAGCAAATTATAGCCTAAAGCTATTGTAGAGCATTTTAATATTTATCAAGTAAATTGGGTTTCGGTAGGACTGTTTCTTGATAGTCGGTCATATTTACATGTTGCAATAGGGAAAACCCAGAGCACTCACCCGGCAGAGACATAACAAACCTCGTTTGTTATTCAATAGTGGGTGGGATGAAATTCTACACTTTATCCCACAAAAAGGTTATCCTCTTGCAAATACTATCATTTCATAACACAATAAATGCACATTGAAATGTAAGATGTGTTAATTAAAGTTAATTAAAAAAGAAATAGTGTCAAAGGAAATAAATATAGAACATGAATTCCACATATTCATAATAGCATTACAATTAATAGCATTTAGCTTTTAAAAAATAGATTTTTATATCATAGTTTTTCTACGAAGTAGAGAAAAAATAATAATCACTATTACATAGATAAAGAAACAATATATTGCATTCAAAACAGGCTTTCTGATCCATTTAAAGATATTTCTTTTAAGTATGACATTTATTAAGCAAAATTTAACCATTAATTTTATAGTAATTGTTTTCCTACTTTGCTCATATAATTTAAAAAATATATTTATGCACAAAGCAATAAAAATTGTTTAACAACATTACTTATAATATTACAAATGTATTTAATACCATTAAATATATAATTATTTATATATTTAATAACATGCATTACTTTAATAACATTAGAGCTTGGAACATTTTTAATTCAAGAGTAAAATAAAATTGCTAGTCTCCAGTGCTACTTATAAATTTCAATTATAAATTTAATTTTTTTAGTTGCATCAAAATACATATAACATTTAGAAAAGATTTTGAGAGGGCAATATTACTACATTTAAATGTATGATTTGAGGGACAACAAACTAAGAAAAACAAATAATTTTCAAAGAATTATTTAAATAGCATGCATTTTAAAAAATTTTTGGAATAAAAATGTAATTCCTCTCTAATATTATAAACATTTTTTTATATTTACAAACCTTCAATAACATTTAGTACTAAAAATGTACCAAGAATACTTGTTTTCAGTCAAATATGATTGTAAGTTTGAAATTTAGTTTTTGCTGATTCTACTGCCATTAAATAAGTAAGATTTTTCATTTCAGTTTATAAAAGCATTTTCTTTAATTTCCAGAAATTTGTAAAATAAGCATGATTTTAATTACAAAATAATTTAATAACATATTTTGCAACATATACTGTTAGACCTTTTTTAATTTACAATGTAATTAATATGCTTGAATGCCAACTTTTTAACTTTCTTATAATTTTTAAAAAATTTCATTTTACTTTGTCATAAAATAACCATTAAAAAGTTTTTAGAAATGCGTATGTGTTACATCAATGACATTTTACACATTTGGCTTAACAACTTTTTCCATAACGAAATAGCTCAAAATATTTACATTATGAAAAATAATTTAAGTAAATATATATTTATAAATGAAAGCAGAAGTGAAAACTAATATAAAATTAAAAATTGTACTGCAAGTATACAGAAAAATAACTCATTGGGAGATATTTATGCTTGAAAAACTAACATGATCCATTTTGCTTTTTATAATTTTATTTTTCCTATAAAAAAATTTATTGGAAAAAAGCAATTCATTATGTTTGTAAAAAATTTTATTTTTCCCCCCAAAAGCTGGATAATCACCTAATGTAATAATCTGAAAATACTATAAACTTTTAAGTTCAGGGAAAAAAGAAATATTTGCAGGTAGGAAGCTAAATAAAAGTTAATTGCATTTCAAATTTCATGAAATGAAAAAGTATAGTAACTAATAAGAATCAGGAACTAGAAATGATATACAAGGAATTAAAGATTGATACATAACAAATAATTGCACAGAAAAGTTAAATACATAAATTACTACTAAAAGAAATTTATAAATTTAAAATTGTGAGATTTCTTGAACTTATGATAGAATTTCATAAAACATTTTTTCTATTTTTTTAGACTTACAAACTTGTACTTCCCAATCACTTAAGTTACAAGATAAATATATAAAATAGTTTCTATATTTACAGTGTCTACTATGAAAAGATTTTGTAAGAAATAAAACTGTTTTCATCTCACCTGCTAATATAACTAGATCAGCTTCTTTTAATGCATCTTTCCTTTTCTGCCTGATATGTAATTCATTATGATGGCCAAGTAATCCTCGAGCCATGCCACCTAGAAAGCATGGAACATTCAACTTCTAAAAAGTAAAACAAATTTGATTCTCTGTAATAAATTTGCTAAATAATACTATTCAACTTACTCCTGAAACAAACAATTTTGACATTTGAAATATTAATTTTTTTTTGTTATAATATAATTATAATATAAAAGAAAAGGAAATTCTATAAATGCAGTTTTGCAAAGTACAAATTTGCAAAGTAAAATTATGAAAAATAAAAAATATTTTCAAAAATTGTTAAGTTTCTGCATATATTTTAACTAAATTAATAAAAGAAACACTTTTCAAACTTCATTTTTTATTAAAATTTTCTTTATTTTTTCATAACATTCCCCACTCTTTTATCTTTGTATCATTTACATATTTGAAAATTGCAGCAAAATCGGACTAATATTATCATTTCACATGTAACGATCTCACATTTAAATATATTAATTTGAATAACTATTTATAAGAAACTTCTAAAAATCCACAAAATATTCAGAGAATAAATTTATAACAAATAAAAGACTAGATTACTAATACAAAATCTTCGTAAATTTCACATTCACAATATAGTTTATTTTACAACAGAAGTCATCAATTTTCAATCTCAGTAGTTTTCTACTAAAAAATTGCAGCATTTATGTATACTGATAATGTCTGAACAATACTGACATTATTATGATTCTAATGATAACTGCTTTTTCTATTTTATTGTATATGTATGCCCATTTTGCACATTTAAGAAAGGGGGCACAAAATGCAAAAATTAACACAACAATGACTGTTTTGAAATGAGTCAGAAAAGCATGTCAATTCTTTAAATAAAATATACAAAGATTAAAATAATATTGAAAAATCTCATACGATATTATGACTTCACATCAGATACAAATAAAAAAAAAACTTTTGAACATCTATATATGGTGACAAAATTAATGAGAAATTAAAAATCAAATAGAAAAAGTCATTGAGAGTATATATGTGTACCCCTCTCATACATAAGCAAATTTTAGTTTCTGTAAACATTGCTTAAATACAAAGAAAGCATTAAATTTTTCTGAGGGGTGATCCTATTGCAAATTCAAGTAATTGTCACTTTTTATATATAACAGTTTCCAAAAATGTGTGAGTGAATGAAGTAGAAAATATGTATACACAGCATGTTCAATTGTGTCTTAAATATTTTCAATGGGATTTACAAAGGTCAAAAATGCTGGCAATTTTATGTTCCAAATCCCCTCAATTTATGTACCATCAATAATGACAATTCTATGAGGTTGTTCACTGTTCAGTAAATCAAAAACTGGACCAATTGCTCTGCAGCATACTATCTTATAATGTATAAAATTTTATCTCAATAATATACAGCCTATAATGAATGGATCGGTATGATAATCTACAGAAATCCTTTCCCCTAGATCATAATATTCTGCGACAAATTACGAAAGTCCTATACACTCCAGTATCTCACACTTCTTATCCAGTTGCAAGACAAATTTTTACTCACATGTGATTTCATCACTCAAAAAACAAAGAATCCAACTCACATGCTGGGATCCACTTTAAGTCTTCTCCTCTAGCTTAGATAAATAGAGGAACCCAAATTTATGTTATAAATACAATTTATTTCTGTATAGCCTTCTGCTTGCACAGTAGAAACACATATCTCCCCAATTCACCAAGAAAAAACACACCTATCTTACTACTGAAGGTCAATCATTGATCATCCTTGGTTATAACAGTAATTTATCAATATTCTAAGGAAAAATGGCAAAACGAAATTCTTTCATAAATGTTTTATTGGCTTGGAATTGTGTTTCCATAATCTTGAATTATTAACGTTGAAGATCACATCTGTAACTGATTGATTTAAATTAATGATTCAGACAGTGTTCCAGCATTCAAAACTTTACACATCTTCAGGAAATCACAAAAACATTTGCTTTTAAAAATAACTGTACTAAAGTGTTCTATATAAACACCATTTATCTACTCTTTACATGAAATTGTAATAATTTTGCTCAATGATGTGCGGAGTTACTAGATGAGCAAGCAAAAAGTGCATGTATTTTTCTACCTCAGGAGAGCATCACAATCTTTTGCACTCATATTGATCTCCAAATAAATATTTTCTAGGTAAATTAACATTTATTTCATTAACTATATACTTAACTTTTGGAAAAGATTGTACTTTATAGCTTTAGAAGAATCTTGAATGTCACTGTATTTAGGATTTAATTCCGATAAAAACACTGAAATTAAGCAATGATGAACATGGGGAATGTTCTTCAAGGCAACTACTACTTCTTTACTGTGAAATTTGCTCTAATTTCTGTGAGCCAAAAGAGGAAACAATTTATTTTCTTTTAATCAATAGTTTAAAAGAAACTTAAGCCATACTAAAATGAGCTTAGATATGTCAGACTTAATATTCCTCCACAAGAGAATTGTAGAGAGATAAGTGGCTATTGAGATATCAACTATGGGATGTAAAATTTATTTGGATTAGTAAGCATCGATGATGAAAAAATTTAAGTAAGTGCCCAGCAGTATACTTCTCTGTACCTAACCTTGAATAGAGCTTTATCAGTGAGATAGATAAACAAATAAGTACAATCCAGAATCACACCACATGACGTAAGCACTCTGCAAATATACTCTTATCAATATTAATTTTTTTTCAAAAATAAATAATGCTGTTTACACAAATTTTTAATTTGAAAATATAATTGACACTTTTGGAAGGGAATATAGGTACTTTGAGAATTACTGATAAATTTAACATTATATAAATGTAATAAATACAAATTATAAAAATACCTCTTTTTCCTTCATTTTTTTTAAATCAGTAATAGATTTAACAAAATATGTAATACAAATAAATGTACTCACAATTAATGCTTCTTTTAGTGGCCCTGACAATGTTGGTGGTATTAAAGCTTGACTTCCAAGTAAAATCAAAGGCCTTTGGGCTTGAGATAAAAGCTGTACACATGTATCAACTACATTTAAAATAAAAATAAAAAACTTATTAATACATAATTAATGAATCACTGAAATTTTTAAGCAAACATTGAAAAATTAAATGCTATAGGACTCCATAATAAAAATGTATTGTACATGTTCATGCTTCTTAAGATATATTTATAAATTCTTAATATAGGTTTGCTTAAATCAAGATCATTTTAACACATTTAAGACAAAGTGCTTTACATCATTAACATTAGTTATGGTTACATAAGTGTACAAAAGATCATACAAACAATTGACTCACTGCAAAAATATTATAAGTATTTTTAAAAATACCAGTTAAATGAAATTTTACCAATGACTCATTTTCTGAGATTTTTTTAGGTTTTGATACTCCCATACACACATTTCAATACTTCAAAAGAAATCACTAAATCTAAAATAAGAAATAATGATCATATACAGGGAATAACTAAGTTAACTGTTTCCTTATTTTAAAATGTATATTCTTTATGTAATGTATTGTACTAAACTAAATGATAATGTCAACTTAAAAAAAAGAAAAGAAAACAGTATTAATAAATAAATTTTAAATATTATATAAATGTAGAATACATCAGTGTAGTAAAAACAGTATCAAACACTGCAGCTGAAAAACGTTTCTTAATTTCTTATAAAAAAAATCAAAAAGTATAAAAGAATCAGTCGTATTCAAAATCCTTATCACAGTTGGAATCATATCACATAGAAAATACATTCATAACTAATTTATAAATACTTTTAAAGATTAAACTTTTCATATTGCTTAGTAATTTGCACACAGAATTTATATATAACCAAAAAATCAAACCCAAATATTTAGTTTTAACACCAGACACAATAGAAACGTTAGTTACAACATGTGAAGTCATTGAATTTAAATTAAATATTCAAATTAAACTATCACTAATGCATGAAGAGTAGTGTCTCAGGTTCAAGAGGAAAATAAATATGAAAAAATAATATGGAGTCTGAAAATTTTTATTACACCTCTAAACAAAATGTAGTTAAATTATATAATTTACACATTAAAGTGCTTAAAGAAAATACTAACACTTTACTTCAAAAATTAATGAAAATAGTGAAAAGGGTTATGCATATGGATAAATGAAACTAAATGAATTATGAATAATTAAATTTAATCCATTTCTTCGTTAGACAATCTTTATTTTTACAAATAGATTTTAACTTATTGTCTGTCTCAGATAAAGTCCTTCAGATATTCATTTTTGTGAAATATTCATTTCAATCTTATTATTTTTTAATTTTTATTGTTTTAGACAATATGTCATTCCTTTCAAGAATCATAGCCAAAGAAGTTTACCTTTTTCTAATTTTGAAATATCTAATAATCAAGTATCAAAATATCTGCTACAGAAATATTATCTAACTTCTTTTTTTTTAATCCTGTTCTTTTTGTCTTTTATTAAATTCTTCTGCTCTTAATTTTTCCATTTCTACTTTAACATTTTTATGTGCAACTGCATCCAACATATGCATAGTTATTGGGTACATGAAACACTTTTACATCAAAATTATGATTGCCTGATTTTATAATTCTTATTGATTTTACTGCAAGATCATTCAGCTTTGATTTGTCTTTTGTCACTACAGCATTATTTAATGAAAAGCCACATTTAGGGAATGCATTTCCATGCGGTAAAGCTAATGCTGATTTTATTAATTTTGACAAACATAAGTATTTCCATCAACTTTTTTTTCAAAACATTCCTTCTAACAATATCAATGTCATAATTTATATCCCAAAAATCTTGTTATTTTTTTCCAATTTGATAAAGCTTCCATTCATTTTGAACTAAATTGTATTTTCTAGGAAATCTAAATATTGACAAAATGTGTGTAATATCATGAAGTCTAATATTATTGCATGATCAATCAAATCAGATTGACATGTTTGTCAATACAAAAACCTTTCAGTTTAACATTGCAAAATGGAAGAATTTCTTTCAAGTAATTAACATTAGCAACTAGTGCTATTTTTACATTTAAAAGAAACAACTTGTTTTCAACTTTATGAAACTCATTTTCCTAAAATAACCCAAGAGTTGATATACCAATTTCTGACTCTTCAAGAAATTTTAAATTTGGCAGATCACTGATATCCAGAATCTTTAACTCCTCCCCCTCTTTATCTAAAATAAGAATGTCTTTTACAAGCAAAGACACAGCTGTTTGAAGAAGTTTGTTGCTCACTATATGTAGTCTAAGATCATTGGAGATTCACTCTTAAACTGAGTCAAATATTTCTTGAATATATTAAATGCATACATTATACAACTTAATTAACAAGGAATTGTTTTAATTTTCCGATCAATTCAAATTCTTTTATAATGATCAATACAGAAATATATTTAGTGAAATCTTGTTGCTAGGGCAAAAAATTTAGTATCCTTTATATTTTCTTTAAATTAGGAAGTTAAGTATTCCTTTAAATTGAGAAGCTGTTCTGCAATTCTTTCAACAATACGAATGTTGTAAATGTATTGGAAATGTGTTTTATCATGCACTGTCCTAAAATATCTAGTAGTGCTAATATTTTTGAAACCTTCCCAACATGCTGGATTGCCTTTTAAAAAGACAAATAAATCCATAGCTAACTCTCACTTATATTTATAAATCTAACTCTTTTAACAATTTCTGAAAACTATAATGCACAGCATGTAAACTGTAAAATCTTTCCTTCAAACGTTTTATGATAAATTTCAGTTTCAGCAAGATCCTTCACTCTTTTAATAATATTTTTGTTAACATTTGGACCACCTGATGGCAAAGCTAACAATTTACTAAAATGAATTTCATATTTATTTAAAGCAGTTTTTAATTCTTTTACAATAGTATCAGTAGAAGTATGCCCAATAAAAAACGCTGGTAAGATTACATAATAAAATTGTTTTTTTCTTTTGACCAATATGTGGCATATATATCCAATTGTTTTCTCTTTTGCATCTAAGCACTATCATAAAAAAATTCACTGTTTTTATATTTTTTTCATTTTATTTCCCAAGTAGATGTACACCATGAGTGATTATATAAACACATTTTTCTCTTTCAACTGTATGTTTGAAGCAATTTTAAAGTCTTCAAACAAAGCCTTTAAAATATCAATTGTATCATTAGACCATTTAAAATAAAAATCGTGCAACATGCATGGACTACAGGGCTTCTGCTTTTGTAACATTAAGTTCCAAAGGAATTGAATCAGGACTACTTTGTTTCAACTTTTTGATGAAATCAAAAAGAGATTCATTACAAAATTTAGAAGCAACATTTTATTTATGTTTACCATTATGATAATGTTTTTTATTTGGGTAAAGTCACTATATGAAATACTGAATTCTCCACAAAATATGTAGTTTGCTGCGTATACATTTAAGGTAGGAGAACACCATTTTCAAACTGGTACACTATCCAATCCTTCAGAAAGCCATGATGGCTGGAACTTTGTTAATCCTCCAGGTATTTATTTCTTCACAAATTTTAAAATAAATAAAAAGATATTAAGTAATTCTTAATCTGTAATCTTAAATTTTATTATTTTAAGGTCCTACATTGTGGACCACATTATTGAAGCTTCATTTCCTAATTATTTGAATTTTGCTTTTGTAGGTCAATAGCCAATGATCTGCTTTGCACATGTGCAAAATTGTTTAAAGGCTTCACTATGTCGAACAAAACAAATTTTCAACACACCCAATCTAACATAACTCTGCAGAATCGGCCGAATTTTGAAGTCACATGATCATTTGAAAAGAGTGTTTTATTTAACTATACCCACGTAATATACCAGCATTTATTATCAGCTTTCTGATATTGAAAAAAACTCTGCAGAACATGTGGAATTTTGTTGAAACCTGATAGATAACGATTTTTTTCTAAAAAGTCATTTGAAAACTTAATTTTTATAGGAAATATCTCATCTTTTGAAGGAGTTCAAGGAACAAGATGAAAAATAAAGAATTTAAGGACTGTGCAACTTGTGGGTCTTAAAAATACAATGAGCAATACAAATAGTAAAACAGCAGTGAGCTAACAGTGAAAATTCTCGCAAATGAGAGATTTGACAATAATAAATAATCTCATGAAGAGTTTCCTAAACAAATTCTTGGATTATATTAGATGACTGACATGGTGTAGATTTGCTTTCCTTATCTATTTGGTCAATGGATTTAGAATTTGAATTCTTGAAATATGCATTAAATGGCTCTGAACCATTAGACAATAAATGATTTAAAAAGCAATGCTAAGAATATGACATTCTGAGCACTCTTTAAATCATTACTAAGAGCCCAGATTGAAAGCAATACAACAAAATGCACAAAATATTTGATGACACACCAAATGTTAACCACTAGCACTAGATAGTAAAACCATTGAATCAGCAGAATCGCAAGTTAGAGAATTTTTAAGACCTTTATTCATTTCTCAATGGGATTAAGGAAAATCATCTTGAAAGCAAAGAAAAATCACAGCGATTTCCTTTTCCTCAAATGATTTTGAAAATTTCCACAGTAAATCACACTCATATTATAACTGAATTTTAAAAAACTGTAATTATTTGTATTTTGAGCAAGAATATTCCTGACAAAAATGTATAACATAGAAAAGATTAACAGATCATTATTTTGGTAAATTTTAGATCTATATTGACAACAAATGTTAAAAAAAGTTTTTTCATTAAACTTACAAAAAATTTCAACACTTTTATAGTTTATTAATATACTCAAAATATTAATTGAAATAAATTAATAATAATTATTTGAATTTATTAAATTCAAAAACTAAAAAAATAAGTAATGAAAAAATAAAAATTATGACAAAATAATGCCTTTTATAGTATTTACTTAATTTCTTCTCTCTCATGATGTTAATAATTGTAAAGAAATACTTACTCTCATTATCAGATGCAGTTGGAAAATGTACTGGTAAAGGAGATGTATCTCTTTCAACAAAACCATCAGCAAATTGATAATGAAGGTAAGATTTTAAATACCTAAAACAAAACAAATTTATTATATATAGGATTTAACTGATTTTATGACTTTTGACGTATTATGCAGAAAATAATAGATTTTCAATGATAATATTTTGAAATAACTTACAGAGATTTTGTTTATTCTTATACAAATACAAAATAAATAAAAATGAAGTTATTTAGAAAATATTATGCATTTCACTTAAAGGCAAATCTTGAATATAGTTAAAGTATAAATATACTATGATACTGAAAATGAATTATTGTAATAAGTTATTTCAGTAATTAGTAATTTTCAGTAAAAGTTTACAATTTTTTAAAACCAAATGAGAAATTAAAAAAGTACAGGGTGACTATTATTAAAGTATTTCTATTTTATGAGAAAACTGCAACAGGAAAACTAGCAATCACAAAAGAACTAAATCATTATGCATACACTTCAGTACACAAGAAAACTAATTCCAAGATAAAATTTGGTCGCAAATTATTAATACGAATAAACCTTTTAAGGATAATAAACCTTCATAATAGCATAATTCAATATCAAAGCTGCAATAATTATAAGTATATTTAAAATTTATAAATGATATAAAAGGGCGTATACTGACAAATCATAAGGAACGAAATGTCAATTTTAATTGAGTAATCTAAACATGTTAGATTTGGAAATTAAAAGATTGATTGGTTTACTACTTAAGAGAGAATATTTTTTACATAAAAGATGATTTAACCATAAACTGGTTTACAGTAAATTTTTGTTGTAGTCAACTAATTCACCCCAATCCAGCTGCTAACTAGACAAAGTCCAAGAGCCTAAAGATCTTGATTATCATAAACTAGAAGAGGACTGCAAAGAGCTGTGTTTCGAATTTGTCACTATTTTTCCCTTTTCAATAGAGAGGCTTTAAATGTGTTCACTTGCAGGCCTACTAATGACGGACTGAATGATGCGATCAACATTGATGAAAAAGGCACCACCTGGGGCCTGCCTATTATACCAGGGGTGGGATTGGGAGAGTTTTCCATAACTGTCCTTTCAGAATTTTTATTTTGGAATAGTGAAGATGCAAAGCCCATGACAAAAGAAGAAATGGAATTGCTTTTGAAGGTTGGAGACCCAGAGCACCTGAAGGCAAAAGATTGAATTAGCTCCTGCATCTGCAAGCCTTAGTAGGGCATTATGGAGTAGCCTTCACGCCTTGGGTGACCCTACCAGGAGTATACACTCCTGATGTACTTCACCCACTACATTCAGACACTCCCCCTCATCAGTTACAAAAGCACACTTTGAAGTGGATTGCAAGACTTGAGGGGGACAGTGGATTCTAACTCATTGCAAACAATTCACAATGTTAGACAAAACATACTGAAACAAATTAATTTGATTCAATTAAGAAACACAATTACTATACAAAAAGTTATATTTTGGAAAAGGAGCAAAATGTATTGAAATAGCAGGAATTTTTCCATTCCTCAGATAAGACTTTGTAATATTTACAAGTACAGGCATTGTAAATTGTCCCTTATCACTTAACATAATGTTCCAGGTTATGTGTTATTCACTTGAATGTAGTACATTAGAAACATCGCAAAAATTTCACTAAATCTTGAACAATTTTCTAGCCTTCAAATATTTTTTATATGACAGCAACTTTTAAATTTATTTGCATTGCTCTATTGAGTTTAAAAATTATGAGATATTTGACAACAGTGGGCATTAAACTATAAAACGATTAATATCATCCTGTTTGTCTTCCATTATTATGTATGTATATAATCCTTCACTCAAGAGTCCCTGATTTATTTTTTCTAATCGGATAAGCTACAACCAGTGTAATCTTTACAAGCATTTGAATTGTTACTGGTTTCCAGCCTTGTCTTGATCAGGCTGAGAGGTTATTAATCTGCTTGAGATCTAAACATACATACAACTCTTTGAATGAAAAATATTTTTTGTAAAACAACTTTAATAATAAAGCAGCTATTCAATGTGAATCTTATAGTGATGGTCAACTGTTTCCACAACTTTGAAAATATACAGTAACTGTTAATTGCTAACACTTATATTTACAGCTGAAGCATATTACACATCAGAAGCAATTTATGAAATTCTGCTATTACTAGGAACTGTTTGCACAGGACTTTGTCTTACATTATTTATCACTTTTAGAAAGAACTAAAATTTCTTCAGTATTAATTTTCAATATTCTGACATCAGTACTTTTATGGCAATTTTTTCACAACAAATGTCAGAAAAATAATTTAATCACTAACATTATCCTTTTTATTATAATAATGTATAATAGGTCTGGCGCAATCATATACACCTTGATGTAAATAAATATATAGAGACAGGTGTATGTATGATAATAATTTATTAATGTCATTTATTAAATGAAAAGTTTGTTAACTTAAATCTAAAAAATATAATCAAATATATAATTATAAAAGGAGTATGAAAATTAAAAAAAAATGGTTTAATAATGACATTATAAAAACATGGGCCAAAATATGTTTGAAGCTACATTTTACCTTCAATATAAGGGGTGATCAAATGAAAAGGTACAAAACGACATAAAAATGTTACAGTTAAATATTTGCATATTCCGCCATGGGAGAACGTAGCAAGACATCTCTGACTGAGATCTGAGCATGCGCAGGTGCAGGAGAAAGCAGAGGCTCTTATCAAAAGCGGTATCCAAATGATGCGGCATTCCGCATGAGGACAGGATGTCATACGCGTTGCAAAATTAAACAATTGAGGAGCAGTGATGTGTTACCTATTTCTGACAGCAGAAGGTGAGAAATCAGTGGAGGCATGCATCGTAACCTTCCCCAAAAAATTTCAAAAACGTACTTTTAGCAGGATAACTGTTGCTCACCGTCTTTTTCGATGTTCAAGGTCCGATACTTCAGGAATTTCTCGAGCACAGAAAAACCATAAACTTCGATGTGTACTGTGAGACACTCTGCCGCCTACCCAGGTTAATCAAGAACAAAAGACCGGGGTTGCTCACGAAAGTCGTGATTCTGCTCCATGATAATGTGCGTTCACACGTCTCTAGAGTCACTCACATGGTACTGGCCAAGTTTATGTGGGAGACTTTGGACCATCCGCCCTACAGTCTGGACACGCTGCCCTGCGATTTCCATGAGTTTGGTCCACTGAAGAAACACCTGAAAGTGAAGCACTTCAACTCGGACGACGTACTCAAGAAGGCTGTGAAGGACTGGGTCTTGTAACGGCCACGGGAATTTTGGGAATAAGGAATCCTGAAGCTTGTTCATCAGTGGGATTGTTGTGCTCAAGCCTATGGTGTATATTTTGAATACAGTCTACATGTGTACCTACCATGCCATTTCATACCTCTTCATTTGATCACCCCTTATATTATATGTAAAAGAAGCTATGATTTCATCACTCTTACATATTCATAATATTTTGAAAGATTCCTTTAGGATTTTCTTTAATTTTCATTTCTTCTCTTACAGCTTTATATGGATAGAGGACATCTAATGGAAGTTCAACAAATACTGGTCCTAAAATTCAAAAAATATTTTTCTTTATACATACATACATACACAAGTGAACCAGCATAGTTCAAAAGCTTTTAAATTTTAGCCCATACTGTTATTATGAATATATTTACATTGTAAAAAGTTTTATAATATAAGAGTTCTGTATGTTGTTGCTTATCTTCTAAATATCAGACATACATCAGATTAGCACCAGAAGGTAGTTAATTGCCCAAAATGTATATTAATAAGGGGGTTGAATGTTAGATCTCTCTTAGAAAGTTCAATGCAACCCAGAATGTGATCTAGTGAAGCTGTTTTTCATAAAAACATTTTATGTATCTGTTCATAATTGTTTCATTATGCAAATTATGTTGACACAGGATTAAATCAGGAATATAAAGAATTAGAATATCACAAGTAACAATTTATTAATGTGAAATAAATAAGAAAATATAAATAAAATATTATATATACAAGAAGCAAGTGAACTTTTTTGTAGAAATACTTGTAAAAATTTCACTAGCACTTCAAATTAATAATAAGCAGTCTCTGGTGAGCAGTCAATGGAAAAGGTTAAGCACGAAACGATTTTTACTGTTATTTTACAGGCAATTAGTTTTTAATCCATAAGTTCAGAATGGATATAGGAAGCACTACTCATATTGATAAGCCATATAAATAAAACGAATTAATACTTCATAAAAAATGATATTTAAAATTATCATAATAAATTACTACTTATCTATATTTATGCAATAATATACATATATTTCATTTATATATTTATAAATTTCATTTTCCAGAGTACATCAGCTTGCTCAAAATTATTAAAAATCCCAATACTTACAGAAAAAAGAATTTAAATTGAGCTTAAAGTAAATGTATCAAAATATGCAACATATGTAAAGTATAACAGAGACAAGTTAGCATTTGATTCTTATAAATTAAAATATGCAATAAATATATATATTTGGTACAACAATAAATTTCTTTAATATGGGTTGACATAGCTCTAAATATAATTAGTCTACACTATGATGTGCATTACTGGCAATTACAAAGAAGCTGATTATTTTTGTTAGGAAACTAGACAAATCTTAGGAAAATAACACAAAGCAGTATTGAACCTGTCAAGAGCATTTCAAATCTCTTTGATGAGATTTTGATCAAGTGATTCTACTGGCAACATTACTTTGAAATATTTTCCTCGTAAGACAATTTATAAGTAGAGGAATTAATCGTTTCTGAAATAAATATAATCAGATGATGGAACAAAAACACTTGATCACATTGATTATAAAAACAACTTTAAAATATTTCAATAAATCCATTTACACCAAATAATTAAAATTTTATTTTTGTCGTAATATATTTTTTAATTTTAAAGACTGTATGTATCATATTTTTAAAACATTTTCAAAATCGAAACGTCGCAACAAGATTTTGATTTTTCCAAAAATTAGGAGTTGAAGAAAATATAAGGGTTGTATGAATTAAACTTCACTTAGTTTGATTAAATATTTGCTTACTTTTGGGTCACAAAAATTTTTTCATGTTACAATAGTAGTTAACATATCTAGTTGATACTAAAATCAAAATTAGTTTCCTGCTGCACAAGATTATTCATGAATGCGAAAAGAAAAATTGTAAGTAGTATAAATTGATTTTTCTTAGATTAATGATACTTCTTTAAATATGTTGCTACATCAATAAAAAGAAAGAAGTTATTCATTTAGAAGTCATAGAAAGATGACTTCTATGGATAAATTTACATCAAAAGCATTAATTAGAACAAATTATTAAAATATTTTTTTACCATTTTCATTTCTAACTTCTAATTACAGTTACAAACAATTGGCTCCAAATGCAGTCAAAAAGTAATATTTTTTAACTGTATTAGGAGCTTGAATTTTGAATGAGTTGACATTTTGAAATGAGATTAAACTGCATTTATAAATTCTATAATCAGTATTTTATTTCAGAGGTAATGCTATTTATTTGCAAATTAAAATTATGTGAAGGAAATATAATACCTTTATTTCTCAATCCCATATTTTGAAGACTTATATTTGATAGATTCAGGATACAACATTTTTTTAAATCTAATATAACATTTTCTTAAATAGAAGTACTGCTTTAAAGCACAATGCATTATTGGAAAATAATCCATGAATAAAATAACCTTTTACCTATTTACAAAAAAATTTAAGCTATTAAACTATTATTTTTATTAAGTAAAAAAAAGGTAAAAACGAGATTAAGTTTATATGAAAACAATAGAGACAGAAAATCAGCTTTTACATAAACTTTTGAACTTATGTAAAACATAAAATATGTCCAAAACTTATGTTTTAAGATTCATTTAGAGATATATACACATGTATGCACTGTTTAAAAATCAATATTTTTATATTAGCTTTGTTGAGTTTGGTTACAGAATAGTAATAGAAAAATTAATTAAAGCCAAGGACCAGAAGAATATGCACATGTATAAGCAAATCAAAATTATAACAAAAGAACAGTGAAAGTTAGACATAATGCCAGTTGACACTAAGGCTAATTGTTGTATAATGAAAGTCTTAAAAAGTTCAGGAAAACCATAGACAATGAAAAAACTTGTGCTTTGATTCAGATTAGTTATGATTAAATATTCTAATGTCATTATTTAAATAGGATATGATGAAGTCAACATAAAAATATATAATTTATTTAGTTTAAGTTTTTTTAAATTTTGAATTAATAGTGAATGACAACATGTTAATGATTTTATTATATAATGATAAGGAGTATTCTACTGCTGGCATATTTGATGTTAAAAATTTTTATTCCATAACATATTTAATATTTGAAGGAAGAGTATGCTTTCAATATTTTCTATAATTTCATATGCATACTGTGTTCCTTTTATCCTATATTCACCATTTTTAAAAATAAAATTGTTCTACAGTATCATACTATCACTGGCTGTGGTGAAAGCTTGAAAATTTAATTTCAATCATATTTCTTATTATTTATATTCTACATTTTTTAGTAACATCCCATTTGATTTGTAATATTTTCATGTTGCATAAAATTTTTAATACTGCTTCACTCAGTAAGTCTTTACACTTGTTTTGCATTATAAAACAATAAAATTAAAATAAAATTGTATTGTTAAAGAAATATATTGTATGGATAACAAAGGCACTTTCCTTAGAGAGGAAAATGATTTTAAATTTATCATTATAGTAAACATACTTAAAAGAAGTGTTGATAACTAAAATTTTAAACATAACATATACAACTGATTCTTTTGTTCAATAACCTAAGAATAAACCACATATAAGTAGCATTTCTAGTTGAATGTGCTTTTACTGTGGTCAGCAGAAAAGTAACAGTGCTTCTAACAATTGTCTAGATGCCTATGAAATACCAATACCAAAAATAAATCCTAAAGTTTTAAGTTAATATTTATATAAAATCAAAATTCTTAATCTTTTCAGTTTTAAATAAAACACTTAAAGAATTGCAAGGTCGATTTTTTACTATATTCACAAGGATAAATACCTTACATAAATATCATTATAAATCTTATCATAAAACCTGAAACAAACTAATATTTCATGTAAGACAAATCACAAAATGGTCAATGATAACAGTGAACATAAGCTGCATTCATTCACATCAAATATTGAAATATGACAATTATTAATATGATTTAATACGGCCTGATTAATAATCAACTTTACTGAGTGAATGAGAGATAACTTACAGTGATGCATGTCAAGTAAATTATCTAATTGGAATTACAATATATTTAAAAGTATCTAAGTTTAATATTAAAATTAAAATTGTCAACATCATTTACAATTAATAATTTTTACCTCACATGTTACATATACCTGGAGTATAAGAAAATGCTGCTTGTATAGCCTCACGTAAAGTAGGAATAAGTTGTCGTACGCAAGTAACAGATCTGTAATATTTGCATATAGATTTTACCAAACTCAGTTGGTCAATATCTTGTAATGATCCTCGGCCCTATTATATAAAGCAAAAATGGAATGCAGTTGAAAATTTTTAATGAATAATTACCAAAAAAATTAAATTAATTAAATCATAAGACGAAAAATGAACTTACTTTTAATAATGATGCTGCAGCACCACCAAGCAATAACAAGGGTGTTTCAGCCATTTGTGCATTTTTTATTGCAGTAATAGTGTTAGTTACACCTACAGAAAAAGATAAATTATATATATATATATATATATATATATATATATGTATATATATATATATATATATATATATATATATATATATATATATAGTGAAAATACATAATCTGAAGATAAAACATACTTACAGTGTGTAAAAAGTTTATTTCATTCATAAAGATAAAAAGAATTAATAAAATAAAATTTTTACACTGAGATTTAATTTTTTTGATTTTACTGCTGCAAGATCCTCAGATGGGATAAGCTGTGCCAAAAATAAAATAATGTTTGATAGTTAAGAGGTTGGAGGAGAATTAATTGAGAATATTGAGAAGAATGACTCAGAAGAATAAAAAACACTAAAACAAATCCATGAAAGCCAGAAAGATAAAACAGATAAATTAAAAAAAAAACTCTCCAATGCTTTCTGAGAACTAAAACAATTTTAAGAAATTAAGTCATCCAGAGCAGGTTTTATTTGATTGTTTTTTAAGCTTGTCTTTTCAATATTTTAAATGGTCTGATATATAGAGATGGAACCCATTTCCATTTCTGTTTCAGAAAAGGATATATCAATTTTTCTTTTGATACTTTTCCTCCAGATTTTTATTTTTAATTTTTGTATCATCAGTCTTAGATTTACAGATAATTGTAGTACATTTTTTGTACTATTATAATTTGATAATAAAGGGGAGCTAGATGATAAAGTTGAAAGTGGAGCAGATATTGGTAATCAACTCTTCTTTGCTGGATTGTTGTTTAGTTTTGCAACTATTTGTAAAGTAGAAGAACAGGAAACACCAACTTTTGGTGTTCTGTTTTTTACTATTTGTCTTGCCCCTGGGAAAGCAATATTTTGTCTTATTTTGGTTGCAATCACCTCTTTCACCAAGATTCATAAAAGGCAAGATTTAGAAAAATGTAGCATGTGCACCAGAACAGTTACACACTTTAAAAATTTTTGAAATACAAGTATTAGTTTCATGACCAGATTGTACACATTTTCCACACATAGGATCAGCATTCCTGTATGCTAGTTGGGAGTGACCATATCCCAGACATTTAAATCACCTAAGAGAGTTAGGAATGTGTGAATGAAGTTTGCAGTTATATAACCTGCTTTTATGGAGTTAGGTAATACTAGTGTCTGAAAAGTTAGCAAAACATATTAGGTAAGGCTAAGTCCACCATTACATCGAATCCTGAAACTGAAACTGGATGTCACACGAATACTATTGAAAATACGTGGAGGCATGTAAAAGCGTCTTTACCTACATACAACCGTAAAACAGATTTTAAATTTTATCTTGCAATGTATTTGTTTCATAAAGCTTGCATGGCGGCAAATGATGATTGTTTCAATAAATTTATAGAAATCATTTTGGGAATTAACTGGGCAGAGTATCAAATTTCGGAAAAAGTGTAATTATTTTATTTAAATTCTACTGTATTTTTTAATTGTATTCGTGTTTCATTTTATGTTTAATTGAAAAGTGCATACATATGGAAAAATATTTTATTTCATGCTTTTTTGTAAAATTTGATAATTATTTTCACTGAAATGTTAAAGTAACATGGACGGACTGGTGACAAACAAAAAAAATGTCGAAATAAATATCATACCATTCGGCATGTGAGTTTCACTTCATATCAGGTAAGTCCATTATTTTTATTTATTTCTTTTTTTTCTAAATTTTCTAAACTGGTTATTTTTCGAACTTAGGGAAAATTTCAGTGTTAATAAACACGTGCTTAGCCTGGCAACGAAAAAAATTCACCATGTTCACCAATAGAGGGTGATACCCTACTAGTTGCAAAAAGGCAATACGGTATGGAAACTGCTTAGTATGCTTATCAACATGTGACAAGTAGATGAATTCACAGATCAAGAATTAGAACCCATAAGATATTTGTTAAGGTTCAGACTCCCTTGAAGGGCTCTATGGGGAGCATCAGGCCTGAAACTTTTATACAGTGAAATGAAAATGATATTCCTGTGTATACTTTTTAAGCACATTTTTTTATAAACTGCATATAAACATTGGTAATCCATAATTTTATAAATTATGATGAATTGCAAAACAAGTCTCTTTTCATAAATAAATTATCTTTCATGCTCTTTTAACTTTTGAATTTTTAAAAATTAATCTCTACTTTAAATATAATAAAATGTTTAATTTTTTAGAGTTAAATATGATTATAGCATACAAATATGGAAAATTAATAGTTAAATGCAAATCAAATTTATCCAGTACATGCCTCTAAAATATGCATAGCACCAAGAAAAATATTCACCTGGACCAGCTGTTACAACTGCTACTCCAATTTTCCCAGAAAGACGAGCAAATGCATCAGCAGCAAATACACAAGTCACCTAATGATAATGGAGCAGGTAAATTTTCATAAAAAGAAGAATAGTGTTATTTTATAATATGTTAATAAATGCTTTAATAAATGATGATAAAAATTTTGTTTACACCTCATGTCTGGTATCAATCACTTTGATCCCCATATTTTCAGCAGCTACAAGTACTGGGGAAATATGTCCTCCAATTAAAGTGAATATATGAGACACGCCATGACTCTAAAAAAGAGCAGCATTTCAATAGTTTAAAGAGCTTAATAGAAAAGTAATTGTCACACTGCCTGAAAGTACAACATTAAAGTGTTATACACAGGAACTAAAATTTTAAAGCTGTTAGTTGTTAATATAGATATGATGAAAATTTTAAATCAATAGAGTAATTTACTATTGAAAATTTTACAAGTAAAATGTAGATTCTGTAATTTATTCCCCACTTGTAAAGAGTGTAGGATGCAAAATCCACTATTATGGTAATTGAAAGGTCTATTAAAATCAATCATAAGATATTCTTTTCTGCAAATAATATAATAAAACTGTGGTGAAACAAGAATTATTAATATAAGCATAAATTGATACATTATTATAGAATATGTTTGAATAAATGAAATATTAACTTCAATTCCTAATCGAAAAAATTCCAGATACATATCTTTAAAATATAAATAAAATATTCATATGCATATACACATTATCAATCATATCATTAGTATATATTATTCATACATAAAATGTATTCTTAAAGAGAGAAAAAACTGCAAATTGTGCCCAAGGGATACATGTTATAAATAATTTAAAGAGATTTTAAGCTCATAAGCTTTTCTGCTTGGATATAAACTAACATCTATGTATGAATTTCATGTGCATCATAAAACCAACATTTTCAGATAAACATCATCTTACACTATATATAAAAAGCCCTGTTTTTAAGTAAATTACATGTCCCAACTTTATCAAATACTTTTAAATTAAACATAATGCATCTCATTAAAAATGCATAATGTATCTCATTAAAAATGCATAATGTATCTCATTATTATTTAATGCATATTTTATATTAAAAATATCTAGGGTTAAAATATTAAATAATATTATATTATTAAAGACAATAAAATATTAAATATAGAATATCAGGTTAGCATCCAGTATAGCAACTTAAATGTTAACTTGAATATATAAAATTGATACTTTTTAAACAATATATACATTACCAAGCAATGAGTACCTTAAGAACTTGAGCAACAAGATTTCCACCATGATCATTTGACTCTGCTTCAATCTGGAAAAGCAAATTAATTGAAAAACAAACATTAATTAGTTGAAATATTGATTATAAAACAATAAAGAAAAGAGTATGCACTTTTAGATCTTAAAATTCAGAACATTTTGGTGCAATATATATATATATATATATATATATATATATATATATATATATATATATATATATATACACACATATACATACAGACAAATAGAAATACATAAATATAATACAATAAATGTATTTTTATGCAAACAGAAAGTCATAACAGGAAGAAATATATTTTATGTATTAGAAAACATTGGAATAAAATTTTTAAATCATAAAAAATAGTAGGTTAGTGAAAAAAGGCAAGAATCATATTTAGTGTTGTGTATATAACTCTGACTTAACAAATTTCATATTCATATTTTCTCCAACTATTTTTTTAACAAAAAATATCTTACAATATAAATAAATCTTATTTATAATTTTAAATGTTATAGAATTTATAAAGTTAAAATTAATTGTGAAATAATGCTATGAATGTTAGGTTTTAGGAAACTGATCAGCCTAAAAAATAACTTACGAGTTATTCAGTTAAAATCACAGAGACACTGCCCCACATTAAAAATTCAACACTAATGAGCTGCCAGAAAGTGATGAAACTCGGCAAACAGAGAGAGAGAGAGAGAGAGAGCAAGAAACAATAAGTGATCTGTATTTTAAAATTATAAGCATAATACAGAGTGAGAACAGGATCGGTTTAGTAGTTTGACTACCACTGTGGATGGTGATGCACAAAGCAACAGGTATAGGCACAGAGTCAATAAGAGTACAGGTAGCATTCAGAGGAATGCCTCTCCATTCCCAGTCAACTATTTGACAAAGTGCATCTTCGGAAGGAGACAATGGCAAGGTTTGTAAATGGCATCCAATCATATCTCAAACATGTTCGATTGATGAGAGATCTGGATAGCATGGTGGCCAGGGAAGCAGCTGTACCCCTTGCAAAGCATGTTGGCTGATGCCAGCAATATGTGTCTGGGTGTTATCCAGCTGATAAAGGGCATTTGGCATGCCCTGAATATAGGGGAATGTTACCAGCTGCAGCACATCATCCACGAAACGTTGTGCAGTCATAGTGGCATGAATGCAAACTAGAGGTAACCTGCAATTGTATGGAATGGTGCCTTAAGCCATGATGCCACACTGTTACGTGGTCGAGCACTCCAGAATTGCTGCAGAATTGGACCTGTTTCCATGTCGATGTCAAATTTGTAAGCGGTGACTCTCACTGAAGGAACAGAAGCACGACTCATCTGAGAAGACGGTCCTGTGCCACTCAGTCTTCTACATCACTCTCATCCGGAACCATTCTAGATGTTGGCATCTATGCTGTGGGGTAAATGGCAGTCTTCTTAAAGGATGCCATGAGCATTGGCCATTAGCAATCAATCGATGGGAAATGGTTCTGTTCGATATGGGAGCATCCAGGCTATCTTGCAAAATTTTGGTAGATGTACTTTGCGGAGCCACTACTGCCTCCTGTCAGAAGCGTCAATCCACGCATACTGACATCACTCTGACTGCATCAGCACTCCTCAAACATTCCAGTCCATTGTTCCAATCATCTTAGAAACAGCCAGTGCATTGTGAGTGCACCCAGGTGTCTGTCAGCTATGATTAGCCCTCATTAACTCTGTCTGTCAGCAGGAACTGAATCCATCTATAATAGCCTAGCAATCTCTGCAATTACAGGCATCCTTTGCAACAAGAACAAACTTTCAATGATTAGTTTCCAAGCAGCAATAACGGAATGAATATTACCCACTCTGCTGAATCCTCACTTTATACCTTATCCTACATGCACTGGAGAGCTGTGCATTTCACGTCACTTGCATAACTTGGAAAGATGTGTCTACTCTGAAATTTGCATGACTTTCTGGCCACTCCTTCTTGATATTGCATTTTCAAATATTGGGGAGTGTATTTAAGAATATACAAGTTAGTTTTTAATAATAATAAAAAAAAATTAGTATCACTTGTAGCATTTCAATTCAAAAAACATATATATATTAATATGCATTGTCTCAAAGATAATTTGGATAAGCAATTTTTAATTTTATTTTATGAATACTTTTTTCCATAAGATCCTTTATGTCTTTAAGTGTTGCTCAACCATTAATTTTTTAAAGGAAAGAATAATTATAAAATATATTGTTAGTTAAAGCAAATATTTTAGAAATAAGCACATCAAAGTTAAAAAATAATGTGTTCATAATTTACAAAAATAATATATAAAAATGTTTAAAGTTAAATCATTTTTTAATTTATTTATATTTTTATGATGATCAGAGCTTGTTTCTTTTAATACATCTTAAGATTTATTTTTAAGTATTCTTGTGAATAAAAGCTTTACTACATTAAAAAAAGAAATGTTAATCAAAGAGCTATTTAAAATATTTTGATTTTGAAGTGTAAGTGAGCTTATCGGTATTAAATAGAAAAAGGAAATAAATTTTAAGTTGCTAAAATGTGCACTTTTTTTGCGAAAAAGCCTAAACAGAAATTAATTTGCATACCAGAAAAATCACAATCAATACATTTTAAAGAAAATTAAAAAAGAATGCTTCAAAATGTAATAAACTTGAAAACTTTAAAAAAAGAAACAACTCACTGAACTTAAGCAAAATAAAATGGCTTCAATGTATGGGTAAAAAGTAAAAATTTAATAAATGTACATATATTTTTAAAAAAAAAGCAACTTAGAATGCATTTAAGAAGAAATAATATATGTTGATTAGGAACAAAACACAAGTATAATGCATCGCAATTTTATCATTATATCCAATATTCTCTGTGATACCATTATATTCTACCACTACAAAATCCTTAACTTAGTAGTGATTTTTTTTAACTTAGAGAAAAAAATTTTCATTGTAAATATAAAGATTGACAAAAAAATATTGAAGTTTGGAACAGGCTAAAGGTTTCTAAAATAGGTTAAAGTTTTAGTAACATAAATGGCTGATTACTCCACCTTATTTTAGCAAATATAGATTATAGATATATTTGCTAAAATCTATAATAAATAAATAATTGCATTCTTAATATCTAAAATAGTATGTGTCAAATTATAATTTTTAAAGTAAGAACTCTAACATCTGAGGTTTTTCTAAATGAATTTTGTGAGCAAATTGCAGTAAGAACTGGATTAAAAAATTTTCAACACTAATGAGATTTTCTGTCATCAGCAATTATGTTTCCATGCAGAAGCAAAACAGTCAAAAATGGCAAAAGCTAAAAATAGAATAAACTATTCAAAATGAAACGAGTAAGAAATCATACATTGGAAATTCTATTTACATGTTCTAATGATGAAAAAATAAATGTGGAGTAATGTTATACCTTTATAAAGTAAAATCTTGAAAGAGTAAAAATTTGTTGAATGGTTTCTTTTTCTTTGTGTCCTAAATATTTATATTTATAACAAATATATTAATATTTTTGTAATAAAATTTATAGGTTAAATAGAACACCCAAAATTTGAATGAAGTATTTTAATAAAAATGAGTAAAAAATAGAAAACAACAAAATATTGAAGACAGCCATTTTCATAGAAAAAATCCATAGCTTTAAATTTTTAAGGCTACACATGGATATATGATAACTTATAGTTGATATAGAGTATGCTATGAAGTTGAAAACACAAAACAATTTTGCAAGCATCTGTAAACAATATCTAGCCTAGCAGAACCTAACTTTGGAAAAACAATTTCATTTTATTTTCACATCAATCTAAGACAATAATAAAACAATTGATCATTTTAATAGAAGTCTTTTTGAAGCAATATAATGACTACAGCAAAAGAAGTCACTAAAGGTACACAAGAACTAAAAAAAAAGTACTTATATTACACAAGGTATACTACAGTTAGATTTAAAGCTACCAGAAAAACTTTTTATTACTTGTTCAAATAAAAATACAGTTATTATTGCCAGAATTTATAATCACTAGCCAAAAAATGATTTCATTAATTTGTATCACTTTCAGATTTAAACCATGCTAATTTTATCATTAACTGGAATGATCTCAAACTATTTAAGAAACATAATTGATAATTATTTTGTTAAAGACCAGAAGTTAATCTATTTATGCCAACATTCCATTACTTAATTTAGCTTACACTGTAAAATATGATCTATATAAGAGATATATTGTTATCAACTTGTGATTAGCTTTTCACCAAAATGCAAATAAAATTGCACTTTATTGGAAAAGTTTTCCTCTTCATTGAAACTGTTTATTCATCAATTGATATACGTTTTTTGCTCATAAGAACTTCTATATTCTTAGGAAATAGATGAGAAAAAATAAAATTGTTTATGTGGAGAATGATTTAAATTCGTTACATAAAGTTAACTAAAATGTATATATACTAGATGTAATATTTATTTAATTTTTATTAAATTAGATATACGAACTGAATTTGCTATTAGTTCTAAAGAGAAAGTATATATTTAAGATAAAAAAATATCACAATGTAAATAATGTTTTCCAACACATTCTTCTTTCACTTTATGCTTTCAAAAATTATGAAATGATTTGTACGAGAGAAACAATATTCTTTCGAACAAACAAGTATTTTAATATACATACATTGACATAATACCTTTTTAAAAAATGTTTCATTTTGAAATATATGTAATTTAATTGGCTTCAAAAAGTTTATAGATAATACACTACGAAATTGGAAACGAAACATAGTTTAATACGCCTATGCAAACAATACACTTTAAAATTTATTCTGAATCTTCTGTCTGGATGAAAAATCGAAATGACAACAGCTTCTACTTTTCATGTCATGCTTATCTAAAATCACACTAAATATAAAAAATTTTGATAATTTTTACAAGTACCTTTTTCGCAAAAAAACAGGGCATCAAATCATAATTAATAATTATAAATATGATGAGAGCAGCAAAAGTTGTCAGTAAAAACACGGAAGGATCAAGAAAAAACCACATGTTAAAAAAAGTATACAGGAACAACAAATTATAAATATCTTAAAATAACCACACAATTTAATTAGCGCATTAGTCAATGTGATTCAAAGTCATCATTTTAAATATTATTGTATAATGACTTGTCCAGGTATTTACTATTGTTCTTCGATTTGAGCTGTGCTAGTGTTGCCCTCTATTGGTATGTTCAGAAACTACTTAAGAATGTAACTGTTTGTTTGTCACTAAGCAGGGATCTTTTGTATAAAGGCTTATTAGACCGAGACCTACAGTTAAAGTGGATTCCGGAACACTTCAAACACCCAGGTCTAAGGTCCTTAGAAAACACCAGAGTTACAAAACGAACCTCAAACTATGCATGCGCTGAGGTCTACGAACAATTTCAGCTCATTCGAAAAACGGAATCCGAATATTTCCGACTATTCTTCTATGGATGAAAGTTTCTGTAAAGGCTTTTGTAAAGCGTAGAATAGAGTGCGCTACTACCGTGGATATCTAGAAATTTTCCGGCACGAAACTTCCTACTTATTATTTCATTGTCTTATACCATTGTGCTTGTTTTCTGTAGTTTCCATTGCTTTTGAGAAATATTCATTTAAAAGTAATTATCCTACATAATTTTTTGCATAAAGAAAGCAAATAAAGGTAGTAGCTGTTGCGTAGCATTTGGTTGCAATATGCGAGCTGGAACAAATTTACTTTTGCAAGTGAAAATATTCTAATTTCTAATAGAACCCGATTTACAATCCTTAATTTAATTAGCTATTTATTAAATCAAATCTTAAAAATAAGACTTAAATTTTATTTGCAATAAAACCAAGATTTGTTTAAAATATTAATATAAACAACAAGTAAATAAACACATCATAACAATTTTGTTCAACTCATTATTGATACCAATTCATAATACTATATGTTGCGAATGGCAGCACCTCACCCACAAATCATGTGCCGTGCGCATCCCGCGCGAGCTGACGTTATATGTTGATATTCTTTTTCTCTTCAGTAGACCTTGTAACCTTTGTCCATATAGTTCATAGTGTTCAGTGTGCTTCATTAAATGTTAGTTTCTTTTCACATTCTGAGTTTTATTCAGTATAATTAATTAATCTGTCGAAATACGACATCAGATAGATGTCAGCCCTGCTTCAACTTTTTGAGTTGTTTCGTTACAGAGCGTAACGTTACATTATAAATGAAATCATAAATAATACCTTGCTTAATATTTGAAATGATTTATAGTTCAATCGCGCGCAAAATATATTTCCTGAAATTTTGGAATAAATGCATATAATTAAAAATTAGTTAAGAAGAAAATGATTAACAATTGAGGTAAATAATAACAAGAGTTAGAATGTGGGTTACAATATATCATTCATCAACAATTGATCCTAATATCGCCAATAAGAGCGATTCCCCGCAAAATATGGCAATCCATCAGGATCCATCATTTAAGTAAAAATTTAAAAAAATTTTAAAAATTTACTGATCACCACTGATTGCACTCTTATTAAAAATTATGATTTTAACGGATAAAATTAAAAAAACTTCGAAAACAGAAATAAATACCTAAAAGTATTTAAATAAAAATTTTTGCGATTGCAATGATTTTCAATAGGAAGAGAGAAAACCGGAAGTATTTGAGATGGCTTCCGGTCAATTGAGGCTAGTTTTTGTTTACACTGAAAACTCCATCCATAAGTGTGTTGTCCCATTTTTGAATAAAATAATTATTACACTCCTGCTGCTTCTATGAACATTACTATAAAATACACTACAACAAATTGGTGACGAGGATAAACAAAAAAATATTATGGATGCAGAACAATTTTCAACTTTATTAAAGATAATTACAACAAGTAATGATGGACTTGCCGATCTTATTTCGAAACAAGAACGAAGTAAGGACATTCCAAATCATCAAGAAAAAGGTACGATAACATTTTTATCAAATTTCGAATGTTTTAATTCTTTAACAGAAACATTTTTGCAATATAAACAAAGATTTCAAAGTTATTTACAAATCTAAAATGTTTTCGAAGATAAAGATTTGAGTGTTAAAATACAACTGAACTGCATTGGATCTGAACATTATAATCTCTTGTGTTCTTTAATTGCACCTAAAATTCCGAATGATTTATCGTATGATGAAATAATTTCTGTTCTTCAAAAGCATTTATGTCCTAAATCTAATGTTATTATCGAACAACACAGATTTCTATCTCGTTTTCAAAACGAAAACGAAAGTATTTCTGATTATGTTGACGCACTTCGAAAATTTTCTTCTACTTGTGATTTTAATTGTGAATGTGAAAAATTTGTTGCTAATTTATTTTTGAGAGCACAGTTTATTAGAGGATTAAAAGATGACTTTATTCGAGAGAAACTTTTAATGGTTTCAGATCTAACATTCGATGTAGCTGTTGAACAAGCTTTAGCCTTAGAAGCTTCCAAAATAAACAACCGTGAATTATCGAAACACAATTTTAGTGGAAAATCAGACGAAGTTAATAAAATTTTAAGAACTCGAAGTACTTTTAAAACAAATCACTCAAATGTTACAAAGCGAGATTTTTCTCAAAAGCGAAATAGGTCCAATTCTCGACATAGATTTTCATCAACACAATTTTCGTGAACTTGGTATTTACAATACATGCTTTTACGATGCGGACCTTCAAATCACCTTTCTCGAGAATGTCGTGCTGACATAACAAAATTACACTGTACACTTTGTAAGCGAAAGGTACACGTTAAAAATGTCTATTTATCAACACTGCTGAAAAATAAAAAGACAGGTGAAATTCAATGTATTGAAAAAGATGAGTATGTTACAGATATTGATGCAGTCAATATTTTTTTCTAATAGGACTAAAGTTGTTGATATTTTCAAATTTACAACTGACTCTGAAAAATTCTGGGTTAATGTGCAGATAGATGGATAAATACAAAAATTTGAGGAAATATCAAAAACGAAATATCAAAATGTCCAAAGAAAACAGAAGCCATTATTCATGCTCCACGACCGAAAAATATCGAAGAATTGAAACGTTTTTTAGGAATGGTTACCTATTATTCTAAATTTCTCTCAAATGCATCATCTCTGACTTATCCTTTAAGACAACTTCTAAAGAAAAATAAAAAAATTCCACTGGTCTTCTAACTGTGAATCTGCTTTCATTAAATTAAAAAATGAGATTTCTAGTGATAGGGTTTTGATGCCACACAATCCAAATTTACCAATTGCTGTTGCTTGTGACGCCAGCCCAACAGGCATCACTGGAGTTTTATTCTACATAGTAAATGGTATAGAGAAACCAGTAGCCTTTACATCTAAATCCCTAACAATTTCTGAACAAAATTACAGTCAACTAGATCGTGAAGCATTAGCCATTAAATTTACAATTCAAAAATTTCATAACTACATCTATGGTAGAGAATTTACACTAATAACTGATAACCGCCCATTATATAGAATTTTTCATCACGATAGTAAAATACCTTCCATGACATCATCCCAATTACTAAGATATGCAGCATTTCTTGGTGAATATAATTATAAAGTCCCACATAGAAAAAATGAAGAAAATCAGATTGTCGATTATCTCTCAAGAGCATCACTAAAACTTAAAGATCCAAATATTTTACAAAACAATGATATTATTCACTGCCAGACTGTTGACCAAATTAGAACTTCTTCCATAACGTTTGAGACAATTTCTAAAGAGACAGAGGAGGATCCAGAATTGTCAATTTTAAAACAAGAACTTTTATCAGGTAACAAATATGATTATGAATATTAATTACAAGATGGAGTAATTTTTAAGCGACATCGAGTGTACATTCCTGAAAAACTTCGAACAGTGATATTAAAAGAACTTCATCACACACATTTAGGAATAGTCAAAATGAAGAATCTAGCCCTAAGATACTGTTATTGGAAAAACATCGATCGAGATATATAGCAATTAGTTTGAGAATGTAGAAGTTGTGCAAAAGTAAAAGATAATCTTGAAAAAATATCAAATCATCATTGGGAAGAGCCATCATCAAATTTTGAATGAATACATATTGACTACGCTGGGCCTTTTTTGGGATATAATTTTTTGATAGTAATGGATGCAAGATTAAAATGGCCTGAAGTTAAAATTCAACAAAGCTCTCCATCAGCTATTTCAACAATAAGATTATTACAGGATATTTTAATTGTGCATGGATTGCCTCATGTCCTTGTATCTGACAATGCATCTATATTTACATGCACCGAATTTACAGAATTTTGTAAGGAAAATGGAATTATTCATAAGAAAATAGCTCCTGGTCATCCTGCAACTAACGGGTTAGCTGAACGTAATGTAAAAACCCTTAAACAGAAATTAAAGTCAATGTCCAATGAAAAGAACTTAATTCCCGAGAAGGTAAGAGAAATTTTATTTCTTTATCGAGCAACTCCATTACAATCCGGAAAAACTCCTTCAGAATTGTATCTTGGATGCCAAATTCGAATTAAACTAGATTTAATTCGAATTTGTACGAAGTGGACGTAAGTCCACCAAGTAAGGGATTCAAATACACATATACTTCACCCATTATTTCAAATCATAGAATTTTAAGTGTAGGAGAGATCGTGTACAATCACGTACTTACTATTTAATAAAACTCGATGACGGGAAAACTATTAAAAGTTATCAATTCTATTAAAAATTATCGAAATCAAGAGTTTGTATTAAATTTATTTAACAAAAAAAGAGGAAACACTTGTTTTTAAACAGAAAATGCTTTTATTTTGTGGGAACATATTTAAAGTGTTTTTTTGATAAGTTTTTCGTGGGAGGCTTTCGTATTTGACGTTTTGTGAATACATTTTTCTTTGGTGTTGCCCATGCTAATTCTGGCGACAATCGTAAATATATCATTTCATCATTAAGCAACATTATTGAAAATCAAGCCAAACATATGTTACGCATGCTAGGATTTTACTATTGTTACCAATTTTTATAATGTTTTTCTTTTTAGGATTTCGTGTAATTTATCAAATAGCTCAAATATTTATGATTCATCAATTTGATTATTCATCATAGAAACCGTGAAAACCAGTTGTATACATGTTTGTTCAAACAGAATAAAACGTGTTACCAATATCTAAGCAATTTTGAAGAAGCAGTTAAAAATTACATATAGCATGACTATGTTGTGCTGTTTTCAGAATGGAATAATTTTATTTTGAATGCACCAAAATGTATTGTAGTGACAAGAGAATATTTTATTTAAGGGACCAAATTGTTAGAGTAAGAAATTATTTTTTGAATTACTTTCCCAAAAACTGAGTTCTATCACTCAATCTAACTGAAATTACATGATTTCACACAATTTTGAATAATTCTTTTTATTCATTTATCACTGAAGATTTTCTTGACAAAATGCCGGAAAGCTAAATTTTCGCAGTTTATGGGAATATATATTAGAAAATATTATTAAAAAAATCAACGTTTCTTATATGTGCATGATCAATAGTATATATAAAATCATTTTTTACAATATTTCATTTTAATTATTTACACCATTGTGTCGTACTAAGACATGAGAGCATGTCTCGAGTGCTGGATGGACGAACACTGCAATATGAACATGGCAGGTGTTGGTGTGGGGACGAGGGATTGTATAACAACCCGAAGTTTCTGTAGAAGCGAAGTTGTCTCAATATTTGGAATTTTAGAAGATGGAAAAATTTCTGCACGAAGCCGTAGCGTAGTACCATACACTAACTCAGAACCGGTGCTCTGTAAATCAGTCTCGAATACTGACCTTAGTCCAAGGAGGACGAATGGTAGGGCATCAGTCCATTTATGACTGGTAGCACTTCAGTACTTGTATGGATGAATGGTGGAAGCGTTCAACCAGACCTTTGCTTTCAGGATGGTAAGATATTCCGGTTTGTTTTATTTTCAGAAAGGAAACTAGGGACGAAAACAACTGTAATCGGAATTGCATTTCTTGATCAGCGTTGATGACCGATGGAAGTCCTAAACGAGCACTCTATTGGTCTTGAAGAGCATGAGCCACAGTTTCCGCAGAAGTGTCTTCGATTGGGGTGGTTTCAGAACGTTTAAAATAATCAATACACGTGGGGAGGTATAAGAAGCCTTCTGAAGGGGGAAGGTCCAACTAGTTCTATATGGATATGGTAGAAGTGATGAGATGGTGGAACGAGCTGCTGAAGTGGGCTGTGCGTATGCCTTGAAATCTTAGATTTTTGACAACGAGTCATTTAGTCACATCTTTGCTGATGGAGAGTAACAGTCTAGTACCAACTGTTTGGTCGCTCGAATTCCAGGGTATGACGATCCATGTAGAATATCAAAGATTTTACTATGAAAGTTTGTAAGGATAAAGGGGCGCACTTTACCATCACTTGTATCACAGATAACTTCGGTTGTTGATATAAGTTTCAAAGGTTGCGTCTTTAGATTTCCAATCTAGTAGGTCTAATTAGCCTACTAGATTGGGCTAATTAGAACTACTAGATTGGAAATCTAAAGTGCAAAAAATGACAGTTAAGCAACAAACAAACCAAACATAATTAGCCTCTCGCGCAAAAAATGTAAATAAAATGTTTGTATTATTTTTAGTATTTTTTCTAAAAATGTAAGCCCTTTTAAACAATACACTATAAAAATGGAATATTTAGGGCTGATTTACGATTTTTTTCTTCCCATTATTGTGATTATTGATGGGGTAGAATGGAAAAGTACCGTAAAAAGTACTGGTATTTTATAAGTTGGGGAACTTAATTGTTAATTGGGTTATATTATAATTCTTAGCAAAATTGGTAAAATATGTCTTCAGATCTTAAAAATGATCAAATCCTTAGGAAAACATTAACTTATTTTTAAAGAGTAAGTATATTTAACTTTATATACATTATAAAAATAGATATGAACTGAATAATCTTCTTTAATATGGGTGACAAGTTTATGTTTGATGACAAAATTCCCATCAGCAAATGAAAATAACAGAACATAGACTAGAAAATGTTTATCAATAATTTCTTGATTTGCATCGAAAATAGTTAATGAATAAGATTATATTTGAAACTTAATCATTCTTTTCTTCATAAAAATGATTAAAACTGCCTTGAGCTGGACATCACAAAAATTTACATGTTACACAACAAATAGTGTGCTTATCATGATTTTATCAAGTATCTAGGTTTCAATGTAAATAATTGTTTTTATAGAATGAATTTTGATAAATAAAAAAATAATATACATAAAAGATATCTGCCAACAAAATGGCTGAAAATAATCTCTGCAGTAAGAAAATAAAAATACAGAAATCACAACAAAGGGAAAATTTTACCAAATAAGAAGTCACCAAATATAGCAAATATCCTATTTAATCACATATTTTTTCAAATTTTCAATAATTATTTCAGGTTTCAGTTGATTTCATATATCAGTGATTTCATAATTTAAAGCAAAGATTCAATTCGTAAGCCAATAAATTTCCGATGTGCCATTATAAAGAAGTTTAGTCAAAGCTTTATTAAAAAAATTCTAACCTTTCTTACAACGAATTAAAAAAAATTAAGAGAAATAGCTTATGGGATTCATACAGTACTTTTTATTATCAATGAAAAATATTTCATTCGATAAATGAGCACTTTGATTGTTTATTTGCTTTATCATTTGGACAAAGAAACATGAGAATTAAATATTTTTGAATAAATCAGAAAAAGCATAGTTAACTGACGTTATACAGTACATTTTAATGAAAATTTAAATATCCTTTAAATATGCATTTCAGTAAAAAGATATATTTAAGAGAAAATTTCAATTATACCTGATCGAAAAATGTGCTACTAAAGAAAGGTATTTTGAAATGCTCCTTAAATAATTAAATGTTCGGAAAAATATTTTTTTGATTGCTTATCATTAAATATTCTTCAGTCGGCAGTATGTGGCAAAACATTTAGCTTACAAATGGGCAAAAGATCTATTTATTTTCATTGTGAACATCAAATAGGGGAGCAATTAAGGAACTACTTGACAAATTGATATGAAGTGAAAACTTTGAAAATTGAAATTGCTCATATTTCTCTTTAACAAATAAAATTATCGACATCTTAAGACTAAAGATTGTTTTAACTTCATAGAATAGGGGGTGAAAATAAGCTAAATTACTAACACACCTTGTGGAAAGACCATAATATATAATCAGAAAGTAACTGAAAATTAGAATAAATTCACTAAATAAAATTAAGAAAGTGTCACTAAAGTTAATGGTTCCGAAAATAAGTAATTGCAGAAAGTTACAGTTCTGAAAAGGAAAATTTAGTTATGTACTACGCTAAATTAGAAACTACATAAAACTTTCATCAAATATTAAAGTAGAAAATATATTTTAAATGGTTTGCTTATGGGAGAGGTAATTTTTCCTTGTACGTAAAAAGTAATCTTTAATTGAAATTTTACTAATACTGTAAAAATATAATACATTCATAATTAGTCAGCATATATAATGTAATCATAATAAATGAGTTCTAAATATGTTTATCTTTATTTGAAAACTATAACTATGTTCTATAAAATTATAACCATAAATATCTTTTTTGAGTTTATTATAATAAAAAATAAAAAATATGTATTCATAAAATGTAAGCAGATTTATGTTTAATTATATATGAAAATTCAAAATAATTCCATAGTACATACTTAGGACCCCTAGCTCTCTTAAATTCCTGCAAAAATTTATTAAAGTATTAAATTATAAACAGACCTTAAATTTCAAGTAAAAAATAAAATAAATAAAAAAGATTAAAACTAATGTTTGTGAACAATAATGACGGAGGAATGCAACAAAAACATTTTGTACCAAAAATAAACACCTACAATACAATTTATCAAAAAGCAAACCAAGACTACAGAAAAGGAGTTAAGTTAAATTTAAACTGTTCTATATGTAAAAAGCACTAAAATTAATTTATGAAAAAGTAACCCATTTTCTCCATTTATTTATTTTTTGGCTGTACAGATATATAATCTTCTTTCGGATGTTCATATCTGAAACTTTTAGTATGTCTTAGTATGTTAATATGTTTTCTTAATATGTTCAAATGAGTTTTATAAATTAAGAAAAAAATTATTTATTCCCAGAAAATGAAATAATTATTATATATCTAAGTTAATTTTTCCAACTATATAAAGGCATATGCACAGTAAAAGCAGTATACAATGGATATTGTAATAGTGTTTATATGTGGATTTATTCAAAACATTAATTTTTATATATATAAATTAATATATTTTTCATATAGAAAAATATCTTCCCACGCGTAAAAATATATTTCTCCATGTCATAAGTTAAAAATAAAAAAGCTTCTTTCATGCATTATTTCTGCATTTTATATGACATATGTAGAATAAAGAATCTAGAAACTATGTGCAATTTCTAAAAGATATAATATGACTAAATTTGTGCTAAGATTGTTTGCATTAGCTATGAACAACATTCATAATTGCTTCAATACCTTTAATCTGGAGAGATTCTGTAATTATCGATTGCGTTCAACTCATTTTCTGCGGCCTTGTTAAGCAATAAGTTGTTTTGTTTCCATTTCGTAGAACAATACAACTTGTTGAAGGTTTCAAACTCTAATTTTAATGAAAAGTTGAAAGTTGCTTTAACTTACTGTCGATTTATTTTACGGATGATAAATTTATAATTTTATTGTTTTTATTACTTTTACTATAGTAAATGAACTATGTGAGTATGTATTATAACCACTTATCAATAATAATTTAAAATGAAAAAGTTAAAAGGAAAATTTTAAGTAAAATTCATAGTAAAAGTAGTTTTAAGATACATTTTTGTCATGTTGAAAATTTAGTACAGAAATAAAATTTGAATAACAATTTTTTGAAGGTAATCTTTTCGAAGAATTCAATAAAAATGTAAATGATAAGATTACAATAGAAGATGGCTACAGATGATTGCACAATTGATATTGCTTAAAATAAATTCTTTTCAAGCAGATAAATTGTTTTTAAATGAAGATAAGAATTCCGTTTTAAAATTATGTTGGTAAAATATTAGAGTCAGGCCAAGTAACCTATTTACCTCTCGTTATATAATTATATATCAGAAAAATATCGGAGAAATATGCTTTTAGGTGATAAAATGCATTTGTTCATCTATATCTAGAATAACAACTGCAGACTAAAGGAAAGTGTTCATTAATTAAGCAATCAACAACTAGTAAGAATACGTACGTCTAATTGATGTGAACATCATTTCCTTAAATATACTTTCATTGGAGATGCAGTTATTTTCTAAGATGCATTTATTATCCAATTTAAAAAAATTCTATAATGCAATATTATGATGAATGAATCTTTTTGAAAAGTTTTTATCAACATATTGTAGGGAGGTTGAGTAACCTTTTTGTAAAGGTTGACATTAAAAATAGTTTAAATAAATTTTTCGCGCGTTTCTCAATCTCCACAAAATTTTGTATTGATAGTTATAATAAAGAAAAATAACACACATCAATTTCTTCAAAGTTACAGATGAGAAGTTTAATAATATTTTTTTCTATTCTGAATATATGTTTTATTTCCCGAGTATGGAAACTGTACTATTATATGTATTTTAAGATCGAATATCACCGAAAACTATCTTGCACATTTTAAATAATTTATAAAAGCAAATTCCCAATTTCAAAGCTTTATAGAAATATTTAGATTTTTTGAATGCATGATTTTTCATTTTTCTATACTTTTAAATGAGATTGCATTTAGTATTCTAGAGACTGAATTGCAATTTGTATAAATAATTACTTTCAAATATTTCTTGAGGTCTTTTCATCTTTAAAATAACAATATTTCTTGGTTGATTTTGATGATTACATACAAGATAACAATAGCATTTACGATAGCACAACGGAAAGGCTTAATAAAATCAAGACTATCATATACCTAGACCTTGAATTTTAAAGGGTATCAGAAATACATAATCTTATCCATGTTGTTTTATTTACTTATGTAACTTTTTCTGAAATTCTATGGAAATATCACTGCTAAATTTTTTAAGATATAAAATATCCTTATTTTGCATATTATAATAGCTGGATTTCGCTTGTAAAAAAAGTTTTATTTAAATCTTTTTCTTTTAAGATAAAATTTTATATTATTTGTTTTTTCTTACATTTTTCAACATATATTCAAGATCTCATTGCTAAATTATTTACCCTTTTAGTACACATATATTTTTTTTATTTTATTTAAAAAAATTATACTATAAATTATTTTTAAACAACACTATAATTTTTTTTAAATAAAATAATTTGAATTTGTACAAAAAGTATTATCTTAATTGAATCTTTATTGTCTTCATTACTTTATTTTTGAATTTGATACAATTTTTACATAACTTATTTATTTAAATCTAGAAAGTTTATGATGAAACAAAAAGCTAAAAGTAAAATTTTAAAATAAATAAACTATTGCATTTGAAAATTATTAGAAAATAAAACACATTATCATTTACAAAAATAAAAATACTAAAAAGGGAAAATCATTTTATTCTTCACATAAATGCATTCTTTTACAAAAATTACTAATGTTTTATAAAAAAAATAATACAAAGGATTAACTTCAAAGAATATTATGGTGCAAACATATATATAAATAGATTTGGATTTTCACAATAAGAGTGTTTGAATATATGAATTTTCACTATAAGTTCGCTGGGGCAAATGTTTCTTTAGGGTTTATATGAAAGTCTACATAATGCCAACTTCGATTTTCTCACTGACTTATGTAATATACGGTTGGAATGGGAAATGTTTAAATATTTAACGGAATAATAAAGAACTTTTTAGGACCGATTCTGAATTTCTGCATACTTTAAAAAATTTCATTACATGTTACAATAAATAATAAGTTTCTACTTTATATAAATTTCAGTATTAAACTTAAATATCAAAATTCTTTTTAAGTATTCCCCAATTTATGATGTAATACGCTACAAATCTAATATAAAATGTATTGATATAAAAATATTTTGCGCTTTTTTAATTAATTAAATTTTTTTTACTGCTTACGCATACGTTAAATAAAATCTCTACTACGATAAATAAAATCTATTAAGTACTATAATGAATCTTACAAAAACATTTTCGAGTGATTTTTTCAGAAAACAAAACATTGCTCTTAGAAATGTAGTTGATGGAGATTACAATTGAATTAGGGAGATTTATTTGTATTTCTGAGTAATTTGTATTATGCAGGCGCATTTGGCCTTTTATATGTCAAATACCTTATTCGTGATTTAGAGCTCTTACGAGGCATTTGACCTGAGAGAAGCCACTATAAATATATATTTATAAAGATTTTGTTGGTTGATTATCAAATAAGTCTAATAATTATTTTATATAATGTTATGCATAGGATGTATTTTACATGTGTTTTAAATTTTTGCAGAGATGGATTATATATTTAAATGGTACTTTTCTTTTAAAGAAAGTGAATAAAATTACTTTAATCATACATCACACTAACATTTTGAACATTTCTTAAATAAATATCTATTTTAAATATACTTTTAACAAAAAAGAGAGTAAAAAAAGTTTTTCAGTAAATTTTTGTAAAGAAACTTAAAATTTATTACAAAATGTGAGTGAAAAGAAATAAATTCAATCTGAAACTCAACCTCTATATATCTTAGAAATTCTAAGAAATGTTTAATTTATATTTAATTCTCAATTATAGCATTTTCCAACATTCATGAAATGGAAAAATAAGTCTCAGATTTTTACATTATTAGGTTAAAACTATTTCTTTAATCACATTGATTATTTATAAAAAATGTATTATCATAAAACTTATTTACTATGCACAATATATAAGAAACTTCTAAAATAAAATTATTATTTAAAAACAATTCTTACTTTCATTTCATTGAGGAAAAGACATGTACAGTTATCATCTATTTTTTTCTGCTTCAAAATATATTTTAAAAACATATTTTTAAAATTTTTTTTCTAAATAATAAAACATTTTACTGTTGTTTTTCTCAAAAAATACCTTAATTTTGTTAGCCCTTCATATGTTTATTTTGTAGATGATCGCAGTTCCACGCCACTTTTTATTTGTTTGACATCTCTGAATTTTAATCATTTAATCATTGAATACTTCTTATGTACAAATTACATCTCTGTCCACATTCAAAAAAATCTTAAATGAAATTCCGGATTGGAGTTCCTTTGTCGAAATACATGGATGAGTAACACATCTTCACTAAAGAAGCCATAAATATTCTTGAATATTTTGAAAAGAAGTCATAAATATTCTTGACTTTCTTCAGTTACATTGGCTATCACACACACATATCAAAACAAACTAGATATCGTTTTTTCTTCAACAAAATTCCATATCATAGACTGACAAGTCTATTACACCCAAAATGTCAATTTCATTAGATGATTCCAATTCATGACCACTCCTTGTAAAAGTAACTCATCAATTTTACATTTAAAGCTATTAATTATACCCAGAATCATGAATTGTAAGACGAAAGTTAGATGAGGCGGGAGAAATTTCTCACAAATTGCTATTGAAAAATTACGATTTTAATTTCAGCTGAGTAATTAGTTATCTAAAATTTACAATTCTCTTATAATCTCCTAAAAAACAACGACATAATTCCTAATTCTCCTAAACATTGACCCAAGTTTCCCAACCCTAAAATAAAGATATAAAAAATAGGAAAAAAAATCTGGGGAAAAAATAAACTCAAACGAACGATGGATAAAAATAAATTCGCCAAAAAAAAGAGATTTTTTTCAAAATTTTAGCTTGTAAAAATGAGAATTAAAATTACCATTACGTCAAAGGGAGCATCTTAGGAACCAAGTAATAGCTCGTAAAAAGTGAATATATGTAAATTAGAGGATTTTGATAAACGACCGTCTATTAAATAACTTGTCATTTTCTAATTATATGTATATTTTGGTTCTATAAGAGCAATCGATAATAATAGTGCTAAATTATTTTTGGTGAGTCTTTAAAGAGCTTTCTTTTTAAAATAAATTTTTCGTATTCATTTTTCGAATTTTAAAATACAGAAAAAATGAGAGAGAGTGTGAGAGAGAAATGCTCCTCTATATATAAATAAGAATATTACTTCGAATGAGTAATTGTGTGTATATGAAACGATTTTTCTGTCACTGATTCTCAAAGTCATACGTATACCATTATAAATAACTAAAAAATTATGAGATATAATTATTTTATATTTAACGATAGGAATATAGAATTTTCATCTAATTTTGAATCTCACATATCCAAAAAAATAGTCAAGATTCAATCAGTCGACTCTTAATGCTTTTCTTATAATTCTTGAAGCTCCAATTAAAAATATCGTTCATATAATGTATTTAGTTAAGAAAATAATGATTAAATTAAAATGCATTTCCAATTAATAATTTTAAGTTAGGCTAATAATCTTGAAATTTTTTTACCAATCGTTTAAATTTCCACCAACAAAATATTCTGTAAATATATAACTTTGTGTTTTCAATCAACGCATGTTTCAAATGTAATGCCGCTTAGCATGTATGATGGTTATCATCCTCAGCTCTCAACAAGTGGGCTTGGGTTCGAATCCCGAATAAGGCTTGGATGTAAAACTGAGGAAGAAGTCGGACCTTCTGCCTGTAATGTATCCCCGTTTCAAAAGAAAGCAGCTCAACTTCATCCTTCTTGTCTGGAGTCATCGTCCTCGTCAATAAATCCTTTCGACTTCTACTTGTTGTCCTTTCTCATGTGCACTAGATGGAAATACGTGACACAAAAAATCAAATGTAATATTAAATAAATATTTTAATTTAATTAATGATGTCTGGTTATACAAAAAGTTAGTTTTAACATAATAATATAGCTATATGATATATGATATATGATATATGATATATATATATATATATATATATATATATATATATATATATATATATATTGTGAATGTAGTACAATTTATTATTAATGTTTTGAACTTTTCTCACAAACTCCCGAATTCCTGAACTCCCGAAAAACGAAGAGTCAAGATTGTTATAATGTTTTTAACTAAAAATTACTAAAATTTATAATCGTAATATCCTTACTTTGAGTATTTTTACTTAAATAAAATAAAGTTTTTTTGTCAAAAAAAAAAATTGCAAATTCACTATTGCCTTTAAATTTGATTTTAACTTTCATTTGTATTATTTTGAAAAATATTGGTGTTTTTAAAAGTGATATTTTTATATTGGATGCAATTTTTATACAAAATTTAATTGGAAACTTTTAACATTAAAAATAAATGCATACGCTTTACTCTAACATAAAAAATCTGGAAGTTTTTAAAAATAAAAAATTTCTTAATTTAGATTAAGAAAAATGCATGGATTCGTCTCATGTCTAATTTTATAGTTTTAAACGCATTTGGACACAGCACAGAAATTGTGGAATCCAACTTTTTAATTATGTTAAAATCAATGAAAATGTTTCGCATAATATCAATAAAATACTTGCAACAAGCCTTTCACTTTTGTACATCGCAAATATTAATAAAATTTTTAAATACCTCCTTCCACAGATAATACAAGTCAACTAAATTATAAGTAATTTATTCATTGATGGAACGAGTTAATTATCTATATTTTCTCATAAGACATGCAGTCTAACATTACTTTCTTGATAATAATAATGCTACAGATTGTAAGAAAAACCTCTTAAGTCTTTCTAATTACTGTGTTGTACAATTTGTTCACCATACAAGCTGGCTTTTTAAGAAAACAGGTTGGATTTTTTAAATGCAATTGCAAGTATTTCGCTGGATAATTTAAAAAAAATTGTCTGGATAATTAAGCATTTCAATAGAAAAGTCGTAAGAACTCTTGATATCAACTTAAAACAGAAATATGTGATCAACATTAATATATTAAATAAATAATAATGAACTCGATATTATATATTTACTAGACCTATCACAACAAAGCAGTTAATTTTTAATTTTTTGTACACAAAGAACTTTGTACGATTGTTTTTTTTAGTTAAATATAATGCAATTGTAAGTATTTTTTGTCTACCATTTTTTTATAACTTATTACAACTTAAAGAAATTTCTTAGAAAATTCTTATTGCTTATTAGACTTTTGCTACAAAGGACTTCTTCTTCATCCAAACCCCACCCGTGGCCGATGGATCATTTGGCGCTGCGCTTCCCAGTAGAGTCCAGTCCACCCATGCAAGTCGGCCTGTTCCAGAGCATCACAGCAAGCCAGGTGTTCGCCTGTAGAACACAGGGGGCAGAGGGGAGTATCGGCAAGGCCGATCCTGTGGAGATGCTTCTGCTACAAAGGAGAAATTCGGACAAAACCTTACAGCTGGCAAAATGATAACTGACCATTGGAAACCTTATAAACTTATTCTGAGCCTTACAAATTTTTCTGAACAAGATAAATATGCATCATGTAAAAAATACTTCCATTACTTGACTGTGATGAATCCCCCTAATCTAATTTTTCAATCGGAAAAACATTAGTTTTGACTGAGGGCTTTCATGGTAGGCTGAAGATTGTGACTGATAAATCTGTAAGCATTTTTTTAAGAAGATATCTTTGCAGTCACACAATTCATAAGTTCTTGTTTTTTTTAAACAATGGTTCTACAAAGCTCAATATTTGGAAATTTTATTTATCTGACTATCTCATTACTTCTGTTTTATAATTTATATTTCACCAGTTCTTTGCTTTTATTAAATTTTTAAAAGTCCAAGGATTGCAAACATTTCTGAGTACAGTCTTTTTGTAAATTATTAAAAATAAAATTTCTTTGAAATACTTTTAAACCTTCAAATGATTCAAGCTTTAAAACATCGCAAAATTCTTCTATACATATAGTTTTTCATCTTTTTTTTTGTTCCTCTCCTGACCATATAATACAATAAAAAGGTGAACAAATTGAGTTCATATGCTTAATCAATACAATTTCACTTCTCGCTTGGGTAAAAGTAACAGTGTGAACCTGAAAAAAGACTCGAAGAGAAGCTGATAATCTTGAAGTGGTAATGGTTAATTACAATCTTGCAATTTTTCAATATATATATATATATATATATATATATATATATATATATATATATATATATATATATATATATATATATATATATATATATATATATATATATACATATATATATATATATATATATATATATATATATATATATATATATATATATATATATATATATATATATATATATATATATATATATATATATATATATATATATATATATATATATATATATATATATATATAAAGAATACAATGCATATGAATAACCAAAGTAAACGGATATAAAAGGAATTCCTCTTAATTTGATGAAAGGATTCCAGAAAAACAACATGAAGAAGACTTAGAATGTAGATTTTTGTATGTTCTTTTCTTCTTGCTACCGTATAATTTATCTGTGCAATATTGATGTGATGCGAAAAATATTATGTACTCCCCATGATCTATTGACAAAACTGGACACTCTAAAATGGGAAGTCTCGAGTTTAATTCTGGCCTCTGTTGAACAGCAGCAGTTAAGAGTCACATATCTGTTTTTTGAAAACTGTTGCAATGGAATTGTGAAAATATTTCAAATTTTAAACATTGCGACACATGAATACGTAATATATCAGTGAAAAAAAGTACTGCCGAAAAACAAAACTCAGAGATTGTTTAAGTGCTTTACATTGGCATGCAGCCGAAAGGCACCCGCTACATGATACAAAATAAAAGATACAGTACTTCAGGCAAGAGCCGCTGTAGCCTGGTTTGTTTGGGCATTATTCTCATTATCGGAAGGTTTTGAGTTCGAAACCCGGCTTAACCGAAGATCTATCGTGTTCGCTACAGGAGACTGAGGCATGTTAAATATGTCATGGTCGCAATGTTCTTCAAGAGAAATGATACATCTGGGGATGGCAGGCCAAGTATTGGGTGTCTTCTGTTTAACCCTTTCCTTAAAATCACGAAGACTCCACCCAGCTGCTTTTATCTAACTAGCAGAGCCCAACTCAAGGCTAGGTATAGGGAAGCATACATTCAGGCGTCAATACCTTAAATGATCTTTTATATTCATCTGATACACTTGTATATCAATTTTACAATTATATTTTCCAAGAACATGTTTTGGTGAATTTGTACCATAATCATCGTATAGCTATTATTAACAGAAAAGGAAAATACCATTGGTTGTTTCAGTTTAACTGCCCCAATTATCCATGGTTAGTTTGGTGTGATTGTTTGGCACTCAATGACTATTTATATGATAGCTAATTAGACCGGCTCTAACAGTTAATAGAAGAGTCCAAAGTGTATAAACATCCATGCAAAATTTGGGATTTGAACTACAAAATGTTGTATCAAAGAATATAAAACTGACGGTTCACCCAATCGTGTATGAGAAAAACTTGTACAACTGCTTGAAAACTACATAAAAGTCGTCGCAATCTGTCATAAGATAAAGTGCATTATCGTTAACAGGATATGATTATTTTCAAATGTTCTGTACATCAATCATTAGTTTAAATTAGAATTTTATCTCTAAGCTTGTGACAAAATATTTTAGAAAACATCCGTATGCTTGTATGTCTAATTACTTGATATTCACAGTAATTCAATTGTTAAAATCATACGCGAAAACTGAAAATATTTCGTTACTCTAAGATTCTTCTATCTTTTCATTTATCTCTGATAAAATTCTTTTTTCTTTTGAATATTGTTAAATTCTGATATTGAGTAAAAAAAATCATTATTGGTAAATATAACTTTATTGGATATTGAGTAAAAGATACTTTATATTATCATCAATATTAGTTCCTTGAAAAAATAGAAGCACTTGCATTTCTACCATATGATTTTTAAAATTACTATGATCACTATAATTCCAATTTAATAAATGTGAGGATTAAACATCGGGATTTATATCTAAATATTTTATAATGGAAAAAAAATTACGTGTAATTTTGATATTTGTGAAATGATTAAATTATGATTAAAATTAATAAAAATTGTAGCGAGATTTCTTGCCAGAATGAATTTAAATAATATAAGCTAATTTGAAATAAACAATTAAAACTTACAAGAAATTTTTAAAAAAGAATAATAAAAGAACTTAATGTGAATAAAGGGGGGGCTGATAGCCTCAAGTATTTTTAGTTGAAACTGCTTTTAATAGAACAAGAATTCAATTCAGATTTGAATCCCATATTTTTATTTCCCATCATCTCCATCTCATAAGCAGAGCATCTGAAAAACAAGCAACGAATCAGGTATCAGGCAGCATTTGACGTCACGGAGGACGAGCTGCCGAATGGAGCTAAAAGATCATTTCTTTCGTTACTTTTCCAACAAAAGCTATACTTCTAACAGCTTCTTCAAAATGTTTGTGCTTTATTTTCCCTATATCCAGTTATTTCTGGTAACTTATGTATATGGTAAGAAAATTCAGTTATATTTATGCAATATTTATTGGAAAAAATAAATAATTTATTAAAAAAATAAATGAAATATTTAAATTAATAATTCATTACTAGTAAAAAACTATAAGGAAAATGTATAGTATTGCATTATATATGAATTTTTAATATAATTTAACGCGTTAATGGTTTTAATTTTAATATTTAATAACGTCATTTTATAAAAAGATGAACTTAATTCTCAAATATTATATTTCTATGAAAATAATTTTTTTCGATGTTTCAAATGAAATGTAAAAACAGTTTTGAAAAATATAAAACACGTAAATTTAGACTCATTCTGTAGTAAAATTGTTAGTTGAATCACAAATTAAAATGAAAACTTTATAGGTTTTTATCTAAACATTCTGTTCTATTTGATTATAATAATATATATTTAATTTCAATTTAAGACAATTCTACAATTTCGAGCTGAAAGTTTTTTGAAATGAAAAACTTTCAGACAATTTCTTAATTTATATTTTAAAATAAAATACAATGTAGAGAAATAAATTATCTGAAAAAATTGAAAAATTAATACTTTTTTTAATATTGTGTGAGTTTTATTTTCTCTTTAGAGTTAAAATTAAATTTTTGTACTCAATTTAATAAACATTTATAATATGAAATGGTTGTGGAAATTCTGTAAAAAAATTACATTAGTAATTTTATTTACATAATTTCCACTACAATTATAATTATATGTTAATTATTATATAAGAATTTACTTTGTGATTATGATTACTTCGTTAATATAAACATTTATATATAACTTGTAATTAAAATAATTAAAAGTAATTTTAAAATGCTATTAACATTTTTACATGTAAATAAATCTTATTTGAATTTGAATTTATAGTTCGAATTCAAATAAGGATTTTAAAAATCGATTACTTTTATAGTTTTATTCAGATGTGTTTGTATCTTAATATTTCATTATTTTGTGAGATATCAAGGAATATTATTTTTAACATTTGAAAGTTTTACATTTTTTAAAAAATATCTAAAACATATTACTCATTTTTTCCCTCACAAATTATATGTTCAAAAATATTAATAAATTAACTATTTAATAAAACCAGAATATGTCAACTTAAAATAAAGTGTAGCAGATATTTGTAGAACCAAAACATTAAATTCAAAAAAAACAAAAAAAATCAAATATTTAATTCTAAAATATTGCTATTCATAAGGTTAACTTAAAAAATAAAGTTTGTATTAAAATTATTTAGTATTATTCTTTGTTTAATAAAATAAATATTCCTTTTATAAAACAGGAAATCCTATTTATTTCATCGATATTATTTTTCCTTATAAAAAAATTAAAAATTTATACATTTTTCCAAAAGTAAATATCGTTTCTTATAATGGAGAAAATTAAAAATTTATATGTAGAAAATTTTCTCTTTTTTTAAATGACTTTCATTTTTTAAATTTGCAAATAATTTTTATGTTAACATTTTAACTATAATTAAATCTATACATAATATTTTTATTGCCTAAGTTAAAATTTGTTTTGAGAAAGTTTGAAATCTTTTCAATTTAACAACTCCTTTATGAAAATACCTGAAATAATAAAACTTAATAAAATACATACATAAATTAATTTTTGTATTCTAGCATTCCAATGTATAGAATAATTTTGTATTTATTATTATTATCATTTAATTTTAAACAAATAATTTTTAATTATAAATTGTTCGTTCATAAAATTCTGATGTGTTATGGTATAATTTCTAATCTTTCTTTACTTTGATACTTTGATGAAAACATTTAATCAACTAATAATGTTGAGGAAAATACTTGAAACAATGATGAAAACAGAGAAAATTTTAGAGGAATTTTACTTGAAATTTTAATTCCTTTAAACTAATATTCAAGAATATATTCAGTTTTTAATGTGTATAAAATTATAAAAAGGGTAAAATTTTAACGAACCAAGTAATACTATTTCCTGATTAAATGAATTTGGTTAATAGCGAGGATGAATTAAAAAAATTTCAGGCAAATTTTTAACATTAATTTTATGTCGATAAATTATTACAGCGTTTAAAATTAAAAAATAAATTTGTCAATAATAAATTTAGAACATAAAAATGAAAGTGAAATTGAAGAGATGAAAAATCAAATCTCTTATTATTTAAAAGAAATTAATATTTTATTAATTTAATATTCATTTATTAGGATTTAAAGCAATAAAATAAATTAAATTTTCTTAGCGTATGTTTAACCTATAAATTAAATTTTGCGAGTTATTTCCAACTTAATAAATTAAAAATGTTTCTCCCTATCCCTGTTTTTTTTCGAAAACAATTTTATGCCTAAAATAAAACAAATTTTAGTTCAACCTAGAGGTGGTATGTGTTTTATAATTAAATTCTCAGTTGAAGGCGAAATAAATGCCTGTGAATTTAAGTCAGCTGCTTTAATAATAAACTTGAAATTCCAAAAGTTAAATATGGAACCACATTTTAAGTATATTTTATTTTTATATATGATAAAACTGTTTCAATAAAAAATCAAGAATACGGACATACAGCACTCTATATTTGCAAAATAAACTTTGGTATCATATTACATATAGCGAGAGTATAATTATGGAAAAGTATACTCATCCAATAAATGCAAAGCTTTTAAGCGTTATAATCAAGGAAGAAATAGAAACTCCTCTTCAAGAATCCATTACTATTGTTGCAACGTATCAGGTAGCAACAATTAAAAATATCTGTCCTATTTATAAATATGATATAACTTAAGCTTTATCGAAAAAATAGAGTTTGCTTTTAAATTTCAATATCAAGTGAATTATTACTTAATATAGGGAATTAAAATTAACAAAAAAGATTGACTGAATGTATGCACAAAATTTTTTTATCAGTTGTTTTAAATTTTAAATAAAAAACTGTATTTGCATGTCAGAATAAAGGACACTTGCATTGAATTTATCTGACAGTATTCCTATCTCAAACTCTACAATTTGTTGCATACATAGTTTGATATATAGTATAAGAAATATTTAGTAATACGTGTTTCGCGACCAAATATTTTTTAAAAAGTTATATTTTATAGTAAGAAAATTAGAATTAAATCATAAAATATTTTTAATGTAAATAAAGTATTTTTAAAATTTTTAAGTTAGAATGAGTTTTGAAAATCAAAATCCATGGATCAAAAGACCTGAAATTAGACTTTAATTTTTTTTCGAAATCCATGCATTTAATATTTTAATACATAAAAAGAATTGCTATCACCAAAAGTTTAGTTGTTCCTCATTTGAATAAATGCTATGAACTTTAACTATCTAGAGAATTAGATTTTCGAAATTTATAAATGTTATAATATTTTATTGTTACTATGCGTTTATTGAAATAAAATGTATTGTAAAAAATATTACAAAATTTTTTCCCTTTTTTTAAAATCAGCTGACATTTATAAACTATATTATCTATCATACCTTGTGCACTAATCTCATTTCATTTTTGAAAATGTACATGTTAGCTTGAAATGTTTGAAAAATTGTCTCAGTCAGACAATTTTTAACAGAACTGGGAAATTTTAATATTCATCGTAAAATGTGCGTTAACACTGTGTGGGTGTGTAAAGTCTTTGTTCATTGTTTTTATCAAACAGAAATAAAACTATGCAGAATAAAGTTATAATAAAAAATGTATCCATAATTCTAAACTGTTTTATTAAATGAATTAAGCAATTTTCAAGAGTTTAATAATTTCATCTCATACGTGAAATCCTGTAAAGTATGAAATCTAGCATAATTTGAAGTTCAAAATAATTTGAAACGTTAATGATTATATTACAATGCTGCTCATTATAGAAATTATAACGAACTTCATTGTAGTATAATCTCTAATCTAAATTAAACATATTATACAAAAAGTTTAGTTCTTTACTACTAAAGGGGGAGCTTCAATGACTAAAAAACGTATTGCATTTCTCTTACTATTTGTTTTGTAAGGAGCTGTCATATTAAAACCAAATATCCAAATAAAACCCATTCCCATTATTCTGAGCTAGCAATATTATTGTCATACATCGATATTGCCATGCGCTGAAAAGGAAAAAGGCATACAGTTGCTTTTTCTTCCTTGCTCTGAAAATAAGAAGTGTGAAATGTGTATGTGTTCTGTGTTGGAAATGGAGACAAGCAAAATAGAGCAAAAAGCTTTTTCGTTTTTTGGTGGCTAAGTAGCTAGAATACGCGAAATTCATCGTTGCATGTTTGCAGTGCAGGGCAAACACTGCATGAACTTCGATTCGCCATAAAATCAATGTGGAATGCTGTTAAAAGAAGTCATCCTTTTCCACGAAAACGTTAGCCCCATTGTTGTCAATGTGGTGGGATCACAGTTGAAGTTGACATATTTAGCTGGGAAACGCTTGAATATATTCCATAACTCACAGATTTTGGTTGTGTTTTTAAATGTATTGAAGCATATGCCAAATACATCCATTTCAGTAGGATAAATGTATTAAGCAATGTGGCTAATACATTTGAATAAAAAGAATTCGTTTGTCACTTTTAAGTTGGTATTTTATTTTTATTTGATTGCTCCTCATACATCTTTCTTTAGTTCTTAACTTTAATATTTTAATTTACGAATTACTTAATTCAGTAAATTTTAATTGTAAATTTGTAAAATAGCAACTTCATATTAAGTTAAAATTATAAGAAAAGCATTGCTTACATTAGTCATGCTTTTATTTTTTGGGATGTGTATAGGTTCGTCAACAAATTTTCATACAATGTTTTGAACCAATATGGATTTGAGTAACACTAGTCAAAATTTTGAACTGTTACCAAATTTTACAATATTTATGAATAATATTTATCTGTAATACTACTATATTTTAAAACGTACACAATTTTTTCATTTAACATGAAAACTTATGTGGAGCTAAGAATAAAAGATATAAACTTTTTAGTTATAATTAATAAAAAAAATGTTTTAATGAGCATGAAACTATGTCAGATTTTTTTTATATCAAGTAATGTATACCTTTGAGGAATCATATTCTTTTAAGAACTGGAAGAGTGTAAGGAATTTTTAAATTACTTGGACATTAAAATAGATGCAATTTTATTAGAAAATGCATTCAAAGGATAGAAGAAGATTTGTTCAAATTGTTGTATCATGATAGAGGGAAGGAAGTAAGTTGAATTAATAGAAATGATCTAAGCAACACGTCAGAAATAGATATTTTTTCTAAACGAAGAATATCAGTGCTCAATAACAATGATTATTAACAAATTAAATAATTTTGGCTTACATTAAATTAAAATGTAATTCACTAAGGAATTTTAGAAAGGGTCTTGAAGAAGATAAATATTAACATTTATTGGAAAAGGGAGAGATTAAGACAAATAATAAGTTTATGAGAATAATAAATCCAGAATATTATTTTCCTTTGTTAAAACTATGTAATAATATCCTAATAAGAATTATAATATAAGGATTATCTTTAATAAGTATTTCATAAAAAAGATTATAATTTTTAAGAAGGAAATTCTGTTACATCGCTCTAAAATCATACACAATTATTGTAAAAATATATTTAGCCGAAACCTTTTCTCAGAATAAAAGATTTTCTAAATTTCCATATAATCAACTTTTAAAAGTTCTTCCATGGTGTTAGATTTTCAAAGTTAAAAAGTGTTAAATAGCGTGATTTAAATGAATTTTGAAAATGAAAAAAGAAATGGAATGTTAAAATAAGTAGTTTTGAAAGTGAATGAATTTTATTAAAAAATTGAAAATAGTAATAAAGTTACTTTACAAAAGTATCCTTCGTTATAAGTATACTGTATCAACAATATAAAATTATGGATAAACTATTTTTATATTCAAAAAAATATATATTGAAAAATTATAAGCAAAATTTTAAATAATTTTCTAATTACTGATTTGATATTTCTAAAATCCCTTTTCATGTTTTTATTGTAAAGAAAATATAAAACCGAAATAAAGCATAACCAACAATAACTTTTCAAACGATTTAAACATTTATCTAGCTAAAACCACTATGAGCGTATCAAATAAAGAGACAACTACATAATGTCTGGATTTTGATTGACAGTTATGTTTCAATACAACACCTGTCGAATGGACTGAGATAGGAGACAAGACAAACCTGGATATTTTAGATGTTCTTGTCCGGTTTTCTTCTGGCTACTCTAGCCGTCTCACTCTGGGGTCAACTACCTGGGCAGGAGTACTACTGAGGAGTGAGTAAGCCCTTGTGGGGTTGTCACATATCGCGATATCTCCACGTTTTTGAAGATGGAATTAAACCAACTTAAAAGGATTCCTTCCAATCTTGCATCTGTGGCACTTTGGAAGAAGCCCGGATGAGTCCTTCCGGTTTCAACGTAGAAAATATCAAACAGTTTTCTCGAGCTTCCTGAAAGGCCATGACAGGGCACTCACTTTCCAGCAGGGACAGAAAATCTTCCTTGAATGCCATTGGTGTGGGGCTGACAGGGAAACCCCAGCCCCTATTTTAGTTTGCTTGGATTTTAAAAAGGACGAGTTCCTTGCAGGATCCTCTATTGTTTTTTGACATTTTGTATATTTTTGAATTTATAGAGGTTGAGTCTAATTTTGCTAAGTAATTTGGGATAAATAACAACAACAACAGACCACTATGGGATCAAACCATTTTAAATAAACGTAGATAAATTGCTGAGTGAAAATATAGTTCTGTTAGATAAAATACAAGCAAAGAAGTAATTTTTATTCTGTTTCAAAATGGTAAAAGTATAAATGCTTATTTGGCTAAAATTGTGAGTATAAGTCTTTTGTTTTTTGACAGATAATTCAGTAGCCTATTATAACTTGTGCAGCATGATGTTTTGCAACTGAGACCAAGTAGAATTCAGTAAATTAACCAAGTGTCATAACAACTTGTCAGCAATGTCATAACAACTTCGTAGTAAGCAAGACATTAGGATGGTTTCATTACCAGAAATCTTATAGAATCTGATTCGAAGATGTCCACAGGCTTTTAAAGTAGCAATTATTACGACCACCTGTAAAAAGTCGAAGAAAAAAATTTCTTAAATTTTGAAGCATGAAGAACTATAACATTTTACATAAAAAGTGTCAATGTAAAGCATTACCTTTATTGAAGTTGTGAATCAAGAAGCATCTAAGGTTAGTGTATCTTATGACATTATGTCTTAAGATCCACCACCCGAAACAGAACACATAATAGAACTACGAGTAAATAATTTTTGGAAAAAAAAAGATTCCTGAGTTAGACTTTATTACCATGTAGAATGTGGGGAAAATGTGTGGAAATTATGCTACTTTTCCTTATCTTAAATTTGACAATTTTACTGGTGAATTCTTCATTTCCTTGGAAATAAGCCTTTTTGGCCTTTACTTTATTCCACGCCAACATCAACAAATATTCTACGGACATCCATAGCCATGTGTTCAGAAAACAAATTGAGAATATGAATCATTATTTTTATCCACATCAAACATTCACTGTATGGGACAAATTTTGTTGGAGGGAAAATGCGTTATAAGCAGTAAAATGTAATAAGATAACTAACCACATTCACCGTAAAAAGTTCGCAGTGTTTCTAGATATTATATATTCATTATTGTCTCCAAAAGAGAATATTAATTAAAATGATACTATAAATTTACCCTTAAACTCGTCAAATAATGAAATATCACCTTGATAATTGGAACCTTGGAATGAAAAAAACTATGAATGCTTTAGCAGATATTCAGACTCGTTTTGCATAAAACTACCTCTTATTATGAGCATTTATAAATTTTACGATTTATGAACACCCGGTGGTTTTCTTAGTTTTACATTTTATTGCTTATTGATTTTAAATTTCAATCATTAATGCTTATTTAATTATTGATATGTCTTTAGTTATCAGGTCGAAAGATAACGTATTGAGGTTCCACTACGTACAAAATCATGATTACATTAATGTTCACAAACAATTCTTAAAACTCTTATGGATTTTTTAATATATGGCTTTACTGAATTATGGAATATTGAAGTTTTATAATCATTTGTGTTTATTTCTAAATTTTTAGTGGTTTTAATGACTATTCTATAATTTTCAAAACAATGGTAAAATATGGATTTCTTGTGTTGATACTGTTCAGAAAATGTTGTGTAGACCAATTAATAGTTTGGATTTTTCTCCATCGATATAAACTGTAGAGAATTAGTTTGCTGATTTTAAAAGAGGTCTTGCAAAAACACACAGATAATGTTGACCTCTATGATTGCCCAAATTTAGCAAATGTTCCAGAAAACATTATTCGCAAAATTGTTTTGTACGATTTCAATTGAAGTTGAATGAGATAATTGAATCTTAAAGATATAAGCAGGTAAGAGTGTGTTATGTGTATTTTGCATAAATATTTATTCCTGAGAAAACTGCTTGAAGAGTGGTACAATGTTTGCTCTTTATCGATCAAAATGAAAATGTCTCTGAAGATTTAGAGTGTTGCATGTCGTTGTTTCAGCGCAATAAATATTTTTTCATATAGTATATAACAATGGAGAAAGCATGGATCCATCATTTCAATGTACTGTTTATTCGGCACTTAGTTCAGTATATGGTAATTGGCAAAAAATATCCAAAACGACTAAAAAGCTATATTTCAGCTGGCAAGGTTTTAGTCTCTATTTTCAGATGCGCATGATATTTTATTTATCGATCACTTGTGTGGAGGACAGACGGACCATCTATAGCAAATATTATATAGCCTGATTAATGCGCTTGAAGGCAGAAATTGCTGGAAAACAACTCCATGTAAAGAAGAAAGGTGCTCCTTCACCATGAACATATTCCATTTTTGCAAATCGATCGTAATAACGTCAAAATTTCACTAATCGCATTGAATTGCTTCTCCAACCCACGTATTTTTTGGATCTGACTTTTAGCGACTACCTTGGTTGCAAACTTAGAAAAAGCTTCAGAGAAAAAGATTTGACTCTACTGAAGAAATGAGTACTGAAACTGAAGCATATTTTCAGAGAAAATTGGTAACGAAATGCTGTAATAAGCTTTGGAATGAATCAATCACTCTTGAAGGAGACAATAATGTTGACTAAAGTAGAATTTTGTCTAAAAGACATTGTTTTATTAGTCTTCCTACGAACTTATTGTGTGATATGCTGTTCATTTTAGCATATTCTGAATTTCACGAATTTCTCATACATTTCATATAAATCTAATCCTTCATTAAATTATATCGTTTATCTGATTTAAAGCTCCAACAACTAAGGATTTTTAAACTGATTTTTTTTATTTTCAAATTCCTGGAGTACATCTCATGCACTAATATATATATGTATTCCATTAATTTTAAAGTAAAACTTATTTCAAACAATTTTTTTGATCATTTATTTTAACTGTTGAAAATCATTTAATAACAAAAACATTTTCTTTACATCAACTTGTATTTCTATTGTAAGAAACAGTTACAAAATTAGATAATTTTGTCAGATTGACAAAGTAATGAATTTTTCGTAAGTAACAATTAATTTGTTTATCAGACGACAAAAGTCTTAGAAATTTTGAAGCGTACTTATATTTAAGAAACTAATATCAGATGCCACTTAATAATATAAAATAAAAGCTTAAATTATTATACATTTTAAAAAATTTCGCAGTTTCCTTTGATCATAAAGTATTTAATATTGAAAAAATTACTGGACAAACATAATGTTATACTTTCCAAATCTATGTTTCTTCTCATTTAGGATATATGAGTCAACATGTTATTTGATAGTAAAATATGGAAGTAAAATATATTCTTTGATAAGTCTTCGACACAGTATATTATTTAATACAAAGCACATAGCAATTAAACACATTTTATTGAAAAAACATAATTTCTTATGCTAAACAGAATTTCATGATGTAATTACTGTAAACTAAAATGTACTGATGTAATTTTTATAAATTTGACTTTTCTTTTAGAAAAAGAAAACAAAATAGAGAATCATGGAAATTTGAATTGTTTTATTGTAATATAATGTAGTTCCAAATTATGAATAAATTCCCTTCTTTCACAATCAAATTAATTTTACCATTTTTTAAAAATTGCTATAATTAGATGTCACCTAAAATTAATTCTAAAAATTTCTCCTAAGAACATCATTCTTAAATCTTTATTATATTTGAAGTACAACTTAAAAAATTTAAAACAAATAAAGTTCTCGAGTTCAGGGTAAATATCCGCAATAAAAAAAATCAGACCGCATTTATTAGAATTTATCGTATAAAAGAAATTAACAATTTTGTAAGCAAATGTTAACCGGATAAAAGATTTTATAAATTAGTGATATATATTGGTAAAATTCAAGTAAAAATTTATCAGTACACATTGATTCAAATGTTGCATTTTTAAATAGAAAAAATTGACATATTTATTCATATTGAGGGAGCTGTGTTAAATATATAAATAAAATAATTCACTTTGCCTGCAAATTGAGGTTATTTTCAATTTTGTCAGATAATATAATTTAAAAGAATATATATATATATATATATATATATATATATATATATATATATATATATATATATATATATATATATATATATATATATATATATATATATATAACACTACTTTTGAAAAATTGAATTTTATTATTATTCTTTTAATTATTAAAAATATTTTAAACCCACTGAAAATGTATTTAACAGGCATAAAAATTTTTTAATTTAATAAGAATTTGTATTAAATATTATGTGAAAAACATAGAGAGCATATATGTTACAATTAAATAAATTTTTGACGGATAACTATTTTATCAAGAAGGAGTAATAAGAAAGATCACTTAAAGGAGCCAAAAATATCTATTAAGAGACTGAATATTTCTTTGGTGCTTTTTTCATTAGAATGTTTCGAATATTAAACAGGATATGCTTCTAGTAAAACTTTAACTTGTACCCATTTCTATTGCTTTTAGTTCACTGAAACATTCTAATGAACCGTAAATAATTCTATTGAAAAAATGTCTACAACATAATATTCTAGCTTCTCAAAATTATTTCTCAAAGAGAAGAAAGTAATTTTCCATTTCATTGAGAACCCAGGTGGTGAGTTTGATCAGAATGAAATTTTACTGGAGACATTTTTGCATATTCAATTGAAAATATCTGAAAAGACAATAAGATCTCAAAATTGGATTTCAAGAATAGAACCGAATCTCATGAATAAATGTTTTTTACGTTTACGTGAACATTTAAGAAGCATTTATGTTCAAAGAGTTTTTTTGCAATTACTTATTTGACCTTTACTCCCCCACGGTATTTTAAAAATGAGAAAGCTATAGATAGTTTCATAATCTAGAAATAAACTTCCATTCATACAAAATCCCTCTTTTATATTTCGTCAATGAGTGTTGCATCTGGAGCTTAATAATTACTACATCCAAGATCTCATGAATATACACTTGTTATTGTTGTTGATTTATGTTTTTACATTTTTTTAAGATGTATGGAAGTTACCAAATTAATAAAAATATATAAATAGGAGTTTCTATAAGTGTTTTGATGATGGGGTCATTTTTATAAAATATCTTTGATTTATAGAAATGGCAACTATCCTCATTAAAGAAATTTACATGTGAATTCGAATGTATTTATAATATTCCCATTTTTACATAAAGTGAATTTTAATGTTTTCAGTTGTGAAATTTAAAGTTTTATTGTTGTTTTTGTAAAAAAATTTCCTATTTTATTAAGAAAACTAAATCTCAGACAATGATGCCTTTTACTTTCAATGCTTGATGTAAAATAAATTCTACAAATATATTGTTTTATTTATAAGTTTTGAAGGAAGTTCTTTTATATGGCATATATAGAATCATACTACATGTCATACTTAAATCCTATTTTATATTAATTTTCAATTATCTGTTTAATATTTGAACAGTCGACTATAAAATTTAAACTTGTAAGCTATTTCACTGTTTTAAATTTAATGTTATATACAATAAATATCAAATATATTTCTCAATTGTTATAGGTTCCTTAAATTATTTATTGAAATATTTTGCAAAATAAACATTATAAACTCTACAAAATTCTCCTATTATTTTGGATTTTTACTTCTTTAAAAGTTAAAAGTAATGTTGGTTTTCTTATAATATTTTTTTGAGTTAAACTTTTAGGTTCTTGCATTTTTATTATTTGATATACAATTATATGTCAAGCATTGTGTACATTTTAAATAATGTAGTCCTTGTATTGAAAATGGCTGATAGTTTTCAAAATGTGTCTAAAAATGAATAGAGAGTTTTAAACGAATTCTCACATACAAGCGCTTCAAAATATTTTGTTTTTATAGGGTGAGTTGATATATTGTATAATATTTATATTTTACATAGATAATTTTAAATTCTTAAATTACTTTAGGAGCATAGTATTTCAGAAAATTTTTCGCAATTTTTTAAATCATGGTATGCATTTCTAATCATGTGTCAACAAATCATATTTTTACTCAAGTTCAATATAAAGATGCTTAAAAATTTTCTTGATTTATAAAATTCTTATTTTTTAGTTAGTTTTATTCATTATAATTAAAAGATTCATAATTAAAATACATTTGCTCACATGTTTGAAGTTACTAATATTCTGAAAATCTTTCTTTATACATTTAGAGTTTACATTCGTTTTTTCAACATGTTTCGAACATTTTATCTGATATCCGCTGATTAATAATAATTCTTATTTTTTTCTGTCGAATCATCGTTTTTCAAGGCTTTTAAGTAAATGGAATAAAATCTCAACTTAAAGCACCTATTTTGATTAATATAAAAAGAAAAATATCATTTTAAGCTTTTAATTGGAGTATTTAATATTTAATGACAATATCCAGTCTTAGTCTGATGAAAAAGAAAACTCATATATTGTTAAATGAATTCCTTTAAAATAAAATAATAGTAAACTTAAAAAATATTTATTCGCCTTTTGCACTTGAATAATATTTATTTTACCTGCAATATTTGTAGTTTTTATATATAAGATTAGAAAAATGTAAAAAATTTTAAATAAAAATTCTATTTTCACGTAATGAAAGAAAGCTTTTGTCACCCGGTTAAATATTAAATAACTTATTGAACAAATGTATGAAAAGTATTATTCTTAAAAAATTTTCGGATGAAACCATGTCATTTTTTATTATTTAGCCAATTTTTTTAATAAATTAAAATTTTGAAAGCAAACTATAATTTTTATGTACTTTCAATCCGTACATTCATGCCGTCACACTAATACGAAAATACATTCGTTGTTCTTTCTTGACCACTGGTTTTATGACATACCGTTGTATATTCATTCAAAATAAATATAAAAATACAAAGCAGTAAAACCCATAAATTACACCTACAAAATATTGGGATATATTGCAAAAGTCTGTTTTATGGTTTTCATGATTTTTTTTTTATTTTTATAACATTACTTTATCTAAAGTAATCAAATTTAATTTAGCACATTATTTCAAGTAAATATGTTACAAAAATAATCCCATTCTATCTTCAAGAAATCAAAAATATTCGTTTGTGTTTAATAATTATTGGTTACCATTCAGCAAATAATTAGTACCTGCAGTTTCTTTAATCTGAATTTCTTATTTCCAAAGTTCAATCAATTTCTACGAAATGTTTCAAGAAAATTACGTTTTGGAATGGCGAAGGTTTAATGAATCATGCGGGTTCCAAAAATTGATATAAATATGTGGGTAGAGCAGTGTACTTATAACAAAAACACATTATTTTTTTTGTAATTAATAATCTTTACCCTCAGCAAGACCATAAAATATGAGGGCTGCCCTTGGCTTACTTAATTCATTTTCTAATTTAGAGAAATATAAAAGATGTTGTTTAGAAATGAAATCAGTGTGTATAAATTTAGACTTCTGATTATAAAATCTTGTCTCTAACAATATAAATTACTTTAGGAGCTGTATTCATCATAGAAATTTCATAGTCAGTTATTTTTAATTACTGAGTATGAAATTCATGATTTAAAGAAATCGAATTTACACTTTGGTGTTTTCATAATTGGCAATTGTAAACGACTGCCGAAAATGCAATATTGGATATATTGAAAATATTACATTTGATAAATTAATTATATATATATTCGTCCGCGCGCGCGAAAAGCTATAAAATGATCCCAACTCTTATTACAGCTAAAACCTAAAACAAAAGTAAAGAATTATGAGATTCGGAGAGTTCTATTGAAATATATATTCATAGTTTGTGAATTTTTCGTAGTTGGTAAAAGTGCCCAGATAATACTATGTCTAATCAATATACACTGTATTAATGCATCATATATTTCTTAATCTGGTGTGGAAGCTTATAAAAGAGTTACATGTTGATCTCGCATTTTAACTTTGATTATATTTTGTACACGTGTCTGAGCATTTATATCTCATTAAACAAAAAAATTATTAAATGCTTGTTACTCTGGATATATTACTTGAAATACATGGAGACATTACTTTATAAATTTATATCTCTATCGAGAGATGATTTTGGTATGTATTTCTCTAATAACAATAATACATATAATTACATATTGGTTCAAAACACTATTTCTTAAACACACTACAAATTTAAAATACACCACACTAATCATGGAATAAAAAGGTATGTACGATAAATAAATAAAGTAAACTTTATTTATTTATCGTACATCGGATTTATTAATTGGATAATTTTGACTGCGTCACGATCAATCCCATTACTTTCTAATTACATGAAGGAAGCTTTTATGAGTCGATAAATTGGAATCCCAACATCATTTTAAGGCTACGGACATTAACTTCAAGTACATTTTTAATTCTGACTTTTGTAAATAGATTATAATAAAGTTCTCTAATTGAAGTAAATGCACAAATACAAGCTTCGCAATATCTCATGTGCTACTGACATCTATATAATTTAATGTGAATGAGGATCTTGAGATCCTCAAAATGCCATTTTTTGGCCTACTGCTAGTTTTAAATTTCTGTCCGAACTTGAATTTACTTCCAGAAATTCTCAGTGTCATTTTTATGTTTTTATTCCTTGAAAACATTTGAATTTGAGATAATGTATTTCATTATATAATAATGAATATTATTTTTCATTTGGTTTTTCAATAGACGTGATGCAAAACGAAATAAAAAAAATTACAGATAAATTATCTTATGATTAAATAAAGCAAAAACGATATTTCATATTTGTAAAAATTCTATGTATTTACTAATACTAAATTTTGGGAAAAATATTTAAGAAATGCAACATAAAACTGAAAAATATATTTTTAATCAGTCAACTTAAAATTTATTGTATTAAGATACATTCCTTTATTTAAATTATTCACCAATCATTTCATTTCTCGTAAACAGAAAACAAATAATTCTTCAGGAAAGAATAAAGTATTACAAATATACTGTAAATCAAGAAATTTATCTTATTGAAAATGCTTATCATTTGTTGATGATAAGATGTGCCATATATACTGTTAAATACAGTAGATACACAACATTAGAAACTATCTATATTTCCATTATAATGAATTAAGCAAACAGAGTATAGCTAAAGTGTGGTAATATAAAATTATTAAAATGTAATATTAGTTAATATAGTCTGTGATTATACACTACTGGTCATTAAAATTGCTACACCAAGAAGGAATGCAAATAACAGAACGATATTTATTGGACACATACATTATAGTGGAAAGAACAAGTGATTAGATTTACAGGAAATTAGGATGTATCGATCTTGAGAAATCAGTACCCAGAGCAGCCACCTCTGGCTGCAATAACAGCATTTATCCGCCTAGGCATGGAGTCAAACAGAGATTGTATGGCATGTACGGGGATCTCAATCCATGCAGCTTCAACACTATGCCACAGTTCATCGTCAGTAGTGGATGGTGAGTGATGGCGAGCCAATCGCTCGGCAACCATTGACCACACGTTCTCAATTGGTGACAGATCAGGAGAACGTGCTGGCCAGGGTAACAGTCGAACCTGTTCTGTATCAAGGAAGTTCAGAACAGTACAGGCAATATGCTGTCGGGCATTATCCTGTTGAAACAAAGCATTAGGGAGGCCTCGAAGATAGGGCAGAGCCACGGGCCTTAACACATCGGAAATGTAACGGTTGCTGTTCAAAGTGCCGGTAATGCGAACAAGAGGTGATCGAGACGTGTATCCAATGGCACCCCATACCATCACTCCAGCAGATGGGTCAGTATGGCGATGTCCAATGCAAGCTGGCAATGCACGTTCTCCACGCTGCCTCCAAACACGGATGCGGCCATCATGGTCCTGTATACAGAACCGAAATTCATCTGTAAAGATGACGTGATGCCATTCCCGCGTCCAGGTTCGTCACTGATCACACCATTGAAGGCGCTCCTGTCTGTGACGCAGCGTCAGTGGTAGCCAAAGCCATGGTCGCCGTGCAAACAATCCATGCTGCTGCAAACGTCGTCGAACTGTTTGAGCAGAAACTTGTTGCCTTGCAAATGACTCCATTTCTCGACTCAAGGTTCGTGACGTGGCTGTACGATCCCTTGTGTCCATGTGGATAAGATGTCTGTCTCCTCTGCTGTTAGTGATGGGGGGCCACTGAGATCCTGCATGATGTTCCGTATGATTGTCCTGAACCCATCGATTCCATATTCTGCTAACAGTCATGGGGTTTCGACCGACGCGAGCAGCAATATTGCGGTACGATAAACCGCAATCACGGTAGGCTATAATCCTTTATCGATCAAAGCCAGGCACGTGCTGGTAGGCATTTCTTCTTCTTACACGAGGCATTACAACAACTTTCTTTGCCGAAAACAACGTTGAAACGGAAATTGAGTATGAGAAAACTGCTGTCAAATCTCTGGTTTTATACACATTGTAGATGTCGCTACTGTCTCCTGCTTTGTATGAATGCGCTGAAAATCTGATCATTTGCATATCACAGCAAGTTCTACTTGTCATGCAAATTTCACGTGTGTGGTGTGCCGCTTTCGTGGTGTAGCAATTTTAATGGCCAGTAGTATACAATTATTAAAACAGTATTATTTTCATAGTTATGAATATTCATTCGTAATACAACGTAAATTTTATTATTTTCATTATATGAATTGAAATTATGTCGAAATTATATGTCGTTATAAATCGAATGTAAAATATTTAGTTAATAGTAAAAAATATTATTTAAAATGAAATTTTAATTTTTAATTGACAAGATATAAGTTTGAAGTCCTCTGTATTCATATACATAGAATGATTTTTACACTCTTAAATTTCAATTTATTAGTTTTCTATAAAATTTTCTGTTTTAAATGTGCTATCTCTCCCTCTAACCTATTTTCTATTAAAATTATTACCAGTCTATTAATATTTATTATAAGTGTATATAATCTTCTTAAAGAAGAACGTCACGATTTCTAGTGCAGGATGAGATTAAGGATTTTTAATTTCAAATTTGGCATTGTTACTTCAATTTAAGACTCAGAATATATTTATTCGAGAATGATGTTTTAATTAGTAATATCCTTCAAATGAAACGGATAAAATCTGCAAAATTTTAATACAAGTATTTGGAAATTAAGTTTTTATTTCATTTCTAATTCCTGTTAATTTTATGTACTTAATTCAAGACACTAATTTAAAAGCTAATTAAATTTTCCACTTCGTTGGTTAACGCATTTTAAGAGGGTGGCTGACATTTAAAATCTTTAAGCTAAGTGAAGTTATTTTAGATAAATAATTCTTTTTGTTTTAGAGTGAGGAATTCTTGTAGCACTAAATAATATTTGAAGGAAATATGAAAAGCTCTTTCCAGTAAGATAATCTGCTTGAATCTCCGTAAAAGCATCAAATGTCCACGAATTTAGCACAAGATTGCTATAACAAAGCTAAAATTCTGTTTTCATTGATTTCATATTTTCCCCGTGAAAGCCCAAATAGAACACTATTGTTCAGTAAAAAAAATCGACTGTCATACATATATGTGGAAAAGCAAATGGAAATGGAATGCCATTCTGAAAATTGAAAAATTCGAGATGATGAAAATGAAACTTTGTGGTTCAAAAAGAAAAAAAAAAGATTTAAAATTTGTAAACCAAATTTCTCCTTAAAAGTATTCAATGTTTACTAAAAATGTTTTGCCTCATGTTTATTAATATTGTGTTTGCTGAAATTACTAAAAAGCGTCATCAAAAAGGACAATGTTATTTTTCCTCCTGACATTTGTATCTTCAATGATAAAGCATATTTTACCAGCATTTTTATATATTTAAAATATTTGCACTATAATTTACATTTTAACATTTTTTTTATTGTAAGAAAATTGAAATTATAATATGATATGAATTCTGATACATTGTGTTTTCAAATAGTTCTCGTATTTTGCTTCATATTTTGATATATATATCGTTGTATATTTTAGAAAAGATCCTAAAACATTGGCAAACATTTTAATGTGAATGTTAATCATAAGAAATTTTCTTAAACATAAATCGCAAAGTTAAACAGTATTTTTTAATCAATAAAATCAAATCAGTTAAACAAATTTTTAATCAATAAAGCAGTTTGAGATTCCTTTTATGTTCATTTTGGTGACACTAATTTTGCATTTGAAAGTCAAATTGAAAGCAACATTAAGAATATTTCATATTCTAGAAAAGAAAAAAATATGAGTTCACAAAATATATGAATTTGTGTTGAATATAAGGAATTATAGTTGCTATAAAGTACGAAATATTTTTTAAATAAACAGCGTCATTGAAACATTTCAAAGAAAATAATTTAGTATGTTTTTCAAAATTCCTTTTAATATCTTCCCAAAAAAGCTCTTAACATCTTCCCTTAAGAAATAATCAACTAATAAACATTTAAAATTCTATCTCAAGGTTGTTTCATTTTAACTTCATATACAGGAGAGTTAAGATTATTTGACTGAGAGAGAGAATCTCTTTACCGTTAAAATATTTACGCATAGAAGCCTTGGTTTGTTGGTGATTGAGAATAGTGAAAAATTGTTGTCTAGAATCATATATTAAAAATTCATATATCAATGACAAGTTCTTTGACTAAGGAAATTTTAATAAAAATAGGATTATAATAGTCAGATAGTTAAGTACGAGTATATTTTAAATTGATGCAGGGAAAAGAGTTCTTCTGTTCGGATAATTTTTTATTTGAGCTGATTTAAGAGTGTCTTAAAATAGTCTACATTCTTAATTCATTCCAATATATAATAATATAGTTATTCAAGACTTCTTATATATTCATTCAAGGCTTTTAAAAAGAATATTTACCTATAAAACTTCGTTTCTTATAATATGGTCGATATTTTGTTTCACTGAATTGAGAACATTATTTTTTAAAGTCCTATAAACACATAAAGGTCTTCAATTTAAATATGTATCAATATTATTGAGATATTTTCAGGAATTACAAAGAATTAGAGTTTACAAATTATATTCTCATATTTAAAGAAAAATCGATGAAACTTTTATAAGAATTTGGTGCAGTTTCTTACATTTTTACTCTTTTTTCAAATTCCCAGCCATTAATAGTATCTTACCTTTCGGCACAATGAGATTTAGATATAATGACATATTACAAGTGGTTATCGAAATAATATAAATGCCTCCGATTTCTAAAGAATCCGTTGTTAGTATGGTGTAGGACCAACTTTTGCTTGTAATACAGCTTGGATTCACAAAGGAATTGATTTAAAAAAATGTTGAATAATATTTAAAATATAGGTTCTCAATGTGAATGATAGCATTCTTTGTGGACGCTTACCAGTACTTTCTGGGGGGCTGTAGAAAATTTTTAAAAAAATAAGAGATGTTGATATGGTACTGAAGGAAGAGGATAGATTAAATTTATAGCTCACAATAATGTTAACAATTAGCGTAGATCTATTACATACAACGGACATTTATAAATTTGTTTTCTAAAATTTTTAGTTATTTAAATTTGAAGCAATGAGTCTAATGGGCTACGGTCAAAGCAAAAACACCTAGTTAACTGTTTATACAGGTGTGATTTTGAAAAAGAAAGGGGGCATTTAATAAAAAAGCAAAAGGCTTAGATCCTACGGTTCAGAGGAAAATATATACCATTTTTCATGGTGATATTATGAAAGTTTTAGGAGAGATTCCGATGGAGAATATTGGTTCCATCTAGAATGCTGAAAAATTGAATAATTGGACCGTAATGTGACAAGTCCCATTACATGGATAGATGCATTATCATCCTAGAAAATTCCTTCTTCTACAAAAAACAATGTTTACATCATAAGAGGAACCCGCTCACTTTTGCCTATAACAAAAAATTGCTGTATGCTAAAATCATTCTATATTTCTCCTCAGTGATCCTTCTTTTTAGGTTTACTACTAGTCCAGTAAAATATTAAGACATAGCTGTCCTGAAATGACGGATGAATATCCATGTTTAACTGTTGGAACGAGACGATCACTATCATACGCTTGTGCAGGTCTCCTCCAAACATGTACCCATTCTGTTATAGGGAAAAAGTGTGAAAGGAAGATTCGTGAGAATATATTACTTTCTTCATCTTATCGATCGACAACATTTTATGTGTGCGACATTACTGTAGATTACGTATTGCATTAATATCTGCCGCAAGTGGCTTAGGAATTGCTGCTTTGTTTTAAATGTATAGTTTATGAAGGTCCTCTTTTTAACTGTAAACATTAATATTGGAAAATCCTGATACTGTTTAGCTCGCCGTCACTTCTACTGACATTGTTCACCTTTCAGACATAAGAATCCACTTCACTATCCGTGGTCGCTTTCGCTGTGCTTCCCTCTCCATCCATTATTTGCTTTGCCGAGCTTGTCTTCGTGTGCTGTGTGAATTCTGTCATATTTTTAGACACATTTAGAAATGCTTAAAAGTTGGGATGTTTTGGTCTCCCTTGCTCCAGCAAGATGAAAGTTTTTTGTTTCAAAGAAAAAATTTTTGAGATTCATAATAAGTAAGGCAAGTGAAAATATACCATTACATCACACGTCAAGGAATATAATTAAAATTAATCATTCCCGTAAATTTTAACTAAATATATTATTTAATAATTATCTTTTTCAAAAAGTCAAATTCCGATGAATTTATTTAGATATGTTTCGTACATGGTTTACAAAATTATTCTACTTTTTGTCGTAATGCTTATTTAATGAAATCTCTTAACTACTTTTAAATTTTTAACTTAATAAATTCTATTTAAGTCAAAGCTAACAATGCATAGGTTTTGTTAAAATTCTTAAATCATACAATATAAACAAAAGACATATTACAAATTAAATTAAATTAAAAAATTCATTAATTTTCAAAAAGAATTTTAGTATGCATAGTAAGATAATTAATGTGTTTCCACCGTTTAAACTTTTTCTAGCATTTACATTCAAATCAAATGAATCTTGGAAATCTAACGATCATCACTATATTTCTCATAATGAGTCTCCTCTCATATATTTAAAAACAGGTAATTATGTTTCATTTCTAAATATATTGTTGAAATTTCTTGATAAGCAGTGGTATTTAATCCTTAAATTAAAACAATAATTAATATTAAGACACACACTAATATATATCAAATATAGCATTCCTGAAAATTTATTCGTTAATAAAATTAGTCCCTGATTCATAACTTACAGCAAAATAAATAATTAATTGAGATAAACTTTAATTCATTTTTATTAATTCAGATACGCATTAATTCATTTCATTTACCAATTCTAAATTCATAAATTGGATTGAATCAGTGTCCATAATATATTATGAAAGGTTGTAATTCCTATCCAGTTCCCGAAGCATAAATGGGTGAAACATCTCAGCTACTATATAGATAAAATCATAATTTTAAATTATTTATCGGAAGGCGAGCTATCATGCTTCCCTAATATATCAATCAATTTTGTCTACTTATAAGCGATTCTCAGTGTAAACTTAATGAATCCAATTATATCATGATGCATTAATTTAGCAATATTTAATAATATTCAAATATTTGACCATGTAATGACATATTCAATTATTAAAACTAATTTAAGAGCAGTTAATATTCAGATATTTGAAGAGTAACTTGGTCGATTTAATTGAATCTACTAAACATATGGGTCAGAATTTAAAACTCTACTTCACTTAAATATTTCCCTTACAGCTGAAATTAGTGATTGTTTTCAAAAAATTCCCGACGCATTATACGTCATAATAGCGTAAAAAGTATAATAAAAACACACTTTTACCATATCCTGTGCAATGGAATTCTCTCAGAGGTTTCTGTAACGTCAATTCTCGAAAATTTAAAAGGATTTGAAAAGAAATTTTATGTAAAAGTTCATGCATATTAGTTATAAATGTGAAATGAATAAATTTGATATTTATTCATCACACACAGTTAAGTTTCAATTCCTTCATATAGTTATCCCACTTTACAAATTTTATTCAGACGAGATGTGGCTGTAATCAGAATTTATAAAATATGTATTGAATGGACAATGAACTTAAAACTCTTTGGATAAGTAAGTAGTAAAAAAATTTTTAAATGAGCTCTCGCTTTTGAGCATTATTGAATCTTATTTTCTTTATTATTTTACTTTAAATAACTGTGCACTATTTCATATACTTCTTTTATCATTTTCAAAAACAATTTATTATTTAAGTTAAATTTAAAATTATGTTCAATTAACTGGTGGAGGAGTGTTGTTAAATCTAGCATTTAGTAAATTTTCGAAATGTTTTAACTCTCATGTATGTTTTATAATACGTGAATGAATTTTTCATCTTTTACATTCATTTATTCTTAGCTAAGAAAAAAATTCATGCATTATTTATTTCTAGCACTGTGTTAATGAAGAAAAGAATTGTGTTATTTTCCAATGCAATTCCTGCATATAAATTCCCGGTTTGAAACATAGACAGAGATAAAAGCATCTTTTAATATAATAAAATATGTACAATGAACTTCATTAATAAGTAGATAATTAGTTTATTAAATTTACTCCAACTTAAGGAAATTTAAACTATAAAATATTATATGATATTTGATATTGATAACTTTTAATGAATTCTGAGTATTTCAGATAAAATTTTTCTCCAATGTTTAACGAAAGGCTTCTATTACAAGTATGGTACGAGCTAAAATCTTATGTGTAGTTACTAATTTAATATGAATAATTAGTTATATATATTTGTAACTAAATTAAATTTATATAAAGTGATCAATGCATAATATAAAATATGTGACTTATACATTGAATCATTACGCTTGCAATATCTTCAGTTTCTTACAGTAATGGAAGAAATTGTTATCTTAATAATTATGTTTTTTCCTTAGACCAGTTCATCTGCATGTGATGTCTCAAGTTTTTTCTCCCATTTTTTCTCTTTGAAAAAATATACTAATTGAAAATTGAAAATTAGTGAATAAATTTTAGAAGTATCAAGAAAGAAAGAGTTTAAAAATGCAAGTTCAACAGAGAATTAAACTAAAATTAGTCATCCAGCCATTTTTCCCCCCGCGAGAAAAATGTGAGAAATGAAAGCATATGTTCTGAAACAAATGAAAATATTTCATTCCTGAAGATTTTCTTATATTCATGAAACAAATGAAAATATTCTTTAATTAGTTCATCATAGTTAACTCAAGGTTGATGGAAGAGAAATAGCTTTTTTGCAAAAATGTTCCTTGATAAAAGATTCCTTTTCTTAAAACATAATAATATGTCAAATATTTTTCGAATAATTTCTTTTATTGGGAACTTACTTAGAAATTTACTGTATATGTAAATACAATCATACATCAGTTTAAATGTCAATTTATATAAATGAACAACTTTTTATTGTAAGAGAAAATTTATATATAAAATAAATATTTAAATTTTACATTTTCAGGTATAGATTCCAGGTATCCTCATACATTTTTTGAAATTCAGCACCCTTTAAAACAAAAAAGTGATGAATTTAATGCCATAGACGATTTAAGACCGCTGTCACAAAAAGAAGTGGGATTTAATGAAAAGGATCTGTCCAGTTATGATCTTGATTATGAATATCAAAATCAAAATAAGAAAGCTGATTTTAAGCCCAAGTACGATCCTGGTTGGAAATTCATTGGTTTAGGTAAAAGGCCACTACATAAGGATTACTTGAATGCTGAAGACTTAGAAGTTCATCCAGGTAAAGTAAACCCTCTGTGGGGGATTTCTACACTAATTAACTTTGAATTTTTCAACGCTTTGAAAGATAACCTTGAAAATACAGACAAAGAACCAGTAAAAAAGGGCGAAGGACTCATTGGGTCAAATGGAATTTCTTCAGTTGAATCTGGCAATCAAAGATTCAACAACAAAATAGGATGGTATGGAGGTGGTCGACAAAAAGTTATGTATGATCCCGGTTGGATGTTGACAGGACTTGGTAAATAGTATCATATAACGGACAATATGAATTGTATGTTTATCATAAATATGGTTTGCCATGTAATACCTCATAAGAAATCATAAGAGTTTATTTCTACTTGAATTTGGAAATAAAAGATTGTAAATTATGGTCAAATTTTTCTTTAACCAAAATGCTATTTTAACTTTTCATTTTTTATGTCTATAATAGCAAATTATTTTGTTTTCTGCTATTCGAAACAAAACTGTGATTTTTTTTATTTCAAATAAATTAAGCATTATTATAAATTCCTAACTTTTTACAAAATTATACTGTCTATATATCATGCAAAAATGCATATTGGAACAAAGTTTTTCTTTATGGTTTAGATTATTTTTGAAATTAAAAAAAATGCTTATTTTGCAACATTCTAAACTAAGAAAATATCACTGAAAATTTATTCATAGCTATTTAAATGATTATTTTATACACGTTATTATAAGAAAAATCAAAAACTAATTCGTAATTAAATTCAAGAGAAATATTAAGCAAATTAATTCCCAACATTACTTAAAATGATTTAAATATTCCATGCAATATATGAAAAAAGTAGAGAAATGGTAGTGGTGACGGTGTTTGTGTGTGTGTTATTTTGTTCATAATATTTTTTTTAATTTAGCATAAACACAACAAGAAATTAATGGCTTTCCTAAACAGTTTGCATGTATCATTTTCTTATTGCGTAAAAATGTAAGTGGAAGTGGAATTTTACAAAATGATGTAAATTATACGTTAAATAAGGTATTGTTTATTTACATGCGTTGAGAAAATTTAATTTTATCGAATGTTAGCAATAAGGAATGCGTGTATATTTTCAAATTAATAATTAAAAATTTTAATGTCAAAAAACTTTTTAAATTAAATCATTTTTTAAATAAATGCATTTTGCATTTAAAACACATTATTGGCTATTGGCTAAAACTTGCATTTAAAACACACTATTGGCTATTAAAATTGCTGCCTTGCTTTTTATGTTATCAAATCTTTCTTTTTATATATATTTGAAACGTATTGGCATTAATACATTGCCTGGTGATGAGTTCTTGTGATGTCTTGTAAGTCAGCATTCCACCAGCAGGTTTCTGACATTGATAGAGTTCTATTTGCACACACACACAGTCTATTGGAATAGTAAACTATCGTAACGCAGTATTACTGTGAAGATTGATTGAAATCCCATGACTGTCTTTAAACTATAGAATTGATGAGGGGCTGCCATACTCCTGAATTTATTGACTGTAATATCTATCGAGAGTTCATTGATTGCCGCAGTGATCTTAATAATTAAAATAAATCATTGAAATTAACGATTTCATGATTAATATATGCTACCTGTATGATCATAATGTGTGGTACAGCCACTTCCTATTCTTGAATTAAGAAATGAGGTTATTTGCAAGACCACAAGTGTCTGCATGAATAGTTAAAAAATGTTTGCAGCAGCATGCACTGTAACCTTGGTGACCATAGATTCAGCTATCCTAAGCACTGACGCTATATTAAAAAGGAGAGTCTTCAGTAAGGAAATCAATTATCAACCTGGAAGAAGGAATGTCAATTCATCATGTTTTTAGATAAATTCCAGTTCTATTTACAATAAATGATGACTACATCCATGTATGACCGCATCTTAGAAATCACTTAATTAGCATACATTCGATAATGTATATTGTCACATCACATGGAGTGAAAGTATGTGGTGTTATTAAGCACAATTCTCGGTCACCTCTTATTCACATTAAAGGTACTTTGAATAGTATTTATTACATTCGAGTTAAAACTCATGATTCTACTTTATATTCGATGACTGTAATACTCCACGTTTCAACAGGATCATGCTGGTCTACATGTTACCGGTATGGTGAGAACCTTGTTCGATGCCATAAAGTGTTAAGTTGTTACCCTGGCCAGCATGTTCTTCAGGTTCTTCTCAAAAATTCCGCAAGTCTGATCAATTCTTACAGAATCGTTGTCGCATCACAATACGCCAGTCACTGTCGATGAAACTCATGTTGAAGCTAGAAGGACAGTGGATCTTGTGCATGCCATTCAAGCTTTGTTTGAATCAATGCCCAGGGCATAAGTGTTATTATTGCTGTTACAGATGGTTGTCATAACTTACTTCTCAAATTCTTGGCTCCAAATGTCTTGGCAATTTAATCGCTTGTTGTTCTTAGTATAATATGTTTGTCCAATAAATATAATTTTGAAATTTGTATTTCTTCCTTGTGTAACAGTTTTAATAGCCAGTAACATATAGTAAAAATGATGCATGTACTTATTATTTTTTTAAAAAGAATTACCTCTTATATTAAATATTACTTAAGATGATAAATATAAAGACTTTAATGTGGATTTAAATTAATGAATTTTTGCATTATGAAAGAATGCATGGTAATATATTATTAATCATTGTAAACTTTTCAGATCTTCATTCAAGAATTTTAACTTCTTCAGCAAACAAGTATGTTTTTATTGAAATGAAATAAGATAAATTTGAAGGATGTAGTATCAATGCATGATGAAATCATAAATTCTGGTACGAAAAATTAGGCAGCTTAGAAAAGTAAATATTATTTCTTAAATTATCTTGTAGTCAATGTAAATAAATTAAGCAAACACATTTTTATTGATTAGGAAATCACTATTAATTCTGCAATTATAAAATACATAAAAGCTTATTGAGGAATTCTCTGTGACCACAAAGGGCATCAATGCATCATCCATTTACTAAATAGTAAACTTATTTGAAATTTTATTACACATTATAAATAAAATTAAAGTATATCCCCGTGTTTCAAATATTTATCAAACTAACTTCGAAATCATTTTTATATATAAGAAAATTAAAATATCGTGGCAACACAAATATAGAATATGTTTCTAGAACCATTTAAAAAGTTGTGCTTTGAATAAGCTATGGCAATTATCATATACATAAACATATTAATGTCTTAGTATACTTTCTGACAAATTTTAAAAATTATTAATTTAAGAAATAATGGGAGGGAATAGAAATATATTTTACCATTTTTAAATGAATTTACAAGGCATATGCTACACATACATATATGCATGCATTAATGTATGTTAATATGTATCATCATGCGCTCCATTGAGATAGGTTCTGACATTAATGTGATAATCCAGCATGTTCCAAATATACTGTAACAGAGAAAGATTTTGGTACCATAAAAGTAATAAAAGGTTTTGTTGTCTGGCACTACATGATCATTTTTTTACAAAAGAGGGTAAATGCAGAAGAGACGTATAAGGTAAATCCTCCCAAAAATCCATGCCCAAGATGTCAGTCAAATCTAAGAATTATTGAAATGACTGCTATTATCTATGAGCAACGTCAAGTCACATAAGTACATCATATTCTTGAGGAATTATTACAAGATGCGTGGAACATACGGTTGCTTGTTGTATGGTTAATAAATGGGACTTTAGGAACTTACTGTTGTAATCAACACCTAATGTAAAATACCACCAAATTATCATCATGCTGTCAGAGCTTTTGAAGCATGAAAAAAGCTGATCACCTATCTCAGTAGATTGCTCTATAATAAATCAAAGAGTTGGTCGCTAAAATCTCATCCTTTATACGCTTTTTTGGTAGTTATAAGAACTGAGAAAAAAAAATAACGAAATTCTTTGTTAAAGATAGAATTTTTTTAAATCGAACAACAAATATGCCTGACATTAATACCAATCTTGATGGTATGTCTGTTTTGAAGTTAAATAGCTACTATTTTTATAAGTGTTATGACCTAAGCTCAGAATCACCAAAAAGTTTTTTTTAGTAACTATGATCCATGTGTTTTTAATCTAACTATCAAATATTTTATCTTATCATGGAAAAATCATTTTGCTCTTCTTTTCATAGTGACGACTTAACAGGTTTGCTGCACACTTGTCATTAGAAGCAACTTGCTCGTATATAAGAACCAATAACGGAAATACAAATCTCATGTTGAATTTGTTTAGTAAGGAGTTTTTTAGTCATCTTACATAGTTTTATTTTCAAAGTTGAAAGATCGATATTACTTCACAAATCACTCAATCTTCTTCTCTTCAGCAGGTGACAAGTTCTTATTTCTGCATTAGCCTTTAACTGCATGATTCCAAATGAAGAATTTTGGTATTTTTTATATGGTATAACTGAATGATTGAAAATCTGGTTTTGAGAGGTAGGAAGAGGCTAAATATCCACAAAGATATTTCTGGTACTGATGGAAATGTGGATTTATCTACTCTTAGGTCTACCTCAACCTCACTGATAAAGATCGTTTTGGAATATAGGTGATATGTCAAATTCTGAGCTTCTTTTATCAATTTGTCAAAATTCATGCATGTTCAGTTAAATGTAGCTCTCTAATCTCCGACTTTCTAAGCCCCTGACCAGGTAAAACAGCTGTTTTTGAATATGATGTATGGCCAGCGATATTGAAACGTAAGGCTTAATTACCAAAATACTTTAATAAATTATGCAAATATAGCTCTCAAAATCAAACTTGTAGGATTAAATCTTCACATGTGGATTTGTAATCAAAGATTAAAAAGAAACATCTTTTTCTTTGACTTATAATACGGGCTTAACAGATAAAACTATTGGAGAATACTCTCGGAAACTTATCGATAATCCTTTGAAGAAATTTTCTGGTGACACGTTTACAAAGATTTATTCTCATAAAAAAATAAATAAATAAAATAAATAAAAATGGATTCAGCAGATCATCTTCGGCCGATTATCCTGAAAACACTAAGAAGTATTTCTTTTATTGCCCTCAAGATTTTCTTAGATGGAATTCACATGGGAATTGTGATTATAGTTTCTTAGTCAAAACACCTTTATGTATTTTCTTTATTAAGACTAGAAACCCAAAATATTGCTCTATTTTCATGCAGGTTTGGTTTGTTTGTCGCTCAATGGTCATTTTTTTGCACATGAGGGCTAATTAGACCGGGACCTACGGTTTAAAGAGGACTCCGAACTACTACAAACATCCATACCCAAGGTGGGATTCGAACCCACGAACTGTTGAACCGAAGGCAAGAGAGCTAACCATTCTGCTGCCAGCTCGGCTATTTTCATGCAGGATTTTAAGGTTGCGGATTCCTGCACTGCCAATAAAAATATCTGGTTTTTGTCAGGCAGTAATAGTTTCATCTAACACCTGAAAAACTGGTCCCATATTGGTGATAAAGCTTCTGCTCTGCTCTACTTCAGAAACTCCCATTTCATCATGATGTATATTTGTAATGGGTTCTTTCACATGTTCGAGTAAATTGTAACGAATTGACCTAAGCCCTGACTAATGACGTAACGTCAACAGATTTGCACTCCAGCAGCCTAACCCTTTTGGAGTTGTATTCAAGAGTTAAATCTGTCTTTGATACTTCTCAGCGTTTTCCTCTTGTCCATTACTGGCATCATTTATAGGCAGCCAGAAAATGTTATTTCTGTGAAAGGTAGCCAAATGAATTTGATTCCAGCAAACTAATTTGCCAAGACTCTGAAGTGGATACCTGCAATGTCTTAACTTTTACCGGAAAATTAGGATTTTCTTCAGTTGTAAGTACTGAACAATGTACAGTACTTACAATTGAAAAAAATCCTTTTTTTCTATTGTAAGTACTGAACACAGGTAAAATCGATCACTTGTAACATTGTTCAATTTGCTTTTGAACATCTTTTTTTCTTAGGACTTATAAAAGAGGCTTTGTATCTGAATTTTCTTCCTGTTTTATATTTTTGTCAGTTTATCATCTATTTAACCTAATGGCTAAGCAGCCAGAATTAGTAACAAGAGCAATAATATGGATAATATGCTTTGATAGCACTACATGCTTGCTAATTGACAAATGACGTTTTTAGATGATGGGGATACCGGTAATGCAATTGAGGTTGCTCGGTTCCATCTAGTATTTATAGTGTGGAAGTGCATGACATACCCACACCAAAAATGCAAGAGATGGCTTATATTTTTTCAATACATACATTTAAGCTTATGAACGATGAAAAATAAATAAATAAAATAAAGGGTACCAATGAAAAATATCTTTTAATAAATTCATATAATAATAAAAATAGACTTGTATGAATAAATTAATGGTTAGATAGATTTAAAAATTTTATGACCCTTAACCAGAACCTTCTACGTTTGCATATTTCGTCACAAGGAGGATATAAGTAGGGATATTTCATGCCAAGTACCACAAACATGTCGATTATCTCAATTGTAATGCTGGTACTTAAATCAAAAATGTTTGATATTTTCTATAAGGAATATCCTTTACAATTTTCCGCCAAGTAAGTCTTACTGTAGCATATCAGGTAAAATAGGTCCTCGAGAAATAGATTTAAATCCATTTTTTGAGAAATATATAGTTCCAGCACAGCGATAAAAATATTTAAACTGAAAATGGAAATTCTCAAAATTTCATAAGATGAAGATGATATTTACAAAAGAAAAACTATTGGGGAATTGTGGGAAAAGAAATCCTGTATGAAATCTTTCATACGGAGAAAAATATATTTCCTGTAAATAAATTTTATAGTGATACTTATATCTGTTTCATTTTATGTATAATTAAACATTAAAATATGTATCATACATCCTCTATATTAAATGTCTTTTTTCAAATCTATAAAAATAGTAATCAAATTTTAATTTGAGCTCAAAAATATAGGCAACAATTTTGTATATATTTCTAAGTTAATGAACAATTATTGTGTTTAGATTCTAAGTTCTGATGTTAATACAATTGTTTCACAGTGCAGTTGGTTATAAATGGAATTAAAATAGGTCCTATAAATTAAATAGAAATAACAGTTATCCTTATTTCTATCTTGAGAATTTCAAGATGGAATGCAGATGCTGTTAATGATTTGTGAACCTAGTATGACTAATGCATTACTTATTCAAAACACAAATGATGCAAATGTACACTTATATTTAGAGAATAAAAATCATGTTAAATTTCTTTTGTAACATCCGGGGATTTTAATTAATTTCTATGACTATTTCAGGAAATTTAACAAAGTAACGTCGAAACATTATGTTGTTTTTATAATCATTACATTTAATATTTCTTTAAATTCGAGCATTTATGTGAAATATTTCTTACTGGTAGAACACTTCATTCCTTAGTTTAGCTGTAACATATATCTTATACAAAAATTTATTTGGATGAGAGTTGAGCAAATATGTACAAATAATATATTCGGTTTATGTAATCAACTGTCTCACCTTCACCTAATCTTGAACTGTTAAGGATATAGGATGCGAGTTATGCTATTCAGAATATAGGATTTATTTTATTTTAATTTTTCGTTGGTATCGTAATTAAACTCGTGATGTTTGTGATTTAGTGAATGTTTAATTCACAAAAATACATGTGGTCAAACAAAACCATTTTATTTTTTAAAATTCTAGAATTCGTTATGTATGCTTCATATAATGCGCAAAATTGGAAGTAACCAAAGCTTTTGATTAGTTGTCATATAATTTAATGACAAAAAAAATTAAATAAGGCATTCAAATAAAAGAAAATTATAAATTACAACATTTTAGATATATCTAACTTATGTGATTATTTATCATTAGCAAATTACTTCAGGAGAAAAAGTTTTCGAGATTAGGATTTTAAAACTCATGAATGCCAGAGGCTAAACTAATTTATAATGTCGAAAAATATTAATTTAAATTTGAAAAATTGGAAATTTAATTTAAATGTTGATTTTCTTAAGTTAAACGAACTATTTGTTAATATTACCTTCATTAAATATATATAATATTTTGTTATTTCCTTCATTATTTTTTATCATTTTTTCCGTTTTAGTTTTTAAAAGATTGATTAAACCTGTGTGAAAAAGGAGTCAAATTTCTTCACTTCCATATCATTAAAATGTTCCTATAGTGATGAAGTATTAAGCTTTTATTGACTTGTATAATCCATTAAGACATTAACTAAGTATTTTAGTATTAAAGTCAAATTTTCTACGCTAAAATTTTTCTTTCTATTTATAAAAACTTTCTCTCAGTTCATAGATACAGTCCATATTTTTGGAAAAAGTTTTCATAACGAAATTCTCTCTTAGTTCATAGATATTACATTTTATTATATTTTAATTTCTAAATCTAGGAATATGTATATTCATATAACCAATTTTTTAAGTATATTCTATTGATAAATGAAGATAAAATTTATGTAAATGATTATAATATTTGTTATTATTAGAATTCATTAGCAGCTGTGGAGCTCCTTATTAAATAAAGTTCTGAAGTTACGGATATAAAACTATTTTTAGAACCCATTTACTAAAGAAACTTGTATTGTAGTATTTGGATTTCTTGAATTATAGCACTTGAAGAAAGTGAAGCTGATATTTTAAAATGTATTTCGATTGATATATTTTGTCTCTGAAAGAGCTTTCTTATCCGGTTTACTTTACAAGCGATTTCCCTATTCAAAAATCTCAAAAATTGATTGCGTTTCGTATGATCAGTTGTTTTCTTTTCAACAAAAATAGCTTCCTGTTCCTTTTAAAAGCTTTCCAAGTGATAAATTTAAAATAGTAATGGATTGTTTGGAAGTTATTTTATTTATCAACAGTTGATGCTTTATTCTTATAAAAAAACAGTATTTCTTCATAAAATTTATCTTTTATCATATAAAAGACTTTAAGTAATTGGAGTTAATATCAATTCATCTTTTTAAATTTACTATTAATATCAATATCTTCTATAATTATTCAATATACTCACTAATTTATTTTTTAGTTTTGCAACGGAAATTTGACTGAAATTCGCGAATTCCAGGGAAAATTAACTTTAGCATAGAATATTTTATTATAGGTATTTACTTCTTTATTTCAGAGAATGTTCTGTACAGAAATCAATTAAAATTTAGAAACATTGTCCTAAATGTATTTTCAAGTTTAAATGGAAATTTTTAAAAACAACGAAAATACACGCCTATACAATAGAAACAATAACATTTTAATTCGAATGAATTAAAATTGAATTTGGTTAAGTAGGTAATAGAAGATAAGTGTAGAATATATAATTTGAGTCAGAAAATTTTTTTATCGTGAATTATCACTTGATAGAAAAAGTTTAGAGAAAATATATAAGAAAAAACACAGAAAAATATCCAACTGAGTCGTTTTTTTAAGTTTTGAAATCGCTTATACTATTAAGAGTAGCTTATGATATTTTGTAGTAGAATTACTCTTTTTACATTCATCTTATTAACAAATTAGTCATCTTGTTTTGCCTAATTCTTAGATGAAGAATGAAAGAATGTTCAATGGAATAATCTAGATTTTATACGACTGAAAGTAATTTATTTCATATGTAAATGTTCATAATTGGTAATTATTATTATTGTTTCTTTTTTGAGAATTTAAGACGATACAATTTATTCTAATTAGAAAATTTATAGTAATATGATTTTATATTCCGCCATTTGCATTTGAACTAGAATAATATTTACATTTCTGTAGAATATAACTTAAATATGAAGCTTGAAATCCGTAAAAAATAATTCTTTCACTCTCTTATATTTTACATATGAAATCGTAACTTTTAACATGAAAGATTAACATATGCTTTAAATGAAATCTTGCATTATCTGTTCATTGATAGTAAATTCAAAATTGAAAATGTTTAGAATCATCTTCAATTTTTAAATTTCTAAAACTATAAAAGGTACTTTACTAAACTTTTTTTATATAAATATTAAATACTTTCGCGATATTTCTGATTAACTGCATTTAGTTTGTGAAAATATTTACATTAAACAAAAGTGAAAATTAGAAAACTTATTACAAATATTAACTTTGTATCTTTTGTTAAAAAAAACTTTTCTCATTTATGAACTAGTTTAAGAGGATTCAGTGAGTGAAACATCTTAGACAGTACATGTTTTTTAATTATTTTTTGATTTACATTACTGTGTGACTGAAATAAAAAATTTCTCGCATTTAATTTCTAAACATATATTCATTCCATAGGTGCATAATAATGGGTATAAAATAGCATATAAATTATACATAATAAACAAATTCTCAACATAATCATAACGCAAATATATTGATTCATTAACATTTTTACCTATACTCAGAAAATCATTTAGTTAACAAGCATTTTTAAGTAACCGGTATTCTGTCCTCATATATAGTATTTTATCTGCAATCAATCATTATATATTAATTTTATTTTAAAAAACTTTTCAGGAAATCTAAGAAAAGACAAGATTTTCTGAAGCTCTGTTTAAACTTTTCTAGATATGTAGTATGACAAATTAAACAAAAGAAATTAGAATTGAAGGAATCTTGTTAATCAATTAAATCCTTAAAAGGCACTAAAATATATTATGAGGCAAGAAACATTTTCCTAATATAAACAATGAGAAAATTTGACGACATGAAATTTACCAAAATATTTTTTTCTTGGCATACAATACTGTAATTTAAATTGAAGGAATTAAAATACTTTGATTCTTGTTAATCTATTAAACTAAAACATAAAAAAGTATGAATAAATATTACGGTATAGAGTAAATTATTTTTCTGTTGATGTACCTATAGCCTTTACCAAGAATGCAGTATTCTGTGATGCTCGTCTAATGTATTAAAAGTGGAACACATATTTAAGTGCCAGAAACTTATAGCTGTAATTCAGAAAATATATTAATATCTATAAAAAGCTAATTTTTGGATAAAAAAATCTAAAAATTAATAATTTTCTAATATGTTAATGTATTTTTATATACCATTCTCTTTAGCAAAATGTGCACTCAAGTAATAATTTCATATTTTATTTATCATTTCAAAATTAAATAAGAACGGGTTTTTGTTATTTTGGTTCATAATAAAAATACTATTTCCAAATAATGATATTTTGAATTTTTATTTTATACATGCATAGATATATATATATCTATACATACATGTATGCATATACAAATATTATTCATTATCAATAAAAGAATAAAAATGCATGTATTGTTTAAAAATAAAAGATTTCAATATTCTAAGTACTAATTTCTTAACTAAGTTAAATAAAAATTTTATATATAACTTTATTTAATGAATAAAACTTTTAACTTAAGTTTTTTTCTGTTATTTCTTATAACTATAATCTTAACTTTCAAAGGAAAATGTAATGATTAAAGTAAGTGACGCCTTACTGTAAGTGTCATGTAGAAATAAGAATAGTTTCATCAATAAAAACGGATCTATTATTATTTACACATGAATTTATTATACACGCAAAAATATTATTTATCTTTTGGAAAAACACATAATACACGCAAATGATATACCTGAATGATATGAAAAATTACATGAATAAAAAAAATATCGCGCATTGCGTAGGCATAAAACATTTGTAGTAAATGTAACAGAAGGAAGGGAAAGGAAATTCATTAACGGAAATAACCCATTCTTCAGAAATCTCTTTTTTTACAAAAATTTCCTAGCTTTGATGAGGGAAGTGTCATAATTTTGTTAGCCCAACCTAAGTATCAATTAATAAACCAAACATCAGTATTTCCAAACAAAACTGTGTAATCACTGATTAAAGGAAGGAAATTGCAGACTTCATTTTTTATAGTGCACTTGCTTTTGCATTTTTATGGTTATTTTCCTGACTTAAAACATTACTTTGCGTAGATTTTTCCAAAAAAAGGCAATTTAGAATGATAGTATTGATTCCGATTTTAATAAAGAATTGCAATCCATTTCAGTAATTCATACTTTATAAACATTACAAAATTATATATAACAAAATGCACATTTTATTTCTAACATTTAAAAATTTTTAAAATAATATTTAACATGTAATTTAAAAGTTTTAACTAACTTTTTAATAGTTTGTTAAGTATATTTTGTGTCAACTCTTAAGAAGTCTTATTGTGAGTTAACACAATATAATTGCTTTTGAAGAGACGATCTCGTAACGAAATTTTGAATTCAAATTTCCCAACAAAACCCAACATATTTCTAAAAACATTTTATATTTAGTACCTAATATCTAACTGTGCATGATTTACGAAATATTAATTCACTGCAATATATGTGTGTGAAAGTTAACATATAAAAAATATATTCAAGAAATTAAAGATAAAATAATAAGCAAGGGAGAAATAGTAATAAATTAACATCTGCCCTTATATTAAAATAAGATTTAAAAAATGTCTAATATTTAAAATATTATATGTACTTTTATTCATTGTATAATTTTATTTACTATAAAGTAAATTATTATAAATACATAATCCCTCCTTACACGAATGAATTTCTACTTGAAAAAAATAACATGGAGATCTCCTAGTAACTTGACAAAGATAATTAGGAGATAAAAAAAGAAAAGCTTATCAACATGAGTATTATAAAAGTTAAATTTTACTAACTATTGAATGAAAATACATCTGTCTGAAATTTTTAAAGAAAACGTGAAAATAATAAAATAAGAGGAGAAAAATTACCTTTAAGTATTAGATAAAGTTAAAATATAATTTGTAATTTTTCTATCAAAAAATGAGTATTTTGAATTGAACATAAGATTTTCAGCGTCACTTGTGAAAAAATTACTTATTGTATTACAATCACATACTCTTCGAAATATACGATAACAATGTATATAAAAAATTGTTTTGAAGTTTGATTTTATATTTGGAAATGAGAGAAAGAGAGAGAGATAGTCGTATAAAAAATTGGTTAATTTTTTAAAAAAAATACCTGCATTAATACCTATGAGAAAAATATAAAGCTATTGGACTAAAATAGAATGAGAAAATGACAAAAGATTTAACACGCAATATTTTTGACAATATTATGTTTGACACCTCTAACAGTATAGCCTAAATGGAATTTGAACGTCCGCCATTTACTGGTTAGATGTTTCAGGAATACCGAGAATTGGAAAAAATCTGGAAAATTCCTTGGCACTCTCTCCTAGAGACGTGAAAAAAAAAGCGCTATTCCCATTTTCTGTGGTTTAAATATGGTTGGGCTCTAACCCAGTGACGTTCCACTACGAAGAGCATTGTATTTCCATTAAGCCAGGTGATAACACGAGGAAGGAAACAAATATCAAAAGCTTACTTGCGCTAACTCTTATAACGACGTACGAAATCATAATATCACTGTAGATAATGTCTGTTATTACCATGCATAGGTAATAAAGCACATGGATGAAATTCAGTCTTTATAATAGTCAATCTTCAAGAGCACTCAGAATGTTCTGTTAATTATTTTTATGTGTAAAAAATATTTAATATTTTTACTAACAAAGCGATTAGATGTCATATCTTACCCATTTCATATATATACACACACACACACAGATATATATATATGTATATATATATATATATATATATATATATATATATATATATATATATATATATATATATATATATATATATATATATATATATATATATATATATATATATATATATATATATATATATATATATATATATATATATATATATATATATATATATATATGTATGTATACACAAGGCTATTACCTTTTAATATCTATAGTCATCCCTAAAATTAAAATGGCTTAAGATCTAAAATTCATAAGAACAATTTCATTTCAAAGATATATATAAACAACGTTCACCTTAATTATGAAGGAGGATATAAAATCAATTTGTTTTTTAAATTGCTGTTGTGAACATGTTTTTGAAAAACACGAGTATATTCCGTAACCAACCTTTATTAGTTATGCATATTGACTACACCACTCATATCAAAATGAGTTTTATAGTTTAATAAATTCAATCACGCATCAGGCAATGCAAAATACGTCAAGGTTAAGAATTATCTATCATCATTTTTGCAAAGAATATTATAAATTATTTTTACATTTCTTTATCTATCAAACAAATTCAATCATGTGAGTTTTCTAGAAAAAGTGATATTTTAAAACATTCCTCAGTCTTAGATTTCTGAATAGGTAATGAGCAAATCAAAGGATTTGACGTGCTTTTTAATACTTAATCAAAAGCTAAGCACTTTTATTATTTAATCAAAAGCTATAGCCTCAAATATTTCACTTATTTGAATTCTGGTTTCTTTGCAGACCCGTTAGTTTTACTGTGAAAATTTAAGTCATTTTAAAACATAAAGAGTTCACTGAGATTTTGTTATAACATGAAGACCTTGATGAAATAATAACCGCCGAATAACCAGAAGATTCGTACAAAAAGGGATGTACCTTTTTTAAGAGAATTTAAAATGTAATATTTGATATCAAGTAAAATGAATACTATAGGTAATGAAATCATCTGTTCAAGAAAAATTGTTTCGTGTACTCATTATATAAACAAAATTCCAAACATAATATATTTTATGCAAATTACTGGCACTCAAGCAACTTTTTATTTATAATCCAAAATATATGAAGTAATTTTTTTCTCTGATATCAAATTAGCATTCTTAGGAGAGAATGTAACCAAAATTTAAATGTGATGCAACCGATAATTTTACAAAGTTTCGATACGTATGTAAAGTATTTGAATGTGATCCAAGTATTGTGAGTAAACCTTATTTGTCCAGCCGGTGCACAAGCACTTTATGTTCAACTTAGTGAATAATTTGTATACCAATTAATAGCAATTAAATTTAAAATGCTTTATTATGTAATAGACTGTAAATAACAAATTAATAGTTATTATTATTATACATATTTCATACAGAATGCAATGTGTTTCTCATCTTTTTAAATTTATCTTATTAAGTCATTTTCGGATAAAAATCATTGGATTAACTATGCAATGTCATAATGAAGATACATTTTTAAAAGATGCTTATTCTGCAAGTCATAGTAGAAATAAATATTATAGTCTCTAACTAAATAATACAATAAAATATTTATTTCAATTGCATAATGGAAATATTACCAGCATATTTTAATGAATACGTAAAGCCGATATTTTATCGAGTAATATTTCTCAAAAAATGTATAAAAAAATATAGATGAAAGATTAAAAATGTTTGCACATAAAAACTTATATGTATTGTTATGTGTAATATCTCTTAAGTGTATTAAATTATAAAGACAAATAAATTTTGTAATATAACTAAAATGTATTAAATTATTAAGACATAAATTTCAGTATGTGAACCAAAATTGCTATAAAATTTGCATGTTTTTGCAATATCATTTACTTCCAAAGAATTGTTAAGGTATAATATTTTCTCTCGACATTAAACAATATCCTCTAATTTTTCTCATTTAGTGAAAAATGATATTATTTTGATTATTTAATTTTCAACGAAAAAATCTTTTGAATTGAATCAATCGTAAATTATTTTTTAAAGAAAATCTAAGTCAAATTATTCAATTTCATATTAGTAGCATTTACACAGTTAATTTATTAAAACTGTTTCGCTAAATATACTGCAAAATATTTGTTATATAGATATAAGGGAAAATATGATGCAAAATAAAATAAAATCCAGACATCTTAATAAGAAAGGATTAAAATAATAGCGTATTTTTAATTAAAAATTCTTATTAATGATGAATCAGAATGAAACTATCATAAAATTAAGTTTTCGACCAGTATTTCATATTAATTTACGAGAATATGAAAAATATAGAATCCATAATTGAAATAAGCGTGCATACATAAAACTAATATAGATACTTAAGAAGCTATACATTGATACAAAATTAATGTAAGTTTTAGTTTCTGAGTTAAAATATATCGAGCTAATTAAAATCTTTTTAATAAAATTAAAAATTAATATCATCATAAATGCGCATTTACATTCATACTAATAACTTAAATATACATAAGCAGTTCCTAAAACTAATGGTTCAAATGTACTGTCTAATGTTTTATAGATATGGAAATCCACAGAAGAATTCTATTTTCAAATAAAACCATCATTGTACTGACGTACTGTACAGTATTGGACAAAATACGGGAAACGGAAACATTCAGCTGTGTGGTTGATATGAAACATTTCATAGTATTGTATAAGTCAGTCTACAAAATTTCAATATGTTTTGGGTTACACAACTCTGTTACATTTGGAATATAACATTATCAACTCATTGCATTTCTTTATGCGACTTATCAAATTTTTACAGAGGAAATTCCTTTATAATAGAATTACTGAGACAATGAAGTCTTAAAATATAATCGATTTCGAAAGTCTGTAATATTATGATGCTAATATAAATAAACAAATTTCCCGTTTGTAAAAGTGTATTTATGTTCATGATTTTTATTATGAAATATAAAAAATTTTAACTTACACAATCTTCAACATTTGTAGTTTCAAATACTCCATTAATTAGCATCTACACTACAAAAATTACTAGAAATTATATTATAATAACACAGGAAAATAATTTAACTATTTGGAAATTTAATTTTTTTAAGCAAGCAGTTTTTAAATATCAATACTGTATCTGCATTCATTTCCTTTCCACAGCTCACAATAAAATATTTAATTCAATGTATTTAATTGTAAGTGTGCACACAAAAAATAATTCATTATATAAAAAAGAAAAACACAATGGAATGTGTAAAAAATAATTCAGGCTTTTTCATCATCTCTAAGAAAAAGTAAGCATGAATCATTACACATTAATGTTTTTTCTAATACTAGAGATAATGGTATATTGTTTCGTGCAAAAAGTACCTTAAGTTCTCTTCAGCACAACAGCTAAATTTTATTTCAAAAGGAAATTTTCTTACTTTACCAAATTTTAGTGTTCAATTGGATAAGTATTTTCAAACTATTTAACTCTATCTAAGTCAGCATTTATATCATTGACTTAGGATTCTTCCTACGAGAGGAAATCAAAATTGCTGTGCATAATATTTCAGAAATAGTTATTCTGATTAATTATTTATATTTATATAGTTTTTGTATTTTTTCCTATTTATTGTTAGATGGGAAAATTTCAATTACATTTATATACTCATGATAAAAAGTTATTTCTCGGAATGTCATAAAATATGCTTTTAAATTATTCGTAGATCATTAAATTTAATTTTATGAATAATAATACTTTTTCATATAACTTTTCTAGATCATAATAAACAGTATCTGTATGCTGTGTATTTTAATAATGAATAAATTCATTTCATAGATATCATCTTAAATATGAAAAATTCTTTTATCATTAACGAAAAGTTTTTTTTATTTATTTATACGCGTAAAAATATGTCGAGATGCAAATATATATTTTTATATTTAAATAAGTGCTTGGAATTTATTAAGAAAAAATACATATTCCATGACTAAATAATTTATTTATTAAAATGTAGAATGCAATAAAAATATTCAAAACTTAATAAATGCAATTAATACATCTAATTTACATTCATATGAATTTTAAAAAATACAAGTTAATAACACTAGAAGAACGATCAAATAAATATGTTGAATGAAGAATAATACATATTATAAAAATATACAACTAAAGTAAATCAATTGAATGAAACAAATTTTATAAGAAAATTTCGTAAATAATACGTCATGTATCACATGAAAATCAATGAAAGCAAATGATAAAATTTTTGCTTACACATGGAATATTATAATAATTTTTTTAAAATAATTCGAAGTATTCATTGTGGTTAAAATAAACTCTTAAATGGATGCATATATTTAGAAAATTTTCATAAAATTATTGATACATTTTTTCTTGCAGGATATTGTATGCCCTCAGATTAAAACTGATTTTTTAAATTATTCTTTTTAACTCATGAAATTAGCAGAAACATATGAACATTGAATACACGATGAGTTTATAAACATTTTAATTTTAAATCAACTTTTTAAGAGATAAAGAATCACAATAACTTACATATACCTGAAGTGTATTTCTTTCTGATCAAAATTAGTACATTTGTCAACTGTTTGAATGAAAAATGAATAGGTTGTGAAAGTAAATAGAAAAGTGATGAAATCTAGAAGATGATGAAAGTTTAAAAATTTACAAACTGCCAAAGCATAAATGGTATCGAATGTAAAAACAATTAAATAATATTTAATAAATGATTCAACTGTCTTAAGTTCAAAAGCATTTGTATAAAGCTTTTGTATGACTTAATTGAGTTTCATGAACAAAATTCTATGTATTTAAAATTAACGTGTAATAAATATTCAATTTTAGCTATTCTTCAATAGTTAACTTGAGCAAATTTATGATAAATAAATAAATCAAATAGTCTTGAAGTTTAAAAATATAAATTTAATTCATAAATTTTAAAATTTAAGATTATCATAGAAGTACCTACTTCATTAAAATAAAGAAGATAAAACATGTTAAAATTTTACGTTAAGATGTTAAATTAAAATAAGCTGTTAGGAAAATAAGTATACCAGAAACAATTAATTTTATTTTGATAAATGGTATACATTTCTTTCGATTAGTTATTAATTTTTTAACTAAAATCAATAAAATAATGAATTCTTTAAAACAAAATATACTTGTTCAACTGATACAGGAAAAATGGTATTTTATTCAACGTGGTGTATTTCCAAACGCCGATACAAAAACATTCGATACAGTGATGAGAAAGATTCCAATGATAGTGAGGTTATTAATCAGTTCTGCTCTTGATTGCTGGCTCACTAAATTGATGTTGTATCGCGTATTTAAAATCAAAAGCACGCCAACAATAAGCTGAAAAATTAAAATATATTATAAAAAACTGTTCATATATGAATATAAATACTAAGTAAATATAAATAATGTGAATACATTCACAAATTATCTTAAACGATGACAAATTATCAAACATAATAAATCTTAAATGTTAAACAATTTTGTCTTTGTAATAAAAAAGTTAAAAATACTTACCTGTAGTGCAATAGAAATGCCAATACATATCACATTGACAAGATAAAATTTACTATCATATCCTTCTTTTAAAATATACTTCAATTGTGATGCATTTGCAGTCAAAAGGGCAATATCCATCATGCCTTGAGCTACACTTTTCTTTGTAGCATACAAGTTCACATCGATTCCATGTCGATAAGGGCGGCCACAACGGGGCTCCTGTGAATATATATAGAATTTATTATTTTTGACTAAATTATTAACTATAATTTAAAAAATATTTCAACAGAAGATAAAAATAAAAAATTTATTTTTTCAAATAAATTTAATAAAATTATACAGTTACTATATTAAAAAGTTATTAAGTTTTAGATTATCTTAGAATCAATGATAAATCAGATTTTCATAATATATTTACCAATCTTCGTCTGAACTTCCTATTTAATGAAACTGAAAATTATCGAACAATTAGTGATTCATTGTAAATCAATCTACTTCATACGAGGAATGTCCCAGAACTTTATGTACTAACTTGGAAAAGTGGTAGTTAAAACCTTTATGAAACATAATTACTCAGGAAAACTTGAGCGAAACTCTCACCCTCAAGAGATAAAAAATCATAAGGATACTATAACACCATAGCACAGAATCTAGTGTAAAACTCTCTATTACATAAAAAAATTGCAGAATGAATGATATACAAACATCACAGGAGACTTGGAAATTATTCCCACATGTACATAAATGCATGCATGATATCTACGCAACATGTATTAGCAAACATTTTGGAAGATACTTGGTGTCTCGCTGATTGTAGAAGCAGCAATCGAAACTCTTACCACAAGATCCATTTCAGAATATAAGAGTATGTTGCACACAATGCTCTTGGACATCAGAGAGCAAATAATCAAAAGAAAATAAATCATATGATTTGGGAAGGGATGGAACTGCCATGTCCAACATGTATACACTTTGACCAACAAGGGAGCACTTTGCGTAATGAGATCACGCTCCATCATCTTGAAACCACATCCCCTCTAACAAGTGAGGAGATATCGTTGAGCATTTACTGAAGTACCACCTAAAAAAAAGAACGAAATTCTCGAGCATCCATACAAAATGATAGGATCTGCGGTCCGACTAAATTGTCACCATGATATCTGTTCATAAATTTACAGTGAACCATTGTTAGTTGTCTCGTGGTTGGCTTCCTTGTAAATTGTCTAAATTCTACAAGTGCAGATTCTGCATATTGATCACAAGTACATTGGACCAAAATTTCTGTCCTCATATAATCTAACAGACCCTCTTTGAATCTGGATGTCCATGCTGTTCGTGAATGCCAAGTATCTTACATAGTGATAGTGAGGATTCACATTGTGATTGTTTCTTTGAACCTGAGCGAATATTCAATGATTTGATAATGTTCATTTGAATTTATTTTCTGATACAGTCGATATAACTGCGCCTCTACTTCTATCAGCAAAGCCTTAGATTTAACTAATCTCCGTCCGTTTGTAAAGTGATTTCTGTTTATCGCACGTAGTTGGTATCTACAAGGAGGAAATTACTTGCACTGATATAGAGCGCATATAGCGCTATCTGTCGATTTACGTGCATACTTTCCAGTGTAATTATGGTCCTTAATGAATCCAATTTGTTCTTAACCATTCCAATTTTTACACGGAGTTATGGGAAACCAGTAGAAAAATTGATGGTAAAATAACTAAGTTAAAAAGTCTTATAGTTTAATCTAAGTATCAAATAAATCCATGAAATTCAATGTTTAGATTATTCACAGAATAGAGATGAAAAAATTACTAATAATATTCCATTTATTATTTTAGTTCAAAAGAAAATCTTCCATTTCTCTGCTTTTACACTGTGATTGGAAAAATTAAATATGCATATTAAATGTCTTTCGTAACTGCTTTGTGTATTCCTTAATCTATAGAAATACTTTTGTTTTTGTATAATTTTACAGTTGATTATTTGATACTTTCTTTTCTTTCATTGATACAGTTTACAAGTGTAATTTAATAGCCTTTGATGGTTGTGGCACAAAACATCTAAAGAGACAAATTTCAACTTTAGTATTAACTTGTTTCTATCAACAACATTTTTAATGTACAAGTATTATATACATCAACAACAATAACGAAAAATGGACATATCGTATTATAATATCAAAAAATGTTAACATCCCAGAGCCAAGTATACAAAAAATTTAACATAAGATACATAATTCAATATTAGATGCACGATTTAAACGATCATACATGCTTAATTTCTATAATTAAATTAAAAAGTTTGTATAGCAGGTTTTTTATCTAATCATTTTAGTTTGACACTCATCTCGATAATGAAAGCTTTCAGTGGTTTGGAATCCTCTTTTGAATGCAGGTCTTAACTGAATTAATTCGCAGGTACAAAACACAGAGCAATAAATCAAACCAAAGAATAATATGAGCTTGCTTTTAAAACAACATCTAATAAGTTTCTTTATAATAAATTATAAGTCAAAGTACATGTTGAATGTGTGTGTTACATTTTTGTTATATGACATTTATAAATTTACCAGAATTCATTTTGTGGCTGAAATTAATCCAACTTAACTTTTCTTTGCTAGTATAAGAAATGTTTAATTAAAAAATGGGGTCTTCAAAGTCATCTTTTTTCATAAATTGTAATCAATAATTGATATCATTCGATACCATAAATTTTTCCAACCTTAAAGGAGATAATATAAAACCCTTCATTAATTCATGTGGATAAACAATTGTATTGCAAAAATTGGATCGACAAAAGTCAAAAGAACACACACAGACACACACACATATATACATATACAGAGGGTATTAACACATTTTTAGAACGATTTCGATTAAGAATTTTTAAAAAGTAAATGTTTTGAAATAAAAATTTTTGGCAACAGCTTATTATTTGAAATGAGAAATATCGTCTGCTACTTTTAAATTTATTGTTCTTTCAAAATGTAGCATGTAAACAAGCTGTGGATTGAGGGATATGTTTTTGCGCTTTCCGAAAAGAAATATTCTTATTCCAGGATTCAAAAACGTTGTGAAATGGATGGTATTAAAATTTCTAAGTGCAAAATAAGCAACATTAATAATCGGACAGGTAAAAACCGTCAATCATTATTTCTACATGGAAAGAAGACTCCAAACGAATATCCGAAAAAAGTACGTACTGTTTCAAATGTTCCTAAAGTGAAATCGCTGGTAACAAGAGAAAATCCATCAACACAGAAATCAATTGCAAAGTCTTTAGATACACATCTGTATCAACAATAAATAAAATAATAAATCAAGATTTACAACTTAAAAAAGCTAAAAAGCATAATGTTCACCAGCTTTTGCCGAGACATGTGGCTCAACGCAAAACATTTTGTAGAATCCTGTATGAAAACCATTTAGCAGGAGATAAATGGAAATACATTGTGACCCTTGATGAAGCATGGGTTTACCTGAATGACTGCAACAAAAAAAGTTCTATTTACTATAGGAAACAAGGAGAAAGAAATGTACAAACCTGGTTCCGTCAATGTAAAGAAAGTTTCAGTAAGGAGTTTATGATAGTCGCAGGTTTCTTCTGCAATGGGAAATTAAAAATAAAAAAGTAGGAAAAAATGTTAAAATCAACTCATCATACTATCAGGAGAAGGTTTTACGTCCAATATTTACAGAAGAAATTCCACTTCTTTATCCCAAAGACTTTCAAAGAGTGAAACATCAACAAGACAAAGCTACAAGTCATACTTCGAAAACTACCACTCCATTCCTTGAAAAAATGAAGACTAATACAGGTATTGCATATATACCTTTTCAACATAATCCTTTGAAATCCCTTGACGTTTCACCTATGGACTATTGTGCCTTTGGTCTGTTAAAAAGAGCTCTTTGTAAACGTAAACCCACCATGATGGATGGACTCTGGAAAGTAGTGGAAGAGGAATAGAAAGCAATACCCCTGGAAATTTTACGAAAAGCTCTTATATCTTAGAAATCACTATGCAGACTTATAGTCCAGAAAAAAAGCTATCAGATCTAACATTTAAAAAAATAGTCTTTGCATTTTAAACATTAATTAAACGGCCCCAAAATCGTTCTAAAAATGTGTTAATACCCTCTGTGTATATATATATATATATATATATATATATATATATATATATATATATATATATATATATATATATATATTATAGTTGCAAAACATTTCAATTTTATAGAATACTTCAGCTGAATAATTCAATGTCAATCACTTAAAAAATAATAGGAAGAAGCTACCATTTCCCAAATAATTGAATGAAAAGTGATAGCATTCCATTTATATTGACAAATATTCCGGGAAAAACATGTCTCAGACACGCAAAATTATACGACCTTGAAATGCACTCAATAAATTACGACAAAATATAAATAAGGAAACTGTTTACAAATTTACATGACGTTTGTTTTATATATTTGCATGCGTAAATATTTCGTAGAAAAGAGCTATTCTTAAGGTAAATTACAACCTTTCATTATTATTTAATCTATAAAAAAGTTCAAACTATATATTAATGAATGATATCATCCTATGTTTATATTTTCAATCCTAAAAATAAATAAACGGTGAAAACATTGTTTAGATAATTGTAAAAGTAAATTTTACCTTTACAAATGCGCAAAAAACTTTACGTTATTTATTTTAAAGCAATAATTTGTATAACATTTTCTTCGAAGCAAGTTTAAATACACTGACTTCCAAAAGTTAAAGAACACATGTTTTAGAAGCTCACCATAAAAAAATGACACTAACAATATAATTTATTGTTTATACAAATGATAAAAACGAATTTACGTAAATTAGTACAGCTTTTTTTTATTGAAAAGAATAGGTATATATGAGTGAGAAATATATGCAATCATTAAGCTTTCATAAGTATGCGTATGATTTTTGCTTATTCGTTTAATATAGTAAGTGGGGTCTTGCAATATCAGAGAGAAGCCATTTGCCTTATTCGTTAAGATGGCGAAAATTCGGATGGATGGAAATGGGGATGTCACAGTCTGATGTTTTCCTATATTGCTGCTATACGCTTTCATGTGTCAAGCAGTATGATTCACCGTCGCAAGAATCAATATCAAACCAAAGCTTCTGTGCTTAAAAGACATGTCCCAGTCCGACCACAAGCTAAAAACACCTGCAGAAGACAGTTTTATAGCTCTTTAGTCCCGAAGGAGAAGAGGCAGTATTTCTGTGCCGCAACTTGTTGCAGAGTACTTTGCAGCATCTGGAAGAACACACGCCAGTACGGTGGGAAGGCGTCTTCACCGTGCAGGTCTCTATGCAAAGCAACTAGTTTTGTGTGTTCCCCTCACAGGACGATAGAAAGATACCACTTTAGTTGGACAACTGAGCACGTTTCTTGAACCAAGCAGAGATGGGCTTCTGTACATTTAAAAGACGAGCCCAAATTTATACAGGAAAATGATTCAAGACGTGTACTGATCTGGAGGGAACAAAACACTAGATACCATCAATCCAACACAGTAAAAAGACACGGTTACCGCGATGGTGGAATAATCGTTAGGGTAGGGATCTTACTCGGTATTCATGTTAACCTGCATGTGTTCCAGGTTAGAGCTGTAACTAGTGAAAGATATAGAGGTTAGATCCTTAATCCATGTGTCCGCCTATATGCCGGTGAGGTTGGCAACGATTTCAATCTGATGGATGACAAAGATGGACCTCATCAAGTTTTAGTAGTTGAGGGATATCTGGAGGGTCTTGTTTTGGAGTGAATGGAATACTCACCTTGATCTTCATATCTGAATTTCATGGCGAATCTGTGGTACTATCTTGGTAGACAAATAGCTGCTTTAAGTCTTCCTCCAAGACCTCTTAGAGAACTGAAATACTTTCTCAGTGTCTGATCTTCGCTTCCCATTTCCGTAACTGACAACTTAATTGACAGCATGGAGAGTCGATGCCGCCAATGAATTCATTCTAGGGGTGGGAATATCCCATATTAAAATTCTTTTTTTCTTATGTTTCTATGACATTTTACCACTTGAAACTGCCATTATTCTTTTTTTCTAAAAATGAGCTTTTCCAGGGAGATTGCTTTTTGGTTGTAAATCATTTATGCGTTTTTCTGATGCAAGCTTCTATATTGCAATCAATACATACCAGTTACATGTACAAATTTGATGTTTCTACATTTATTCATTTACAAGTCAGGAGCAAAAAAACGGTTGGTTCTTAACTTTTGGAGGTCAATGTATTTAACATATAATTTTAATCTTTTTATTTTATTTTTGTCACTGCTTTTCAAGCTGCATTGAATTTTATTTCATACATTATAGATTATTTTGTGATCATATATGTAATAATATATTAAGTATATTATATTATGTGGAATAAAAATACCAATTATACATTCTAATATATATATATATATATATATATATATATATATATATATATATATATATATATATATATATATATATATATATACAGAATGTAGAAGAAAATTCCCTAACCCAATATCTTAAAATAATGGCGAGTGATTAATTAATGAGAAATCACATTTGATGCTGATGAATAAGATAAACTGTCAGCTGTTTACACTAAAATGTGAAAATTCGTTAAAACACCAAAATTTAGAATTTTAACAGTTAAAAAGATTAAAATCGTTAAGATTTATTTTTGAGCATTAAATTATGGGTTGTATTTAACTCTTCAAAATAATACATAATGAAAAATTTAGTGTTAATCATTATCAATAATGAATTCTAGTATTTTAATGTGCACAGGAGTTGTAAATAATTTTATTCATATGCACTGAATATAATTTCATACTAATTAACTTACGCTCTAAAATTTTATAATAAGAATTCCGTACCATTTCATTAAACTGTCAAGTTTCATTTGGTTATTCAAGGCTGGTCGTTTCTATTATTTAAATATAAAATCACATATAAAGCTGTTATTATTTCTATAGACGGTAGATATTAAATTCCCTCTTCAAGAAAAATTCAAGAATGTGTAAGAGTATCTTTTAATAATTTATTTTAGGATAATGGAATGTATTTTTATTATTTTGCAGTACAAAATAATGGTAATATAAAACTCTGAAACTTAAACTGAAAACTTTCATAGTTACCAATAAATGAACTGCATTCTTATGACTATTGAAAAAACTCTTCTGATCTAGCTTAAATAATTTAAATTAACTATAGCAATTCTTTATTTTATTTTATATCATTTCCACATCAAACATATTTAACGAGAAACGGCTCCTATCTACAAAACTCATCAATTAGTTTTCTTTTTTTCCTACAAAAATAAACATATGGCTTCGTTTGAAAAAGGAAACCCTTTACAGAAACAAACATGTAAAAATAATACTGGAATAAAAACAACAATTAAAAACTTTTTTCTCTCATATATTTCTAAATAAATATAATTTGTATATGTTTCTGTGTAAAACTGACTTTTCAATATTATGTTTATTTACATTACAATTTTGATAACTTTGAAGACATAAAGCTCTACCACATTTCCCTCCTCAACATAATTCATTAATTTATTTCTTTTTAGATTTTTCCTCCGTAATTTTATATTTATTTGACAAATTTTCATATGCTTTACAAGTATATGAAATATACTTGTAAATACTTTTAACTTTCAGATACTTTTTTTCATATACTTACAAGTAAGCGAGTTTTAATAACAAAGCTATATTTGACAACATGACAATTTTTATTACATATACTAATGAAATTTATCAAATAAAAAATTGAGCAGGCAGTTTTTTAAATGAATATGTGATTTTATATTTAATTGATTAGAATGTTAACCTATATTTAACTTTGATATTAATGGAAACAAAATTCAAACTGGGTTGTTCTTGAACAAAAAGTTACAAAATAAATATCAAACAATTAATTAATTAATGTCATAAATAAAACTTCAATTCTACCAAATTTCACAGACAATAAAATAACACAAAATAAAATTTTGTATTTATGCTTAAAAAAATGAACAATAACTTAATTAAATATTGTTATTAATTAAATAATATGTATAATTTAATTAATAACGAGATTAAATTAAATGACTAAAAAAAATGTGGACAAAGCAGATGTCACAGTTGGAATGGAAACCATAACATTTTAAATCATGAAAACCAATCACATAAAATAATAGAGAAATATCGATAAATAAAATTGCAAATTCTGTAGTAAATAAAATTTAATTTGAAGCGATATTTTTTTAGCAAAACATTCTACATAGTAAAATTTTATGATATAAGAGCTTAACAGAAACATTTTTATTCATGTGTAAAAATCCCATCTTATTCATAAATATTCAGAAGAAAAATTTCGCTGAAAATGATATTGAAAATAATTTTATCCTATCATAAGTAATTAAATATTAATCGTTTTGGTCTTCGTTCTTTTGTTCATATTTCTGAAGAAAGGATTACTTATTTGAGTGGTTTGAAGTGGATTCCAAACTCCCACTAACATCACACCTGAGATGAAAATCGGACAAACAAATTTTTGAAGAAAAGTTCAAATTAAATTTTTTGAATCTACTATTTCAACATTTAATAAAAGTAATATTTTACAGTTAAATTATGTAACCCTTCACATCCTCTCAAAAACATTCTTATTCACGTATGAGAACTGCATTTCTTAATCATGTGACTATTCCAAAAATAAAAACTTTTTAGTGAAAATGATACTGAAAGTAGTTCTATATTGTATTTAATGAAATTTTCAATCTTTTTTTCCAATATCTAAAATGAATCGTCATAGAAACAGAAATAGTTTACTCACAACAAATTAAATAAAAGCTCCATATATAACCGATATTCATTTTTTATTAATGAAATACATTTCATACAACTTTAAGAAAATGACTACATATATAAGGAAAGCAAAAGTTATTTTAATTGAATGAACACAGTTATTTTTAATTGAATGACCTTTACTTTCAATGCAACATTGAATCCACATACCTCAATATTTACTTATATTTTAAAGAATAACTTAAATTTTTTTCACATAGTTATTTATGTAAAAAAACTAGAAATTATATAAATGCTTATAAAAATCAACTTATTTTAAACTACATTTGTAACTTTGTTAATGATGTTAGTTCTTATAAGTAAAAGGTGTTATTTTCAATTTCAAGAAATTATCAAAATTTCTATTAATTGAGAATCTAATACAAAAAACTTGCAACAAAACTTATACATATAAATAAAATAGGCACCATTGACGAAACAAAATAATTATATATTATTTTGTGTATTATAAGTTATTTTGAATATATATTTATGTTATTTTGTATAATTACAACTTACTTTAATATTTTTGAATATATGATTGTTAAAAAAATAATAATTAATTGGTTTTATTTATGACCAATTAAATATATACTAAAGATAACTATATGATTTGAAATACAAACACATCAAAGCTTCAATTATCATTTATGAGTAATTTCATAAAGCTATTCCTATTTATGTATCCTAACAATAATTAATATTAAAATGTGTTATAAAACAAAAATAATTAAGAAATACTAGTGACTTAATTCTATATCATTAAGCTGTAGGCGAAGGCTTCTAAAATATTAGAATTAGAACCAATTGATTTATTTACAATCTAAAATTCTTTCACAAAACATTATACATAAATTAAAGTACTTATGCACATTCCAGATAAACTCCTTATAAGCAAACTTATAAAGTTTAATGAAAAATCCAGAAATTTTTACTAATGTAATGATACGGATTTTGAAACATTCACTTACCGACGAAGAAGAGTCCTGCTCTTTGTTCATAACTGGAAGTTTAAGGCCAGCGAAAGTATTTTTTATGTTGATTTTCTTCATCGCGTAAATTAAAAGTATTTCTTCGACCACTAAGCATTGTAACTATCATTTTAAAAGATTTTCCTGTTTATAGAGAAGAATTGAGATGAAAATCTCTCATAATTGCTTCTTAATAGCATAATATCTAATAATGATTAGTTATTTTCCCCATTATTAGAATAGTATCTAACTTGTAAAGAGATCTTTGCCTGCGTTTCCGTTTCATGCAACACAAGAAAGAGTCAAGGACAGCGTGTAAGGAAAAAATAAAAGTAAAGTAAGCATTTTAAACGAAACAATGAAATCGCGATATTTCACGGTTCTTTCGGACATATATCTTCTTTCTCGTAAAAAGATAAATCTCCATATCTTCAGAAAAGAAATAATAACTTCCTGGTGAATCCATGGAAAGTGAATAATTCTAACGAATCTAACTTATCAAAAGAAAATTCTCAAAATAAAGTTTTAAACCTAAAAGTAACAACTTTTTCACAGTTGAATATAGTGATGAACTTTCCTGTTTTTCACTAATTTTTTCAAGTATATATTTAGATACATCATATAATACAGATACCAATATAATTCTATAAAATAATTGAAAAGAAAATGTGTACATGATGGAAAAGTTAAGGGGGAATTACGATTATTTTCTTCATATTTCTGCACCCTGTTTAATCCTATAATTTTCCAAACAGTTCAAATTGAATTTAATTTTTTTTACGTAAATGTTTCTTTACTTTTAGAAACCTAAGTTAATTAATTAGGAAAAAGAAGATTCACAGTTTTATTCAATTATTTTAATTTTTTTTAACTTACCTTTACTCTTTATGTTTTCACTGCTAACTAAAACTAGTTGGAAAAACTAGGAAACTATATTTTTAACTTTAAAATATACAAATACGTTTGAAGTGTCACATTTGCCACTTTTAAAAGATACCGCAACATTAAAAAAAGACTTTATTTTTTTTCAGTGTAATATAAAACTATTTTAATTTTTGGAAAATTACCGAGGAGAATCCTACAAATATGACATAAACAAAAATGCTTAAGGATAGTTGGACAAACTAAACTTTTAGCCATTTTTAATACTATTATTATTCAGAGACTTTATAAAATTCAAAGTAAATTATTTTTAAAGTATTGGCTGTGAATAAACTATGTCAACATAATTTGAAATTGTATTGATTCCCGCATGATATTTATTTATAAAAATAATTATTTAGCACATATTCAATGATTAATTTAAATATTTTCAAATCAAACAATACATTTTAAAGATATTTTTAAATTATAGTTTACAACACAATCTCAAATTTTATAAAAAAAATAGTTGTAAAAATTTAATAATAAATATATGTTTCTGGAGCATAGCAAAGAAAATTTTTAAATCAATAAAAAATGGTTATGTAATAATAGTTGAATAATATTTATTAAAATATTTCAAATACGTATTAAAATGTTAAAAGAAAAGTCTTCTTTATTTATATTCTTTACACTATATTTTTGATTAATAAGAAAATTTTTGTCTTTAAATTTTAACGAATTTAAACTTTAAAATGTTTTAAAAATTTAATTGATACAAGAAAGAATTTTTAGATTAATTTGCCAGAAATTATTTAATATTCAATAAAAACAATTACACACAGAATTTGCACACACTTCCTGGAAATAATAATAGTAAATGAAATCGAAAAATATAATGCGACTGAGAAGCTAACCAGCTTTTCCTTTTTCTTTTTTGCAACAAAAAAAAACAGAATAATATGCTATTTTTAGAATAATTTAGAGAAAAATATGCTATTTTTCAAATAATTACATTGATGCCATCTGGAAATTGCTTTTTAAAATTAAAGATCTTTAAATACTTGAAAATTGTGGGAATTACCAAAATAATAGAAACACGTTGCATTTTATGATACATTATACTTAAAAAATTAATATCAGCTTAAACTTCCAAGCTTTCTGTATTACTTGCGAAAACTTCATTAACAGTTGTTTGGAAATTTATGATAAGAATCTATTGATAGAAGAGAAAGAAAGCACAGACATTTTTTAATATATAAGACTTCCATTTTTGCAAGAGTTTAACGCATGTACGAATGAGAATATTATATATTTAAAATAAATAACTGAAAATTATATATTTAAAATACATAACTCAGTACATAGCCTTAAATATAATCTTATTTATTTAAAAAAAAATTAAATTTATCCTTTATTTTAAAGAAAAAGTTGTTCATTCTAATCATTAACTCACTACTTTTAAAAGAAGTTTTACTTACTGGTAGCAGTAATTTTACCCGTTGCCATTATCATCAGAAATGTTACTTACATTGCGCACGTTACTGACAGAGAAAAAGTGATTGAGCATCTTGAAAGAACATCTTGAATTGTAGATTTTATCTCATTAAAAATGATATATAATATACAATTCAAGATGTTCAGTAAAATATGGAGAATTAAAAATAGTTTAACACAGATAGATTTCTAATATTAAAACTAAAACAATACCGTGAAGTCCATAGCTAGAAAGCGCTGAATTAATTCATACTAGCACTTTGATAATAAAAACCCGTTTCTTATCCTGCATTTCTTGATAACCATATCACAAATGAATCTGTCAATTCCACATTAATTCTAACTGTAAAATTTTATTTTATATATTTTTATTATATTTATATGAAAATAGCCTCTAAGTTTAATGGTGGTTTTCTACCTCTTCATTTATATTACGCTTGTCAAAAATTGTTTCTAGATTAATATCAATCACTAATTTGTTTCCAATCGTAAGGTCATGTAGAAAACCGTGGACAGGTGATCCGTCACTCTACATTTTATGTATTTTTTCACTAACATGATTGGGTATTCGAACTGCGCGACTAATTTACACACCACAAGATGGAAAAAGATGTTTACAAATTTTTTCAAACTGTTGTACGAAATTACGATTATCAGCGAGAAATTATGATTAACGAATTTATAATTTAAATTTCATAAATAAATTTGATTTAATGAACATTTTTAATTAAATATTTTTTCATTACTAAGCACATATTTGTGAAACTCTCTCTCTCTCTCTTCTAAATTTTTTTTATAATAAGATTTAACATTTCAGTTTTGAATTTGACGCACATAATTTAAGTGGAAGGACACATGTGTGGGTTTTATAACAGTTTTTATTTAATTACATAATACTGAAGCATGAATAATATGTCTCAGATAATATTGTAAATTGAAATAAAAATTTATTTATACCGATTATAGTTGATCAAAAAATATTCGATAAAATATAATTTGTTGATTAACAGTGTTCATTGTATTTGCAGTTATGTATTAATTTGTTAATATTAAATATAATGTCTGTTTTCATTTGGTACAAAAAAATTTCTGCGTTCTAGAAAGCGAAATTTTCTCAAATGTATAAAATAACTTTTATGTAATAGAAAAATACTGTATATTAGTAAATTTTAAAAATACACTCAACAATTTTCTTTCAATTAGAAAAGAATATATTTTGATATACTTTTTTAGTTTGTCATTTTATTACAAAATAAAAAGGGTTAATTTTAAAATAAATTTTAAGTTGATTGGCTTTCATAATACATTTTATTATAAATTGGATAGGTAAATCAAGTAAAAGTGAAAAATTAAGAATAATAATTCGAGAGATATAAAACCTTTTTGCCGATTGAGGATGACGGATAAATACAGAATACACGAAAATCGATAAGCAATTATATTTGAATCAAAAGAGTAAAATTGTACCCCTTTAGATTAAAATATTAGAATTAACCAATTAATAAATGTCAAAAATGTTATAAAGGATAATAATTTTATTTCTCGAACAAAACTTCCGTTGTTTTAACATGCATAAAAAATTTTATTTCAGTTTTTTTTTTTCAATATTTATATTCCTCCATATATAGAAAATGTAAATACTATTTTTTTCATGAGTAACTTTAAGACTTGTTTATGAAAAATGTATCTACAAATTTTCTTAGAGCATAAACAATTGTAACATTGGCTTAATTTTTAACGTTTGATAATACACATAAATAAAATATAACTTTATTTTAGTCCAGTACTGAATTAAAAATATTAGTTTCCAACTGTATTTAACTTATTTTTCTAGGCAAAGGTAAGCAAATGAAATAAAATTTTAATAATCTAACATTAGTTAACTTAATATTTAATTAATGTTATCACATAGTAAAATAAAAAGTAATTGTGAAATAAAAAATACTATATATGGATCCTTTTTAATATGATATTTACTTAAATGTATTTGGATCGTTAGTAATTAATTTTTGCTTGATTGGAATATTTCAAGTATTTTAACTCTAAAGTTATGTCTTTTGATATGATATTTTTTGTGGCCCACATAATTAAAATATACTATCTGCAATCAAGGTCTTTTAGGTACACGAATTTATAGAAGACAAATTAAGAACTTCATTAAAAAAAACTTGACATCTCATTTATCATTAATATATCTATAAGTTCTGCAATTCATCACCTATAAAAATAGGTGTGGTTAATTTCTAGTTTTCAATCTGTTATTCGCACACATTATATTTTCATACTGTTTCTCAGCAAGGTGGACAGTTAAGTTTCACAAATGCCTGACGCCTGCTTCAAACAAGGTTTACAACTTCATTTCAAATAGAAATTTTATTTTTTTTATTTCTAATTAGATTGAGGCAACGAAATTGATAAAAAGTTATGTTGCATGTTATTTGTCTCAATGTATTTATTTCTTACAAAACACCATACATAGAAAATATGAAGAAATTAAAAAAATTATGATTGTTTTATAAATCATAAATTTATATTCTTTACTAAAAATACATGTAAAAGATAATATTCTATATTTAAGTTAAATAAGGAACAATTTTAAGATTTAGCACTCAATGTTAAGTATTTTTATAAAAGCACAATAATTACACGGAATTATAAAAACACAATAAGCTCACGGAATTTCCTTCCAGATGAATTAGTATATATACACAAATATACACTTAACTAGTAAAACTAATTTGTTTATTATAGGTTATTTTCGTTAAAAAAAATTGTGATTTTGTAGTAAAGATAGTTTGTATGCGCTTTGAATACTATTTATAAAATAAGAAATAAAAAGTATTATAAGGGTTCAGATGTCTTATAATTTCATATAGGTATTTTTTCAAAACAGAAAGTTGTCTTTAACAAATGAATGAAAAATATGCATTAAAATACTATATAGATTTCTTTCTATAAAATATTTCTAGATAATGTTTAGTTTATTGTTCGAGAATCGAGCTTATAATTTCTATTATATAATTTACTAAATAAATTTCGTACAAAAGAAAATAATTAATTTGTGGCCAAAACAACTTCCTTCTTCCACGATTCTTCTGTCTTTAATAAAAATAATGAAATAGTTAATTTAAAAAATTTTGACAATTTAAGAGAGAAAGCATTATTGTCATTATTTATGGAATTCTAGAAGGAATGAATATAAGATTCAAGTATTTTGCCTCGTGAGTTTGTAACATGAACAATCTAATTTAAAGGTATTGAATTTTTATTCGAAGCATCTATACTCAAGGAGAATATAAAACCACCGTCAGACAATTGACTGATCAAAACAGAATCTATAATTTTGTTCACAATTATTACTTCAGATCTTTCATTTTCGTTTTCAAAAAAATATTATGGAAAACCAGCAAAATTATTATTAATTCAGTAAGGCTCATGAAAGAAAACATCAGTATTTGGACATTTGGAGATTGATGAAAGATTTGAATTTGCCTAAGCATTTTTTAGAAGTTGATTTGCAAACTTTTTTAATATGCAGATTTAATGTTTTAAGAACAATAGTCAATATTCTGTTTACTCTGTATACCAGTCTAAATTTAAAGCAAATAGCATATTTCTTCTAAAGCAGCATGATAACTAAGAAATTTCACACAATCTTCAGAATACAATGATTCAGAATCAAATGATTTATACAATTTGAGAGTTTTAACTAATTCCTAGATTTGTATTCTTTAAGAGATTCTGTTCGTTTTGTATATCAGTCTAAATTTAAAGCAAATGGCATATTTCTTCTAAAGCAGCATGATTACTAAGAAATTTCCCACCATCTTCAGAATACGGATCATAATTTGTACAATTTGCGAGTTTTAAATAATTTCTAGATTTGTTAAGAGAACATTTCTCAAAACTCAGTGGTCATGGATATTCATATTAATGCAATTTTGTATCCTGGGTAAATTTACTGCATATGAAGCAACTCTTAATATTTATATTATCAGTGCATTTCAATGTGAGCCATTTTAAATTAATATCCAATTTTAATAGTTAATTTCTTCTAACATTTGGTAAAACTTCAATTATGAAATTTCTAGTATTTTTTATTAACTTGAATGCATTTATCCCTCATTATCACATCCAGTAAAATAACTTTATTCTTATTAATTTTATTTTTAAAAGCTGATATTTTCTTTGGTGTATTTTTCACACTTAAATTTTTAATTTCCTGGTATAATATATCAAGACCTTGTATATATTTACAAGAAATGAAAGGATTGCCACTACTCGAAGTTTTCATTTCTTATATTAAAATTTGTGCTTTCATCGGTACAGTTTTTTCTTTGAGGTTTTCTCCTGGTAGTTGATTTTCAAAGGTTTAATTATGGCTGTAAATTCTTGCTTCTCTAGTAAAAAATTTTCTATACAAACTTTGAGGCACAAAATTAAAATATCAGAATATGGTTTAAGTTTCACATATACCTTTGACTCGCCAGTAGAAATGTGCTCTTTTAGAGAAGATATAATTGTTTCATATTCATTTTTTGGAAAGCAAGCAAATTTACTGTACTGTATTTTAAATCTTTTCTCACACAAATTGCTTTTAATTTCACATATTTTAATTAGTTTTCTAATTCTTCACAAAAATGACATTTTATATCATCCACATTATTAAATTATATGTTGTACATTCAAGGTACCAATGGATGGACCAAGTAGCTTTTAAAACCTAATAATGTGAAAAAGAACAAAGGTAACGAAGACAAAGTATGCAGTTCTAATAAGATAACAGAAAATAAGCCATATTTTGTGTACTGAAAGTACCAAAATAATATTTGTGATCAAAATATGACGCTATTAGTTTTTGATATCACTTTATGAAAAGCAGCAAATGGTATAAAAATGCAACTATGTCAGATAATAAAAAAGCACGTGGTGTAAAGTTTAATAAATGAAGGCTATATAGAAGGAATTTTTATGCATTCCTCTAGTATTGGTTTCCGGTAAGAATTTTCTTAAGTAGTATGTTGTATTCATATGTCTCAAAGGAGAAAAATTAGAAAATACCAAACTCCCCAACAGAATTGGTTCAGAAAACAGAAAAGAAATATTCATGCCTCGTTATTCACCACTAGCTTGAACTAAACTCGGAATTTGGAGCCTTGCACTTTGGAGTACGGGGTTTTACTAGTCTAATTAACAAGTAAGAGGTGTGGGAATATTACCCTGGATAATGGTAACTCTCTAACATCGGGTTTACCTTTATCAAGTAAACATAAAATATGACACTACATAGCGAACAACAAAAGAAACTAATGTTCTAAAACAGAATTTGAATTTCTATCTCTTCTTGTTTTGCTGAAGACATTTTCATAAACAGTGGGGCGTATTCATGCGATACAAAGATGGGAAATTCCCATGCAGATACTCCGGTAGATGCATGTCAGAAACACCTGTTGTGCTTTATTTCCGTGCTCATACATAGCGCAACTGTATACACAAACGACGAAATAGTCAAAAGAGTATCAAGAATTACTTTGAAGAGATACCTTTACAAGCTGTAGTAAAACCAAGATTTGAGCAAGTTGAATTTCTCCTTCGTCACAAGATGGAAAATGTAAGTTTGGTATCATTGATTTCACGTTGAGCTTTTGTTCACATTAAGAGTATTTCACATTGCTAGGTAATAAAGCACACATTTATCATCACTGAACAGGATCATTTCTATATAGGATTATGCATTATAAACAAATTGCTTGTATTTGTTGAGGTACTCCTTCGTCAGCCTATGTTAACATCCGCTGTGCTTCCGCGCTCCGACAGTTATTTAATCGGTCTACATTTCTGAAAAAAACAAAGGAGTGAAAAGATTTACAACTTATTTCATTAAGAAGGTGCATCACCGTGTATCGCTATCAGCTATCATGCTATCAGTTGATGTATTTTTCATACATGTGACTTACTAGATTTCTCGACCTGAGTCCTTAAACATTCTAACTGCTAACGTAGACATTGTCTTCAGCATCACCATGGAGAGGTGCAGTTCGTATGTGTGTGTCTTCTATACTGAAATAAATGTTCTTCAAACTGAGAATTGAGTGTTACCTCTTCTTAAGCTGTACTACTGTATGAGAAGTGAGAAACTTAATAGTAATTTTTCCCATCAGTATTCTAGACAATGGCATTGTTCAAACATTACTGTATCATAAAATTTGGCTTACCCTTCTTTGATTGTAATCCACATTTTACATCTTTATTCATTTTCGAATTAATAACTCTTAAATTTATGCTTACTAACTAAAATAATTTTATACTACTTACTAATTAATGCTAATTGAAACTATGAAAAATAAGTTTTTCTTAAATTTTACGTTATCTTGCCCATATTTTAGCTTTTTATTAATATTTAACTTATTTAAAACTTTGTTCAAATAGAAATACTTAATTAATTTTTGATGGAATCAGGAGAGTATCCAGAAGGATCATGAAACAAGCTGTCAGGAATATTTATTTGAAATATATGCGAGAGCCTAATTTCTATTAACTTAATGTTCGCTTAATTTAAGCTTAATAAAAGTTGTTTCATTCTTTATTTATTTTCATTTTTTTTAATTTTAATATATTGAAATTTGTATTTGATAAGACATCAGAATTCGTAAATATAATAACAAAAATTTCACTTAACAAATCGATAATGGAAAGAATTCATTATCAGAAATGTAACATTTTAATCACGTAAAGCTTATATTTAATCATAAATATTGTTAGTACTCTAACACATAAATTTAAAAGCAACATATATTATTAAGTTTTGAATAACTCTTCATAATGTTTTAAAGGCTCATTATCAATATAGCATTAAATAATAATATTACTAACAATTAAAAGCACATCATTATTATAGTTCTAAAGAAATTGTATCTGTAAATAATTACAAATTTATTATCAAATAGTGAAAAAAAAAATCAGTTACAGCTATTGTGAAGAAAACAATCTGTAAAAAGTTCTAGATTAAGTATTTAAAAACGTTAAGATTAGATGTTTTAAGATGCATTTCGTAATAAACAAAATATTAATTCAATTTTGATTCTTTCTTTCAGAGACAATAACAATGTGTGCGTAAAATGTTATCTGACAAGGAAATACTTCAGTACTTATCATGATATAATATACTTATCGATTTATATCTAATTCTGGTTTTTATTATATATGAAATCTTTTCAGACATAAGTGTCTATAAATTTATCTCCAAAGTGAAATGCTTAATCGCTTTAAATTTTCGCATAACACATTAACTATCTGGAAATTATATGATTTAAAGCACAATGGAATCATATAGTTTGATTATAGTAAAAAATAAAGGTCATTTACTAATGATTTAATATTATCACAATTATAATTTAACTTTAAGTGATTGCAGTTCTCATCACAAACTAATACTTACTGTAAAAAAATTATAAATATATTTATTTCTTCTGTTATTGCATAGCAGTGTTGTCTGTGTCTCACTTTACAGTAAATGAAAGAGAAATACAACATGTTAGAGTTATTTCTTTATTACTCAGAAGAAAGCAAAGGAAATAATGTATCAAGGATTGTTTCATTTGACACACAAGATAGAAATCACTTGTTTCATACTCGAAATTCCACAAGCCAGTGTTTCAAGGACAAAGAACTTTTGTTCCAGCACAATTAGATAAGAATAATGTTGGTTAGGTAAAAAAATGATGTAATTATTCTACAATTAATAATACACAAGTCAGCTAATACTATTCCAATGAAGTTATACGATTTGTTAAATAAATTTATTGAATTTTAGTGTTTACTATAATTTTATCACCTTTTATAAATTTCACACTATGTAATAATTATTCTTCCAGAATGTGTTATTTATGATACAGATTAAACTTAGATATAACATAAAAACTATAATTATGTATTGGAGTGAGCACAATATACGAATTATTTAAAGAGCAAAATTTTTTACTGTGTCTTTTTTCAAATTCTATAAACTATATTAAATTAAAACTCCTCGAAAAAATATCTGTGTTTCATAAAAATAAAGTTATGTATTTTAAATATCATATTTAAGCATTTACTGTCAATTTAATATCATTCAGTATATTGTTTGTTCCATTTTATTTAAATAAACTTTTGATAAATTTTTAAGTATGGTTTTTATTGTAACGTTATCATATTTTAAAGTAGCTTCATTTCATAAAAATTTTGTGAACACAGCTAAAAGTGATAATATTTTTAACTAATTATATTTGAGAAAAAAACTGTATTTTTAAAAAGTTTTTTATTAAACTAAATTTTTTAAACTTTAATTATTGAATCAAAAATAAGATAGCATAAGTACAATTGTAATTTTCAAAATAAAATTATTATTTTTAGGCATGCTGCTATTTTGAAATGAACTTTTTCAACCGTATAATACTAACATATTTTAAAGTTAACATAAAATGTAACAGAGTAATACCTTACATTACACAGGATGCTCACTAAAGTCCCTTGTCACCCTCTTAATTTTGGATTTGCTGCTGCTATTTTTATAAACGTGGTGTCTACCAATAAATCAGATATGTACTACCAAATGAGACCACTCACAGCGTCACCTGGTGGAAAACTGCGGAGTTAGCTTTCGTAACTCGAAATTGTACGAGATAAGAGAAAAAGTGGTAAAGCGTTATATATATATATATATATATATATATATATATATATATATATATATATATATATATATATATATATATATATGATGTATATATATAGTATAGATAGATAGATAGATAGATTTAGTAAGAAAAAATACATCACACTAACAAGGATGTGAATAATATAATGGTTTAAACGGGCATTCATGCATAAGAGATTCCCTACTCTGTGAAGGTAACAAACGATCAAAGAAAGAAGAAAACAATTATTTATAATAATATACCTTAATTTAAGATATTCAAACTTCGCACTGTCAGCTACAATTCTTATTTGAATCTTCGTATGAATTTCACATTGCATGTGTTGGAGGATAGAGGGTGACACGTTGACGCAAGCGCCTGTAATGAGCCGTTTAAGGTCCTGCAATGTTTGTGGAGGGGTCACATATACCAGCTGCTTTAGATATTCCCACAGAATAAAGTCCAATGGAGTCAGATCAGGTGAGCGTGAAGGCCATTCTTCGAAACCACCATACCCAAATATTTGGTTCCCGAATTTCGTAACGAGGTACTGCTTCACTGGAGATGTATTGTGTGCAGACGCTCCATCATGTAGAAACCATGCATTATGAAGATTAAACTAAGCTTCTCCATAAAATTAGGCATTAACTTCTGCAGCAGTTGAAAATATCGTGCACTTGTTAAGGTACCATCGTAAAATATTAGACCAATCAACTTGTGACGGTAAATTGCGCACCAAACGCTAATACCGCACTGCCAAACTTTAACGTCAAACCGCACTTGATGTCGAACATCGGTAAAACATATAGGATTTTCCAGCACCCAGTAATGGGTGTGTTGCCTATTGAACATGTAATTCTGTGAAAAGTATTCCTCGTCCATCCACACTACACCTACCAAGAATGTTTTCTGCTCCCGTATCTGATTCATAACAAAATTGCACCAAGAATAGTGTCGTTTGAAATCCCCAACCAGTAAAACTTGTTGAGGCATTGGCCGGTAAGGTAAGCTCTTGGTTCTTGTAGGGTTTTCCACATCTGACTTTTTAAGAGGCCATAGTGTTCACCGATCTGTCTTGTATTGCATTTCAGGTATACGATGGCGTATGCTAGTACTTTATCTGGTTGAACTTGAACATCTCACCTTTGCTGGTCCGCCAGATCGAGCTGTACAAGTCACGCAGTATGTCTCTTTTAATTGTTTTACAACAAATAGGATGCTTCGATAAGAAGGATGCGGGACTTACGGGAAACGTTTCCAATACAATCTTGCTCAAGTGAACAGGTGTGACGTTTCTTAGGTATTTGCATACGGTAACAATTTCGAGCATTAAGTGCCAGTTGCGTTGAGATTAGTACAAAGATGCAATTCTCGGGGCTGGAACCGGAGTCCTTTGAACTAGGAATTGCAAGCGATACCACTTTGTTACATTGCGGTGCCATGTTTAGCCCGAAAGATAATGTTTTCTTCTGTCATGAAGTCACAGAGTAAGAAATCACGAAAATACAATTGTAAGTTTTAACCATTCTATTTTTATTTTTCACATCCATGTCAATAAAGTGTTTTTTTTTGTAATAAATCGATAACGCTCTATAACTTTGTAATTAACTTTTGCCCCTTTCTCGTACCATTTTCGAGATACGAAAGCTAACTCCGCAGTTTTCCACCAGGTGGCTCTGCGAGTGGTCTTTTTAGGTAGCGCATATTCGATTTACTAGTAGACAAACAGTAAGTTTATAAAAATAGCAGCAACTTTACCTAGACACTATGTTTATAAAAATAGCAGCAGCTGTTGAAATTAATGATTGTTTCTTCATTGAAAGTTTGACTCTTGTCTTTCGACGTTTCGCTTCACTTGAATCTAAGTTCACTTTAAACATTCAATTTCTAGCTCTCGAGGTATTTCAGCAACATGACATGTAACGCTAGCTATTATACAAATCAGATAAAGTTCTTATTCTTCCTCCATAAATTCTGTCTTCTAGGAATTTTCACAGCTAGAAATCACAAGGATTTATGTCGAGTAAACGTGGAGGCTAGGCATTCAAAAAACTCTGAAGCTCTTTACATGATTCTCGGTAAAGCTAGCAAGAAACAGTTATTTGGTGGCGCTCAATGAGGAGAATATCTCCAATTTGCTTCAAAGCAGAAGTCATTTCTACCCAGTAGGGATGACGTGATATTGAAGGAATTTACTATTCTGTACACTCCTGATAAATCTCGTTTTAGGGACCTTGTGGAGTGAGAATTGTTTCAAAGGAAAAAAGCCCCGGGAATAAAATCATCAGTAAATCCATATTTTGAAGTCTCAATCACGTAATCAAAATGTAACGGTTATTTGTGTTTGACAAAAGAATATAAGACTCCACCATACACAACAATTTTGGCCATTCACATCGCTGTCTAAAGAAAAGTGCGCCTAGCCTGATTATAGAATATTTTTAAGGCACGCATTATAAACAGCCATTGTCACCAAAAATCTAAGAACCAAATCAGAACATATTTAATGATATTAAGGTAGTAGCAGTTCCATTATGTGAATCTTATATACTTAATATTTTAAACTGGATCGCCGAAATTTTCGTACTATTGGCAATTGGTTTGGTTTGGTTTCTTTGTCGCTCAACGGTCATTTTTTGCACATGAAGGCTAATTAGACCGGGACTTACGGTTTAAAGTGGATTCCGAACCACTACAAACATCCATGCCCAAGGTGGGATTCAAACCCACGAACTGTTGAACCGAAGGCAAGAGCGCTAACCATTCGGCTGCCAGCTCGGCGTACTATTGGCAAAGAAATTGCCAAATCTCGTGACAACGATCAAGCACTCGAAAAAGAATAGCGCAATCTCTATGATTTTACAACTACAGAAATAGCAACTTCTTCGATAGTTTCATTCGCAACCATATTCCATCTTCTTTCTGGCAGCACACGCAAGTCACCAATTGCTTCAAATTTTATAATCATCTTCAGTTAATCATTCTTCGACATTGGTTTTTTTTCGCAGTCCCTTTAAACGGTGGTATTCACGTAGAGCAGCTATGTTGTTGTTATTATTATGATAAAGCAGTTTTAACAGTAAATACCGGTATTTCTTCTGCAAGAGTATTATTAACGATGACAAAGGCAAGTAGAAGGAATTATTAGAAGTACCTTTTACCTAAATCAGCGATTTATACAATTTATCCCAAGTCCACTCAGTAAGAACATATGTATTTGTAATAATTTCAAGTACTTTTCTCTATAATGACTGATTTTTTAATACCTATTTATTTATGATATTTTTATTCTGTCTCCTGAGTAAATCATCCAATAGCTTACTTGTATCTTATTTTTTGAAAAACTTTGACATTTATTTTTAAATCAAAATAATAAAACACTTATAATGTCGCAACAGCTATTTATCTCGTTCATCCGTTCCTAAAATTAAATTTAAATTGAAGTTCTTATGGTACAATTAAATGTTGCGTGATTATAGTGAAATTTCCTGACTATTTGGCATGGGAATATGTTTTAGTACATAATTTGAGTTACACGTAATAATATTACACAGCATGCAACTCCATTGTATTCAAATGAATCTCTTTAACTGCGGTAAGAGAAATTCAAAATCGCAAATGAAGGTTAAACAATAATTATTCTTAAGTAAAATTTAAATGTCAAAATGGGATACAATAAGTAAACAGAAAACAGTTTTAATTTTCATCAGTTTGTTTTTTATTTCCCAAGTCCACTCACGAGTCCATTTTTCTATGTTTTATATAAAATTAATTCATATTTTTCAAACAATAAAATATTTGTAAATTCAATGCTAATGTAACATTATAAGACAGTTTTTTAAATAATGATATAATTTTAAGATAATACACAAATGTTTTAAATTTCCTTTAATATCAATTAAAAACGGCAAATAGTTTATTGAATAGTTAGTACTGAAAATTAATTGTAGAAAAATGATGATATAATCTTAACACCGATGATTTCAAGATGTCTTGTAGGTTATATATGTAACGATTGTTTCAAATGTATCCCTTTAAATATTAAGAAAAATTGAACTACAAAATATTCAAATAAAATGAATAATGAATAATACCGAAACAGGATTAAGGAACAAATCTAAGCTAATAAGCTAATAGTCTAAGTAATAAATCTAAGCAAATATATATATATATATATATATATATATATATATATATATATATATATATATATAATTAAAATAGTGTTCATTTTGTTGAATGATATCTCAACAAAAATGATTGTTTCTAATGTGTCCCTTTAAATATTAAGAAAAATTGAACAACAAAATGTGCAAATAAAATGAATAATATCAAAACGAAACATGATAAAAGGAATAAATCTAAGCTTCAATCTTAAAAACTATTTCGATGGGAGTTCACAAATCATATTTTTCATAAATTAAAGCTTTTTAAATAAATGTTACATGATTTCTATGATTCACAAAGGAATAGATTACTTGAAATTATACACTAGATTTTCGTAATTATACTTTATAAAATAATAAAAAGAAAAACACCGGTTTATATATTATTGGAGACTGGATGGATAAGTACGAGGGTCATCCGAAAATAAGTTTCGCCCGGCTCAAAAAGATAACTGTGCAAAACGACCGAAATGCAAACGTACTTGTAAAGTAGATTGTGGGTGTGGCTATCGTATGTTGCAATCCTAATTTTCCGATAGCTTATATAAAAGTCGTTATATAACGTGCAAAGATGTCGACTCTTATTTCTTCTCTCGCTGACTGCAAGGTGCAACAATAAGCGTTGAACATTACTATGCAACTCTAAGAAACTTGTGACGAGCCATTCAGAAGAAGAAGTGTGAGATACTCAGTACTGGTATTTTATTACTGTTCGACAATCCCTGCCCTAACACAGTGAATTCAAAAAAAAAAAAAAAAAAAGAAGAAAAACTACTGGAAAAGTTAAGCTGGGAAGTGTTTGCTCATCCACCCTAAAATACCGAGATTTCTCCCAACGACTTCAATCTATTACTGCACATGAAGAAATACATGTAATTTAACCACACACGAAGACGTGCAGACAGCGGTGACAGGTTGGCTCCCTTCCCAGGTGGCAGGCCTAATGATACTGAAATACAAAAACTTAACCCAGGATATCACAAGTGCTACCAGTCCGATGGTTCTTATGTTGAGAAGTAGCTGAAATACTGTTGCATCTTTTGCAATAAATCTTTCTGGGAAATTACGTTTTGTTTCTTTTTATGAGCCATGAGAAACTTACTTTTCCGATGATTCTCGTATATCTTAGAGCCGAAAGAGAACTAAGTCACAACTACAAAATTAGTAATGCATATATGATTTGGAAAATTAGCAAAATTTTTTATGAAAAAAATTATGCATAAGTGGGCAATACCCACTTGAATGTAAACTGCGAGTCGAGAAAAAATTAAAATTGCCTGTAGATTCTGCGATTTTCATTTAAAACAGAGTGATTAGTTTGATGTTAAACTTAATAGTAAAAGTACTTTAAAAGCATATACCCGACGACGTTAGAAGCAGTTGTTCGATTCTGAGAGAAGTTGCATCAAAGGTCTTAGAAAGTCTGGCTGACAGAATTCACATATCTATTGACATATTTTACAAAACGATATAGAAGTTGCCCAGATATGGTTTAGATTTTTCTCTCAGTAACTCTGAAGGTAATCTGGAAACTAATGAGTTTGAAAATCATGTGATAAGAAGAGGAAGCTCGTTCATTCCCTGAATAAGTATATCAACAATTTGAAACATTTATCTATTTATAAGGATCCAAAGACTTAAGGTAATACCATTTGGAGATACTTACCAGAAACAGAAAAAAAGTTTCAAGAATTGTTGCAGTAATTGCCTCAGACAACCCACTATAAGCTATGTCATTTGAAATAATCTTGCTGACGACCAGGTCAGACAGTCTAATAAAAGGAAAGTCATCTTTAATAACATATCCCATTTTTCACTCGATGTTGATGACAACTGTATGCACAGGTGCAGTCGTGAGGCAAACAGAAAGGATGCTTGGTACAGTTGTCTGGAATAATTAGGATAGACCTGAGATAGAAGTACGACCTGGTATTTTCACTATTCGCAGATATCTTGACTTTATTTTTTTTAAGCCGCTGATACTGCCTATGGAATTTGCCCATCCAGGCTTTGTTTTCCAACAGTACTATGCTCAACTGCAAATAGCTTGGATATCATTAAATTTAATTCCATGTGTTATCATCAGTTCTCATTTAACTAAACAATTCAATAACAGAACATTTAGAAAACTATTGAGATAAAATCAGAAGTCTCAAAATCCCTATGTACTCTTTCAGCAGTTACTACATCTATGACTGGATCTACCACAGTGAACCATTAGCCATTAAACTAACTCCCTCTCCTTCTAAATATGTATTTGTGTATCCTCATCTGGGTTATCTTTATTATCTATGATTATTAACAGAAGTTGATAAGCAAGACTTTTGTATTGATATACATTATATAACTTATTCTGTTCCGATATGTTCCCCTCTTGTTTATCAATTTTTAACATTTGTGAATTGTATATATACATACAAATTTAATACTTGGAAATCTTTTTTCATTAGTTATTCACATGCGTATACTTACAGGAGGTATAATACTTCCATTTTTAAATTTCAATGTGACATTTATTTTTAATTGGAATATGCATGCTTACCACAAACACGAAATTTGTCTTTATAAGCCACTTATGCATCTTTTTAATAAAATTTTGTTCTTACATTTGTTTTCAAATTCATTTGAAATTAAGATCGTCTATTATAAAAAATAACAAATCAAATTTCGAAATTTTCATTAAGAATTTAGGTAATATACGTAAGCTGAAACGTAAAACTATTTAAGAAAAACAGCAGACTTTCTAATATTGACTTTACAATTTTAAAAAATTCATGAATAATTATAATACATTCATATGATATACAGAGTAAGTTAAAAATTGTATATATATTACTTTGTTTATACGAACCAGATCATGTTTGAAAATATTCTTAATACTGATACATTTCAGTTCTTATTAGGTTGATCTATCATTCAAAAGTTGCGATTTTAAATGATTTAAAGTGAAAGTAGGTTTTTTGGGATTCTCTTGTAAGAGCTTCAATGCTTGGATGGCCCCTCTGTAGTAGTATATAGAAACACTACGCATTCTTCAATAAAGCATTTAATCTTCTTAAAGACAATGATATTCCACTCAATTTTATTTCAAAATATGTAGGAAGTATGAAATCGCTTGTAAGATTGAAGTAATGCATGGTTTAAATAGGTTCCAGTTTTTGCTGGTATTGATATTTTTAATATATATATCTTCACTTCCTTCTACTATGGATTTGTATACACTGACTGGATATACTGTTTACTTTAAATTTTGACATAAATATTTTTATGCTTCCTAACACTCTTCGGGGGAAAACGCTCGATTATCTTTAGACATATGTCCTTTGTGCATGTCAGAATAGAGTATTTAATTTGCATAGCTGAGCATCTCTCTCTTGATGAAGATGTGGTCCTTATGCTTTCCTCCTATTCTTTGTATTGTATTGTTTAATTCTTGTCAGTGATTTTGCCAATTTTGTCTTATTTGTTTTATTGTCCTTCATATTATATTATATATAATATGTCAGAAAATTGATTTTTCATTGAGCATAAGCAAAAACAGTTTCTTTGAATTAATTTTTTATATTTACCAACTGTAACTTAACAATTCAAACGACGCAATTTCACTCAATGAAATTTCGCCTCACTTTAGTTGTGAGGCAGCAAACCAGACTTTACAGTGAACATAATCCTTATTAATATGACAATCTGTGGTTACCAATACCTTCCAGTCGGACTGACAATTTACCTGATGTCCCTCCGAACTATTTTCATAAAAAAATTTTTTAAATATTATAGACATGAAACTTAATAAATATTTCAAAACAGAACCTAAATGCGTTTGTTTTGACTAATAAAATAAATATATTCTGAGGAGGTGCTAATTTTGTTTATTTTATGATATGTTACACATTCGTATACATAGAAATACTTAATTAATAACTGAAAATATTTATATATTTTATTTTTATATTTTTAAATAATTTTAACATAATTTAATTTGTGAGTCGTTATGTAATATACACTTTTAATGAAGTGTCACTTCTAAACCAAAGTATTAATTAAATATTCCAAATATTTTAGGAAAAGCACTTATATAATGCAGTTTCCTTTAAAAACAAATAAATTAATTAAACGAAATCATAATATTTATACTTATGTCATACTGCGTTATGCTTTGTGACTTTGGAAATGATGTGGTTTGCTTATGTGTTTAATATGCATAATTTTATTATATTAAATAGATAATTATAATTTTACTTTAAAGTAGCCATACCTTTCCCACATTATCAAATAATATTTTAGAATAATGTCAGTAAATATTCCTTATATAATTTTGAATGTTATAAGATGGGCAGCTTAAAAGCAATGCCGATCAGTAAATTTTTATTGAAAAAAGAGATAAAAAGAATAATTTTCATCCAACCCAAGCTTTTAATCAAATTACTTGCCTAAAAAAATTCATTGGCAGCTACAGTGCTAACTCAGTATATTAAACTATTCATCATAGAAGAATATACATCATTTTAGAATAGTTTAGAAATTATTTTAATTTCTGAAATTTTATAGTAACAACATTATATAATTTACTAAGTAGAAACCAATACTCATACTTAAGATTACAAGGACTCTTTTAAGTTTTTGACTAAAATAGTTTGTATATCAAAAAAGAAATTCTTCATTTAATTTACTGAATAATTAAACATTGATTCCAAAGAATATTTAAATTAATTGCAATTTTTAAATATTTTTCATAGTTTGATTCAAAAATTAATTAGTGCTCCTTTACTTCCAATAGTTTCTTGCAAGAAGGGAGGTAAAGACGTAAGAGATCCTAAATATTTATACATAAATATAGTATTTGATAAGTTGAAGAAAAACACTTTTATTTTTCGTCTTTAAGGACTGTCTATTATTTGAGCAGAATTCCTTTCCAAATAATTTTAACATGGTCCCCATATCTTTTTTTACGCATTTGTTACTATTGTTTACGGCATAATTTGTGTTTCAGAAATTTTTTATTATTATATTTCATTTCATAACACTGTCTAAAAATTTTTTTTCAAGAATACTCTTACACTTTCATTGAAAAATAAATTTGTTTTTTAAAATTTCATTATATGAATAAAAAACTTATTTTTATAAGAAGCGTGTTTGAAAATATAAATTAAAAGCTTCAGTTTTGAACACGTGCTCAGTATATTAGCTTTTATTTTGATTTTAAATTTTCACAATTTATGTTCAATCGGTGTATTTCATAAAGCTATTAATTTTAAAACGTTCTTATATTTTTTATTAAGTATTTCACATACGATATTTTTGTTTTTAATTTCTTTATATTAAAAATAATCCTATATTTGATTGTAATTAACTGCACATGTTATTTAATTGTTAATATTATTAAGAAACTTTGTTAGCATATCCTAAAAATGTCAAATTCTTTGAACATAAAATATATAGTAGCGTTCCTATGGTGAGGAAAACTGAACAATTAGTTGTACAATCTTACTTTGAAATGGGACTTCAATCTGACATACAATGTTGCGTTATGTTGTAACAAGTGAAGTTTCCGTTACAATGGAGAAAGAAAAAAATCTATTGTAGCAATCACAATTTTAATCTTATATTTTGACCTTAAAGAGAGTGTTCGAATTCAAGGCTCTGATAGAATGACAAGGAAATGAAAAGTAAAAATATTCAGCTTGGCGTTGTATACGTATTAAGTAATGCTTATCACCGCAATTAATACCAATTACGTTACACACATATTTCTGGACTATTAAGTCCAGAAATAAGTGTAAAATTGCATCAATGTATAGTTTCACAAGATAAAAAATATATTTAGGTAAAGTTTGGAAACCGAGAGAATATTATCTTTTACTGATAAAAAATGAATCTGAAATCAAGAAGCAATATGAATAAATGAAGGAACTTATTAATAGTTGTGAAATGTTTGAATCGGTATATTAAAATTTTTGAATAATTATTTGCATAATTTTATTTTTTGTTTTTTAGACGATAGCAACAGTACTTATAACAGATTTTAATCAACGATTTTCAGCTACCTGTTAGAGAATTTAGTTTGCATAAATTTTTAAGAATTATACTCGGAACTTGAAATATTGCTTGAATAAATGATTAGTCTTGTTTAGAAATCCTTGGTAATAATATTTATACGGTAAACAATTGGTTTTAAATTTGAAAAAATAAATAATGTGTACGTATTAGAGACAACAAATGATAGGAACATCCAGTCAATTGAAAATTTACCTTTGACAGAAATATTAGTCGACTCTTATTGTTACAAAGAATCAATAAATATCTAAAAATTCTTCACTGCGATGTAATTGATCATCTAGTTCATTAGAATTTTAAAACTACCTATACATGTTGTTTTATAGCAATGATATGGACGGTCATGAAAAAATATTAAGACCGTGGATTTACATACGGCTTATTGTCTCACTAGTAATTAAACTTCCAATGAGTTAGTTAAAAAGTTTTTGACACTTTACATTAATTTTTGTTATAGTTACAATTTTTGAGTGTAAATTCAACCAAACTGAAAATAGCCAAAATATAAAACAAATTAGTTGAATATTTTTCTCAAAATGATATCGAAAATCTTTGTGGTTACATACTAAATTTCTTTTGATTCTGTATTTTCATACTGTGTTCTATGCATTACTGCTATCAAAAACTGTGCTCAAAATTTATCTTTAAAAGAAACTTAAACATGAAATACTTATAATCTTTAATGGAAAATATTATAATATTTTGGCTATTCTGTTCTAACTGAATCGTATTATTGAAAATGAATAATGCAAGTAAGTATTCGTTTGTCTTCTAACTTTCTTATATTTTACGCAAATAAAAAATATGCTTTGCAATCCTGCACGCAATATTTAATATCTTAAGTATTTTTAAATAATAAGGAAAATTGGTAATTCTATACATAATTTTAACTTAATGTTAATAATGTGTAAAATATTTCTTCGCAAATAATTGAGCGGAACAATTAATTTTAAAAAATGAATATATTTTACTAAAAACTAATTTCAAAGTCTTTATAAGGGAACCAATTTGAAATTTAATTCCAGTACAGTGAATGTAATTTTTTAGATATACGTAAAGAATACTTACTTGTTTAACATGAAACATCAAATCTATGACTTTGTTAAAACATTTAAAAAAATTGAGAATATGTCCCTATTTAATACATTTTGGAGTGCGCCTTATATATTCGATTTAATATTTATTTATAAGAAGAAAGATAAACATAGAAAATATTAGGTGCGCATATGTTAACATACACAAAACAGGAAAAGCTCTATAATGTATATATCTATATTTCCATTGCAATTTCAGGATATTTGCCATGAAAGAAAATAGCCGTGATAGATCTTTATAAATCTTTTAAAAAATTTTATTTCTATGCATTAATACATTATGTTCAAAGAAAATCTAACATTTTAGTAAAAATTTTCACGGGAATTTACTAGGGAGTTGAATTCTAAACGAGAACAAGAACGTGCATACTATAAACATAATTTGTGCACTGATTTAACTTCAATACATTCTTTAGTAGAAATCAGTACATATAAAGTTACACGAAAGTCTAAAAACAGAAGGGGAAGGTAAAATATATCGGTCTATTATGGAAAGCAAAAGCCCCCCATAGGAGAAAAAAGAGATCCAAAAAAAGTACAATTCCCTTATAGCATATATACAAAAATCAGAATAACAGATTTCACCCATCGGAATAGATATACGCCTAACATCTATAATATGTCAGTTATATATTTTCAAAATTATTTTATGATGTATTCACCGCGCATTGACAATCTTCCCCAAAACAATCCTGCAGCAGTGTTGCTGCTTCCGGTATCTAGACCACACAAGAACAAGGATATTTCCCTAAGTATATAATGTGTGCCGCATAAAAGCTTTTCCATTAAAAACCTTAAAAGGCGTGTTATCTTTAATGCCATGCATAATATGTATATTTTTCAATCCGGAGCAGTGTTGAAAAGATACATACATAAAGGCTTTAATGAAAAGCCCAAACGTATTGTTTTTAAGCATTCGCGTTCGTTCTCGCTCATTTATTTCTAGCCTGTAGTTCTATAAGCTTGTATGTGTAGTTCTGATTTTTTGTACCATGTTCTCTACCTATTGTGAATATTTACCTTTTATTATATATGTATATATATATATGTGTGTGTGTGTGTGTGTGTATGAGAATTATTTAATTTTTATGATTATAGATTTATATACGAGAGTCAATCTGAAATTTTTGATATACATCTAAAATTTTAAAGTAATATTACGAAATTTTTTAAAAATATTCAAAGTAGTCTCTTACAGCTTCAATTCACTTATGTAGGTGAATTTTCCAAAAGTTAAATGTTTCAAGTCATTCTTTTTATTTATTTATTTATTTTTTCAATCGATGTAAAACATGCATTTATAACCCCATCAATATCTCTTTGGCATAAAGGTGGTGTCAAAGTTTTTTTAGATTAAAAAAATTTCCGTAATCTCGTAAATAATGAGGATGTCCTATCACTTTGATGCGTTTTTCTTCAAGAAGCTCAACTGTTAATTCTATTGAATGATGAAATGCATTTTCATGGTAGAGCATGAGTCCTTTAACATTCATTTCATGAAGAACGTCTTGGAGGCGCTTTACAGAATACCAGTTAGCTGTGACTGTTTTCAGTCTTTCCAACATGTAGGCTTTGATCATTCCGTTGTTTCGAAAGGAAACTACCTATACTACTTTTTTCACATCACACCTCATCTCACGATTATAGAAGTGGTATCATCTACAGTATCATTTCTTGATGTGTTGTTTATAGTCAAGATACAGTAAATATGTTTCATCACTAATAACAATGCGCTACCAATTAGAAGTGTTACGGTTTAGATTGTGGCCACCATTTGTAATTAATTTAAGAGCTCGTTTCGACAATGATTCTGACATGCTCATCTTTTTCGGTTTCAAGTTAAATTGCCGGGGACCCAGCATCAAGCTATTTTTTTTTTTGTATGTAACTCTTTAAGTAAGTTTATGGTGTTTGCTCTAATGTTAAGTTCCTTCAGCATCATTTGGCAGGTACAGCAATTATCATCAATTGGCATTTTCCGCGTGGCAAACATATTATTCGGGATTACAACTGACATCCTTCATGCGTTTTCTTCATCCAACAGACATTTGCAATCAATATGCAATTCTGTAAACTATCTTAATGCAATACCAAGATTTGAACCTTCATTCCCAAATGCTAATCCTAAACTTTGAACGCATTATTCTCCTTGATTTAATTTCACGTTAACATCATATCACGATAATGCTTTTACATCAATCAGTTCGACTTTTCTTTCTGTTTAAAAATTATTCTACACTGAAACTATCGGCAACAGACCAGTAAAATATCTGTTAGGTTAAAATAGTTCATATTTTCAAATCTAAAAATTAATTTTTCAACCACTTTTCTATAGATATCAAAAAAATTTCAGAGCAATCTTTGTATCATTATGAAACATAAGAAAATATTTTAGAAAATAAAAAATAAGATGCAAAATTTTTCATTTAAATTTATTTGAAACATTTTGAAGAAAAATTTAGATTCTTTCTAGCAATATTTTAATTTCGATATTCATATATTAAGGATAAAATTTAGCAGTGTATTAAAAATATTGATTTCTTTTAATAAAATTGTACATTTTTCTTATTAATTTTTAATTATATGAATTTACCTTTTTCATAACGGTTAGATTACTTTAAATATATGTTATAAATTTTAATTTTAATAAATTTATAAACTTATCAAAGGATCTCTTCGCAGTTAAAATTTTAAATAATATAAAATATAAGTAAGCATTTAAACAATGTATTCCCTGTTACTTAATTTTTGTTCACTAAATAAATTATTTAATTTTACATAACATTAAAAAAGAAATTTCACACTTGTCTTTTTAAGTCTAATAATTAATGTTATTGGATTTGATTAATTTTTTCATTAATGTTACGCGATGATCTTTATAATTATTAAAAAAAAACATTTTAAGATAACTCTAAACATTAAATAAACAGTTTAATATCTTTCCCATCTGCTGATCAAAATAAATTGTTATATGAATTTCTGATGCTTTTTTCATTTCTCATATAAGCTTTGACTTAGACAGTTTTCTTACATAAAAGTAAATAGTTCATTTTCAAGTGTGTCTGTAAACTTATTTATTTCGCCGCCCAACTTTTCCAGTGGTCAGTGTGCCTGACTGCAGTTAAGGAGGTCCTGGGTTCGAATCCCGGTTCGGGTATGGATGTACTCTCTCTTTCTCTATCTATCCTGTCTTTGTCCCTTCCTTGTATGAATGAGGTGTGAATGGTTGCCTACCCTATAAACGGTTACCTATAGCATGTGTGTAGAGCAAAGTCGTACTTTCACCTTCATGGTGCTCTGATTAAAACGAAAGACGCTCCCAATTGACTTAAATTCGCATAGCCAAGACAAAGCGAGCTTGGCTTGTTCAGGTGTCATTAGTAACAACAACAACTTATTTATTTCGCATAATTTTGATAAATTATGCATCGATATATAAAGAATATTTCAATCTTTTCAAAATAGTAAATGCCCTTTTAAAAATTTTTATTGTTATGTATAACTTTTTATATTTTGATTTCAAAGTATTTCAATCAAGAAACTAAATTAAAACTTCTTTCTAATTTCTTATTTGAATTTGGTAATGAATTATAAAAATAAAAGGTACAAAAAAAAACTTTGAAAGTTGATGTTGTAATTTAATTTTAAAAATAAGTTTACTTAAATACATTTATTTTTAAATTATACATTTTAAGCATTGGGTGCAATTAAATTACATAAATATGAAAAAATTTTGAAAGAACATTTATTGTTTATAAAATAATGCGGTAAATAATAAAAGATAAGTTTGAAAAATAAAGTTTAACTGAATTTTCTCAGAAATTTTAAACGAAATATTTCTTAAAAAGTTCTATATTTATCAGTTAAAAAAATTTATTAATGAATTTCAATTATTAATGTAAAATAGTATAATTGTTAACTCAAGTATTTTTTTCCTCACATTAAAAATAATCTAAATAAGTAATAAATATAAATAGCTTTCATATTACGAGCAGTTCAAGAAATGTAAATTGTATTATAATCATTGACTTCTCAACAACAAAAAAATTGATACATCGCTAAAAATAAACAAAACCGAAACTGAGTGGATGAAAAACTTGTTTCTCACCTCTCTCTCCAACAAATGTTTGTCAGATGGGTCGCCGTCAGTTGCCCGTGGAAATTCAGACATCTCGCGAACCTCTGGGGTCCGGTCCCCACAGTCGTTATTCATTTCAAGAATCTGAGGCCCTCACAAACACGAATGATTACAAGCCGACTTCCCACTTAATGTTCAAGCAGCTGCCATCTTCTGATTTCTTTCAAAGAAAGCTTTCTAGTTAGTCATTAAAATTACCGGTCCACCCCTATCCGTATAATGAACTCCTCCGCAGATCAGGACCAGTCTTTGCTTGTTGTGACGCCAGATATCCAAGCGTTAACTTTTTTCCCCTTGCAGATCGGAAAGAAAGATCTCTTGGCCTTTTGCTCTTTTACTTACGGTCTCTGGTTTCATCTCACACATAACATTTCATTGGTTTTTCTCTGTCTTCAAAAAATGAACAGGAAATATCCCTAATGTTTTGCAAGAAAACAAAGATGCTATTGTTCCAAGTTTGTATGGTAGAAAGCCTCAATTTTTTTTTTTTTTTTTTTGCATTTAGCTGTAAAGTAGGAGATTGCTATCTATCAATTCGCGTAAAATCGATTTAATCATTATCCGATTCGTGATAATCAGAAAAAAATGGTGAATGTGTATATCAACTGGAATGATAATTACTATACGGGGTATAGATTTAATCTCGTTTATACTGAGTATGAATTGAACTTAATTTATACATATTGCGAGAGAGCAAAAAATTGCAAGTATTGAATAAACACATAATTATATATTTTATAAAAGGGTTAAAATGCTTACATTTATATGAAAACTGCGTATTCATTTAGTTATTCTTTTAAATCTCTCTAGGTTTTATTGTGAATATTTTGCATTTGCTGTGGAAAATGTGTGCATTAAAGTTTAATGCATGCAAGTTGATAGTAGTTATCACAGTAAACCAAACACATTTCATTGTTTAAGTTGTCATTCTAATTTAACAATTATACTAAATAATATTTCACTATGTATCACGTTTCCTTCAAATAATTTTTATTTCTTTAAATTCAATAAAATATTTATTGTGAAGTCTTTCTAATGCAGCCTATTATGAGATGATACATGTGAAAAATTGAATATAAATAAATTTTTTAGACAAAAAGTATAATGCATACAGTGATACAATATATGAATTAGAATTCATCTAATGATTTGAAATTTCAAAGAGAAAAATTCAGCTTAAGAAATAATATTCATTACAAAATAAAGCTCGATTATAGTCAAATATTCAATTTTTAAATAAAGTAAAACACACAGAACTTGCACATTCAAATTACAAAAAAATATTTTTTTTATAATTTGGATATGTGCCTCTGTTTAAGCAAAAATTAAGAACACGCCAAAATATTTATTTTAGCGTTCACTAATGAAACAATATAGGAATTATAAAAAGTATTGCGTCTTTAAACACACATTTTTATGTGATTTTTGTGATAAATGATGATTCTACAAGAATCTCTCTCTTTAATATAATAGCTATATTTATAATTTAATATTTAATTATTGATGAATATTGAGATTCTTGCACTGAGTTCATAGTTATTTTATTCATCAAACCAATTTAGAAAAGATTTTATTATGTGAATATTATTATCTGAAGATACATTTCTTATGAATATTTTTAAAGCCCCTTTTATTGACAATTACAATTAGTTAAAACACTAGGAAACAAATTTCATAAAAAAAACGTCTTTGTATAACAATTAACAAAAGATAAATGTAAATGTTTTGTTATAAGAGTTTTAAGTTTACCATGGTAAAATGAATTCGTATATCGTGTTTCATAGGTATATTCTCTTTTTCAATTTCTATTAAACGTTAAGTAAATGTTATTTTCTCATCAACAGGAAAAAGAGATTTCCGTATGTCTCTATACTGAGATTTCATTTTTACAAAAGTGTTATTTTTACCTTAGTATCTATCTATATTTTAAGCTTCCTTTCTGGTTAATTATTTACTTTTATTGTAGACCATCATGTTCTGGAATCGTATTTATTGTGCATAACGTATTACAGAAATAAGGTAATGTATCTATTTTGCCATAAAGATTATTAAAAATTCACAAAATATGAAAAGACAAGTAATTAACGTTTGATTCTATAAATATTTTTATGGAAAATTATAAATAGCTCAGTAACCAAGTTTATACATTGTATACATGGTTCAGTGGTAGAAATTACATATAATCCAACTCAGATATCTTTTTTTAAGCTTTGTAAATATTTTTCTTGTAAATATGTTGAGATTTAACAGAATACATATTTAAAAATTAATTTGGAAATCTTGATTTACAACAAATTATATTTTGCATTTTTTGTACTCTACATAGCTAAGCTACAGGTATGGTTATCTCATTTTTTATTCAATTATACTCTAAAAAATGACGATATTTTTTATATTAGCCTTTTTTAATAATAGTATTATTTTAGGCAGAAATTTGAAATCCTGATATAATAACAAAGCAAGATAAGAACTCAAATATTTTTTAAATATTAAAGACTTTGAGAAAAAAACACGAGATTAATATTTTTATATATTACAAAAAATCTATTCTTTACCTTGTTTTTTAACTTCAGCAATAAGTAAGAGTAAAAAGAGGAATATATTTCGTAAAATAAAAAAAATGTTATATTGTACCAAGTTCTAACAGTCAATACCCTGTGATAATTGAAAAACACTTTTTCAAAAAGATTAATTTCAGTTGTCCTACAGATAACCAATTACGTTGGCTTATCATGGTGAATTTTCGGTACAAGCATTTTTACCAAAAATATAGGAGAAGTAAACAATTATCAGACTTCCCATATCTTCATCTTATCTTCAATTTCATCAATTCGGGTATGCCTGATTCTCTTAGATAATTCATAAAAAAATTTTGCTGTCGTCTTTCTTTTCCTTCTTTTTTTCATCGTAATTTCCTTTCTCAAAATTATCATCAGTTTCATTGAATTTTGTGTTTGCAAAATCTCTAACACACACACACTGTTTTTAAACAGTATCAGATTCTTTTAATCGAGGTCCGAAATGGGACATTAAAGTTCGAAATGGAAACTTTTATATTAATCTACAAAATACCTGCACATTACATCAACCAATCAAATATCTGAATAAGTATGTTATTATAAATCATGTCATATATTCATGTAATTTTAATGTGATGAATATATTACAGGAAAATTGCTACCAGTTAATTGCACAAAAAGAAATAAATTGATAATGAAAACAGGGGACGCTTTCCGAAAAAATCTTGAAATTTTTTCATGTCATTTTCTTTAGTCATGAAATTTAATTTTAGAATAAATAATTATTCATTATGAAATTTGCATCTTATTTTTCAATTTTACGGATGTTTATTTCAGTGTTTCTTATATACTGTAGTTGAATTTTAAATGAGTGCAACAAATTGTAGATATTTGTTAACAATTAATTCTTTTTTGATTTTTTAATGATAAACTAGTATTTAAAAAAAAACGAACATTAGCATTAAGTTGTAAATCTTCTCTTTTACCTATAGGTAATTTATTTCCATCATGTGTCGCATTTTTCATTATTTATTTAATCATAATTGTTTACAATGTCGAAAATCAGCTCTAAGCAAATAGTATAAGTAATCTCATAAAATGTACTCACCTTTCTATAAATTGTAAAGGAGAAATTTTTTGTAATAATACGAGATTTGAATTGAAAAGAAGTATGATTCTAAACACACACACATAATAATAAGCAAAACTTTTAATTCAATCATATAGTTATTTTTATCTTCATCAAAAATTTTAATTTTAAACAGGAAGAAGATATATTGCACTTAACTCGAAAACTTTTCTTGATTAATTTAAACCGAAATTTCTGAAGATTTTATTATCTTCAGAAACAATTTAAATTGAAGGGATAAAGAAGGCGACCATAATTTTTAAATTTATTTTCGGAATAGATGAGAAGTTAAATTACAAATAACAACGAAGAATAAAATTTTAAATTACAGATAACTACTTGCAATCTTTGTTATGCTTCATTATCTAAATTATAACTGTGATAAAATATCTCTATGATAAGTTTCCCTATCATCGGTATTATATAATATGATGATTTAAATGATAAATTTTAACATAAGAGTATCTACATCTATAAGTATCTATTCGAAATCTTATAATATTTATGTCAGGTACATAAGAGTATCTACCACAAATATTATGAGTTCGAATTGGTCTAACAAGAATTTTTATCATAGATTTTATGGAAGTAATTAAAATTTTAGATCACATCACTACCTCATCCATTTTATTTAGCACAATAAGAGAGATTTTTTATTTTTGTTCATCCATAACTGTATATAATTTGAAGAAAACTATAGCTCAGTGATGAGCAATCTGAACATAATATTCTCCTTAGCAGCTTCAGAAGCTCTTTACCAACTTGATGGGCTTAGTCGCTCCTTGCAAATGTGGTTGACGAAGGAATGTCCTGAAATAAGTTTGTCTTTCCATGACTATGACAGTCACCAAACTTTATTTTAATCGAGTAATTATGGAACTGCTTGGGAAAATAAGTCTAACAATCAACATGTTTGGTTTATCCAAAGTCTTATTTGCAGATACTATATTATTTGTGGTAAGAAATGACATAGAATGTCAATGTATTCCCATCAAACCAAATATAGCATCCTATAGTTATGTCTTAAAATCCTCATTTCAATTGAGAATTGTTAGCCAGTAAGTTGCTCTTTTGACCTAAAATTATTATTACTTACATAAATGATACCAACATACTTGTTGGTATTCTTCTTTTGCTTCTCTTCTTTTTCTGTTTCTTACAAATAATCTCTTGAATTTTCAATGTCAGGGTCAATCGGTGTATACACTAGAACAGAAACTATTGATTAAGTAAGTGTTAAAGATAATAGCTACATCTCAACCAGATCAGTTAATAGGTAATTAAGTAGACAAAAAAATAATTCGTTGAATTTTTACTTTTTAAATTTAAAAGAGTTTTTCAATAATTATTCCTATCACTAAACTTTTAAGTATTTGTTTCTTTATCATATATATATATATTTAGAAATGTTGATAAAGAAATTTAATTTGTAAAGCTTAAATAATAAAAATGAAGGAATTTGATGATAACACATTGTTTTTCTATCTCTTGTAATCATAACAAAAATAACATTAAACTTTTCATTCTAATTAGAGAGTCTAATATACACGTCACATTCTTATATACTCAATCCGTTTTTACAAGTTCAAGTAAGCTATTATGGAATTTTGAAAAGTCTTTAATTTCAAGAAACAATTTCAGTTTCTCTATCAGAAATATGATTTTCTATTGCAACTATTGCTTAAAAGTATGAATTTTAGAAGAGAATCAATTATAGTGAAAGAATGTTTAAAAACAACAATCAACTAACAAAAGTAATTAAACTAACACTAAAAATAAAACAACCATATCAAACTATTATATATGAATAAGGCAGCAAATACAGATTGTATTTTCGAAAACCAAATAACGAAACGAATATTGCTGATAAATAAAACATCTTTAAGTCGTATGTAAATGATCTTGACACCACGTAGTGAACAGCTTACAATTGTCATGGATCGTTTGACCCATGACAGTTGAAAATCTTTTTCATACCTATTGCATAAATTGGCGTCTAGGATGAATTTCCATAGAGAGCATACTGTCTTCACGTGTCACTCGGAAGAAAAACCCGGAAAACTTGTGATATACGTATACGGAAGGCATGAGTGCAGCATCCATCTTCCGTCGGTGTTCATCAGTGGTTGGGATCAAACCCGCGGCATTCAGATTTTAAAAGCGCTAACCATTGTAAGATTTATATATGAGAAACTTTTGGAAAAAACTTGTTTTTAACAACTTTTGTTTATATTCCTTGGTTTGTATGCGTAACACAATTTTTAGTAGAAGTTTCATTCATCTTTAAGCTGAATTAGATAAGGATTTAAAATTAACAACCTGCATATATATAATATATATATATATATATATATATATATATATATATATATATATATATATATATATATATATATATATATATATATATATATATATATATATATATATATATATATATATATATATATATATATATTATATATATGCAGTTCAAAAATTCAAATGGAATATTAAATTGGATAGTGTTTCAAATAATTATAATAGAAGCAAAACTAGATTATTGATGTACCAAAGCGGAAATGATTATTTTCTGTAAGAACTAATTAAATCTATAGATCTATAATTTAAAGTATACTCCAAATTGTTACAAGCAACAATACCCAAAAAGGAAGTTGAACCTAGGAGCTGGGGAACTGGAGGTGAGAGAGCTGATTATATTTATTTAACAGTTCGACGATGGCAATCATGTAATCTTATCGATAAGTACACTCAACAAGAAGAGAATAAAGAACGTAATTTGTTAAGAAAACAATTTGAATAACATTATCAACCGTCAATATTCATGTCATTAAATTTGACGAGTGTTCTTGAAATAATTATTTGCAATTAAAAAAATTCTGTTATCACTCATAAAATTATTTTAGGTCTTGTTCATTCAGAACAAACTAACAACTATACACTTACTCTTATTTAGAAAAAAGGATTCTTTAAAATATTGAGAATAGTCCTTAATAAACATTTACCACTGTCCAATTGAAAAATATTATGTTTTGAGTAAACTTTCTCTGCTGTTTCAAAAATATTCTGATATTTTTGTTATGGTTTCATTGTTAAGATGAATCAATTACGCATTTATTTTGATAATTAATTATTTGATTGAAGAAACCTAAGCATATACGCATCGAAATTTTGATTCATTTATTCGATTCAGAACACAAAATGAGAATAATTTATTAAGTACAAGTGATTTATTTTTCTACAGATTCATGTTATATTTGTTAATATTTATTGTCGTCACACAAATTATATTTAAATTATAAAATGAGTCCAAGGGGGAAATAGAACGATTGATAGGAAAGGGAAATACTTGTGATGCAAACCATTAGTAAGAAATGAATTTCACATTGAAAGATTACGTTGTATTTGGTGATACCTTAATAATTAATTAAGATAAAAGATGTGCTTAGAAATGTTTCAAGAAAACTGATAATGTTGAGATAAACTAATAAAAATCATAGAAGTTTAAATTACATTATACATGAGAATAAGAATTAAAAACCACAAAAATATCCGCTAAATATTTCAAGAGTTGTACAAAATTAAACTTATACAAAAATAAATGGATTTATAACTAAACAATCTTGTAATAAATATGAGGACTTTGAACTTCTCTTAAGCAATCAATAAGATTATTTTGTTTCTTACAGAGAGAGAGAGACATGTGTGATGCTGGCTAATTATTTGATGGAAAAACACACCTGTTTGCTTAAGATTATCTTGAAAACATTTCTTAGCCTTGTGTAAGTATACAGAGAACTTAATTAAACACCATTAATCGTATATTTAATAATTTTGATTTTACTTCCTGGTTATTGTTTTCATTTATAGTGTTTATTCTTACTAATTTCCTACATAAAAACTTTCCAAGCTGGTAGAAGAGTGATGAATGCTATGTTTTACGAGAAATAGTTCATAGGCTCGATACCATCATTTGATGCGGGTGTTCACCATAATTTAGATTTCGCAATATTTTGTATGACTTGATCTAATTTGCTTTTATGTTAAAATGTGACCGTAGAGCAACTAATTGATCTATATATTAACTTAATAGAATTTTAAAAAATCATACGTAAGATATAAAACTGTTGATTTTTTAAAATAAAAGTTTCTATTTTAGCCCTTTTTCAAGTGGAAATCAGGAAAATTACTTCATCCCTAAATATTTATATTACAAATGATAATTATTTAACTAGTAGTCTTGCATAATCGAACGACAGGAAATTTCATTGAAACAGCTTATCTTCAGTTTGATTTACAACCCATAAATGAATTTTAAAAAAGAATATGGAAATTATTTTTTTTATAAAACTGATCGAAATAGAAAATTTCTTACTTTAAAACAATTAGTTTTTTAAACTATTTCTTTCTCTGTCTCTCATTCTTGTAAACTTTCGATAAATATAATGCACTAACACCATTTAGAAACAATTTTTATGGTGACCAAACCACATAGATATGTTATCCAAAGCTTTCTAACAATAAAATTATCAAGGAATTTTATTGTTAAAACTGATTTTCAGAAATTAAGTGCAAAGCAAATTAGCATCATTAGGATCATTATGTTGTTGAAAAGGGCTTGGGAAGAAAATTTAAATGAGCACTTTTTTCCCCAAAACTTTATAATAAAAGCAGATAATTAGCTATCAATATATAGATTCAATTAATGAATTCTATTTATACAGTTCATGGGTTCGATAATCAATTTGATGCATAGTTTCGCATTCATTAATTAATAATGTTATGAACTACTGGTATAAGTACTTTGCGTAATATATTTTAAATACAGAAATGATCAAAAATAAAGCAATTCCTTTGGATAAAATAATTATCTAAAAATATAGCCCAAACTATTCTATAAATATTTTATTTAAACTGTTAAATTTAATTTTATTACAATTTTTATTAAAGTATATTATTAATGCCGTCAAAAATCTGAATAATAATTTCAAAATTTAACCTCATTTCAAATGAATATATATGTAACATTTTATTCACCTTATCAAAATGTAATAAAGATGTACTTGATATGTGATAAAGAGTTTTATAATTTTAAAAACACATATTTCTAATTCAATAAATTCATCACACTTTCATATAAAATGTTGTATTAAAAAATTACCTTCTCTGAATCAAATTTTCTTTTTACTCAAGTCACGGGCACTTGTCCTCTGTTCTTTGTTTCCGGCTGTATTAAAAAAAATCTTTTGCCTTAATTTATCAAGTGGAAGAAAAAGTTTATTAACCGAAGAAAGTTTGTACGTTATCTCGTTCTTTTGAAGCTATGAGATTCTTAATAAAATTGTGATAAAGTTGTTTTGAAAAATAAATCGAAATTAATACAACCAAAAAAAAAAAAAAAAAAAAAAAACTGCGTAGAATTTACTAAACGATTATTATAAATATATTTACTTTATTTCAAGGAGAGAATGTTCTTTCTCTTTGTGCATAAATATTTAATTCTTTTTTAAACAATAATTAAAAGAAAAAACTAAAAAGAATAAATAGTACTTGTAACTTGGGATGTGAAATAATTTTCAGGGTATTTCCTCATCAATTTTCAGGGTATTTATGTAACTGACTGAAATATATCTATGACCTATAGAGAGAGAGACCACAAAAATTTCCCCCCATATTTTCATTCTTTTTCCCTATCTCCTTTTAAAATTCCCTTTCTTTTCAAAACCAGAAATGTTTTTTTTTCTTTGCTGCGGAGGTCACGTCAATCTGAGTGCGGTTCTCAAACTTGATGACGCATGCGCATTGTATCATTTTGAGATCTAAATCCTACGCAATTGTGCAGAACTTGTGGCGGTTGTTGTGGGATATTCGAAGTAAACGAAAGCCGGCAAGTTGCAGAAATGACAAGACGAGAAGTAAGATTTATTAAATTCATATTCATAAAGTATTTCGTTTCAGTTAAATTGCTAGAGACAGCTAATAATGTGTAATTAATTTAGGGATATTTTTCATTGAACTTAAACTCTGAAATATCAAAAATACCAAATAACTAACGTACTGGTCAAATTCCTTATTCTCAAATGAATGAGTTGTTAGTTTTACAGGAAAGATATAATGACAAATATACTAAACAGAAATTTTTTGGAGAAAATATAAATTGATTGTTGCACAGAACTTTCAAAATTTTAAAGTCAGGCTTATACATTTATAATTGAAATAAAATTTTAAGAGTGGTATAAGTTTTCTTTATTCTTAGCTTAGTAAGTTGATGTGACATTCAGGAAAACTGATGATTTTAATAAGAAATTGTTATTAAAAATATTAAAATAATTTATCCTTATTTTATATAAGAACTTTTAACATCTATGTAAATATATTAAATACAATTATATTTTAATTGCATTGTAAGATTCAAATCTTGTTTCTTTCAAAAAAATAGTCAAAATTCAAATTGAAGATTAGAATTAACAGTTAATATGCAAATATATATACTGAATAAAAATCACTGAATGCTCAAATAAAGTATAAAAAAGAGTTATATAATCATCTGATAGGTTATTTATTTGAAATAACATGAAAGTCCCAATATTTTTATTTATTGTAGTTTTAATGAAAGTCTCACATGTTCTTATAATTCTTGTTTCTTAATGTTAACTATTAGTGAAACCACGAATTTTAACTTAGAACATTGTTAAGCCGAAGTCTGGAATATGCATTTTTCTTATATTCTGTTATTTCGAGACAAAAAATCTAAAAGCTTAAGATTTTGAGCGTAAAATATGAAATGCGAGATTTACCTGTATTATATTGTAAGACAGTGTGGATACTGATTATGGAAGTTTTTTCTTTTCATAAATCTTTAAAAGTTTTATATTCAATATGTGTGTGTGAATTTTATCGAAACATTGGAGGCGTTAAAATTCCATCGTATTTGTTTTTAATAAACAATATTCAGCCTGAAAAATTATTCCATGTTAAAATTTTGCTTGAATTCTAACAGTCTGAGTAGAAAAATACATTCTAAAGTTAATAAGAATTCTTTAACTCATTTGGGTACTTCGCATAAATTTTCAACAGTTCGTGGGTTCGAACCCCACCTTGGGTATGGATGTTTGTAGTGGTTCGGAATCCCCTTTAAGCCGTAGGTCCCGGTCTAATTAGCCCTCGTGTGCAAAAAATGACCGTTGAGCGACAAACAAACCAATCGCATAAATTTTCGTCGGAATTTAATATTCATAAAAATTACGTTTAATTTAGGGCTGTGAAGTCTAGTTATATATTTTATATTGTGGATTTAATGTATTCTAATTTACAGAAAAATCACTGAAAATTTTCTCATTTAGCTTTCTATAAAATTATAATTTTTCTCAAATAAAAGGTGCTATTTATATTGATTTTAAAATCAGTTTTAATATATTTAATATTTATAGATCACAAAAAATATGCGTAAATTTATCAAAGCAAGAGTTCAAACCCTTGTTTTTGTAAATAAATTTCTTTATACTTTCTGATGGATTGTTAACCAATTATGTATATATGCATAATTTTACTGATAATGCAGCATTTTGTATTTATAGTTTTATAGGAAGATGCTGAATTTTTAAAATATAGTTAACTCTTTCCTGTCCAAAATACTTTAATAACAATATAAATAATAATTACGTGCGAATTTCCTTTTAGCTAAATTTACATTTTTATTGCTCTTATAATTAATATTTAATGATTAATATATGTACTTTAAGTCTTCCCACGAAACAAATTTTATCAATATCTTCACGTAATACATTAAAATCGTAAACATTTTTTCATGAATACTGCGAAATTATCAGACTTAATGTAAAGTAATTTAACTTTTTATTCCTAATATTTTAAATGTTTTTGAAGTTTAGAAACCATGTATTGAAAAAGTCAATGTGCTTTAAATTCTGTTAACTTATCTGAATTCCGATTTATATTTTGATTGTCCTTCTCGAAGAAATTTCTATTTTTCTGCAAAAGCTTAAGTAACAGATGATTAGATTAGATCCTTAATGAATTGGAACATTGATCTTTCTTTTTTTAAACGCATTCCGTAATTTTTAATAAAATTAAATTTACTGAATGTGTTTAAAAAAGTGAAACATGAAGCTCTAAAGATCCAACAGGAAATTAAAATAATTCATATGTATTTAAAATTTATATTAAATTGATTTATATTCGCAAGAAAAGCAAGTAATTGTGTCAGGCACATTTTTAAAAACATCAAATGAGAGATAAATGACTAAGCGGAAATTACATTTTCCTGTTTTGGCGGATATCTATTTAAAATCAGTGTTTGTGAATTGGAACATTGACTTTTCTGACTTTTTACTTTTGTTCAGCAATAGATTTCAGATAAATATGAATTGTAAATGAATAACATACTTAATTTTCTTTTATTTAAAAAGGATAAATTCCCCTAATTATACTAGACAAATGGATGACTGAATAATATTTAAAATGTAGAATCATAGAAATCCAATTTATTTTTAAAGTAACATTTAAGTATTTTCAATATACTTTGAGGTCAGTATAAATATTCTCGATTTGTTTTCACAAATCTACTTTATTTCAATTCAAAAATTTTAAGAAATTTAAATTTGTCATAAATTAAAACAATTTGCTCTTTCATATTTAGATTCCTACTACATTAAAAATTTTAGTCGAAGTTTTAAGGTTTACATACAAATTGCATCATTAGAAATGCTTTCTCAGAAATAATATCGTTGTTTTGAAAAATTAATAATTTCTATATATGCAAATGAGTTTTCAAATATCTTAAAGCATATGATTAAGAAAAATAAGATAGTTCTAATGCAAATTAAAAATTAGATTCTAGCAGATAAAATTTATAAGCATGTTTAAAGGGAATTTAATTATTGAAAATGAATTTTTTAATTCCAGAATACCAGAAATAGAATTCCTGAATAAAATTTGCTCCGGAAGCTGTTTGCGCATCACTTTTGACCTTAGTGTCATTAAGAAGACATTCCCTTTATCAAACGAATATATGAATGGATATATTTCTGGCTTTAAGTTCAAAAGTTCATGGCTTCAATTTCTTACTTCGAGGGTAGATATTGTGATTCAGATTCCATTTTCAGCCGTTGGTCTCGATCAAATTATCTCTTATGTGCAAAAAATAATTGTGAAGTGACAAGATAACCATTTTGACAATTAAACTATATAATCATCATATTTCTACTGTGCATCTTACACTCGATTTCCCAAAACTCAAAAGTTTTAAAAACCAAGCCTACTTCGGAAATGGATAGCCGAATTGGCAATAGAATGGTTTTCTTTTCATACTAAGCCTTGTACAAAAAATTCAGTGCCAAGCAAATCAGCTAACGAAAATGAATGAGTATTTCGTAATTAGCTTTATGCTCCTTTTCTACACAATATTGGTTAAGATGACCTAATGTCTAAATCGGAAATATCTTGTTTGATCCAGACTTGTCAAAAGACCATTTTATATGTTAATAAGACCTCTATTGTTAATGTTTTAATATAAGTCCCAACGGAAAACTTGATACTGGATCGTGAACTTGATACTGTTTGTAAAACTTAATACTTAATCATGATCTAAAACTCTGAGTCTGTTTTAGGATTGTTACAGATTATCAAAATAGTATGTTTTTCAGTTCTGGTGGGACTTAAATAATATTGATATTCAATCATCATTGTAAGCTATAATCAACGGTACTTATTTTATCTTTTGAGAACTTTCTTATGAATTAAATACCCTTTATTCGAAATCAAGATTTTCGTACCGGCATTTTTAATCAAAACCATGTAATTTTTTTATAAATGTATTGAATATGATTTTTTCGATGAAGAATAAAATTAGAAGTTACTCTTTCCTTCTGACAGTCCAGAATCAAATTTTTCTACAATTAATTGTAATTCTTGATAAATTATTACTTGAACGCTCAAGCTGTTCGAGTAATTAATTTATAATTCTTATGTTTTGTAGTCAGATTTTAACTTTTTAAAATCCTGTTTATTTTTCCGGCTTATAAATAAATCTCAGGTCTTACGTAAATTTGAGTTAAAATTGTGTTATAGTAGTGGGATAGGATTTCGCTTACTAATAATTAGAAAGTAGGAACGATTTCAACATTTTCCCCAAATTCGACAATACTTTTAGAAACTACGTCAGAAATCTTCTAAGACCCGTGCTAGTCTGAAAGATCAGTATTCTCTGTAGCTTTCAATTAATTCTTGAGTTTGATTCATTTCGCGTGAAGCCCTTGTGGTGGAATTCACTTTAACTCATAGTCCCTCCTCTAATTAGCTTTCATTCAAAAATTTATAACGAAAACGAAGATGTATAAAAGGAAATAGGTCCTAGTGCTAGACAAAGTATTTAAAGGTATGAAACTTATTAAATATTTTAAATTGAATTTTATTCTAAATTTAATGAACCTTGACATGTTATTTCATTGAATAATGAAGTGTCAGAAATTTAAATATTCTGAAACTTTAAATTCAACAAATTTTTAATCAAATTGAATGAAATTTTATTTAAAATTGCATTATCTAGAACTCGAAATTCAATCAAGCGATTGTTCTACACGAACCTGAGAATTATTTTCAGTAGAGCCATGTAATTTTTTTGTTTACGTCTCCATTATTTTCAATCAAATCTGTTGGATCTATCAACGAAAAGTAGTCATTGTAAGCCACTTGGTAAAGACTCAGTTACCATAACCAGAAGAACCAGGCTAAATCTTAATTCAATTATGCTGTTAAGGCTTGTGCACACAAACTAAGAACATGTCAATCTGCTGATATTGCTTAAAAAACACTACAAATGTTAACTTTACCAATTGCCTAAAGTTCAAAATTAAAAAGTGTTCCAATGTTGAACTTCGGTTGTATTTAAAATTATCTTTATAAGACAATTAATCGAGTAACTCTAAGGCATCCAAAATGCTGATAGTAAAATATAAGAAGCAACATTATTATATAAAATTGTCATATTCGTTGGAAAAATGTAAAAAATTTAGAATATTTTTTATGTCAATATTTGATACAATTAAAAATTCTTCAATCAAAAAAATCGTTACTAATAACAATGAACCAATGTTTCCAATTTTGAAAAGTTCTTAGTGAATTCTAAGGATTTTTATTGTATATTGGCATTTGAATTACTAATATTATAATTGTTATAATACTTTTGAGTTTATTTTTCATACTATTTGCAATTGTTTATTAACGTCGTGCTTATCGGAGTTGCACAGTAGATTGTTGGGAACTCGGAAGGAAATTTTTATGAAACCCACGGAGAGATAAGTTTTCGACGTGGTCAGACCGAATACAACTCGGACAAAAGTTCATGCTTTTTTAATCGGAGCTCAAATTCAAACTCTCCATTGAAAACAGAAAATGTACTATTATATCACAGGCATTTTTTACGTTGTTATATACGCATTTTTTACGCTGTAATTTTATTTGATTTTAATCAAACCCTAGTTTAAGATAGTCAAAATATGTATTGGGGCTCATATAGTTTCATCGATACTAATGCCAAGGATCTGTTCACTACGCCATTAACCTTCATCTTGCTTCACAATATTTAAAAATAACAGAATCTTAAAAAAAATAGTTCAGTACATCAGTCAATATTCATCTTAACCTAAGCTGCCCAAAATTACAAAATGTGCAGACTGAAAAAGTCGAATTTTAAAGATTGACCTTCAGATATTCGTTCCTAATTAGAGAACAAAATAAAGTTACGGCTACAAGACAAGGAAAATCTGAAAATAACTAGTTTGAAGCAATGAAATAATCTCAAGCCTTTCCCTTTGCCTCATTTGATAAGTAGGAGGCACAGTTACTCTTAAATTTTAATTTAAATAGTTTTGCAGAATTAAATTTCATATGGGTATAAGTGGTTTGTAGAATAGCCATTCCTTTCTTTGCCAGAAAATCCCTGAAGTCGAATGTGGTTAGCGCTCTATCCTTCGGTTCAATAGTTCATGAGTTCGAATCCCACCTCAGGTTGGATGTTTGTTGTAGTTAGGTTCATACAGTTTAAAAGATTCCGTTCTAATTATCCCTCGCGTGCCAAAAATAGCCACTGAGCGCCAAGTAATTGCTAGAAAATCTTCTCTTTCATTTTACTCGATGCCCCAATTAGCTGGAATTGGATGTCTGACAATTGAGTCAGCCAGGACGTTGAAAGTACTGGTTCATAGTTGAAGAATTTGTGTAAGCAATTTTCTTATTTATATAGATTTAGAGCTTGATAAGTTCGATTATTTTTGAGCAATTTTTTTCCACTTCAGATAGCGGCACAATATTTTATCCCATACAATCTTTCCTCGTGATTTTACGCTGAGGTGGCAGCAGAATGGTCGCACTCGAGTTTTTGGTACAATAATTTGTAGGTTTGATTTCAACCTCAGGCATCGATGATTGTAGTGATTAAAATTCACTTTCACCCCATCCTGCTGCTCCACTAGCAGCTCCAAGTCCTAAAGTTAGAATAGGAATCAAGAATGGTAAAAATCCTCCAGTTTTTTTGTAATTGAGTTTTACTAATTGTAATTTATTCACCTTTTGCAATTTGATTTTGTGTATTGATAATATGTAAATCATAATTTGGAGTTTTACTTTTATCTAATTTGCAATGAAACTTCTCCCGTTTTTCATATCCAGATTTTAATTTTGAAATTTGATTATCACTCACTTTTTTGTTACATTTATTTTAAAGTAAAACTTTTTCTGTAATATTCTTTTATATAATCATTTGTTCCTTTTAAAAGTTTATCTAGCATGACAATTATTTAAGTATATAATTCTTTAGATTATGAAGCTTTGCATATTTTATTTAATTCATCTAATTTATTTATACTGCTGCCTCTATAATCATTTCCTGCTTTAAGAGTATTCAATGCTTTTATATACATTTTTAAACCATTCATGTTAGAATCGGCTACATTTATATTATCTTGTATATTTCGTTTTTTCTTCTCATTAGTCTCATAATTTCTGTTTGTATTTAAATTTCATTTAAGTCTTTTATACTCGTTTAGATTTTGCTATATTAATGATTTCATCTAACTCTTCATCTGTTTTATTTAATAGGCCAGAAGGCAATTTTAATCCTTCATTTTAAAGTAAATCAAAATCTAAATCCTTATTAAAATTTAACCTTATTATTCCTTCAGCTTTATCCATTAATTTTCCAGCATCTGAAGAATAATCTAATTCCAATTGTTTAGATGATTCACACCCATGTTAAGGTAAAAAAGACATTATCCCTTAAATCTTTTATAGCATATTGAATACTTTCAAGATTTTATTTTCTTGAAATTTTCTGGTCTTGTAATTTTTTTAATTATTGGTATAAGAAATACTTTTAAAGATTTTTCATTGCCTAAATTCGGACTCAAGTTTAACTTCATAACTTTATTTTTTTGGGTTGTAAATTTATTAGTTCTAACTCGTTTCTAATCTGTTTTAATTTTTATTTTTTCGCTTTCAATAATATTCATTTATTTATCAGTAAATTATTTTCTACTCCGAGTAGATTTTTTTTTACTACTCCGACTTGATATTTTAAAAATAAATGATAAAAATAAAGGATTATGCGGAAAAAACATCAGAAATAAAGAATTTACTGATGAAAATCAAAAAACCCTTCAATATACCAAAACATCCTTTTAGACTTTTAATATTAGGCAGTTCAGGATCAGGAAAAACTAATTTGATTGTTAATTTAGTATATGCCTATTTGAAATTTGAGATGGTTTGTATGTGCCAAAGATATTTATGAGTCAAAAATATATTACACTGCAAGAAAATATTGCAATGTTTGATGATATAGAAAGAAAAGATATCGTAAATTGTAAGAACATAAAGAGAAAATAATTATTGTTGGAATTGCTTAATCTACAGAACAAATATTTTTTCTAATTCCACAGAATTCATAAAAGTAGATGATTTAAAGACATGTATAAAAAATCTAGTAATTTATAATGATTGTATAACGGAAAATGATCAAAGCGATATAGCTGAATTGTTTATCAGAGAAAGAAAGAAAGATGCATCCACACACATTATTTATCTAAGTCAATCATGTTATTCTACTCTTATTAATATAAGAAAGAATTGTAATTATTTTATTTTCTTTAGTTTACAACCAAGAGAAATGCATATAAGATTATAGGAGAAATTTATGGTAATCTTACTAACGAAGAATTTAAGAAATTATACAAGAAAGCAATTCAAAAAATTTTTGATAACTTTTTGTTGGATTTAGTAAATCTAAATATGATATATAGAAATTTTGAGCCTTTTTAAATAGAAGAATATTTGGAAAATAATTGATAAGACTTTCGATACATAAAAACTGATGAATAAATTGAGTGTTTCGTTATAAGTTGGTAAATTTTTATCTAGTGCTTCTGGTTTACCTGGATTCGTTTTTCTTCCCTTATCAGCTTTGACTATAACAACTGACGACATTGAAATAATTGATGTTTTTAAATATCTCTGCTAAAAAGAATGACTACAAACAAGCTTATAAATTTTATAAACCACAATTAAATTTATTGAAATCAAGTAATTTGACTGAAGAAGTGATTTAGAGAAGATAAATATATTCAAAATTTTTAATATTTTCCTATAGAAAAATATATAAAGAAAACTCAATTATGTGGTTATAAGTATGTTGATAAATAATTTCATATATAAATAAATGTGCAATAAAAAGAATTGCAAATGTAAAAATGGAAAAGGTGTTATTAATAAATCTATAATTTACCATTTGAAATGCATCTACCTGAACATTCATTTACGGGACCTGGAACTCAATTACTACATGGAAAAACAAGATTAAATCCAGATTTATCATACAAAGAATGGAGCAAACCAATTAACAGAGCTGACGAGATTGCATATAGGCATGATATTTGTTATTTTAAAAATAAAGATACTAAAATAAGAAATGAAATGTGTGATACCAATATGTTAAAAGAATTAGATGTAATTCAAAACCCTACAATTCGTGAAATATTAGAAAGAGTAATTGTCAAACTAATCGTTAAAGCAAAAAAAGACATTTGGAATAGGTTCACTAAGTTATTATTTAAAATGTAAAACTCATGCAGTTAGTAAAGACATAACTACTACATCCAAAAATGAAAAACCTATGAAGAAAGGAATTTGTGTCAATTGTAATTCAAAGAAGTGTTTTTTTAAATAACAAATAACACTTTAAAGAGAGATGTATGTTATAATTCTTTTTAGAAGGTTATTGTATCAATGAGTTTAGAAGAAAATGAAATTTATATATATACTCAAAAAGATATTGCTAATTTTCTTCATACTCAAGTTGTATATACAAGATATAAACCTATCAATAGAAAATTTAAAAGGATTTCTATCTCTTGTATTGATGATCACACAATGGTAAGCAGATTTATTATTTATAAAAGCTTTTAGTAAATATAATGATGGTATCAATTACATATTAACTGTTATAGATATATTTAGTAAATATGCATAGGCTGTTCCAATTAAAAGAAAAACAGGTGAAAAAGTATCAAATGCTTTTAAAAGGATATCTAAAGAGAAAATTATCAAATATTCAAACTGTTTATGGTTTAGAGTTCTTATCTTTAACACAAATTGTTTTCAGAAAATAATATTCAATGGTTTGGTACTAATACAGAAATTAAATGTTCAGTAGTTGAACGATTCAATAGAACTTTAAATGTGAAAATAAGAATTTTTAACAGCTAATAATACAATATGGTATATAGATCTATTAGATAAATTATAGTAACTGTTATCATAGATCTATTAAAATGACACCAACAAAACCAAGTAAAAAAAGAAAATGAAAAATAGTATATAATAATTTGTGTATATTAAAAACATTTAAAAAACCAAAATTTAAAGATTATAAAGTAAGAATTTCAAATATGTATAAGAAATGTTTACAATAGAGGTTATCCTATTTTTACAGCTGAAATTTTTATATTATTTGAAGTGTTGAAAACAGATCCAAACACATATAGCAAAACAGATTTAAGCAACGAAGAAATTGAAGGTACTTATTGTGAGAATGAATTAATGAAATATATTAAAAGAGATTAAATATATCAAATTGAAAAAATAATAAAGAAAGGAAGCAAGTGTTATTAGAGTAAAGTGGTTAAGTTATCCAGAGGAATATAATAGTTGGATTGATAGAAAGATTTAATTCTAAATTAAGTGGTATTTGATTTACATATCCCTTGATTATTTTGGGTAGGGAGGATTCTCACCCCTCAAGAATTGTTATTAAAAGATAAAAAATAATTCTAATTTCGGAATTATAGTTTTTCTACATTGTTTATAAATTTTTCTAAATTATATTCCTTTAATCATTTAAAATTTAAGTATGTATCTTATATCTTTTCTTTCTTTAATTTCATATAATTTTAGTTAGAATTTTTATCGATTATCAACGCGTAAGTACCTCTAATTTTACTATCTAATTCATTTCTCTTACCATTTATTTCATAAATTATTTTATTTCTGTCAGCTAAAGATTTGTGAATATTTTGAAATAGAAAATAATTTAAAAGTTAAAGAAAGTAAATGTGAATGGAATGAACTTTTAACATTTTTAAGTAATTAGATTTATAATTTCAACGACACTCCCAGCAGGGTAACCTCTTTGTAAAATGTGGTTTTATAGGTAGCTCCAATTTGGTGCTACTTAAAAATCAAGATATTTATATTTAAAGATCTAGTAAGAAATATTTCAGTTATCAAAAAATTATCAGAACTTTGTTTATTGCAAAAAATATTTCTATTTAAATAAATAAACCATTATAAATGGATATGATTTGTAAAGATTGCGAAATATAAAAAAATGAATTTAATATGTACATAAAGAAAAGAATGAATCGTATCAAATGTATCAAAGAAGAATATTCACAACATGTGATGTGTGAATGGGGAGTTCATTATACAAAATGGCATAAGGCTAGACATCAAAAATCAAATAAACATAAAAGAGTATTAGCAGCCGTTATTGCTACTAACAAAGTTTTAAATATTAAATTTTAAGGTCCTTAAAATTATTTTTTTTCAAAAGCCTTTATAAAAATACTTTCTATATTATAACGATTTTTAAAATTCTATTTTTTGAAATCCCTTTATAAAAATTTCTCAATTTTCTGGGTGACTCCCAGCACATAGGTGTCAACTAGCATCATGGTAAGCACCAAGGCTGGAAATGTTCAGAGTTGCTGGTTGTTATCCCTTGTAGGGCTCCCTGATGGGCAGTGCCGTTGATCATGAGTATTTACAGTTCTAATTCTTCCGTCCTTGAAGCCAGATCATCTGCTCGTTGCATGTTGAGAAGCACTTTTAATGCCTTTCATGCAGTATCGCCTTTTCTAATACAAAAACTGCTCACTTCATCTATTTATAACATGCAAAATATCAAAAAATTACGATCTGATGATCTTGTTCAAGTTGACTCGATTTATTTTATATATGATCATTTTATTCAACAATTAGAAACTATAATCAAAGAAAAAATTCTATTGCATGATAAAGTATATAGCTATGAGATTTTCATCAATAAATCGAAATTAACATTCTATTTTAAAAATTCTGGTTTTAAAAAATGTTTAACATTTTTAAAGGAGAATATTTAAATTTCTTTGCATTGTCACGATTAAAAAAGTAATGACAAAACTCAAAAATTATAAGTTATATCAATTCACGTTCGAAAAATTTTAATATTTATTGCTTAGTCATTTGATCAAATCAAGAATAATAAATGCTTATAACTGCTCTTGTGTTATGTTTTACAAATAAAGTTCTGCAACAATGAAATGTTACCGTTGTAAAAGATATTTTAGTTACTTCATAGCCAGAAATGGTACGTAGTCGGTCATACGAATAACTAATAACACTCTCGTCCGAGTTATATTGCAGTAAAAGTTCTTGTCTAGACTGAGACATATTTGAGTAAAAAAGTATGAAAATAATTCAAGAGACAATTTTAAAATAGGTAAGAATATCGTGGTGAATCTAAATTTTCATCAAACTTATAAGTGACAATTCCCATTCAGATCATATGAAACCTGATCAGTGTATGAAGATGTATCATAATCTTGGCTGGTCAGCAGCCTTTCTATGAATGAATTGCGAGTACAAATTATATCAAACTTTTTTTGGGTATGAGAATTTTTAATAGGAAAAAATGCAAGGTTTCGAAGCACCTTCCAAACACTTCAATAATGAAGCTTGTTTCACAGGATACTATGTATTACTTTAACCAGTACAGCCAGATATTCATCATTAAAGCAAATGTCTGTCCATCAAAAATCATTATTCTGATAAATTTCTACCATCTCACAAGTTGTATTCCTATTTTTCAGTGTTATGAAATCCTTACACCACTAATACTTTCAGCATTCATTTTAACTGAAGGTTTCTGTTGTGTATTTGGTATTTTGTATTTAGTATTTTTTCTGTTTGGTGCTCGCAGCATTGGTGTATTGAATTACTAAGTAATGTGTCAGTTTATCTAAAGCTTCAATGTAATTTAAAATTGTTCTGTGTTGCTTATACTCGAAATTAAACTCTTATTTTTCGATTATAAATCAGAACTTTCCAAAAAAGTTTTGTAATTATCTTAATTAGAAATAAAATTGTAAAAATGCTGTAAGAATTTCCTGTTTAATAATTAAATTTAGCTAAAAAATTATGTAACATAAGAAAAAGTATAAATTTTCAGAAATTTACATTAATTACAGATTACAGAAATTTTCATACTAAATTACAGAAATTTTCATATTGAAACCGATCCCATTATTACAACTGTGTTAGTTTGGTTTGTCATTCAACAGTCATTTTTTACACACGAAGGCAAGTTATACAGATACCTACAGCTTAAAGTGAACTCCGAATACAAAAATATCTGATGACAGGCCTCCTCAGTGGGCTTATTTTCTATAAGTAAACATGGGGTCACAATCCCAATGTACCTCAGTAATCTGTTCTCCTTTGTTTCTTCTCTTACCTTCTGCTTTCTCTTTTCTGCATCATTGTGGTTGAGTTTCAAAAGACTAAGGGCACCTCTTGAATAGTTATAACCACTGTGTTGCAATTAGCTTTTCTTGGGGGACTGAATCCACTACACTTATTTGCCGTACGGGAAGACGCATGTCCCTAGAAAGGAGGATCATAGTAACTGAGGACCCTAAAGACGTACTTTGACCTCTGTTTCAGGTAAACGAGGTGTGTTGTTCTCAGCTCATTAATCGTTTTTATAGCTCAAGTGATTGGACATTTACAAGGTGACTCGTTAAGGATATCGGGAAGAGATTTATTGAGTTTTCCGTCGGATGAAATTTTGAAAAATCTAATCAAAAGGTCTGGCAGTAAAGCATTAGTCAGAAGAGATGGAAAATTTATTGACACTAAGCATCTCATTCTGTCTTGCAATGCTAGGCATTCTATAGTATATCAAAACTGCTTATATGAATTTTACCTTCCAGTCATTTATTCCTAATCCATTGCGATGTTTTCAGTGCTAACTTTAGTCACTCGAGGAATGCTTGCAGAGGCACACTACTTGATATCGTTAAGCAGTAGTTGGTCTCGAAAGTTTGAACTGTGTGTATGCACAGTAGAGGATTGGTGTATCAACTATTATAGTGACTCCCTTCCTATGCCGAGCTGGCAGCCGAATGGTTAGCGCTATTGCCTTCGGTTCAACAGTTCGTGGGTTCGAATCCCACCTTGGGTATGGATGTTTGTAGTGGTTCGGAATCCACTTTAAACCGTAGGTCCCGGTCTAATTAGCCCTCATGTGCAAAAAATGACCGTTGACCGACAAACCCACCACCACTACCCTTCCTATTATCGAAGCTCTCCTCAATGGGTATTTGAGAAATTACCTTGTTTAAAGTATTATCTAAATCTTCTTACTCAGAACCTGGAAGACACGTTATATCTTGTACCTCACAATCTAGATTAGTTTTGAAAGGGCTAAAAAGTCTCCTGGTCTTCTTACACACAAGTCATTTTTTAATTTCTCTTGTGAAATAACTCCCAATTTCAGCTCAGAATGTCAATATCCTCTCCTATTTCTCGAAAAGATCTATTAAATCCAAAACTATGAGGTTTTTAATTAAAAATCTTCAAAACAAAGCACTCAAAGCTTTTCTATCCACACGTAGATCCTCATTATCTACGGAGAATGAGGAAAAATTTCTCTATATACATACACTTCAGATAACATCATTTGACGAATAAACAGAAAATTTGCTTTCTAGCTCCGCGAAAGGAGCTGGTGACCGAATGATTAGCGCTCTTGATTTTGTTTTACAATACATGGGTTAGAATCCCATCTTGGTTATGGATGTTTGTAGTGGTCAGGAATCCATTTTAAACCCTAGATCCCGGTCTAATTAACCCTCTGCGCAAAAATTTGTCGTTGAGGGACAAACCAAACCTCGAAAGCAGTTTTTCAACTTAAAAAATAACTTCATTTGTTTATTGGAAATGCTAAGTTATTTACGTATCCAAATAAAGAGAAAATTAGATATTAAATCATTTACATTCTAACTCAGTTTTATTAACCCCTGATAAAATAAGGATCACTTTTCAAGCTCGTGTTACTGTTTCAATTTTGATATGTTTTTACAAGTATATTCTTTTATACAGAGAGAACAAGAGAAACCATGTGCGCTGGATGCGAACATTTATGCTACCAGAAAAACTGTTGCTCAAGGTATGATGGATATAGCTTTATTAACAGCTAATGCTTCACAGTTGAAACAAGTTCTTGTTATGGGAGAAAGCCATCATTATTACATGATTAATCTGATTCTCATCGGCACTTCAATGACTCTCCAGGTCTAGTGATTTTCTTTTTACCTTTCAGTCAGTTAATCAGAACTTTGAATTTTTCTTCAGTTTTTTAAAAAAATCACAAGAATTTCAAAAGTAAAAAATGGTTTAATTTTTCAGTGTCAAGCTTGTAAATTTATTTTCAGAAATTAGACGCATTAATCAGAAAATAATAGTTTAAATTAATTTTCAAATTAATTTTCTAAATTAAAATTCTTTAAATAAAAAACCATTGTTGGGTTTTAAATGTCTAAAATTTTTGCTATTAAATTTATAATTGATATATAATAAAGTACAAATTTTTTCATTAATTTCCTTATAGTAATTGCTCATTTATAAGAAATATATAAATTTGAAGGTACTGAAACATTTTTTAAAATTATTCTTTTAAATGTACCGCTGAATACATTTTTACATCTATTTCTTTTTATCGTAATTTATTTTTAAAATATTTATATATCTCAATTTGAAGCACAGTTTTTTTATGCCAAAATGTTTTATCAATAAATTAAATTTATAAGAACATCTCCCTTACGATGTAAATTTAACTGATATCTTTCTTTTTTTCCAGGTTTTAGTCGGAATTCTTTTGGTAGTTGTGGGTCGTTGGAATATAAATAAAAGAAAGGAACAGAACGTAGCCAATATTACGAACAACTTAATTGTAATAATCATTTTCTTAATTACTGTGGTAAATGTTCTTATCACTGCTTTTGGAGATGAACCAGATTATGTCCCAATACGCAATGACTGGATGGACAGTCAAGTTGGTACGAGTCATGGAAAATACTCAAAAGATAGAGAACTTAAGTCCGTAACTTCTACGTAATTGTCTGGGGTCTTGTCAAACACTTATGAAAAGTGACTGCCATAAACTAATTTTTGTAATAGTTGCTTCTAAACAATTCAAAATATACTTATTTTATCTGGGGTCAGGATACCTCTAATCATATTTCTCATATTCATCATGAAATTTCATTGGGTTCATTTTTTGTACTGTTAATTGTTCTCTTTGCCAATCATACCATTTGATTATGTTTGTGTTTATATTTGTTAATGTTTCTATATTATCTAACAGTTTTATAACATTTGTAGTTTTGATACCATAAAATACATTGTAAAAACAATTGTTAATATTTATCTGTGATTTGTGAATGGAATATATTGTATGATATATTTGCTAGATTATTTGAAATTTTAAAAATTTCCAGTAGCTTTTTAAAAGCATTTATATTTTGGTTATTGTGTATTTTTTCATTTAGAATCAATAAATTGTTTTTATTGTTTTATATCATAGTGAAATAAATGCAATTTGCTGTGTAATTTTTTGATTTTCAACACTTTTCTATATTGAGGACTTGGAAACATTTTTCTGCTTTAAAATTGTTTAAGTACTTTGTCTTGTTTTTAAGTTCAAGTTTCTTTTGGAAAATATTATAAATTTACAATCACAACATTAAATACTTAATATTGTGACACCTAACTTTTAAATAAAACCATTAGATTTATATTAAAATATCTAAAATGTCTTGTCTTCAAACATTACTATTTTTTCAAAGGCGGGAACTTGGTGGACAAACATGCCACAACAAGGCCAATAACTGCTACTCATTTGTCGTTACCCAGCGGGCACCTGTTAACCGGGCGGAGGAGAGTAGCGTTGCCCACGCCATATCACCACAAATCCGTTTATAGGGTTGGCCGCATTCATACATGATCACAGAAGAAAGCGCAGAAAAATATAAAGAAACCCATGCCCGAACCGGGATTCGAACCCGGGACCCACAGCTCAGGAGTCAGGAACGCTAACCACTCAGCCATCGGTCGGTTCAAACATTAATATAAAATTTTGACAATGGCAAGATATTTGTTTGATTAAATAAACTTATCACTCACAATTTATCACTTTACAATAAATTCTGGTAATTGTCAGATTACCAGAATTTATTAAGAACATTTTGGTGCTTCATACTGAAAGTGTTTCTTTGATATAGAAAGGTGTAAACAGCATCTAAATTTAACGTACAATATCTTATATACACATGCCTATGAGTATGTTTGATACCTTATACATATTTTGATACCAAAACTTTGTTTCTTTATATATGTTTGAATTTTAAAAATTTATATTCTCTTAAAATAATTTTAAAGTTCTAATACCTTTTATTTTATTCCTGGGAAAATTCAACACAAATTTTATTCTCTACAAATGAAACTATGTTCTAAAGAAAACTTTATATATATACACACAAACACATACACAGTAAACGTTCATTTTTATGCAAACTTCAAACTTACAAGCACTTACGTTTTTACGAACAAGTGGGTAGTCCATACCCTGACAACGTAAACACAATGATAATTTTAACTTCCACTTACAAACTAAAATTTTGGAAAATCTTTTTTGCAAAATTTAGCTTCTGACAAGTTATTTTCATTTTCTCCCCTCAGGAGAAAAAAATCTTTCGTCCCCGAACATTCGATCTAATTAGCCCTCTTGTGCAAAAAAATGACAGTTGAGTGACACAAATCAAACCTTCCCGAACTTTAGAACAAAGCAAGATTAAACTCCGACAAAAGAACTCCTTTGCTACGTAAAATTTATTTCGTGGATTTTTCGAATAGACTCGCGTATGGTATATACCAGGGGTAGCCAAACTTGGGATCCGTGGTCAGCTACACATTTCAAAAATAAGCGGTCTACCAATGTCAGAGCTAAATTAAAGCGTAACGTACATGTTTATATATTTATTTTCGGTAACAAGAAAAAATGGTAAATTATCTAATTTTTATAAAAAGAACTTATAATAGTAATATTTACATAATAAAAATTTACTGACGAAAATAATCAAAGTATTCATACATCAAAAATTGACCATCCTATTCACTTAGTTTAGTTGAAAGGTGGCACTATATCTGCGATAAGTTTATCATATTGTGGCTGATATGAGCTTATTGCAATGCGTAAACACGAAATTAAATGTTCATCTGTTAAACGCAACCTATGTTTGGTTTTTATGGCGTTCATGGTTGAAAAAGCTCAAAGATACGTCGATCCAAAGTATGATTTCAAATACAAAATCAATTTGTAAATATTTGGAAACGTTTTCTCAGAAATTAATTTCCAAAAATCAGTATAGATGCTCTGGATTTAAGAAACATATCAAATCTTAATTTAATTTCTTCATCGAATATGACTGATGTGTTATCTATTAAATGTCCTATTTTTTCAGATACTCCATCAATGTTGATATTTTCATTAAATAAATCTATCACAAAATTGAGTATTTCTTCTAACCTAATTAAGTCGGCGAATCTTCTTTGAAATTCTTCAAACAAAACATCTAAGTGTTTGGCAAAATCTTCGAAGTCTCGGTTTGGATTATGGATGCACTCTTCATCCATATTTTTGAAATTTCTCTATTCATGTTTTCTTAATTGAGACGCATACCTTTTTATCATTTCTTTGAAAGTTTTAATCGCGCTCATTATGTCTATTAAACATTTATCTTTTCCTTGTAGATTTAGGTTTAAGTCGTTAAATTTTGCAGTGATATCGCAGAGAAAAGCTAGTTTCATGAGCCATTTCTCACCTTCCAGTTCATTAATGTGCTCTCCTTTCATTTGTAGACAATTTTTTATTTCTGGTAACAGAATACGAAATCTTTTTTAAAAAGCACCACGGCTTAGCCACCTCACGTCTGTGTGCAATAAGAGCTCTCCATACTCTGATTCAGTTTCTTCCAAAAGCGCCCGAAATTGTCTCGGAAGACTTCTTGAACAAATTGAATTGATTTTAAAAGCAATTTGCATTATATCATTAGACTTTAGTATTTTTGAACACATTACCTGTTGATAGACAATGCAATGATAGCTGGTAAAACTGGGAATTTCTTCATTATTGCTCAAGGCAATAGAACGAATTCGATTCCTGACCATTGCTGGAGCTCCATCTGTTGTAATAGAGACCAGTTTATATACATTGGAAATCCTGTCTTATATCAATAAGTTTTTTAATGAATTGTAGATATCTTGGGGCCTCTCGTTTGTCCTTTCAATGGAATTATAGTTAATAACTCTTTTGAAGTCATAGCTTCGAAAATCATTCTCTAAAATATGCATAACTGCAATGCCCCTAATATCCGTGGATTCATCAAATTGAAGTCACAGGAACTTACAAGCGTTTAAATCGCCATTTAATAAATCCTCCAAATTATCATTCATAGCTTCAGGCAGTCGCATCTCAGTGATACGCGACAAAGAAATATTTATTGACGATATTATTTCAGATTTGTCTTTAAAATCGTAGAAAAGCACTTCTCTCGCTCTACACAAAGCTTCTTTTATCAATTCTCCTTTGAATAGTTTTTTCTCTCTTCATCAAAACTTCTGTAATTTTAAACAATGCCAATGTTACTGCTGTAGCTTTGGTGCCTGGTCTCGTAAATAACGATTGCTTTAAATGTAAATTCGAATTTAATTCGTGCACTTTAACTTTTCGAAGTTCACTGCGGATTGCAAAGTCTGTAGCGTATTTTAAGTGCATCGTTTTAAAATGTCTTTCGACATTTGCATTTTTGGTAGTGCCACACTTGCGTTACATAAGAGACAAACACATTTCTCCTTCACCATAACAAAAAGAAATCATCTTCCCATTCATTCGGATAATGGTATGTTTTACTTCTCTTAGCACTGGTACCTGGCTAAGTCATTTTGGAAGGGTTGCTGAAACAACAAATTATCGTATCAGTGCGGTAGAAAGTGAGCGACCTGCAACGTAAGACGATTAACTGAGAACTGAAATTAAACGGGCGGGTGTGACGGGTTGACTAGTCGACTCGCCGCATCGCTATCATCTTCTTCATCATCATCCAACGCCCGCCCATGGCCGATTGGCCATTTGGCGCCGTGCTTCCCAGTAGAGTCCAGCCCGCCTATGCAAGTCGTCGTCGGCCTGTTCCAAAGCATTACAGTAAGCCAGGTGTTCGGCTGTACCCTCGCCTGTAGAACACAGGGGGCAGAGGGGAGTATCGGCAAGGCCGATCCTGTGGAGATGCTTCTGAAGGTAGTCGTGACCCGTCGCCATCCTGAAGGTGGCAACCGCCACTCCACGCGGCAGGCTGTTGGGGATGGTATTGCATCTGACAACCGTCTCCCATCTTTTGCCAGCAACAGCTGCCTCCCAGGCTGTCCTAATTGGTTTTTTAATATGTAGATGAATAGTACTACATGCAGCAGAAAAGCTTATAGGCCTGTCTTCTTGGGTCAAGTCACATCCAGATTTGGCAAGCCTATCTGCACGCTCATTGCCATCAATATCTCAATGCCCTGACACCCATTGCAAACAGATTTCAGTTCTTTCTTGCAGTTGCGAAAGGATTTCCCGGCAGGCCATAACAAGGGCATCATGTGGGAGCAATGAAGTTATGGCCTGAAGAGCTGCTGTTGAGTCAGAAAGGGAAACCACCTTTTTAAGGCCCGGCAGTTGCATTAATCGTCTGGCAGCCTCACAAATAGCAGCAACCTCCCCGTCAAAGTTTGTGATATGTTTGCCGACCGGAAAAGAACCCTCAGCAAGAGATGAATAAAAGCCAGCACCACAATTCTCGCCCATTGCCGAGCCGTCTGTGTATACATGGTACCATTCTGCCATTGGATATATAGATACAAACATATCCAGTGTGGCGGCTTTTAAGATCTGTGGTAAGACATCCTCTTTGAGATCCTTTATACGCGTCGCTATCATCGCGCCCGCTACTGGATAATATCTAAGCATCCCACTTTGTCAAGTTGTTTCTATTTAATTCTCCACTGTAAAACAACAAATTCATTGTATTACTTTGCACGATTTGTTTTAGGTTTTAAAGCGTAAAATGTAGTAAATTTTTATTTTAAATAATTCCTTGATTTTATGTTATAAATTAAATTGTTAATATCCGAGGTAATTATCGGGATGGTTGCGCGGACTACCTAAAATTTCTTCGTGATCGACTGGTCGACCGTGGTTGACGTCTTGGCCACCCCTGATATATACGATAGAAATATAGGATGTGATGAGAAGAATATAAAGAATAAGAGAGAGAGAATAAAAAAGCTCACACGCAGATGTCGAACAAGGAAGTAAGTAATGTAGTGCAAAAACCGCCTACAAAACCACAGAATGTGGTTTGGTTTGTTTTTGCTCAATGGTCATATTTTGCACACGAGGGCTAATTAGACCGGGACCTACGGCTTAAGGTGAATTCCGAACCACTACAAACATCCATGCCCAAGGTGGGATTCGAACCCACGAGCTGTTGAACCGAAGGCAATAGCAGAATGTGGAGAAGAGGACTAAAGTACTTTGATAGAAAAACAAGGAAATACTTTTATAAATTTAAAAAAAAAATGGAAAAATGTATTTTAAAGAATTTTTTTTTTTAGTATTTAAATAGAAGAAAAAGAAATACTTTGCTAGATTTTCAACAGTAAAATAAAAGTAAATGCAGGTTTTAAATATGAATCTAATAGTGCATTCTAAATAATATTTTCGATTATAGTGTTTTATTCATAGAATAAAGTTTAGTAAAAAATGATCGGATATTTTAATCTAATACATTATTTTTGTTTTATGATTTTCCCATTTTACAAATTGTTTTTCCGAACCTTACCAGATCGTAAAATCGAGCGTCTAGTGTGTAATGTATTTTAAGAATCGTAATCAATTGTATCCAAACAATGAAATTATTTTTCTTGCTAAGAATAATTATAAATACTCGTAGCAAGAAAAATAATTTCGAATAACGAGTTTTGACCTCTTTGCTCTAGGATGATTTACATTTTCATCAGGTAACGATTCTAAGGTAATCAGACAAAAATGAGAGCCGACCCACCCGTAGGTATATGGCAGAGATTTCTAGGTTTAGAGGTCTACTCCTGTCAGAAATCATTACTGCAAGTTAAAAATGTAGTGTATAATTTTTATTTGAAAAATGCTGACTAGTTTTTCTTCTTAATATTAAATTTTTAATTATTAAGACGCATTCACATTCAGGACATTTCTGTGAAAATTGCATCAAAATGTTCACCATAAATGTTATGAAAATTTCTTAAAATAGTAAAATAGTAAGCAGTATATATATATATATATTTGTTTATATAGATCTATATCTATCTCTCTATATATCTAGATGTGTATTCTATCTATATATATATATAATTATATATATATGGATATATATTCTATCTATTATATATATAATATATATATATAATAGATAGAATATACTCACCCAGAAAGAGAGAGAGAGAGAAAGATTTATATAAATAAAACTCCTTACAAGTATAAAAAAATATTCAATTTTCATGGGTAAGTTGACGTCGTACTAAAATCATTAATAAAAAGTTTCTAAAATAAAAAGGGAAAGAATTTATAGAAATACTTTAATAGGGTATATAAATAAATATACTTTAATAGGGTATATCCATCTTCTATATACAAGACTTTCAGCATTTAATTAGATTTTATGTGTGGTGATTAACTACTGCAGAGTCTAGAAATTGGAACAGTTTCTAAGCTTGTAAAAGTCATTTTTGCGTTAGAAACATATTCATAACACTACCAAAAGTTTCTCAGATTTTCAGTAAAATTTAGGTTTGATGTGTGTACACAGTCACATCATACATGCAACCCTCTGAATCACCCTGAAGTCTTGAATGAGGAAAATCTGGGGGAACATATTGTTTATTAAAACGAAAGTAAGACCGACGACAGCCGAGACAATCCTGCAGTGGATTATAAAACTTCTCATCTCGATACTCTCCCTTATATCTATCACAGAAACAGTTTATAAATTGGTCAAATCGTTATAATATCTTAATCATGCCTTTTAATGATATTTTGAGATTTTGCTTGTGTCGTGCTCTCCAGACATATTTATCAGGTTGCAGAGCGAATTTTGATTCCTCCATAAAGATATATGTTACACTTTGACGCAAGAAGTTGACATATTAACAGCACTCTGGTTATGACTCTTGAGACAGAATGGATAAAGGAATACAAAATCGTGATACTCGAGTTTCATACTCCACTGTGTAGCATTCTATCGACAGTAGTGGCAGAAGGCTTTTATTTACCTTCTCTAATAATGAAGATCACATCTGATAATCATTCTTCGATTCTGCGTGGTTGCAACAGTATGTTCCATGAAAATCGCGGGGTCAGAAAATTTTGCGAATTTCAGTTGCTCATAAAGATCGTGAGATAAGAGCCCGGAAGGTTAAAATCGAGCAACTACCCCTGCCACTTCCTCTTAAGAAATCCTAACTTTCGATTATCACTGACTGTAACTCAAAGGGAACGCGAGTTAGAATGAAAGCAGGAATAACTACTGCAGAATATCATGTTTATAAAACAGTTTATGAACTGGTGTATAATACCTTTAATATGGTGTTTTATGAAAAGACTGGTTACATTGAATGATAGTTTGCCAAGGGAAAAATATGATATTAAAATGAATTATAATGAAGTGACATCCAGAAATATAATGAATTACATAACTGCGTGATTTAAAATGTAATTGATCAAATCGCTAACGTTACTGTTCTTTACAGGGTAATATTTGAAGGTAACTAAAAAAGCCTTAAAGACTCTTTCATCGGAATTATATTTTTAAAGCTATGAAATTCAAAAAAAAAAAATGTTGAAACTAGAAATAAATAAGGAAATTAAAGTTATAATCAAGTGATTACAATCATTTAACCAAATTTTTATATTGTATTGCCCATTGGCCTCCACAAAATATTCCTAATTATTTCACCTGATGACTGTTATTTTTTTTCGACAAAGCCTTGAATTTGAAAGCCAGTACTGCAAATGGATGTCCATTAACATGGCTTTTTTGACGAATCACATATTATGCTCCATGGAAGGGAGAAGAGGAATAAAAGTTAGTTTCTATGGTTTTAGAGTCTGAAAGCAATGACTGTTAAAGGACTACAAGCTGGAGGAGGAAGTATGATGGTCTGGAAAAGTTTTTGTGACATTTTTGGGATTCATTTATTATTGCGGAAAGCTCAAATGATTAGCTCAAGTGTGTTTATACTTTACAAACCATGTCCACCCCTATATGGGAATTATTTTATCTCGGGATAATGCTATCTACTACCAGGCAATGTTTGTGCATAATTTGAAAAACACCAGGGTTGCTTTACTATCCTCACCTGATCAAAAAACTTCAAAACTATGTACCATCGAGAATCTATGGGATTACAGGTACACCATGCCATGGATATACATCCGCATAAACTATCTCTGATCACGGCACTGAGGTCGACAAGACTCAAAATCTTAGTGAATATCTTTCAGTAACGAAATGATTCTCTTCATACACGTCTAACAGTAGTTTACTCAGTGAAAAGTGCTTATTATAAATTTTGACAGATGGTCACGTTTATGTGATTGGACTGCTAAATTGTTGAAATTACTTTCTTTGTTAATTTTTCCATGCAGACACATTTTTAAGTAAAAAGACAATTCAAAATTATATTTACAGTGAGTGTAAAAAGTATTCGTACAGTACGACAATTGATTTAAAAGAGATCCGTTCATAAAAATTATAAACTTAAATTCCATTTTAATTACTAATAAACACATAATAAATTATATTTTCACTAGTTTCATATGAAATTTACACAAAAGTAATTTTATACATGAATAAATATTTACAAAACTATATCAATCCAACATCTTGTGGTGTAAAAAATATTCGTACACTAAAAGAAATGCAAATTGTTTTAGTTATATTTTGTGTTTGGTTTAGCTATTAAGATGTAGTTAATTGACGTTATCTTGTAAGTTACTTAAAAGGTTCTTCAGTGGAAATTTTAATGTAGTGAGAAACTAGAAATTCTGTAATGGGTCATAAAAGTAAAGCGACAAGTGTCTCCGAAAGAGAACTGATTTTAAAGCTCCGTAAAAATGGTAAATCGTACAACAAGTTTCCTGATCTGGCTGGTAGACCCCGTTCAATTGTGCAGTCAATCATAGAAAAGTTTGCTACCACTCTAACGGTTCAAAACAGTTCTCGTACTGGGCGACCATGTCTATTGACATCATCTGACAGACGGTTTCTGCTACATTCATTAAAGATGGATCCCAAAATAAGTGCTCCTACATTAACATCAGAACTAAAGAAAATGGGAACAGCAGTCTCTGTAAGAACTGTTCGAAATGCATGCAGAAATGAAGGTTTCCATGGCCGTGTTGCGAGATGAAAATTCTTTGTTAGTGAGAAGAATCGGAAGCTGCGGTTGTCTTTCACAAAGCAATACGTTATGAAAGTCCAGATTTCTGGAAAAAGATTATCTTTACAGACGAAAGTAAATACAACATATTTGGATTAGACGGGAGACGAATGGTATGGAGAAAGCGCAATACAGAAATGCATCCTAAGAATTTAGTGCCAACAGTGAAACATGGGAGTGGAAGTCTACTTGTTTGGGGGTGTATGAGTGCTTATGGGGTGGGTAAATTAGTCTTTATTAAAGGCATTATGAATCATTAACTTTATATTGACATTTTAAACAATAATTTAGGACCTAGTGCAACAAAAATGGGCTTGAATGGTGATTACGTTTTCATGCGTGATAACGACCCCAAGTACACATCCCTAAACACAAGGCTCTGGATACTATATAATACCCCAAAGTTCATGAAATTTCCTCCTAAATCGCCGGACCTCAACCCCATCGAGAATTTATGGGACGTTCTTGATAAAAATATTAGATCCAGACATATTTCTAATTAAAATTATTTGGAATCGGCTCTTAATCAAGAATGGGACGCCATATCTAGCTCAATAATAGCAAAATTGGTGGAATAGATGCCAAAGAGACTGAAGGCAGTTATTGGAACTAAAGGATATCCTACAAGGTATTAGCTGTAATATTATGATTGTGTTGGCCAATATGCCTGATGTACGAATACTTTTTACACTCACTGTATATATATATATATATATATATATATATATATATATATATATATATATATATATATATATATATATATATATATATATATATATGAGTCCATCCGCCATCGAGCACAGGAATTGGATCTGTGTCCATTCAATTTATGGAAGATTTTGCGGAAGGATCTTGGTTTGCGTGCTTACAAAATCCAACTTGTGCAAGAATTGAAGCCAAACGATCATCAAGCAACGCGTAGATTCGTCGAATGGGCCCAAAACGAGATTGCCGTTGTTCCCGATTTTCATAAGCGAATTTTGTTTAGCGATGAAGCACACTTCTGGTTGAATGGCTACGTCAACAAACAAAACTGCCGCATTTGGAGTGAAGCTAATCCACAAGTGAATGTCGAAACACCATTACATCCAGAAAAACTGACTGTTTAGTGCGCTTTATGGGCTGGCGGAATCATTAGTCCGTACTTCTTCAAAAACGATGATGGCCACAACGTTACAGTCAATGGTGATCGGTATAGAGCCATGATTACAAACTTTTTCATTCCTGATTTGAACAATCATGATGTCCAGGAGCTGTGGTTCCATCAAGACGGCGCAACATGTCACACAGCTCGTGCCACAATCGATTTATTGAAAGACGTTTGGTGACCGCCTAATTTCACGTTTTGGACCTGTGAATTGGCCTCCAAGATCTTGGGATTTAACACCGCTCGACTATTTTCTGTGGGGCTATGTGAAGTCATTGGTCTATGCGAATAAGCCACAAACGCTTGACCATTTGGAAAACAACATTCGCCGTGTTATTGCCGATATACGGCCACAAATGTTGGAAAAAGTCATCTAAAATTGGACGTCCAGATTGGACTACATCCGAGCCAGCCGTGGCAGTCATATGCCAGAAATCATATTTAAAATGTAATGCCACAAGATTATCTTTCGAATAAAAAAAATTCATGTCAATCCAATAATACATCGTTGTTTTATTGCAATTTAAAGTTTTATACCTCCAAAAAAAAACACCCTTTACTTCACTTAATGTACATGGTCTTGTTCATTTGTCTAATGATGTTTGAAAATTTTGGTCATTAGATTCATTTAGTACTTTACCATTTGAAAATCATATGAATTCAATTAAGCGAGTCATTTGAAAGTTTGTGATAAGCTATTGCAACAATTATCTTGCAGGTTAGCCGAAGCTCTTATGTTTGATTTCAATCAAAGAAATGCGGCAGATGTGGGTTTCAAGTCAGAACATTGCAATGGTCCTATTCCAAAATCTCTCTCTTTACCAATTTTACAATATAAAACTGCAATATTAAAAAATTTTATATTAAAAACAACTCCACCAGATAATGTTGTGTTTTGAAAGATGGTAGAATAATATGTGTTGATAATTTTATATTGCAAAATTCTGAATATTTTTTATTTGGTCGTATGAACTTGTTTCCATGGAAATAATTCAAAATGTTTTGTGCTTTGTGCCCAGCTTACAGATTATGTACAATATTATCTCTCTCTCTGTATATATACATATATATATACATATACATATATATATATATATACATATACATATATATATATATATATATATATATATATATATATATATATATATATATATATATATATATATATATATATATATATATATATATATATGTGTGTGTGTGTGTGTGTGTGTGTGTGTGTGTGTGTGTGTGTGTGTGTGTGTGTGTGTGTGTGTGTGTGTGTGTGTGTGTGTGTGTGTGTGTCTGTCTGTGTGTCTGTGTGTTCTACTTGTGTGTGTGTGTGTGTCCTACTTCTGAAGCATTATTAAATCATATGATTTGAATTTTTAATACTTAAATTTTTTACATTATTTTTTTATTAATAATAATTTTTGCAAAAATATTAGACAATGCAATATTGCTTAGTTATATAAATCATAAACATGTTTTATAAATTAACAGGCTGTTGACTTCATAGTTTTAAAACATGTTCCATGAACAAAATAAAATATTTTATAATATAGCATTTATTTCAGAAATTTATGAATCAGCCAGGATAAGATTGTCTAAAGCTGAAGAAACTTCAGATTTAGCCTCTGAGTTAGAAAATAAGGGAAGAGGGAAAAGATTTAAGGGAAAACGGAAATATAGTTCAAGTAACAATTCCACAACAGTTTCTGAGACCCAAATTCCTCCGTCTTCTCCTCATGGGCAAAATTTATTAAATAGTTTTACTCTGAACACAAATAAATTGGAGCATAGTTCACCATCGTTAGTGCGTGCCACAGTAAACAGTGGAACTGGAGATCTTAGCAAATATATATTAATTTATGTATTTATACTTATGTAAATTATATTACTAACTAACTTCATCAAATCTGGTAAATAGAAAGACCTTTGTGTATTAATATTTTTTAAAAGTAGTGTAAATATTTGTTGAAAAATTGTAATTACATATCATCTCTCAAAGCTTTTCTATTCATTATTTTGTTTTCATTAATACATTTAATATTTTTGTTTTATTTGTGTATTTTCTTAGACTTTCAAAGAGCTGTCATGAGAAAATTTATGTTATCAAAGAAATGCAAAGGCAGCAATCAGAAGCTTTACAATTAATTTTAAATAAATTAAATGAAAGACCTTCTAATTCAAAGGATAAAACAACAGATTTATGTGAAATCAAAGAAATTCTGGATAAGCTGCCATTAAAGTCTATAACTGAGCTTGAAAGCCTTGATTTACTGTTGTTGTTGCTGATCCCTGTTGTATAGCAGCGCTAGACCAAGTCTATGACATTGCACATTCTCAGGAAATCAATGAATTGACGTGGTGGGCGGGCTTGCGTGCTCCAGCAACCCAGAGAGCTATGCCGGTGGTAGTTTAGCTACTGGTAGGGTCTCCCATGCCGGACAGGTCTTCGTTGGGTAGGTGCCAGACTAAAAGAGATACCTAGGAGAAGGAAAACTCCGATCCAAGCCCACGTAAGGAGCTAAGTCAGCCTTCTACCTTTGGTGCTCCGGTCCACTTAGATAACAGAAGCTGCCCCTTTCCCCTATCTAAGAATACGTCACACTCAGGAATTCATTGATTTACTTCTTCTAGATGCTAATATTTTTGATTCTTTGGTAAAATTTTTTATTTCTATTGTGAAAGGTTTTTAATAAATAATTATTATTTACTAATTAAATATACAATCTAATGGCACAAGTTAAAGTATTCTTAAACTTTATATACTACTGTTATTATACTATAGTTAATTTGATTTTGTATTGTTTAAATAGTTATTTATAAATGCTTTTTAAATGTTGGAATATATTAGATTTATTTTTCTAAAACTTAAGTGAGTTTTATGCTGTAAATAATAATAATTATGACTATATAATGTTGTATGTTGCTAAAACTAATACAGTAATTTCAATTTTAAATTATAAAATGTTTTTAATTATAAAATATTTATATTTTTATTTGTTTTATTTCAGCGCCACTTTTTAAGCTTGTCTGGGGGAACTTCTTCCGGGAATTGCACCATAAACATCCTGAAAAAATTGATGACCAATGAACTCGCATCTGAATTCAGTTATTTTGGAGCAAGGGATAAGAAATCTTTTATAGGACTAAATATGAAGCAGTTAGTTTTTTGTAAGTGCAATGTTTGAATAAGCATGTCATTGAAAGATTTATTTGGTAGAAATGATGGAAAGATACATTTCTCATAAAAACATTTTAATGAAATGTATTTATGTACGTGCTAATATGTAAATTCTGTTTGATAATTTGAAGGTTTTTGGAACATATTTTAAACATTTTGTAATTTTAATCATTTAATCAAACCCAAAGGTTACCAAATTTACAAAGCTGATATTTCTTAGAATTTGAATTGGCAATTAGATATTTAAAACATTTACTGAATTAAAAATATAAATATTTCGAATAATCTTATTACTTAATGTCTTAAATTAGTGAAGGAAATTTTTGAGATTTAAATCCAATCAGTTTTATCTATTAATCAGATGGATAAGAATTAAATTAAATATTCATGAAAATTGTCTTCTGGGTTTTTACTATTATTTTGTGTGAGGTTATTGATCTGAAAATGTTAATCGTTATTAATTATTTAAAATGTACTTTATTATATTTTTAGGTGCTGTGCGGCGAACTCCACAATATTCAAAGACTGGTGGTGAAATGAAAACTGCAATAATGAACTGGTTACGTCATGCAAAAGCAAGATTTATGAATGAAGGAATCAAACATTTCAGTTAATTAATATTTCTGTAATAAAAATAATTAGAATAAAAATTGCATGCATTAAAAATAAATTCTATTAGTTTGTCATATTTTTCTTGAATTATTTAATATTTACACTCTCTTGCTGGAATGTTTTTTTAAACAAATTATAACTTTTACAAAGAAGAATAATTCAGCTTTTAAATAATGAAATAAGTAATTTTCAGAATTTTTGTCATAATAGTTTGGAATATTCAATTGAATGGAAAATTTTAGTTAAATAAAAGTTTGTCTCTTTTATCTTGTACAAAAAAAGACATTGTTGAAATTATATCTGATTAGTTAAAATATTGGGCTGAGAAATAATTCCTATAAATTTCTCACTGCAAAATTTATTAATAAGCTAGAACAATAATTTGCCTGATATTCAAAGAAAAAAATTTACAGTGTACAAATAAAAATATCCTTGACTATTTTATTGTTACCCTCCAGTTATAATAGTAATTCATATATTTATGCATCTTAAATAAATACGTTCTTTTGATTATACATAGGGATTTTGAAGTGTATAGGAATATTGTTTATGAATCACATAGTTCTGCAAAACTTTCAATGGAAACTTCTTAAAAGTAATTTCAACTTTTCCAAAGAAAAAAATCTTTTTATTTTAAACAATAAGTAATTAAATTTTCAAAAGGTTAACTATAAAATAATGAGCATAAAAATAATGCTAATTTATCAATGTCATATCGACGTTTACTGGACGAAATTGTGTTGTATGGGGACTAATCTAAAGATATCCTCTGATGACATTTACGATTGTGCAATTACTATATAAAATTATAAGAGGCAATATAGCAAATTATTGTTAAATGTCAGGGATATATCAAAAGTGAAACCCTATCTTCACCATTTTTTTCTGAAATTTAATGAAGGGACATTACATCTTGTAATTGTAATGAGTCCTCTCCCTATAAGAACAATGCTCTTGGTGTAAGTAAGATTCAAATAATTTTCGAATCAGGATATTAAATTTCTTGTATAAATCTGTAGGACTAATCAAGATCTTAAATCTCTTGTACTAAGAGTGTTCTTTTTAGACATTACAATACCACTCTGTTATGAACTATTTACGTAAATAGAGAAAAAAATGTGCCATTAATAAATCAGAAAGATAAAATAACAGGTTTTTCTTAAATAAATTATTTGAGAAAAATTAAGTATTAGTTTTTAACAAACATGTGATCTTTGATTTGGGGACAAAAATGTCTTGTCAAAAAACTAGTGAGTGAAATGTTGTCCTTAAAAGGGAAATAAAAAATGAAAATATATAAAATAATATGAAAACAAACTAAAGAAAATAGTTTCCAATAAAAAAATGTGGAATATTTTCTGAACGCCGCAGCTGGTACTAAACTATCAGCAGCGATTAAAAATAGAGAAATGGTAATGAAAACATCGCAAGATAGCGTTTACTTCCATCAACTGGTTTGCTTCGATTCGAAATTAAACTAATAATTTAGGAGAAATATTTTACAGCCCATTTATTTGTGACCGTCACTACCACGATAAAAAAAAAAAAAGAAAATAAGAATCACTACACATAAAATATTTTTGTTTTCTGTTTACCTCCGGAATTGGAATTAATATGAAGTCTAGTCATACTTTCTAATTTGTTAATATCCTTTTGCGATTGTTTTTAAAAGGAGGTATGTTACAATACAAATCTCGATAGATTTTTTTAAAATTCTATTATTGACTGTCAGTTCTTTTTTTTAATTTGTGTTCTATAAAATTAGTTGGGAAACAGTAATTTATAAATTAAATTCTTAAATATATAACTTAGTAATCCAAGGATTGTCTTGAGGATCTCACATTTATAAAATCATCTTGTGCTTTATTTAACTTAACTTCGATTCAATTCCATAACTAAATTGATAGTAATTGACAAACTTCGGTGGTGACTTCTTTGACAATGCTGCAACGAATGTTTTGAAACCCAGTTTCGAGAACTTTAATTCCATTTACTTGCTATGAAATTAGAAATTCTCTCATTGTTTTTACTTAATTTTTAAAAAATGCCATGGGTGTTCATATTTTTCAATTCTGGATAATTTTTTTATTTCATAATTCAACAGTATATATTTAACGCATGATGTATCATAATAGTGAGTAATTACATAAACAAATATTCTTATAGCTAAGCACAACATGTTTTATTTATATAACTTACAAAGTTATTACTTAGTTATAATTACTGTTAGTCCCTTGTTAAGTTATTCATGCCATGTTTGTAAGTTCAATTTTTAATTCTGTATTATAATTTAAAATCTACAATTGAAATAAATTTTTGTTTTTATCTCTTAGAATATATATTTCTTATCTTAGAAGGTCAGATATTTTAACTTTTGATGATATTTAATGTTTTAATATTGACTGATTGAAATATTGTTAAAATTATTATAAGGATAAATATGTGCATGATATTTGTTAATTTATTAATTATATGTGCATGGATCATAGTTCCAAACTCATGTAAATGATATGATTGATTTTTTTCTTTTTAAAATCTCATTATACACGAGTTGAAATTGCACATGTCAGATTTACATTTACAATTTTCTTTCTAATGTATAGTTTTATACTATTTGTTAATCTTTTTATTATAGATTTCTAATAATATCAGATTAATGGTTATGATTTATTGCTTCAATTAGATCTTTGGTTTCAAAAAGATAATTTCTTTTGCCAAATTATAAGAAAACTAAAAATTGGACTTGGAAGTGTTGTATGTTTATTAGCCGAATATGTAAATCATAGAAAATGTTGGATAAAGGGAATATATTAAAAGGATTTTATATTTATACTAAACACTCTTTTTTGTAATTAAATATAGCTTATGAACAGATCTGCACCAAATCTTTCATTCATATTAACTAAAAATACAGCATGAAAAATAATGAATTATAATCAAAACATATTGTTTGCAAGAAAAATTAATATGAATGAAAGATTGACAGTTCGTGATTATTATAAAAGAGACATGCAATTTAAATAATTTCTGTGTATATTGTTTATATAGGTAAGAAACTAATGAGTAAACATTTACAAGTTAAAACCAGACAAAGTTGATTTGTTAATTAAATATTAATTTTGATGTAGAGCAAGTAAATTTTAAAGCTGTTTTCAGTGAAGACTTTTGAGAATAAGATTCCCTTATTTGTATGTTCATTTAAGAACTAAATGACATCCTACTTTTGAATTTTCAATTATTACTGTTGTTAAAGAAATTAAATTTTATCTACAGCATTTTTGATGTAGCCAATAAAGTTTGGAATAATATTGATTAGTTTGGGAATTTTGATTTTACCAAATTAAAGAAATTTAATAAATTTAATGAAATATTATTTTACATTTGATCACACACACAAAAAGCCAACCACATTTTTAAGTCTTAGCATCAATGTAATTTATTGTGGAGTGTTTCTTCATATTGCTGTAAGATTTTAAAGCAAATGCTTGTTAAAGTAATCTGTATTATATGGTTTCGTTCTATAACTTTGCTTGTTTTTAATGTTTATCTATCCGAGAATGATAAACGATTTGTTTAAATAGTATATGGGTTTGATTCCTTTTGTGAGCTTGAATCTTTGTAATGGTTTTGGAATCTAGATACTAGTCAAATTAGCACTTTTATATAAAATTTACCTTTGAATGGTTATATATTTTGAGAAACAATATTCATTAACATATATAATTGAGAAAATCATCAGGAAGAATAAAACAGTTCTATAGATATGTGTTATTTGGTATCATTTTTGTATCAATTCTCCAATAGTTATATCACATTCAAGTAATTTTCTACTATTCTGAAGCTCTGCAAATTCTTTTCTTATTGTAGAATCTTTGTTATTGATAGTGAATGAATTTTATAGTGAGCTCTTAATGTCAACAGATTCTACTTCCATGTACTCTACAAAATATTTTTATAATTTAAACTGAATTTCTACCTTATAAATTAAACAAATATGTACCTCACTTCCAATACATTCCCTGTATTTCAGAGATAAGTTTATTTTAATTGTATTATTTAATTGAAAGTTGAGTAATTTTATAAATTATAAAACCAGACAACTATTTTGTAATAAAATGTCTAAATTATCTTGAAAGAAATATACCATATTTTATCTTTTTTAATTTTACACATTTTGGTAATTCAGTTGGGAATACGTTTGAGTAAGTATATTACAAAATATGTAGGATGAATTTCAAATTTAATTTCATAATTACTCATACACATATATAATATTTTGTGCAAAAATATTCTGTACTCTTATTTCAAACATTTAGTCTAGTATATTCTTTTGTAATAGTTAGAAATTGATGTGAATTAAAAATTTTTCATGATCTGTATCAATTTAATCATAGAATTATATACAAATCGAGCAGTTTGATTAAGCAACAACATATATACCATAAGACTTTTTATTTTTCAATATAATCTCCTCTCATGATGATACCTTTTCAGTGTTGATTTCTAACTTTTTACCTTTCAAGAAATATCATTTCTGAATCTTGGAAATAGCTATTTGTTCCATTAATCCTTTTAGAATTTGTATAAAATCTTTTTTCACCAAGCATTTTTTATATTTGGGAAAAGAAAAAAAACTAATGGGATCCACTGTAGGAGAATAGGATGGATGAAGAAGCAATTTATAATAAATTTCACCTAATTTAGTGGTTGTAATTGTAAATAAGTGAGATAGCACATTATTGTGATGAAAGTTCACTTTTTCTTGGATAAAGAGGATGCTTTTCCTACAATTTTTCATTAAAACAGCCCAATAAATCAACATAATATGATGATCATTTTTCCATATCCAGATAATTAGTGAGAATTATGCTTTTCAAGTCTCAGAAAACTGATCATGATCTTTCCAGCCTATGGAATTGTTTTTATCTCTTTAGAGACAGGTTCATTAGAAATCCACTGATTCTCATTTTGCTGACAGCTTTTTCTTGTCTAAATGTTTATGTTTATTATTGAATACATATTCATTTGATATGTTTAGCATCTTAGCTATCTCATATGCTTTTACATGGAGGTCATCCAACATGATATAGATTTTGCTGACCATTTCTTCTTTAATGACCTCAGTTGGATGTCTAGAATGTGCTTTTGCATTTGTTGTGCTCATACTGTCACACTGAAATTCCATAAATCACTTGTGAACTATATCGGATGGTATAGAAATCCTTATATTTTTCTATTTTACTTTAGTTTTTAAAATTTTTCTGCTCTGAAAATGTTTTATCAACACATAAAATTCTTCGAGAATGTTCAACAATTAACTAAGAGTTTTTATGATAATCATTTTTATAAATCTTCTATTGATGCACCCTAACTTGTGTTAAGTCATACCTTTTTATTTTACTACAGTGCTAAATGCTCATTTTCTATAATGCTTCTTTATTGTAAAGGAAGAAGTATGCTAATCAAATTACAAATTAAATTTGTGTGTGTATTCTTTATATGGGTAAAATATTGTGTTATCTTTCAAAAGTAAGTTTTTATGTGTCAGTGAAGAAATTCCATGAATGAATATTGTAGCATGTTTTTTGAAATGATATTTATTCTAATCAATACCAAGATTTTAATAAAAACCAACATAATTAAGTTATTGAGTATGAAGGACACAATTTACGTATAAACATATGCAGAAGCATTATCAAACTATTATATTTTTTTAAACCTTTTTTAATTCACACTTAGAGTCATTGAGCTTGAAATTGTGTTAAATTTGAGCTTTTTAGTGTCTGGTATGGACATATGTGTTAAGTTGAATGCTTGAATATAATGTCTGACCAAGATACCATTCAACAAAAAGCAATATCCCTAAAAAAATACATTATGTAGCTCGGAAATTTTTACGCAAATCAAATGCTTTGAAAGTACATGGAATACATTTGAAAAAGGTATAATCTATCTCTATGATAACAAGCACTCCCTCTCATAATTCAGCCCATGATTATTTGCTGAAATTAAATGAAAAGCCTTTTATGAAATAGCTAATTTTAGTTATGAAAAGTGAATGTAAAGGAAATAATCAGATAAGTCCTAGTCATTTTGAACGAAATCACATTTCTCTAAATGCATTCTATAATACATTGTGAAACTCCATTTCATTATGTATGATGACTGAACATTTGCTTAATGTGAATTATCACCAAATCAGAGCATAAATTTGGAAAATGAATGCTCTAAATCACATTTTTAAAAGCAAAAGTTGAAGCAATGCTGCCAGAATTGAGTTTATAAAATTAGTATTTCATTGGATACTTGATAAAAGTTTATTTAGTATGTTTTTACTGTTTTGTTTTCTCTTCTCCAATATTGATATGATCTTGATCCTTCACAGTTTCACCTCTTCACAGTATTTCAAATTTCTCTAAATTGCTTGGTACTACTTTTTTGTCAGTTGTGAAACAATTCTTTAATAATTTCTTTAGATAAAGTTTATGACTTTTGAAAAAAAGATTTTCTAGTTTCTTGAATTGTAATAAATAGAATAACTGTATATGAAAATGGTTTGTGATTCCATACAGTTTTCTTAAAATTTTCGCAGTTCTATTAGTGTATCAGAAAACCACATAATATGTCATTATAGATTATTTTAGACTGATATATGTCATAATCAATAATTTTAGCATCTGTGCCCCTCGTTTCCTGTCTAAATTAAGGCTTCAAACTGGAACTGAAGTGAAAACCAGAAAATCTGTTGTTTTGGTTGAAAGGAAAATTTTAGCTGAACTGAAAAAATATTGTTTTTTTTACTCGATATATTTCCAATCACATGGCTTCTGTAACCTACTTATCCATACTTTCTAATTTAACATTAACCATATAACTCTTATCACATATACGTTGCTTCTTGATTTCCTGTTTTGATGTTCGCTAATACTTTTCTATTTCAGTTTTGCATCAAACTACTTTAAGAGGGGCGATTTGATTTACTAGAATAAACTAGGAGTATATATGATTTTTTAAGAAAAACGTCATTCTGAGTTATATTTTTCACATCACAACATGCAATTATCTATGGATGTTTGTATAGACTGTTTAGGCAGACAAAGCAGCTGCTCAGAAGGAAGTATACAGTGTGGTGCCACCTTAAGAAAGAAAAGGATTGTGAGATTGTATATATACATACACACACATGCACACACACACATCTAAGTAGTCAACAGATGTAAAAAGGCTCATAACTATCAAAATTAATTCATGAAGAGTGAATACAATGGTCAACTTGTTGTAAATAGTCAAGTAAAGAAAGTGAGCAAATAAATTAAAAATCATGTTTAACCCTCAACAGGCTCTATTCTTTTGTTTTCTGCCCCAAATGCAGTTAGATCAAATTTTGCTTTCCACATCATAAAAAGTACAGCTGAGTAATGTTTAAAGAATATTTGGAACAAATTGCAATTTTTGGAAAAGTCCATTTCAATTGTAAATGAAAAAGCATAATTTTCTACTGAAAGTGATGAAAATGGAGACGGTTTAAAGATTTCTTTATAAAGTGTATTCTTTATAAGAATATATATAAATTTATTAGCTCAGAAGTGAACCAGAAACTGTTATTTTTGGAAGAATAAAAACAGTAGCTGAAATGTTTTATTTTAGTTGAACCAGAACATAAAAAATAATGATTCAAAGCCCTGATTTAAACATTAAGATTTGTCTAATTTGATCATTCTATTAATTTTTCTTTTGGTTAATGTTTGAAGCATATTATTTTATCATTTGAGGTTAAACAAAATACATTCAAGTCATAAACATTTCATAGTGCTCAGTATATTGACTTTTAGCTGTTTAATTATTAAAAAGTATTTAATAAATATACTTCTTAGGTTATTTTATCCTATATATATATATAATGCATTATTTTATTTAATATAATTAAATTTTCTCTTTCAGAAAACTTGAATTATATTCAATAATCATTTTCACAAATATTTACTAGTATGTTTCTGTGACTCTGTTAAAATGCTATTGAATCCAGCCATCAGACTGGCAGCTTTTATTTATGGACTGTATAAAATGCCTATTGGTTGAATTTCCGATATTTTAAAAATAAGAGAAACTTACTACTTTAAGGTACAGTATGATTAGAAGGCTAGTTTTTTTAAGTTATATTTTTATATAGAAACAGTAATTATTTCATTGTTATGCACATAGAATGAGAAGTTTTTCATCTCATTCTATATTAGTGTTACATGGATTGAGTTTCTATCGTTTGCAAATGCCACATGGAGATATTTGTGACAGAACTATCTTTTTAAAGTTATAGTAATAAAATTTTAGAAGTATTCAAAGTTTCTTCCAGAATCAATGTACTTTTATAGACAAAATTTCTAAAGGTTAAATGTCCTAAACCATTTATTTCCTAAAATCATAAAGTAGTTTTAAAACCACATCAATCTCATTTTTGGTGAAAAAATGACATTCATGCAAGTTCTTTCTTTGGTTAAAAAATGGTCAAGAATCACTCATTCAGAAGTGCCACTCTAAAAAGTTCCAAAGACTGTAAAGGTCAAGTTAAAATATTGATCATTTTATGCAGTCTTACAATATGATTAATTTGCGTGATAAATTAGATTTTTTTAAAAAAAAAATATATATTTTTTTTTAAATATGAGTTTTAAATGATATTTTTTAATATTAGACTCAAAATTTGATTTATTTTTCTTATGTTTTACTTTTCACAGATAATCTATGCTTATTAGGACTGATTGTGATGTTAAAAAACTACTTGATTGAAAAAGAATTTCACAATCTTTAGCCACAGTAACATTCTGATTAGTTTTTTTTTCTTTCTGAGTACCTTGGTAATTTTTTTTAATTAGCTATGATATTTGTGCTTTAAAAGTTTTGACTTCAGAAATATATTTTGATTATGCTAACATTCTCATGATTTTCCTCATTAAATACTATCTGTTATTGGTAATAATATCCTCCATGGTAATGAACAAACCTTCAGTTAAAAGCTCTGAAAATACTGTCACAACAGGTTTCAACTAAATAGTTAAAAAGTTTTACTTTGGAAAAGTATTTTGAGTTATTTTAAAGACATGAGACCACAAATTTAAACAAATTCTGGCCCAAGCTGCCAACCAAAGGGTTAGCATTCTAGTATTCAACACAATTCATGTATTTGAATCCCACCTTGGATTGGATATATGTAGTGATTTGTAAACCACTTTATATTTTAGGTCCCTTTCTAACTAGTTGGCACAGCATGTCCAACTTTGGACCTTGCGCCATAAAACCCAACCAACCAACCAACCCTTTCTAACTAGCTTGTGGGTAAAAAAATGTTGAGTTGCAAACAAACTAAACCAATTCTGGCTGTTTTATTTCTATCATATAACTTAACACCACCCATTTCATTTATCATTTTGTCTACTACATAATTTCTGATTTCTTCAATTCCATAGCATAACTCTACTTCAAGGATTATACAGAAGATAAAAGTTGAATTAAATTTATAAAATCTGAAAAGCTTGTATCTTCATGTTTGTATTTTGTATGTAATATAAAAGAAATTAAATATTTATTGTCAAATACTAAATTTTTCATCAAGTATGCAGTTGTTTCTTGATTAGCTGTTGGAGAAGCTCATATAATAATTTTTATTCATTAATGGTTATTTTTCCTTAAATCTGCATTTTATTAGCAGATGTGTGTTATATATGTAATTATTCACCTTACTGCTTTCTTGGATCTTTGAGAGATACTCTATAAACTTGAAATTTCATTATTTTATTAAAATGTGCTAAAATACCTGTGTGGAAATTCACAAAGTTATTCTTTACTTGATTTCTTTATAAGTTGTAAAATTCAAAAGTAGCTTGAAGTGTAGTTAATGTCTGCAATTCAACAAACAAATGTTTTGTTTTCAAAGATTTATTGTTGTCATAGCAGAAATCTCTGGCATTGATTGTTAAGACACAAAATATTAAGGTCACTCTGATATTAACTTATCATAAATTGACTTTGTGGAGATTAAAGAGGAGAAAGTATTGTGCAGTGTATTTGAAAATTCATGTTGTAGTTGAGAGAAAGCATGAGAGAATCAGTGAGAAATTAAATATTTTTATAAATATTGATGAAATAGCAAATAATACCTGACATAAAATAATAAATAATATGTTAAAAATTTTTAATGAACAAAATTCATTACTGAATATTTAGGTTTTAAAAAGAATTTATCATTTCTAAAAAATGCATACACTAAACTGAAAAACTTAAATAAAAATAGACTTCTTAGTTGTAAACTAATGAGCTTTTTATTCATCATTAATCCAAGCATATATGTATTGCTTAAAAAAAACTGTTCAAAAACTTCCGTGAAGTAAATAAATACGTTCTTTTGATTATACATAGGGATTTTGAAGTGTATAGGAATATTGTTTATGAATCACATAGTTCTGCAAAACTTTCAATGGAACAATAAATGATACAGGAACATTAAATGTGTTGCCATATATAAAATTATTCCTGAAGAATTCATATAAACTGTTAGTTTGACATTGTGGACTTATGAGTTAATGAGCATTGCAAAGAAAAATGCTAAGTTTTTTTCCATTAAGTTTCACTAATTTTATTTCCACTTAAATAATTTTTTAATAAATCTTTCTACTCATTTATTTTTAGAAACATTAAAATTTGAGTTAAATCTTATACTTTATATAAGTTAAATAAAATAAAATCAGTCAACGGCCACACCATGATGAAAGTACCGGTTCCCGTCTGAACACCGAAGTCAAGCATCATTGGACGCTGTCAGTACTTGGGAGGGTGGCCACCTGGGAACACGAGGTGCTGTTGGCACTTAATTAATATTCATTTCATAAACTTTTTATTACTATTATCATTATTAAATATTTAAATTTTATAAATATTAATATATATATATATATAATGATACTACTTTACACATATTATTTAACTTTCATGTCTTTCAATCTCACAAAATTTTATAGCAAGCAAAGAAACCCTTAATGAGTACTCTGATGTTATTTTGAAAAATTTTTGAAAAGAAATCTGCAGTGCATCAGTGATTGTGATTGTCTTTCGTCCTTCTGTATAGATGGTTTTTTAGAACTTTTTTTTACAGAAAACAAAACTTTTTTCTTTATAGTACTTTTTTTTCACTCCTCTGTTATGGGATCACCTTAAGAAAGATTTTCTTAGCTTACTTAAACTTCAAAATATGTATGTTTAAGCACCAGTTATGATTTCAGAAATGATGTGGTGGCCAATATATTTAACAATTTCTTTGCTGTTTATGATATGTTTCTCTTTGTTGTTCTCAGTTAATTGGGGGAGGGACAGACCTTGCTTCATAAAACCCAACCAACCAGTTAATTGTGGGAAATCTGACATCAAGCTAATTTTTTTGTGAATTCTTTATGAATAATTTTATGTATGGCAACACATTCAGTTTTAAGTTACTTCTGTGTCATTTGATATCAACTGGAATTATTATTGATTATTATTTCCTATATGCCAGGCTTTGGGTATTTCAACTGATAACAGACTTTCTATTGAATTTTTGTGTATTTTTCTTCATGATTATGTTTTATGTCTAATTGTCCAGGTATTTCACCAATTTAGAAATGAAATCAAAAACCAAGATTTTTCAGCTAGCAAAAGTATGTTTGTAGTTCAAGTGCTGTAAAAATGATTCTCAGAATGCAAATAGTTTGTAATAATTTTTGGAATATTACAAATGGAACAAAGGAATTCTTTTCTTATTATTGTGTTATGAATTTTTTTATATAAAATTTTATCTTATATTGGGTTTATTTTAAGTCTCCAAACCTATTTTTACTATCAAATATTTTAGATTATGTTCTTATATTATTAATTTCTTAAATCAATAAGCATTATGAAGCCAAGTGCAGCCCACCATATCTTTATAAAGCCCACATGATTTCTTCATAGATAAACCCATCTGTGTTTGAGAATAGTTTCACTTACATGGGAGAATACTATTTAGTAGCTGTAAATCTTGATAAGGATAAATTAAATCAGTGAAGAAATACTATTTTTTCTGAAAATTTTCACATTATAACTTTATATTTTTTATATTTTCTGAAACAAAAATTGTAAACATTAAATCTAGTTAAAGTGAAAAAAGCAAAAGGAAAACATTTTTCAAGGGTAAAAGACCAGGGAACTGTGTGGTTTTGGCTCAATTTCCAATTTTCATGCCAAGTGTTGCACTGTTATCTCGTTAACCTAAATTACATCACTGTACAATATCTCGTTAATGAATAATAATCATACATAAACTTTAATTTTGCTATCATACACTATTTTAAATTTCGAATATTTTATTGTAATTACTTACTACAGAAGTATTAAAATGTTAATAACTAAAAACTAATTTTCCAAAAATTACATAAATAAAAGCAAATATAAATTAATTATCGCACAATCTACAACAGGTGACACATTGGCAATAAAGCTAAATCTCTAACGGAAGTGGTGCCACCTTAAAAAACTTCAGTGTAGCACTACTATCTACCACAGAGACAACTGGGTAATAAAGCTAAATCTGTAATGTGAGTAAAGTGCGTTTTTATGAAAACTCGAATTTCAATTGACCAGGTAGTAGCACCCACCTTAAAAAAATCAAAGTAGTGCAGTCTAACCCTAATTTAATACAGGCAAAATAAAACAAATCTAAAATATAAGCAAATCTTCTTATAAAAACAAGACTTTCAAATTAATCAACATTACCCCATATTAAATAAACCTGAATGCCAAGGTATGAAATATTTATTTAAAATATACTTAATATGTAATATAAAATATTACATTAAATATTAAGTATATTTTTAATATTTCATATCTTGGCATTCAGGTTTATTTAATATGAGGTAATGTTGATTAATTTGAAAGTCTTGTTTTTATAAGAAGATTTGCTTACATTTTAGATTTGTTTTATTTTGCCCTTATTAAATTAGGGTTAGATTGCACTACTGTGATTTTTTATGTAAAAAATATATGTATATAAAATATTGCATATTAATATAACATTTAATATATAAAATATTACATATTAAATATTTTTTTATAAATATTTCATAAATATTGCTTTTGCGTGTAATATTATAAATTTAGTAAATATTGCTGTTGCATGTAATATAAAATATTACATGCAACAGTAATATTTATTAAATATGTAAAATAACTCACCTAATCATTGCTCACAGAATCATCAGCACCAGTATTCCCCATGTTTTCGAAATGATTATGTGGCCATATATATTCCACAATGAAAATAATATTTCAAAGTTATGAAAACAATAAAAAAATTAATTTATTTTATGAGCTTTCAAAATAAATTTTAATTAAGAAACTTTAAGCAAAAAATACCTCAAACTAATATTTAAAAGCCTTTAAAAAATTTCAAAACATTAAAATTAAATCATTCTCTTCAAACATTTAAACTGTATAATGAAATAAAAGGCAATTAGTAATCAAAGGATTCAAGGTTTATTACCACACGAAATATATTTCACACATGTACATGATCACATTAATTCATAAAAGGAAATTTATGTCGTACAAATGCATTCCTAAGTCTGTTAGGTGTATTTTATCGATCACTCTTAACAATAGTCATCAGCCTCTGCAAGTTTTCATTCAATGTCAACAAAATTTTTTATTGATTATACAATATATGTTGGTTTTGATAACAATATTTCCATTTGATGACAAGATTTATGAAAGAAGATTTTACTGAATAACAGTTTAATGAATTTTGTTGCTTGTTATATATGATATATATGTCATTAGCTATATCTAAATACACACACACTCACTTCAACTTTAAAATGGGCATTATGATATTCTATATTAATTAAAGTTTAATTAATATAGAATTGGTATTGACAAATCATTCTCTCCTCCTTACTGAAAGCATATAATTTAATGTATGTAATGCATATTATTGATCCAATAATTTGGACTGAAACTGTGTTTGGGGGAACTTCCTTGGAATGAAAATGAAAAAACATTTTGGTGCAAATCTGATTTAATGAATAAATTTGTGACTATTTCTTGAATAAAAGCATTTGGCCACTTGCAACTAATATTATAAATGTGCTTCTAGTAAGCATGGTTTTTTTATTAAATGAAAATTATTTCATGCACAAGTTTTCATTCAAATAAATTATTTTCTGAAATTTCTCTCTTATTGCTGTATGAATTTCTTTGCTTTTTACCATTAAAAAATGTGTTTTTCATTTACCTATTATTAAATGTTAACATAAATAATTCAGTCATTTCAGTGTGGACAAATAAGGAAAATATTTTGCCTTTTTATAATAAAGTGATTGACTGCATATAGATGTATATATATGACAGAATGTTTTGGTATATGAAGTTATAGTTTGTTTCTTAATAATTATAAAATATTAAACCAATTTTTGTGTACTCAACCCCAGTTCATATAAAATTCTTTTACACTGTTTTGTGTATGATTCCATTGACTATATTCAAAATGTTGTAAAAGACCATTGATTCTAATGATTGAATGATTACTAAATTCATATTTAAGTCTTTTACAATGTTTTACTTACTATACCATTGATTTAATTTAAACTCCAAATTTAATATCCAGAAACTGAATAAGATTACTATTGAATCTTGTGTAAATAATCTTATGTAAATGAGTATATTCATATAACTATATGTACTCAATGTTAGAAATTTATAAAAATCATTTTGACAACATTGTACAGATAAATTTGAAGAATCTAACTTTCCAGGTATTTAATTCTATTATTGATTGATTTTTTCTTTTAAATTTAGTGTAACATTCTAAAAAATGTAATTCTGTTGTTTCAATTGTATACCTTATTATATATTAATATTTTTTATATCAGTTATGTTATCAGTTGAAAAGCATTTGTTTTATGATATTAATACATAAATTTGTTACTTAAGGTAAGTGGAAAATCAGCATAGCAGCCTGGAAAGTATAAAGCAAAGTAAAATATCTAATAAATGAGATCTAGGTATTGAAAAAAAAATTATCACCTTATCTCAAATGTAATAAATAAATGTTTTTATTAATATATCCCTATGATATGTTAAAATTTAAAATTTTATTAATTTTTAATATTTGTCACATGAAATTGCATTAAATTTTCAATATGTGCAAAGGTTTTTAGATTTTAAATTTTGAAATGAGTAACATCATAGATTCAATTTTATTCTTTGTTGCATTTTTCATGTATGTTGTACTTTTCTCTGAACTACAACTATTTTTTCTTATAGATTCAAAATGGCTGTTGTTGAAAAGCCTTCATTTGATAAAAAACTCCTCGAAAATATCCAAAATGATTTAAAAGCTCTAGCAATTGAAGCTAGAAAACGTTATCCTCCTCTTAAAGAGGTTTGTCTGTGTTATAATTTGTTTTTATTTTTGAATAGTGTCTTTATATATAATTATATGAGAATCATATACATGGGTACATCCATTTGTTAGTAGATAAAAATATGAAGCTCTTATTGTTCTTATCATGCTTGTAATGTTTAAGTACTGTATTGTTTGAATTTTTCAAATATATCATACATTGTTTTTCATTTAAGTTAAGCATATTAGAAAAAAATTACTCTGTTATAAAATAAAAATAAAATATATTTGATTCAGAATTTTTAATTAAATGCGCCCTTGTAGTTCATTCAAAAACTATTCTTGTATGTACTTGTTGTACTTTTTTAAATTCTTTATTGTTTCTTAAATATATTAATCTTTTTATTATTTATATACAATATTAATATTAGCATTAACTATGTCAAAAAAATAAAAGTTGTTTATTTAATATATTAACTGTTAAGAGTTACTAAGTTTTATGCTGAGATCAGTGTTTAACTTAAACAAAAAGTGTTCAGAAGATATCCAAATAGCAATATAAGTGAAATGATAATTTGAATTGAAAAGAAATCAGTTACATTAATAACTTTTCGTTATTTAAAGATAGAAAATTTCAAATATTTTTTATTTTATTTCTTTTTGCAAAATAGTAAAGGAGCTAAGCTGTTAAGCAATTGGGATGATTCAGGGCTTCCCCACATTTTTATGTACATTGCATAATAAAGCAGTTTTTAAAACAGTATTACATTTCAATGGGTAAAGGTTAAATATTTAAAAATATCAATTGCTATGACTTTTGGCAAATATTTTCCAGTAATCTTTTAAATTTTCAAAATTTTATTCTAATTAAGAAATTTACTTTTAAGAAATTAACTGGAAAAAAATATTCATTTTGTTCAAATAATGAAAAAGCACTTATTAAAGTCTAGTGTGTTTTTAAGAATATTACTTAAATGTACTGAAATATTTGGCTATGTTACAAATTGCTGCATCTGACAGCCTTTTTTCTTTTTATTGAAGCCGAGCTGGCAGCCGAATGGTTAGCGCTCTTGGCTTCGGTTCAACAATTCTTGGGTTCGAATCCCACCTTGGGCATGGATGTTTGTAATCCACTTTAAACCGTATGTCCACTTTAAACCATAGGTCCCTGTCTAATTAGCCCTCGTGAGCAAAAAATGACTGAGCGACAAACGAACCAAACTATCTTTTTGTTGAAAGTTTGACATTTCTGTTATTTTTATCCATTCAAATAAATAAATTACTGAATGTTTTGATATCATGCAACTAATCTTACCATGCTTTACTTACAAATATATTAATTCTTGGTATTTTTAATGCTTCTGTAAACTAATATTTATTTTAGAATGGAAAAATCTGAGCTAATTTAGTAAAAAAGCTTATACTGAATATTAAAATGAATTCTGTATTATCATATCTATATACTTAATGAATCTGTTTTGAATAGTCTAACATTAAAAGACTTGTGAACTATTTCAACATTTATATTTTGTCTTCCAGAAAGATTTCATAGATAGTGAATCTTATGTTTCACAAGTAAGAAAATCAAGTAATTATCCTGTCTATCTCTGATGTACATAATGAAAGGAACATCTACCTCTCATTTAAGAGTGTGTTTGGAATCAGTTTCAAAATCTTTTCTGAAAACCATGTTACAGCTAGGTTTATAATATATACAACCTCATTTATTAGTAAAGTTCTCTATAGAAAGAAAAGTTGAATCCAAGTTCTTTGTAATTAATGCTAGGGAACTTCTAATTAACTATATTGTCCTTGCACCTTTCTTATTTATATAAACTTTGCTGTACCTTCATAAATTTGATTGTTTTAAAAAATTAAAAATATTCTATCCAATTTAAAATAGTTTTTGAATTAATATTCTTATCTGTTTCTATAAAGATTTAGAAAAAAAATATTCTTGGTAAACAAAATTAGTAACATGATTCACCCTCTTACAAATAAATCATAAAGATCTGTGAAGTAAAATCTGAATATTTTCTTTAAAGGGTTTTCATTTTAACTTTGTTTTATTATATAATAATGTAATATAATATGTATTTTCTTGCAAAAATGGTTATTTTTAATTTGAATTTTTATTTTTGCAGGCTGCTGAATCAGGAATTGCAAAAGTACAAAATACTGTTGCAAAGTACAAAGACATTCGATTAGGTGAAGAATTTAACTTTTTTAATTGTTTCTGTAAATGCTTATTTTTTAAAAGAAATACTTATTAAAAAGTGCTGTGATTATAAATGAAATCTTATATGCAATTACTTTATCTGTAAATAAAATATATATTATCACAAAATACTGTGGGTTTCAATAAATCTTTATTGTCAAATTGATATGGATAAAACTTAACATCTTTGTTAATAAATAAAATTCTTTTAAAAAAGTTACATAATCTCATATTTTTTCTTTTTTATATTATAGAATAGTCATTTAAGAAATAATTTTTATTACTTAAAAAATATAATGTGTATAGGAATATTGAATTCACAAATAAATTACTCTAATATCCATCTTTAAGAGATCTAGTTTTAAAGTATCTACATGTGCTTTGCTTTCAGGAAGTTGAGCAGAAAAAAGTTTGTCTTTACACTTTGATAAATATCATGGGTATATACTTAGAGTTGTTGATTTTGATATCAGTATCAACTTATGAAGATCCTGATATATAATATGATATATATTTAAAGGGATATATATGATTCATATGTTTGTGAATAAAAATTGCTGTTTTCATTTATTTTCCGAATAAAAAAACCAATTTAATTTTCTAAATTTCTATCTATTTCACAAAATACTAATCTAGACAAAATATATTTTCAGTATCATGTGTGAAACAGAATAAAAATATCACTTCTCAAAATTCAGCTAACAAAATGTAACTCACATGGCAGGAAGAAAATTTGTACTCAATATACACTGGAAAAATTTCTTTTAAAATAGTAATTTTAAAATTTCCTTAAGTTTTAAGTTTATGGTTTGGCTTGTTACTCTTAATTTTGGAAATCATTTTTTGTTTATGAGGTCTTTGAGTGTAACCTGTATTTAAAGTGCATTTCGAACCATTACAAATATTCATGCCCAAGGTTGTTGCATCTGTATGCTTCTCTGTACCTAGCCCTGGAGTTGGGCTTTACCATTTTGATAGAAGCAATCTGGAAGGAGTCTTCTAAATTTAGATGCATGGACTAAATAGAAGATCCTATACTTGATCTGCCACTTCCAGAGGTATTTCACTTGGAGGACATTGCAGCCACAACTTATTTTGTGCACCCTAGCTATCTTTAGTGAACACAAAAACTCTTCTGTTAAACCGGTACTTGAACTCTCTTCTTATCGATACACAGAGTGACACCCTAACTAACCAGGACACCTCTGCCTCTTGCCCAATGTTGTTGCCAAATCAACAAACTGTTGAATTGAAAGCCATAACACTAACCACTGAACTAAAAAATTATAATTGAGTGATAACTACATGCTTTATATAAATAGCTGAAAATATTTTTATGTAAATTTTAATGGTTACAGTCACCTATAATGACAAACTAGCACAAGCAATGAAATTAACTGATAGATGCTACATTTATGAAGAATAGAATTTTCTTTCATCAGTAAAGGCATGGCATTAATTTTTGCTTCTGTCTAATGTGTACTCCAAATTTCATTTCTGAAAGTGAATATCACCAAATACTTAAGATAATTTCTCTTTAGATGTGTAGTAAAATAAAAAGTCTGTAATTACGAGACTAAACAAGATAGGATTTTTGGTGTCAGAATCTTCGTCAACATCTTTTTTAAGATTTCCTCATCAAATGTTATCTCAAATGTTTATAAAGCAGCGATTGAAAATAAATTCAAGCAATAAGAATTCTTTTGGTCAAAATAGACTTAAGTAAATGTAAGAAATGCGAAAGCCAAGTAACATGTACGATCTAGAATGAAAGAAGAGTAACAGGAAATTACAACTGAATTTGCATCATAAATCACATCCTGTTATGCAAGGGCATACTTTTCAAAGGATGGTTTTTAGGAATAAGATACAATCTCTCTCTATCAAATGTTCTTTCAATATCATAGAAGAATAGTTTATGCTACTGTGAGTACTACTATGTGCCAAAGAACAGCAGAATTAATCATCTGAAAATTAGAAAATAAAGCCTGATGAGATAAATATCATTATGCTGATCATAAGATCAGAAAATGGCATGAATTCACGAGTTTCACCATTCAAATGATAATTCTTCAGGATATTAACTGTGGGAATACAGTATAAGTGCTTTCCAGACATATATGATATCTTGATTTCTTCAGACAATTCTGAACAACTCAAATTACTTCATTATTATTACTGATAACATGGGTTCTCTAAGGCTGTTGTATTTCCTTATAAATTATCATTTTTAAAATGAAATTCTTACTCTATCTCATTTGTTTGAGAAACATTAATCAAGGTTTTACTTGCTTTAAAAGGTGAACTTAGTACTCTGACAACAATCATATTGAGCAGTTGTGGAGTAGATTGGAAAATCACTTAAAGGCAGGGAAACATTGCCGTTCAGTTTGATACAGTTTATAGTTGTTACGGTGTTAGCAGGTTAAACTAACTTGTCAATTGAAGGTATCTCTCTTTCAGTCTCGGTACATTTTTGAATGGAATATCAGTCATGAATAATTGCTAAATATGTTTGTCTTTTGTAGAATTTAATGATTTGAGAATTGCTATCACACTGTTACCAAGAGACCAAAAGTGTTTAAATTCACCCGATTGCTTTGAATTTTCAGTTAAATATTAAAAAGTATTTGGCATGACTTCAAAACTTATGTATGTTACTCATGTGGCTACCAATATATTTTTTTGAACCAGTATTATACCAATAATAGAAGGGCATGTTTGATTTAATTAATTTCAAAATTTTTTTAGTACAATGTATAGAAAAATGTTTTATGTTTCTGAACCCATAAAGCATTGTATTTATGAATACAATTTAATGAATTGTTTGTAGAGTAACAGCAAATGTATTTTCATCAGAAGTTCAATTCTGCAAATAAAGATTTTTGTATTTAGAATTTGGTTTATGTGATTTATGTGTATTTGATTTATAATGAAGACTTACTAAATGATTATCATAAATGATTTTAATATGAATTTTATTTAAAAAGATTAAATTTCCATTTTGTTTTACAATTAGAACATTTTTTGCTATTGTTTTTGGTTTAAATTTTTCTATAGATTTAACTTTAAAACTAATACAATACTTATGTTTATGTAATCCATTATTTCCTAATATATTGTTTGTTTTTCAAAAGATTATTCAAAATTCATATAATGTTTGTAAAATTTTGTTTCATACATTGCTTAAAAGATAATTATACAATATAATTTATACCAGATGAAGAGTATAAATGTACTTTTATATTGATTCTTTGAAGGTATATATTGTTAATGGTGATTATGTTATTAAAAAATGACTACTATAAATTTCTTAATTATTAGTCTTATTTTGTAAGCTTAACTATCAGACTATAGTTTAATTATTGATTTCTGTTCAGTTAGCTAATCTTTATTTCTTAAATTGCTGAAGATTGTCTGCATTAAATAATGCTCAGTTTTTTTAAAAACTTTTCATTATCATGAGATTTTAGATTTTAAAGCTCTATTCTTATCAGAGAAATAAAGTCTATAAAATAATGCTATTTCTATTTCTTATTTTAATTGCTTCTATCGAAATTAACTATCTTATCCAATTTTTTTGCATTATATCATTTTTTAAATTCATCTAAGTTTCTTACAGTAATTTGCATGTTGAGACTTGCAGTTCACATAACTTTTACTTAATTAAATAAAAAATCTCTCTAATGAATGTAAAATACAAAACAAATGAACAATCTTTCTCACGTTAGAAAAGTTGTAGATTAAATCAAATGAAATGAAATTTTTTAAATAATTTTTTTCCTTCTTTAAATTGGCAAATGTGAAGTGCAAAAAGTGCAATGGAAATGATTGCTACAGCAGTTGCATTGATCTATATAAACTTTACAAATCTTTTAAACACAGATTTTCTCTTATTTTGTTTCAAATATGTGTAGTCAAGTTTACTTCAATCAAATTTCATTTCTTCAAAGTTCATTAAACATTTTTTATTTAGTTGAAGGAAGGAGTTTCTACTTCATTTTTTTCACTGCTCATACCTTGAATGTTGAAATTTTTCACAATATTCAGTGTTAGATCATGGTTGCCAAATTACAACTTCTCCTGAATCTAATATGCCACATCCAATTTTTCAAAATTGCTGAATTGACTGAACATTTGTTGACTTGAGATGTTATAAATTGCTTTATTGTAAATATATAGTTAATTTTATAAAATATAATTATTGAAATGGAGTGTGGTGATATTGCTATTATTTGATCGAAATGCATTTTATGTAATATTCTTAAATTTTTTGACCCATTTGCATTCATTTTATTTTTTGATTAAAATGGATGTTATTTCTCTAATATTTTTAGCCTGAGTAAAGTAGTGAATAATTCTCTCTTTTTAACTAAATATTTCATCTTTGATATGAACTTTGTGAACAGAAAAATTTTAAATTACTCATTCTGTTTCATACTGTAAATATTGTTTATCAATTCAAACATTACCTTAACTATAATGCAAAAGTAAAATGGCATATTAATATATTATTAAATTCTTTCCTTTAATAAAGTTGTACTTCTCTGTAATGCTTTTAAAAGTTTTATATTTAAAATTTATTTGTTCATATTTTAGTACATTTGCATTAATTTTTTTTAATTACTATGTGGTTAATTGAATCTTGGAAATTCATCTATTTGAAGATTTTTGTTTTTAATTTTTCTTGTTTCATTCTAATACCCATTTATTTAAATGAACACAACACTTGTAAATTCAGTGGGGAATATCATGCTTCACAAAAAGTAAGGGTGGTGCAAAAAATGGACTTTTCAAAAACAGTAAAAATGTTTTTAAATGTAAAAAAAAAAAAAAAGAAAATGATTTACCTTTATATTCTGATATGTTTCATAATAGATATGATAAATTTGATTGCTTTGTATTATTTTAGTTGAACAAAATACTTCCAATAAAAAAAATTACATATCTGTATGTGCATTCACATGTTTATAATCTCTAATGGTGAACAAATTTCAAATGTGCTTGATTTTTTTAATTTGTTATTCATTGAGTGTGGGTTTATATCTTTTACAAACGTTGAGGCTTTTTATAACAGTTATAATTTTTATTACGTGAAAAAGTTGTCTTTTAGTGATTTCTAAACCTTTTACTTCAAGTTACCAATTGCTTGTACTTCTAGTGAATTGTAATTATTGATACTTCAAGTATGATATACACTCAAGTATTGAGTTAAATAATTGGGATGCTTTTTAGATGAGTTTGCAGCGTTTTCTTTTAGTCAAGTCTAGCTGAAAGGATGTTAAATTTTTACAATTATACATCTCAATCAACCAAATTTTATTGATGTCAAGACAACCATGTATGCATAGAAAATAGCTATGCTGAATCTTTAGTACTCTTCTATTGAGGAATTTGTATGTTCGATTTCCAACTCCGAATGATGTTTATCATAGTTCAGAATCCTTTTTAAACTGTAGATCTCAGTTTAATTGGCCCTCATGTGAAATATGACCATTGAATAGCAGAAAAACCAATTCCATCTAGTTGAATTTTTACTTATAATTTCCAGTAATTCTTTTATAGTAATCTGATATATTGACATGAATATAATAAAATAATTTATTAGTTATTTATTTCTCTTTGGTACAACATTTTAGTTTGAAAACTATTGTTGTTTCTTAAATGGAAAAATATCAACTTTTAATCTTGGCTATAATGGGATTCAATTAATGGGGGTATGTCTCAATAAGTACTTGTATATGCATGGTATAGTAAAGAATAGGTTGTGTTTATGCGATCCAAATTCTCCAAGCCATTCATTGATTTTTACGTTTTTGAACATAATACAAAATTGAAATCTAAAGGTATTAGAACATCCAATCAAATTGGTGAATTGTTTTCAAGGAATGTAAATTTCATTGAAAAATAATTTCATATTAATAATCAATTCTGTTATATGAATAACTGTTTAATTTCATGGATTTATTTGTTAAAGATGTGAATAACATTTTACTTTATTTTCCTTTATTCACATTTTGCATTTTTCATATATACAATATACTTTAAAAATTTTTATGACTTCATACTTAAACTATAATCAAATTATACCTTGTGTTCAAAAGTTGTGGTAATGGAATATTGAAGTTTGTTACACACTATTTCTGTGTGCAAAGAATTCAATGCTTGGATTGAATTTATAAATATTTCAGCTATTATATTTTGTTACAGATTTGTTATTTTTTATTTTAGCCTTTCTTTCTGAGAGTCCAGAAATATTAGAGCCATTTTTTATTGGTTGTGATACAAAGAATACTAAAATTGTTCAGATGTCATTAACTTCTATTCAGAGACTTATCACCCAAGAAGCTGTATCATCAGTAAGCATTTCTTTGAGTTTTTAATACTTTTTATTTGTATATAAATTTAATTTATGCTGTGCTATTACTTTAATAAAATATTATGTACATTTTTTTCCATCCATAGTAATAACTAATGTTTACTAATCTGATACATTTCTTGTATTTTAATATTTTTATATTCTATTAATAATGAGTATTTTAATAATATTTAATAGTTTGTAATTTATTTCTATTTTCACAAATTTGTTTAAGAAAAGCTTTTCAATAATTTTAGATTTTGAGTAAACTATTTGTAATTTATTAAAATCCTCTGTAACTATGATTTGATTTTGAAAGTCGAAAATTTAATTAAAAAATGTAGGATATTAGACTAAATCTGCAGTCAAGGTAGGAAACAAAAATTTTCCTCAATTAAACTTATATATCCCTCTCTCAAATGGCATTCATTCCATTCTGTTTGATTTACTTAATATACAAAAGTAAAATTATCCTAGAAACGTGATTGAAATCCTTCAAATCATCAGTACTCTTTCATTTTACACAATTTGTATGTGTCATTGTTATTATTTATGGTGTGCTGCTCCTTGAAATAATAATTATCAGCATGTATCATTTTCATGTGGGTATGAACCAAATTTCTCATGCTTTAGACTATTCTGAAGCTGCATTTTTGATGGACTCTAATGTATAGTTTTAACACTACTCACATGTTTAAAATTGATTTTTGTATAACTGAATAATCAAGAATCTCATAATGAATATGATTTTACTTTCAATGTCAAAATAATCTCAATAAAATTTAGGAGATATATTAAATTAGTTTAGATACTTTTTAAAATTATTACTAACTTTTACACAAAATATTTTAAGTAAACTTTTCTACACCAGAGAAAAAATACAGCAAGTCCACCACAGTAAAAAAATTTACCTATCAAGAAAAAACAACAATAAAGACAAGGTTAAAGTTAAGCTTTACAATTGAAGGAGAAGTAACAATCGCTACATGCAAGAGTTTAATTTTAATAATGCTAAATCAAGATAAAATAATTATTTCAGAGTTATTTTCAAAATGAAATTCATGGGGTTTGTTTCAATCATTTGACAAAGAAGATATTAGTAAAAAATATCTTTGAAATCTCTTAGTTTTACAATTTTTTAAAATTTCTTGGCCTTTCAAATTCCATTGGTTCAGATATAAATTTTTTAGGTTGAAAATAATTATAAGCTAATATTTCAACCATTTAGTGAAGTATCGTTTACTAAACGGTTATAATATTTTGCTTTTTTCACAATGTTTCAATCTTATTTTTTTTAAATAATTAGGAAACATAAATAAACATGTCAAAATTGATTATAGTTCAACAAAAATTTGAAGCTGATTTGTAGATTTGTTTTAGTAGAAAATCTATATTTTTAATTTAATCTTTTGATCCTGAATGTATAATTGTTGTACTATGAAAGTGAGTGCCTCAGAAGACGGCTGTGGTACAGCAGTTGTACCATTTTCCAACCTTCAAGAGCTCAACTTTTTCATTCTCAAATTTCTTTGGGCAGTTTAGGGAGATTTAATTGCTGCTCTTTTGTATATGAAAGTCGTAAAAACGGGATACTTGTCAGAGTGAAGAATTTTGGTAAAAAATGGTTTTATTGGCTCCTCTTTTTAAAAGTAAAGCATATTCATCCTCATTTTAGCAAATGTTTTCATTCTAATCAGTTATTTATTTATTTTTTGTCACTAGAAAAAAAATGTTCAATGGCTTCACACATAAGGGTTTGAATGATGAAGAAATTTAAAAAATTATTAGAGGAAAATTCTGCAGTTAGTGATTCTAATTGCTGTGATGAATGTGAATTCAAGTATATTAGTTTTTTTTTGTGTCAATAATGATGCAGATTCCTCTGTATCCTTGATTTTGATTAAAAATGTTACTTTGTCACTTTTTTTCTTATATGCACATATGTTGGAATAGATGCGAGCCATCTTTCTTGGTTTCTTCCTTGTGACATTTAAATGAGTCATATTGTTTATGGAAAATATTTCAGGACTACCTTGTATTTTTTAATCTTACAGTGAAAACATGTGGGTAAAAATAAATTAAAGTATAAATAAAAATACTTCCAATTATAAATTGAAATGTAGATATTTAAGAAAGTTGCCTTATAGTTGTGTCAGATTTTCTTCTATGCATCTTTAATTTCTGCATAAAGTTTAAATAATCACAATTTTGGTTTTTCAAAATAATGTAATAAGTACAGTTTTATAAAAGTTTAAAACACTAAGGATAACAATTTATGCTTAGTATAAAGCTAATGTTCTGATAAGAATTTTATAAAAATATTTTCTAAGACTATTATGAGTATATTTTGGAATGTACTATTTGAATGAACATTTTTAAGGTGTCAGTTATTGAGAAATGAACAGGATATTACTATTTATTTTATGACAAATATTATTTCATCAAACAAATCAACCTGAATACTACATATAAAGTAGAAACTCAAGATTCATCTGGTTACATTCATTGTCCGAAACATTTCATACTTAGTTACAGAAACATGCAGAAAGGAAAATTGCATTTTTAAGCTTTTTCCTTAAAAGTGGAAGATAAAAAAGCATATATTTTAATCCATTGAATATAGAAATTAGTAATAAATAAAAATACTTAAATCAAAAGAAAACAAAAATAATTACTGTTGTTAACACACAAATTACTTTTATTTTTTGTCAGATGCTACTTGGTAATTTACGTGTACTTATAAAAAGAAATATTAGTTCAAAACATCTTTATTTACATTTTTGAATATCATACATGCTGTTTTTAGGAATGATTTTGAAATATTTAGATAGTGTATTTCTTGTCATTTTTATTATAACCAAGTGCAATTCATTACTTTTAAAAAATCTGCTATTTTAAATGTGCATTTTGATGGCTAGAAGTCAAATAAATCTATGAAATATATCATGTAATTATTTTAAACAATTATTATATAATAAATTAATGTATGCAATATCATAGTTTACAAAACAAACTAAATTTGTTCCATACACACATGTATATAATCTTAAAATCTTTGTAACGTTTCTTAATTTGGTATGTTAAGCAACGAATGGAAAAAACGAATTTGTGAAAATTACGGCAAGGCTAGCGTGACGTATCACCCTCAAAAGTTAAAGTTTTGTCACAGTGAAATCTTTAGCACTTAAGTGGGGTGAAAATGACCCTCTCCTTTCTGTCAAGTGGTAGCTGCCGTGGGAGTAGTTTTTTGACATAGTGACGCTGGACTAAAAATGCTAATTCATATTTTGTTCTGGTTTATTTCAAATGACTTGTCTTTCAAACGAGTCCTTGTTAGTTATCTGTTATTTATGACACTTGGACAAGAGAAGCTCGCTATCCGATGGCTACTCAGAATAGTGCTTCTTTCAAGGTGTGTGTTGACTACCTACAAATTGAAACATTCCTGATTTTATTTTTAATTTCTTTTTTAATTACTGATTAATTTTGTGACTGATCTACTTAATTAGGTTAATTCTAAGTTTTCATTTTCAAATTCATTTTTTTTTAACATTCAGTTATTCCATATACAAAATAAATTTTAAATCAAGAATAAACTTTCGTAATTTTAAATAAATTCAAATGATTATTTTTAATAAAGTATATTAACATTGATTTTCAAGTTATGATATACATGCATATATATATATATATATATATATATATATATATATATATATATATATATATATATTCCTGTCTATGTATATGTGTGCTTGACTAGTTTTTTAGAGAATAAATCCCTAATGAATATGAATTACATACTGAGTATTGAGTTAACTATATTGAACAATTTTTTATCAAATTTTTAATCAGCCAGATCTTTTAATATCAAGCAAAATCTTTTTTGATGCACTTTAAATACTCTTCTAATGTAAATTTACTCTTTGAAGTTTAACTTGTGTTAAATTCATTGGTAGAACTTATTTTTGAAATTTCTTTTTTGTGATTGTGTTTTTTTTGGGTTGATATTTTAACATTTTTTATGAATTTGTATCTTATATAGACTGCTGCCAGCAATATTATTACATGTTTGTGGTCGTTAATGGAAAGTGGTACTGAAGAGTTAAAATTGCTTCAAACTGTTACACTTTTAGTTACTACTAATGCTATTGTTCAAGGAGAAACTTTATCAAAAGTAATATACTTGAAATTTTTTAAATTCTTATTATTTTTCTAAAAAATAACAATATAGCTGTGTATAAGTTGTCTCTTTTCCTCCAACTGTTAAGAGAAATTTTCAGAAAAAAAAAAACTTGTTACTTGAGTGATGTTAATAAAGCAATACTCCAATGTTCTTGATAAAATATAATGATTTATCAATTTTTTTAAAATTTTAATTTTAGCACATTATAAATTTTAACAAACATTATTTTTAATCACATTCTTTGGCACATCATTGGTCGTCATTGGTTACAACATTGCAGATTTCTTTTGTGTTCTGTTCATAAGTGGATCTATTTCAAATATATTTTTCCCATACAATTTTTAACTTATGCTAGGGTATGTATAACATATTACTTACAATATTTTTCATTTAATTTTTGCTTTAATGTGATTTGATAATATTTAATATGATTATTAAATATTATGATATCACATTAAAGCATATATGATAATATTTAATATGATTATAATGAATCTTAGTTGAGAATTTTATCTTGTTATTTATCAATGTGGCATATGTCAGACATTTAGAATTAAATGCAACTATCCAATTTTTGAAATTTTTTGGTTTTTGCATATTTTAATGAAATATACATTTTTCTTAGTTATTAAGAGTTATTGGTTCCCTCATTTATTTCTTGGTATGACAGATCTGTTTTTATATGAATAAGTATATTATGTAATAATAATTAAAACTATTGTGCATAAAATGATTTCTTCACTTTGAATTTGTTGCTAGTTTTGAAAATAATTTAATAACATTTATTTTTGTTATTTAGAATTGTTCAAAGTACAGATTTGAGGAAAACTCAAATGTTTAGTGAGTTTTATGCATGTGCTTTCTTTATTTAAGTATTTAGCCTTTGGTTAAAACATCAAAATATTTTTTTGATGTGTTTGAAAATGGCTGTGTTATCAAAACCATTAAATAATATTTTGATTACTATAAAAAGTTTTAACATAATAAAATTAGATTTATTTTAAGGATATAGAAAGTGAGAGTTACATTAAAAATAGAACACAGTGAAATTGAAAATTTGAGCCATTTTAATACAATTCTATTGAGTTAATTGTTGTGATACAAATACATTGTCAGATAACAAAAATGTGCAAAATAACTTAAACAATTGAGCAGTTGATAGGAAGCGTAATAGGAATCGTGTTATATGTTCTTTAGGTACTAAAAACATAAAAAAGTTAAAGGGAAACAATATCAAAATAAAAATAAGCAGATAGTTCTTGTAAAAACTTATCAGTAAGCCTGTAATTGTTTAGAGTTTTGTAATTGCAACACATTTTTTTTCAATTGATAAAAAAATTTGTGATGTCTTAATGATGTGCTTATATAAATTTCTTATTGTTTGCAACTGTCTTAAAGTATTAGTTCAAAGATTTTTAAGATGGTGTCATTATGTATATCCCAATGAATGTTCCTATATATTTATTTACACATCGGTTGTACATCCATGTATTGTTTTATGAGAGAGCCCACCCTTAGAAAATGATTTGCATGCCTTTCTGATCAAATTATTGTACCAAAAATTTTCAAAATAAAATTTTTAAAAAATTAATTTTCTGATTTTTTTTCTATTAAAAATGTTGGTTTCTGAACAATTCAAGAAATGATAGTTTTATTGTATTTAAAATCTATTGTTGAATTTAAATCACCAGTTTAATTTGTATTTTAAAATTGTTGTGTTTATCTAAATATTCTTTTCACTTAACTCTATTATTTTTCAATGAAAGTTCATAACTATTTGCCATAAAACTTCATTATTAGCATAATATATAATTCTATCATATTTTTATATAACTTTAAAAATGTTAATTATTTAAAAAAAGTTTGAGTAGTTATAATCAAATTGCTGTACAATTTTAAAGTATTAGTCATTAGAAGTTTATTTGCGTAACATTTCTTACAATTTTAATTGATAATGTTCTAAAAATTTGTACATTCTTTTTGTTATTATTATATTATTTTGTTATCAATTATAATGTATCTTACATGTAATGTACTTCCGTTTTTATTTCTATGTTTTTTATTTATTTCGAAATTTTTCTGTTTACTCTCCTTAAAATTTATATTGCCCCCATACAAAAATATTGATGAAATGTAAAATATAGAATTAGTTGATAATTAGATTTTCAAGTAATGAAAAGATCAAGAAAGTATAGCAGTTTGAAATTATTTCAGTAGTATAAAAACTATGTGCAAAATTTAGAATAAATTACATTAGCAAATTCATGCTGTACCACTCATTTATTAACTAAAGTATATCAAATGCAGGACCAAGTGTAGTAATTTATTTGAGTTTTAAGGAAGCATAGAAATTTTATAATATGTGTTATTACTTTTGTTGAAATATACTTAAATTACATTTATTAAGACCTAAAAAAATGTTTCAGACATGAAAAATGGTATTTTATTTAAGAAATGGAATACATATATCTGACATTGACCAAATCACTGAGCTTTTGAAAACATTTTGAATGCAAATGTATTTGGCATTTGAGGTACAAGTAAAGTGTGTGATTCATACACATTTTATATCGTATATGGGTTTTATTTTGATAGAGCTGTATGGTGGATGACATTTAATAGAGTGTCATTTGTAATTTATTTTTCTGAGAAATTTTTTCAGATTTTAAAAGAACATGAACTATAAGATTTAAAGTCTAAACTACCACTTTTTTGTTTGTAGAAATTCTATGATACTTCAATGAATACTATAGCGATATTAAGTAAAGAAAACAAAATTTAAAAAATTAAAATTTGCAATGAATTTGAAACTTACCATAAAAAATAGGTTTTTCAATTTTTGCCTCTTTCTCATGCACTTGAGCTATAGTATGTCAACACATTATTAAATTTAAATAACAGTTTTTAAGTCTTTTTTATAACATGGTTTATTTTTTATTTCATTTACAGAACTTGAAACTTTAACTCATTACAAAAGCACATTATTTATCGAACATAAAATAATTATAGTTTCAAAAATTTGTTTTGTCAATAATTGTTTCAAATTAAGCAAACTACTGTAATCTGAACATTTCTCAACAGAAAATGTGTTCTCCAATTGAATTGCTAATATTTAGGTCTTTAGAGTACATAAAAATCAAAGAAGAATAAAATGAATGAAAAATATATCATATTTTTAATAAAAATATGTATTGAAATGTTACATTTATACACCTTTGGCGAATATGTGTTAAGTAGATTATCATATCGTACTGGCCAGAAACATTAGAAACCTTTTGCATTGTCAAATTTAACAATCTGTTTTTTGATGGTTGCAAAACATTGAAAAACTAAAATTCTGAAAGTAATGTACAAAGATAGTAAAACCTTAAGGTTAACCGTTTCTAAGTTACATTTTATGGTGACAATATATGTGTCTGTGCATGTATGCGAAGATGACACAATTTAAAAGTTGCTTATTAACTCTAAAACTACTTGTTATATTTTGTATGATCATAATTTTTCACAATTTTTTGTTGCAATCTAAATTTCTACTTTAATTTCATTGCCCTCACCTCAATCCATAAAAGTAACAAAAATTGAGGTGTAGAGTAATGACAGCTTCAGAGTGGGAAATTTATTATGTTGCGTGGTTTATAGTGACACAACCACTATTTGATATTAAATTCACATGGCTTATACCTTGAACATTTTTTCATCAGGTCATATCAAACTTTCTAATGGGTCGGAACTTCTTATGGAATGTATATGTATTTTCTCACTGTTTCCAATTTTCTATACATTTTCAATAAAATCTATGGAGGAAACATGGATGTTTCTTTCCTTTACAGTTGTGGATGACTTTGAATACTTAAATTTTCATAATGTTGTATAATTTTTCACTAAGTAAGGGCATATATTTGATTCCTTAAATATTTTTAATACTTAAATTCTGTTATTAATTTAAATATATTAGATTTATTTGCATGTAGAAAATTTATTAATTAAACAGCATATAATTCGTTCATTTCCTGAATAAAATAATAATGATACAAGATAATATTAATGAAACATAGTTGAAATTATTAGAATTTTTCAGCAATGAGAGGAATTATTTAAAAATAACTTGTAAATAATGAATGTGTATAACATTATGATCATTACTAAATGGAGTTCAAATTTTTTTGAATAAATCATAAGTTTAGATACTTGAAAGGTTTAACCTCAAATAAATGCAAAGAAGATCATTTTTGACCCTCTATCAAATAAAAAAATTATTAGTAACCGTTTCTTAGTTAAATTTTTTGTATCAAATTGATACTTGCAGTCTCACCAGTTGAATCAGAATTTTTAGTACATTTCCTTAAAAGCAATTATCTTTCTGATATTAATAAATAACTATCTTCCAGAATATCAAAATCTAGAAATTATATTTATTAGGTTTTGCAGATTTCTATTTGTGTCATAACATTTTTCAAGCATTATAATTTCATTACAAGTGAAAAAAATGTATTATTTTCTGTTAGGAATATATTATGGAAATGACAATTCTATTCAGCGGTGAATTCCTTGGCTATCTAACTGAATGATCCGCATTATGATTTTTAGTACTACAGTTCTTGAATTAGACTTACATTTCATACATAGACATTTACAGTAGGTTAGAATTTGCTCTAAATGTTAAGTCCCTGTTGAGTTAACCCTTGTGAGCTAAAAATGGATGTAGATGGATAAATCATATCAATGATAGAATTCGTGAATGAATCAAGTATGTATTTATTTTACCAGTGTTATGTGCATGTCTCATGAAAAATAAAAACAAAAATAATTGTTTTTATAAATTATAATATGCAGAGGATTTGAAGAACATGGGATCTAAAATGAAAGATTCGTATGACCAAGTATCAATAAAGATTCGCAGTTATGGGCTTGGACTTATTTAGAATGTAATTGATTTTAAGTCCAAAGGTTTATCAGCTCTGATGGACTCTTAAGTTACACTGGACAATGTCATCACATTTGGGTCGCCAGTAGAGGGAAAAGTTAATAATTATTTTTTCAATAAAATATCTTTTAATTATAAAGTTATGAGTGTTTGTTACAATATGAGAATAAATAATAATTTTATTTATAATCACTTAAGATATGAAAAATAATGAAGTAGTCACTTCTCAAAATAATAAATTGGTAAAAAAATAGTAAAGAGATGCTAAATTTTATGGTTATTTCTTAAAAATGATGTTTGTGAACTTAGTTTTATGAGTATTAAAGTTTCTGAGATCACAGAATTTTGCAAATTATATGGATTATGAAAATAAGAAAAGAAGATTATTATTACTGTACTACTGGTTTTATCTTTATTAAGTGCCATCTTCGTTAATAATATCGTATTTAGAAATAAACTGACAATTGATGGTACTTTAAATAGCATCTTTTATAAGAAAATGGCTTTTTCTAATCACATTGAAAATTGCATGTTTTAATATCACTAGGCAGGATATCAAAATTTGTGCTCAAGCAAAAATAAAGTATAGCTCACAGTTTTTGTAATGGAAATGTGTTTCAGTTTATCAAACTATGCACAAACTTTTAATTTTAAATCTGTAGTCAAATATCAATTAAAGTGATTGTATTTTTGGAATGGTGCTTAAAAATAGGTGGATATTGTGAAACTGCTGAAAAATATGTTATTGCTGGAATTCTCACAAGATTTACCTGTATATACAGTGTGGATAGATAAAAATAAATCAAATAGTTATGGCAGGAATGTAATATTAAATAGAAATGCTCTTTGTATGGTATATTTGCTAAAGATTTATATGAACTTTATTTGATGTTAAATTTATTAATTGAATTTTATTTTGATATTTTTATTGCATTTTATTAAAAATATACATTTTTAAAAATATTTAACTTAAATTTTGAAACTATTTTTATTTGCAGGCCATTGTATTGTGCTTTAGATTACATTTTACTAAAAACAGTACTACAAACAATACAGCTTCTGCAACTGTGCGCCAGTTAGTGTCTGCTGTGTTTGAAAGAATTATTGCAGAAGATTTCACCCCATCTGAAGGTAAGTTTCCCCATCTGCTTTTTCTCTAAATAAAGAATTATTAATTCTTATTAATTTTCTGATTTAGTTAAGGTTTTGTTTTTATTTATTAGGGGATAATTGTCTTTCTAACATTCATTTGGAGGAGCTAAAAGCTGGTAGTCGTTTTGCACCTAAATCATTACCACGTCATGCAGCTGATGGTTTTATGCTATTTCAAGTAAAGTTATTAATGCAAAAACTTCTAAGTATTTTTGTGATTGAAATAAATGTATGTGTGCACATTGTACAATATCGATTATCAAAAGTTATAAATTCCTACCTTTATTAATATCAATAAGGAAATGTAGGTATTTCAAAAGTTTTTTACTTTTAATAGAAGTTAACCTTTGAGCACAATAAGTAATTAGAAACAAATAAGAGCTTATTTATTGACAAAAAGAGGATGATAAGGTTATGTGTATAGACAGAAGAGAATAATTTTTGTTTTCAAGAATCAAGCATTATTAATAAGTGATAAAAGTAGAACAATTAATCCATAATTCATTTTTTTTATAAGTAGTAATATTTTACAGGAAATCAGCTTTTTGAACTTTTCTAAAAAGGAATATTATTCTTATTCTTTAAAGCAAATAAGCATATTTCTTTGAAAGTTACATATTTATATTAGAAGTTATTACTTTCAAATTCATTTATTTTTCTACTTAATTCATTTTCTAATAAATGGTTAAGAAGTATTGTATAAAATGTTAGTGATAATTTAGTTGAAATGATAATTATGCCCTAAATATAATTTAGTTTATAGTATTCCGTATAAATTTTATGTGATTATTTTATTTTTTAAGTTATAGATTTTGAATGGATGAGTTTGTTTTTAAAGTACAGTATAGGAAAGTGTATTTATGATAAACTATACTTATATTGCAAATTAAAATACTGGTATAATTGAATGATATTATTTAAATATAAAATTTTTATTACATATAAAGATTGAGTTAAGAAAGGAAATAAATTAAGTAAAAACAAAATTAAAATTTATTACATGTATCTAGTAACAATTCTGCTAAGCATTAACACACTAAATAAAACATCTTTTTTAAAAAACAATTATACTTAATTAGCATGTATAACATATTATTTTGAAATATTTTATTAACAAAAGTGGTATAGCAGATAAATGTATAAAATAATGGTAAATGTTCATCTTGAAAAACGGGAGAATTTTTTATTAAAATAATAGATAACAGTAACTTGTGTTAAATATTTAAATATGTGTGAGTTGTAAATTTATTTCATTGATTAATCATTTTTCACTGTTCTTAAAATTTTTTGTCAATGTAAGATAAAGAAAACAGTTTGAATTACCTTGTAAAATTTTTACAAATTATATTTTCCATGAAAAAAATTGTATTTATTTCACTTTATAAATTTTTCAAAAATTTTTTTTATGAAATCTTAGGATTTGGTTCAATTAGTGAATGCAGATCAACCGTTTTGGCTAATTGGATTAACTGAGATGACTAGGACTTTTGGTTTGGAATTATTAGAATCAATTTTATCATCATTTTCTGAAGTCTTTTTCAAGGTGAAAATATTCTTTTGCATCTGTTTTAAATGTAAAATTAAATATTTTATTTATAATTTTATTTTCTTAAAAGTTCTTGTGCTATTTTTTGTTATAAATCAATTTGTTTTACCTAAAATATTCTCTTGTATTGTATAGATTTATCATGTATTCTGTTTGATTATAAAATGAAATAATCATTTTATTGTCATTTCTTGTAGGATAATCAATTAAAAAAAATCATCTGGAAAAATATTTACATTATATTTTGTATAGTCAGCTTTTTTGTCATGTGTAGGTTGATTCTCTCTCTTTGTCTTTATCTGTAAAGTAAATTTTCTGAAAAATATGTCAAGTATTTGTTGTAGAATGCAAAATTATACTGCCTTTCCAAAATTGAAATTCAAATTTATTAAAATTTTGTTTACTTTCTAGCAAAATACTAAAAAAATGTGTGTTTCTGAATCATGTTTTCTATAAAGATATAATAAAATACAAAAATTAATACCTAATTGATTAAATGAATCTTTAATTTTTATCTGTTACAGTACCATATGAAAATGCATATCTTGTTTCATTGTTTCATAATAATTTAATATTTATTTTTATTTTATATTAAAATTATTTAATTGAGTTTCTTGTTTATGTGTAATACTTTCTGCTTTTGATTTACAATTTTTTATATTATAAATATAATTTCAATATAGATATCTAAATAGTATTCTGTGAAAAAATTCATGTAAATAGAAGCAACTCTTTTTTACGAAAATCAAAATACAGAAACAATTAATCACATATTTTTTAAAAATTTGAATATAGTGAATACTATGGATTTTACCAAGTTTTCTTTGTAAATATTTTGTTTTCATAATATATTAAAAGTAATAATTGCTTAGAATTTGTTACATTTTTTGTCTGATTGGGTACTCTTGTGTTTTTAAGTAGATACACTCTTTGATGTTAATATTTATATCGCATATTATTTTATTTTTGTCAATGAAGATACTTCAACTATTTTATGCTTACAAAATTTGTCCAAAATTCTTGAGAGATCTTTTATTTATTGTGCAAAATAAAGAAAATATTTTATTTAATATTAGCTGAATTATTGAGGAAATATTTCAAGCTATAGAATAAAGAAATTTTCAAGTTGTTTTTTTAATAAGTGAATGATTTTTTTTTACAATTTCTATACTGATAAGTAGAAATTAAGAGTAGAAAGGAAGAAATCTTTTATTTTTCATGGATTATTTCATCTTTGTGATTTTCATCTCATGAAAATTTGAATATGCTTACTTATTTGATTGGAAAGAAAGTTCTGAAAAAGTAAATGTAAGAAAGGAAATTTTTGCTTAGGTGGATGTATAACAAATGTATTTATACTGATCTGAATGAAAATAGCTGCAATGTTATATCAAGGCGCGTAGAGTTCCTGAAAACTTCTTGAAGCTTCTGGAATTAAAAAATAAATAATTTAAGAGCCCATGAAAATCCTGGAATTTTGACTTGACTCCTTGAAGATCACGAATTACTCCTGGAATTTTTACTTGCATTGATGCATTTATTTTTTGTTAGAAATATTATAATTTTTTAGTTTTTTTTCAATATTTTAAAATTTTTATTGATATTTTCCAAAAATAAATTTGAGTATTGTTTTTTAATGTTACCACTAGATGAGGCAGCATGATTGATTTTAGATTATTATTGTATTTATAACTGTTGACTCTCTCTCTCTCTCTTTAAAATAAAGATTTAGTTCAGCCAGTTTTATGATGATCCATTTCAGTTATTAATAATAATTGGGAAAACAGTCGTCCTGGAAACTTTTATCTAATATTAGTATTTATTTTGTTTTGTTTAAGTATATTTATTTGAAAAGAAATTATTATACTTGTATTGAAATATTCAATAAATTAATACATGGGAATCTTATGAAATTGTTTGAAAACTCTAAAATTACCTACTATTTTACACACTGTATAGTTGAATGCAAGTAATATTTATTATTTAAATATACATTTTTCTGATATAGCTGTAAATTCATTGATGGATTTTGAAGTAATCTTAAATATATATCTAACTTAAATAAAAAATATTAATTTTTACAATTATTTATTTCTATTATTTTCAAATATAGTTGAAGAATGTAACATATACATAATTATACACATAGTTGTTTAAAAACTAGTAATAAAATAAAATAAAATAAAATATTTAACATGAATTATAACTCCAGGAAATTTTTGATTTGACTTCTGGAAAACTTTTGGTATTTTATTCTTAGAACTGTGTACAAACCCTGTTATATTTATGGAATTAGTTATAGTAAATAACAAAGAATGTTATTTTGTCAATTTTCTTTGAAAACTCAAAATTCTTGTATCAATATTAATGATATTTTTGTGGTAAATAGAGGTTTAAAAATGTAGTTTAGTTTATAAAAATGTTTAGAAATAAAGAAATGAATTTGTAAACTGCATTTCTTTGCTTGTAATTGAAACTTCTGTAACTATTACAATTTTGAATATAATTTTTTTATTTCAGCATGTAGAGTTTAATTTTTTGTTGAAAGAAAGAGTTTGCCCTCTCATAATAAAGCTATTTTCTCCAAATATTAAGTATCGCCAAGGAGTACAGAATTCTGGGTCAAATACTACTTCATCTGATAAACCTTATTTTCCAATTTCTATGCGATTGCTTCGTATTGTCTCTGTATTAATTCAGAGATATTATAAGATACTTGTAAGTATTATGATATTAAAGTATTATTTGTTAAAATATAATAGTAAATATCATGTTAGCGATATTTTAATATTTAATAAATGTATTATAATATTCTACAAATATTTAACATTAATATTAATTTACTTGTAAATTGAAAAAGTTATATTTCATTTCAAATTTAATATTTCTGATAAAATAATTAATGTCTAGTTAAAGAAAAACGCTTAAAAATGTTAAGAATGGAGTAAAAATTTCAATGTCATACCTTTTTCTTTTGAAAGTTGTTCCACGATTACTGTTAAGAGATAACTTATGAAAGAAAAATGTTATGGAATTTAAATCAAATGAAATATTATTAATGATATTACAAATTATTAACTGAAATGACTATTAATTTGTTAGAATTATTAATACTTATAAAAAAATTAATATCTACTCCTTATTCAAGTAAATTGTCTTCTTCTTCTTAAGGTTGGGTTTGTATGTCATTGGCACCTCTGCTTTAATCAGCATTTTGTACCATTAACTCCAAATCCAATGTTTCCTAGTTCCAGTTACTCGGGTCACCCACTTTATTAATAAAGTCGGATAACCATTTAATGGAGTCTAGGTGTAACTCTCTAGTATGGATAATGTCTAAAGAAGTTAATCTAGGAAGGGCAAGAGCCTCACATTCGTAAATGATATGCTTTGCGGTTTCCTCTTGTGTATGCCATTTCCTGCAGATAGGGTCTTGCTGAAACATTCCCATTTTATGGAGGTGTTTTCTGGAATAATAGTGGCCAATTATGAACCCTACAATTAAATGTATCTTCTGCTTAGAGCATCTAAGAATTTCAGAGGCAATCCTCGCTGATGACCCACAGATCATACTTTTAGCATGGGTTTGACCAGGAGTGTTAAGCCAAGCTTCATACATCTTCCGTCTTTCCCATCTAAGAACATAGGTTTTTGTGGCCTTCAAATTGATCCCACAAAATGGTTCTGCACCAATGGGAACAAAAGACGTTCCTTGTTTAGCAAGCTCATCAGCTCTTTCATTTCCTTCGATACCTTTGTGCCCGGCACCTATACAAGGATCACCTTGTTTCTAGTTGCCAGTTCTGTAAGTAGGTTTCTACATTCCAAAATCATTTTAGATTTGATTTTGAAAGAATTGAGTGCTTTTAAAGCGGCTTGACTGTCACTAAAAATGAGAACCCGCTTACCGTAGTAGCCAGTGGTTTTGCAGCTTCATTCTGTATGCAGTCATTCTAGCAGTGCTGCAGATGAAGATGTCTAAGGGAGTCAGATCCAACACAACCTCCAATGCTCTGGTTGGCGTGGTGGACATTGCTCCTGTGATGCAGAGACAGGCCAGTTTTGTAGACTTCCTAGTCTGTCAATCACAGTCTTCTGTTCCACCTTATGCCACCAGATCACATAGGCATATGTGAGAATGGGCCTGACAATAGCTGTGTACATCCATAACATCATTTTTGGATGTAAACCCCAGTTTTTACCAAGTATTCGCCTGCAAGTAAATTGTCTTACTTGTTTTACGGAATAATTTCCGTTGAATGATTCCCAGCTTCTATTTTTATTTTAAATTAATGCAATTGAGGATTGTTCTACTGAATGCCTGATATAAATTGTGCATAGTCTTTTCGCACTGCCTGTCATGTGCCAGTAAGAAATACCCAGTAACTGGTTGGAGCACTGGGGCATAACAGCGTTTTGTTGTTCACATTGGCCATCACACATTTACACCAATGTGTGATGGCCAATGTCTGTGGCAGTCTTTATAGACTTCAAAACCGCTTTTGATAGAGTGTGGGGAAAACTGCTAAAGAAAATTATAGATGTGGGAATCTGTTAAACATGTACAGTTGAATCAAGTCATTTTTGACGTAGAAATTTATCAGAACCAGGTTTGGGGGATCTGTCTCCTCCTACAGACAAACTCGACAGGGACTTCCTCAGGTCTCTGTGTTGAGCCCTATCTTGTTCTACATCATGATAAATGATGTAATCCAGAGGGTTATGGACGTTGATGGGGATGTTAGGGCCCTTCTTTTACAGATGATCTGGTCATTTGGTCAACCAGCAGAGATATGCAGCACATCCAGCTTTCCCTTAATGGAGCTTTAAGAGAAGTGTTTCATTGGTCTAATGAGAATCAAATGATAGTAAACATTGATAAAACCTTTTACCAGCTGTTTACTTTAAGTACAAAACCCTATGATATTAGTTTATATTATGGTCCTTATCGTCTGTGTAAAACAGCTGAAGCCAAATATCTGGGCATCACTTCGGATACAAGGTTAAGTTGGAATAGCCAAGCTGTTGAAATTATAGACATCGGAAAATCCAGAAGTAAACTTTTAAAAAGACTTGCAGGAGGGAAATGGGGAGCTTCACAAGACTTACTCTGCACCACAAGTCCTACATCAGACCTGCAATTGAATATGGAGCTGAGCTCCTGATTACTGCATCAGATACTATTCAGAAAAAATTGGAGGCTGTTCAGAATAATGTTCTTAGACTTATCTCCGGTGGGGCTTCATCTACACCCATTGAGGCAATGCAAATTCAGACTGGGTTGGAACCTTTGGGAGATCGAAGACAAAGCGCTGCCCTGAAACTCTCTGAAAGGCTTCTTAAGGTTGATGGTTTCTGGAAAAATTATATTCCTGTTTTCCCAAGATTGAAAACACAGAGAACCTTTGTGACTTTGACCAGGGAATTGTCTGATAGGTATAAGATCCTGGATGCAGATAGAGTGCCTTTGTTTAGATCCCCTATCTTTCAAAACCATATTTATTGACCTGATTGCCGTCTAGACCTGATACTACTTGTTAGTATGAAGGTCTCCACTGATTCTGAGCTAAGGATGGCTATCCTAGCTACTATCAATGAGCATTATCCATCATCTGTTTGGTTCCATGTATATGCAAATGGTTCAGGTGTGGATGCCATTAGAAATGCTGGTGCAGGAGTATACTCTAAGAGTTTCAGGCTTTGCCAGGCTGTTGGGAAATACTATAACAGCCACAATGGTGAAGTGGGTGCTGTGCAATTAGCACTTGAAGAAATCAGAAAGGGAAATGAGAACAACATAGTATTTTTTATAGACTCTCAGGCCCTGTCAGGTCTCTCTCTTCAATTGCTCCTAGCAGTATTGGGTCTGTTTATCTATGTCAGATGGCAATTAGTTCTCTACTAGAAGAGGGGCGTCAAATTGTGCTGCAATGGATACCCAGCCACCGTGGTATCACGGGAAATGACGCAGCTGACAAATTAGCAAAGGCTGGCTCAGATCTACAACAGCCTTCTCTAGAGTACCATACTGTTAAAAGGCTTATTAAGTCAAATATAGCCTCCTATCGTAGAAATGTTTACAAAATGTGCACAAAAGGGAAAGCATGGGCTTCCTTACTCACAAAGCCTATTCTGTGCAACCTCCTCAGAGCTGTAGGAGTGGCTAATTTTCGCCTTAAAACTGGACATGATTATTTGCAAAAACACCTTCTCCGTTTGGGTTTGAGGGACTCTCCGATCTGCCCTTTTTTGTGGACTAGGGGACATGACTGGTGACCACCTTTACACTTGCCCTGGACTTTCAGACGTCGAAGTCAGAAATTCTGCGGAAGATGACTTTTAATCGCCTTAAGATTGTATTGGGTTGCCGGACAGAAACTGATGGACGAAAAACCAAAGTCAGGCGTAGGATAAAAAAATCTAACACCAATGTTCAGAAATGTTTTATAAACTAAAATAGGCACAAGATTGCATTGTGTACATATTTCTGTAATTTCAGGGGTTAGGAATAATAGCAAAAAACCATCAATCCTTACACTAACATCTGCAAAAGAAACTGCTGACTTTAGCTGTAAGCACATGTTTGCAGCTCCCACCGCTAAATGTACAGAAGTGAAGCTCTGTAAATTTACATGTAATGCTTCATTTCGTACTTTAATGCAGCTAAAGTATATTTTGGTTAAATAATTAAGGAAATGTAGGGATTTAGAATCAAACTATTTGGATCTTGCTAATTGCCTTTTATCTTGTTATGCCTCTGTGGCACATGAGGCTATTATTTATTTCCATTTGCTTCGTTCCAGGGTTGCTTTTTTAGCCATTTATCAACTTGTGCTTCTAAAGTTATTTCTTTCCCTTAAGATCATTAGTCTAAAGTTATTTTAGATTGACCTGTCTTCCTGTGTATCAGCCACTCACATGTTAGTGATATTCTTGTAGGACCAGTTGATTTCAATCAGATCTGTCCAATTTCTTATTAGTAAAAATTTTGCAGCGTAAACTGATACCCTATCTTTTTATCTGTCTTTTCATGCTAATTTCTTTGATGAATTATTTGAAGGTCATTGCATATTTTTCAAATTAATGATACTTAGAGCTAAGATTAAGAATTAAATAAATTATATAAATATAGTGTGATATTTTATCTGTTGTCAACATCTGTATAAATGATTTTAATTAAAAGATATGAATAATTTTTGATTTGTGAAAGTTTTATTTTACTACCAATTAAAAATAACTCATCAAAATTCCATAAAAAATTAGTGAGTGAAATCATGAAACAAGTAATTAATTATGTACAATATTTTTTAACAAGCACAATAAATTCTAATTTTTGTGTATTATGTTTATCCATCTTCCTATTAAGTTCAGTATTAAATATATATATATAAAGAAAAACATTACTATCTCATTATTTGTTGTTTGAAATTTTTGTTTTCCAGAGCGAAATGTGGAACTTGAAAGCTACATTTTAGAATTAATTTATTTCAATAAATAAAAAACATTTAAAAATGTTAAGTTTTTAGTTAGTTTCTTCCGTAATTTTGTTTAAATTTGTTAAGCATTATGTATATAATGTAGAAATGAATGTGTTGCTCTGCATTCAGATAATCTCTTTTGATAATTGCTAGCAAAATAAGAGGACATAGTTGTTAACTATCATGTCTATCCCTCTTAATGTTCATTTTCACAAATTTTTGCTTTTCAGAAATTTTTCATGTGTTTTGCATTAGAAACTGTCTTGATTTTGAGGTCAGTCAATTAAAAATTAATCAACTAAGCTCAAAATCTAATTTAAGTTTCTAAAAACAAGAGCGTGGAAAATTACACACTAACATTAATTGTAGTTGAAGGAAAAATTGATAAAACTGACAAATAGTGGATTTATTATTTTTTTTAAATATTATCTGTTTGCTGATTTGTTCAACATTTCTTAAATTTACTGTAACATTTCACATTCTTTTAAATGAGAGTTTAGTAGTATTGATGTCCAGTGTATTTATCTGACGAAGAAGAAATTGTTTTAAAGTAAAATAAAAACTGAATAATATAGAAATAATACAAATCAATTGTAATTGCTTATGGAAGACTAACATTAATAGTTGGATGTTTTGTAATTTGATTGCAATTACATTGATATTTTATAATGTAAGTGTTATAAATGTGAGTTTATTATCTATATGTATTGAAAATAAAAAATAAATGATACTTTTAAAGGCCATATTTCTTTTTTAAATGAATATAGGCGAATTTTTAAAATTTTTTTAGCATTGATAAAATTTTTTAATCTAGTTGTTGATTTTTGTCTACAATAAGTTATTAATTTTACAAAATAATTTTTCTTAATATATATGATTAAAAAGCTGCATATAAACAATGTTTATTTAACTTTTTCATTACTTTTGGTAAGCTTAAACATAGTTCATATTGTTTGATTTTAAAGGTTTATTTTTAATTTGGTTTTTTAAATACACTGCTGGACACCCAAATGCAACTCCAAGAAAGATCTCAGATACCACAACAAAATTTATTTGGCAAATAACATGTTTATGTAAAGATTAAGTGATTGAAGTTATCCTCTTGTAAAGTGCAGATAAAAATCATCAATTTGTGTGCCATAGATTGGCATAGATTCAGCGAGGTTTTGGATGTATCCATTAGTCTATATGACTTACACATATTGCCGAAAGTGATCTGATATGGAAGTAGGTGGTGTGTCTCCTGTTCCAGTTGTGTAAAACATGGACCATGTTTTTGTTTGATGACAGATCAGATGAACAAAGAAAGCAGTTTAGTGTGATAGCTGAAGAACTGTTGAACACTGCATGCTACCTGTGATTGCACTTCATCCTGTTGAATATGATTGATGGCAGGTGCTACAGGTATGAGAGGTCCATAGACTCCAATACTTCATAGATGCAGCATTGACTGTTCAGTGTAAATGCATACAAGAGAAATGCAGGATTAAAACACAATGTGTATTCCAACTGTGATACCAAGTGCAGGACCAGTGGGGCAGTGCATGATTCAACAGTTGAAACTTTATTTTGATAGTAAACACTTAGTATTCTATCATTGTTTACTTTCCAAATTTAAGATTCAAATCCTTTTTAAAGTAATCTATTTCATATTGTTTTGAGGATCACATTCAAGCTATGTATCTAGGAATTTTTTGTGTTTATTACCATTAAACAATTGCTATATTGTTTTTGATTAAAAAATTTAAATTCAAGGCTTATATCCTTAAAATGTCTGAGTTAACTTTAGTTAGTATTTTTGGCAACATAAATTTATTTTGAAATGAAACTTAAATCATATGATAGAAAATTATAAGTTTCTTGCATAGATGTAATAATATTTGTCTTTTTAATCTTTCCAACTTCTATTGTTTGGCTTAGTTATAATGCTTTGCGTACTCTAGGCACATATTGGAGGTTTGATCCTCTGACTGAACAAAGTCGATTCAGCCTTTCAGCCCTTCACTGAGTTAATAAATTTAGTAGCAAACATGCATGGAAACTAAACACTGGAACTGACCACCTAACTTGAACATCTGCTTTGCTCCCCATCATCCCCAGTTAGAAAAACAGATATGGACATTGTAAGCCTTGGCCCGTATATAGGCTGTTTACATAGGTTTAATTTTACTAATGTTGCTTAGTAAAAATTCATATTTTGTATATTATTACTTTATAAATATGTATTACTTTTGTATCTTGACATTAGCTTAAAGGTATATTAAGTTAATTTATCTAGCTTTTAAATTTTGTCTCAGTAAAAATATGTATTCAAATATTTTTAATCTTTTTTATTCTGTTAATTATTTTTAATATATATTTTTGTTTGTTTATTAATATTCATTATATTTTAAATTTAATATTTATTATTTTTATTTTAATATTTTGATCTGTAGGTGACAGAATGTGAAATTTTCCTTTCCTTAGTTGTAAAATTTTTAGATGTTGACAAACCACCTTGGCAACGTGCTTTGGCATTAGAAGTGTTACATAAAATGTGTATACAACCAGAGCTATTGAAGTAGGTATTTTTGTATATATAGTTATTACTGTTCAATACTGAATTTTTTTAATTTTATCTTTGCTTTTAATGAACTTGTCTTTAATTCTGTGTTTTACATTAGCAATGTTTTGTTTAAAATTTTATGTATGAAAAACATGGACAACTTTACTTTATGAAACATGTGATTTGATATCAACTCAAGGTTTAAGTAAACAGCTGTATAAAAACTTAAACTTATTATGTAATGATATGATTTACTGGAACAGTTGTCATGAAAAGAACTTTATATCATATTTACTGTTTTGAAGAGTGAATTATCTGATACAGGAAATTTATCAATGTATGCTTGGTAGTTTTAGTTTTTAAGTTGAAAGTTAAAGCAATAAAATGCATATAGTGTAAATTCATTGTATTCAAAATTTTACATTAAAAATTAAAATTCGCATTTGTATCAAAAATAACTATAAAGTTTGTTATATACAGCTTTAAATATCATTTTTTTAAAGCTTATCTTGCAATGAATTAATAATGGACTAAATATATGTTGTCATAAGATCCAGTTTACATTTTTTGAAACTTTTATTTATTTTTTACAATAAATGTTTAGCTACAAAAAAATTAAATGGTGTTAATATCATTGAGATGTTCACTAGTTTTTGCATTCTAAGATGGTTGTGCCAACTGTTTTATTTTTCTTTAATTTTACGATTTTTCAAAATGAATATGTAGCCAATAGTAAACCTTTTAATAACGTAGATTTATAATCTAGTTAATTTATTTTCTTTAAGTTAGAGTAATTTATTGTTTTCACTATTTCGAATAATATTTTTAATCTTGTGTAAAAATAAGTTTTAATTTATTTATTACAGATGAGTACATGTTATATGTAAATTGCTATTTATAAAATAAAGAATTCCATATATGTTAAGTTTCATATTATTGAAAATTTTCTGCATTAGTTACTAGTGAAATTTTTTCTGTATAACCTATCTCATTGTCTTACTTCCTTTAATATCTTATGATCAAACATTTAAAAACTTCCATAGTCCTTTGAACAATCTTAATATTGAAATATTTGTGTACAGATATTTGAAGTTTTCTTGATTATTTAATTTTATCTGGAATGTTTTTTAAGTATAATAGTTTATTATTCAGTTATTTATGATATTTGAGTTAAAATACTTTACGGTAAAAAATGGGAAACAATGATTCACAATATTTCAGTTGCTACTTGGTTGTAATTTCATATAATTTATGAATATTTATTGGTGTTACTTATATGAATAATAGAAGTACTATCTATTTTTATATGGTTTTCAACTTTATATTATGTTTACAATTTGTTTAATTTATATGCATGAAATTCAATTTATATATTAATAAATAGTCTTGAGAATATGGTCAAAATTTTTATTTGAATTTACCATGTTTTAATATTTTGTTTTTATTGTTTAGGTCATTTTGCCAGTCATATGATATGAAACCTCATAGCACGAAAATATTTAAAGATATTGTAAATGCACTTGGTTCCTATGTACAATCAATGTTCATAATTTCGAGTACTACCAATCCTGTCTTGTCTGGAAATTTATCAGTTGGCTGTACTGCTCCTCCTTCAGCAGTAGTACAAGGTCAATCACCTGCTTTACTGGCAGGAATGCCTATTGGACCTGGTATAACACCACAGGCAGGATTTTTGTATCGAGGCATTTGGCTTCCTATTACTTCAGTGCCATCTGGGACTTGCAAACCAATATTGTAAATACATTATTTATATCTTCAAATTACTTTGACACTTGAAGAGAATTTTTTGTATACATTAATATGTAAGAATATTTGTCACTGATGTTGATATTTTCAATGTATTTTATCTTTCATGCTTAGTTCAGTTTTATTCCTTATGTTTATTAAGTAATTTTAAACAGTCCATTTCTCAATTAAACTCTTTTTATTTGCTTATTCTGTTATTGTTTCTTTTTAGATCATAGTTTTATTGATAATTAGTAAGAGACACTGTATATCAGTAGCAATTTTTAATATCTTAATGCATGATTTATGAAAAATTCTTTTTCTTTGTATTCAAAAGTTCTGATTTTATTATTTTAACATTTGTTTCATCTACTTCAATGATATTTAAAATAATTAAGGTAAAAATGTAGGAAATGTAATCTTACACTTTTAAACCATATGTTGTGAAAAAAATTAACATCATAAAATATTCGTCAAGCTTGTATTTTTCTGATTATTTAAATGTTATAAATAAAAAATATTTTTATTTTATTAAAGAGTAAAAAATAGGTAGTTTTTAACATTATAGCTATAAAATCATAAGTTAAGAATTTCTTAGCTTAGAAATCGAAACTAGCTAACATTAATATGTTTTATTTCTAAAATATCTTTATGAAATCAAAATAATATGTATTTTATTTATGGCTTGTTTTTAATAATTATATTAAACTATTTTATAAAGTAACTTTTCACTTTATTTTTCCCGTCATGAAACACATTCCCCCCCATTTTCAAATTTTGCTATATTGCTGTTATATTTTGTTAAATCTAAAATTTGTTTTTCCTGTTTCAAGATTTTACTATATTTTTTATAGTAATAGTTAATAGCTTAATGTATCTTTAAAAGCACCTAACTAAACTAATTATTGAAATTAGATTTTTCACCATTTTTTTTATTCTTTGTAGGCATATTTGGATGAATTCTTTTGAATAACAATTTTTAAAAAATGGAGAATTTCCAATTGCGTTTTTGTTCTGATGACTAATAAGTGGCTTTATTGTTTTTTTGTAGATATGTTGATCCATCATGTTAATGGTTTATATTAAAACTTTCAATAGCAAAACTATAATATATGAATTTGAATTTGTCTATGAATTCGAATAACAAATAAAAATGCTAATATTTGGTTATGAAATTTTAATTTTTTAAGTGTAAATAATATATTATTTTCCTTTCTTGCCAGCATGCTTATTTTTTGAATTTTAAATTTATTTTATTTATTTAATTGTCATTAGCTTTTGAATTAAAATAGATTAAAGAATTTTATAGTGGTCACTTTCATTGGCTAGTATTCAAGCATCATATTGATGAAAATATATATAAGTTATGTTTAATCTTTGTGGTTTAAATTTCAACTAATATAATTTAAATGCAATAAAAAACCTCGATAATAAAAGTACTCCTGATATTTACAGTAATACAGCTAGTAAAGCTTATTTAAGAAAGTATTTACTCATGTAAGCATACATTTTTATAAAAACTAGAAATTACTACTCTGAATGAAAGTTTAATGAAAAAAAAATTCACCTTATCATCAGTGTTTGGCAATCATCATAACCAGCTGGAGAATAAACCGTTTTTATTGCTTTAAAAATTTTTTTATAATGTTTTTATGATTTCTTCGCCACACATACTTCACAAAATAGAAATCAAACTGACCATGAATATGATTAGTACCCTGCACAGATCTTTTAATGGCCAACCAAACAAAAATTCAAAATACTATAACTGAAAAAATTCCAAACACTGTACCTTTCAAAAAATTGAAATTTTATTTTAAAAATTCCAAATAAATAACTTTAAAAAATTTGAAATCCAATAATAGGGTCACTAATGTAACTAATTCTTAAATTGTAAACAAATAAAATTACTCATTAAACTTTTGAAGGGCTGCACGTAAAACGAATCTTGCGCATGCCATATGATCACTTTATGTCAAAAGGAAAATCACATCATGCAAACACATTCCTAACCTTTAAGCCAGTTTGGTGCACTTTATTGCACGCTTGGCGCATTTTACCCTCCGCACATTTTTCTACTCTAAGACAAAGTTTGGCCACGTTTTTCTTGGTATATTTAGTTGTAAAATATCTCTTTGTTTTACACTAAGGCTGAATATTCAGCCTTAGTATAAAACATTCATTAAATAGAAAAACATGCTTAAATTAATTTCATTTTTTAAGTTTGTTTCAAAGGGCTGTAAAAATATGTTAATCTTATTCAAAACAATAAAAGGTCATTATTCGTGCACCATGCTGTTTTTATTTTTATTTACGGTGATGCATGTATTCCTCTGTACCTTTTCTTATTTATTTTTAGTTGTTACAAAAAGTTTCTCTTTATCTTTTATTGTGTGATTTTTCATCATAAATTTGTTCTAAAATTTTCCAAGTTAACAAAATTAAAAATTAAAAAAAAAAAAAAAAAAAAAAAAAACGAGGATTTGTATTAATTACCTTTAAACAAACATCTAAATGTTTACTCTATCTTTTTTTTACAATTTTCGTTTATTTATACTATGATCTCCACTGATATCTAATTTGGACAGTTTTGACAATAATTAGTATATTTTTTGATTTTTTTTTATCTAATTATGATGAACTGTTAGTATGAAATATGTGTGAAAATTTCCTTATAGTATTAATAGCAAAATTATATGAACTAATTTACTACTTTTTAAATCCAGTCTTTTGTATAATCTATTTTTTTACTTGAAACTGATAATATTTATAAATGTAAACATACTCAACGTACTGAAAGATGTATTTATTTGGTTTTTCTATTAATAATGCTGATTATTTTTTAGTTTAGATTTATTGGATAGACTAGAAGCGCCTGCTGTTCCAGAAGGTTATGGAATATCAGTGGCCTATGCTTGTCTTTTGGATGTAATAAACAGTATTGCATCTATTATTTGTAGTAAAAAACAAGAAGCTTTTGCTATGACTGAGTCTAGTATCGTAGAGTCTGATGATACAGCTCCAGCCCATCATGAAATCCCACCGGTGACAGAACAAATTTCTAAACTTTCTATATGTGATCAAAAATGTGATATTGACTGTTCTATAGAGCTTTCAGAACAAATTATTAATTCAACATGGTGTGGACTTTTAGCTGCATTCACATTACTTATTGATGCAAGGTAAAATTTTATTCCCCAGATTTGAATTATTTGTACTATTTAGATTGCTTGAAGTTGATTATATATATCGTAATAAAATAAACTTTAAAAATAAAATAAATTTTATTTATATGTATTTTCCACTTGATGCTTATGTAATTCCTATCCTAAAATCAAAGTTTTTTTCATTTAAAACGCTAATTATTTGCAAAAGCTGTTAAATATAATTGAAATCTTTAAGATCTCCAGTTTACATACATTCATTTTAGTGCATTTAAAAATTTATGGGCAAAAGAATTTAACTGGTTATATCCTACTGAAAGTTTTTCTTATCATTCTTTAGGAGTCACAAACAATTTTTTAATAATTAAAATAAGCCTGCAACTTTAACTTTTATATGCATTTCTGATTTTTATCACATGCAGTTTCCTTATATGGTATATTTGTTACTTTTATAGCAACATCTTGCTTTTGCTTTAAAATTAACACTCGTTAACGATTTTGATAAAGTTATCAGCATAATATTTTAAGCAATATTTAAAAAATATTATTTCTTTATAAAATAATTTATTTGGAACAGCATGCATCCTTTATTTGTAAATGCGATTCTAATCTCATTTTAATGGTGATTCTAGTCATTATATGGTGTATGCTACTTTAAAAAGAAGCCTTTATTAATTTTTAGCTTAGTATTAAATTTTGATTTAAATTTAATAGTGTTTTACTAGTTAATATATATTTTTAATAACGGCGGACACTGGGTGACTAACCCTTCACCACAGCAAGGTTGGAAACTGCTACTCATTTTATCATGGTCCGGTGACTACCTCTGAGCCAAGTCACAGAGGTGAGTAGCTTTACCTATGCCATACCCTTAAAGACCCATTTACAGGGTGGGCCACATTCATACATCATCTCAGAAGAAGGAGAGAGAAACACAAAGAAACAGAAACATCCATTCCCGAACCTGGTTTCAAACGTGGAACCAACAGGCTAGCAGCCAGGAACGCTAACTACTTAGCTATCAGTTGGCTACTAAATATTTAACAAAAAGTTTTTTTAAACAAATCTAACTATATTATATCACTACTAACTTAACTACATTATTTTAACTAATTTAACTAATCATTCTTACAGATTTATGAAATTTGGTACATTCTAAATGTTAAGTAGAAAGTATAAGCAATTTTCTTTATTAAAAGTAATACTATTGTTCAGTATAGAATATATTTCTGTAACATCACTGCTTAAAAATAACTGCAACTAATTTTTTTCTGTGCCTCTATGTTTTGCTAAACATTGTTTTTTCTGAGAATTTGATTCAACATTTTTTCTTGTAAACAATTTTTCACAATGTTATTTTTATTTCAATGTACTGCATTTAAATTTAATAAAATATTAGTCAAGCTAATACTTCAATGATTAGCATTCTCACATTCATTTGAACAGTTAGTGGGTTCTACCGACACCTCAGGCGTTAATATGAGTTGTGTTTTAAAATTTTAATTTTAAGCATTAGGTCCTGAACAATTGAGCTCATATTTAAAAAAGTAACATTAAAATCACACTTCATTAATTTTAAGCATTAGGTCCTGACAATTGAGCTCATTTAAAAAAGTAACGTTAAAACCACATTTCATTAAATGTTTTATTTATTTTTATGTAGAAAGTCAGTGCATAATATTTAGTGAATTTGAACACAATATAAAATGCTTGATGAAATTTGAAAACATTTTAAGTGTAGATATCATAAGTATAGGTAGAATTATTTTAACTAAAGGATATCATGTTTCTCATCCAAACATTATGGCAAATGTTTGCTTATGTTCTTCATAATAAATTAGTCCAAAGAACCACTATATTGTTTTTGATTAATTAAATGATTTAAACGTTTATGTTTTTTTTACATAAACCAGTTTTCCAAATTTTTATTTATAAAATTACAATGACTATAGAAATAGGTACATTGCATCCATTATACTTTTATTTAACTTCGTCAGCTGTTATGTGTTTTTAAATATTTATATGTTATATTTGAATAAATATTTTGTTGGCTAATTTATAATATTTTTAAATAAGTTAGCTTCTAAAATTCACTTGCGAAAATTTTCTACAATACTTTTGTATGAAATATTTTGCACTATTTTGTGTTTTATTTCAGAACTTTAATCTGTGTTAATAAGCTGAAAATAGGACAATAATATTTCAGAACCAAAATTTGTATTTGCTAAAATAATGAAAGAAATTAACCAATTATTTCCAAACTTGGTTTGATCTGTATTTAACTTAAACTGACTTTTGATAAGAAAATATTATTAACTGCAATTTTTTCATTTCATTAATCTCTTTACTCTTAATTATATTTTTAAAAATTTTGAACCCATATTTTATTCTTGTGTGGGAAAAAGCTTTTTTCTTGCATGCAAAATCATATTTTACTTTTTTCCATTTTAGTTATTATACTTTACTTTAATACTGAGATGTTATACTATACTTTAATTCTGAGATGTTATATGTTATGAAACTCAATGTAGATTTGTTTCTAAATTATTTTAAATGCTGAAAACAAATTTTTTCTTTTAATATCAACTGAAAATTGCAAAAGAACATTTTTTTACTAAAACGTTTTACAGATACCAATTTATTGTATTTAAACAACTTAGTTATTATTTGTTATAATTTATTAAGTCAACATATATATTTGTAAAGCATGATAGTTTCAAATTGTGTACATTTGCTAATTAATAAAAACTGATATTTTTCTTAAAATTTTGTTTATAAAGTAAATTCTTTCTTTCAATTTATTGCAATTTATTCAACTGGCAGATCATTTATTTAATAATTATATATTTAATACAGTAAATGTTTTCATAATATTTTAAATAGGGATAATAGTTTAAATAATAGTTAAAAAAGGGAATGATAATTTGAAGGAATTTCTATACAATTAGCAAAGAATAATTCATCTATTTGTTTAGAAAATTTTAAATGACATAATTTTTTATTCATATTGCCTTTTATTGAGTTGTTGGCGAAAATATTGTGATGCTTGCAAGGAAAAAAATATTAGTTTATATAAATTTTTATAGATGCATAATTGATTACATTGTATTATTCTAAGATTCGTTGAACTTGAAAAATGATACCTATGTTTATTTATTTCAGTCTACATAATCTAAGGACCATTTATATCATTTGGAAATTATTACTTGTCGTGAAAGTCAAGCTTTAAATTAGCTTAAGAATTAAAAAAGTAATCATTGTATACAAAACAAAATAATTCTTTGAATCTAAGTTTATTTTGTGATTTTTCTAATAATGCACAGCTGGGATTTGTTGATTTATCTGAAAGGTAAAATATGATATTTTGTGAATTATTGATTTGTAATCCGTGTTTTACCCATTTTCATTTTCATGAATGTTTAAAAATTTTCTTTAATTCTTGCTTTCATACTTCTATTAAAATAAATAAGATTTTTGTAACAAAGTTGCAGTAAATACTTAATTTCTACAAATTCTTTGTATTTTTATGCAAATTATTATATAGTTTATTAAATGAGTGTTGATTTTTTTTGATTTGAAAATAAATTTCCATTCATCCTGTCTTTTGTAGTTAATAACAAAAAATTTAGTTAATGCAGTATTGTTTCAAGATAAGATGAAGGGCTGTGATTTTTTAATATATGCGTTGTTTTAAAGATGCCTGCAATGCCATAAAATGTTGATACCTTTTATTCTTAGGCAGTGATGGCCTGGTTAGTTAGGCTGTCGTTTTCATAGTTGGAATGAGTTAGAATTCCAACTTATATATATTAACCGAAGATGAGTTATAATTTCAACTTAACAAAAAAGGTGTTTGGGCCACATTAAATAGGACTAGGCTGCAATGTCCTTCAAGTGAATAATAGTTCTGGTTGTAGCAGGTTATGTATTGGGGCTCATCTGTTTGGTTGTTGCTTCTAAATCACCGAAATCCTGACTTAGCAATTTCTATATAAGTGGTAGAGCCTGTCTCCGAGGCAGGTACAGAAAAACACACTGGTGCTCATTTACTCGAACATTTTATTGATAGGTTTTCATTTCTATGCTAGTATTCTATAACAAAACATTAATACATACATTTATTTCAAAATATTAATACATACATTTTATTATTGAGAGTTTCCTCAAGAATGTAAACTTGTTTTTTAGCAATAAAAATTGAACATTAATTAAAAATTGTTTCTAAAATGCAGACGATGTGTGTTATTGAACTGAAACAACTCTATTAGAATTATTTTCATCCCATTTAATTTGAAGCATAAATTTGTTATTTCTTGTTTCAGTAAAATATTTACTAAAATTGTTACTGTATGTAATAAAGAGATTATTACATATTTGCTATTTTATGTTTCTATTTTCTTTGATATTTAGGAAATTTCGTTACTACTAATGAAAAATTTACTTGTGAGCCTGCTTAGATTATTTTTTGTATTTCTGAATAAATTATTTATTGTACTTAATATTTTAGATTTGAAAAATTTTCACCTATGAGCAATTTTATTAATCTGTGGTGGTAACACTATTGTGGAATTGTGGCTGATTGAATTGGATGCTTATACTTATTTAATACATTTATTCAAAAGAAAAAATGAATTATTTTATTCAAAACTAATTTACTGATTGTAATTTATATGTCAGGATATTTACTGTCATGAGTTTTTGACTTGTTAAAATTTCTAGCTCCAGAACTTCATCACTATCATAACTGTTGATAATTGTTGTTACTTTTATGTACACAATATGTGTATAAGTACAATTATCATTATTCTTTTTATCATGCCTTTACTAAAGTTTTTTGTTACAATTTTAATTAAAGCTTGACATGTGTATTTACTTTTAAGTGAAATGTATATAAGGATTTTACCTTGATATAATTTCATGATATTTTTTGTTGGATTTTGATAAATATAAAAAATGAACCATTAGTTAATAATTTTGTAGCTTTTAAAGTTAATAATTTATAAGATTTCTACAACTTTAGCCACATGTCCTGTATATTCAGAGTTCTCATTGTGACTGTATTTGGTCAAATTAACTGTTGTCCATCCCTATTTTATATGATATAGAAGGTATCTATGTCAATGATCTCCTCGACAATTGTTTAGCTTATATAATTTTCTTATTGATATTGAAATAGCCTTGACTTTTGTTAAAATAATTACACATAATTACATTTGCCAGTTACTTACATCTTCCATTTTCATCAAGGGTTTTTGCAACTCCTGGAATTCAAAAATTATTTTAATGGTCCTTGAAACACCTGGAATTGGACTCTTTGAAAATCATGAATTACTAATGGAATTTTCACTTACCTTGATGCATATATTTTTCGTTAGAAAATGTTATTTTTTGAGTTTTATTTTAACATTTTGAAATTTTCATTGAAATTCATCAAAAACCTAATTTAGTATTAGTTTTTAATGTTATCGCTAGATGGTGGCTAGATCAATATTAGGTGGTTGTATTCATAACTGTTGTCTAAATTAAAGACCCAGTTCAACCACAATAATTTCATGACAATCCTATTAAGTCAGGATCAGATATAGTAATTAGATTTATGTGTGTGAAGTGTGTGTGTATGTGTTCACCAACAAGATCGTGATGTTGTGCAATCAGATGGGTGAAAGTGCTTCTTCTTTTTTCTATTTGTTTCTGTTTTTCTTCATATTGTATAATATTCACTGAATATTAATTTTTGAAATAAAATATACTTTCCATATTTTTCTTTTTGTAAATAGCATATCATTTCAGTGAATTGATAGGAATTTGTTTATTAAAGAAATAAAGGCTGAAATTAATTATTTAATATGTCTGTTGGAAAGTATCTTTTCTCTTTCTCTGACCAGTGAATTCTGGAAAAGCCATACAAATTTTGTATTTGTTTATGTAAATAACCAAGAATTGTGATATATCATTTGAATGATACCATTGTGAATACCATTTGAAGAATACAGATGTGAAATTGTATAATTTTAAAAGAATTTGAAAGCAAAGAAAAGAAAAACTTTGAATTACCTTTACTAAATAATAGTTGAGAAAAAAATCTTGGTAACTTTATCTAATAGTTGTATTTGATTTGAATAAGTATATTTACATTTGAAAGGTGATTGTTATACATATCTTAAAGTATTCATTAAATTAATTGATAGAGAGATATCTATTCTATGCTAATGGCATCAAAAGATAGATCCATTTCTAGTGTGGTTTTTTACTGCTTTCTTGATTACCACAAGTCCCCTTAATAATATGTGCTTGCTATATCCATTGGGTATTTTCTAACCACTTTCTTTTTTTAAATGGAAAAATGTAAAGAATTTTTATATTGTGACTAGTAAGAGTGTGTCTCATTCCGATTTGTCACTATTTTTTCAAGCAATATTTGGTCATTAGTTTTTGTACTTTCTCAAATTTAGGATTCTCTCTATCCATACAGCAGAACTGCAAATTTTTTAATAATCTTATTCACATGTAAATTTGAGGATTTAATCATTCGATTTAATAGTTCTTATTTAAAAATATTTGTCTTAAACAAAACAATGCTTTCAAATGCTTTTAATTAACAATAAACATATTGAAAAGTATTTTTATTCTAATACAAGCATTAAAATAGAAGTTTTTCAAATATATTTTGTATAAAAATTGCAGTATGTTATTTTCTCTATTGCATATAAGCTCAGTTAAAATGTTTGCGAAGCTTCTTTAATCTTATTTTTAGGAGTAATTGTATTTATTCTATGAACCAATATATATATTTTGTTCCAGGGATAATGTAAAAGTACTTTGTAGAATTACCAGTCATATATGAATTGTTGTGAATTTTCATTCTTTGAATACAGTTATTTAGTAGACTTAAGTTTAGTTCATCTATTTTTAATAATAACTAAACTCACTTTATTCTTATTAGAAAAATACACAACCATTTCTATTTGTTGATCACTTTCTTAGGTTGAAGTGAACTACTTTAAATTATCCTGCATAGTACAGATTATAACATTGATTCAATGATATTTGTACCTGTAACCTCTTTTTATCTAAAAAATATGCTTTTTTATTATTTGATTATAAATAATAATTGAATAAATTAAAATTTCCATTATTTTGTCATTAATTTTTTTGAAAGTATTGAAATAATTTTCAAATTTTAGAAAAGCTTGATCTTTATAAATGGTTTCAAATTATTAGGTAAATAATTCCTAATATAATTATATTTGAAAATTTTCTTTTGAAAGATTTCTTTATGATAGCTTTATTAATAGATAATTTAAATGAAAATTGAGGTAAAACAGTGGAAACACTGATTTTTTTTATCTGCAGTTCCGTGATCTTGCACAGATGTTGTCATTACTATAAGCTAAATCATCCAATATGCTAATTATGACTCCACATGGAAGAAGATTCCATAATCTTAAGTTTTATGATGAGATCCTTTAGTTTTATTTGTAACCATTTATTTTTTATATGGTTTCAATTCAGAAGGGAACTTTATAATATGTAAGGGACCAAGTTAAACTAAAATCAAAAATTTTTGAAAATTGGAGAAATTAATTTTCTCTTTCATTTTATGAACTGAAAAGCATTAAATTGCTGAAAAACATCATTTTTATTTTCTTCTAATTTTTAAGAATGGTTAGCGCTTTTGCCTTCGGTTCAAGAATTCGTGGTTTTGAATCCCACCTTGGGCATGGATGTTCGTAGTGGTTTGGGATCCACTTTAAACCGTAGCTCCCGGTCTAATTAACCCTCGTGTGCAAAAAAATGACCCTTGAGCGACAAAAGAAAAAAACCCAACTCCCAATTTTTAAGATAATTTCTAAGTTTGGGATTGATTTTATTCATATACATTAGCATAGGTGAAAAAGTCTTTAAGAAATAAGTATTTTTAACAATAATCAATGATTTTAGTTTATCTGTATTTATAATATTTTAAACTTTTTTCTTTCAAATAGTACTGATGAAACAGCTACTGAAAATATTCTGAAAGCAATGCAGATTTATAGCAGCATTTGTGGTACTTTGAACATGGGAATTCCTAGAGATGCTTTTATTACAGCTATGTGCAAAGCATCTCTTCCACCTCACTATACTTTAACTGTATTAAATACCAACTTACTGAAGCAAGATTCTAGAGGTAATGCTTTATTGAATTTTTATATTAATTAAATTCAAACATTTGTTTAAAGGCAAATAAATTGTTTCATTATTAATTCAAAGATTTCTTGTATTAATGTTACGAGTAAAACTATTTTGTTTCTTGTTTTTAAATATGCAACTGTTTTTAAACTGATATTATTTTCAAAAATAAATTGATATACATTATAATTTAAAATTCCACTGAGCTCTTTCAGTGTGCTCTATGTCTAATTTATTGAGGCCTACTGTTGTTTTATGTTTAAAGATTTAAGAACAAATAATTAATTTAAATTATTAGTCTTGAGTATTTTAACATTTTTAAATTTAAGAATTTTAAAAATTATAATTGCATAAAAAGATGAAATTTAATACATTCATTGATTTGAATATTTTCCCCTCAAGTATTTCTAAATTATGACTATCAAAAGTTTGTTTGTTATGTTTAACAACATTGTACAATTACTATTTGTCTGTAATATGTGTTACATATGTAATATGTAACCAATATAGATTTCATTGAGTAGCAGTATATTTAATATTAGACATTCTTTTGTGTTCAACATCTAAAATTGCAGCGTATTTCATATGACATGTTGATGTCAATATTGTCAACTTTTGTTGTAAATACTTCTTTTTATTTTCTCATATTTTGCACTTAAATTTCTTTAAAAGAAAAAATTTTCTTTTCTATTTTTCACTATCTGAAATATGATCAGCTTTTAGTCTATTAAATTAGTGTGGATTAAGTGATTAATCTCTGTAATGATTATGGATCCATTTATTGGTTATTTTCTGCTTCACTTGGCTGATTTGACTACCCTATACCAACTAGTTTATTTCAAGCAACAATGTCTCTTTGATACTCTCGTTATCCTTTTAGCCTCCATACATATTTTGGAAACATTGTTATATTGCTTGCTCTCTATACTGCAACTAGGGATTAAGTATATTTAGTGATTATATTATGTAAATTAGTGTAATTTTTATTAGTTATATGAAAATTTGTTTCTGAAATTATATTTGTAGCTTCATAAAAATTTCATATTTAATATTTCTTTATTTAAGTAGTTTTTAAATCATGTCTCTTATATCAGGAGATCGAGGGAGAGATTGTGGTGATCTTAGTCACTCTGGAGTAAATTGCAATAATCTTTCGGTGCATCTCAGCTACCATTAGGTCTTTATTTAGGTGGATGTGATGGCCATGAAATGAGGCAACAAGTTGTTGCTGTTGGGACTCCTCTTCCAACAGCTTCATTACCTCTTGGTGCTCAGCAAGGGCCAGTTATGGTGAGTATTTTTTTTAAATATATTAATCATAATTTGCAAAGTTACTAAAATAAAATATTATTGCTTATAATTATTTGCTGAAATAGTATAGGATTTAAATTAAACAAATCCATATGTCATGTAAACAATAGGACATGTTTTTAATGTTATATACAGGGCAAAATGTTTGCAAATCCTTTGAAAGATGAGCCACCATACTGTCTGCTTGCTTTTGTGTTTTACAGTTCAAAAATCCCTTTATCTTCCAATAAAAGAATTCTTGCAATATATTTATTTAGTTTTTTTAAAGATATCCAAAAAAGAGATGTTTCCATTTTGTGAAATTTTTCTAGAAAAACTAATGTTACTCATTGTAAATTAGATACTAGATTCTTTAAAAATTTTTAACTAAGAATAATTTATTTTCAAGAAATTAATGCATTTCTTAGTGAAATATTGTAAGAGCATTTCTTGACCTCAAATAACGTTTTTTATCATTTATGACTAAAGTCGTCTTTCATTGTGCCTTTCATTTATGTTTCTAATCTTTGTGATATTCCTAATCTTTAATACCAAAGGAGATGAAAAATGTTTGTAGTCATACATCTTTGTTTTACTTCTACTTTTTTCTGACATTACTGTGCTTGGTATTCAATTCTAGATTTTTTATTTTCTGTAAGTTCCAAAGTGCAATTCTGGGTATAGCAAGACATTTAAAAAATAACTATTAATTATTTAATTACTGATGTTACATTTCATAAAATCACTGCAGGAGATAAATTTATATAGTACTTAAAATAATAGCTTTTATTGCAAATTTTTTTTGATTAAATAGTGATGCCCAGAATGTAATTTTTAACATCTTTTGATTCAATTTTTTTATTTATGAGAATATCTCTTCATAACTATTCTAATATACTATTTACATAAAATATTCACCCTTAATTCATGTTCTCAGAATTATGTAATAAATATTTGGCTTACATCCAAATCTTCATTTTTTTGTACTGTCAAAAAAATGAAATTATCTTTTTTATGAGTCAAAAATATAACTTTTTCACCTAAGCCTCTTAGTTTTTTTTTTTACAATTATTACTTTGCCACATATTATTTTAGGTATGCGTGACTCAAACTAAAAATTTGATTTAAACAATGAAATTTTATGTTAAGCAGAAATGAGTAATAGTATTTACGCCACACTCAATATATTTTTTAAGCTACAACCAGAATTTTAATAAGCTTCACTAATATTTGATTATATATCTAATTTAAATTTAGAACACTTCAAAGTATTACAGTTTTTCACATTTATTGAAACATCTCTAAGCTTTAAGTGTTCATATTTAATGTAAACTATGTAGCAGTAGGTATTTGCATATTAATAATTCTGTGTATTGCTTTCTTTTAAAGTTGACCAGTAAGTACTTTTTCACAGTATAGTGTGCCCATTTCTTTTATTTAAATATTCATAATAAGATTAAATATTTATAATAACTTTAAGTATTCATAATTCGCGTACCTTCCTGGGGCTTGAGCAGCCACCAGGCGCGTCGGCAGGTGGTGGATCACCGAATGTCCTGTAGGAATGACAGGATAGCCTTGAATATGGAATCAGAGGCCGCGAACCAGCTCCCGCAAACCCTGGTGTTATGTGATTCGTGCCTAGGGCTAATTGGCACCACAATATTGGTGTCTTAATGGAGCCTCTAGTTGCCTGGCAAACTTCTAGAGTAATTAGCCTTGCCCAGTAACTCAGGCAATGCTGGGTGGACTTATATTACCTGAGCTTATTAATTGTTATCTTGTGGCTGAAAAGACACAAGAAATAACGATCCTTTATGCATTTGTAGGTGATGCCTCTGTAGTAGACCTTGCTGAAAAAGACAAGGGAACTCAGAGGCAATCTTGTAAAGGGGCAGTAATGAATCCTTCACTTGAGGTAGAAATGACCTCCAAACCATCTTCTTCTGGTGAAAGTCAGGAAGCTATCACTAGCATGACTGACTTTCTGACCAGATGGGACTGTTTCAGCAAGACCCTATCTGCTGGAAATGTCATACCCAAGAGGCAGAGCATATCATTTATGAATGCGAGGCTCTTGCCCTCCCTAGATTAACTTCTTTAGGCATCATCCATACTAGAGAGTTACACCTAGGCTCCATTAAAGGGTTATCAGACTTTATTAATAAAGTGGGTGACCCGAGCAACTGGAACTAGGAAACATTGGGTTTGGAGTTAATGGTACAAAATGCTGATAAAAGCAGAGGTGCCCAATGACATACAAACCCAACCTTAAGAAGAAGAAGAACTTAACGAATAATATGAAGTACAAAGGATAACAATTATCCTTAAATCATTGTTATGGAATTTTTATGCTCTGTTTGATTACTAAATGATATATTTTGCTTCTTTAAAGTTGTTAAGGCAGAAATTTATTAGCTAAATTGCCTTTTCTCGACTCGAAACTGGTCAATCTTAGATAAAATATTACTTGCCATATATTTTAGGAAAAAAGTGCATGAAAATTAATTTTATTGTTTAATCTGTTTTATCTAATTTCAGTGCATTTACTAAGTAGTTTAAACTGTTTTTATGTTAATTTATTTCAAATTAAATGGAAGATTTGTTTATACAAGTTTATTATTTGAGTTATTTTTCAATAATTTGCTTGCATATTTGAACTGAAAATTAGATGTAATTAAAAATTAAAGTAAAATAACCTTTATTATTTAATTTCACAAAAATGCAAAAGAGGAATCATAATTATAAAGAGTTGCTTTCTTTTTGGACTTATAATTCAATTCACTTAAAGTAATATATAATATACTAAAATGTCATTTTCATTAAAAAAAGTGTTTTTATAAAAATGTTTTCATTTGTAGCATAATAATACTATGAAGATAAAACTTTTATAGAATCTCAAATTCAAAGAGACTTTGTATAGGAGAATGATTGAAATTAATTAGTCTCTTAATGAAAAATTTGAATCTTAATTGAGAATTATTAATTTTCTTTGCATATGTATTCTTTTTTAATTTATTATATTCTTACTTTACTATTATTCATAAAAAAATATTCCAATTATATTTTTATGACAAATTTTTGTTCCTTTAAATAGGAAATTATATATGTTTAAATATGAAATCCTTTCTTATGCTTACTTTCTTTTTTTAATTTAATTTATTAGATTTTAAATTTGCAATTTAGAAATTTTAAACGTCAAAAATTGACTGGAAAGTGTTTATTTATAGATTTACTTACGATTTTTATATTTCTAAATTTCCTCATAGTTCTCAAAAGAAAATGTGTTCGGCTATGAAAGTTTTTTTCTTATTGAAAAAAATTAGCAGTTTTGTAGTGTACAATTGAAGCAGTGAAAAATTTATATAATTTTTTGAATGCATTTATTTTCACTAATTATTCCCTGGGTTTAGTAATAATTCCCTATAATATCAGGAGACCAAGAAAAATTTTCTTTTCTTGAGTGTCAGTGGGATACCACTGACGTGATCTTAACATTAGGATGAAAATGTTCACTTGCAAAAAATTTTCACCATAAATATGTTTTCTCCACAGTCATTTCAATCAGTGTCATTCATAAATAAATAAAAAAAATTGAATAAATCCTCCGAATCGGGAGTTGGTACTTTTATTCCCAGACAACACGTGAATGGAAAATGTGGTGGGGCTGGAATTTCGTTATTCACGAGACACCATTGTCTGACATAATTAACATCATCATTGTCAGATTTATCTGATTCAGTAGAAAATACGTGACTTGAATTTAAAAGAGGAACTTCATCTTCATTGTCACTAGCCATTTTTTTTAAATGTTTCTTAAAATTAGAATTTGACAAAAAATTTAAATGTTTTACTTATAAATTTCAAAATTTATTATCTTTAAGACCTGAAAATCATTCAAGAGAGGAAAACACACTTCTAAATTTGATTATAGTAATGAATCACTATGAGAAACCAGTTTCTCATCTATCAACTAGAATAATCGGAAAACTTTTTTTACGTAAATAAACACCCCCGTTCATTTTCGTAGCTAACTAAAAACATACCTACTCATACAGGAAATCACATGTGCGATGAATTATTTTCCTTGAAACGAATTCCTGACGTATATGGGAAACTGCTTGAAATAGTACTATTGAAAACTTATAAAAATTAAGGAGAAAATAAACTTAATAACTCATCGTTTATTATTCAACATTATATAATCTCATTAATATATTAAATAGATCCAATGGGTAGTAAATTTATGAAAAATACTTGAATACTTTAGGAGCTATCTATAACTTCTGTTGCACTATAAAATATTGTAATAGTATCAATACGATAGAAACAAATGGATACAAAACAAGTTTTGCTTAACAAATCATGTAAGATTGTAGGAATCCTAATTGTTTAAAAATTATAAACTTTATAAACATTCTACTCTTACATAAGTATAAATTTTTGAAAGAAAATTTCCAAAGATCAATTTATTTTAAATTTTTTCTGATCATGGGAAAATTACAAATATTATGTTAATCAATAAAATTTAATTTCCTTAACTACATGTTATCTACATTTAATTTTTTGAAATAAAATCACAAAGTTAAATTTTATTTAAATTTTTTTATTGTGTACAATATTATTTTAAATGCTAATAAAGTATTTAATGACTTTACAGATAATTACTTAACTTAGAAGTTATGTCTGAAAATTTCTATTCATTTTTATATCTTCTTTTGTAAATATCATCTCGATATGTTTTCAAAATATAGATATTTTTATATGTAAAATACAAGAATTTATTTGTACATTTTAAACTTTCTTTGAGATGGGGTGGAATTACAAAAAATTTCATTTTCAAAGTGCTGAAATAACAATATCATTTCATCATGCTGAATTTTACAAATTTATGTATCAAGAATTGTAATCAAAAAAGTATGGAAATAGGAAAAGTAATGATTTTTTTTAAGTTATGTATTTTTAAAAGCTTGAAAATTTAGAAAAAAATTATTGCTGTATGCATTTATTTTTCTATTCTTCAATATACCTAATAGTAGTTTAGAAAAACGTTAATGTTTTAAATTATCACAAATTGATTTAAGTCAGAAAAGTTGTTTTTGTATGAAAGATTCTTACATTTTTTGTTAAAAATTTAAAGCATACCTGCAATTCTAAATTAATAAGTAATATAAACTTTATTGATAATATTCAATATTGAGACTTTATAACATTAAGTTTGTAGGTCTTCACATAATTAATATATGTCCAGACTTAGTTGATATTTTTTAATACAGTTTATTTTTACTCCTACCAGTAACATTTTATTCTTGCTGAAATATAGCTAATTTAAATATTATAATATCTTATTTTATATTAAGTAAGAACTATTTTGTGAGTTTATATCCATGTGTGTTTTTAAAAAATATGAAATAATTATTGCATAATATGAACAATTAATTAATTTATTTGGAAGCCTATATTTCATTTAGAACTGGATTTTATTTTTGTAATTTCTACAATTAATTTCAATATTAAAAATTAAAATGACTCATGTCAGAATAGAGATAATGTTGGAATAGCATAATTTCATTTATTTCTTACTAGTGAAAATTTGTAATCATATGATATATTTAAAAATATAACTGATTAATATTGATATATTAAAATAAGGACTGTAGTGTATCAATTAATATTTTTGGTATACTTTAGTTTCAGTATTATGTTTCTTTCAAAAGAAATAATAGTCAAAATATAAGTATAATATTATTGGCTCAATCTCAGATGACCATGCTACATTATACTTTAAAATGATACTTCTATTTTATGATTAATATTTCAAGTGCATATTAAAAGAAATTAAAGTGATAATGAACTAAAATGTAACATGCAGTAAACTTATTCTGTAAGTTTTTTTCTCAATGTACAAAAATAAAACTATAAATTAAATGAATTTGAGTGATTATAACTTAAGACAAATTTTTTTTTTGAAGTTTTTTCTTGTTAATTAAGTATTTCTTATTTAGCTGAGAAAGATTTATGTAAAATGTGATTTATAATACTTATGCTGTTTTCTTTTAATAAGTTAAAAATAAAATGCTTTGATACTATATTAAATTATCAATTAATTCTTTTATATCACAGTTTGTGTCCTTTAATATTATGAGTTTTTCTAAAAACATTTTTTTCTTATATTATGATAAATCCTTATAAAAATTGCCTATTCTAGGTATTTAATTGAAACATCTTTGAAACTATTATTAAATTTGAATTTTATAATTCTAAAATTTTATATTTATTTCCTTTTAAAAATTTGTTTTATGATTTCTCTTTATCTATTTCTTGATCATTATTTCATTTACAGTTAACTGCTAAGAATTTGCAATGCATGAGAGCTGTTTTGAGTTTAGCCCATTGTCATGGAGCTGTTTTAGGTACAGCTTGGCATCTTGTTCTGACTACACTTCAGGTGAGCAATTTTATGTTAACTATTACTTATTTTATTAATTAAATTATACAATTATTTATTTTATTAATTTAAGAAACATATGAAATTAATATTTCTGAACTTTCTTTGGTGAGGGGGACTCAAATAGAATCCAAACAGATATTTTCTGTAATAAATATTTTGTTCTGCAAAATTTATTATTTTTCTAATCATATTTTTTTTTATTTTACATGACATCAAATTATCAGCACTTTATATTTTGGATTCTGGCCAAAAAATTGCTGTGTATTTTAGGCTGTTATGGATTACGCAATGCTCTTCTCTTTTATTCGTGAAAAAAGCCCTTGTCGATAATATGCTGCTTCAGATAATATTAAGAAAAATACAGCATATTCATATGTATGTAATGTTGCATAAACTTATAATAAGATTTTTTTCTGATAAAGTATTGTTATTTTATCATGAAAGAAAAAATATTATTTTATCTATTATATGAAGCAAAAAAATAACTACTTTAAATTAATTTTTAAAATAATTAAAGGAGATTTTTTTAATTTCTAATGTTTCATTTAACAAAAACTTAAGTTTTTACAGCAATATTTTTATCATTCTAAAGTCTGATAAATGAGTATTAAAAGGAAAACAATTACAAAATAAACTGTTGTCTTTTAAAGCAGAAATGTAGATTATTTTTAGTGGAGGAACATAATAGTTTTTTAATTATAATTTATTTTTTATTTTTCTGCGCATGTTTTTATCATGCAAAATTTTGAATTCCTCATAGTTTTTGTTGCTGATTCTCAAACTCTCTACCCAACTTAATTTAACATAGTATAGCTTCCCTTATACAAAAGCTATAAATTATAGCAATTTTAAAGTGTTAATTCTTTTGTTGTGCAATACTGTGATCTAAAACACCATTTTATAATAATTTAATAAAATTTAATGTTTCATCATAATGCCAATTTGTAATTTTCTGCAAAATGAAGGAACAGAATGAATTAACATTGACGTTAATTGGAAAATTAAGCATATGGTTGTAGGGTTTAAAAAAAGCAGAAATGAATTAGTTTTAATAATTTTTTAAAAATCAAGCAGTCTGTTTTGCAAATTATGCATAAAGTATTTGGATATTGAAATGAAAATTTTCTTTTGTAATAGTTGACTCATTTAGCACTTATGAAATAATCTAATTTTAAATCAAATTGAAATAAAAAATGCAAAAGTATTATAAATCCAAAATGTGTATCAATATATGCATAAAACATGTTTAAAATTGTTCAAAGAATTATCATTATTTAGAAAATATAATTAATAAAATTGATTTGTACATAAATAATTATTTATTTGAGCAAAAGTATTGTGTGGTGGAGTAATAATACTTATTGAACCTGAGCATAACAGCTGATAAGAATTATTATACATGAGAATGTCTATACCCCCTTGGAAAAATTTTATGTCACCAGGAAAACAGTTTGAAACCCTCAATGTTTTGTTTCTTGAGAGTGTCTGGCCTATGGTTCAGTAGTTTGCGAGTTTGACTTCCAACTCAAGCTGATGCTTGTAGTGGTTTGGATTCCATTTAAATTGCAGTTCTCAGTTCAGAGTTATTTCTCATGTACAAAATATAGCTATTGAGTGACGAAACAAACCTAACCAACCTCCTCTACTTAGTATTTGAATCAGACTTTTCTCAATGTCAGACACTGCATTTTAGAATCACAATAGATGTTTATGGATTTTACTTCCAGTTCTTATATATTTATGATTTTTTACTTTGAAGATGTCATTTATACAATTTTAATTTTAATTATTAGTTTAAAGTAATGTTTTAAACTTTTTTATGAAACAATTTTGCAATGTAATGTTACAGTTATATTTATTTTTCGATTGGTTTGCATATGATTCAGAGTAGGTCCCGGTCTAATTAGCCCTCGTGTGCAAAAAATGACCGTTGAGCGACAAACAAACCAAAAACCAACCATATGATTCAGCTTTTAAAAATTTTTTCAGTCTATTTTTTGCTTTTTCTTAGTTATGTTCGATTTTTATTTAGAATTCCCTTTATTTCTTATAAGACCTGTATCCACACAAAGTTTTAGTAACAATATAATTTCAAATGCTTGTTAAATACTTTTTGAAATATACCCAAGAATGAACTGAACTTCATAAAATAATAAAAGCCAGTATGGTGGTTATGACCCTTGGCTCTCACCAAATGGGCTGGTGTTCAAATCCTAAATAAGGCTTATATGTTAAAGTGGGGAAGAAATCAGACTTTCTGCTTGTAATGGTACCCCATTTCAAAAGAAAGCAGCTCACCCTCTTCCTTCTTTCTAGAGTCATCATCCTTGTCAGTAAATATTCTTTACTTCTGCTTTTCGTCTTTTCTCAGGTACGCTAGGTAGAAACAGGCTTCAAAAAATAAAGAAATAAACAAAATAAAATACTTACTTATTTGTTTTTCTGCTTAAAATTGATGAACTTCCATAACTTGTGCTAGTAGGTATTTATATAGATTTAAAGTGTGATAAATATCATCTGGCTTTCTTGAATATATGAGAAAAGAATAGTATATTGTTAATAATATATTATATTAGAATTCTGTGCTTCTATTGCCATCTTTTTCAGCATCTAGTTTGGATTCTTGGGTTAAAACCTTCTACAGGTGGCAGTCTTAAAGCATGCCGCTCAAATGATTCTACTAATGCTGTTATAACAACTGCAGTCTTTTCTGATCTACCCGTTTTATCTGCTATGTTGTCTCGTCTATTTGAAAGTTCTCAGTAAGTACAGATTTTTTTAATATGTGAAATGAAGTTATTTTTATGTCCATAATTAAATATGTTGCTGATTTTGAATTGCTTGTACTGAAATAAGAAGTGTGAAATTATCTATTTTATTAGGTTTGTATATAAGTTTAATATTACTTTTACTGATTGGATTCAGCATATAATATTTCGTTATGAATAATTAAAATAGGGCTCATAACAGGTTTTTTATTTGCTACAAAACTTATGTTTTTATTATAAAGATTTTTACAATTTTTTTGCCCTCATGATCACACTTTATATTACATTATAAACAATTTAAGTTTTAATAATTTTATTTTAAAACACATCATTAAAAAGTCTTCTCAACAAATGTTCATGTTTACCAGTTTTGTCCTAATAACCAAAGTATATTGCATTTTTGTAAAAAATAGTAACATGCATTCAGGGATTATTTTCCCTGTAGTTTTGTTAATTAAACTATTTTTAACAGCATCTTACATTTCAACATCGATAATCTTATATATACTTTACCAAATTGGCATAAAATTTAAATTGCTACATGAATTCTATTTATTAGTGATCAAATTGCTGCAGGTTGCAGTTTTATTATATATGTTTAATTAAAAAAATATACATTTATGCAACTTTTCAGTAGTCATTACTATTCTACTTTTTTGCATAAGTTTTATATTGAAAGTTATTGAAATAAATGTTTATTTTTTAAAATATATCTGCCATCTCATAAAATTTATCTTCATAAAATAAATTAAAAGATTTTTCATTGCTGAGAATTTTATTTCTTAGCATTTATTAGATTTTGTTTATTTTTCACTCACTATGTATCAGTGTAATTATATTTTTGTTAAGAAAACTGTTAGTGCAATTGAAAATCATGGCATCCTCAATCAAATACTTCATAAAAATATTCTTTATTTAAGAAGATTTATAATAAAAAAATAAGTAAAACCATTATAAAGGTATATATAAAAATCAAAAATCTTATGCACTTAAAATAAACATTAAAAGGAATTTTATTGCATTAAAAGATAGTAGCATGATTATATAGTAGCATCTTTATAGTTGCATGATTTTGGTTTATATAAATTTATAAATCAGTAAATCTAAGTGTAATTAAAATTGATTGCCTTTAAATTTTGTTGTTAATTTATGTATTGTGTTTATATATTATCGAATTTATTTACTGTTATTTTTGATTTCAATTAGATAATTTATTTTTATTGTCCTCTCCAATGGAAATAAAATTCCTTAGGTTTCTTAATTTGACCAGTTATGAGCTCTGAAAATTAGTGTCTGTCAGGTTGTCACAAAATAACACATTTTTATTACAAATTTAAGGTATTGTTCTTGATCTTTATTATAATATTTTAGTTATTATATAGAAACTTGATAACTAGTTTCTAACATTCTTTTGTGTTATTGAAAATAGAATTACCTTATTTTTACTTGACTTTTCTTAAAGCAGAGTGATTATGTTCTCCTTAAGGATAAATTTATTTAATAGAATTCATGTATAGAAACAATATATTATTATAAATATTGAATTTTAGTACAAATTTAATATATAGTTTATTAATGTAACAGTATGATGCAAATAATGCTGTCTAACAAATTATATTACTTATTTTATTATATAAATACATAGACTGTACTTTTGTTTTTTGAATTTATGTTTATTCAAATATTGAATTGAGCAATATATAATTCAATTGTAATTTATTGTAGGAAAAGTCATAAATTTTATGAATTATAAATCGCTCTGAAAAGTTACTATTAATTCACAAATATCAGATTAAAGGATTTCCAAATTTAATCCTTTAAAATCAGAACAATAAAAAATAATATTTCATGTTTACTTAAAGTCATTATTTCTCAACTTTGGATATAAGATAATGATAAAAAATTTTTTATTAGTTCTACAGTGCTAAAAATAGTTAGTCATTACACATTTGAATGAAATTTCATTTTCATATGCAAATAATTTGCATGGATTTAAACTATTTTGTAATATGAAAGTATATTTTGTATTTCATTAAATTATTTTGTATAGTACATTTAACATTTTCCACAGAATATTTTCATTCTTTTATTATAATATTTAAGGAATTGTATGAATATTTGAGAAATCAGCTATCAGTTTTTAGAAGTCTGCAAATTTCAGTCGCTGGATTACTGAAAGTTTGTGTCATATAACACACTTAAGATGATAATTTACTGATTATGTAAATTAATTAAAACAGAACCACAATTGAAAATAGTTTACTTTGAATTGTAATGTTTTATTAAATAACATATCCTTGTTCAAATTTGTTACATTAAAAAAAATTCCATGAAAATTTGTTGGTCTGAAAATAAGCATAAAAGTGAAACATTTTAAAACTTTTTAATTTCTTAATCTCAGCAAGTTTATAACATTTAAAGAATGCTTAAGTACCACAGATATCATATATATCACTTGTATTATAAATTTGTATTCTGCTTACCATTAATTTAATTTTTCTTTTTGTAGAAAGTTGAATATTCATATTTTTATGTATGTAATATTAATGTTTTCTTAACATATTGTATGGAATTTTTGAAAATATTTCTCTTATTTGTAATTCTTGATTTGGCAGTTCATTTTCTATTTATGTCTCCTTTTTATATTTTATTATTTTCAGTTTTAATATTATAGTTAGTGGTAATTTGTAATGGTAAATATTGTGTAAAACTTATTGAAATATAAAATTGTTTAAAACATACTTCTATATAGAGTGTTTAAAAAATGTTAATAGCCTTATTTAATTAGAAATAATTTTTTAAGAATTAAATATTTACAACAATTGAAAGTTCAAAGTTAAATGAATGTTTTTGTTGATTTTAAAGTAGAAAAAGAATGTTGCAAATAATAATTGATAATATATTTTGTGGATTTCAAACCAAATAAAAAGTGATGAAAATAAATTTTCTGCTATAACGTATGTTAAAGTATTACAACATGTAATTTTGTATGTATTGCATTAAATGATTATTAAAATTCTTCATGCCTTATAAAACCCCATATTCAAATGTATAAAAACCAAACAATAATAAATGTTTTTAAAATTAGACATAGTCTATACTATGTATGACCTAACAAATATTCTGCATTATGTATTTTATTAGTTTAATCTCTCTAAATTCCTTTTTATAAAATGTTTTTATTTTTCTTATTTGAATTATATTTCTGATGATCAAAAGCCATTGATATCACTTAATTGGTTAGATTCCATTGAAAAGAACAAATTTTGACTCATTTTATTTTATTATAATTAATTTTATAGTTTGGAAATACACACAAATAAGTAAGCTAAGAAATACACACAAAATAATCTTTTAGAATTTATACATTACATTTTTTAGAGGAAGTTATATGTTTGATTTCATGTGTTTTTTTAAAAAAATATTCAAGGTTTTTCATAATGCAGTTACTTATTGTATTGTGAATCCTTGTTTAAACTGTATGTTTAAGTCCAGCATTAGCCAAATTGGCCCTTGTGTATGAAGCATCTGTAGAGTGACAAATAAACCTAATAAAATTTACTGTAGTTTTTGTATGAAATGCTTAAACATTTACATATTTCCAAGTTATGTTCTTATTAGTGAGTTATTTCTTTCTATATGGCACTTACACATAAAATAATTTAAACACTTCATTGTAGTTTGTGAAATATATAAGAAGTGCGATGAAATTTGTTATAATAGCACCAATAATACCTAGATTCGAAATTTCTGAAATTATATCCATGGATAAAAATGTATAGTAAAAAGATAAATGTGACAATCAGACAGACTTCAATTATTTAAGTTATAATTTAGATCAGGATCTTTAAATCTTTTTTAATTTGGATATTCTAGAATCAAATTGTGAAATTTTTACATAATGCACAGTTTGCTATAGTTATTTTTATTAGCAAATAAAAAATTTTTTTATATACAATTCAATATTTCAATGTTGAGACATTTTTTTAAATTAGTGAACAGAAATAAATTAATGAAAGTTACTATGTTTTCAATATGTCTTACATAGTGTATCATTTATTTTTGAGTTACATTATCATTTTTATGCATTTTTCTTAAATAAAACAGCATATTGCATAATTTACAATGAATTTCCTAGCAGTACCTCACAATTAACTTAATACAGCATTTATGCCAATGCAACTTTTCTTCCAGAAATTAAGGTACTGATTTTTTATAGTAATTGACTGTTAATTTAGATATGATTGGTGATAAGTTTTTTAAGTCAAAAAATATCAGCATAAAGGACTCATTTTTTTGTTAAAATGTGTAGCAACATTTTAACGTAACTTATAATAGATATTGGTCCATTTTTTATCAAATCAAATTATCATTACTTTATTTTTAAATATGATTTATTTGTTATATTAAACTACTCCTAGCATTTTATTTATGTGGTGTCACTATTTATAAAATTAAATATTACAGTATTATCCAGTAGGTTTCTTATAGTTAACAGCTACTTATGAATATTGTTTAAAATAAATTAAAAGTTAAATTGAATTAAGTCTAAGCAAGCAATTAATCCATTTTTATTGAACTCCTTGGAGATGCTTTACGAATGTTGAAATTTATTTTATATTTCTTTCACTTATGACATTCTTAAATTTTGCAATTAAATTATTAATAGTTAACACAAACCATTGAAAACTTAGACATTTTAAGACTTAATTTTCGGTTAAATTAATTTACTTCAATTTAAATTTTTTCCTTTATTAATTAAATTTTGATAAATAGTTTTAATTTGTTCACATTCCTTGAGTTTATTTACAATTCTTCTGAAGAAGTAATGTCTTTTTGATTTTTTTCTATATAGTGAATTATTTCTTTCTGTGATTTGGAAATATTTCACTGTACTTATGGTAAAAAAATTTGAATATTACTTTCATATTTTCTGTAGAATTAAATGAATTAATAAATTTCTTCATATTTCCTAGTCTATGTCCAGTTCATGTCAATTTTCATTTTCCTTTAATTACTTTTAAATGAACTTGGTATTAAACCATTGTTTTTCTTATGTCTTTATTTAATTATTGTATTCTTAACTGTTTAAAGATCTAGTTCAGACACTATAATTTCATAACCCAATTTAGTGGCATTTAGATTTTTGTGTGCGAAGTGAAGTAATCACCAAACAAAATTGTTATGTTGTGCAATCAGACTTGTGATTTTAATTGTTATTTTCTGTTTGATTTTGTTTTCTTTATATTCTGTGTTTTCTTTATATTCTTTAAAATTCACTGAATATTAATATTTACATTTACATACTGTCTCCCTTGGTGGAAGTTGCATTTAATTTCAGTGAATCAGGATAAATTAGTTTACCAGTGAATCAAATTATTTAATATGCCTGGTAGAAAGTGCCTTATCACTGACCAGTGAACTCTGGAAAAGCTATAGAAAGATTGACTTTTGCATGGTTCAGAAAAAACACATGCTTATCGTCTGCTTTACAAGAAATACTTCGGTTTTTCAAATATGGGTGAATTGGCAGTCAAATCCTATATCAAAGGTAAAAAACATGTATTTATTAGATTGGGTTTTATCTGTCATAAAATGCACTCATTTAAAAGATTTTTTCACTACTGTGGTTCCTGTTAAAGAATGTGAACCCAAAGCATATTCTGAAATTTTAGATTCATTTCTTTCTTCAAAAGAAATTTTAAAAGTTGAAATTCTATGAACCTTTAATGTTCTTAGCAGTGGATTCAGCTAAAGTTCTTATAGAAATTTTTTTTTTATCCTACGCCCGACCTTGGTTTTTCAACCATCAGTCTCTGTCGGGCAGCCCAATACAATCTTGAGGTGAATGAAAAGTCATCTTCTGCAGAATTTCTATCTGCGACGTCCGAAAGTCCAGGGCAAGTGAAAAGGTGGTCACCAGTCATATCCTCTAGTCCGCAAAAAGGGCAGATTGGAGAGTCCCTCAAACCCAAACGGTGAAGGTGTTTTTGCAGATAATCATGCCCAGTTTTAAGGCGAAAATTTGCCACTCCCACAGCTCTGTGGAGGTTACACGGAATAGGCTTTGTTAGTAAGGAAGCCCATGCTAGTTCTTATAGAAATACAAATTGTGTATTTCAAGCTATGTTTACAGATAATGCTTTTGCAAAGCAATTCAGTTGTGCTGAGAAAAGTGTTCTTATTTAACATGTTTTGGAATTGCAGCTTATTTTTCCAACATATTGAAAGGAAAAGTTAAGAATGCTGGTAAAGATGTGCTTGTCTTTTACGAAAGCGTACATTATCAGCAAAATTTTGTAATGAGAAATGAGAAAATCTATTGAATGATTGAAGAAATAGAAAAGCCTAGAATATAGATAGGAAATTGTATTGTTTTAAAAAAGTTTGAAAGTAAACAGAAAAAAATTAGAATTGCCCTTATTAAATAATAATTTGGAAAAAATTAATCCTGGAAACTTTATCTAATAGTTGTATTTGCTTTGAGTAACTATATTTATAATTGTAACAATGTTATTATACACACATCTTGAAATACAAAATTAATTAATAGTTAGGAATATATTGAAGATGTTTAAAAAACCCAAGTTTACCCTTTATTTTATACAATGTACAATCCAGTAATATGAAAAGTATTGATTATTTATATAATTTTTTTCTGTGATAGCTGTAAATTCATTGAAGGCTTATGAAGTAATCATTAAATATAATTCTAAGTTAAATAAAAAATATTCTCATTAATTTTTGGAATTAGTTTTATTTTCTATTATTTACAAATATAATTGAAATATGTTGTATAAACATAATTATATTTATATTTGGTTAAGAACTATTGAACCCTGTCACATTTCTAAATGAGTTAGGCTGTCATTACACATTAGCGTTGTTATGTTGAATTTTAATATCTACTAATCAATTATTTTCTAGGAATACTTCATAGATAAATGACCCATATTAATATTGATTGTGGGCTGTTTTCACATGCACACAACAGCTAAATCAATATTTGGTATGAAATTCAATCAAGTTGCACAGCATTTTTGAGATTCAATTGTTTTTGAAGGTAGAAATTCCATGTTTATGAGTGTGATCAGTTTAACCTCTTCGCGAAGGGCGGTGCATATATGCATTTCGTACGGACGAAAGTGAGGGCCGGGCGGTGCATATATGCATTTTAAGCTGGAACAATTTTTAATAATCACTAGATGGCACTATGTGTCCATTACATCTAAACTGAACGTAATTTTAGTGTTCTGACCTTCATTTTTTTTCATATTCCTGCTTTTTTTGGTGTTTTGGTTATCAGTTGTGGGTGGGGAGAGAGGAAATCTCAGTGTAAACAAACACAACTTGGCTCTTCAACTATCCACATGATTTAAGCATTCTCACTTCTGATAGCTCTCCGAACACTTTTTTATTTTTTTTCGCTACTATTGGAAGTCTTTTACGATTTTAGCGTCAGTTTCGCTACAGTTTTTACTGCTTTCGGTTATATTTGCTCACTTTTCTTGTTATTTTGAAAATTCTCGACTCCATTATTATGGCGAGGATTATCTGGTAGGCATTTTCCTACCCTTAATTTGAACAAAAAGGGAGAAAAAGTCGCAGAAAGTGCATTGTTTGCTCACAAACCGTGATGAAAGAAAAGAAAACACAACAAATATTTTATACTTGCGAATCATGCAATGTCGGACTTTGCGTTTCTCCGTGATTTGAGATTTTCCATACGCAGTCTTCATTTTAAATTTTGTTATTTTTTCTTGTAAATAGCCCTTGTATAGTTTTTATTAATTTGCAAATATGTTGAAGTGTTTTGTCAATTGAAATTTTGGAAAAACTAGAATTGCACTGTCGAAAATTCTTTCTCAAAGTAAGCAACTTTTATATACATATATTTTCATATAAATTGAAGGAAAAACATTATTAAAGTCTAGTTTTAATGTTATAAGATAGATTATGTGATAATCTAAAATGCTACCAAAAATCACGGCGATAAGACTTTAACTTTATTATTTACGAATTTTTTTCGAAAGTTAGGCCTAGCGGAGAAAAAACCCCGTCCTGTAATATCATTCCTTTCAATTCAGCTTCGTCCTGAACGCGCGTCTTAAATAAAGGCGCCCCGTCGTGAAAAATGTTAATAATGTTCTTATTTACTGTTTTAATAATTTATCTAGGATTTCTTGATGCTTTCAATTTAATGTCATAATTTCCTGTTGAGATTAATATCATGTTTCACATTAACTGTGGCGCAGCATGTCCAATTTGGCCTTGCGCCATAAGACCCAACCAACCAACCACATTAACTGATTCGGGGATTCTAATGCTTTTTTTGTTATATTTTATATCTTCTTGGAAGCAAACAAATTGCTTTAGATCTAGAATCCTTTTTTATATTTTGAATGTATTTTGAAATTTTCTGATTTCCATGAAAGCTAAAAAAGACGTTTATAAAATTTGCTAGCTTCAAATATAGAAGTTTTAATATTCTGTGGTGTTCAATATCAAAAAATGAATATTTTTTGAATTAGCTTTGTTAAAATTATTTTTGATTGTTACAAAATCCCTGAGGCATACACAAAAGACACAAATTTTCAAATGAAGTATTTCATTTTAAGGACACATACACATGTTATATATCAAATAAAGTTAACTGTAATATATATCATGAACTAATCCAGAGATAGTGTTTTAAAGCTCTGCTAATACACTAAGAAATAGCCTTCAAAACATCAAATTTGGTGGTGTGTATATCCCGAAGGGAAATTTTTCAAACATTTTTTTTACTTTTTCATGAATTTTTTTTATAAATGTCTAGCCATTTGTGGTACATTTAAATCTATTTGCTTCTCATATGGTAGAATTGATGGCTACATGTATCAGGGACATACCTAAATATGCCATTGTTATCCATAATGTAGACCTTCTTCATTTAAAATGTTAAACTAAGCAGAGGACTTTTAGACATGACTAGCAACATTCAAAGGTATCATTTTACTTGAAGGATATTATGACCTTGACATTTTTTTTATTTACCTCATCTGTCATCAGTGAGCATAGCAGTCTTAGGTTTGTCCAGGTTTTGAACCTGCAACTTTTCATCCACAAATATTACATTCTAGTTTACCAAGCTGCTGCAGCTCTTTTTTATGATTGTCAATAGCTGTTAAATTTTTAACTTTTATTACAATCTATAATTGTTAAGTATGTAGGTAATTTCCTATCTCAATCGATATGAACTCTAACCTTTACTATTTTCAAATGCAATTTGGAATATACCTTTGGTGGAAGGACAAAATCTGACATACTTTTATTGGATCCAAATATATAAATGAACTTTGTAATGTTTATTTTTACTAAATTTCATATTTTAAGCTGCAGTGAAATTTATATTTTGCAATACAATTTTTTAATATTTTGTGTAGTTAATTTGAAACAATATTTCAAATAGTGGTATTACATTGCTTTTGGCATGGTATATTAAGCATGAGATACAAATAATGTTATTTGCAATACAATTTTTATTTTAATATATTGTTATAGCTATATATTTGTATACATGGATATATTATGTACAAACATACATACATATAATGATTCAAGAAAGGAAATTTCATATGGAATATAGAAGTATTGGAATATTTATGATAATTACTGAGGTATTTTATTAAAATTATTTTGAAATATGTCATGCACATAGCATGAAATACATCAGCATTTCTCAAACTGTATTTTCAAATCATTTAATATTTTCTGAAATTCCTAATATTTAATTCTGAATCATTTCATGACTATATTAAGCTATCTTTTGGTAGTCAAGTGTATCTTTAAATGGTAAAATTTATTTAGTTACTACATAGATGTTTCCTATAAAATTGTTTTTTATGGTAGTGAGTAATGTTTATTTTTCACACTATGTTTCTAAATTTGGTATATTCATTATTTTTTACGTTATGTTGTGCTCAATATGTAATAAATTAAAAAAATTGTATGAACATTTTTGGTTTTCTTTATTATAATTAAATTAGAATAATAAACAAGTTTTTCAAGAAATAAGTTATTTAATCTAAAGTTATATTAACTATTATTTCATGAATTTTATTATTTACACTCGTTTTACTCATATCCTCTGCTTTAAGATATTAAATTGTTTCAAAGCATTACCTTTTTTATGATTTATACTTATGGATTATTTATATCTTTGATTAACTTTTCAAATGTATTAGATTTTTTCATAATCTATGACACCTATTTATGCTTTTGAATCTAATTGAAGCTCAGTGTAATCATGCTTTATGAAAAATGTTTTTATTTTGAAGCTCTTATTTTATTCCCAAGATCACTTGTGCTTCACTGTGTTATTTTATGGCTGGCTGTTGTGTGATTAGCTATTTTATTTCTAACTTTATAAATGTGCCTATTCAGGAGCTTAGGCCCCTTCATTTCTTAATTTTCTGGTTATAGTGTACTGTCATAGAAATTTCAAGTGTAAACATTAATTGTTGCTGATTTTCTTTTCTTTTGAAATGCCTCCAGTTATGTGCCATTGGCTGGCACCTTGTCACGTGTCTTTCACAGCTCTCAGTAAGTGACAGCTCACTCTTTCTCCAAAATTGCTTGCATAATTTATTGTTTCTTCTAACAAGGCATACCTTTCTATCTGCATCTTGAAGTTTATTTGCTGTTTTCTGTTTAAATAACTAAATTCTTCACAATGTCAAATAATTGAAATGCCAGGCAATTATCTTAATTGCAACCTTACGTAAATACATAAAAATAAAAAAATGCACTCACTACTATTATAGTTTTTATTGTATTTGAAATTCTCAGATAACATTACAGTATTATTCAGAGTTTCTGATATATATAAAAATGTTTGAATATATAATTACCAAATAAAATGTATTCAAATAATACTTCTTCTTTCGTTATCTTACTAGGGTTATTGGATTACCATATGAAAATTCTTATAGATTTCACTTTTAATAAAACATTTCAATAGAATTCCTTGGTTATCGTAAGAAATGTTAAAAATATTTTTCAAACTGTAAATCTGAAATTTTTAAAATGAAACAATAAAAGATTTTTCAGTATTGTTTTGACAAGCACAGTTCTTTTGTGGAATTAAATTACTCACATTTTGCTCACTTTGCATAAGCAACTAAAATTTAATACTTCAGAATACATTTTAAATAGTCATTTGAATTCTTCAAAAAACTTTGAAATATTCTTGATTCACTAAATTTTTGGGATAAATTTCATTATTCTAAATATGTTGCATATGTATAGAATATTTTTGCATAATTTTTCTGAGCTTGGAGCTGAATGATATGGACTCCTGTTCAACAGTCATTGTGTTCAAGTCCCAAGTTGGGCTGGAGTCTTTGTGGTGGTCTACTTAAACTGTAGTTCCTAATATAATTAGCACTTCTGGGCAAAAATTGACCATTGAACAAAAACAAATCAAATCTGCTGTCATTCAAGTAATTACAAAAACTTTTGCTTTTAAAATATAAAATACTTTGATCAAACATTTAAGTAAAAATAAATAAAATATTTAATTACTAAAAAAATAATAATTTTATTGTTAAATTTTTGAAATTTTTTACTCATAAAATTCTATTCCCATTCTTGACTATAATAACCCACATATATTTTAATTTCACGACATATCATTTCCTATATTGTGCAGTAAGTCCCATATGCATCTCATTTCAATAATAGACAGATTATTAGGTTAAACTCAGTAAATTTTTTAATTTACACTCTTAACTCCTAATTTAAAAAATAATATATTGTAATATATCTTCAGTAATGTGTATAAATTTTAGATAATATTGCATGAATTAATTGGAAATCAAAGGAAAGTTTTTTTTAATAACTTTACTATTTTACTTATTTTTCTTTTTTATAAAATTTGTATATTTTTTGTATAAAAACACAATATTTTGTTTATTTTTTAGCATAGTAGGCAAACTTCAGCTTTAAAGAATAAATTTTCCCCCTTTATATTTTTCCTTATTAAACTCTTGTGCTTTTATATTTTTACCAAGGCTACTTAAAATTTAAATCTGAAGCTTACAATCTGAATTTTCAACACCAAATGTGAGTTAAATGTATATTTTTGATGACAGTACTATAATAAAATTTTCTTATTTCAAATCTGCTCAGTTGCTACGTTTTTTGTTATGACCTAACTTTTGTAAAAAATGTCTAACGTAAGATTGTATGTTACAGGTAAGCTGCATTTTATTTTTACAATAATATGGAAATAATTATGGACACTTAAGAATTTCTAAATATAACCGAGATAATCGATAACATTGTAACAAAATGTAATATTTAGAATTACATTGTTTATAAGTTTAAAACTATTGGGGATCCATTATTCATTTATTTTCATACCTCTGCAATGAAAAAACTATTACGTATATACCATATTTTCCTGTATATAATGCACAGCAGTGTATTATCTGCAAGCCCCGTTTTTCGAGCAAAGGAAAAAAAAGCGTCGCATAATCTGCAGCAACGTATAGTCAGCAGCAATTTTTCTGACTAATAGTCGAAAACTTACACTGCAGATAATTTGGTGCCAAATAAATTAAAAAATACACATTATTATATTTTTAATCAAATTCTACAGAAAAAAATATTTATAGTGATAAAGATCTGTTTCAATCCACCTCAAAGAAAGGTGCTATTAACTGAAATGAATGCATGACATCGATCAAGATCAGGAAAGATTCTAGTAAATCTTATGTATTTATAGATGATATATGATGAGATGAAGCTGTATTAAAACGAAGTTAGATATATTATAAAAATAAACTATATTTGTTTGGTTAATAGTTAAATGAAAGAAATGGATTATATATTTTCTAACTGCGCATGGAATACATTTTTTCTTTTGTACATAGCATGCTTTGTTTCTCACCTTACGTTACATGCTTATCGACATTTTTTTTCATTTATCTTATCTATAGCTTTCAGTTTAAAATTTTCTCAGTAACTTTTTAATTTTTACTTTACTATGACGATATATGAATTCGAATGTTTTCACAGTGAAAAAGTTCTGGTCAAGATAAAATGCGAAATGACGTTAATAAATTGGAATTTTAATATCATTCAGAACTGAATTCGTTCTTGAACATAATTGGACAATGCTGATTATAGTTAAAATAATTCAACTGAGTCATAGCGCCATCTGTTATTTATTTTATGAAATATAAATGACATTTCTTTCAAAATTTTATTGTAAGCTTTTCTGGTGAAAAATATTTTTTTATCAGATTATCTGCGGTGGCATATAATACGCACAACAAAATTCTGAACTTTTTTTAATACATAATCCACAGATAATATACAGGAAAATATGGTAATTAAAAGTTATAATATTGAAAAAATATCTGACATAAGAGCAGGAATTATCTTCCTTCTGAACTTGATTGTAAGCATATTTCATTTTGTTTTTAACTTCAAGAATTTTAAACTATTCACTATTAACGTTTTGTTTTGGATAAAAGTTATTGTAATTTATGAAAAATATATTGAAATTCAGAATTTGTAAAAATTAATCTATTAAATTCTCTGAAATATTTTATTCTGCTTAAATTTCCTTTTTTACAAAGGACCTTGATGCATTAACAGAAACCTTTGTTGAATGTATTTAAATATAAATTAAGTTATACAAATATTTTTAATATAATTGCATTTAACATTTAAATATCAATTTATATTTTATGTGTTTTTTATTTTGCAAGTTATACAATATTTTTGTTTACTGATGAGTTATTTGAATAATGTAAGGTTGAGTTGTATACTGTAAACATTTTAAGCATTGTAAGGATAAGATTTTAAAATGTTAAAAGTATAATTCTAAAAGTAGCTTAATGTCATAGTGGTAGCGCTTTGTACTTCCAAGGCACAGGTCCAGGTTTTGATCCTTAGGTTGGGCAAGTTCCCCTCTCAGCTTTTTGTCCCTTGGATCAATAAAATTGATTACCAAACATACTTGGGAATTAAACAAGGTAGGTTTGCATTACTCTGAAGGTGGACTAACTAACCAGAACATTTTTCACACCTACGGCCCACGGTCATAAAAACAAATGTGGCCATTGTAGGCTTTGCTTCATGGAAGCTTTCATGCCACTGATTTTAATTTTTACTGTTCAAAATACTGTGATGTGGTTACTGATAAGTTAATAAATTTTTGCAGAAGAATGTGATTAGTTGAAAGTAAGGAAATGTTTATAACTGCAGTTTATGTTCAATATAAATGTTATTGGTATAAAAAAGTGGTCTTTTAATTTATAAACCTAAGAGTTGTATTGAGAGTTGTATATCTTTTCTGCAAATCATACAGATTGTTTTATGAAGGTCATAAGTTGTATAGTTATGACTTTCTTTCACACATTAGACATGAGCCTGTGCAGAATTAGTTATATGAAAAACTATTTACTGTAAAGTCAAGCAAATATTATATATATATATACATATATATAGGATTATTGTAAATTATTTTCTGTACTATGATTATTTTGTCTCAAGTGCTTGCTAAAATTTGTCCCATAAATGCAAATAATTATACCCAAATTAATTATTTTCTGAAAAAGTATATATATTAAATGAAATATTTTTCTGAACATTGCTTTGTTTTCCTCTATGATGTTAAAACATAATTCAGAATGTCTTTTGGATATGATTTTTTGAATTCATCATGAAATTTATGGCATGAGTTTTTAGAATAACAACCATTTTAAATTTTTTGTGAAGATTAAATTTAATTTATCGATATGATAAGTTGCAATAGAAAGATTTTCAGGAGAAATATAAGCTACACATTTTTTTAAATTTTGTTGAAAGTACAGTTTTTGTTTTAGTTGTGCATTATATAATTTTTGAGGCATGTATTAGTGATTGTATTCTGATATAGAAGTGGCTAGAAATGCACATAGTTTAAGTAGACCAGTTTTTTAATTTCCTATGTACAATTAATATATCTAGCTTAAATTTGCCTTTCTGTTCTAGTAAATTTAAGAAATTAGTTCTTTGTCCTTAATAATTTTAATAATATTCTGATTTAATATTACCTGGAGCTTAAAGTATTCTTACATCGATTGCATTGTGAAATTATGGAATAATATATTCGTTCTTGACTCGAGTTCTTTTCTGTCCAGCAAATTTTATTTTCGGTTAAAAATTAATCCAGATTTTTCTTTCTATTGGCATTGAAATAATTTACATTTTTATAAAAGATAAATATGCTCTTGGATAAAATACTCATTTTGTAAAAATATTTTTGAATACATTGAACTATATTTGGTAATTTAATTAAAATGCATAAGCTTTTTTTCTCTTTTTATAATATTTTAGTAATAATTATTTTATGAGGTATCTTTATTTCCCCATGAAAAAAATGCAGAAAAACATTTTATATTACTAACGATTAACAGACGAAATTAAGGTATGTATAAAATACACTTAATTATTTATTTTTGGTCTTTATTAATTTGATTATTTTATAAATATCATAGTTATTTAAAAAGCATTAGAATGCTTTAACCATTCTTTAATTAATAGATCATGTTGTATCAAAATCTTTGTTTTCTATTTGCTGACAACAACTTTAAAATACAACATAAAGATGAACTATATGTAGTGATTAAGATAAAATTTTTGAATTTACATGCAATATTTCAAATGCTATTTTACTGAATTAATTATCATTAGAGAAAGCGAATTTAAATGCTGGTTGTTTGGATAATTGCCTGGATTGAGGTATATGTATTAAATTTTAGTATGCAAATCATTAATTTTGCTTCTAATTACATTTTTGATTTTGCTGTTTGCTTTAAAAATCCTTTAGAATTATTGATTTAATGGCGTAGTAAAGTATGATTTATGTTGCATATTTATATACATTTCTACGTATACACCTATATTCAGCTTTTGCACCATTACTGCACTTTTGAAAAATGTATTATCTTTTAAAAGTTTAAAATGTAGATATTTTTTTGTATGTAACATACTGTTAAATACATATTTGTTAGCAAGTAATTCCGTAAATATGTGTATGCTAAGTATAATAATTTTAATATGCTGTTATTTACAATATATTAAAAGTTTTTATGCATTCTGTAGAAATATAATTTTAATTCAATTAAGTGTTTTATGCACTAATAAAATACAATAGTAAATCCTTTTTATGTTTTATATGTTCTCTGTTGTTCTTTCTAAAAATATATTTAAAATTTTTAACTGAATGATAAATTTTTTAATTAATGAAATTGTAAAAGGGAAATTTTTTTCATGAAGAATAGTTTCATGGTTCCATATGAAAACTTGAATGAGAAAAATGGGTGATCCACAAACTAGCTGTTTCATGCTATAAATTTAATTCTGAATGTAAAATTTTAAAGTTTGTTCTAGTTAAATATTATATGTATCTAAATTTTGCCTGTTAAAATTAAAATAAATATTACATTTGAAATTGAAAAAATTTCAACAAAATCTTTTTTAAATGTAGGAAACTATTGCTCAATTCAAAATTTGAGTCATTTAAAAGCAATCAAATCTCAGTTTGGATGATCATTTTATATTTTCTTTACATATGTGCAATAGTTAATTTTTACTAGAGAAAAAGCTTTAACCCAAAATTAAATGTTTGCACTACATTCATCTTTTTTTGTTTTCTCTTCAACCAGACAATATTTTCTCTCAGATACATTTCTTTCTGCACTTATTTCATTTAAGTAAATCTAAGTATTGTTTTCAACTATAAAAACATGCTTACTAAATTTTTCAGTGCTAAAACGTTCTTTCCTTTATTAAAGGAAGAAAATCTTCCAGGCCTATTTTTGGATAAGATTATTTCTACATTTTGTTACACTTGGTATTGATTAACAGTATTATATTGCTAATTTTTTTATAATGCAATAACTGCAATTGGATTTAATAAAAACAGAAAAATTAGTTCACATAATATTTTTATAAATATTTTTTCTATATAATTAAAACATTTTTTTTATTTAAGTGCATTTCATTAAGTAAAAATTATTTTTACACTAACTTTTTAATCATTCTTAACATTGGCTTGATATATATCTATACATAATCATCAAAATTATAAAATCTATTCAAAAGATAAATTGAAGCATTGTGTTATTTTAAAACATGATCTCTTATTTCTATTTTGTGGTTTGTTGTAAATTCTTTGAGAAATGCATCATATCTTGATTGCTATCATCTTCATATATTCTATTAATCTTCCAAATTTTATTAAAATTTATGAAGTCTATAGTGTAGGTTTCTTGTGCAGGTAAAATTGGAGAACAGATTTTGGGCATTCCAATAAATATTTTACATTCAAATTGAATACTTTTATGGTTACATTGGCTCATAATTGATAATTTCTTTTCTACCTGTTTATTTTGAATTGGCAAAATAATTACACAATTTTTCCTGATATTCTAATGTAGTTGTTATGTAAACAATTTTGTTTTATTACCACAGTTTTCATGATAAATCTGAAATTATCATTTTTGTTTAGTTCATAATTTTTAATAGATATTATAATGATTTTGAAGTACACATATATATTTATAGTTAAGGCAAAATTATTTTTTTACCCTAATTTTATAAGAATAATTTTTCTGATAAGCTAAATCCCTGCTCTCATAATCGATTACTTTTTTGTGCCTGTTTGTTTCAATTTGTTAAAAAAAAGTTCATTTTTATCAGTGAAATTTTGAAAAAGGCTACATTGATTTTTGAAAAAGAATTTTTAATATCAAGTTTTGTCAGGTTTTATTACTTATATAGTAATTTATTTCTAATATCAAGTCACGTTATTCAAAAATGTTGGACTCAACAAAATATAAATTACTAGATAAGTGTGTAAAATAGTAGAAAACATTAAATTTATTTGCATATTACTTATTTACAAATGAACTCAACATTTTCAAATCTCATTCATTAAAATTCACAGCAGATTTTGATTTGTTAAAAATGAGACATGCTAGGAACAATAATATGAATATAGTCAAGATTATTAAGATAAAATGTGTGTATTAAATAGGCTCTCTATAGCCTAGCACTAAGTCTTCAGTGAGAATATGCCCGGATTGACTTCTGTAATTTTTAAAGAATTGGTGATTTTTGTTCTATCTTTTGTTTTCTATACACAATCTGTCAAGTGTGTGCATGATAGTTTTCAGACACTTTCCTACTTGGCAGATGAAAACAGCTTCTTATTTAAGAGAAGTTCTTTTGAAATCCTAATATTAAAAAATACCTTTCAATACTTTCAGTGTCCACTTTGTGGTGTCAAATATCTATAAATGCTTGCAATATTCATTAAAATCTGCTTTCTTTTATTTCTTCCTTTAAGTGAAAACCTTTCTACATGGCTGTAATGCTCTATGGAATCTAATTTATTAAATTATATTAAAGTTTTTTTTATTAGTTTTTATGAAAAACAATTAAATTCCATGTTTTTTACTAAACAAAATTAGAAAAAGGGCATGTGTGGTTTTTATAAAGTGCAAATTAATATTTAGATTCACAGTCCAATTTCTTTTAAGTGTTGTTAATAGTATAATGGTAAAAATAAAAGCTTATGAAAAATATATCCTGTTTTATAAATATAAAATTTTTTATTTAATCATATTAATTTAAAGTGTATATTTTCATATACAATTTTTTTAGAATAATATAATAAGGATTTTCATAATACATATTGTTATTTGCAGGAATTATACCTTAAAATATTTATTTAATTAGAAAAAATTGATTGTATATTTGTATTTTGTGGTACATTTTAAAGATAGATTCCTACTTAATATATTAGTGTTTGTCCTATAATTATGTATTCAATGGTTAAATATTTGAATTATTGTAAATTATCATGTGTAAAGTAATTATTTCTCTAATATCGTGACATAAAACAATTATGGTGTAGCATTTAAAAACAGGTTTATTTTATAAATTTCTATAATTATTTGCAAATTTATTTTAGCATATTTTTAGTACTTAAAAATTAAATATTTGAGAAAATCTATTATATGCAGTATATACAGATTATAATCATTTTTATATTTCTTAGGTATTTGGATGAAGTTGCCTTACACCATTTAATTGATGCCCTTTGTAAATTATCATCTGAATCCATGGAGCTTGCATATACCAACCGAGTATAAATATATTTCTGAATACATGATTCTCTATTCTAGTAAAAATGTTGAAGTTTTTTACTGATTTTTACGGGAATTCTTATCTATTTACAGGAACCTTCTTTGTTTGCTGTTGCTAAGTTATTAGAAACAGGACTTGTAAATTTATTTCGAGTTGATGTTCTCTGGAGACCTGTTACCAATCATCTATTAGAAGTTAGTATCATATTTCATTGTAATTTTAAAAAAATTACAAATCTTTCCAATCTAATTTTTTCAAATCTTGCACTATTTCTTGTTTTAGGTTTGTCAGCATCCACATATCAGAATGCGAGAGTGGGGTGCAGAAGCTGTTACATTTTTGGTCAAAGCTGCACTTTACTACAAATATGTACCTTCTTTAAAAGAAAATAAAGTAAGCGATGAATTTTTCAATTATTTTATTTGGTATATTTTTATTTAATGCTAATGTTTTTGTTATTGATATAAAAAGTTGCCAAGATCACTTAAAGTAATTCTTGATTTTGCTCTATGCATTTTCATACTTTATTAAGCATTTTTGACTACAGGAAAAGGTAGGTTATTATTTATTTAGTCTAATAATTCATGTTTTATAAAAGTCATGTCATGTTATAATAAGAAGTCATGGTAAAAAAATGTAGGATTTATATAATGTTTAACATTTTATAATTGTCTTTTGTTGTCTTGTAATCTACACCTTTTCCCATAGTATGAAATTACCTTTCTTTAGTTTGTAATTTTTGTTGAAACTATTTTTTTTATTTCTTAGTAATAAGAGTTTTTAAGGTATTCTTGTTAAACTGAAACATTACTAAATTTATTGAATAATGTTGTTTCATCAGTCATTTTATTTGGAAATGTCATTTATTTACAACTTTGACTATTACATAATTGATAGTCTAAACCAGTGAATCTCAACCACTATTACACAGCACTTTTGTCTGCCGCCAAATTTTAGAAATATTTACAGTAAAAATTGTCATGCTTTTTTTATGAGTGAAGGAATAAATGTACTGTTGTTTTTAAGGAACATATTATTTTATTTTACATTCAAAATTAATGTACTGAACAATTTTACTCAATATGTTGTTGGTAAGTAAACAACCTTTAAACTTATCTTTTTCTTTGTGGGCTGCCAAATTTTGAAATTGTTAAAAAGGTTTAGAATTACTTTTCTATACTATTAGACAGGATCATTAGATGAATGTTCTGAATATCAATAGTATAAAGTAATGCTGTCAGATTATATTATGGGACATATTCTTGTGTCACAATGAAAATAATACAGAAAATTTTTCCTAGATTTTGCCTTCATAAAGTTGAAATTCTATCTTCTATTATTCAATAGTGAATTGAATCAAACACAATTCATTTTAATTTTAATAAAACACTGGTGTCATTACTCTATATGGATGTATGTAATGCAACCAGCAGATTACTAGGAATTTATTCACATTAATGAAAGATATTTATTGAAGAAATAGAACATTCGGAATATTTTCCAGTATTGAAATTGATTGTTATTTTTTTATGTTATTCCTTAAAAGTTATGAAATGCCCAATGATTTGTGTCTGATTATTCTCTGCTCTGAGAGGTATGGGGAACTTAACATTAAAAAGATCTGATTATGGAATCTAAATAAATAGAAATTATTCTATGTGGATTTTGAGTTTTCATGAAGCCATTTCAGACTTGGATGCATAAAAAGGCAGCATATTCATGATAGTTCTAATTTAATTTTAGATATATTTTTTTATCCTATGCCAGACTTTGTCATGACTGCCATTAGTCTGATATGGGCAGCCCAATAGAGTTCTGATAAACAAAGTAAGAATTTTTTTAGCAGAGTTGACTGCTGCTACGTAACTAAGTACATAACAAGTGATCAAATGATCTCCAGACATGTTAAAGGTATTGCATAATTGGCAAGTAAAAACAACGTGTTTTAGTTCAGTGAACTTGTCAGAAATAAAACCACTAGCATATCAAAAAAGCACTGTCAATAGTCATAGCTGAGCCTTAAAAAAAGGCTATTTTTAAATTTATCTTTTAAACTTTTTCTTACATTTTAACAAAATTGGATTGTTTTAGATTATATTTTGTAAAATTTTCAATTGCATACTTTATTTATGCAAAAAATATAAAAATTTGGCTTTTATTATTTTAATATTTTGGTTACATTTGATTGAAGAATACTATAAGGGGTGTAAAAATTTGAAAATTTGAAATAAGGGAGAAAAAAATATTGAAAACATTGATCTGATATAATTAATTTATATTATTGGTGTTTCGAAAATGTTCATTTTTAAGCTATAGTCTTATAGTATTTATAGCCAAAACAGCAAATGGGAAAAACACATTATACATAACAGGAAAACTAAATAAAAAACTTAAATAAAATCAGCGCCATGACAGCATCATATTGCCGAGACCTACAATGACCCTATCTGTTTTCTTGAGTGAGGGCCCTGGGCTGTGAGGCATGTCTTGATTAGGTGTTCAACTTTACAAAAAACCCTGTATTTAGTCCCCAATCATGCTTAATACTCAGTTTTAGTGACCCTCTGAAGGGATTAAAGACTTAGTTGACTTTGCTGAGCCAGAATCTTGAACCTGTGCCTTGGGAGTGCCAAAAATAATGACATACATTAAAATTGCTCAGTAGTTAAGCTTTTTTAAAATCAGTATGTTAAACTTAATTTCATATTTAGTTGTCCCAGAATTAATAATAAATTATGAACACCTAGTAATTTTATTTTTTAATTGGTTTGATAAAATGAATTATAATTTATAAAAAATATTTAAACCTAAAATTGTATATTTATGCAATTTAAGTTTAAATAATAACTTGTAATGAAAACATTTTAAAGTTTTACAGTTCATTAATGTTTCAATTCTAAAAATGTGCATGTAAATTTTTTTATTTATTATAATAGTATGCCTTATATACAGATGATTTTATTAGATACTACAACTTTTAAAATTGCATGAATATACGTTGTAGCTATTGTGTAAGTATATCTGAAATTTTTTTCCAATCAATAATTATTATAAATGGAAATAATTGTTTCAGGTTCTCTCTGCAGTAAAATATCCATAGCTTAATTGTAATTTTTTTTTAATCTTCTGAAATGTTGATAGATACAAGCAATAAAATGATTACAGATTTGATATAATTTTTAAGTTTTTCTGCTTCACAAAATATTCAAAACTAAACTTTTATGAATTGTTCAACATTTCAAATGAAATTCTTTTCATCTAAAAGATTTATTTAGATGGATAAATTATTTCTGTTATACAAGTAAAAAAAAAAAAAAAAATCCTGTATTGTGTGACTTATAGAAAAAGTCTATATATAAGTTTTGCTATTTAGATATTAATTCAGCTTAAGCTAATGATGAAGATGAACCTCATTGTGTGATCTGTTCAAGTTTTAATTCAAGAATATGGATCTAAATAAATTCTGCCAGTACTTTCAATTAACATATCCTGACATTGTCAATAATTCATTGGAAAATTTTAGGAGAAAAAGAAACGATTTGCATTAATCAAAGAATGTTTTCATTAAGAAAGCATCACTGCCATGTACTGCTGCTGTTCTGTTTGGCTCTCAAGTTGCAGTGTACTATTTTAAATTTTTTAACTTCGACAAAAGATAAAAAAATTCTTGAAAGAAAATATTCATATGAACGCCATCAATTTCTGGATATAGATATCCTGTTTAACTTGACATACCAATGTAACTTATTTGCATTGAATTTTTTTTCAGGATTGTTCATTCATATATTCAAGAAAATATTCTTGTTATCAGCATTTAAGAAAAACCAACATATGTGTAAAAAAAAGTTAATGAAAATGGCGAAAAAGATTGTCTTGTATTTCAATCCATAACTTGTAATGAAGATAAGATTTCACACATAAGATAACTTATTATTTACTAAAAAACATGACTGAAATTGCTGATTGGTTATTCAAGTATATTCCAGAAGAACAAACCAAGTTTTTTGAATGCATCTAAAAACCATTTCATGCTGAAGCTCTAAAAATTAACTTCATGAAAATTTGATGGAGCTATCAAATGAAGAAATAGAAAGCCAAATTCACTTTTTTTCATTTGACTGAGTTTTGGTTATCCGTAAAAAATTAATTATTCCATTTGAAGTTTTAAAGTGATGGTTATTATTCCTTTTGTAACTTCATATCTGTAAAATTGGATTTCCAGCAGATGTTGGTACAGAAAGCAAATATTGTTGAAAAATTAAAGTCAGAAAAGAAATGCATGTAGCTATATCAAACATATTCTGTAATTTGTACAGTTAAGCAGTGAGAAGAAAACTTGTTCTCTCACACTCACAAAATCATTCAAAACACTCACCAAAATCATTTTTAAGGTTATTTTATTATTAAATAAATTTTCTTTAAGTTTTAACAATTACAATTAAAATACTTGCATAAAATGTAAATGAAAATTTTATTAACTATATTTAGGTCCTTATCACTTCTCTAATTCCAACTACTTCAGTCATAAAAATTAAGGAATAGTATATAAACATGTAGTCATATATATATATATATATATATATATATATATATATATATATATATATATATATATATATATATATGCATACATATGTATATACACATACAAATTGATGTACTGCAAATAAATATTGTAAGATTAATTGGGTACTGTGAAAGAATTCTAGTTCTTTAAGTTGTGCCTCAATTTAAATATGCATAAGAGCCCCAATTTTCTCACAGTAAATGCAGATAATTGTTACCTATTGGGTGAATCCATAAACACTTTTGAATGGCCTTGAAGGGTGACGCTTTAGGCCATTTCACTATTTAGAAGAAGTTTTAAACGAGTGGAATTTGCATATATTCTATGATTATAAGAAATGTTTCTTATATTTAAATTTTTTCATTTGTTGTTCAAAATTATAGAATATATTTAGTATATTTTCTTGTATTTCTGTGAGTCAAATGTACTTTTAAATCTTTATTCTAGAGGTTGCAAACAATGCTTTTAAGCCCATTACAAGAGCTATCCTCCATCCCTCATCCTGATATTAGACAAAAACAGTTAGACTGTGCATTGCAAGTTCTTCATAGCAGTGGCGACATAATATCTAGTGGATGGCCTCAGCTTTTAGATGTAATTAGTGCAATAAATGAAGATCAGGGGTAATTATATTAATTTTGGCTTTCATGTGTGATTACTTTGCTACTAATTGCATCTTTTAAAATTTACTTTTATGAAATGATAATCTAAATAAAAGTAGAATGTGCTGAACCTATATTTAGGTCTGTCATAAATATTGGATTGCCTTCGGTTCAACAGTTCGTGTGTTCGAATCCAACCTTGGGCATGGATGTTTGTAGTGGTTCGGAATCCACTTTAAACCGTAAGTTCCGGTCTAATTAGCCCTCATGTGCAAAAAATGACCGTTGAGCGACAAACAAACCAAACCAGTCAAATATTGGCGCAGCATGTCCAATTTTGAACCTTGTGCCATAAAACTCAACCAATAAACCAACTACCATAAATATTCTAAAATTTTACTTATTGCTCTTTTTTTTAAAAAAATATTTTTAAAAACTTGCTTTCTAATCTGAAATTATTCAACTCTTTTCTTTTAACTTTTACCTGGTTGTGTTCTTGTTATATTATCAATAATGATATCTTAATGCAATTCTTTCAAAAAATAGAAATCCTGCTCTTCCTTTACTAATATTTTATACTTTTTAAGCATATACATTTAATAATTAACACTTTAACCCTCAGAACTAAATTCTGATTATTTTGAAAGTGAATTAAATTTTGATTGCTTATTAATGTACTTAATTCTTAAATTATTGATTGATGCAATTCTTATTTCCATGCGTTAAAAAGTAGGATTGATGTAATAAATTACAATTTTCCAAAATGAAATACATTACTAATCCCTGTGATATTTATAAAATTTTAACAAAATTATTCAAAAGCAGTATTCATATTGTAAAAAAATAAAATAAATAAATAAAAAATATAAATAAATAACTAGTTTATAGTGCATAACATTTTTTTCCTAGGATTTTTGCTATATTTGCTACTATAACAAAATGTATTTAAACTCCATTTGCCCATTTAAAAAATGAATAACTTTCTATGCGTTTTTTTTTTGTACAATTTGTATAAAAAAGTGCCATGTATTATTCTTTAAATTGATTGTTGAATAGTTTTTGCTAGAAAGCTAGTGCATTCTCAACTTTTTACTGCTGTTAATAATAAGAGGAAATTAATATTTTGTACTATTTAAATTTTTTTTGAACTATTTTGAATATAAATTATGAACATAATAGTTTTTAAAAATGAAACTATTATTTCTCTGATTGCATTTCTTAGCTTAACATACTGAAATCAAATATTTCTTCCCTATGTTAACTATTATTAATTATAGTAACTTTTAAATATTATTAATTTAATGTTGATATTTATTTTGTCTTTCATCAAGGCTTTTTATATAATAGTCCATTAGGTTCCTATATATGTATAGAAATTAAAAGGTAAATGAGAAAAATAAAAAATATGTAATGAGCATTCTCTATGTGTGGGTGTGAATATCCATTTTTACATTATTAAAATGTCGGATGGAATAGTCTGGTTTCCTGCTAGGATAAAAAGGTTTTCAAAACTCAATAATTTTAAAATCAAATATTTTTTTATAAAAATGTAAAAAATTAAAAATTTATTTATGTATAATAAATTATCAGTAATTTTGGGAAAAATATGTTTAACTGTGGCTGGTGCTATTTCAAATTTTTGAGTATTCCCTCATAAAATTTTTTATCAGCTTTTGAACTTTTGACCACCAAAGCATATCAGAGTCTAGAAAAGCCATCTTAGTTTATGTAATAAAAATCAAGGATAATATGTAGTACTTGGTTAACATTCACTCTTTAAAAATTTGGTGTTTGTGAAATTGTTTATACTTTTACTAGGTTTTCCTGCACTCTTTTAGCAACTGTGAATAACTTTATGAAATATTTGTGTTCATCCACATAATCCATTTGATAATTGTTTTCTTTTTCTTTAACCGAGTGTGTTGAGAATATGTTTTTAAGATTCAAGTTAGGGCTTTCAGCTGTCATGTAAATACCAGCACATATTTATTGTTATCCCATGGTTTTATGTAGATACCATATGAATAAATACATTTTCATGTTGACATAGAAAAAGCCTGTTGTAAACTGTAACCATTATGTCAAAAGTTTTCTGCTGTCATAAATGTCTTTATACATACCTGAAGTCTCCGACCTGCCTATTAAAATGTATGAGCCAAGATTACAGCCACAAACCATGTCAGATTACAGCCACAAATCATGTCAGAGTGTATTGTGTCACAACTGACACAATACATTCTGAGTAATATTGTTCTAGAAAAATTCTCCAATTCCATACACACCCATCAAAATGGCATAGCAAGTATTGTGATTCATGACTTCTCTTGACATTTTATGGCTCTTATTAATGTTATGAGTTATTAGTAGGAATTGGACAATAATGAAACTAAATGTTGTCATATTATTTATACTGTGTATCGGAAGTGAAACAAAGTTTTTTTACAATTTCTGACAAGGCTATTTGATGAAGAAGTGTGTTGTCTGCCAGAGTAATGATTCAATTAAGTATTTGTATGGTGTCTAGTATTGTGCATGGCAACGCTAAGTGCGGCATGTTCTTCTCCTTCTTAAGGTTGGGTTTGTATGTCATTGGGCACCTCTGCTTTTACCATTAACTCCAAACCCAATGTTTCCTAGTTCCAGTTACTCGGGTCACCCACTTTATTAATAAAGTCTGATAACCCTTTAATAGAGCCTAGGTGTAACTCTTTAGTATGGATGATGCCTAAAGAAGTTAATCTAGGGAGGGCAAGAGCCTCACATTCATAAATGATATGCTCTGCCGTTTCCTCTTGCGTTTGACATTTCCAGCAGATAGGGTCTTGCTGAAACAGTCCCATCTGGTCAGAAAGTCAGTCATGCTAGGAATAGCTTCCTGGCTTTCACCAGAAGATGGTTTGGAGGTCATTTCTACCTCAAGTAAAAGATTCATTACTGCCCCTTTACAAGATTGCCTCTGAGTTCCCTTGTCTTTTTCAGCAAGGTCTACTTCAGAGGCTTCACCTGCAAATGCAGAAAGATTTGTTATTTCTTGTGTCTTTTCAGCCACAAGATAACAATTAATAAGCTCAGGTAATATAAGTCCACCCAGCATTGCCTGAGATACTGGGCAAGGCAAATTACTCTAGAAGTTTGCCAGGCAACTAGAGGCTCCGTTAAGACACCAATACCGTGGTGCCAATTAGCCCTAGGCACGGATCGCATAACACCAGGGTTTACGGGAGCTGGTTCGCGGCCTCTTATTCTATATTCAAGGCTATCCTGTCATTCCTACAGGACGTTCGGCGATCCACCACCTGCCGACGCGCCTGGTGGCTAGCTCAAGCCCCAGAGGGGTACGCATACCCCCTGGTTCCAGGAAGTGCGGCATGTTAATTTTATAAGAAATCTCATTAATTGAATGCTTAAATTTATGGCCTCTTGTAGTGATACAGATTTTATAGGCATTTAACTCTCTCCATTGACTCATTGTGCCTCTTCATTTCTACTTTTATTTATATTGCATTGGTGATTATTAGTACTGTCATCATATTTCACGCACACACACACACACACACAATTTCGTGTAGAAAAATATCGATACTTATGGTTATGCATTGCATATAAGTATTGTTCATGTCAGATGCTTTTGAATCATCTTTATGCTTTGATATTATGGATATATTTTTCTCTGTTGTATCTATTTCTAATATAATTTTGTAGATGAAATAGGTATGGATTATTTCATTTCCAACATTATGTATTTTTGCTGTATACGAAAGAAATTGAGATCCTGAAAATCAAAAATTGTGTATATTAGAATGCTATGTTACCAACAGAACTGCATTGATGACATGAAAACATAAGCAGTATTGTCTATGAAATAATCTTGATTACATTTATTTCGAATATATTTGAATGGTTGAATTCATTAAAAATTCTGTAATGGGATACATTCCTATTTATGTAATGTTTGATTTATATTTTATCTAAATAATGCTTAGTGTAACTTCTAACTTAATTAATTTTACATTTAGATCAGAAATTATAAAATTCTAACATAAATGCATTGATTTTGCTTCAAGTGAAACATGGAGATCTTGTTTACATATTGATATTCATGTTTACAAATAAACACTCTTTCTCTTATAAATTATTTTGAAGACTAGAATAAAAGCTTCTTATTTTATAAGATAGCATATTTATATTAATACTAGCTTCTATTATCAAAAATGAAACTGCAAATAAAATCACAAATTATTGGCTCTCTGGTCACTTAGTTAATAAATATTAAATTTTTCATTGATTGCCATTAGATTTTTAGAATTTAGTTATTCAGAATTATGACTTTATATTGAAAAAAATTTCAAATATTTCATTACTAAACAAATTATTTTAATCAATAACTTATTATAATTTTATGATTGTGATTACTCAATAAGTAATTAGTAATTAAATTAATAACATAAACTAATTTTAAGCTTAATTGTATTCAACAATAAAATCCTATTGTTCAGAATAAATTTCCGAAAAAAATTTATTCCACTTAATTTTATATGATGGGATGTGTTCACTCTAATTCTGCATATCAAAGTCTGTTTCTCTACACATTTTCTCATGTAATATGATGAAATTATTGATGAAATTATTGGTGAAGCAACATTAAGTGTAAAGTATAACATTACATTTTATTAATTATTTTGAGCTTTTTACCAAAACTTCTATTACGATCTCAATTTATCTGCAAAAGTATTTTTTAAGTAAATATGCTATTCATTAAAATTTTAAAACAGGTTTTTACTGTGTAATTTGAAATTATGCACATGGTTGAAATTTTTTCAGTAATAATTTTTTTTATCAGAAAATGAATTTATTACTAAACTTTTAATCCACAAACTTCAAAAATAATATTATAAATTTGATATGAAAACAAAATATGTGAATCATTAAAATTACTTTGACAAACTCTTTATGCCCTAACAGTTTCATCCAAATTGATAATGTTAGTATTTTATTTAAGAATACAACCATTATTCTTAAAAATAATTAATAAAATTATTTTCTTACCTTTATTTAAATTTGCATGTTTTATTTTTGTATGCATGCTCTAAAGAAATTTTCAGGAATGATGGGGTTTCTCTCTTTTTTTTCTTTTCATTCTCTTTTTTCAGTCTTTTACATTCTTTTTTGTGTGTTATTTAAAATATTTTATCGATACATACTGATAATACATAAAATTTCTCAAGATCTGAAATTATTAAATGTTTTCTAAAGTTGCATTTATATAATCGCTTCCAATATTATAAATTTGTGTTAAGTATAGTTTCGTTTTACTTAAGATAATTTCATACTGAAAAACTAGTGAAAGCTAATATTTTTGAACACTTTGAAGGAAAAAAAATCATGAGGTCTTCAATAATGAAAATTGCTGTTTATGGTTTATTATTTTATACTGGATCAAAATTGTAAATTCATTTGTATCAATTATAGTTAGGCAATAGATTTGTTATCATTAATTTTATTCTAATATTAATATACTCAATATCATTGTTAATATATAAATATCAAAATATATTTATAAATTTACTTTTGTTTGATGAATTATTTTTAAAATGTAAAATTCTCCTATTGTATATATAATTTTCTGTTTTTTTAAGAACATCAAATTTAAGGTAATTTTCTTAATTAAATTCATATAAAATGATTGGGGAGGTTATTTTTACTATTTAATTAAACTGTCTTTATTAATTGAAAAGAAACTGGGAGTTCAATTTATCAAAGAATATTTGTAAAAGATTTTTACATGCTTACTAATCATGTATTATTTATTTCATGTAGTATACATTTTCATAACATCAACATAATTTTGTATCGTTAAATGATCATATTAAATTGAAAAATATTAATTTCAATCCAATTCTAATGAATGGTATATTTTTTAAATTAGCCATTTATACATTTTTACAGTGAATCTTTGATAAGATCAGCTTTCCAGTGCCTTCAATTAGTTGTTGCTGACTATCCTCCAGTTATGCCATGTACTTGCTTACAACTTTGTGTTGATGCTGCAGCTAAATTTGGCTCCCAAACTCAAGAATTGAATGTGTCACTAGCTGCTATAGGTCTACTTGTGAGTGTGATTTTTAATAATTTGTTAATCTATATGTTTAGCAGTTAAAATTATTTATTAAAGAGTTTTGACTCGGATATTTTATTCAACATTTTTATCTTGCTTATCATTATATTTTGTTATCAGTTTCTGTTAAGTAGTATTAAAACCTATTTCAATCTGATATGTGAATGTTTCCTTGTACTATTATTTATTATAAGTTGGATTTAACAGTAGAAGAGAATTTATGTTACTAAAAAATCCAAAATAAATACAGTCATGCAATTTAGAGTATTTGACAAAAGCTGGTTATGCAGTGAATGAAATGCTATAAATTTTTTAGTGCAATGTATTCAAAGTCTTATAACTGATATGATTAATAGTTTTTCAAACATTAGGGCTTGTAATCAATAAGAATACAGTAAAAAATTTGTCGTAGTAGTTGGTAACGTTCTGCATTAATGTGTGCAGTATGCTCAGAAAGTACAGGTAATAAAATACATGTGTTTCTGTAGAATGTGTTTACTTGAAAGTAGACAATTTATTCTTCAAAAAAAAAAAAAAAAAAGTTGAAGGAAATTAAATTTCACAAAATAGTTTTATGATGTAAGTGACATTGCTTTGCTACTTCTTAATTTTATATCATTTCAAGCATTATGTAAAAAAAATCAACACAATCAAAATGTTTTTAGAAGTCAGACTTTGGTGTCTGCTGGAAAAAAAAATGAAATTTTAATGAAAATTTTTATCAAATCTTATTTTACAAAATGAGCATTTTTAATTTTTCTCTAAACAAGATATATGTTTTTCCGAAATTGATTTTAAGTGAAATTAAGTAGTGAAAACTACTTCCATTAGATATTTACATATATGCTTCTGATTTTGTGAATTCTGTGTACCAAAATTTAAATATTGAGAAATTTTATCAATTAACAAAGGCTAAAGTACTTATCTTCTAATGGGAAATTCAAGGCCTTCCTTTTAAACTTGATATGTTAAATGGATCTTTTCATTAATCAGAACATTGAAAAAGAATTCATGTTACAAAATAAACAATTCACAAATTCGCATGTTACATTGTTATGATACTAGCTTTTTTTATCAGCTTAAATCAATGAATTTTACCATAAAAGATGATCTTTGTGATAATGGTAAACATTTCAATGTCGAAGTTTGAGCACAATTTTGCTAAATTGATCAGATGAAAGGAAAAAAACAATACACTTGCTACCTGACCAAAAAAGCTGTGTTGTTTATTATCACAGGAAAGTCTAGGTAATAAAAATTCTAAAAATGGATATAAGAAATTAATGATCAAATGTCAATAAGAATTAAGTAGTTTTTTTACTGTCTAAATAGCAAACTATATATTCCATGTTTTACACATTGCATTAGAAATATACTAATAAGTTGCTTTCTTCTCACTATCAAATCTAAATTTAAGATTTTAATTTTATATTTTATAAAGGGGGAAATATAAAGAAATAAGAATTGTCATTTACCCTTAAATTTTTAAAGAAAATAATGTTTTTAAAGTAAATAATGCTTATGAATCCTTAGATGCAGCATGATGTTTTATTTTAATCAAATGTAATTTCATTTTTCTGGAAAAATAAATTTTAACAATTTGTGAAGACACTGAAAGTGCTTCTTGACTTCATTTGCTTTAAAGTTTCATGTGATAAGGTTTGCCAAAGAAAAGCATTTGAACAAAACAATATGATTTCATGCTTTTACATCAATAAACTACTGCATCAAAACTGAGATACAAGAAACAGATATTTTTATGTATTACATGAAATTACCAGTGCAGCTATGGAATATCATAATTTTCTGATAGTTCCAAAGATTATTTTATGCAGAGAAACATTTTGGCAGAAATTTGTTTCAAAAAGTCATGAAAATCTTATTTTCATACTTTAAAGTGTACATTGATATTCAAAAGCTTTCAGTGTTACACAGGACATTCGAAAAATAACTAACCATGTTATGCTAATATCAAAAACAAGTTATTATTTCTTGATCTAAAATAAAAAATTTTACAATTTTTAACTAATAATTTCTTCAGCTTAAAAAGCAAACTCCCCCAAACTTTATTTTACACAGGTGATAGTTACTGCATTAAAAATAGAAACTTCTGCTTATTTCTTTGTGCATTTGAATTATGTCTTAGCAGTTTATGTATGTATATGCATCTAATTTTACATTGTGTACATTGTTCTGTTTGTTTTGTAGTGGAACATTGCTGATCATCTATATCAAAATAAGGAAAAGATTTCTCAAAGTCTGTCATCTGCTACAGAGGAAGAATTATCTGCTTTAAATTCTTTGCAAATAACAAATTTTGGTTTTACATTGCTACCATTTGATAAATTGTGGTTGAGTTTGTTTTGTAGACTTGGAGACCTTTGTGTAGATTCAAGACCTGCCGTCCGTAAAAGTGCTGGGCAAACTTTGTTTTCCACATTAGGAGCTCATGGTTCTCTTCTGCAGCAAACAACATGGCAAGTGGTTTTATGGCAGGTGTGTTCTTTTCTGATATAAAGTAATTTCATAATAAATTCTGGATATTAATGAAAGCTAAACACATGTTGTTATTATTCTAATTAAAATTCTTGCAAAACTTTAAAACTGTCTTAATTTTATAAATATTTTCGCAGGTGCTTTTCCCATTGCTTGACAGAGTGCGTTCATTATCAGGAACTGCATCTACTGATAAAATTACAGATATGGGAGGAAATATACTGATTCATCATTCTCGAAACACTGCTCAAAAGCAGTGGGCTGAAACACAGGTAAGATATTTTAGTGTAATGCATTGTATTGCATTATTGTATTAATGGTGATTTATCAAAGTATATTTCTTGAGAAATTATTTAAAAAATGCAGTACTAGAATACTAGATTATCAAGCTTTCACTCCCTGAGCAATACATAGGTGTGTCTTTGCATCTAGGTGAAAGAAACAGTATATTACAAGCATTGTAAAATCTCTTGGCTAATTTCTTAAAATTATTGAATTGTATAAATTTTAAAAGAATTTTATTGATTGAATTTTATAAATATTAAAAGAAATGTACTATAAATATACATGAAATTTTATTTAGGAAATGTTCTGTGTTTTAAAGAAAAACATTAAAATTACTCAACTTTAAAATGCTATTTATATTCCATGATTAAGTTTGAGATTTAAACGTGAAAAAATATCTTTACAATTTTGTAATTAGCCCCACTTTTATGCTCCTTGCTAAATATTCATGACAGTAGAAATTTACTTGTCCTTTACATAGGTTCAAAAACTGAAATCCTGAGATGAATGTGTGGTATAGAGAAATAATATGTCACAATTCATTTGAAAATGATGTTACAATTGCATGCCATGCTTAGCATTGTGTATTGTAGTAAGTCATGAAACATCAAAAAGGTTAAAAATTTGCATTGTTGCTATTCTTTAGTTTTATTTTTCAATTTTATTCATTACTAAGGATTTGAAATGTTGCAATTTTTGATTAAAATGTTAGGTATGGTTGATTTTTTACATCCAAGTTAAATAATAGTTAAAGAATATTAAGTGGAAGATTGTGATATGAACATCATTAAAATATTGAAATTGTCTTTATAGCCATAATGCGGATTGATTGTTGGTATTAGTCTAAGCATTTTTTAAATTAGTCTTAAAAACTGATAATCAAATTAATTTTGAATATCAGATATTAAAATTCTGATGTAAAGTAGAAAAGTTCATTTGGTTGTGCAGATTTATGTTCAATTGAACGTTTTTGAAGTTAAAAATGATTGAAGCCTCTTAAAACAAAATATATGTATTGTGTAGATAAAAAAGTAACCGTTTTGGGGTGTATTTGAAGTTAACTGTAAATTTAATTTAGATGAATTTATCTATTTGGGATCAGAAATTCATCCTAAAATCCTTGTATCTGAAACAAGAAGCTAATTCTTTTGGTCAGTCTGTACCTTTATGACTTAAGAGGTGTTTTGTAACACCTTACAGAAAGGAAAACTAAAATCTTGTTATATAAAACTGATTAGACTAGCATTGACTCTCACCTCTGAAACTTGACCTTCACTATAAAGAAGGCTATCAATTTTTGACAGGAGTTTTAAGAACCATTTATGGTGTCGAATTTAAACAGGGATTGTGGAGGAGATATAAATTTGAGCTTTCTTGCCAATTTGAAAACGAAGATGTTATAAAATTCCTTAAATTGAATATAGAGAGAGATAAGCCGGTCATCTTTTAATTATGATACAAGAGTTCCATTAAAGACTTTTAATTGTTAACTCTTTTACTCTTAGCAAAGAGGTAAACCAATTAGGAGATTGAAGGATATTTTGAATCCAGACTTTGACATCACTGGTGTTAAGAATTATCGAACTGTAGCCAGACAGAGAGTGGCATGGGAAAAACTACAGAAAGCCTAAACCCATGAAAAGTTGTGCTAGATATGACATTTATTGCTGCCTATTTTAGCTTAATTTCATTTTATCATTTAAGATTATAATAGGAATAATCTATTTCTCTATTTAATTGCAATTTCATTTTGTTTTTGAGCATCATTTATATTAATTATATTTTCATTGTTCACTTGATTGACTTTGATTCATAAAACGTCTAATATCTTTTGCATATCATAATGTAAGTTCTATTCTTATAATTTGATCTATCTAGGTAAAATAATTTCTATTAGTTAAGTAAGATGTGTAATATCTATTTTCTTACAATAACTAAATAAAAATATACTAGCTGTATAGAAACTTTGACACTTGTTTTAAAAATTACTTACTCCCATTCCAGAATATTATTGAATTTGACTGCAATTAACAGTTTGAATGATGCTTTCAGTTCAAGAAGAAACTAATTTATAAAAAGTTCATATGGATGCAGTTCTAACCATTTTTTTTATGATTTTTTTCTTCTGTTTTAAAAGTTATGGTTTTTCAGTTACTTTTTTATTGTTTCTTCTGCATACTGTGTTTCTCAACTTTGGCAATTTTTTTCTGTGTATGTGAAAATATTTTACTAATTCATTTATGTGCATATTTAAAGGAACAAAGAGAAATGTTTCACTTAATTTTGTAAGCTACATGTTGAATTCTGTTTCATTTTGAAGTTTACTTAGCTTACATGTTTTGATTTGTGTTTATATAAATGGTTGATTTGGAAACCAGAAATTTGAAAATACTGGATAACAAATTTTTGAACTTGACATTTGTATTTGAAATATTATATATATGAAATATACCAAGTTATTGGAAGAAGATAAGATTTAAATGACAATATGTTTATTTTCTGTAGCTTTTCTCTATTAATGTCAGACAGTACAAAAATATTAAGGAAACATGTAAATTGAAATTAATTGTTCATTGAAAATCAGAATATGTGATATATTTATTAAATCATTATTATATGAACCTAAGTAAGAATAAAATGTGTTTGAAATTAGGTTTAATACTTTTATTCTTGAATTTCAGTTGAACATTGTGGTTGATCTATCATCTACATTATATACATATTTTTTTCAAGTAAAAATTCAACAAAACGATTCTCTTATTGAATTTAATAACTATTCAGCTTTAATTTACAAATCTTGTATATTTCTCTCATCTCAGAAAAAAACTTTTATTTAAAAAGTTGTGTTATTTTTCTTGAAATAAATCAACATCTAATTATTTTAAAGATACCTTATTTTACTGTATTTCAGCTACGACAATGTGATTAATGTATAAATAATTACTTTTTATTTATCATTTCTAAAATGTGAATTCATATTTATTTTCTAGTCTGATTTGATAGTTTAAAAAGTTATTCAAAATTTATTATTTGGTTGCTTGTAGTTTGACATGTAAATTGTATTCCTTCTGCTAAACATATTTTAATTGGCTGTGAAAAAAAGAATTGGAGATTCAATGAAATTAATAATTTTTATTTTTATCAAACACTGTCTTTTTTTATTCAAATATGTTTTAAAGGAAAATTGTTGCTTAAAGAGTAAGTTTTTTCCTGCTTTTAAAGTTTGACTTAAAAAAATAATTATGGTTGGAATAATGTCTGAAAGTTAAAAAAAAACTCCTTTTTACTGTGGAAAATGAATTTAAACAACTTGTAGCAATGATTTTATCTTATAACTTATTTAATTTATCATAATCAGTAAAATATTTTTTATGTTTGTGATTATTTGAAACATTTGTTACTTTTTAGGTTCTTAGTTTATCTGGTGTTGCAAGAATTTTTCATACAAAACGAGATCTTCTTCAGACTCTTGGTGATTTTCCTCGAGCTTGGGCTTTGTTATTGGAATTTATTGAAAGTTCATCTCTTAGTAAAAATAATGAAGTATGAATTTTTTGGCATTCTTAAATCATTTGTTTTATATTTATCTTTAAATTTTTAATGGAGAATATGAATATAAATTCACTGTTGAAAAAGCATTCTCTTACACCACTAATTCCTTTTATAAAATATTCTGAATTTATTATTAACTTTTTTTCTTTCCATTCATTTCAAAATTAATTTTTCAAGTTTCTTTTTCATCTTTTAATTAAAGATGTATTTAAAGTGAACTTGGTAACATCAAAACTTAAGAGCAAGATTTTAAATTTGAAAGTCTCTATTTTAGTATTTTTACAAATAGTTAAAGATTGAAAAATGTTTTTTCTTGTTTTTGTACAATGTATTTTAACATGTGTATATTTGAATAATACTTTCATTTTGATTCTGTAGTGCTAGAAATTACTTGCTTAAAAGCTGCCTTTCTCTTTTTAACTTCTATTCTTTGGGAACCAAAGCTGATCTAGTTTTTCTGGGAAAAAAATGTTTCTTCTTAAACATATTGTTAGGAATAGGGTATTTTATTATCAAACTCATACCATGTATGGTTAGAATAGAAGATGATCTTGCATGTTGAAGTCGAAATTTATGTTTCCATAGGTTGATAATTTGTAATTAAATGTCATGAATATTTAAATTAGCTTTTGCTAAATGAAGACTCAATTGAGCTTGAATTTTGATAATCGTGTGTTCTTTTTATAGTTCGTAATTTAAGTTAGAAATTTTAGTTGTTTTTTTTAAACTGATAATTAAGGATATTCCAGATTAAATATGATTATGAATGTTTTTAGAAGCCTTTAATTTTAATTTAAAATAATTTCCATTTCTAAAAGTTTTTTTTAAAGTTTTATCAGAAATTTTAATTAAAAAATTATCTCTAGTTCTAAGGTATCGAAAAAATATAAAAAAAATATTCTTTTTGAGTCTCAAGTAAAATTATTTAGTGTTAGAACTTATCACAGTTATATGTAAAAATAAACAAGTTATCAGTGAGATATGGATTTTTTTAACTTGCAAAAATGGATTTAAGTAAAGGTGTTTCTTGTATAGTAACATTCTAATTATTCAATTCATTGAATAGTGGTATGGTTAGCTCATGCAAGCCCCTGCAGAAAGTGAACAAATCATTAGAAAAATGCTTTTGAATAATTTTTAGGTAAAATAGATATTAAATATACTTATTACTTGTGGGTTAGTAAAATTCACTTTTTACAAATTCATACTTTAAAAAATCACTCAAAGATTTTGGTTTCATTTTAATAAAATATGCATCTTTTATTAATAATTGAAATTTTTTCGAATTTAGACATTGTGAATAATCAAGAGTATCAGTTTATATTTGTAGAACTAATCTAGGTAGGTTATGTATTGAGTGAAACTTTGCTCCCATTCAAATTCAAATATTGAATTTGTTTTAGCAAGATTACTAATATTGGACCAATAGTTTCTTTATTGAGATATAAGTATTAGAACTAAACTGAACTCCATGGCATGTGAGTTCATATGGGTGCCAAGGCCTACAGTGTCCATATTTATTTTCGTGACAGAGGGCCTGTGAGTGTGAAACATATGTCCAGGTTAGGGGATGAGCCTAACACAAAACCTGTAGTGTTTAGTTCCTGAGCATGCTTGATACTCAGTTGTATCGATCCATTGAAGAGATGAAAGGCTGTGTTGACCTTGCCCATCCCAAGTACATATAAGCATTAACAGTACAAATTAACAATTAATTCCTTTTTATCAAATTTTGTTACGATATTTTGAAAGTTGAAATTCACCAATCATTTAAACTGTATAATCTGTATTTAACTGAAACATTATAAAGTCTTAAAAATTATTTATAAATGATATTTATGAAATGATAATTTTATGTATAAATGACTATTAAAAAATTAATAAAATCATTATTAGAAAGCTATTTTAAATTTTCAAATTACTAGAGTAAATAATAAATTCATTTTACAGAATAACAAAGAAAAATATTTTGAAACAGTATTAAAAGTTTAAATTTCAATTAAACAGTGTTTTAAAATGTATTTCCATTTTTATTGAATGGTCATTAAATTCTAAGAAATTAAATTGTGAATGAAAAATTACTATGATTACTTTCCAAAAATGTTATCATATTTCATTTTAAAGAGAGAAAAATTTTTAAAAACTAAGGGAAATAAAAGTGTAAATATTCAGTAATATACATGTAAATATGTAATAATGTAAATCATAAGTAAATCATCTTAAACATAAAGAATAGTGTAACTTATAAAAAATCGATTTAAGTTTTGATATTTTAATATTAATTTACAAAACATTTCTTTTGAAAAGAAGTTGCAAAATCTTTTTAAAATTTTTATGAACTTTGGATATTAATGATTATTTACATTTGAATTTATTTTCTTTCTAACTCCTTATTTGTGTATAGTTTGCATATTTAACCTGTTATCCCTTGTTTTTCTTTCAAATGATATTTAAGTATGCAAAGAACTAATTTTATTCAAATTTATTTCGAATTTTTATAATAATTGTAATTTTTGAATTATTTCATTGCTGAAACTTTGAATTTCTGAATCTTCTAAAATGAAGTAGGGACAAGCTTAACATCTGTATAATACACGTTTCACTTCATATTTTCATTTCTAACTATATTATGAGTAACAAATTGTAAAATGAAAGGATTTATATGTTTTGTTATTTCAATCTATATTAATAAAATTATTGAATGAATTTTAGATTTTGAAAAGCACTTTTATTTATTTAATTTTTTCTATTTAATAATATGTTATGATTAATTTTTATGATTTTAATTTTCGAATGTGAGATACACGTTTTTTTCTAATCAAAATTTCCTAATTTAAAAATAGTCTCTTTTTAAATACATAGTTAAAAATTAAAATGTGCTTATGAATCAAGTTTAGATACTTTAAAAATATACTCTAAGAATTGAGTGAAAGTAAATGTCATCAAAAACTCCAATTTGTTTGTTCATGTGCTGTTCTTCAAAACAATATGATAAAATAATTTTTCTAGGTTTCTTTTTCGGCCCTAAAAAGTTTTCAAGAAATTTTAAATATCAGTCATTACCAAGATAACAAGACCGGAAAATTCAAAAGTGAAACAGTCTCAACTGGTGATGAAGAAACAACTATTCAAACGTATGTTCACAATCGTTAATTTCTAAATGTGCTAGATTTTTATGTTACTATTCAAATTTATTTGCTAAACACTCTTTTTCTTGCTTAAAATATGTGATAACCAGTGCTGTAGTCAATTAATTATTCAGGTTTGAATATTGGTAAAAGTTCGAAAGCTATATTACATTATGGGTCAAAGTCAATAGATGTTTGTTACCAAAATTTATCATCTTTTGAAGCAAATAAAAAACCAAATCTTGTTTAAAATGCATTGCCTTTGGCCATTGAATTTAACACACCAAGAAAGAAAGCAAGTTAAAAGAGGATATTTATTCTGTGTAAATAATATGATGACAAAATGATTAAATGTGCAAACAATGTGAAGATTTACATGAGTGTGACATTAATAGAAACAGTTGTTCCTGGCAACTAAAGCAGCCATTATGCAGATAGGCATCGGGGTGAATTGCTGTAATGATAGAAATGAATTAATCATTGCTTGCTGCTTCAAATGTCTGCACTTCATAAACTAGTAGCATGCTATAAGTAAGACTGAAGGTATTACATACTATTTTTTGATTTCCTATTAACTTGACATTGGTTGTATTTTCATCAGTGCGAGTAGCAAAATCGAAAGTTAATCCACATGTTCCATAACCTCTTCTTTTTTTAATAAAACCAGTAATTTTCATTTTTTGATTGATACTGGTGCAGATATTTCTGTCATTCCTCTTCCAAAACCTAAATAACTTTTATCAACAGAATTTAAACTTCATGCTGCAAATTTAACTCCCCTAAAAACTTACAGAACAAAACTTCTTAAACTGGATCTAGGGTTGAGAAGAAAATTTGAATGGAAATTTATCATCACAGACGTTTTGAAACCAATTTTTAGAGCTGACTTTCTGAAAAGTTTTGGTTTATTTGTTGACATTAAACATAAGCATTTGATCAACCCATTAATATCACTGGCAGTCCCAACTAGATGATAAAAGGTCTTTCATCATTTATAGCATCTATGGACTAGTCAACTTGAGTATGAAATCTGGTCCCTAATAGATGAATTCAAATACCTTACATTAAAAAATGTAGGAAGTGGAACAGAACAAGCCAAGCTTAATGTCACTCATTATTTAATAAATAAATGCCCTCCAAGCTCTTTAAAAGTATGCAGGTTGGCACCTGACAAATTTAAGATAACAAAGGCCAAATTTGAACATTTGCTCAAGCAAGGCATTTGACGACCTTTGAGTAATAGTTGGTCCAGCCCTTCACATCTTGTAAAGAAGCACGGAGATTGAAGAGCATATGGTAATTATCATAAATGCAATTCAGTAATACAGGCAGATTGTTATCCAATACTTACAAGATTTTACACATCAATTAGAAGAATGCACAATATTTTCACCTTGGCCATGGAAAGCACCATCAAATCCCGGTCCATCAAGCTGACATAGAAAAGACAGCAATAGGCATGCCATTCAAATTTTTCGAGTTTCCTCAAATGACATTTGGATTAAGGAATGCTGCACAATCCTTTTAGTGATTCATGCGTACTGTCTTGATAGGTCTAAACTGTTTTATTTACTTTAGTGACATTTTGATTTCTTCAAAATCTAAAAAAAATTGATAAACATCTAAAAGATATTTTCATATACTTCTCAGATTTTGGAGTAATAATAAAAGTAGGAAAATGTTAATTTGGTAAGCTGCCAAAATCAAAAAATTGAAATGTGTTTTGGGTATATTAAGTTTCTACTGAATATTTTTGCCTCATGCTGCAGAATATCGATTTCTACTAAGTACCTGATGAGTATCTAACTTTTTATTAAAATCTAAAAAGTGTTTTAGTAAAAACGTTCTGTAACCTTGATTGTATTTTGTTTTTCTTCAATATCTTCAATAAGTATTTATATCTTCAGGTAAATATTTTGAATTTTTTGTGATATTAATGTTTTTTATTTTTCATTATTCTATAAGATTTTCATATTAATACTAAAAATATCTATTTATTTATCAAATATAATAATCAGTGTTTGTTTTATTAATATTTTAGGGAGGTTACTTTATGGAGCGCAGCTTGGAAAGTCTGGTATAATATTGGGATAGAAAGTACAAAACCTCCCCCTGATAGAGTGATAGATAATGCTCATACAAAAAATGACTTTTCGATGCTTTATGTTCCAGCACAACAATTTCTCACGGCTTTAATTCAAATATTTCCATCACTTTTCCAGCATATTAAAGAAAGGTATATTTTTATTGTTAATTTTATTCTATTTTTAAAAATTTCATCCTATATGAAAATACTGACAACTTAAGGAATGTTTCTTTTATGAATCTGACCAAGTAACTATCATTATTTGCAAAAATATTTTATATAAATTTATTTTCGATACTACAAATTGATTTACCATTTTGTTTACTGCTTAGCAGCCAATTTTTAATTATATATCATCTTTAATGTCTATTTTAATTTTTCTGTATTCCTGACATATTAGCAAATATTAAAAAACAAGCAAATACACATAAAAATGTTACGATTTGCTAATTTTTTTCTTTGGTTGAAAGAAACTTTGTGATATTGATATATATCTTGAAAAATTTTTGAAATGAATATCTATCATACTTATTGAAAGATGTCTCCCACATATTAATTTTAGATTCTAGTTTAAAAATATCAGCAGTTCATTATTATCTTAATCATTTGAATAAAATATGTTTTTACATTTGTTTTGTGTTAGTCATTCATATTATTGTATATATTATAACAGGAAGCAACTCTAATTTTTTATTTCTTTATTTTCTTCTCATACATTAAGTTATAATTGGTTAAATAACTTAAGTACTAAAAATAACAAAAGTATTTGAACACTAGGCTTCATTTTTCTCTTGTTCAGTGATGAAGTTATTCTTTATTAACATTTTGCTTAGAATGACATAAACATTTCTTTGTATCTCGCAATTTTTTGTTCCACCATGTCTCATAAGTTTATGAATTAATTCCTTTTAAGGTGACGATAAATTATAATTTTATTTCTAAAATCTGCTGTTTGAACCTTTCCAAAATAATGATGTTTATTTTAAGAAAATTAACATTTTTTACTCACTTTTCTCATCAATAATTACATGAAAATAGATCTTATTTGTCAACGTTTACTGGTATATTTTAAAGTAATATACATGGTCATATAATTTGTTTGTGCAATAAATATATTAGTTTCAAATCATTTAAGGAATTATTATAAGTTAAGTGATGTGTGAGATATTTTTTTTTAGAATTTTCTTTCATTTTTTTAAAATTTTTATTGATATTGAAATATTTTTTGCACAATATCATCTTTAATTCAATCAGTTTTAATTATAATAATTCAATTTTATTCAAATCAGTTAATTAGACTATTGCATTTCATTAAATCCTAAAAAGTTTGATTTTCTTTTTATATAATATTTTTCTGTATATTTTATTTTTCAAGGTTTTATTCACAGTGAATTTTTAATCTGACACAGCTTATCCATTGAATTAACATTTATTAAAAACATTTAAAAAGTGAAACTAAAAATACATTACCATCTGTGTCATTTACCTGTTACATACAGAAAAGTACATTTGCACCTTATGTAATGAGATTTTACATGGCTACAGTTAAATTATCTGAAATTAACACAGCTACAGCTAAGCTCATGTTATTTTTCATTATTAAAAAATTCATATGCTAACCTTTACACCAATGCCACTGAAATTAACTCAATTGTCAGCAGTTTTATGTAAATTCTGCTTGTCAAAATAAATTGTTAGTCTGTAACACATTTTCCACCAAAATCATTTCTTGGTAAATTATTGAAAAAACATATAAGCAGTTCTTTTAGTGGGAGTAGTAATAATCATCCAAATCTGTTTTTATGCTGATGTATGGTAGTTTTTCGAAGCATTCAACTTAGAGAAACTTGGTCACAAGTCCAAAACCGATCAACTTCCAAGAATGCTTTACTTCTTGAATGTTAGTCATTGTTTCTGAATTTTCAGTACCAAATCTTCATAATATAATATATCAGTAGAATCTAAAGCTAAAACATGATTTAATGATATTCTGTGCCTGACGTTTTGCAACAGAACTGTAAATAATTATTCTAATCTGGTAATACAATATTACATTTCAGACACATTGTACTTAATATTTTTAAAAATTTTACAATACAGTATTCTAAAGGAAGATTCCTTTCAAATACTATAAGCTATTTGACAAAATATAAATGAACACACTAAGATAATTTTTGTACAGATCATAGTGGTAGAAAACTTTCATTACCACTGAGATTAAAACTTTTTTACATGCTAGATTTTGATTTTTTTTTTTTTTTTTGCAGAATGCAAACAAAATATTATTACGTCTGCACATATTGTAATACTAATTTTAACTTCAATAGGATAAGTAGAAAAGAAGTTGATTTCAATGTGGTTTAAAATCCACATTAAAATGTACAGCTTGTTTAAGTTAGCCCTTGTATGAAAAAAAAAATCTGCAATAAAACATATTTTTTGTTTGGGTTAGTACAGAATTTTCAGTCCAAATTTACACTGGAATTCAAATACAATTCTATAGTCAAAATTTCAATTGCAGTAAGAAATAAATCACTGGCAATAATTACTACTTCACAGTAAAAAGGGTTTGTTACTTTGAACACACTCACTCTACCCGGAAGTACAGAATAATGATATTGAAAGAAAAAGCATATTAAAATATCAATAATAATTTTAATCTTGTGAAAATAATGTAATTACAGCAATAATTTAATATTAATTTGTACAGAATTGGAAGATTTTAGTTTATTCTTTGATTTTATACCCCTCTATCAATGCTATTAACAAGACCAGTAGTAATGGTGATGTAAAATACAGAAGTATATTGTTATGTAATTCGTCTTGAAGTTACAAGTGTTTATCAAATTAATGGAAACATCTGTGAGTAAAAGTGATGTATTTGAATGCAAATTATAATCATTAAAATATAATATCATAAAGTTTTTTGATAAATAGAAAGGTATATATTCTTTTATATGGTAGTTATATTAAGTTGGGTATGTTTTGGAAAAATATAAAATGTCAGGGATCTCAGCTTTTCAATGTGGCTAAATTGTGAATCCATCGAGCTAGAGCAATTGTGAGAGATGTATCCCAAGTTTTACTTTTCTACAGGTACAATATCTAAAGCATCATAGGATACACACAGCACTGCTAAGTAAAATAGTGGATGAAAAGAGAAACTAAGTGGAAAAGACTCATGGTATTGTGGCAGATTGTAATGTCTAAAAAACGCACAATTGCAGCAAAAGTGACCACAGAATTCAATTAGAATCTGAATTCTGCTGTGTTAATGATTAGTTAGAAGACACTTTCATTAGTGGAACATTTACAAAAGAGTTATAATTCCCAAACCACTTTTTGCAAATGTTTATGCCAGTCTACAGTATTGCTGTGTTTATGATTGCTAGTCTACAGTGATATCCCACTCACAAAACCTGGTCAGATGATAAATGAAAGAAAGTAAAATGATATTTTACTCTTTTCTCTACAACATGATGGGTGCACATTTTTGGAGGACACCTGCACAAGCATAAGATCATGGTTGTCTACTTTGAAGTGCTAAAGGAAATATACACCTTATAAAGCATTGAAGAATCTCAGGTGTTTCCATTGTTTTGATAACTGCCTGTATATCACAATTACAGTGGGGCTTGCTGAGGAGATGGAGAAATATTTTGTTCAGTAGAGTTTTCACAAAATCATGTAATATTGGAATTCATTATTCCACATTTTCATCAGAAGCTCGTTATTGTGGAACTCAATTCGCACAACAATATTACAGCAACCTTCAAGTAGTTATCATAATTTGTGATTTTTATGTTTCTATGAGATAAACAACTCGAATTTTTTTGAAAAACATTTTACATTTTCTGTAAACTATTTCCCATATATGCGTATATGTTCATTTGTCAATTTGTTATTCAAACATTTGGACTAATTTCCTCAAATACCACAGTAGACAATAGTACTGTTATGGTACCTGTTACAATTTTGTCTCCTACTTTGTTTTTTAGCATCCTCAACTCATAATTATATACCTTATTTGAATTTCTTACTATCAGATATTAGCATACAGCAGATGTTGGGCCATTTTGCAGACTACATAGCCTAAGTTCTCTGGAATGACCCGCAACATTCACTCTAAATTAATTGTGTATTTGAAACATTCTCAGAGAATATAAGAAGCAATTTACATAAAAGCAGTACAGAACTGTAAGCTAACTTATGGTATTTTTAATTAAATTTGTCCTATTTTGTTGAATATATACTTTATATATTGTAAATAAGACGGTGTACAGTTAGTTGCAATTATTTAGCTTTAATACTGTGAAAATGACCTTTAACTATTTTATTATTTATCTCTTGTCAGTTTTAGCTGCAGATGCCTAATTTAATAAAAGTAATGTAGATCTTTTAGTAGATTAAAATAATTTTTTATTAAATTTTTTGTAATGAAAAATAATAAATATTACTTATTGAAGCCCACAGTATTTTCATTCAAGCATTATTCAGTTGTTCGTAAATGTTTTTCATAGATTTGTGGCGTCTGATTTTCAAAAGTTGGCAACTGTTTTGCAAAATGCAGTTTCTGTTCCTGTTCATGGGGAAACATCACCATTTATTTTGCCCTCATTGACTGAAGTAGTATTAACACCATTGCAAGACTCTGTATTACAATCCATGCATATATTGTTAAAGGTACGAAATTACTCTCTTTTTCATATATTATGAGAAATTCTATATTTCATATATTATTCTTTGTTGGAAATTAGGGCTATAAAATTCACATCATACTGTTGTTCATAATGATGATTCTTTCAGATAACAACTTAGTGACTTTTAAATTTCTCAGATATTAACTAAAAATTAAATATTATTTAATTTTGTGAAAGCAAAACTTTAATACTTTATTTTATTTAAATTTTGTATAAGCAATGAGAAAAAATATATTAATGTCAACTGTGTCTACTATTATCTATTAACTATTTCAGTTAATCTGCAAACATTACATTTTACCATAGCAATAGTTATTCATGTATAGTATGTCTCTGAAGTTTATGCATTTTTTTTAGGTAAATGTAATTTGAATTAATATTTATGTATAAAATAATGCATATTGTTAAAAATTCTATAAATACTGTTGGCGCTTGTTTTTACTAACTTCTAATTTATGGACACTCACATTTATTACACATTTATACTCACATTATTTTCTACCTTGATACCATTTAGATAATCATAATTTTAACTTCCCTTTATGTACTAAGATTTTTAAAAATCATATTTTTTTGCTGACATTCGTTTCTGACGAGTAGTTTTCTTTTCTGTTTTTTTTTTATGTTTAATGATCTTATATTTTTCACTTTATTATTTTTTTATTTCATTACTTTTTTGTGTAGTATGCAAAAAATTAATTCCTTCATGTATAACATTGGAACACACAGAGGTTCCACAAATTTGATTGAAAGGAACTATAGTGTTGAATCAGACTTCTATCTTTCTCTTCTCTCTATATGTGATCCATTAAACTATAGTTCCCCTTGCCTAGTTAGCCCTCCTGTGTAAAAATAATTGCTATTCAGCAGAAAACCAACCAAACAATTCCATACGTCATCTGTTATTAATTTATCTATTGTATTATACTATGATTTCAAAGATTCTATGGATTTCTTAAACACGAGCGTTAATACATTTTGTGAGCGTAACTATTTCTATAATATTTACAGTTATATGTGCTGCTAAAATAACAAAAAGTTAATCATTTGGGAGAAACTACATGGTACATTTTATGTTTAATTTAAAAATAAGTACCTTCAGTGCTTGTAAGCTCTTTTAGTTTTTTATAAGGGTATGTTACATATTTTTAACTGTTTATTTATTTTTATAAAATTTAGTTTTTAAAAGTTCATGAATATCATATTAGTTGTAAAACTGCTTGTACATTAGATGTAAATTTCCGTTAAAATTTTTAGTTTTTCTTGTCTGATGTGATTATATCTTATTATGTAAAATATAAATTTGTAAATCGTTAATTTTATATACTTTTCATTTGTACACAGTAAAAATTTAACCTGTGCACTAAAGATATTGGATTTAGCTATTTTCTGATATAAACATTTATTGTATTGCTATTATATCAATTTTCATATGTATATTTTATCTAAAACTGCAAAAATAATTTAGAAAACATTTTTGCCATCTATGTTTGTATTGATTTATTTTAATTTATATAACATTTATAATTTTTTATCAAGCATTTTACTTTTAAAGAGATTTTGTTATTAGTTTTATTATTAATTTAATAATATTTCTTCTTTTTTCGTATAGACTTACTAAAAATTTATAACTTACATTGCATTAAGTGATTTGTCCTAAATGAATGGTTTATTTTTAGGTAAAATTGTTTTAAATTTTCCATCACAAAAATTTTTTTCAGCTATTTAATAAATTTAACATTACACAGTTTTATTTCATAAAATTGTATATGCTTCGATTCTAATAGCTATTATCAGCAAAAATATTATATTCATAGTTATAGATAACTTCTTTTATATCAACTTTAATTGTAAATAAAGGTTTTGCAATACCTTATGCATCTTTATAGCTCATTTCATTAAAGTAACATAGTTTTCGAACAGAATTCTTTAGACTATTGCCAATGACTATACACTATAAGTAAAATTTATTTCATCTTTTACTTACTTACTTTTGCTTTAAAAAACTGTTTATGGAATTATGAGGCTTTTTTCAAATGGAAGTGTTTATTTTCTCATTAATTCTAGCTTCTTGTTAATGCTTTATATAAAGAAAAGGCTCAAATTAGTTTTCTTGGGAAAAGTAGAATTCCAATTTTCTATATAATCTTGTCGTAGCATTTATCTCACTTTTCAACTTTTCAATTTATTCACAAGTAGTCTTCTACAGAGAAAAACATAATATTCTCTTACTTAATGAATTGTCTTGATAGTGTTACTTAAGTTTCCATTCCATGTAGCAAAATATTATGGCTAATCCTTTCATGAACTTGATCCATTATTAGGAGCTAAGATTGGCTCTATCTTGGCTATCAAGTTTGATCCTATTTTGATAGTCCTTATAGGTCTTTCTACATTTTATATAGCTCATATTCTTATAACAAAGGGTTTTATTTTGAATTGTTAAACTAAAAACAAGGTATTGTAAATTATTCCAATACATTTGGAAATCTTTACCACTTAAAGCTGTGCATTTGTTTGTTGCATCTGATAGAAGTAAAATAATATCATGATTAAAATTAATATTTTGTATTCCATATTGAAATTTTAATACATGTGATGATTTTTAGTGTAGTATGATAAATAATGAAATAATAAAGTATGGTACAATTAAACAATTTAGCAAAATTACAAATTATTGCTTAATGATGAAACTCATTAAGTTGAGATTAATATGCAAATAAGAAAAACTAAAAACTGATGGGAAAAAAAAGATAAACTAAAGTATATATTTACTACCTAAATACATGAGCCAATTAGAACATAGATTTGCAGTACAACAGTTTGATTTGTTTAATATACAAGCAAGTCACATTTCTATATTACTTAACAACACTTGTTGAGAAACAAACATGAGAAATCACATTTCTATATTTTACTGTAAAAAATGCTGATTGAGTGATCTCCAGTGGAACCAGAAATTTGATTTTGTTCCCTTTCTGCAAGGAACTAGTAAAAAAAATATGCAGGTTATCATAAACTCATCTCTTTTTACATGTCTCTCATGAAAGAGAAAAATTATTAATTTTGCTAACATTTCTGACTTATAGTTAATTACTCTGTCATTAACTGAAAAACATTGAAGAATTTTTTTAAGCATAACTTTTCAGTTAATTATTTTCAAGCATTTTGATTTTAATTTACATCTGGTTGTTAAATTCTTACATACATCAAGTACATATTAAAAATTTTCCATTTCAACAGTTATACAATATTGAAATGAATAGTTACAATATCTTTAGTGTGAAAGGAGAGAAAATTATGCATTACTTTTTCTTCTTTTTCTTTTAGGGTCGACATAAATAAGAATATAACTCGTACATAAATTTGAGAATTCATTAATTTTGAGGAAAAACTGCCCTGGTGTAGAAATATTCTATCCTGAAAATATTAATTAAACTGTTGAAGAGTTTATTCTCTATTTTCTGTTTAACAAAATGCATAAAGTTGCAATTTAAATAACGTTTCACTTTTTTGTATTTCTAACTTCCTTCTTTAAATGTTGTAATTTAAATTTTTTATGTATTACATTTTCACTATATGTAAATCTAACAAAAAAAATTATTAGAATAAATAAAATTACTTATTCATGTATACATATATTTAAAAGCAAATCCAAATTCTTTTCTAATCTTTTTAATTTAAATAAGTTTTGAGAAAAAGATTTGCATAGTCAAAATGATTTTCACTAATTAATATTGTTCATATCAAAACATTGATGTTGTTTATTGTGTTAGCTTTAATTGTGGTCTCATTCAGCAGGAAACATTTGATTTGACAATAAATAAATATTTCCAGAGACAAATATTAAATTTAATATAAATGTTCATTTCAGTAATGTTTGTAAGCATAAACTAGCATAGTGGAAGTGAACAGTTAAAAAATTCTTTGTCAGTTCAATCAGGTTTTTAAACAATTATACCACTGTTCTAAAAATGGTCACTAATTAGTGCAGAACATAAATGTTGTTTCATAAATTACAAAGAAGTTTTTTTTAATATTGTGTTTAGACTTAGTAATTGCTTAAAACTTGCTTTAAATGTTTTATATATAAAAGATCTAGATTAGTGTTTCATGAGTCTATAATGTGTAAAATCAATGTTAATTTATTGTGATGTGACCATAAAATATAAAGTTTTGCATTTTTCAAGTAGAAAACATTTAAATGGTTATTTACAATATATAATTTGAGAAAGGCAATGCTACCATTAAATTAACATTAATTTTTAACTAGATTTTACTATTTATGATTTTAGGGCATAGAATTTTGAGATTTATGATGTATCAGAACCATTTGATACATCACAGCTTAGAAAAAAATCATTTTTATGTCAAGTGCTGATTTTTGTTGAAAATGTAAAACATGTTGTTTCAATGTTTGTTTTTCTTTTTCACTTGAACAAATAATTAAGAAATTACAGATTAATACAGCTTAAGATTTCATATTTATATTGGATGTTTCAGAGTTTAAACTAAAATGAATTTTCAAATACTAAAGTTAGCAACAGTTTTATTAATTTATTTTTCTTTGTTAAAGAGAAGTTCATAATTGTAATTCAAATTAATAATATGTACACTGAAAACTTTTTAACCCAATTCATGATGGAAATAATTAACTGTGAGACTTATGTGACTCACCTAGGTGTTAAAACTAACACATAAACTATAATATATATTTCATACATTATTCAGACAACCTAGTGGATTTTATTTTATCAGACTTGCCTAAGAATACATTTGAAATCAATAATTATGAAACTATAATTATTGCTTATCTATTCATAACAGAAAAAAAATATCTTTTCTGTTATGAATAGATAAGCAATGTTATATGTGATTGATTTTATTTCATTTATTTTGAAAAAGTATAATTTAAGTCTAAGAATTTTTAAAAATTACTTGAGCTGTGATATGTTAAATCCAGTAGTTTCAATGCAATTATTTACATTTTTAAATATAACAATTAGAACCTGTTAATGAGAATATTTAAATCTAAGCGCTTTTAAATCTGAACATTGTAAAGCATATAGCTTTTGTCAGTGAATGCTCATTACTATGCAAGTGGTTTAGATAGAACAAATGAGATTTAATAAAAGTTTTGTGCTATTTATTTGATAAAAAAATAAATTCCATGAAAATTATAAAAAATTCCTTGTAAAATAAAATTTAAAATTTTATTGTTTTCTAAGCTATGAGTGACTTTATAGTCTAGTATTTTATTAGTCAGTTTTCTAAGAATGAAGGACAATTGCATTATTTCTGGGATACTGAAATTTACGTCATGATTGACTTCAATTGCCTAGAACAGGCACAAACAATATAATTAATTATTTTTTGTAAGTATCAAATACTTTTTAATCTTATTATGATTTAGTAATAAATATCTTATTCATTATTAACTTAAGAAATTTTATATTGGTCAGTTTACTTAGTAAAACATTATTTTACTTTATCACACCATAAATTTGCTGAGGAATGTGTATCAATAAATAATACACCAAGCATTCAAAAAGGCTAAGGGGCCACTAAAAATAAAAATGCTGCTACTTTATTTCCATTGTCCCATGCATTAAAAAATTATGAGTATTGCCTAGTTAGAACTATATACATATAGCTTGTGGTTTCTGTAACTTTACACTTGTATCTAAAGGCAAAGGCTTGACATCCAAAGCCTTTGTATTTAAATTTTCATCACATGTATTATAAAGATAAAATTCAAGATATCAAGCCAGTCTTCAAATGTTCATTTTTGTTTACAACTTTTTATGTTCCATCCATATTAAAGTGCTGTGTAACTCAATAAGTCAAAATAGTAAGTATACTCTGAATAAATTTATGATGAAAATTTTAATGGAAACAAATTAAGGCAGCAATAATAACATTGAATTTTAGAGCAGCTTCATAGTTAATGTGTGGAATGATAAAAATTTTTTTATTTCATTACACATAACAATTCTTAATAAATAATAAAATATAATAAATAATTGAAAAAAAAAACAGTCATCAATGTAAAAACCAGCTTAAAATACCAGTAACTTATTAAAAATGTGAATGAGCTATAAAGATTTTTAAACTTTCATTTCCCTTGATTATTTAGTCAGTGTAATTCTTAATACCATATTATACTGTTAAGCTCAAGGAAATTTTTATTAGAACTCAATCCATTCTTTGATATTTATGTTAGATTTAGTTATAAAATTTCCTGTATAGTTAAAGTTAAAATGCAAATTCATATTTGCTTTTAATTTATCAACAATATTGTTATTTATATATTAAACATGTATTTATTCAGCAAAAATATACAGTAATTTATTGATAAGTATCTGAGATTTGATCTAACAATCTCAATTAAATGAACAACGCAACTTAAGAAGTATGTCAACAAATTGAATGCAAATCACTAGCATTAAGATGTTATGAAGCACAGTATAAAAAATCTATATGCATAATTGTATTGTAGAAAATGAAATAAAAATGATTTCAGGGGTGTCCTAAAGTGCTGTGCAGCCAACAAAGTACAAAACAATTTCTTTTTAAATAATATTTTTTAAATACATTTATTTACAATGAAAAGTTAAGTACAAATCAATAAATGTAGATAAATATTTTCAACCAATGTTGTTATTGTTAGTTTAAGTATTAAAACAATAATATTAGGTTTTGGAGCAGTAGTTAATGTGGAGAATATAGGGACTTTCAACTCCACTGTATTGAACAATTGCTTATGTATAATAAAATGTTATGTTTCTATAAAAGAAAAAATAAATATTTTGCTTTTTATATTATAATTTTATGTTCAAATAGGTAACTAATTTTTATGGAAAACAAATATTGTTATTACAAATATTTAAAAAAAAAAAAAAAAGATACAAATTAAGTGGCTTTTTGAAATAACCAGCACTGATAAACAACAAATTAAACGGTTATTGTTAAACATGTGCTTCATGAACTATAAAATTTTAAAATGTATTTTAAATTATGAACAAATTATTATCTTAATTAATAAATAAGTAAATTCTTAAAAAACAAAGAAAAGTAACTAAAGTGTGTAAAAAAATATGTAGCAATATTGGATTTAACTTGCTATAATGTTATTTGTCACAAACTTAGCTCCATATATTGGTCCATATTGATATGTCCAAGATTAGGAGTGTAACTTGACTTCCACTATAAGACCAATATTTACTTATAGCATACTTTAGAAAACTTGGCACCCACTATTAGTCAAATATTAGGGAAAACTTTTTGTTAATTATATATCCACCCATTATATTTCCATCATTGGGCATATTTTGGATAAAATTGCTAATTTTGGATCAAAATATTCTACTTGAGAAATAGTAAGCATTAAATCATTAAATGTGGAAACATTGTTAATTCGTATTAGTAATTTGACTTAAAATTTATTTGTGTTTCCCATTTTTATTTTGTGTCTTAAAAGATTATCTACTAAATTTGCTTAAAAGTTCCTGTTTCATAAATTAAGGGACATGATAATTATCATTAAGATTGTATTAATATTTGAAGATTTTATCCTGTCTTTGTCATTTTTTAACCTAATGATAAATTTTCCTAATTAAAAATTTTTATGAAAATTTATAAGAATACTGAAAATAGTTAGAATATTTACTGATTTGTATATTCATATAGGAATGCACATGGTTTGATCATTTAATACTATTTCTTTTTAAAATATCTAATGTTTAATTACATATTTTTTATTTCTAGGAAGCATTAAATGGGAATGAAAATATAATGTCTCTTTTACCTTCTATTTTTAACCAGTTACTAGTATTTACATCATATGCATGTAATGCTCCACCTTATGGACAGTTAAGAACTAGAGCATTTGTAAATTTGAAGCTTTCCACGGTAAGTTTCTGGTAAATAAGCATGTTAAAATGCTTGATTTAAATTTCCTTTATAATGTTAGCAGTTCATTTTTGAAATCAGCTACATAGTTTTTTTCTCTTTTTTAAAAAATTTGATTTTATTATTTATTATGCATTAAAACTGTCCTAAAATTGTTTTCCTGATATTTTAGATCTTTTTTGAGTGAATATTTTGTTAATTTTCTAGTAATTCAGCAACCTACATAAAATATTTTTAAATGTTAATTTCTGTGTTATGAAAAATATTTACTTAATATATTACCTGCGTATGATTTATAATAATACTTATTACATATTACTTTGATTTATAAAATTATCCATATTTTGTTACTAAGTAAAATATTGACAGAGTCTAATATTTTAAAACTGCCAAAATTTGTTATGCTAAAGTTTATTTGTAATAAAGGGTAATCAAAATATATAATTTATTTCTGAAGATTCAGTTCTTAAATCAGTTTTGATGGTTACTTTTTATTGTATACAGTGTTTATGCAACTGCTAGGAACTCCTTAAGTTGCATGGAAATCAAGAATTTTATCCGGGTCCCTTAAAACTCTTGGAATTTTAAGCCAATTCCTTGAAAATAATGAATAACCCCTGGAAATTAATTTCCTCTTTAGACATTAGTCTTACTAGAGGATTGTATCAATGTTATTACTTTTTATTTTATTCCTTTGTCATTTTCAATTAAACCAGACTAAAAAGGATGCAAGTTATTAGTTTTTATTATATTTACTAACTGTAAATAAGACTATAACATTATGTAAGCAGATTTTACCCTGGGAACAGAAGATATATATTAGCTAACTATCCCCTTGTATGTTTTTATAAAAATAAAAAGTTAACAACAGTGTGATATTCAACAGTCTGATGCAACATGGTAAAGTTGTGTAAATTCAGGTAGTTTCAAATTAGTCTAAAGATAGAAAAGCTGATTCTTTAGCTTGATTGTTAAATGATTCAGATATATAAGCTGCAGCTAAAATTTTAAGAAACAGAAGAAAGAAATTTATGTTGTGAAATACATGTCTTTAAAATAATCACTTTCTTCCTCAAATAATACTGATTTCTGTTGACTTTGAAATATGTTTCTTTTCAATTTTTATTTAATTGGTTGAAGTCTGTGATGAGACTATTAAAAATTTTATTTCGTTAATAAAAATTAGTAAAGAATATTTTAAATGAAATATATCAATTTTAAAATGTAGAAGTGACTATAACAGTTGAAAATGCAATGCATCTGCATCCGGATTACTTCCATACCTAAAGTTTTGTTTTATTGAAAAATTACCTAATAAAAATTTTTTAATCGAAATTAAACTTCCTTTTACATATGGAATCTTTATTAAATGAATTACAATTGAAATATGATTATAAATCAAAAGTTTCATTTAAAAGCAAAATTTGCATAATAGTAGACAAATACTATAGAACATTGTACTTATAATAGTTACCTTCATATAATTTAAGAGTAAAACCAATGTGTGTGTATATTGCAAGCATTAATGAAATGATTTTTTTTACGCACTGATATGAGAGATGTAAAAACTTATAAGCTTTTAAGAAATAATCCTTGGAGGTATGCGAAATTCCTTTAAATTATAAATCGTCTTAATATCAATAATAAAAATTAATAAAAAAGTGTGTCCATAACAATGTTCTACTGCAGGAAAGATTTTATGTGTAGGTTTCTAATCTTTATTAAATCATTAATACGTATTATACCTAATTTAAATCACAATATTTGTTTTCAAATATATCTATCACTCTTAACTGTTGAAAATATAGTTGGAAAATATTATATGTACAAATTACAGATTTATTTGACCTAAAATATTTCGTAGAGTATTATTAAACTTTTGTGAATGTTGTTACCTCCTGGGAAAATTTTGTTTGATTCCTAGTAAACTCTCTTCAACTAGAATGTTTTCTGAGCATTTATATGAATCCTATATAATTTAAATGTAAACATTCTTACTCATATAAACTGTTGTATTGTAATCATACAAAAGATATCCATTAAATAAACTCATATTTATTGCTTTTACATTTGTCAACATATTATGCATAAAAATATTTTATGCATTAACTTTTTGTGTACTTTCTCAAAAATAGAATTTGAATCGTACTATTTTAATTCAGCTATTTGTTTCGGCTATTATTTTTAAATGCAAAATCTTTCTAACTTGCTGCATAGTGAATTTTATTTCTAATTTAGAAAGGAAATAATAAAAATTTTCTTATTGCTTTTTTTATTATTGCTAGGCATAAAAAATTTTTATCTTTTAAATTTGCTTTTAATGCACATAACTGGCTATATATTCAGTTTTTGAGTGAAAACAATATGTGGATAATTTAGCCATACAATGTCCATTATTTTATTCAATTATTTTGTGGACATGCTGTATATTTCTGCTAATCTAATGTTCTGTCAATCTAAACTTGAAATGTGAACGCTTTTTTTTCTAATTTCTTGAATGTGAATAGTTTAAAATTATATCATCTGTATATATTTAAAATTCTTATGATAGGAAGAAAATGATTTATATTGTCAAATGTATTTCTTTAAGAAATGTGTTCATAATAGAAGACAATTTTTTTAATTTAAAAGTTCCTATGCATCCCTTTTTCATTTGGCTTGATTGTATCATACTTATTGAAAAAAAGATTTAATTTAATAACTGTTATTTGTATATTAGTGCACAAAATGCTACAAGCATTCGAAAGGCAACTGAATCTATGTGCATGCTGCTTCCTAAAATTTTGTTTTATGAAAATATTAGTTAATAAAAAAATAAATGTCTTGATATTGAGCCAGAATTGTTATTTGGGAGTTTCATTTAAAATTAAATTTATATAATAACAATGAAAATGCCAAATCTTACAACTTTCAAAATATGTATTTGTAAACCTTATACTAAATTAAATATTTGTAAAAATGCAATCAATATTTAATGAATTTTTGCAAAATTATAGTAATTTATGGAATCTATATAAACAATATTTCTGATTTACTGTCTTTTATTTGTATTTTTAACATTATATTAAAAATCAGATTGTTTCATTCAGAAAAATCTTTATATATTTCATGTTTTGGTACTTTATATCATAAAAATTGTAACAGTTTAAATTTGGTATATATGAATTCAATTTTGGTTGATTAATGTTAATGTCTCTTACTTCTTTTTAGACTGATTGGGTGACTATGAATTTTGTGCCATTTGGAGAAAAGGCTTTAGAAATGGTTGTGAATGCTTATCAACAAACTGCACAACAATCAAATATTATAAATTCTCAGGTTCTTCATTCCATTATTAAGGTATATTTATTTCTAATACTTGAAATTTTTAATGCACTTATACTTTTTAAATTTTGTTCAAAAATCTATTTGTGTTAAAAGCATATATATATATATATATATATATATATATATATATTTCATTTATTCCCACATTTGTCGAACTGCCAGTTGAATAATTAATGAGTAGGAATCCTACACCAAACATTGATATTGTTAGTGGTTGCGAAGGCATTTTAAACTACAGACTCTTATGCAAAAGAATCGTATACAGACTAAAATCATTTGTAGATATTTATAGTTATTAAGATGAGAACGGTTATATGTATGAGTGATGTTAATAATGAGGGAGATAGTGTTACACACACATATTTAAAAAAATTTTTAAGAACCTTAATGTATTTTTTATGTGAGTTTTTTTTTAATATAAAAAATGTCAATTTTCACAAAGAAATAGGAAATTTAACAGGAAAAGGAAATTTTACCAGAAAAAGGAAATTTAATTGTTTTTCTGGTTAAAGCATAATTGTTATAATTATTAATGTTTTGGGTGTGCATAAATTAACTTTGATTTGCACACAGCATGCAAAACAAAATTGCCAAACATCATATTTCATAAAAAAATTAGATTAAAAAAATAGAATCAAATGATTTGAGTTATATAAAAGATTGTCAGTTGTAGCTAGATTGAATCTGCAATAAAACCGTATGAACTACCTAAAAGTAAACCAATGTAAATTGTAATTATTTAATAAGATTTTAATTTAATTTAGTATTTGTGCATTTATTTTAATATATTCATATTCTGACAATACTTTATGCTGTCAACTATACCAGTGCAGTAATCAACTAACAAGACTGGAATAACATTAATAATCGTAAATTACTAAGTATTACTCCACTATAGGACAACAATTGTGTTTCTCAAGTAAAGTTGCAATTACTTCAAAATCTCACTTTTTAAAATGTTTTATTCTTTTATCTTTTTTAAATTAATTCAATGTTCTACAAAAATTAATGATACTAAAGAAAAATCATTAGAAATTTATAAATAAATATTCTAAAAATGTTCTTCTGTTCAAATATCCTAACAAATTAGATGTTTTATTTCTTACACATTCATAACTTGTAGCAAATGTTTGTTGTATTCAATATTTATTATGGTGAAATCGAATTTATATTAACTGTTATTTATAAGGGCAATAAAATTATTGTTTGCTAAATTGGAGAGTAAAAAATATACTATGTAATCAAAAATGACATCAGAAATAAAAGAATATTGTTAGAAAATAGACTTAGTCATATAATTTTATTATTGAAAATTATGATTAAAAATAATTAAATTTTGTGGAAAAAATCTAAATTTCTTTTAGCAAGATTTGCCATTCTTTTTTTAATTAATTAGTCTTCATTAATTATTTATAATATTCAGTAGATGGTCATTTAATGACTTTATAGGGTCTGCTAAGACATCTTTAAATCAAAAGTTCGTAAAATAGAAAAACAAACATATAATCTTAAAACTTTTTATTTGCCAAACTGCTCTCACACTTTATAAAGTACTGTTAGAAGAGTTAATATATTTTTGAAAGAAATATATGTAAAATAAAATTAATGCTTAGGAACAATTCTTAATTTCATTTTATTGATGGAAATGTAGCAAAAATATTGGCTTACTTTTTATTAATTTATTTTCTTATTTATTAATTGTTTTTCTTATCTGTAAATAATTTTAAAAACACATTTTCCCACTTTTTCATTGAAGGAAATCACTTTACTGTTTTCTTTTTTAAAACAATTTCTCTGTCTTCTTTGCCATTTATCTGCTTGTTCTGCAAACAATAGTGACAGTATTTAATTTTGTTGCTGGTATCAAAAGTAAAATGATGTGTTTTGCTGTTTACAGCATATTTCTTGCTTGAAAATTCTTTTCATTTTCATTCATTATATTCTTAATCATTTCATCATCCCATCTAGACATAGTTTACCTGAAATATTCCAAGTATAGATTTACAAGTCTTAAAATGTCAATTTCTTGAGTGTATTGTAAGGCATGATCACTCCTTGCAAAAATAGTTTTCAGTATTTGTACTTAAAGCATTTGCATATACTCTGATGTGTGGGGTGTAAGATAGGAATTAGATTAAGTGAGAGAAATTCAATACAAATTACCTATAAATATTCAGGATTTCATAATAAGTAGTGCATTTGGTTAATCATAGCTAGAATTATTGACAATTCCCCAGTAAAATTTATCACCAAATTTTCTTATATAACAATAAGAAAATGGAAATGACCAGATGATAAAAATTGAACCTAAATAAAAGGTGCATGAAAGTGAATTCGTAAAAAAGAAATTTTTGAATATTAGTTTAAATGAGGATTAAAATTGTCATTGCATTAGAGTTCATGTTTAAAACCAACCTATATCTTGTAATATCAAAAAAATTATGTTCATTAAAGTGATCATCTACTATAATGTACTGTTTAAAGAACAAGCGCCAATTTTAAAAGTTTGTTACACTTTTTGATTTTATGACCCCCTTTTCCCTTTGCTCCATCATATTTTCATCTTCAATAACATTACTTAAAAGTTTAGATTAGACAAATGTAATCATTGCAGCTATCATATCACTGTTCATTACTTGTATGTACAAGTTCTTGGCACAGTTCTATCATATTTAATTTCTTATTTGGTCATTTAACTTTTTTCCAAAAGTAGCATGTAGTTGACTTTTTTTGAAGTGTATTATATATGTATTTCATTTCAAAAGTATTACATACATGACATATGATTGTATTGCAAATTTATTGCTTAGAAACAGGCCATAATATTGTGTTTTTCAAAACTAGGTTTTTTTTAAAAGGTTAAGTGTTTTATTTACACTTTATAATATTGAAACAACAATGATTAGCAATAATATTTGTAGACACTTTTTACTATGAATATTCAGTAGCAATTATTTAGCACTTATTTATTCATGTTTCATTATTTAAAAAATGTGTAAGCACTAATTTTCTTAAAAATCTAATTATATTTTCTACCATATATAGTCCACATGAAAAGCATTCATTTATTAAAAATCACAGTTAAAAAAATCTGTTGTTTTTTTACCTATTCTTGCATTATTAAGTTACCTAAAAGTGGTACATGTATTTATATGCTTATTCTTTAAATTTCAATATTTTCCAGGGAAAAAATTTCCTCAAACAAAGCATAATTGTGAAAGGCCTATAAAATCTAACTGAGTCCCACATGTAATCTTTTAATCACTTGATCTGGAAAACATGAAATTTTACTATGCTATTTTTCAGATAATCTAGCTGTGTGTGAAAGCAACTTAATCAAACTTATGATATTTAGATTACATTTAAAACTAAGTTTATAAGTAAATAAAAAAGTTTTTCAAAACAAGGAGAAAAAATTAAACTACCTTTATTGAGATTTCCTGTGTATAAGAGTTTATAGATTGAAAAATCAAAATGTACTGTTAAATTTTGATATTACCAAATATTCATCATTCAATACTCATCTTATGAATATTACTCTTATTGAATTTATTAATTTTCTAAAAAATTCTACTGAATTTAAAATATATTTTTAGTGTTGCTTAATATATTTTTATGTGAAATTTGTTTTTTAAATCAACATTTAGAAGTGTTAAGAAACAGTAATTGTAGATGTGTTTGCTTTGTTTTAATTATCTGTAGGTTTTAGGATAATGACTTCTCTTCATGGAATAGACAACAATTTACGTAAATGAAAATTTATTTTCTAGAACATTCTTTAAAATTTAATTTACTTTATGTGTGCTAGAATAAATGTCCTTTACTAGATATTTGTTATAAATAAAATTTTTCAGGCTTTACGCCTACCATTAAGCATGAAATATGCATGTCCTTCTCAAAATACTTGGAAACTAGCTGTCAGTGCTATCTTGAAAATTCTTCAAGCTGGCTTACCAATGGCTCGCCAATATCGTAAGTCAAAATCTTAAAATCATAACTGTTCTCTATAAATGAGTTTTAAGTTAATATTTTATGTAAAAATTTTCTTTTTCTTATTACCACTTAATATTATTTTTAAATATATTTTTATTTTACTGATGACAAAATCATGGAATTTTACTACACCAAATATAAATATTTCAAATAAAACAATTGTAAGTTTCTGTTTTTGTAAGTATATTGGTGTTACAATTTATCTACGTGGAATATTATGCATGACAATCACAGGCAATCTTGAAAACTGTCGTAAGTCTGAAACTGCAAGCTTTTTTATAAATAAAGTTTTCATAACATTAAAATTATTAAACTTAATGACTATGAACACTATATTTTGTAAACATATTTTCTAACATTGTTCAGTATTAAAATTTTATAATAAATATCATGTTAATTTGCACATTATTAATTTTTTCTGAAAAAAGTGCAAAGTGCACAAATATGTTTCATATCTTTTTTGTTAATATTACTTATTAAAAGTTAATTTAAATAATTAGCATATGCATGAGTTTTTGAGAAATCTGTGTTAGATTAGGTTTTGATGTTTGTTCTTACAATAAAATGTCAAAACATGCAATATCAATGTATAAATATGCAAACGTTGAGTTGCATCATGAACTTATAAATAATTATTATATAGTGAGAGCTTTTATTTATTTGCACCCTAAGTTATGATTTGTGTATATGCATGAAATATTTTTTGACCTGATTATAGTCATATAACAGGAATTTTGAGAACATGAAATGATTATAATGTTGTGGTCACAAATTCCTCACATTACATTGTGAGGAATTTGTGCCAACAATTGGAAAGGATATTTTTTAAGGTACTTCCTTCTATCTTGCATAATATAGGTACTCTATATTCTTGGATATATATTTCATCTTAATGCCTCAGTATTTTGCATAGAGTTATCATTGTGATGTGTGGTGGTGGTGGGACTAATCCCCATCTGGTCTAGTGGAACTAGACCAGATCCATGAGATCAAAGACAGCCAAAAAGTCCAAAAGCAGGTGTGGGCTTTTCACAGCCTCCTCACGAGAAAACCCCAAGCACTTCAAGATGTGTTGCGGGCAAAACGGAGCATTGTCGCACTTGGGGCATGTTGGGTATTTTCTTTCACCGTCCTCAAAGATCATACACTTCAGGTGGCCAGTGGAAAGTTGAGACAGTATCGTCTGATGTACTCAGGAGCCCTTAAATGTTGTGGCGGTTCCATGATGTCTTTGAAAGTACCAAGGATGAGCAGGAGGGTTAGCCCAGGTTTTAGAAGTAAGTTGTTTAGTAATGGAAGAGATCTCTGATGGTGTTAGTGCCATGCGATCTTCTGGGTTCAAAAGATTACTGGCGGCAGTCTTTGCAAGGTCGTCGGCTACTTCATTCCCAGGCAGACCAACATGCGAGGGAACCCACTGAAGGTGGATTGGATGTTGAATTGTAATCTGACAATAAGTAATGCTTTTAATATAAGTAATATTCTATGTAGAATGTAAGTCATAGTATGATTAAACGTTCAGCAAGAATCGTTAAAATTTTCTTACTGGTATTAGCAATCTTATTGCCAATAGTAATATAAATGTATTGATTGGAATATAAATTACAGAAAAATACTTTTGTCACAGGAAAATCATTTGTTCATAAGAACTTATAGTAGAGTTTAAAATGATAGATATCCTATAAAGCCATTCAGGTTAGTTTTGTGTCACTCTGTGCCTTATGGTATTCCACAATATTGTGGTGTGTTTTTATGATTAATGGGTTAGATCACTAGATTAAATTGATCTATTTTTGGCTTGAAATGTTTATTTTCAACTACTTTATAACTAACATTCACACAAACAAACAGTGCTAGAATTTCGTAATTGATAATGCAACATCACCGCCAAACTTGCTTACTTTTGATTTGAGGAAATTTTTCTTTGACTCCAGTGAATAAATTGTAAGCCATCTTTGTTACCAAACTTTGACTTGCAATATTTACACAATATATTTATCAGATTCTTATGATAAAACACTATAGAATAAAAGATCATGTATTTGATCACAGCCATTGTTAAACAATGGAAGATAGCTATTAAATTTCTGTAAGTACTTCAGCTGTTGTGTATATTTAGGTAAGTTATTCTCAACCACTGTGCCTCGTCACTTTTGTGTGTAGCCAAATTTTATAAATTATATGGTAAAAATTACTATGCTTTTTTTTACCAATGAAGTAATAAATGTACTGTTGATTTTGTAGTATATATATTTTATATTACATTCAAAATTATTGCCATAAACTATTTTACACAGTGTGTATAAGTAAGTAGCAAACTTTTAAACATGTCTTTTTCTTTCTGTGTTGCCAAATTTTGAAATTGTTGAAAGTGTGCTATGACAAAAAGGTTGAGTATCACTGGTTTTGGTGATTTCGGAGTTTCTTTCCTTATGGTATATGCTGCAGCTAATTCTTTTTGAAAATTTATCCCGTAATGCAATATGATGTTTTATGTTTTTTGATAGTCTTTAACTATTAACCTGTTCGTTATGCAGTGTTAAATACCTTTGCAATGGTTCATTATGAACTTTTAGTAGAATCACATTCTTCTGAATGGAATTTTAGGTTTGATCCTAATCACATTAAAATTCTAGGTGATAAATGTTGCATTTCATGAGCATACTCACCTGTGGGATGAATACTGGAGAGGTTTTAAGTTTACGCCATTGAAACTCATAAATATTGCACATTGTTAATGAAAAGATTTTCTGGGAACTAATATGTGGCAATGGTTTAAATGCCTTACACTAGCTTTCAGTTGTGAGATTTTATAATCTGTTAAACTAATTTAGTAATTTGTAGTTTTGTAAACAAATATATTTACTATTGAAATAAAATTTTTTTTTGTCACAATAAAATATATATATATATTTCTCTGTTTCTGTAAGCTGAATTTTCATTGTAAAATGTTAGCTATCTGTTATTAAAATATATTAATTAAATCTTTCGAAGAAAAATAAATTCCTACAATTTCTAAAAAATTTGAATTATTTTAGCTACCCAATTTCATGGAATGTGGGTTGATCTTGCTTATACATTGGAGGACTTTCTATTTCCTAAAAGGTAAGTTACTTCAAATTAAGTGCCTGATTTAAACTTGAATTGTAAAATTTAAGCTTATTGAAAATTTAATAATTTGAAATCAATAATTCTTCAATTATTTTTCTTTACTTCTTCTTCTTCTTAGAATTGGGTTTGTATGTCATTGGTCACCTCTGCTTTTATCAGCATTTTGTACCACTTTAACTCCAAACCCAATGTTTCCTAGTTCCAGTTACTCGGGTCACCCACTTTATTAATAAAGTCCGATAACCCTTTAATGGAGTCTAGGTGTAACTCTCTAGTATGGATGATGCCTAAAGAAGTTAATCTAGGGAGGGCAAGAACCTCGCATTCATAAATGATATGCTCTGCCGTTTCCTCTTGGGTATGACATTTCCAGCAGATAGGGTCTTGCTGAAACAGTCCCATCTGGTCAGAAAGTCAGTCATGCTAGTGATAGCTTCCTGACTTTCACCAGAAGAAGATGGTTTGGAGGTCATTTCTACCTCAAGTGAAGGATTCATTACTGCCCCTTTACAAGATTGCCTCTGAGTTCCCTTGTCTTTTTCAGCAAGGTCTACTACAGAGGCATCACCTGCAAATGCATAAAGGATCGTTATTTCTTGTGTCTTTTCAGCCACAAGATAACAATTAATAAGCTCAGGTAATATAAGTCCACCCAGCATTGCTTGAGTTACTGGGCAAGGCCAATTACTCTAGAAGTTTGCCAGGCAACTAGAGGCTCCATTAAGACACCAATACCGTGGTGCCAATTAGCCCTAGGCACGGATCGCATAACACCAGTGTTTGCGGGAGCTGGTTCGCGACCTCTGATTCCATATTCAAGGCTATCCTGTCATTCCTACAGGACATTCGGTGATCCACCACCTGCCGACGCGCCTGGTGGCTGCTCAAGCCCCAGGAAGGTACGCGTACCCCTGGTTCCAGGATTTTTCTTTAACCAATGAAACCAATATTTATTTAATGACTATTAATTAATATTAACCAATGAAATCAATGTATATACTTTAACCATATCTACAAATTTTTATTACTAGATTAAATTAAGAAGGAATGAGATGATTTTTTTCATCTTTGTTTCTAAAGTTTGTCTCTTTTTTATATCAGCTACTGAAAGTGTAAAAAATTTCAAACTTAAAGTTTATGATTAACCTAAAATGAAAGTTTAAATTAATTTTTTGATGCAATTTATTTTTATATTGTTTTCTTTATGTTTTGAGCGGAATTTTACTTATGTATAGTTACTTTCTTTAGTACTTTTTTTGATATATCATTACTCAAGTTTGCATGTAATTCAAATAAAATATTTCTTAAAGTTACTTTTGTATATACTAAAGAATTTAAATTTTTGTAGTGTTGAATATTGTAGATATGATTAAATATATTGCTATATTACTATTTCATGTTTTTCATAGATGTAAACATGATACTTTTGTTAAATGTGTTTTTATGAAATGTTCTTAGAGTTGGAATGTGATAATATCAATTATTTAAAATTTGAAATTAAGATTTTTTTATATATGTGCCATATGATTTTCATGAATAATTTTTCATTAATATATTTGAAAAGACTATTGTAAAAAACTTTTTTTTATTTTTCAATTAAAGTGAAGTGTATGTACTATATTACTTTTGAAATATAATTTCACATATTGCTTTTAGTTCGTTTGAATTACCTCATTAATTTTTATTAATTAATAAATTGAATTACCTCATATTAATTTTTATTAACAAATTAATATTAATTCAGCATAAGTAATTATTTGGAAGTATCTCTAAAAAATAAATACTTACGTTTTCTTTTTTAAATTTTTTATCTATTTATTCAAGCTTACCTTCTCCAACCCAGAGCCTTGAAGACCAACAATGTGATGAAGCTTTGGACTGCAAGGTATATATATGTGTTAATAATTCCTCTAATTTTTAATATATTTGAATGTTTGAAATTTCATTTTTTGTGTTATTTAATGTAGATAATACACTTGATTCGCGATGGAATATTGCCTTATGCTAATCAACTGCCTCGTGAATTCATTATTAAGATTGTTACATTATTGAATAAGGGTTCAATACATTCTGCTACCAACAGCAGCCCAGTGGGTAAGCAACATTAACTTCATTGGAACTTTTTTTGCTGCTATTTTATTTTTTTATAAAATAAGTATCTTTATCTTATCAAATAATATTAAATAATTAAATATTTTAAATCTGAATTTATACTTCATAATTAAGTTTGAAGTTTTTAAACAGTTCCTTATTTTTGAAAAAGTTAGATTGACTTTTCTTAATTTAATTAAAAAATCTGCAAAATGTTTCACTACATAAAGGGGTTAATGATTTTAAAATGTGTTGATATTAACTTAAAAATTATGTAATGAAAAATCATAACTGATTGAAAAGTTTCTTAAAAATTTATCTTGCATTCTTATTTAATACATTTTACCCTGTCTGAATAATCTAAATATTTCAGTGCACATTAACAAAGAGTAAATTTTGAAATAAGTAAATAGTACATTACTTTTTTTAATTATATTTTTACCACATAAGCTTGTGAAGCTTTTGTGTTAGACATTTCACCTTAAGAATTATACTTTGTAGGAGCTATCACACTAACTCCAACAGTAAATTGTTAATCTCAGACATTTTTTACTGTTATCATATGGCGTAGACTGGTACTCTTATTAAATTAAAACAAATCATTGACTAGAATGAGTGTTCAGGTACTCAAAGGCTATTTTCGTTCATTCCTACACTTTGTCATGGAATTGACACCTTTGATAATTACAGAATGAAAATTGAAATGATCAAAGATGTCAGTGCACTATATCATGTCAAAATATTCCTGCTTTTTACTAAGAATATTTTGCAAAATTCTGGCAAATGATTTTTTATTAAATTACAAGATATAATTCCTGTCAACTGTGTCATATGATCACAACATTAGAGTTTAAAACAATAAAATATGATATTCAATTATTATGATTGATTATAAATTTTTAATTGAGTCCTGCTTCCAGGAGCTTTTTGAAACTGGAGTCAGTCCCAATTCTAACTTATGCACTTATCCAAGAAAAAGCAGATAACACACAATATTAAGGAATATTCTATGACACTTTGCACTTCAGTTTTTAACTTGTCCTATCATTAGGTACTGAGCTTGTAAAGAAAGAGGCTGTGTAAGCACATAAATTTAAATCCATATTTAGTTTTCTCTAATCCCTTTTTGGATTCTTTGACTGCAATTGCCTGGGTGCAGATAGTAAATATGAAAATTCAAATTTGTGAAGTTCAGTATAAAGCCAGTGTCATGTCCAGATAATAGAATTTAAGGATTCCAGATTTATTTAGAAAAAGCTTTGGTAAGCTTAAGCAATGAGGAAAAACATCTATTCCAGCAAAATATAACTAGCATGTTACAGATGTTCTGCTCTATCATGACATCTGTGTAAAATTCGAAAATTAAGTCTACTCTTACCAGAAAATTTCATGACTGCTAGATCGCCATTTATATATGTCCTACTAGCTTTACAAAACAGAGAATTTGTTCTATCATCTGTCACAGAATTGGAAACCTGAATTGACTTTTTAAGGATTGTTGAGTTCTTGGTCAGCTTCCTTACCTTCTTGTAGTTTTTTTAATTATTTATTAGTTCATGTGTAGGAACAATATTTTTGTCCTGCAAACTTCTGCAAAAGGGAGAATTTGTTTAGCATGTCATTGTGTATTGAGAACATGAGTCATTGGTTGACTTTTCATGCAATGTTGAGTTCTTGGTCAGATTTCTCACAGATTCATGTATTTCTTTTAATCAGGGACCTGCTATCTATGCTTTAATCTGAGAATACCTGAAAAATTGTTTGATCATTATGTCTGTTGGTTTAATGATCTGAGCAGACATTATGTTTTATGAATACAACCCCTACATGTCTGGAAGATGTACTGGTATGTAGTAAAGGAATGAGATCTAGGCCCTCTAAATTTTCTTTTTTAGGTTTATAGTTGGTCCTGATTTACTTTTTAATAGATAACTTTATGCAGCTACTCAGAGCATATCTAGTTAATCATTTTCTCGTAAGAAAAATATTTATTGGTTGGATTTGCCTGCTAAATTTCCAGATCTCAAATCTATAGAGCATGTTTGGGTTGTTCTGAGGAGGACAGTTTGCAATTAGGAGCTTTGTTTTGAAAACAATCCAGGGCCTGTAAACAGCATTTATGAATAAAATAAATGAATTTCCATAAGAATGCCACTCCTGCAGTAATAAATTGCCGTAATTCCAGTATAAAGTCCTGTTCTTAGCTGGTATATAAATAATATATGTAATATATATGCAAAAGAGATCGTAATTATTACTAATATTTTTGTTTCATTTTGTTGCCACTAATTCATACCTTCCATGATCATAGATGTGTGTTATAACTACTGCTTAGGGGGTTTACTTTCTTTAGGTAAAAACAAGTGTCAGAATCCTGATATTGACACTTGTTTTTATTAAACAATTGAGATACCCCCAGTGATCTGTCCACTTCTTTCTTTTCTTCTCCTATTCTTTGCTTTTTCTTCCCTTTCTTTCTCATTGTGGTTGTCTTGTTAAAGTTTGAATTCTTTCCTTGAATAGCTATTGCCATTTTGTTACTATCAGCTTCTCCTGGGGACTAAATCACCTACGTGTTTACAATGCATTGTGACCTGTTTCTTTGGAAAGGAGGGTCCTGTTAGTTGAGACTCCCAAAGACGAACACATTACTTTGACCTTTGCTTTAGGTAAACAGAAGGTGTATGTGTGTGGTTCTCGGCACATCAATTGGCTCACATGAATCAAGTGACTATGTTCTGATTGACATTAGAGTGGAGGCCACTTCAGAAATGTATTGAAAGCATATAGGGCCTGGCTAGTAGTGTTGCATTTATCCTGCAACCTTGTAAGGCTCTGTGGTGAGGGTAAGGTTAGACCATGAATTAATAAATTTTTCTTATGGATTGTACTTTTAATTTTTTCCTCTTAAGGAGCAACAAATGGTATGTGATAAGAAATATTTTGTCATTAAAAGAACAGGTCAATTTTGATAATGTTTCTCCTTTCTTAATTAATAAGAGTGGTACAGTTAAAAATATCAAACAGTTTGAAAGATTAAATCTGCTGATCTTTTGATTGTGAAGTTTTATCAACTAAAGAAGTGGAAACCATACTGAAACTAAAATGTCTTGTTAATTTTGATATTACAGTATTTGTCTATAATAGGTTGAATTCTATGCAGGGAGTAATTATGACTGATGATTTGTTTAATGTTTTCAGAGAAGAAGTTTTGGTTAATCTTGCTGGCCAAAAAGTGTCATGCTCAATCAGGAGAGAAAGTACACTTATAAAAACTAAACACCTCATAGTGTTTGCAACTCCTACATTCCCCATTAGAGTTGGATATTTAAATTCCCGTGTCCATCCTTATATTCCAAACCCTTTAAATCTGTTGCTTTAAATGCCAATGTGTTGGACATGGTAGCAGTTCATGTCAATTAAAAGAAAAATGTGTCATCTGCAGTGGTGAACATCCTTCTTATTCTTGGTCATGCCCAATATGGATTTTAGGAAAAGAAATTACAACTGGGAAAATAAAACCAAACTTATCTTAACCAAAAGACAGGTATGTAGTGTCATCCCACAACCCCAACAAGGTACTAGTTATTCACACAAGTTGTCAAAAAAAAAATGTCATGAATTCATATAGTGTTCAAACACATTGCTTAAGTCTTCTGATTGCAAAATTATCCTCAAATATTTCTAAAACAATCATCTCATCTATTCTAATACATATTTCTTCAAAGTCTCATGAACTCAATGACCCAAAGATTTCAAAAACCAGCATGCTAGAGAATGGCCTTGTAAATCACCTTTTATTAGTAAAATAACACTAATATCCCCTAAAAGAGATGCAATGGAGGTGTATTCATCAGATGATGAAACACTTCAAAGTGAAAATTCATCTGAATCCCAGATGACTTCCTGCAGGACCACAGCATTTTTTACTTAATGATATTCTTCATTTCTTGGAATTGTCAAGTTTCTTGTAATCATATCAAATATCTTAAAGCAATTATTAGCCTGTATAATCCAATATGTTTTGCCATTTTAGCAACATTCTAGAAGCCTCTGTTGTTTTAAACTACGAGGTTATAACTCTGTGGGAAAAGATGTTAATCATGTTACAGTATCTGGAGGTGTATGCATTCTCATGTCTTGTGATTTCCCTATTCTGTACAGTCCCTTATCCCTTTGACATGAGCAATATATTTTTTTTAATTTTAAACCAAAGAACTCTAAGAATTGAATGTTATGATCCCACAGACAAATAATATATGAATTAAAAAAAAATCTACATCTCTCCATTTATCTGTGGGTGGTGGTCGCAAGGCGCAGCCATCGCGCCTCTAGGACCTTGAAACTTACTGAGTTAGTAGGGGAAAAAACTTACCTTGTTTCGTGCACGCTTTCAATAAATGATGATTATTGCAAACTTCTTAGATAATTTGTATTTAAAATCCAGTATATTATTTTTTTACTATATTTTACAAAGTAAAGAGTAGGAAAAATTAAACATTTATATAATTTTGTTGCTATAAAAACACGATTTTTTCACCTTCTGTCTACTATTCCAATTTATTTGGGTTACTCGGGAAGGACCAGGTATATTTATATCAATATTGTCTTCATCTTCTGATCCTTCATCACTTTCCACCTGAAGATTATCATTAGCAGTGAATGACACATTTTCTTCTTTGTCATTATCATCACCCGAGATTTCTGATTCTTGATCTGAAGGAAGTTCTTCAAATAAAGCCAATGCCTCAGCTATTCCTATCCCTTTGCGAGGCATTTTCAATTTGAACAGTAGAAAAAAAATATTTACACACAGTTAAAATATATTGCTATTAATTATTTTAAATTTAAATAAAACTTTTACGTAAATACTATTTTTGATTAATATATATATATATATATATATATATATATATATATATATATATATATATATATATATATATATAGTTACATTAAATTTAAAACACACAAAAAACTACTAAATAAAAATTTCCGTACTAGCCTGGGAGCAAACGCAACATTCAACACAAAGAAAAATCTGAAACTGAGAAGTCCTTCTGAAACAGAAATAGCGAAAGCAGGTGTTCACTGGGGATATAAAGTCCACATGCTGTTTACAAGTAAAATGACCCACGATTCAAATCTCCCTCCCCCACACTCCTAAATACTCTAATTCCCAGTCATAATAAATACTTCGTCCTTTGACATCCAGTGAGCGCCAGCCATGTTTATATAGTCTGCTCTTCATGTAAGTCATGTGTTCTAGCTGCGCGCTGGTTGCGCGGTGCAACCACGAAGAATTTCCCTCAAAAAAAGAAAGTTTTTTACGTATCTAGTTCAAATTACTGCTGCATTTATATTGTTTAGGACAAACATGACGATATAGGAAGAAAAATTTCTAATATTTATCATTATTTATATTAAAAAAGTAGGTTATTTTGTGTTGTTAAAAATGAACATTAAGTAACTGTCAGTCTATACTACTTTTAAATATCTGTGGGCAGATATTTAAAAGTAGTCACTGTCAAAACTCAAAGATCCCAAAGGATCAGAGCCACAGTACCAAAGATGAGATGGCGAAATTTTCCAAGATGAGAGTTGGCAAGAGCCCTACTCTCCTAGAGAAGATTTCTTCGAAAGTCAGCAGATCAGCAGAACCAGGAAGCAGCGATGATCCATCCTTAGCAAGGCCATCAGTGATATCATTATATTTAAGATTGACATGTGATGTAATCCATTGAAAATGAATAATGGAAGACTCAGATAATGCTTTAAGCTTTTTAAATATACAAATTCCTTTATGGTCCACAATATTCCTCCAGTTTTCAAAGTACTGAATAACGCTACGAATGTCAACTAGAATCCAAATCTCACCGTTTAACTGTTTGTTCATGAAAAAGTCCAGAGCCATATTAATGGCTGTAATCAGCGTTGCGTTGTTTTAGAAAAAAATTTTAGTTTCAGTTTTAAGAAACACTCCGCTTCCAGTGTGACCATCTTCATCCTTACTACCATCAGTACAAATTTGTACAGATTCAGAGGGGATGTTATTGATGACCTAGTGCAGCTTGTCTTAAGAATTCAGGATGTTGAGAAGATTTATTTGTATGTACCAGTAATTCTATATGGAAGAACACTTCTGGCAAAGAGTCAAGAGGGGAGGCAATAGGAATTAGAGAATTAGTGGAAGTAGAAGATTTTAAAACATCCAACTTCTCTGCATGTCCAAGGGGACTATGCTTTTTCAGCCTCTGGTCATTCTTCCATCCACACAGGAAGTTAGCGGTCCAATGTTGGTCACGATAGCTATAATTTATTGAATTTTAGTGTTAAAAATTTGTTACAGTGATCATTTTCTAATTATAATCTGAACTGATATAAGTAGACCATAAGTATATTCCATTCTTCTTATTGTCCTTCGGATTGGCTACACTACAGTCAATTAGCTGTTTTTACTGACAGCATGGTTAGAGGTGAGGACATTGATGTTCAAAAAATTACTGATAAAATTTTAAATGCTGATAAAAGCACGATACTCAAGTGCTTCCCAATTCCATGAAAACATCATAAACCATGATGGGACAAAGAGTGTCAAGTGTCATACAGGAAAAGTTATGGGTCATTTTTTGTAGACGTCCCTCCATAGGAAACCTTGTAGCTTTTAAAAAAAGCTAATGCTTTTGCTTGTTGAGTATGGTGAAATAGTAAAAAGGAATCTTGGTTAAGGAAGCCAGTGGTTTATATCATGATTTCTCTATCCCAATATTACAAACAGGATATGTCTCACTCTTCTCAATATGATGTTGCCAGCATTTTAGATGAAATTTTTGCTAGAGTATCTACTCCAGCTTTTTATGATTTTGAATTTCTCAGGACCTAAGAGCAAGCTTAAAAAAATGTATAAAGTTTCATGATAAAGACATACACCCATATTATTGTGATTTCTCAATGTTGGCTCTGCAGAGAGCCTGTCTTAAACTAAAAATGCTAGTCTGAGACCAGATGTATCTCATAACATGCTTTGTCATCTCTATCATGATTTTTTAATAAACATTCCCTTGTGGGGGTCACCTTCTTTAAGCGAGTAACGTGTCCCAATCCTAAGGTACCCAGGGAACTATATTTTCTCTCTGTTTTGCCTCTCTTCTCCTTCTAATCTTTTCCATCCCTCGATGGCAAGCAAGAGAGCTCTCCATGAATAATTGTAGTGCTCTGTTTGCTTCTTGCTTTTCATGAAGGGTAAGATCCCCACACATCGACTGCATGACAATCCTTTGGATGGAAGGTACACTTGTTCCCAGTGTATCTATTGGCTGGTACCTAGCTACACTTTCAGCTAGTTTGCTTGGGATCAGGCAAAAGAGTCACATACTTGGGCTTCAGGTTAAGGGTGCCACTGTCTCCGAGATTGACTCCCAGCATATAGATGTTGACTAGCACAGTGGTAAGCGCCGTGACAGGAAATGTTCAGAGCCAGTAGCTGCTATCCCTTGTAGAGCTCTGGGAAGGGCAGTATCTTTGAGTCTGAACCTTTACAAATATCTTATTGATTCTAATTCTTTTGTAGTTGAAACCAATTCACCTACTCATTACATGTTAATAAGAGCTCCAGACACTTTTTATGGGGTAATGCCTTTTGTAATACAAAAACTTCTCACACCTTTTATTGGTATCATATAAAATGCTAAAAAATTAAGATTTGAAAATCTTGTTCAAGTTTACTCAAAACAAGCTATGGTTATCAATAATTAAAAAAATTGAATTCATTCCCTGTCATAACATCATTTCATAAAACCTGAAATGTTCAAAGTATTCTTTCTAACCACGATTTCATATATGTTACATTATAGCCACGATTGTTACATTACCACGATTTCATATATGTTACATTAATATAGCAGAATTTTTGGAAGAATTTCATGATCAAAGAGTTTGTGCCACATGCCATATAACCATTCGATATGATGGTAGACTTATTCCTACACAACATGTTTTAACTTTTCAAATACCAGTGTTACCATAACCAATAAAAGTAGATTATATAAGTTACAAAATTCGCTTATACATTTCTAACCCTCTTAGGTGTTTCAAATGTCAAAGGTATGTAGGAAGTGATCTAATATGTGGAAAATGTGCACTATCTGGTCATGAAACTAATTCTTGTACTTCAGAAATTTTTAAGTGCTGTATCTGTTCTGATTCACGTGCTGCATTTTCCAAATCTTGCTGTATATAGAGATTGGAGAAAGAAGTAATTGCAACCAAGATAAAAAAAAATTTTTCATTCATGGAGGCAAGACAAATACTAAAAAACAGAACACCAAAAGTTGCATTTCTTACTCTTCTACTTTACAAACAGAAGCTAAAATAAACAACAATTCTGGAAAGAGTAATTTACTAAAATTTGCTCTTTTTTCAATTTTGTCATCTAAACTACTTCTAATAACACCATCGTCTACTTCTAATAACGCAAAATCTACTTTAATTACCAATAAATCTAAAACTGATGATGCAAAAATTAAAAACCAAAGTCTCGTGAAAGGAACAATTGATATATCCTCTTCTGAAACAGATACGGAAATGGATTCTTTCTCAACCTCTCAAACAGTTTCAAAGTGTAGAAAAGACGAGAGTAAAAGGCAATGACATAAAACCTACTCTGGAAACTGTCTTGGTTCTTAGAAAACATTGTTTTTTAATAATATTTATCTGCCTCATTTTTCTGGCTTTCATGAGTATTTGCTTTTTTAGTACCTTTATTCATCTAAGTCATTCATCGCAACATTCTCAATTAGTTCTTAACCAGTGATTTACTCAAACACATAACTTTATCAAACATTACTTTGTTTTGGATGCAACTTATTCCATTTAAGGATCTTGCACCAATAAAATCAAATCAAATCTTTAATAAACATTCTTATTCTATTCAATACAATATTGAATGAATATGTTTATCCCAATCTTTGGAGCAAAGCAATAATTATCCCAATATTGAAACCTGGGGAGGATCCAAATGATCCTCAAAACTACTGTGTAAGTTCTCTCGCCAGTTACTTTGCTAGAACTTTTGAGTGTATGATCAATGCTAGTCTTGTTTATGTTCTTAAAATGTAATCAATATGTTTCATTTTATCAAAGTGGATATCAAAAAGGTAAATGCACTCTTAAAAACATTATATACCTAGAGGCATAAATTAGAAACGTTTTTGTGCAAAGACATCATTTGGTGTCTATCTTTTCTGATATAGAAAAAGCCCATGATAAGATATGGCATTGTAGATTTCTTAACACTTTAATTTTAATTTTAGAATAAATTTACCCATTTTTATTCAGAATTTCTTAAAGTGTTATGTTTTTAATGTCTATAAAGGATGTTTTATCCACCTCAATTATATCCTATCTGAGGGTGTTCCCAGGGAAGCATCTTTAGTGTTTTTATTTTTAATATTTATATCAGCAACATTCTCTGTGAATTACAATCATATATCCATGACACATATGTTACTGATCTCCAAATCTTGCCAGCATTCCAATATGCGACTGATTGAATGGCAATTATAAACTGCAGTCAATAAATAATCTTGTTGCTTGATGTAATGAAAATGGGGATGCTTTAGCACCTTCCAAAAATAATTGTATCCATTTTTGCAAAAAAATGGGCCTCGTCCTGTTTTAGAAATAAGGATACCAGGCACATCTGTTCCAGTAGTTTATCAGACATTGTTTTTGTTTTAGTGTTTGACAAAATTTTGATTTTCTTACCACATACCTTAGATTTGTGCAAGTGTTGAGAAAAGTTGCTAAATATTCTCAAAGTGCTCTAATACATCTTGGGGTGCAGGTCGTAAAACATTACTTTGTGTTTATCAGTTGCTTATTATGTCTGAATTCAATACAGTAATGTGATTTATGAATCAGCCTGATCATCTATATTATATAAATTAGATTCTGTTTATCCTTCAGCTTTGTGAATTTGTTCTGGAGCATTTCAGACTTCTCCAATTCAGAGCCTTTATGTAATTTGCAAACAATTACCTCTTAATTTCAGAAGTAAGCAATTGTCTCAAAATTATTATTTTAAAATGGTGTTAGCATTACAACACCCTATGAGATCAATGATTGTGTCCTCCTTTCTAAAGAGGATATATAATGCATGACCATTTGTATACAATTGTTATGGTAAAATATTATCAATATATTACCATTTTATAAGCATACAAATTTACTCCTGTTTTCATCTGAGCTCTCTGATTTATAAATCTAAATTACATATGCTCTGAAATTTCCATCTTGGAACATCGCTATTGTCTATTATTTAATATAATAAATCCCCTTCCTGGTTATAGTAATTTAGTCACATCCCCCTTATATTACTACAGATGTTCTCATACATTCATTATCAGTATTTCTCCCACATTCCCTATATATATATATACTGATGGTTCATAATCAAGGTATTTAGTTCAAAATAGTTTACAATTATTAATTTCATGTATCATGTTTTGTTTAGAAGCTATTTCTATTGTGCAAAAACCTTTCTTGATAAAGCACCTATTGATTAAACTTTTCTTCATTATTTATATTTGAATAATGTTCTTTGTCAAAATTCTAGATTAATTATATCTATTGTATGCTACCAAATAAGGATATCTCTTTCTTATATGAGATTAGCTTTGAGTGACAATCTGTAAAAAGCAAGGACTATTATATATTTTATATTTTATTGTGATAATGTCCAAAAAATTATGTTTTGATTTCTTAAAGTTTGCCCTATTTCCTGCTTCAATACATAAAACACTAATAATATTCTTTTATGTCTTCATTTAATGCTATTAAAATCAGAATAATTTTCTTTGTTTTACATCCATCAAAAAAGAGATATTCTGACTAATCTCGCTGTGAAATAAAGGTTCGTAGATGACAACAAAGCATAGTGTTTCTGCTAAGTTCTGCATTAAGCAATCAGCTGAATGCTTGGAACTTACCTGTAAAGGTTTTTAATATATTTAAAATGGTAGGTTGTGGTCAAATTAATCCTTAAAGACCAGTAAATGTGGAGTGACAACTAAACTGCAATGTTTCTGTTTGTGTTCTGTGAGTAGTTTTAGTTTCAATTTACACAATATCATAGAAAAGTGTTATGAAGTAACTATTTCTCATCATTTCCCTTTTTCACACATGCACTCAGCTGCATGTCAAATTATAACTGTTAATTTGTTCTTAGGTTATTTTATTTCTAGTACTTATTAATTTATGTTTTGAGATATGGGTGCAATTAAAGGCCTATTTAAATTCCAAAATAAGAAAATTTAATCAGTATTTAAGTTTTATACTAGTAGCCAAATATAGCTGTTAAAGAGTAGCAGTTTCATTAATTCATGTGTTTGTTGTGTTAGAGTTTCTTCCATAAAATGTTTGTCTGTTTACTTTATTTTTAATAATTTCTTGTTCTATCTAAAAGTAGTTACTTAAAGTATTATTACTAAATTGATGGAAGTTTTTTATACTAATCTATTTTTTGACGTTTTAAACCTCAGATTTTTATATTATTTTTGAACATATACCAAGAATTAAGAGGCTGAAGTATTTTCACCATATAAACATATTTCCATATTATTACATTTGAAAAATTACCCATTAAACTTTTTTGTAAAATAATATTATTGCATATGTTCTTAAAGTATTTTTAAAATTGCTTTTTTTATTGTCTGATATGTGATAATTAACTATAATAATTATTTTCAGACATTGATTCAAGTAGAAAACTCCGTGAAGAATTTGCAAAATCTTGCTTTGAAACTCTGTTACAATTTTCATTCCTCGAAAGTGGAATCGAAATTAATGATGATGGTGTTGTAAATTTATTAGCAGTTACATCTCTCCTTCATCGCTTTAAAGAAGTTATTCATAAATATGCTGAAGATGAACGGTTAAGTGGAAAGTGCCCATTACCTAGGTAATATTTTAATTCATTTGTTTTTATTTTATTACATTTTTAAGCTATAAAATATAACATATATTTTTTTGCATATTAATCCTTATTTTACTTAACTCAAACTGTGTTTCAAATATAACATATACAGGCTTATAATCCTTGCTATTAATTATTTTCTACTTATTAAAAATGTGTTTCATTCTGTTTTAGACATAGAATGTCTGAAATTTCTTTTGTTCTTAAAGCTGTTGCAACATTAGCAAAATCCTTGAAAAAAGCTGATCCTGAAAAAGGTATTCTCTTTAAATATTTGATTGTTATATCATTTTTATAATTAGAGGTAGAAATAACTTATAATTTAAACTACTCCTATTTCTTTGTATTAATAGAAAATACCATATATAATTCTGTAGATAATCCACATTGGCATATTATCTGCAAGACATTTTTTTGAATAAAAGAAAGAAAAACGTTTCTTAATCCACAGTAGAGTATTATCTGCTGCAATTTTTCTGGCAAATAGTTGAAAATATATACTGCTGTTAATGTTGTGCCACATAAAATAAAAAAGTACACACAAGATGATTAAAAATACAATACATTTGTTTGAATCCACCTCATCTCAAAGTTTAATAAAATGAGATGAATGCACCAAACTGATAATCAACAGCGATAATTCTGGGAAGATTCTTGTGATATTCAAACGCTTTGAAAGACTAATCACTTGTATATTTCGATCTCTTTTTTCCTCTCAAGTTATTTTCATGTTTGTAAGATCATTTTTGTGGGGTTACAATTTTAGTAAACAGCAGTATATTTTATTTTTATATTAACGTATTGTTTGTAACATTAGATACCTCAAATTTAACAAATATTTGGCTAATTTTTAATATATTTATGTGATACAGTTTTTATTCATATTTGTTCTCTTTTTGGCAGTATAGTTTGTCAAATAGTTATTGTATAGTGATTAAACAAATATCTTATTATCTTATAATCTAGTGTTTATTGATGAATTACTATTATCTAATAATATAATTAATAATATTTTATTTCTGTAATTAATAAAGTTAATATGTTTTAAAATGGAGAGAAATTTTTTAATTTATTTTTAGTTGAATGGACAGTATGGGAACAACTGATTTCTCTTTATCCAAGTCTTGTTGACTGCACAACATCTACATCTGCTCAAGTCTGCTGTTCTTTGAGAGAGGCCTTGCATGAATATGCAGATCTATTAGAACCACCTAAGAATTTTGTTAATGGCGGCTCATGATAATAAATTATCAATAAAAGTTTTAAAATAGTTTTTGTAGCAAGTATTTCACTTTATAAGTGAAAAACAAATTGACATTTGAGCATTTTAATATCAAAAAATTATACTGCTACCTGTTGATTAATAACATTTGCCATATATGGAAAATTTTATCTTAATTGCATATTCCTTGAAATATTTTAATTTATTATATGAATTTCACGATTAAAAAAGCTAACATCTATAATTATAATTTTCTATTTCTTCTTTCAATGTATTTATCATGCTTCTCTATTGTAAACTTCTGTCATGTTTGCATATTTGATGAAAGTGTGTTATTCCAAATTAAATATTTTATCCAGTTGAAAATAACTTCTTTTTCGAACTTCCTTATTTTATGCACCAAATATTAACATCTATTTTCAAATAAAAGAGTCTTATAAAATTGCTCAAATTTTATTGTCTTGAATTTAATTTGTTCTTTTGTTTTTTAATGTTAAAAAATACTTTTTTCTCAACAACCACCACTAAGAATTCAAGCTATGAAATGAAATATGAGCACTAAAAGTTAAGAATAGTAGCAGGATTAGTGAAGAAATTATGGAGAAAATTTAATAAATTTGCCAGTTTGCATTTACATACTAAAACTATCGATATTAGGTTTCCTCTAAAAGTTTCCCGTTGAAAAACGTTCTACAAAAATATTGTTTTAAGATAGGAAAGCAGTTTTACTCTACTTTAAAGGAATAATTTTGAATACGTGCTCATACAAATTATTTCATCAGAAAAGATATCAAATATTTGGCAGAAAACATTTGCCTTATATCTTGCCTATTTTTTCCATTTAAAGTCAGTGTTCAAGAAATATTTCATATCTATTCTTGTAGCATCTGTATTGCCAAGAATTTTAAGTTCTTATAATTTTAATTTAATTGTGTATAATTTTGCATATTTTAAAGTATAATTTTTTTGATTTGTTAGGACTTTTAAAATATCAGATGGAAATTTTTCTTTGTTCACTATGTTGATTGGAACTTGTTTTGAATAAAACAGAATCATATTATCTATACTGTTCCTCATTAAAAATTTTATTTTGCAGCTTATTTGATGGCTACGTACATTTGTTCATTTTACCACAATTAAAAATTCTGATAGTTTTTTTCTAAAAGTATTCATTTTAACCTATAAATATAGTTACAATTTTTGCTATGTAAAATTGTACTTTGAATAATAGAAAAATTTGGTTAACAATTGTATGATTTTATTTACTAGTAAATTATGTACAACATGTTTTATTTTAATTAAAGTTTCAATCTTACATTCTTGAAGCATTGAAAGGCTAAACATTGTTAATATAATAAAATACTATCTTGTTTTGAAACGATAAGGCATCTATAACAGTACTTATTTATCAGCTAAAATATACTTTAAAAGTTCATTAATATCCATTGAATCTGATGTACTGTTATCAATATTTCTTCAAATTCCTCTGATCATTCTACTTACAGATATCAAATTTTTCTTTTTCTTTCTTGATATAATATGAAAAACAGTTTTTTGCATTAGTCTTGATGGTTCTTAAAGTATTATTGAAAATGTTTTTGCGATAGCTTAAGAAAATATTTTTTGCTGTATTTCTTTTAATTTTGTTATTTTATATAAGTCACCAAATAAAATATTCTTATACAAATAATTATTTACATATTGATTAATGTGAAAATTATGATAGACAACATTTATGGTTTTTCCACCCATTTTTATTATTGCATATTTATGTTTTTATGTTCCTAATTAAGAGTTATGAAGCACATTTTATTTGCATTTTTTTTCTGAAAAAGTTTTTGATTTCTGATTTTGCATAAAAATATCATTGGGCATTTTACTTTAATAAGACATTCTCAGTAACCATTTTTTTGTAAAAAGTTTTTCAATTTTGATGTCAAATACAAATTTTTATTTAGTTATGTTAACATGTCTTATGATATCTTCCTCTTTATTATGTTCTTGAAAATCAAATTTCTGAAGGGTATTTCCATTTCTTCCATAAACATTCACATACATTTAGAGTATACTGATCGTAAATTATCCTATGCAGTTTCTCATTATTTATTGCTCTTTGTCTTCTAGCTGAAATAAGTTGTGATAAAAAATATATATATTTTTATTATTCTTAGAAATATTTACTTAGTATTTTATTATATTTGAAAGTAAGCAATGTTAAATTATAAAAAAATTTATTTGTTAAACATTCGTTATTAAACTGTCCACCTGTTAAACTAAAGAAGAAAACTTTGTTTTATTGTTAATACATTTTTAATGAAAAGTATGAACTCGTGAGAAACATTTTTTTAATAATTTTCATCTCCAATTTATAGTCCTTAGTTTTTTTTTTTAATTTATTTTATGTAGAAGATGTAAAAAATGTTCTTTGTATTTCTTCGATTTGAATAAATAGAACAGAGTGATAAATTTTGACATCATCATAGTTGTACAAGAGAATGTTTATTCAAAAGTTTAAAAACATGTGATCGAATTATAGAGTAAGAAATTTAGCATATTATTTGATTAATAGTACTACTTATCAAATTGAAATTTTATTTTATATTATTTACAAAGAACATATCTTTTGAATAATTTAATAACAATCAAATCAAAGCCCCTAATTTTCGATTCTTAAAAAATGTGTGATATTGTACATTCATTTAAATAGTTTAAAAGGTGGTAACAGCTTGGTACAGGGATGAGATGTTTGTTATAATTTACAAACTATATTACTTTTTGAATTTTTGTTTATTCTAGAGAATATATTTGTTCAAAATATGAACTTTTGTACATACCAGCTTTTTTATTATAGTTTGATTTTTGTTTCTATTGTAATGTTTTCAAAACAGTTTCACGGGCCATGTGAATTATTTACTTGTCTTAAATTTTTAAATAAACAGAAGCAAATGTATATTACTATTTATATTACAACTGTATTTAATTGACAAAATAAAAGTGTCTTTTACAATTTTTATTGTTATTGCTCTTATTTTCTACATATTCCTCAACTCAAATAATAATCAATAAATTAGTGACATATGTTTGCAAATTTATAATTGAAAGAAAAATTTCTCTTTGAATCTAAATTAAGCCGTTGGTTGCAAAGTATTTCATATTCATGTATGAAATCGTATTATAGTACCTTTTAAACAAGAATTATAAATTTATTAAAGGAAAAGTTTCTTAAAAGTTTGAAGTGCACACTATTCATTGGAGCAGAGATGAAAACTCATGGTAATGTCAGCAGATGAAACATTGACTCAGAATTATAAAAGTCGAAGTCATGAAATGCGTTTTTACTCAAAGATGAGTAGTGTGAAAGACTTCTTTACAACATGTATTAATTTAATACATTTATTTAAATAAATATTTTCTCCAGGTATTTTTTTAATCAAGGTTTGATATGTAATTTGCTGAAAACACATTATTTAAATTTTTTTTGAAACTGAAGAAAAGATTCCTATATTTTTTTCCTTTTTGCATTGAGAAATATCTAGTGAAAAATTAACTCAACTAAACCTTTTTTGCTTAAATTTGAGCTCAAATATTGATTCAATTTATTTATCACCCATTAATATAGAGTCAAATTACCATATTTGTGTGTGTGTATATATATATAATCCGCGTGCGTGCGGCAAATTTTTCGGCGAAATAATAAAATATATACTGCTGATAATGTGAATGTCACATAAAATAAAAAAAAATACATAGTATGATTAAAAATATAATAAATTCTACGTAATAAACATTTATTAATCTGTTTGAATACACCTCATTGCGAAGTGCGATAAACTGAGATGGAAACACGAGAGCGAGAAAGAGAATTCCGAGAAGCTAGTAAAATTTTTCGATTATTATTTTTATTAACTTTGTTAGGACAACAGTTATTGTTATTTTAGCCTCTAGATGGCTGCACCTGTCAAACTTTCATCAAATTACTTGACTGATGTCTGATAGGGTTATAAAGAAAACCAATTAATTGTACTTCTTAAAGAAATAAATGTTAAGTTTATTTTATTTAAAAGTAGTTATTGTTAATTTCTGTAGTAATTTATATTTCAGTTTTGTGTAATTTTACTTTTATATCTTTTAAGTGTGTATCAATGTTAACAGGAAACCGAAGTGTACTTGTAAAAAACGTGTTGTTTTGAGCGCCATGTTTAGTTGCTTTGCAGATGCGATTGATGCTGCACGTCTAATAAAATATCCGTTAGATGCTGAAGTTTGTTGAATAATTTTGAGCATCACGCAACCTTATGAACTGAATACGAATAAATTAAACATCTTACAACTGGTGACTTGGACGTGATTTCAATCTGCTGGATGGCTCAAATGCCCGAGATGGAAACTTTAGAAGCAAGTGGCGTGAGCATAAAAATACCGCCGTTCTGGTTTGACAAACCTGAAATATGGTTTTATCAGATTGAAGCTTAGTTCAAGATCTGCAGAATTACCTCGGAGGAGACGTTTAGCCACCTCGTCGCCCAATTCTAGCTAAAATATGGTTTTGTGAAAGATCCTTCTGCGAACAAATATTTGGCAGCAAAGGAACTGTTGCAAATTTGCAAATATTCGTCGAAAGTGAGTATAAAAAAATTAAAACGACTTCTCACGGGACTTGAGTTAGGTTACTTATTATACCGATTCAATTTCTCTGAAAAATGCGTGCTCTTGCTGGTACGGACGTTTCGGACAAAGCGTTGCGTGTTCTGTGGCTGGATACGATGCCCGATTCAGTCAAGAGGGTGGTCATCGTCAGTAAAGATAATCTGGATAAACTTGCGACTATGGCTGACAAGATCGTAGAGATGGGTCCAAGAACAATGGATGTTGCAGCGGTGCTCAGATGATCACCATCAGAGGAGTAGGAATCGCAGCAAATCAAGACGCCGCTATAATCCACAAGGGAAGTTCCTCTACTACCAGTTCAAAATCGGGAAAAACAGCCTCTATGACTAATGTGTGCAGCCGCGCAGTTGGAAGGAGTTGGGAAACCAGTCCCAGCAGTAGACGCTGCGGTGAGATTTGCTGGCAAAATGTTGGGCTGCTAATACCGTTTATTTAGCAGGGATAGAGGAACTGAATGCAAATTCCTTGTCGATAGTGGAGCCGACGTTTCAATTCTTTCTTGGAGTAAAACAAAAGGTGAGTGCCAAGTCTCTAAATATAAATTATATGCTGCAAATGGCACAGAGATTTTTACATATGGTATGAAAATTCTAACACTGGACCTAGGTATAAGACGCCCATTTCAGGGGCCATTCATTATTGCCAAAGTTAACCAAGGAATCATAGGTGCTGATTTTCTCCAAAATTTTCTATTATTAATAGATATACACAACAGAGAATTAATTAATAGGGTAACGAACCTTTCAACAATAGTGGAAGTTGCTTCTATTCAAGGAAATTATGATCTCAGCACCGTTAACAAAACATCCAAATATTTCAATTTGATTAAATCTTATCCCGACTTAACCAAACCTAACTTGGTAAACAGAGTTGTGAAGCATGGGGTTGAGGACCATATCATAAAAAATGGCTCACCAGTTTATTCAAAGGCAAGACAGCTAGCACCTGATAAATTGAAGCTGCCAAAGCAGGAGTTTCATTTTATGCTGGACAATGATGTCCAGCATAAAATGAGAAGGAATGATATAAAAGTTCTATATCTATTCTCGGACAACTGCGTATCCCAAAACAAAAATCACGCTTTAACACAGTATCTATTTTTTTTTGTTAAAAGTGGACGTCTGAATACAGTCTTTCATAGGTTCCCAGAACCGGGTCATAGTTTTATGCCTTGTGATCGAACTTTTGGAAACATTGAAAAGCGCATGAGGAAAGTAGAAAGAGTGTTTGTCCCAAGAGAATATACGCGCATTATAGAAAAGACGAGTAAAAAGTTTACTGTGACGGAAGTTACTCAAGAAATGATTTTTAACTTCGTTGACCTAATAAAAGGTTTCTTCCTTAAAACCCTTCACATCATTTCTAATGGTAGCAAAAGGGAAAAGTTTTTAATAACAAAATTTAGGGTTTTCACTTATGAAATATCCTACATCAATGCAGGAAACATCTTAGCTAGTGAAAGTGTTGGAATACTGTGTAACAAAACAGTAAGAATGTTCAACATCCAAAACAGTACCCCTATAATATTGAACAACCTTCAACAAGCATACACCAACCACCTACCACTCAAGGCTGCAAAATATAAAGATGTGATGGACCTTGTCCAAAAATACGTCGCACAAAATGATATGTGGTTCTACCATCGACTACAGCCAGACAACGCGCCTGATGACCCAGATGTTACAGAAGGAGAATGTGACGATTGAAATGATGTTATTTTCTGTTTGTAAGACCAATAATTTTGCTGTACTTTATTTTCAGTTTTCTTTGAATAAAAAATACATAATAATAGTACATTCTATTTATTTTTACACCTTTTTCCAAGACATAACATATTCCCCCATTCCTCATATTCCATTCTTTTGAGCAAAAAAGAGGTAGCTCCAAGGATCATCCACGTACCACGAACATTTGGATGATATTTTTTGAATGAAAATAATGTTCTAATGTGTAAACTTCATAATTGAAAGTAAGCAACAACAATATTTTTACATAACTTAAAATTTGAATTTTTTAAACGTTTTTTTTAGTTTCCCAAAAACTGAGAAAATTGGAGCTACCTCCTTTTTGCAGCAAACCCTTCATTTATTAATCAAATAACTTCCAGGTGTGGTCAAAAATAAAACAACTGGTAAAGTTTAGAGATTAAAGATTTTCTATGTATGCCTTTTCCTCAATTATATATTCTGTATCAAAAGTCATTCAGTGTGTAATTATGTAGTGAATATATAGATATGTAAATAATTTCACCATATTATATTAGTTACCATTAAATTTTGACAAATAATATAATGTTGCAAAATATAGTTCCTGCCCTTCATTCTGTATAGTCTCTCACTGAGATATTGTATAGACAAGCAAATCAAATATGGCATATAATAAAATTTGGTTATTGAGGTATATGTATGCATATATTTATCTGTAACATTTGTTTATTTCTTGGAAAAAAAATTCCATTACAGTACATGAATATGCATTTTGATTGTTTAATTTTATTGCATTGTTTTACATCAGTGTATATCCATTTTCATAATTTTTCTTGTATCGACATATACTTTATCTTATGAATTAAGTATATGTATATAATATTCTTTGACAAATTATTATTATGATACATTTCTCTAATTAGAAATTATATTTAAATGTGTGATTTGGCATTTTTTCATGTAACAGCGTCAAATATTACAAATATTTATCGAATTTTATTACATAATGTGTATTACAGATGTTACCACATCATTGATTGCAAAATCTCTTGTGTTCTTTATTTCATGTCTTTGAAAGCATAACACATTGACTATGTAAATATAAACTAGAAGAAGTTATTTGTATTTATTTGTGGTATATTATGTGCTGTATATAGAGACACTTTTTTTCAGCATCAAATTTAAGTAATACATCCTGATCTTTAATTAATATATCTTGAAAGTTTCTTGTGTCAGAAATACTTTGATTTGAGAATGAGATCCAGTAATTTAATTTTTTATATTATATAAATGTTTTTTGTGTATAGATATATGCAAGGAAATTTTGATTTAATCCTTATGTACTAAATATTTATAATGTTTCCTTTATAGTATTTATCTATTTTAAGACAGCGTCCATAGTAGAATACAATATCTACGTTAACATTGTATTTAATATATATCTATAATTCAACTTCTATCATGATTATCTGATCATCGTAACTCAGTTACTGGTGAGGGAGTAATGTTAGGACAACAGTTATGTTATTTTTGCCACTAGATGGCTGCATCTGTCAAATTGCTTTCATCAAATTACTTGAATGATGTCTGATAGGGTTATAAAAAATCCAATTAATTCTATTTCTTAAAGTTATAAATGTTAAGTTTATTTTATTTAAAAGTAATTAGTTATTGTTAATTTTTATAATAATTTATTATTTCAGTTTTTTGTAATTTTACTTTTATATCTTTTAACTGTGTATCAATTTTAACTTGAAACCGAAGTGTACTCGCAAAAAACATGTTTTGAGCGCAATGTTTAGTTGCTTTGTTGATGCGATCGATGCTGCCTGTTTAATAAAATATCCGTTAGATGCTGAAGTTTGTTCAATTATTTTGAACATCACGCAACCTAATAAACTGAATACGAATAAATTACAAATCCAATAACTTTTAAAAAAAGGTTAGACATATTTTTTAAAAATAAAATTTGTTTTTTTAATAACAACATGAAAGAAATAGATTATTTTTGAATTGCTCATTGGATACATTTCTTCTTTAGTACCGATCATGGTTTTTATTTTATTTTAACACGTTTATCACCATTTTATATTTACCTTCTCATAGCATTTAGTTTAAAATCTGCTGTGTAATTTAAAAGTTTTTGCTTCCACATAACTTTGTACGAACTTGATTATTTTCAGAACGAAGCAACTTAGGACAAGACAAAAAGCGATATGATGACAGCAATTTTTTTTCAACAGTAATATCTCTACGAGGAATCGAATGTATTTGTGAGCCTAATTGGATAAAATTGATTATAGATGAAATAAGTTTGCCGAGTTATGGCGCCATAAAAGGTAACAGTGTTACCATAGCGGCGTACAATACGCACACAACGAAATTTGAAACTTTTTAAACATAATCCGCAGATTATATACAGGGAAATACGGTACTTGGTATCCACTTTGAGCATTTTTTTCAATGTCCGACTCATGTTAAAAATTTAATCCTGTTCAACGGTACTAAGGGCGAAGCTAATGCCAACATATACAGTAGGGCACCCAGTGAGTGTGCATCTTCGCCCCAAAGGTGGAAAGATAAAGAAACACACACGGAGAAAGGAACATATATGCCTGAACCAGGATTCGAACCTGAGACATACTGCTTTGTAGTTAAGGGTCCTATCCACTCCGCCATCGATCGGCAATCACTTTGAGTATATGTTAGATATGCTCATTTAAATATTGGGCTATATTTTCTACAAATCTGTTTTTAAAACTGTAGAATGGAAACTCGAATATTTCGAAAAGTAGGTAAAGTAGATGCAATTTGAAGAGGATTGGTTTTAAAATGTGATAATATTATATAATAGAGTTATGGTAAAATTTTTATTCAGTCTGTTGATGTCGCAGTTACATTTGTCGCATAACAAACAATGCAAATCGAATATCAATATTTGGTAAAATATAAGAACGATATGTCTACTTCGCATTTGTTTTCTCTGAGAAATAGCTAAGGAATTAATGTCAGAAAAAGAGCCAAGACAGTTTATGAATATAAATTATTTTCTAGCCAGGAAAGTTTATGCATAAAAATTATAGGTGCTTAACATATTTAATGCTAATAAAGTTTTAGTCGCATATTATCAAAAGAAATCTATTGAATCGCAAAATGGAAATGAGTATTGACACGCTCAAACTGGTATTGTGAAGAGTTTATTTACAGTAAAAAGACATACAGTTAAGAACCGATTTGTGTTTTATTTTAAGAAAGGGAAATAAAATGTGTCAATTGCTCTTCAATATAGAGTGCTGGTTATAACAAATGTTTGAATGTTCAATGAGTTGATAATAGTTGTAAGAGTTTAGTGAAGAAAAGTCATCTGTGTTTTGCAGTTACTTTCCTCAACTTATAAGAACGCCTTGATTTTAAACCTTTTCTTTCAGGACAGTAATATTTTTTAAATTAAAATACTCAGCATTCAACCATATTGGAGGTTTGTTTATTAGAGTAGAAGAAATAATATTTGGATTTTATTTATTGACCCCAAATGTTGTCCTTCACAAAACTGGCAAAAAAAAAAAATAAATAAATAAAATAAAATAAATTAATAAATAAATAAAAATAAAAAAAGTGAAAGTCAAAAAATTTCAAGTTTTAAAAAGAATATCCATTATATCTATAATATTTTATATAACCATATTTAAGACTGATTTCACTGTTGCTGTCAATATGTAAAATTTTTTCTATGCTAAGAAGTATTCTTAGAATCTGTTTAATTTTGTTTTCACTTAGGTTTCGTTTCTATCTTCGATCTACATTCTTGTTGAGGACTTCTAAAATCAATGATTGATCATCAGAGATAATAAATCTTATATTTCTCAACATGGGCTCCATAGGAATAAGCACACACAAGTGGTAAAAATTTCAAATAAAAAAAAAAGAAAAAGAAATAAAATTGGGGTTTTTGAAGTTTTGTTATGTCACCTATTATATTAACATAAAATGTGACATAACAAAACTTGAAAGATGCAATACGTGATGCAATGATAAAAACTGATAATCTAGAGACACTTATTGCTAGAAATTATTCCATTTATCTATAGAAGTGCATTAAGCCTTTGAATGAGCCAAATATTTAGGATATTGAATTTAGAGTTTCTGTGAAATGACCAATCGAGAGAGACAAAATTTGATGATTATAAATAATGGTCATGGAAGTAAAAGTCTACTAATCTCTGACATTCCTAAGAGATATCTTATTGAGGATAACAAATGGTGTTTTGTAGTTGGAAAATAGTTGCAAAGAACTATGCCATGATAAAAATCACAAGGGTTCTTATTTTTCTGATCGTATCGTGAAGTTACCTTGGAATTTCTCCAAAGATAATTGAAAATCTAAACGATACTCCATAAAATACTCTTATTTTCCATGTGGTGCTTTGAAATTTAGGAAAGTAAGATTGAACTCTTACTCACGAATTCTTAAACAAGAACATCGTCATCGTTTTCTTAAATCTATACAAATCACTGCTTTCCATTTCCATTTAACTCTTAACGATGATCATGTTTATGTTTACATAACATGGTACGATTCTGTTTTGGTGTAGTGAATTATTCATCTACTATTACACTGGTTTACGTTTTTAAGTATAGTTTTGATCAGTTCCAGTTGTGATTCAAGGAAAATACATTTCATATGTACCTAGTACATCCTTTTGCCACTTGTTCCCGTCACACAAGGCTGTTCTCTAGAGCTATTTTTTAATAAAACAATGCTCACCCACACTCAGACTTAAATAATATCATAGCAAGCTCGGTATTCAGTTTTGCCATAATAGAGCATTTAAGACAATATAAGAAATTTCCTTCATTCAAAGTTCTGTTAATGCTGTTTTATGAATGGAATGTTTTGTGAAAAATCACAAAACATGCAACTTCGGTAGAATATTTCTTTAATTTACAGTGCTAAGCCAAATGCAACTTCTTGCACTATTTCTTTTAATTGAATTATAAGAGCATGATCTGAAATACCAATTTTCCAAATTTGAAAGCCCATCGTATCTCAGCTAGGGATATTTAATTTAAAAATTCTGTGCTATTTATTTTGAAAAAAATTGTTGGAAACTGTGTTTATGCTGCCTCAAAAATCATCTCTACTCTTTTTACATAAGAAACGAAAATAGCTTCAGAAAAATCGGCAGTATTCCTATTATGTAATGTTAAAAGCAAGTTCATTCAGAATTGTTACCTCTTATTTACTGAATATTCAAATCAATTTTCTTGAAAGAAAAGTCTTAGTTTGCTTAGATTTGATAGTGGATTTCTTTTCTGCCCACATAATCTTTTGACGTAACTCATTTAAATGAACAAGCTTTTGGAATTCATAATAAATTACTATTTGAATTTTTGTCCTAGAAAACGGTTTCACCAGAATATTTATTGGTGCTATGCCATTTTATTCTAGATTGTGTATCTTGAAAAATAAATTTCTCGTTTGAAAGAATTGAAACTTTTTAAGAATTAAAATGGACATTTCATAGTTGAGAAATTATTAATAAAATTACTCTGATTTAAATTTAAAATGGAAACAATTCGCTTTTGTGTTCAGAAGGCTTTGCTGTACACAAAAACACCGCTTTTTCAGACCCATTACTCTATTTATACTATGAAACAAACCAAGAATGATGTAATTAATGGTATTTATTGATTTAATTTCATAAAAAAATTTTCCCAATCTATTATGGATAAGATTTAAAAAGTCGTACTTTTACAAAAATTTCCGTTATATTTAACACTTATAATTTATTTTAAAAAACTCCCTCAATATGAAGAATAAAAATATAAAATATATAACTTATAAATATTTTAAATTTAAATGTCGAGTTTATCAATTTTGAAATAATGTTTCTGAACTTAAAATAAGATTAAAATTTTGAGTAAAGCATTTTAAAAAAACAAAGATATTCTTTGTGAAAACGCGTGAAATTTTAAAAATAAATCAGCTGTATAGGGATAAAAAATTCAAATACAAATCTAAATAAAAATTTGGTGAAATGCATTGTGCATTTTTGAAACAGTTTAAACTTAAACAAAAAATATTAAAAGGAAATCTGTATTTAAACAAAATTTATGTTATACTCTTTTGGTGGTTAGAATTTTGAAATCTTATATAAAATATTGAAATTAGTTATTTAAAATTGATTAAATGTATTCAGTTAAAACTTATGCCCTCTCTCTCTATGAATGCTCTACTTTTAACATAATAAATTCTGTCGTCAAAAGTGCTGGAAAAGTACACCATTGACTTCAAAAATTAAACAAAATATATTAAAGTGTAGTGCTTCTAGCTTCTTTTGTAAAGAGAAATAAGTATAATCGTCATTGCACTGCCAAAACAACAAATTACTTGTGAATTCTATATTTATTATTCTTCATCTCGTAAGCAAACATAAGTAAAATACATCATATAGTATTCATTTATGATGAATTAATTTCCAATATTAAGGGTACTTATACAGTTGAAACCAAAATAGTGATATAAAGTAAGTGAATAATTTAATTGAAAAATCGACATAATATAAATAGATTTGCTGACAAAAATCTCTTTCAATATATGCAAAATATAGATTAATCTTTTATTAGAAGTAAGAATTTAAAAAAGGATAAAAAGAAAAAAAATCTCTCTATAGAGCATAAAACTAAAGAAAAATCAAAATTAGACAGAATGTATTCAAATATAATTTTTCTATCGTATTTTGATTAGAAATCATTATTTTATCCCATGAAATCACTGTAAATTGGATGTAAGTGAAAAAATATTAAACTAACATAATGTAAAATTTAATATTCATTTTAACAAAGTGAGAGCTACTTACAGGTTTCAAGATAAACTACTAATAACACACACAAAATACGGAAATTTCCTTAGAAATCTCAAAACAAAAATCATATGAAACGTTTTTAAAACATATTTGATTTGAAATGTAATTGTATTATATGAATGCTACAGATCTTATAATTAATATTTTTTTTCGCCATTACAAAAAGAAGTATTTCATATTTTTGTATATTACTTCGATAAATCTATTATTATGAAGATTGACAGTACATTTCGAGTACTAGAATTTAGTTTCAGTAGGGGGATAAGAAAATAATTTACAAATATATATTTCATAATCTATTTATCTATGTCCCGTTTAATATTGCATTCTATTTCCCATCTCTCTACATTTATATGCGGACATGTAATTATTTTACTTCAAATAAACATTTTTATATTGATAGTCACAATTTTTACTTATTTTATAGATAAGTTATTATATTATAGGTACAGAATGTTTTACATAGAAAATTTATAAGCATTATTAGCTATCAAATTGGGAAACAGTTAAATCAACATTAAATGGAATATATATACTTTTTCGTGTCTTTAACCTTGTTCCATATATAGCATCGTCTGCTTAGCTCCAAATATTGAATTACTGTTTCAGTGTGTAAGTAATACATTAATTTCCACACTGAAAAAAAAAAACCCCGCAAGGATTATCAAATAGATACAATTTATTGTTCTTTTGGAAGTCTTCGCGCGACTGAGTCATCTTGAGATAGAAATTCCAACTATGATATGGAAATCTCTAAGCCTTATAAATGGTGATCATCAACAATGGAAATTTAACTTATACTTGAAATCTAAGAAAAAGTAACTTAGTTTATGTACTGAGATTTACAAATGTTTGCAGTAAACGCGAACTGAAAAAATATTTTTAACGTTGCTTTAGTCAGAATATATTTTAAATGTAAATAAGTTACAGTAAATATTTTTATTTTGAAAACTGTAATGAGTGTAATTATGCTTTGGGAGACCCTTTACATTTGATTTTCAGATTTTTAGTGTTCTATTAACTTAAAAGCCATTGTAGATAATTTCATTATTTTGGTAAAGACATTACGTCACTTTTAAAAACTTCAACCAATATAACTTTATCTGAGCATAATATTTCCCTGTAAGAGTCACGAAAATATGAGGCTTACTTATATTTTACTATGCATGAGATTATGCAACTTAATATTTAAAACATAGGATAACACAAAAGTTAAAATTGATGTTGGGTCCTTTATATTTATTATACATGCATACATTTTAACAACTCTGAATCTGAACTTTTGGTTTATGCTTCATTAAAAAAATTGAAAAGATATTAAATTTACAGTTAAAGAAGTATTATTTTAATATAATCAACATGGTATTAAAAATATCATATTATATTCAATAAAATGCGAACCATTTGAAATATATATATTATATATGATCTGAATATTTTAATCGATAAAATTAATAAAAAAACATTTCTGTGTAAAATATAATATTTCTTAAAGCAATTGCATTAATTAATGCTTTTTCATTAAATGGATACTAAATAGGTTCTTCTAACCTGTGATAAGAAAAAAAATCGGATGTACTTTTCAATTATTGAAATTAGGATTGCATGATTTTTTTTAATACAAAGGTATGCAATTTAAGTTTGTATAAAGTTTTTATGTGTGGTATGTACTGGTATACCTCTCTATATCTAACTCAGATGGTTTTTATGTAAACATATTTAAAATATAAACGCATTTCGGAGATTTGAAAGAGAAAAATTTTATGCAGATATTAATTGTTTACATTTTTATTTTAGAATTATAATCTTTACACAATACATATGCTATTATAACAATATTTTTCTAGAATGTATTTGCCTCATGTGAAAAACGTAAAATAATATCGTTGAATATTTTTGAAAATGTTTAAAAAAACATTTTAACGGCGTGAAATAAAAATATAATTTATTAGTGTTTCACCAAATAATCAATAAATTTTAATGTTTCACTTCCCAATCAAATTATTCATGACCTTTTCTCATCCACGTGTAGGCTTCTACTTATGAGACATCTTCATTTTATTTTTCCCGGTCAGTACTTTACACAAAATAATTTTGGTCAAATTTTATGAAATTAGAGAGATTGCTCTAATTTATTAATAATGTAAGAAATTTTTATTTTTTTTTCATTAGCGATTTAATTATTTAATGTTTTGATTATATATTTTATAAGCTAAGATCTCGTTATTTTAATTTAAATCTAATTTCTTCTACAATGTGTTTCACCTCATATATCTATTTCATTTATTTCATTCGTACTTTTAGGGGTATACTATGCGTTGAGAAATAATGATTTATTTTACAAATTTTCTTTTATTGTAGTAATGCTGATTGTGGAAACGCGTAGCCGCATTTATTTTATACTGGATCACTTCTTTAAAATAATTCACTTGCATTCTAGAAATAACATTATTATTTAATTTTATGAGATTACGCTATAATCCACAAAAATAGGCATTTTTATTATATCTCACATTTAGTTTGTATACCATACAGACATTTCTGTGATTATAAAAATTTATAACTTTAAAGGGTGTGGCAATTACAAATTGTTATGAAATTATGAACATTATTTTTTAAATACATAGCTGTTAATGAACTAAAATCAGATTGATAGTAAAAGTGTTTTCTTTTAATGAAACAGGAATTAAAAGAAAGTATTATTAAGGCATATAGCCCTAGTGCATTATCCGGATTTAAATTAATAATGGGGAAAATGCAAAAAATAAAATTAAATGTTAAGAATATTAAGCGAATGTATTTGTTTCAAGAAAAAACTCTATTTACTAAATGATTCCTTTAAGCCTGTAATACGTACATTAAGATTTCCTCAGATGTGTGCTTATGTATGACTGAAATCAAAATATCTGTGATTAAAGCAAAAGGGGTTACCTTGATGGCTGCTGAAAGATATGATTCTATGTAGGATTTCGCATAGAAAAATAAAAAGGTGATAATCTCAATTAAAAAAAATTACTAGATTCGAGAGGTTAGATTCTTTTTTGCTACGAAGGAGAGAGCAGAATAATAGAATTTAACATGAATTCTTAATAGAACTAAGTTTGTTATTTGCTAATATTTCATTCAAGTTAATGGTCTAAGTTCACTACTCATTGTCCTTTAGTGCCAGTTTTGTTAAATATTATAATACATTATAAACTTTAAAGATAAACACAATCATACTAAATATTTTACCCAATAGTCCTATAAAGAAATAAAAATGGAAAATTTGTCTGAAACAGTATTATGATTTTATGAATTGTTTTGTTTTTTGAAAAGTTTACATACAGAATAATTCATACATTGATTTATAAAACTGCATGTTTCAGAGTATTTTATGATGTAGTTAAATGTGTGATATGCCATGACTCAAATAACTTTGCAAAAAGTAACTATCAAATATGCATCGATAAATTTTACTAGCCTACATTCAAAATAAAGAAAAATGAAAGAAATCAGTTCAATATTTATCTCCTAACAAAGATTTCTTCCTAGTTGACTAATTTTTAAGCTTCACGTCTAAAACATTTATTTCGCTTTGTGAAATTACACAAGTTCTCATAACTACCAACTTAATAGATGAAAAAATGACAGAAAAGAAAAACTTACGATACATCTCACAGCTGTTTGTCGAAGAAACATGAACATAGAAGGAAACAAAAATTCGAACCAAGACTGCTTGAAGTCCATCTCAAATAACAAGATAGGAAGAAAAAGAAATGAGAGAGAGAAAATCAAGAAAAGAGGAAATGCTCCAAAATATAGATTGAATTGTTTGAGTTTTTTTATTTCTAAACTCAATTATGATCAATGAGATGGATATACAGTCTGGTCTTAGCAAAATACTAAAAATGCAACAAAATGACTGAAACTAGAAAGAATCATATTACTCCTACTCAAAGTGCTTTATTTTGTAAGAAAAAATCTTAACAACTCAGATCAGAAAGAAGATTTGTTACTCTGTTTTGTTAAACTAAAGTTTAGATCCATTTAAATTCCCTTTTTTTGTCAGAAGAAATTAGGTAATAAAAAAGTGACTGATTTATTCAAAAGCACGTTTCACGCCATTAATTTAAATTGACTGGAGAAATAAAAATTTATCCTCTGATTTTGTTGAAATGCATTTATCAAGTAATCTATATTAGTTTATAATTATAAGATATGGCTATTTTAAGAGTTAATGATAATACAAAATAAAATTTCAAATTTGTAACAGGCATTTTTATATGATGGTATCACATTAAGATGCATTATTTATATTTAAATAAATAAATAAATTGTAAAAAATATCTCTCTAAAGTTTATGTAAATGTTGCTAAAATGAAGCAATTTATTAAACAAATGCAATTCTTTTGATTTTTGTGTTTTATGTTTTAAAAAGTATTTAGTTCTGTTTTATTTTTCAAGCAAAATGTATGAAATATGCGTTTATACTTCATATAAAAGCATTAAAAAATTTTGTTTTTATATACAATTACATAAATTTAGCTGTACAACTTATTATCCTTGCAACTGTAGGCAAATAATATAGTAATGAAATTCTAAAGAAATTCTTCACTTTTTTAATAAGGTGAATTATTTATTCAAAGTATATAGGTAGTATAATAATAGTAGTATAATTAATACTTTTCACAATTTGATTAACATTTTTTATCAGATTACCATGTGTGATTTGGCATGTATTCAATGCTAGTTTATTATAATTAGCACTTTAAAATAGTTATATTTTAAAGGATATTGTATAATTAATAAATATAATTTTTACATTATTATGTGGCTATGTTTAAAAAAATTATACTTAAGCTTAAAATATTAATTGAAGTCATTGATAAAATTTATCATATATATTTTACAGTTTTAAAAGAAATATGTCATAAGATTTTTTTAAGTATTTTGAAAAATTTGAATCTGAATGCTAAATTATTTTTTATTACTCTTAATTAACGGGATAATGTCAACACTGATTATAATGATTAAATAATACTTTATCAACACTGATAAAAATCTTATTAAAAATTATCGTATATTCAACTCTGAATTAATTTTGGATATTATTATTAGGAATAAGTTAGATGATGTGTAAGTTGTTAGCAATCTAAATATTCCCATGCAAGGGATACTTATCCAGATATACTGAAAATAAATAAAAATCTAAGAGTCAGCCCAACGTATATTTATTTGGCTTTCATAAAAGCTCTTTAAATATTAAAGTGATTCTTGGTTAAAACATTTTTATATCATTTAAGACGAATAAACATGAAAAAAGTATGGAAAATTTAAAATATACTGTGGATAACATGCTATTTGCATTCTTTTTTATAATTAAATGTATATAAACGGACAGAAGTTTTCAAATCTTTGTGTCTTGAAAATTTAAGTATTTTACAAGAAATAAGATTTAATCCACAAAACTAGGCAATTTTATTATATATCACATTTAGTTTGTATACCATACAGACATTACTGCAATTATAAAAATCAATAACTTTAAAGGGTGTGGCAATTACAAACTATAATGAATTTATGAACATTATTCTTTAAATATATAGCTATTTATGAACTAAAATCAGATTGATAGTAAAAGTGTTTTTTTAATGTAACAGGAATTAAAAGAAAGTACTATTATGGCTTATAGCCTTAGTACATTATGGATAATATTGCTTTTTTTAGACTTAAATAATTTTTGGAAATCTAAAGTTAGGCTTTTAGGGACAAAAATAAAATGTAATAAAGAACAAAAAGCAAATTTTCTGAGCGAAAAAATATTTCTTATCATTCCACGCAGAAGAAAATACAGCATTAAGAGAATTTATTAAAATTGAATTTTATATTTAAAAACACATGTTGAATTTTAATCAGATTTAGTTAACCAGCAAAAACTAATAAAAGGACTTTCTATTCGAAATGATAACAAAAAAGGAAATAATTGCACATATCTGGAGAAAAATTATAATAATCTTTCCTCAACTTCTATAGATGTATAAAATCCCAAAAAACAATTTTGTGAAAAAGATGTAGTATTAGCATAGTAATTACTAGCAAGAATCTTCTCCACAGATATTAATGATGAATTTTTTAATATGAAATACCTAAAAAACGACTCATTAATAAAGTATTTAAAAAAGATGCATGTAAGTTTTGCAACACTTTTTCATACTAATTAGCATAGTAAAATCATAGTTTCAGGAAACTAAAAAATCCTTCCCTTTAACGGATGGCAGTATTTTTGATCCATTTATATTTTTCTATAATATTTAGTTTTACTATTTATTAGAATTACTTATATATATATATATATATATATATATATATATATATATATATATATATATATATATATATATTATATATATATATTATATATATTATATGTACTTAGTTTCTTAATGTTATGAAAATTTTATATAGATTTCACTTCATATGATAAAAATAATTTCGCATATTTTCTCAGAAATATTACACAGCAAAGTGTGCTATAAAAATTATAATTTAATTAATTTTAAAGGCAATAGTATTTGACACAAAGAATAGTTATTACAGAAAACCAAAAATAGCTTTAATAAATTAAAATTTGTAAAATGAATTGCAGTCAGTTGAATGTTAAAACACTGTTATATGAACTGAGTAAATATTGAAATTTTAAAACATTTTTAAAGTACTTATTAAAATAAAATTCTTTTACATATTGGCTTACGACAAGTAAGACGTCTTTTGATGCATAATGACATTAAACACAGTCTTCTTGCAGAAAAAGTTGGTATGATACACTACTGGGCAACATATTTGACATTGTTTTCCTGATTATAATAGGCATAAAATGCTTGAATTATACCCAACAGAAACATACTTTTATCTTTTAACAAGAGGATGAAGGATCAGGTCCACTGGGGCCTAGTGGTTGGACATCGCTCTCCACAGCATAAAGTATATCGTTTAACTACAGCTACTTTGAACAACAAGATGTGGATGGTAAGCTTCTACTCACTTTATACACATCTGTTAAGAAGGGTGCTTGGAAGCTTTCTGGATTTTCTTAATTGCAACGCCTGAATACAGTTCACTATCTACGGAAATTTCTCTTGGAAAGTAGTTAACGTGTTGGATGTGTTTGTGAAAAAAACCTACACTGATCTCCAGTCTTTAGGTTGTTGACAACATGGCGTCAAATATAATGAATGGTAGCAATATATTGCGTTCCTCAGAAGAACTATTGAATGTGTGCCTGTCAACTCTCGGTATTGCATATAGTCCACGTATTATGGATCCCATTGTTACATTTTTCTAGAATTATTATACAATCAACAAAAGAATAGACGTAATGCAGCCATGCTCTTAGGTTTAAGCATGACGAATTGGATCCACAGAAAAGTTTATAAGTTAAGATCATGTAATACTTATGATCTTAATTTAAGATTTATAGCTGCGAAAATCATCAACACAGAATTAAGAACTCTCGAAAATGCATAGCAATGAAATCTTTACTGAAGTCAGTTATACAAAGTATTATTCAAAAACTACATTAAGAAGATTGTTTAAGTATATTTATATAGGTGGAAATGAGTCAAATAAATTTAAATCCAATTTTTTTGTCTTTCATATTCAAAATGGACGCTTAAAATTATTTCGTAATTTTCATGTTATTATGAGTAAATAACGAACCTCTGTTCCAAGACAAATATTATTTATCATGGTGTATATTATCACTTAGCCCTTACTTTTATTGCCTGAATTCCATAATTTTTTTTGAATAAATGTTAGATTATCAACCAGTAATAGCCTTCATATCTTTAATCTAATATTTTTAGTGTGGTTATGTTTTATGTGAATAAAAGCTAAAAGTTTGGTTTGCCTTAATCAATATCACAGATGAAGTATTTATGATTGGTAGAAGGTTTTTTCATATGCTAGAACTATTATTTTAAAACATGTATTTTAAATGAAGAACTTGCTTATTTTGTTTGCGATAGATATGGTAAATTTCAGTGCAGTAGATTTATTTGTTAATTTAAGTTGCTGCATAAATTATATGTGGATAGAAAATTTTACTGATAACAAACTGGCGAAAACTGAAGGTAATTATGAAAATATTGATTATTCTTAACTCATGCAACGAAAGCGGATGGCACATTAAAAATGAAGAAAGTACGAACTAATGTGATTTGTTTTCAAAAATTCGTTTAAAATTCATATTAATTTTTCAAGGGATGTTATGAATTCGCTTTAATTTCTAGCGTGAAATTAAAAATTTAATTTACTTTGAAATAATTGGTTTTGAGAGCCATAATATGCATGCAAGTAAATTCAATATTTTTTCAAGTGCATATATTATAATAATTTGAATGGATACTTTCTAACATATTTAGTCTAATTAATCCGCAAGAACTAAAATAACCCTATATTTTTCTAGAAATATTAAAGTAAAATGTTGAAGAAAAACTACTACAGTTTCAAATATAAAATAATTAGAGGATGAGAGCAAAACATTAAAATATCTTATATAATGTATCTAAAAATACTATTAAATTTTAAGAATTAATTACCATGTGAATATAAGGATATTTCATTATCATGCTAACTAATATAGGTATAATAAAAAAGGTATTTCCTCAATAAAACATTTATTGAAAATCACAAGATAAAATTGCCTCTCAGAGTAAAATGCGACCCTATGTTTTTATGTAATTATTGATTGTATGAATGAGTACTATCACCCCTTTTAATTTATAAAAGCAATTTAGAATCACCCTGTATATTTGTGTGTGCGTTTTAAAAAAGAAAATGATTTTTTCTTACAGGCAAATCACAAAAGTGACTCATATTTGATATCGAAGTATAACATTATCTCATCTACACAAAAATGAAAGATGTAATTAATTTTAAACTAAATCAAAAATCATATCACTAATGGCTAGCTGTATTAGTCTTATATAATCCTATATGTATAAAATTACATTTAATAATGATCTCATATGTAAAACAAATAAAAAATATCTACGTAAAAGTAATTAATTTTAAACTAAATCAAAAATCATATCACTAATGGCTAGCTGTATTAGTCTTATATAATCCTATATGTATAAAATTACATTTAATAATGATCTCATATGTAAAACAAATAAAAAATATCTACGTAAAAGTACTAAAATTTTAAATGTAATTAATTTTGTATTAAATCAAAAAAGGTTTTGCGTATAATGAGCCTCATAATCTTTTTATATAATAAAATTGTATTCAATAATGTTGTTAAAATATTATTTAATTTTGTAAAGGAAACTAATTCACTTTGCTTTTATAATTGAAATTACGCCTAGATATTTTGACTTAATACATTAGTACTTTACTTACATACCTTAGTATTTAAAACATATTTTAATTATATATATTAAAAATAGAACTGTTATTCATTTTATTAGATTAATAATTGATGAAATGAAACGTATTATTATCACACCATAATTTTTACTAAAATTAAAATTTTTTGTAGGAATCAGTATTTTTATTTGTTAGGAATCGAAGCTTTTGGGAAAAAAATCTTTAGTATATTCCTTTAAAATTTCAATCTCTGTAACAATAAAATATTTTTCATAAAAGCGCGACTTCATTTAATGTTATTTTTACCACCATAAATGAATGCTATAAATGATATCTCGAGCTGGTAGCCGAATGCTCTTGTCTTCGGTTCAACAGCTCAATTGTTCGAATCTCTCATCGGGCTTGCATATTTATAATGGTTTGAAATCCACTTTAAATAAGAGATTTCAGTATAATTACTCCACGTGGTTAAAAAAAATGACCGTTGAGTGACAAACAAATAAAAGCTATAAATGGTAAAATGATTCAATCATTGATAAGTCATTATTTCAAACTTAAATCGTTAAATTATTTTCACTGCATACAGAGGTTTTTGTGAATGAGTTAATTCCATCAACGTCTCCGAAATTATTCTCAACATTTCTAGATATCATATCTTTTTAGTGTTTATCTATTATTTTGAATATTTTTAAATGCTAGTTTATTAAAAATTATCTTAATAATAACATGCTTTACTTTATTTTCCGATTAAAGTTTCTGTAGGTTTGTTAGGTGTTCTTATTCTATGAGAAGGAATTTGAATGTTAAATAAGGTAGTTCTTCTAAAATCATTGAAAGGTAACTCCTTCAGATAACATAATGTTATTTTAAAACTCTTTTCTGATAACTTAATGTCATTCAATGAAAGCTTCAATAAAATGGTTATTAAGAAACTATAGATAAATTAGTTTTAAAAAAGCATTTGCGATGTTTTCAATTTTCTCAAATTAATTTTATATTTGATTTTTTAAAAAATATGTGTATACTCTTAAAAGTTTGTTTGATTAATGCTTATAATCTGATCGGATATCTGGATTCCAGCAGCATCGCGGTATATTTAAATCCCATTTAAATTTGATATTCAGTATAACATAATAATTATTTTATACCATGAAAAATATAAAAGAGTAAACTTCTTTATTAAAATTGTCAGACAATATTAATTGTATCTTTTGAATACCAGGTAATTACATGGAATGCAATAAGTAGTTTATAATTTGTTATTGATTTTTTAAATTAATAAGGATAATTAACAACAAAATGTGTCTATGACTTAACATTATTTCTTAATGTTCTTATTATATTTTGCTAATGTATCGGCAAATACCATAAAACTCCTTCTCATAGCAACACATGAAAGACATTTGCAGAATATAACTTCTCAAAAACCTCTTTTTGGAAATTTCTGAAATAATAACGTTTTAATTCATGCCCTCTGAAAGACAACATTATTGCAGTGAATAATGATGGCATTACTTTTAGTGAAATTTTATTTGGAGGTTACATGTAGACTTCATGTAGATAGCTTTTTTCAGAGAAGTAATATGATTGGATGAAGTATGCTTTTTGAGAAATGAAACACTCTATAAATGGAACTCCTATTGTTGAACACAAAAACTTCTTACATACGCTTTTAAAGCAAAACTATGGAGGTCTAATAATGTTAGGAATTTTCAGTAACTTGTAGACTGAATTAATATTTTCTGGTACTCGTTATAATGAAAATACAACTTGGAGATTTTGGCAGACAAAATAAAAATTTTAAATGGATGTTTTAGTGTTTAAACTCCAGAAAATTACACATCTAGAAAGACATAAAATGACCACAAAATATAAAAAAACAAAGATTGCTAGTGATAAGCATTAACACAAAGAGTCTGTAAACTATTAGGATTCCATGAATTAGTCTTCAAAATCAGCTGACTCCATTTGCAGTTATTTATTGGTGATACCAAAACAAAGAAAAAAATGCGCATATCATTATTAAAACAATTCTGTTGGACTTGCTGATTATTCCAGCATGTTACTTGTCATGTTGTGCAGAAAGAATTGTTTTGAGAATAAAAGCATACATCGTGAATATAAAAAGTAATGAGAAAGAGAAATGACAAATGAAGCATGATATATGGTTGTTTGTTTCTTCCATTTTCATGGCATATTATTTAAAGATATCATGACTAAACAACATTCTTATAAATGACAATCTTCTGTTTTCATTACGCTAGTATTGCGGATTTGCAAGACTTTTTTTATATTTGTCATATTTTTTAATTCGGTGTTAGGACTTCTTAGATTGATGCCAGAAAGTACTGTAAGCAGTTTCACTTTGCAAAGCTAATATTTTTATTTCTACAGCTTCAAAGACTGAAGAAGTAACTGACTTTATTTGATGTCCTGAATACCTATTTTGTCAGCTAACCGTAGCCTACTGGTAAGAACACGGACTTCAGCGAGAAAAGTTTTGGTGACTGGAAATGAGGTTTTAATAACAAGAAAAATTGTACTCTAAATTTAAAAAAAAAAAAAAAAAAACAGTTCAAAGTAATAATAATTTTAGATGATTTCTATTGTTTTTAAAATAAAAAATTGTACACCCCAAATTAAAATATAAAAATTTGATTCAATTTAAGTTTTCCTTATAAAATTTTTTTAAATTATTAAAAATAAATGCATTGAAGTATTTAATTTAAAAATCACTTTCATCATCCGGCAGTAATTTACAATGATTTGAAATTTTCCTTTTTTAAAGTTACCGACGTATGAAAGAAAACAGAATTGAAATAAATCCTGGTAATGTGCAGAAATATTGAAGTCATAATAATACGTTACTGGAATATAAAATCATTTTAAAGAGAAAACTTTTATATGCCTAGTTTAATTATTGCTCTTTTAAGTAAATTAAATCTTCTGAACGAAATCGTAGATAAATTTTATTTTGATTGCCAAATCTTATCATGATTTCTATTAAGATTATTTTGGAGCCAATTTACGCTGAGGAATTCGGGGGGAGAAGCATCATATAAATTTTTTCATAGAAACTGTCAATCAGTTTCTTCTAAACTTATTATCCTCTGTATAATTTCTTTTACCTCATTTAGTTTAAAATGAGAATATTTATTTCTTCACTTTCGTCTTAAGAGTTTATACCAAATATTATCTGACCCAGAATAAAAGCTAATGCTAACAAGAACATGCTATAGTAAATTTCAAAGTTAGAACATTGATTTAATTTTGTTGCAAATTTCCAATACGCGTAGAAAACTTAAGGTAAATTTATTATGAATTAATTTCATGGTATTATTTTACAATAGATTTATTCTTAATTACAGAAAGAAATCTAAAACTTCAGATTTTAAGCGACAAATTGTGAAAGGCAGTTTTTTATAGAGATTAGAGGAAATCACACTTTTTTACCTAATATTCTGATCAAAAGAATAAGGAAGCAAGCATAACTTATAAAAAAAATCGTGAGAAATAGCAGCACATGAGATCTAAAAGGGAAAGTATACATTTCAAATTTATTACGCAAATATGATATAAAAGATTTAAATATAATATAAAGATTTAAATATGTTCAGTTTCTTTAATTCTTTGAAATAATGTGAAGATTATGGGGAGACACTTCAGTGTAAATATATTATTTTAAATACGTCATGTAGTTTCAATGAGCAATAAAGAGTGTTGCTCTTCTGATCTTCATTGAGATTATAAGACCATTATTTCATATGTTATGGATTGTTTTCTTCCTGCTTTTAAGAAACAAAATCCAGATCCATCTTCATACCTGACAAAAAATTTTGACAAAATACCTGGTTGTATATTTCAAAATACTTGACAACAAATGGACAACATTCTCTCATGGTATCACCTATGAATGCACCAAATACTCTTGATTATGTTAGGACAGAACAGTGTTGTTTATTTCATGTATTAATTTCTTTCATTACATTTTCTCTAAAAATAAAAAGGAAAGAACCAGAGATACTTTAAAAGTACGGAAATCATGAACAATATCTTACCTACATCCCCTCAGACAGTTGGATTGTTATTTAGATTAATATGTAAACTCGAGTGTCAACTTTTGAGGTAATCTGCAATCACTACCGATCCTTTTTAGAAATCTAGGTACGAATCTAGAACGAATCGAATTATCGAATGATCTAGAATGAATCGAATTATCGAATCGAACGAAAGGATTATTGATATGATATAGTTCTAAACACACACACATGCGCGCGCACATATATAATTTCAATTCAAATTAAAATTTCTGTAAGAGATATGAGAGGTGTAACATCAAAACTAGTTATAACAGTTTCCCAAAAATCATGAATTTATGAGAAAACAAGAATCTTAACAGCTCAATTTAAAGTTTTTTAGGCAACTCAAATCATTTAAATCTGATACAAGATGTTTTAGTTTAATATTTAAAACATAAAGAATAAAATTAGAAGAAATTATATTAAAATGAATAAATAAAACTGTACGCTCGCGCGGAGTAAAAATTCCTTAGTTGAATGAATCAAAATAAGTTTGTGTATAGAAAGATAATGTTATGAGCATTTATAAAATTGTAATAATCAAAAATAAATGTGTGTTTAAAATATTTCTATTTAGAATATTAAAACTGGAATATGCAGAATAAAAATACTTATATTTAGAATAGAGAGAAAATGTATTCTAAATAAGTTTTGCTGGACAGATTATCTATGAAGAAGATGTCATTTAGTTTCATGCAACATTAATACCATAGAGCAAGTTTAGCATGTTAAATAATTTAAACTTCATGTACAGATAGAAAAAATTACGGATAATACTATCAAAGTCTCTGGATACTGAAAGGCATGTAATAGTAATAGTATACTTTTCTACAGTTTGACATTCAAATATATCTACAATAATAACATGAATATATATGCATAATAAATATGAGGCTAATGAATATTAGAAAATTTTTATTATAAAAATTTCATTTTAGTTTCGCATGGTTCTGTAGTTAAACTTTGTCAATTTATTAAATCAAATACAAAACTACTTTTAATCATTTTAATTTAAAAACTAAGCTATTTGATTTTAATATATTTCGTAGTGTTTTTAATGCTATTTTTAAATACATGAAAATTAAATTATAAAATATAAACTAAAATTTACACAATTTATGTATAAAGGGTTAAATACATAAAAGAGAAACTTAAAGAACCTATACGCGCGAAGAACCTATAAGAGAAATTAAAAAACCTATAAGGACATGCAGCTTCATTTAATTTTTTACCAAAAAAATTTTGTTTTATTTAAACAATTAGAAAGCTTCTTTTTAAGTACAATTTTTTAATTAAGTTGTTTTTAATAGTATTATTCTATTATTAAATTTGTAATGAAAATAATTCATTGAATAAATTATTTATTCAATGAATTATTTTCATTATTAGTAAAATTAGAACGGAGAATTATTATTAGTAAAATATGATGATCGATAAGCTATTACATACTTTAAACAATAAATGAACTATTATTCTAATGAAAAACTATCATAAAATTTTATTTAAATTAAATCACTATATAGTTCTTTTTAAGATAAAATTTTTTTAATGGTTAATAGTTTAGCTACTACAATAGTTATGTATCTTTTTTTTTAAAATTGTCATAAGCTAATTAAAAAGGAAAATATTTAGTTTAAGAAATGATACGTGAACAAACAAATGAATGTCAAATATTTATCTGAATAAAAAGTATTTCTCATAAATAGAATGAATGGATAAAATTTACAGATTTTAAATTTATTTCTGTGAAAAAGAAATACTTAAAATAGTTCATAGAAAAATTGTGTGTTCCTTTAATTTAAGTTAGAATGAAAAATAAGTATGTAGTCTTACCTTTTATTCTCTATTTTTTTTCCTTTTTTTGGAAATAAAAAAATTAAGAAAAACTAAGAAATTGTAAGAAAATTTGAGTTTCTTGTAATTTTTCTTATTTTCGTTTATATGTTTTTTCAGTATTTTAATAAAATTTACTTTGCAATCTTCTACCCTCACAGCATTTTGTAAAGTAATATAAATATAAATGTTTCATTTAGCAAAAAAAATCATATAAATGATGTTTTAAAAGAAAAGAGCCTTTCAAATGAAATTATTTTAAGCAATGTTTTGCTCATAGTTAATTTAATAATACTACATTTTATTCAATAAATATATTTTTTCTCACTTGAGATACGAGTATTTCTAACAGTAATCTAGTTGCTTAAATTTGCTGAAAATGTTTGGATTATAATATTTGGTAATGGAAAATCAGAGAAAGAGAAAAAAATCTGGATAAGCTTTTCTACAAATAATATTTCTCAGAAATGTTTCTTCTATTCTTATTTTCTTATAGCAATATTATTTAAAGCCTATAACATAAGAAGCATTTTTTATTTCATTTTATCGGAATACTCTCAAATTAATGTATATTATTTTAAAAAGACTGCATATGAAAAATATTTTATTCTGTTATATTCTATTATATATTCTGCATTCATTAATAAGGAATTCATTCTGTAAAGATAAAATATCTGTCACAAAAACAATGTTTCACGCATATCGTATGAAGATTTTAAATGCATATAATTTATTTACATACGTTGTGCAAGTGAGTAGCATTTATAATTACATTAAAATTTTCATATATTGAATGTTCATGAGAGAATAACTTATTAAGTTCATACTATTTTATCTCAAACAATAAAACACTAATAAAGTGGATCAAAATACTATACTTTTACGTCACTGTGAAATGTTCTCTCTTTAATGTTTAAATTTAATTATTTATTAACAGGAAATCATTTCATATTACTCAATATTTCCTTATTCATACAAATACAAATTAGTATATTGTTATAGAAACATACAATATTAGCCAAGAGGCAAATTTTTGACTCATAGGAAAAATTAATCATAAAATTAATATATAATTTTTAGTATGCACAAATCTTAGTATAGTTCAGTTAATAAATATGTATTCCCACAAAATGCCTTATTTATAGAAAATCGAGAGTGATACTATTTATTTTTAAATAAATAAAATATGAGTATCTGGTAACTATATAAAAATTATTATTTTAATATAAATAATTAAAACACATCTTAAATAAAAATTTCAGTGCAAAGATTATTAATTGTAATACATGGTATAACAAGTTCTTAGTTTACTTTTATTCTGTGGTCATGATAAAATATTAAAGAAAGAAATGTTTAATAGTAATATATACCATATATCTAATGATAAATTTGTACGACATTATTTGTATCCAACGGTAATTGGAATTTAATGCTCGAAAAGAAACAACTAATCAAGTTCTCGGACATATGTACAGCCACAGTTTATAAATATTGACATAATTCTAACATCGCTTGAATATACCCTTTAGAGAATAGATAACTTTTGATATCATATGTTACGTCAATAATAGCGTAACGAGACTTAATAAGAAATTCCTCGTGACAGAATAAAAAAGTCCAGATCCATCGATTAAAAAGATGCATCAAAAAGCTTTTAATAAACGGAGTAGCGTATCTTATGCGATGCCTTCAAATTTTCATTACCACCAGTTCATTAATTACCTTCTAGGAGGTCTTTATTTTAGAAAATCATTGTTTTCTCCCCTGGCACACAATTTCTTTTATCTCCTAAGCAGTTTAGAAACGAGGAAAAAAGGTTAATTAATCTTTACTTTCAACCTTCGCTCAGTAATTTGCCCAAAGAATTGAATAGTGAGCTGTCTAATATTCTTGCCAAATTGTTTTCTCATTTAATTAATAAAAACTATCGTTTATGCATGGATAATTTCAATGAACGTTTATTAGCAAGTTTTTATGGCTCAAAGATAGATGTTATTTTTTCTTAACAAAAGATCTCCTAAGCCTTTAGAGATTCTACGTTGAATTAATGATAAAAAATAAGCCAGAATTTAATGATTAGCTCTAATATTGAATGCTATAAAAACTCTCCCAGGGTACCAAGTGTTTATTTAGTAGAGTTAATTTTCTTGAATGAAAAAGCTAAAATGTCATTCTTCGTTTTGTCAAAATTCATGCATAAAACAAATCTTTTCCAGATATCTTACAGTAATTACGTATGTCTCTTGAGAACACTATTTTGAATTTAAATGCTTAATAAGAACTCATTTTTATTGCTTAATTAATAATAATAAACAGAAGATTGTAAAAAAACAAGTGTAAATATTTTTTTAATAAATAATTAATGATAACTGTGTATTTATGTTCTTTTTATATATTTTAGGATACCATTTTTATGGGAAATGATAATTTTTTTGTCCACATGCAATTTTAAATATAAATACTACTGAAATATAATAAAAATAAAATTGAATTCAAAGCAATACAACGAAATTATTTTATTTATTAGAATAACTGTAACAAATTATATTCATCATAGAATAAAAGTGTTTACTTTATTTGAAAAATATTTAACTACAATATTCCTTTTATAAATTAAGTAATTTTTATTCTTATGAATGAGTACATTGTTCTTATATTAAAGATAATCAAACTAAATAAATTGTATGCTTTAAATTATCTAGTTTATAATTATTATTTTTTACTATTTTGAGTAATACTAAGTTTAGTCAAAAAGATATTTTAGAAAAAAATGCTATAAAATGCATATATTCTTAAAATGTTGGAGTTTTTATTCTAAGTTTGTAGCAGTCAGTGTTTGAATAAAAAAATTGCTATTTCCTTAGACTATTCTATTAAGAAAAACCTCACCATTTTCATAATAATTTTAGCGACTATTTGAAAAACTTCTGTGCCTGGAAGTATGTTTCTAAACTTAACGTTGAAGGAGACTTAGTTAAATAGGGCAAATAATGGCAAACATTATGGATGCAATGAACACATGAACACACATTTATACTGAAATTAAAGCTTCTTACGAGAAATTTCACAAAACTTCATTCCAATCTAACTAAATTTTTATCTTCAATATATCATAAGTTTTCAAATTACTTACTTAACTTTATAAAACATTTCAGAGAACTTTTAAAGTTATGTCAATTCTTTTTTATATGGTAAAATTCATTGCACTTAGCAGATATAAGAAGCAAATTTTTCTAAAGTGTTGTAAAAAATTGATTAAAGGTATGAAAATTTAATTATCTATTAAGCGCATAAATTTATCAAAAAATTTGAGAAGCTTAAAAAATCAAAAACTTTATTTGCCTTTTATATAAAAATATTTAAATTATAGACACTAAGGAAATCATAAATAGAAAATTAATTTATAATTAAAAATTTCTTATGTATGACTCATAATGCTAAAAACTATTTCATTTTTATTTTACTTTAAAACTATTTCATTTGCCAGTTTGTTGGTCTAAGGATATATTACTTTCGGAAATTTTTGCTAAATAAGAATTTAACTGATTACAGGAATAAGCAAACTGTGAATATAATAAAAAAAGGTAAAAAAGAACAGTGTAATAAATAGTGACAAACTGGTTTTTGGAATACATTGCTTTTCGTACCCTGCTACAAAAGAATGCCCAAAACATTACACTTGTGACATAAACTGCTTTAGAATCTTCAGCAGTGGTTTACAGAAAACACAAAGATAGCTATTCCAAAAAATCAGCTAATTTTATTCTTCGATACTTCTACTTGGATTTGTAGTTAGCAATCTTTACTTTCTACTTTTCTACTTGGATCTGTAGTTAGAAAATGCAATCTTTGTTTTCGATGAAAAAACTCATAACTTTTAAATAGCATCTTTTTTACTGAAGGGAAAAAATACATTTTCTTTGATAAAAAGTATTCTTAAAGTTAGAAAAGAAAAACATTGATAAGAAGAGAAATTTTTTCCCTATTAAATCTTTGTTTTCCCTTAATGATTAGCATTTAAAAAATATTAAACGCTTAGAAATTTTGAAGATATAAATATTGAAATTTTATTAATATATTGAAATTGAATTTTTAAGATACAAATTTTTGGTACAAATGTTGAATTTTTATATAATATTATTTTTGATACAAATATTGAACTTTTATTATTAAAGAAAGAGAAAAACGTACAGTTGCAAAACATTTTAAGAGGCAAGAAATAATTGATTCAGCGTAAGTTTTTGTTAAAATGAAAAACTTATAAATCTAATTTCACAATTCACCAGAACTAAACTCTGTTTTATATCACCGTTTATTTTGAAGGTCTCAAGTAGAGCTTTAACAAAGAAGATTTAATAAAAAAATTAATTTATCACTTAAATTTATTTTCATGAAAAATATAAACAGATTTATTTTACAATTCATAAAATAGTAATTTAATTTCATTTAACGAATTTATACGACTTTAAATTTTTTTAAAAGAGTTAAAATGCTACTTTTCATATAAAATAATAATTAAATTATGAGTAACCCATACATATTACTAATGCTCTCTAGATCACTTTTCCTCCATAAATAAAATTAGTCTTTATAGATTTTAACTTAAATAATGAAATAAATTGAATGAAAATAAATTTATACCTTAAAACTATAATCACAAGTTTCTCATTTTTCGAAAAAAATTTATTATGGTATGTACAATAAATATCGATTAAATTTTCTTTATTTCTCAAAAATAAAGCAAAATATTTATATATAAGTTATAAAGCAAAATATTTAAATAAATAAATATTTATATATAGCAAATAATGTAAAGTAAAAAGTATATATATATATATATATATATATATATATATATATATATATATATATATATATATATATATATATATATATATATATATATATATATAATAATAATAATATATATATATATATATATATATATATTAATATAAAGAAAAGACATATATAAATATAAAGTAATAAATACAATACTGAAAATATAATGTTGGAACTACAATGCATAATAGGAAATCTAGCCAGCGCAAAAGCAGCTAAAGAAAGATTTGCCTATATAAATAAGATAAAACATGAATATTCTTGTCAAAAATTTTCGACAAAACTAATCAGTTTAATTTTCATGTTAATAAGTTAATTTCTTGGAACTCCAATATTTCTTTAAAAATATACAGAAACATTATAATTAATGAGCTTAATCACATTTATATAATCTGTAACAATTATGAATATACTAAAAATCAAATTGAACGCCTAATAGCTCACCTAAGAAATAACAATATTCCAATTAATTTTATTTTAAAATATGTAGGAAGTAGGGAATCGCTTGTAAGATTGAAGTAATGCGTAGTTTTTATAACTACAGAAGGGCCACCCAAGCATTGAAGTTCTTACAAGAATCCTGAAAATACCTACATATATACACTTTATTTTATACATAACTAAAACTTAAATCCCCTTTAATGCACTTTAACTTTCTAAACCACTTTAACTTTTTGAATTTAATTACTTCTGGCAATATTTCTTCATTCTAATTTCAAATTTACTTTTGGCAACTTCCTACTATTCTCATATATAAATTCAATCTGATTTACTGGCATTTGTATTTTGTATTTTCTACTGTATGTATTTTGCTACTGTTATATTGTTTCATCTATTGTGAGTATTTTCATCTATAGTGAATATATTTATTTTTCTGCATATATATTTATCTTTTCTACATATATATTTAGTCTAATTTTTAACTAAGTTCTTTTAATACAAACACTCTTCGGGGGAATTGCTCGAAGATTTTTAAACATTTGTCCTTCGAGCATGTCAGAAAAGAGTGTTCATTTTTGCATAGCTGGCCATCTCCCTCCTGATGAAGACGTGGTCCCTATGCTTTCTTGTCTTTTGCTTCATATACTTTAGTATCTTTCCAATTTTATATTTCTGATTTCACTTTTCTTCATGTTTTATCTTTATATATATATATATATATATATATATATATATATATATATATATATATATATATATATATATATATATATATATATATAATTTAAGAAAAGAACTATTGTTAGCACAATAATATAAAGGTATAATATAAATATAATGTACACTTTTGATAAAACAAATGTACAGTGGGTAATGGGTTAACGAACAGTTCGAACTGCTAACAAATCAGATAGCGAACACTTTCACAAACGATTTTTGTGTTCGGACAACGAACAAATATTCGGAAGACGATCTAAAATGATTTCTAAAGAGCACTTACTTCTTGACTCTCGGAGCATGTTGTGCAGGGTTGTCAAACCCAACGGACCAAAAATCGTTTTTTGTCTCTCTTGAATTATGTTGCTTGCAAACTAAACTTCGAAGTTTTATACAGGGAAATTTTTTTTTCAATCGAATATTTATAGCCAAAGTAGACCATCAGTTTCAGTTTTGAGTTCATTCAAAACTGAAACAGATTTCATTTTGAGCACCCCTTTTGTTCATTCTTAGAAGTGGGAGGATGTCAGAGCAATGGTCTTAGAATGACACAACCAGATTGATACCAGTAAGGTCAGGTATCTTTACATTAACAATGCTATCAATCACTTCTGTAAAATTTTAGAAAAGAGAGAAAAGCAATCGAAATTAGACATGTTCTTTAATGCCCCGTAAACAAAAAATGAAAAGGACTTATTAATATATGCAAGACTATAGTATGTATTATTTTTAAATAAACTTACTCTTAGTATACATCCTTTTTTAACTTAATTTTTAGGGTCTCTTGAACGAATTAATTGATTATACAAAAAATCTATGGTAAATCGATGATCGATTAACGAACAATTGGGATAGTGAACATAGTCTTGTAACGGATTATGTTCGTTAATCTATCACCCACCGTTTATCAAAACTAACGCATGAATATATTTAACTTAAATAAATACAACTATTTTATGTATTAAAGTTTTATCGTATATTCAAAAAGGAATTAATATTCTATTTGTTCTCATCCTTAAATTAATTGCAAGAATTAGTTTATTCATTCTCCATGAAGATAAAATAAATTTTATATAAATAAAATCTTACAATTATATTGTATTTATCTTAAAGTAGGTTTTAATGGAAAAATTTTGCATTATATTCTTTCTTATAACACATATTATATTTATGATTATAACTTTGATTTTTTATTCAATAAACCAAGTTAAAAAATAAAAACTAGTTATTTATTTAATTCAGATTTTCTTAATGGAATGAGGAAGATTACTTTTAACAAGTTATACACACAATAAAAATTCCTTCCATTGTGATAAAAATATTTCCTTTTTTTAAATCAAATGTACAATTTATTAAATTAAAAATAGAAATTAAACATTAACAATAATATTCTATTTTATTTAAATCTTTGTAACTTTTGTTAATATAAATAAAAAACATATTATTTTATTATGTATACAAATATAAGAAAATTTAATTATTGATTATTAGTTAGTTTTATCAAAATTATAAAAGAATGCGATTTAAATATGGGTTCATAAAAATTCTCAAAGTAAATAAAACATTTTGTGATATTTCAACAAACAAATCTATAAATTATTTAGATATTTTTCTTTCAGTGTTCAGATTCTTTTTTAAAAAGGAAATTTTGAATGTTGTTATAATGTAGTTGCATTAATCCTTAGGTGGAAAATGTATTCCCTAAAAGAAATGATATTGTCATATAAAAAATTAGATTTGCAGTTAATTATAGAATCACAATGCAAAATTATCCTTAACTTTTTTTTTACAAATATGACATTTCAGAGCAAACGGCATTAAAATTAAGTATTGATTCCATAGAAAATATACACATGAATAAAAATGTATCATAAATGTTTAATAGAAGATTCATATTAAAAGTAATTTAAAACGAAACACTTTACATATGGTATCCCAATAAAAATACTGTAAAGTAAATAAATAATTTTAATCAATTATGCACGCTTATAAGTTTTTATTTTGCATTTTTGAAAATAAGTAAATTTCAAACAGTTAAAATGCAAGTAAAAGGAATAATATTTAAATAGGATTCTTTAAAATACTCGCGGAATTTTTTTCTTATACCATTTTTATTGCATCCTAAAAATTAATGATGTCAATAATAGGATTTCATTGAGTGGAATAATTTTAAGAATACATTTATTAAGAGAGTTTTAGTATATAAAACTTTTTCTCATATTTAAGAAGCGTGTTTCATGAATATTAAAATCAAGCAACTTAATGCTTCATTATTTAAAATACAACTCACATTATTTTAACAATTTAAATAAGTTTATTTCCCATATTATATTTTATGGATATTTTAAAACTTGTTTTATTCTTCTGCGCATAAAAAGGAAGCTAAATAATACCAAACGTCGAAAGATAAATTGCGGTAATTTTTATCTTTATTCTAAGTATTTAAAATAATGAACAACAAATTATGACATAAATGTAAATTTATGTTTTATTTCTCAGAAAAAAACTGCGTGTTGTGTTTATTTTCATTTTTTAAAAGATTGTTTATAGATGTTCTCAACATTATGGAGAATTTTAATCCATTTAATTCTATATGTCAAAATATTTTGCTGGCAAAGATTACGGACATAAAGTTAAAACATTTCTGTTGAAAAATTTTGAAAATATGTATCACAAAATTTCATTTAATACAGTTGATTTGTAAAGATTTTATATATTTGAAATTTCATAAAATATAATTTTAAATGTATTCAATGTAAGACAACATTGCACATTTTTAGAAAATTTTAGAAGAGAAAATATTTTTTCATTTTTTATTTCAAAAATAAATATATTCACATTAATGCGCTTTTGTTTCACATAAATTCTTTGTGATTTATAAAGAAAATAAAAAAAATTTTTCTTATATTTCATGTTGTATCGTATAAATTTATTCCAGACAATTAGTTTCGTCTTAAATAAACTATCACCCTAGAGAAGTTAAGAGTTTGTATAATTTTGAAATACTTTTATTCATTGAATTTCGATTTAGAATAAACTTTTGATAGAAGTTAGAATATTGTTAATATAAATTAGTTCAACATTATGGAGAACATTATTCAAGGAATCTAAAAATTTTAATTTTCATTAGTATAAGTTCATACTTAATATTAATTATAGAGTTAATTTTATAAAATAGTTTTTGTCAATTGAACTATTTTAAGAAATAAAGAATAAATGACTTAAAATTACAAAACATGAAAAAATACTTGCCGGTAAATGCCGGTAATTGCCGAGTAATAATCAGCCATACTAAGTACCTTTAAACATAAAATTTTGCTTTGTCATGATATCATAATTTAAAAAGCCGATAAAAACAATTCAAAATAAATTGAAATTAAATTTGCATTTAGATACTGGCTATATAGTGCACGACTTTTCGAAAGTGAAAGTGAAAATGCTTAACTCAAAACATAATAGGATATCTTCTATATTATACGAAAGGAAAATCTGAATTTCAGTTTTTTCTGTATCTAAAACGTTTTTTGTAAAATATTCGTTACGTTCAATCACCAAGATTTTAAGAAAACTTTGCAAATCAAAATTTTCGCTCAATTTTGAGACTATTTCGGAATATTTTCTCAAGAATTTCATCGTGTTGTCAGGCGAGAATATGCTAATGTAAAAATCTTCTCCTATCTGAAAGATACAAGAGATACCCTCCTTTGCCTTAAGGTACATAAGAAATAAATGCTTTCTGCGAACTCAAAAGGCGACGTGCGATTGATATATATATTTATATATCCTGATCAAATTTACGAGCTAAGGTGATAAATGCGCTTCCCATGATAAAATCACAAATGAGAAAACTTTAAGCAAAGTTTTGGTACATAAATTTTGACTTTTCTCGGATGTTTGTATTCGAGAATCGGAGTTATAGGAATGAGATTCCAACGAAGTGAAAATGTTTCGCCTTTTTATTTGGTGTTAATGGTTTAAACTTTTGCTTCAATGAAGATAAATCGTAATTAGTAGCTATGTTTGTGAATTATACTTCATGCTCCCTCGAGCAAATTTAAAGTTTGGCAACTGATAAGAGCTTCTTTTTCAGATGCTTTCAAATATCTTGGCTACCGATATTAGAAGAGTAAATTTTATTTAATTGATTCGTGAAAAGCCTCGTTTCGTCTTGATTAGGGGGCAAATATTTAAACTCCGCATAAATGTACTTTATTTATTTCACATTCCATTTAAGGGTATTTCTCGCATCATTTCAATGCTATGATTAATTAAGATAATTAAGATTTCTTGAAATGAGCAATTCAAAAATTATTACACATATTTAGTAGCATGAATTAAGTCGATTACTTTAAAAGAGTTGGAAGTTGTCCGTAATGTAATACTGTACTTTCTTACTGTGGTTAGAATGTTATGTTTTTAAGAGGTAAAATATTTTTCTCATCGTTGTATTCCAAAAATAAATATGCTAATCATTCAATGTACATAAATCAGCTTATTTACATAAATATTAATTTTAATTCAAAAATGACATTTCTCATAATAAAACCATTACTAAACTCTGTGGCATGACAACCCATGTGGGCCAAGACCAACAGTGCCCATTACATTTTTCCTGACTAAAGGGCCCTAGAGTGCGAAGCATATGTCCTGATTAGGTAGTCAGCCTAACGTGAAACACCAGGGATTAGTTACCAAGTATATTTGGTACTCAGTTTATTGACCCACTGAAGGGATGAAGGGCTGAGTGAACCTTGACCGGCCTGAGGATCGAACCTCGGACCTTAGAAGCCTTTGAAACGTGAAACGCTGCCATTAAGCCACTGGGCTTAAATAACAATAGCATGAATCTCAATAAGAGAAAGAGTTATAAGTGCACTTTAATAAAAAATTCAAAAGTGAACAAAATAAATTGTAATTGTAAATAAAAGATAAAAAATACATTTTGTTCTTAAAGATATATATTTCTTAAAACAAACAATACAAAAATATAAGAGTATTTGAAAGGCAATTTATAATAATTTATCTTATATAATAAAATAAGTATTCATTAATTGCCCCCCTTAAAAATTGAAAACAAGTTAAGATATATTAGCTGTATTTTTGATTACTAAGTTGTTTTTAAACAAAGAAAAAAAATTTTAATTTGTGAAAAATGAGATAAACCTCAACTGATTATTTAACCTATCACTTAAATTAAGTCAGAAAATTTTTGTTTGCTTAAATTAGATCTCTGTTGTCTATTTTTGCTAAATTTCTCTTAAAATTATTCTAATTAAATATCATGAAACTTTTCCTCTGCTGAAGTGGGTAAAGTTTTCATGATTGCGCTTATTTAAGTTATACCGTATATTTAGACTTACACATTTTAGTTCACTTGAAAAGAGAAAGAGAGAAGATAGAGTAATTCCCATCAATATATGTTATAAATTATATAAGCATACTGTTTAACAAAAAACGACCGAATTTCAAATTTTTTTAACAAATTAAAGATAGTTCCAAATTATGAAAATATTCCAAATCGATTAACATGTTTCCCTTGTAATAAAAACGGATAGTAATATAAGTTTAAAAATAATATAAAAAATTTATATCTTATATAAATTGTCACATGTATAACAGTATGATAAATTTTTTTATGCATTTAGGAATTTAATACATTTACTTTTGCATTTAACATCTTATCACAATTAATTATTATTTAAATTTTTCATTATAAAAAACTAGCAGTTAAAGCCTGTTTTCATCATTATAAAAATTTTCATCTAATAACAAGAAATTAAACCATTAGTTCAAATGAGTTTTGAAAAATGTGGAAATAATATTTTAATTTGAAATTATTTACATGGAAACGACTAAATATTTTTAAATAAAAAAAATAGAAATGTTTACGACAAGCCCTAAATTTCCTATAAAAGAAGCCAATTTCAAGTTTAAATATTTACTAAAGATTTCCTAAAAAGTTTTCAAAAATTTTCAAGCGAGCATATAAAAAACAAGACTGAAAATTGCAAAATAACATGTATTAAAAAGGGAGAAAAAAATAAAATAATGGACTTTAAGAATACAAGCTCATTCGATAGTGTTTTTCGATGAAAAATTGAACCTTGATGAACAAAATGCAGCACTGTTATGACAAAATACATCACAAGTGAAAAGTTGCCTTAAGTCTTCCAGTTTTTATAATAATTTTTCCGTAAGGGAAGAATGATTTCTTTTACTTCTTTCAATTACATATGCCCGTATAAGGGGAAAAATTTTTAATATTTTCAGGAACGTGTGTTTTAAAACAAAATAAATTTTTCTTAAAGTGATTTTTGCTAGCTCTCTTTTTATTCTATTCACAAATTTTTCAGTGGCTCTTGCTTAATTCTGATACATTTTAGGAATGTAATTTTAGTAATTACATTCACACTACATGTGAAGGATTACATAATAATATTAAAAATTATAGCATAAATTTTTTTTATCTAATACTGAATGATTTTTATCCAATTTTATTATTAGTTTGATTCGTCACTCAATGATCATCTTTTACACACAAAACTAATTATACCGGGATTTGCAATTTAAAGTGGATTCTGAAGGACACTAAAAGCATCAAAGCTAGAGGTGGAAATCGAATCCACGAACAGAGAGTCAATCCTTTAGATGTCATCTCTCTTCTTTTATGATATTGCATACGCCTGAAATTTTATTATTAACCAACTTTTGATTATTATATATTAAATATTCTAATTTCCTCGTAGTTCTAGTTTTTTGAATTACAAAATATGTTTTTAATCAAGAGGACTGATATATTTACTTTACAACACGCGCAATTGTCACAAAAAACATTTTTAATAAAAAGGAAGTATTAAATATTACTTTATCAGTGTTGAAGTTTAAAACTTGTGTAGAGATACTTAATAAAATTTACTTTTCAAAAAACGCAAAGTAAGTTGTCGATTACATATAGTGACCTCAAATTTAATTTTCTCTTATTTATTTTACTCTATTAAAAATATTAAAATGTGTGGTCAAGTTTATTCAAGTCAGTATTTAATGATTTTATAAACTCAAGAATTTCTAGAATCTTCTAAAAACGAATTATCAAATTTCTCTTTTAGTTTTAAAAAGTTTTGCTTAGAAATATTCACCAAAATTAATCAGAACACAAAATTTATGAAATCGAAATAAATTTGTAAGCTTAGGTAGTTAATAAATGAGAACCGGAAATAAAAACTGCACATGTTAATAGACATATTTTCAATCATTTTGAATGTTCTGAAAGATAGAATGTTCAGAAACAATACACCGTACATTGATTTTTATTGGATGGGAGAAAAATAATTCACACACATACACATGTGCACAAAAAACTATAATTGTACTATTATAAAACTTAGATATAGAGGAAATTGATGTTTATATTCCTTAGTATCAATTATACTACAATAAAAATGCTATATTTATATGGTATCAGGAAGGAAATACTTTTCATATATAAATCAAATTTTTCTTTTAAATGAGACATTATGAAATTTTTATATTATACGTGTTTAAAAAAGCTGAATTCTACAGGAACTATTTAAAATCAATTTACGCTAGGAAATAACGGCTAATTTACAAGCATTAATATTATTCTACTTGTATTTTATTTTTGATGCAATAAATGCATATATTAATATTACTTATTAAATATCATCAGATATTTATAATTCTATTTAATAAATTAATGAGGAAGTAAAAACTGTTTTTTTAACATTTCACATGAGTTCATAAATCTACACACGACGCTTCAAAAAGAATTTAAGTAATGCAATTTGTTACTAATGGAATTTTAGGTAAACCATTTGCTGGAAAGAAAATATTAGGAGCAATTTAGAAGAAATGAAGGCATGTGATTTCTTTAGAAAAATTTTTTTCTGAATTTCCAAAAACTTTACATATAACAAAATGATTTCAAATCATGTCTCCCTAAAGTCCAGACTGGATCCTAATTTGAATGATCAAAATGGTATTATGAACGTATTACATTTATTATGTTATGACAAAGGGGAATCGTAAAAAACAAGCCTCATTTCTTCTTTTTCATTCAGTTCACATTAGATTCAGCCCTAATCTGACCTGAATGAAAATGCAGTATAATTCAACACTGGACATGTTGAATGCTAAGGAGACTGAATTTCTAAATCTATTACATTGTGAAAATTAAAAAGCCATTTAAAAATATTTTGATATATTACATCAATATTAAATAATGAATGAGAAACAAAATTTAAGGCAAAATTAATGGAAAAAAAGTATGAGCTACTTCAGAGTGCGACTGGTTACTTTTACGTCGAAGAATATAATTACCAGGAAAATGAAATAATGTTAGATACCAGTTTAGAAAAGACAACAAAAGTAAGCGACTTTGTGTGTGTGTGTGTGTGTGTGTATTTTATATCTCAAAGAGTAAGCTAAATTTCTATTTATATGTTTGAACAACTATTCAGTGATTAAAAAATAGAATCTTGAAGATTTCAATTGCTGAGATAATTATTAGCATGGTCTGTGGCAGGAGACATTAATTTTCTAATCGGCAACAAGATAGTGGGGCATTATAATGCTAACCACCCTTGATTAAAGATTTTTTTAGCTCCAGTGTGTTCTTCAGCCATTGACTGATTATATATTAGAATGAAAGTATTTTAGAAGGGACTTGCTATCATTTCCTGTCATATTATCCGACCTATCATGGATATTTCAATTAAATAAGGGATTAAATCCATTTTCAAATGTATTAAAATAGATTGATTTTCTCAATATTTCTATCTTAAATTGTTCACCATTCAGTCAAGATTTCAATCCTGCAGATAATATCTAGTTCTATGTGATGTATGATATAGTTAATTTTAAATATTATTGTGTGTCAAGATATTGTAGTCTTCCATAAAAATAAGGTATAATTTTGATTCAGGGGTCAGTCAAAAATTAACAGAACTAGAGGAATACATTTTCAAAGTAATAAGAAGAAATAGCAGAACAACTTTTTCACTTAAATTGTTATTTTCCCTTTTGGCTCAATGTAGCTTTCTTATAATGAATAAAATATTTACTGGAATTAATTATAATCCATTAACGTTGCAAGCAAATTTGTGATAAAAAAAGATCATTTCGCTTTGTTAATGTATCTTAATAATTTGTGCATTTAATTCAAGTTTTTTTCAATTTCCTAAATTTTTTGTGCTTAATCAGAGAAATAAAAGAAATTATAAATTCAACCAATAGTTTACATATATGTTCATACATTTTTAAATATCTTTATTACTAAATTTTTTGGTTATTATTTTTAGCTGCCTTTTTACTGTCAACGTATAATCTAACTTATAATATTTAATAACACCCTTAATGATCGCTCAGTCTTGTATTCTTAAGCAAAATATTACATAAATTACTATTTTCACAAATTTCTTGAGTTTTAATAATGAAATATAACTCTTAATAATTTACATCATGCTCATATTTCTCTATGAATTGCAAGGGTAAGGACAGTTTGTGTATTTTATTTTTAGTGTGATAATTTAATAAAACTCTTTTTGTTGATGGAAATACCTTAGAATTGAAGCAACACTTAAAACCTGAAAATTTTTTGATTGACTAACAGGCTGGTTTACTATATATTAGACAGACTAGAATTAAATTATAAGTATTCATGGTCAAAGAATAATTAGAAAAATTCAATTACGAAAATTTATTACTAAAGTTCACGTTACGGTAAGCAAACAATTCTTACAGGAAGTCATAAAATAAATATTGATAAAAATATTACTATGACATAAAATACTTACACAATTAATTTTAAGACATTTAGCAATAGAAGACGGAGTATTCATATAAAGTCAAGATTATTTTCTTTCAATAAACTTTTTCACAGTTTCAACATTTTCAATAAATATTTTTAAGAAATATTCATTGAAAATATTGAAACTGTGTTAAGTTCTTAGAGCATTAGGTCGCTAACGAAGCTTTCGCATTTCAATTAAATTTCCACCGAGGTGTCCTTACATATATAATTAAATTTCACATATATGAGTGACACATTTTAGAATATTTATTAGAAAATTCTATTATTTTACATTGCAGAATAACAGTTAAATATTAAAGAAGAAAATCATATTTTAGGGGTTTAATAAAATTCTTACAGTTATGCCACAGTAATATTATTCTCATACTATTTGAAAGATGTAAAGCAATTATAAATGAAATTTTCACTTTTACCTAATCAGCAATTTTTAAAAATGCATCACAGCTAACATATATTTATTGTTTTTTACTATGACTTGAATAAAATTGCATTAAGAAGGTATTTTGAAATAAAATTTTTGTCGTTTATTGAATTTTTATGAAAAAAGTTGAAATATTATTTCTAAAAATGATCACTTGCCTGATTTCATGTTTTAACTATTTTTTTTAAATAAGGGAAGGGCAATGGGTGACAAACCCTTCGCCACAACAAGACCGGAAATTGCTACTCATTTGTCGTTACCCAGAAGGCATCTGTGAACCAAGTCACGGAGGCGAATATTTTAAATATGAATTACCTAGCTGAAAAAGTGAAAATCCTTATTTAACATATTCATAAAATTCTTCGAAAAGAAACTATTTATTTCAATTTATTTTACTATAAACTCTCAAATTATTCTCATATGACAACACAATTTTTGCAAATTGATTTTAAATGAGTTATGATTAATTTAGCTTCTTAAATCATAATGTAAAAATTGATTTCTTCTGGCAATAATGTGGAATATTAATAATTATTAAAATGTGGATCATTAAGTATGAATAACTTGTTATGAAAATAAAAGTTATAATACTTAAATATTTTTATGGTGAAATGAGATATTAATTTAATATATATTAATGTTAAAATGGCTATATCAAATCTGAAATATTTGCAGTTATGCTCTTTGAATTTTAGAATTCTTAATCAATGTCTGGAAACAGTATTCTGTGTTAAATTTAAAGTCTAGTGAAGCATATAATTTTGAACATTAGCGTGAAGTGTTTTCTTCATTTATATCAGCGGTTTTCTGTTTGGCCAATCATAAGTTTTCTAACATTCTCGCAGCCAAGAAAATTGGTTCATTAGTCACTGCAAGTGTCGGACGAGGTCTCCAAAATTTCCCATACGCCAGAAGATTTCAACAAATAAAATGAGTAAATTTAATTAATTTAAATTTTATAATATTAAAAAAATTACTACAAAATAAATATACTGCGTTTAATTTATCAGAAAACAAAATTAGAATTTGGAAATGGATTTATCATGAATGAAATTAGATTCTACTTTATTTATACACTATTGTATAGATCAATATAGTAAAAGTAATGTTTCTGGAATATAACGTCAATGACAAAAAATTTTATTTGTAAATTTTGTTATTTATTTTTAAAATAACATGTGAAAATTAATTTAGATATTATCAAAAATTTTCATTTTAAGCAGATTTTGCACTTGTTAAAATTTAGTCTTATCTTATTCTGATAACTTAACATTTAATTGCAAATAACTTTTCCGTTTATTGAACATAAATTTAATTGCTAAGTTAAGTTTAATTTTATTGATAAATAACTCTTCATTTACATTATTTGAAAGTCTGCTTATTTCGAAAGGCAAATATATCAGTGTTCATAAAAATTTGTAAATACGTATTTTAAGCATTTCATAATTTTTTACTTTTATTTCCAATAAATAAAATGATGTAAAGTAAAAATCAACTTTATTATTTTTTCCGTGCATAAATTAAATAAACAGTAAAAAAAGGATGAGTAGAGAGATTTAATCAAACATTAATAAACAAGTCATTCAGATTTACTTCCTTCAGACACATATTTTTATAAATTAGCTCTCTCACTATCTTAGTACTGAAGTATAAAATTATTCCAATGCTTATTAATTGTGTAATTGCCACAACTCAATTTGAAAAATCCTTTTTTTAAATACTATCATATTTAAAAGAAATTCATTTTTAACCTTTTAATGATATTATAGTAAACTTTTGGACATGTTCAGCATGTATATCTTTAAAATAATGATCGAGCTATCATATACTGTAAATCTTCAGTTTCAATTTGTTTAAAATGTTAAGTATGATCTAAGCAATATTAACGTTTCTTACAAAATAAATTTTTTTACATTCATAATGAAAGTAATTTTTGTTTGAATACTGGTCGGGTAAATTCTCAATGAATACTTTTGATATACCTTCATTTATGCACTATGTTTTGTATTGCTTCTTTTTAAGATGCCCATTTTTTAATTAATGTCGTTAATTATAACCGATAATAATTAAAACAGCTAAATACTTAGGTCGATACCATAGCTGGAGTTCTCTGCACAGTACACCTTTAAAGAGACTTTAGAACTACGAAAATTCTAACGTTCATTGTTTCTCTCAGCAGGAGGAATACGTTTCTAGTCTGGTCAAATATCGAAAATGACACTTTCCGCACATATAGCTATGTTTTACGTCGTAGCCTAGTGGTTAGAGCATCTACCTTCCATCCGGAAGGACGGGGTTCGATTCCTAATGCCGCCGAAGACCCACCGAGTATATGCGATATACGTTCTCGTTAAATCTGGAATCTAAAGCCCTGTGGTCGTTGAGCAGTTACCATGGATACAATGGTCTAAAGAAAATTTCCTCCCCCTTCAGATCAATGTTAAAATTGAGGGAGTGGATCTTTTGGTGGTGCCATCTATCGCGGAGGATTTGAAGAGCAAAGTCGTATTTTCCCCTTCGTGGTGGTCTGATTTAACGAAAGAACACCCTTCTGACCTAAATTCGCAAAGCCAAGGCATAGCGAACTTGTCTTGTCCAAGTGTCATAAGTAACAACAACATGTTTTTCATCTCCAAGCTACCTGGGCCATGCCCATGTTAATGTTTTTATTTACCATAGACTCTTTATTTATGGAGTTATTTGCATGTACCTTTTATTTGCATTTCACGTATATTAGAATAAATATAACCTATTATTCTAAAAGCTTTTATTTAAAATAGTCGCATAAAATAAAAATTAACATGAGAAAGTCAGCGGGAAACAGTAAAATAATAAGGAATTTATCAAGTGATTTAATTATATTGAAAAAGCTCCCCTTTAATTTTTAGTACCATGACGAAAATTTATTTAGAGCAAATAATCACAGTTTCTTTTTTTATGAATGTTTGTAATTTTAACAAGGAAAACTAAATTTATCTGTAAATTTTGCAAATACACACTGAAACAGGCATTTAGATCATATTATTGATCTAACAAAAATATTGAAATTTTCTCTGCTAATCTCATAATAAGTCACTGATTTATAAAGCTTAGATGTCAAGATTATTTTGATTCCGAAATTGGCTATGACAAAACATTTTGTTTTAGTTTAAAGAAAAGTTTGTAACTTCTTATATATAAACTTTAAACTATATTTTTCATATGGAAGTGTTTTGAAACATGTCTTGTGATTTTATTTTCCATATAAATGCAAATTTAGTAAATGGATGTAAAATTAAATTTTATTGTGGTATATTTTAAAAGAAATAACTAAAAATGATAAAAATAAATAAAAAATAAGAAGGTATTTCAAAAATTTTCTCCAAATTTTTTTAAATGAATTGCTCTAATAAGCAATATATATACATATATTCCAACTCTTTATGTTATTATATTTTTATTATTCCCTAACAAAATTGAGGATAGTGTAAAATAAATTATTTAACAAATTTTTTTTCTTGGTTCTATCATTACTAAGCGTATCAAATTATTACTTTTAGTATGAAAATTTTCACATAACCTTTAAATGAGCTTTTTAAAAATATTGTACATGTAGAAATAATATTACTTATAAGAAATATGCTTAAAATATTGGTTAGAATAAGCAAATACATTTCTAACAACCATAAAAGCTATTAAAATTAAGTTAATTGAAATGCTTCTATCCAAAAAATATTGTCAATCAAATGCTTATTAAATTTATGAAATTTTTTTATGGATATAAACTATCAATAAGACATTCTTTTTGCCAATATATTACTGTAATTTAACATTTATGAATATCCCCAAATCATCTTAAATCCAACAAGTATACACACCTGTATGTTTCTTCATTTTTCTAAATATTTATTTTAGATTAAATCTTTCTATTGAATAAAATTGTAGGATTCCAAATTGGTTTTAGTAGTTCATTTATTTGGCGAAGCTCCAAGTTTGTGTAATACAAGGATTTTGTACGCAAAGCATTTGTTCCATGGTTTTGAATATTTTCTTTTAATAACTACTCGCGAGTGTCATAATTTTGCTTCCTATTCTGTTTGGCAATCATTTTTCCGAAATTGGTTTGCAGTTTTCACTTATTGTGATTGCATGACAAGTTTGATTTTTAAGAGTCATACTTTTTTTACTTTTCATCCCTATCGCTGCCGCGAAATATCTGTACAAAATATTTCTCTTGGGATAAGAATATAACATTAGAACTAATGATAATTTTATGTAAATTTTTAGTAATTTTTGAGATTGGTTAATTGTAATTTATAGATACCATTATTTGCTTCATTTTGTCTGTCATCTAACATAGATTAAAGACTCTTTATATATACTGTCACAGTTTGCGTTAATATTATAAAAGGTATTAATAATTCGACTCTTTTAAGGATGTTATGAAAAATTTATAATATTGCTTTAAAATTTTCAATTTAACATTTAAAATAATTCATTCAGAAATATCATCAGTGACATAAATACTTTGAATAAGAAATTTTTTCTAAATATATTAAACTGAAATTTTCAATTTCTCTTTTAAAAATATCTCATTTTGTTGATCAGAAATTATCATTATATTTACTCTCATAAAAATTTCAATTTAAATTGATTAGTTAAATAAAAAAACATTTAAAATAAAAAATTTTTAAAAAATATATGATTACTAAATACACTAAGGTTTTAAAAATATTTTTTATGAATTATGATTAAAATAAACATTTAGTTAAATATATTGTAAGTAAAGCTTAGTTTTAATCAGTTTAGATTTCATTTTGATAGGTTTTACATATTGAGTTAAGTAAAAAAATCTCAACTAAAAAAATTATCCTTTATCTGTATATATTCCGATGCTTGAAATTAAATAGCTATAAAGTTAATATCTCAAGAACATATTTCATGATTAAAAATATACAAAGATAATAATGCAAGTTTGAGATAATAAAGACTACAAGTATATAAATCGAATCGAAGTGCTTGTGTTGATGTGAAGAGATGTAGTCGTTAACATATCTTTCGTGTAACCAGTCAATGTAACTTAAAATTAACAAAAAAAGTTCTTATAGATAAGTTTCGAAGGCGTTTTTGACTATGGTAAAAATGCACCTTCAGATTTTTTTATACATTTTATCTCAAACTGTTAATTATTCATCTCTAACTAATAATCTAACTTTAATAAAGGACATCAACAAATATTATGTAACTTTAATGAACTACAATCTACGATGTATCATAAATCGTACTTTGTAAGTTACATTTATATGAAAGTAGACAAACTATTGTACATATAAATAACTGTAATAGTCAAGCGTTTGATAGAGTGCTTCACTCGTTTTCTTACCTTCGTTATTAATATAAAAACATAAAAGTTTTGCCACAAATCAGAAATATAAGTAGTGTACAATAGCAAAAAAATATTGTTGGATTTTGGCATAAATATCAAATATAAAGCTCCATATTTCTAGACTCTTAGGAAATGAGTCTAGAAATATGGAGTCAATAAACTTCACAATATTGAGCTCTAAAACTCAATATTGTGAAGTTTATTGAAAGAATTAAACTGGCTGTTCATCAAGGCCGACTGAAGAAGGACAACTTATATCACGGATTTTTTTCGCTAAACTTATGATCATTCGCCTTAAAGGTAGTCCCAAACTCAGATGAATCAATTGTACTCAAGAGGATCTAGATATCTTGAAGATCAAGAATTGGAGGACTACCATAAATAATATATTGACAAGGAGTTGACTTCATGAAAAGACATGGGCCTATCTTAAAAAATTTGAACTAAATATTAAATTTTGTGATTTTATAACTCGGATATTGATACAAAGAAAATGTAGTGATGCATTTTTCGTAAGCAACGCTAAGTTAATTTGATATTCAGATAAACTATATTGTATAATTAAGTGATTATAAATAATTCATTGCATGCATTATCGTAAGAAAATTACTAGTAATTACGACCAGCATGATTTTTGATTTTTAATCTTTATGAATTTTCAAAACTTAAGATTACTTTTTGTTTTTGAATTGCATTGAATAATTTTTTCTCATCTCAAAAAATAATTGTTATATAGTTAATTTTATTGATTCATCATTTCATATTGTCATTAGAAGTAGTTAAATATGTTTCAGCTTCTTATTGATATCTTTAAAATCAATGTTAAAAACATGTTCATGATTAATTAGCTATGTGAAACTTGCCACATATATTATGAATTAAAATTTTTAAGATTTAAGTGCTTAATGAAATAACAATATATTTCTTGAACAATATGACCAGAAAAGTTTATTTAGCATCATAATCCCAATTAGTTATGATGATACAGAGAGCAATTTAATAATATTTATTACATTGAATTTTATGTCATTATATTTAAAAAATGTTATGATGATTTTTTTTCAGAAAATCACAAATGTCTAAAGATTGAGTGTGAAATTTGAAAGATGGACATACAAATTTAAAAACTGAAATAAATCAACATTTTTAATGTTCCCATACAATATTTGAAAATATTTTTAAACAAGAATTTCATACTATAAATTTACTACTAATGTTTTTATTTTGTACTACTAGTAACAAATATTTTGGAGAGGTAATAAAATTTATACAAAAGGTACATAAAACTTAAAAAAACACTTTTGAAAAATAACAAGTTTCTTTTTATAATAAATACTGTTTTAATTTTTCAGACTGAGATTATATGCGATAAGTTCCGCATTATAAAATCTTTACCTGGCACCCAAATCTGTCGAATCATTCGGATCACGTTATCATCAGCTCATTATTTCCTACAATTGAAAAGCCAAAATTGAAATTCTGTGATGATACTTACCCCAACTTTCAGACTATTAGATATATTGCATTCGAGAATGGACTTAAAGTAGCATTCGAGTCAACTTGAATAATACATTTTGCAGAATTTATGTCTAGAAAATTTATTACGTTATTCTGAACAATAGTTGTAAGTAAGAAATTAAGTCGTTTATCACTGACACTTATATAATATTTAATGTTAAGTATAGAAAATAAAAAGTGGCCATAAATGATTCAATACTATTAAGCAGAACAGATTAGAGGGCTAATAGATCCAGTCAAATAAAAAAATTCACATACTTTTAGCTTCATGCAATTTATTATACAACGAATCAAAATAAAAAGTGGTTACAAAACTTTTGTACATCAGTGAGATTGGTAAAAACTGAAATAAAAAAGTTATTTTCGTTAAAGCAAATTTATTATCAAATAAAAAATAAACAATTTTATCATTGTTTTGAATGGATCTACACTTGAATTTATATTTTATAGAGATTAGATTTTCTTAGAGATTTTATATTTTAATAGTTAGCGCTTTAAGTATAGATTTTTAAAATTTATTTAAAAAAGTCACTTCAATTAAAAGTAATTTTGTTATCTGCTTATAGATACTATTAAAGGAGTATTTATACAATAAGTAAGAGAAATGTGTTGGAATTAGGTAAAATTTCAACAATTTATATTGATGAATGAGATAATAAAATTATGATTAACATACCATAATGCAACATTTTAAATTTAATTTTATATAATAAGAAACACAAAATAACTGTTAAAGCATATTGGAATTGTACATTAAGTCAATTGTAAATGAAGCTAATCCTTTTCAAGTATTCTTGAAAACTTTGATATGTGAAATGTAGCAAAATTAAAAATAATGTTTTTTTTTCAATTTTGAAACATAAGAAAATTAGATAACTCCCCTCTTCGATTTAAATATTTGGAATTAATAGAAATATTTTAACTATTTACAAGAAATCTTATTTTGTTTCTAATTAATATAATACTAGTTGCGTACGTTTGTTACTAATTATTGATAAATCCTTTCAAGGAATTAAAATTTTTTGTCATTTTTAAATGATGATACATTTTTTATTTTAAAATGAAAGAACGCAAAGTTACTATTTTCATTATTAAAATAACTAGATAATATTCAACATAATATGCAAATAAATTACACTAATTCATAAATAAAATAACATAAACATGAAACTATTTTTGAGTAGAAAGTTTTACAAATATCATAATTGGATAAATTAGCTACAAATATTTCAGACAAATGCACAAAATAGAATGCATATATTGGAATGTTCGATTCCCCCACGAGATCATAGGTTTTATAACTTTTGCCACTGTAAAATGGTATCTTTATAAAATAGCTGTATAAGTTTACAAAAAATAAAATTGTAAAATAGTTTCAGAATTTAATCTGGTTTAATTAAGCAAAAATGAGCATTCCTAGTAGTATTTCAAATAAAAACTCTTATCTTTGATTCAATACGTCGGATTATTTGGCAGTTGATGCTTAGTATATCAGTTTACTAAACATAAATTTACTCACTTATGAGCCAGCGTATTGAATATTTGCATTTAAAACAGAAAATATTTCATAATACAATAAGTATTAGAATTAATAGATTTCAATAATTATTTGCTGTTACGTAATTCATAAAAATGATTTAAACTTCAAACCTATACATTATATGTTTATTACTTTAAAATGTAAGCCCATATTCTTAAATTATAATAATCAGTTATTTTCCTAAATATTTATGAAGAAAATCTTAGGTGGTTCTAAGAACACATATATAGAGAAGTGATATTCATATTATTCCCAAATTTTTCTCAGGCATGTTATATCAACCATATTAAAAATTGAATAATGCGACTTATTATTCCAATTCATTAAGAGATATCCCTCATGTTTCTAGACTCTTTTTATAATCACACTAATTATATTATAACCATTTAATTTTGTTTTTGCATTTATTTTAAAATTAAAATGTTTTTAATAAATTTTGCAATTCGGAAAATCAAAGAATTAACTTAAATGTGGTTGAATTATATTACTGAATTCAAAAAAAAAAGTTATGTTATATCTCATCTAAAGACATAAAAGAAATTTGTTTCAAGACATCAATATTTCGCTTATGAAATAGAAAGATAATGAACTGTATTTAGAAAAAGTTCAGTTTATTTAAAATTTTTAAAATTTTTTTTAAATTTATGTACGGGAAGGGAAAATAAAAATACAATAACAGAAATTACGATTTTCATATTTGAGATGAAAGTTATATAAGTTATTAACTATTTTAAGTTTATTTAGTATTTATTTACTGGCACCGCGTATACCGATTAGTTTAACGTTTCCTTCATTTTAACCTGTTTATTTCTGATGTTAGTCTCAAATATAAGCAAAACATATTGTTAAAAAGTTATAAATACTTTTGTAGCCCTAAACGTCACCAATTATTGGCAACACATTATAAAATAATTAATACTATCACTTTAAGAAACAGATTTTTTGCAAAATATTTAAGAGTGTATTTTGTAGAGAATTAACTGAATCAAATTTTATTACGTTTTAATTATTAATTTGCTCGAATCGAATATTATGATGTTATCAATTTATTTACCTGTTTGTGTCACCAGATTTGGAAATCAGAGGAATTAAATAATAAAAATGAATATATTTGTGCTTTTTAACGTTTATATATTATGAAGCATTAAAAAGACTATTAGTTGCATATTAATCTCAAGTTCTTCGGTGAAAAATTTGTTTTAAATGATTAGTTTGTGTAGAACAAAAAAAGTAGTTTTATAAAGAACTAAAATTGAAAAATGCAAATTTTATATGTTTATAAAATTTTCGTATATGATATTAAACATGTATACCGTATATTCTCATCTTTTCCCTTTTAAAGGAAAAAGCCAATCAAATAAGGTTTTAGTTCATAAGGAAAATCAAGCCATATAGAATTATTTGCTCATTAATTAATTAAAAACTTATATTTTATGAGGAATAAATAATTCAAATTAATACTTCACACTATAGATATATTTTGCAACCCCGAATATTTAAAGGGAGATTAAAAACTCCTTTTGAAAGAATTACGAACAGCATTTCCACTTAATATGTACATTTACATATTATTCTGAATAATTAACATATGAAATATTCTATAGGTATCACAATTTATTTATTATTTAGTTTAATAACCGTTTGTTGAAATTACATCGATAAAAGATGGGAATATATCTCAAAATTTGAAATAACGAGAGACATTTTGATTTTTTCATTTATTTATAAATTGAAATTTTTAAAAATCATCTTAATAGCTATAATCTTATTGGCTTAAGTTTATAGCTACTATGACGATTTTTAAAAAAGATATTTTTATTGCATGAACACATGAATTTAAGATTTTCAAATATTTCATAAAAAGTGCACTATAATTTTGAATTTGATGTTTACTTTTTATTTTCGATAAAATAAAAATTTAATTTTATTTTTGTTAACACTCAAGTACTAATAAAATAAACAGAAGAATATAGAATATTCATAATGTATATATATATCTTATCATCTGTGAATGTGTACACAAATAATGATACCAAATACCTGAGAGAAGTTTTCAACTTCAAAAAAACTAAATATAATTACATTTGCATTTATATAATCTTAAAAGTTTTTATTGCTATTTTTAGATAAATTTAACTAACGTTACAAACATGTATCTATGCAGCTAAAATAAAGATTACAAACAAAAAACAAATTATTTACTGGGAATATTTTCATCAGAATATTTGCTTAGAATTTTATTTCTTTTGTATGACTCCTTATATTTTCCATCTCAATATATTTTATAGCTGATGTAACATTAATATTTTTTATTTATTTTGTTTATTATTCTGGAAAAACATTTTCCCTCAAGAAAAATGAAATTTATTCATATATATTAAAAATATATATTATGTACTTAATTTTCAAAAATCTGGTTTCCTTATGACTATGAGATTACAATATGAGTAAGATAAAAGGACTGCAGAAAAATATGAAGTTTACTCTTGAGGATATATTTTTAATTTTTGACTAAATTATGCTAAAAATTGTAGAAGAAAACAGCAACTAATCAAATGAGAAGGTTATAGATTACTTTAAATTTAATATATTGTTATAATTAATTTAATATATTGTATAATTATAGTGAAAGTACGACTTTTTTCATTTTATTTCATAATGGGCAAAAATTTATTTTGTATTTAAATTGTTTATGTTGTTTAAATAAAATTTATAAAATATATAGTTACATTTAAATTTCCTTCAGTAAACTATAAAATTTATAAATATTTACAATGAAGGAAAAAATATGTACTTTTATCATTCTATCCTTTCTTTATCACGAATGAACAATTGAAATTATGAAAATGTCTAGGAGTAACAGATATAGTTTTGATGGCTGTAATGGGTAATATATTAGCATACTAATTTTACTATTTCATTTGTGCATATTTCCAATCAGTAGTAATGTTCTATCGTTGTCAAAAGGTTCTTATTTCTACATTATGAGAATGAAAGCCCGAAAAGTTTATTAAACATATTTTAATGTATATATAATAACAAAAAAATACTAATTGAAACAGTAAAATATAAAATCTAATTAGGTTTTTATCTCGATATGCATGATTTTTTTCTAGTAAAAACTATATTTTACAAATTTTAATAAGAAAATATTTTGGTATACTTAATTACGCAACTGTTAACAAAATAATCACTATACCTATTAAAGGTATTTTTGTTGTAAAGTATAACTTTTTTTAGTGTGTCAAAATCAAATATTTAATGACAAATTAAAGACTACCATGATTCATATTTTTGAAATATCTAGCAAATTATCACTTGCAATAAATTTGATTATTAAAATATTTATTAAAAATTAATGCAGCAAATACTTTTAGGACTGAAATTGTTGGTGTTAAAATAGGCATAAGTACATAAATTTTAAAATAAGCATTTAAATATATATACTGTATATTCAACCATATTTTATGTTACTAAAAGCAATTAGTTTTGCTTCAATGCAAATTTCTGCAATTGTTTTTAACTATTAATTTCAATACATAAATAATTTTCTAAAGATTGGTCTAAAAATAAAATAAATCGAAAGAAGTGTTATTTTTCATTTTTAATCGACAACCCGGTATAACAAATTTCGTATATATTATACTATAAATTAAAACCAAGTACCATTAAATACATATATGCATATTCATGCTTATAAATTTGAAATTTTTAATTTAATACCGACATAAGGAAATCTATTTTAAAATTAATAGTAATTGAGTTTAATTAAAATTTATTTTATATTCTATTCATATTGATATTTTTAGAATAAAATTAGTAAATATTATTCTGAAAAATGAATGAATAACTTTCACAAAACTAACTTTTGATTTATTGAAATTAAATCTTTTACTCCATCTCTAGATCATAAATCATATCCTATTGGCCGAAATTGTGTTAGAGCTACTTTGTTCAGCAATCTTCAAATTATAGTACAAATTTGATACTAGCTTTCATAAATATCATTCTCTTTAATATCTTACAAATTATATATAACCAATAAATAGCGAGAAAAGTTAAAGAATAAAATGCCATGTTCTAGACGTTAGCGGAAACCCTAAATCAATTTAACTTCCTCTTAAGAAGACCTTGTTTAATAATTAATCAAACCTTCATTGTTGCAACAGACTGCCCGCCAAAGAAATGAATTAAACACTTTGCGATTATCCCTAATAACTTAAAGAGGGAATTTTCTATCTACTTGATGTATTAACTACCAAGCATAATCGATGAATAAGTCTTGCAATTAAAGAGTTGAAAAACGTGTGCTATATTTGTTTTCGATTGTCTTTTTAGCAACAGTATATTTTATTTATTTATTGCTCCTATATAAAGGCACTTAGTATGATTAATGGCAAATCCTTCCCAGTAATTTCCTGTTCGTTACTACCAAATTATTGTGCATAAAAATGAATGATAATAGTATTTGGACTCATCATTCAAGCTATTTATTGTTTGCCAGCGGTTTCATGTCAAAGATCTTTAATTAGTAAAGAGAAATATCAAAATCTGTATATATTTGATGAAAGTCAATGATTTCTTGTAGAACAATGTTAATTACATATTTTAATAACTACCTTTCTAATTTTATGAAATTTCTTAAAATTTAATCGTAACCTAATTTACTGAGTATAAAATTCATTGTATTAATTATTTTGATAATTAAAGAATTTGTAATTATTGCTAATGTATGATATATTATTAACATCTTAAATTTACTTGCATACTATTATTGTATTGTAATCTTTTTTATTAACAATATATTTTTCTGTTTTGCATACATCATTGCATTAGCAAATATTCAATGTTATTAATAATAATTAAAAATATTTTTACTTAAATATAAATAACGAATAGTTTATTAAAAAATAACTTATTTTTAAAAAATTACAAAAAATCCACATTTGGCACTGTATTGGCATTTTCTGATGTAATACAATTTTCTGTATTGTTCTAAAATATTTAGAGCTAGATTATTGGTCAGATTAAAAGTTAAAAACATTTTTGATTTAATATATTTAAATATGTTATTTTGAATATATTTAATCAAAAATTTTATCATTTAAATATTTACTTTAAAAGTAAGTACTTTTGATATTTCCTAAGTTTATTAAAACTAATTAATTACAAAACAGTGTGGATGATTAAAATTATATAATTTTATTATCTTAATTTCAGTAAGTAATAAAAAATGTTTTAAAATTTAATATTTTAGGAATTAAAAATAATGAAAATTGAATAATTCTAAGTTATTTTGCGTCACAATAAATTCTTTGTTCTATATTGTGTTCTTTACTAATAACATCAGATTTTCTGAATCAAGTCAAAAATATATAATTTTCCTAATTATTTTATTTTAAATAAATTTCAAAATCTTTTATAAAGTAATTTTGACTTATAAATAAGGATTTTAGAGTACCAAATATACCAAATATTCATTGATCTGTCAGAATTTTGATAAGATATTACTTTTAAACACAAGCTTATATATTATTTATATATATATATATATATATATATATATATATATATATATATATATATATATATATATATATATATATATATATATATATATAGTGTTTGGAAACATAAATACAAACTTAAAAATTAAATGCAGTAAAATAAGTTTTGTGTTTTTAATCTCAAAGCTGTACACTGATTCCATATATTTTGACTTTTTGAAAGAACTTACTACTTTAGTTTCTGATCAACAAGTAGGTAACATCTAGACAACATTATACATTATTTTAATAGATGCCATTTTTTTAAGAAATTGCATTTATTAATTACACTTAAACTAGATAACAAATAATCAAATTTTGTTTAATTTTAAGTTAAATTAGAAAATATATATCGATTGTGTAAATTAATATTACACTGCTGGAAAAAGTTGAAGGGCACTAGGTATTTTTCAAATAGGAAAAGAACTTTGAATTTTTACAAAATAATTTCATTACAGTACTTTTAAAAACTTATTTATAATCTGAAAACTATTTATGTAACATGAAATGAAACCTACTTGCTTATTATAATTAAATATTAATTTCATTCACATCATATTGTGTGCAAAAAGTTGAAGGACAGTTCTAAATAATGAAAGAAAAAGTCTTGTTAATAAGGAATTCTTCTGTCATTTGCTTTAACTTCTTCAAAAATTCTATTTGCTATTGAATCATATAAGTCTTGAATTTTGGTTTGACAAAAACTGTTCAAAACACAATTCAAAGCTTCCTGAAGTTCAATCAAAGATTCATATTGCTTGCCTCTGGCGTAAACACGCTGAACAGTTACTGACCATATATTTTAAACAATATTAAGGTCTGTACTTTTAGCAGGCTATAGCAACACCCGAACATTATTTGTTTCAAACTAAATTTTAACGCCATTGGCCGTGAGAATTGATGCCCTATATTGCTGAAATATGCAATTTTCTTCACCTAGCTCAGTGCAATAGAGAAGAAGCTCTGAACTTAAAATTTGAATGTAATCTGTATGTTTCTGTCTTCCATTTAGAAACACTAGATTGGTCTTTATAACGTAGCGAACTAATATCCAAATCATTAAACTGCCTCCTCCTATCTGTCAAGTAAAATAAGTTTTTTCTTGAGTACGCAGACCGTGACAATAATTTTGACAACCATCTAGGCCACCTAAATTGAATGTTTTTTCTTAGGAAAAAATGACTGAAATCCATTTGGAGTTCCAAGACGTGTTTTTTGACCCACTGTAGCCGGTGCTCAATGTGCCTTTCGTTCCATTTAGGATGATGCTTCCTTTTTTTGAATATGAACGTACCTGATCTTTCTATGCAGTTGTAATGTAAATTTTAAAGTAAAAATTGTTCTTCTAGTTACATGTGTGAAATCAAATGGGTCTTGTTCTTTTCCAATGCTTCCAAGCGTTTTTTTTTAATTCATTAAAGATTTTTCCTTGATTATGTGGAGTCAATTTTTTTAGTTTGCCGATCTTTACGTTCATCCGACTCTTTAGGTTTTTCAAGAACTTAGAAACAGCGTTTGGACTGATGTGTAGGTGCTTTGAAATTTCTCATAGACTTTTGCCCACACCTTTACATGCCACAACTTGTCCTTTTTGAAATTAATTTAAAGGTTTCCCCCTAGGTATTTTAACTGTACAAAAATTGAGGATTTTTTTCAACAAAATATATCTATTAGAAGTTTGATTGTTTAAAGGAACAATGTTTCCAACATATTAAACTGCTACAGATTCCAAAACGCGAATATTTTTCAGGAGTCCTTCAACTTTTTTCACAGACCGTAAAAATGCATTAGTACTATTTCATAATATTTTCTTCTGGGTAAATAAAACTCATTCAATGAAAATAAAATAAAAATTAGTTTTATAAAATAAAAATGAAAAATTACATTAATTGCGCTAAAATTTAAAGCATAATTTATAAAATATGATTGTCCTATTTTTTTCCAGCAGTGTATTACTATTGTAGAAAACTGATTTAAAAGGAAACAGGCATCGTATATTTTGCGTTAATTTTATATACTTATCTAACACAGAGATATTTCATCCATTAAATTTAACTATTGCACCTACCAGAATAGTTTTTTTATGTGATATTTTTCTATGCGATGTGTTTCAATATATTTAGAAGAATAAAGTGTCTCGAGAATATTTCTGAGTTTGAATAAAAAAGGATCATGTTTATAAAAATTGTGAGAACTTTTCTACAATGAGTCTTCAAATTAAACATTATCAAATAATAGTAATTTGAGTATAAGCAATGAATGGGTATTGGTGGTATGGATCCACAGGAGTGACAGAAAACGCGCTCCAGCTATATAGTACCATCACACGTGAGGCAGTCTTATTTTACTCATACTACAGATGAATCACACAACAGCAACAGGAAACACTATATAAAAAATAAGTTGTTTGGAACTATTTGGCATCATTTGCCACATAGGGGAATTTCTGTAAGAAGTGCATAACTAATTATTTCTGAAATTTTATTAGGAGAATTTTTGTGTCGAATAAAGTGAGAAAATATTAACCAATAAATAAAGCAACGAGTAATAAATAGTGACTAATATTGGTGTAGCTCTAGATGAAGTATAATTGATTCTATCTATAACTTTATGATATACATCCGAATCAACAGACTTAGCATTAAGATATTTTGCAATTATGGTATTAATTGTTATGTATAACTGTACCAATATCTAACTGAGCAATATATGTTATTGTATTTCATTTTAGCAAGCTCTTCTCATAAGCAAAGGCTGAATGCTGAGCACCCTGTTACACGTTTCCAAGAATTTGAGCCTGTTTGCAACATTATTTCGATAGCAGAATGCAAGACAATGCGATTGCTTAAGATTATAATTAATTTTTAAGAACTTAATTCTACAGAAAAAACACATCATTGATTTCTCAAAACCTTATTATGAGACAAGTATTGCTATGCAACTAATGTAGAATTTAGAAAATTGTTACACAACTATCTGGGACTAATTTAGATGTAATTATGAATTTCTTTCTTAAAAAATTTCTTTGTAACTAATGTAAAAAATATTAAATTAGCGTTCAAAAAAGCAAGAACAACTTTCCAACAGAAAATCGCTTACCTAAGCATCACTTACTTAATGTACAAAAGTGTAAGAAATACCACATCTTTGTGAAAAAATTAAATTCAACTGTCCCACAGAGAATAAAACAGCAACAATCAAAATAATCCGATTCAATTCGATTCAGAAAAGTCATTAAATAGAGTTAAGCGGTCGGCTGATATAAGAGTCTTGAGAAACACATAAAGTTTCTTTTAAGATTTTCAGATTTTCGGAAAGAAAATCTGAAATTTGCAACACAAAATACGTTTTATTTAATAGAATTTAGACTTTTTGTGGTAGTATATATCATATGCTTTTTTTCCAGAAATGGGAGAGATCTTAAAATAGAATGAGAGATAAGTATATTATGGGATAAAAGAAAATATAATTTCTAGATTTTGAGCGCTATTTTTGAATTAAAATAAAAGCGACATTGAAAAAAGTTAGAAATCATTCTACAAATTAATATTTTTAGTTATTTCAACTATTTTTGTATTATATTTTAATTCTGAAACAAGTTACAAAAATTATTTCTCACCTGCTAAAGAAAGTTATACCGTAAAATATTGAAATTTTGCTTTATTTAATAGAAGATAAATTTATTTGAATATGCGAATATTTGGAATTTGTGCATGAAATTTCTATGTATCACGCACTTTGAATCTTCGTTATAATACAAAACCTTTTGGTTAGAAATTATTTCGTATTTTTATTGTCATGTTGTTGTTTCCAATCCCAGATGATGTAGCTAAGCTACACCATCCCCATAAAACCAAAAAATATCCAGAAGGTCCAAAAATAATTGTCAGTTACTGTCATGGATTGCGTTTATAAATGTATTGAAAAACATGAAGAATCAGCTACTGTCTCTCCTTGGTTTTCAGAATTGAACTTTACTCCAAAAATCTCAGATTTTTGACTTTTATGTAACCAAATTAATATAGTTATGCACATTTATTATTAAATGGTAAATATAAAACCTATTTATTTGTGTTCATTTTGTTTAAGGGCACTTATTAATAACAAAACCTATTAATCTTTTTTCATAATATATTGTTATCAATAATCTTTTCTAATATATAAGTTATAAGCCAGTAAATTTGGAATACAGATTAACAAAAATTGAAATCTGTACACTTAGTTGAGATTTTAAAAGTGATAGATAAATGCTCTGTGGAAATTATCAGCAGTAGTATATATAATATCCTTTTTTTAACCAAACTCTTCAAAAGTAGGTTTGACATGAAAATGAGAAAATAATTTAATCATAGGTAACTGATAATTCTGTCTTTTTATACAATTAAAAATATTGTGTACTGCAAAAATAAAACGATTGACAATCACATTTAAAATAAGATTAAGCACCAAATTTTGATTGTTTACGGGTGTTCTAAATACTTTAACTTTTCATACTTGGAATTTTGAGTTGTATAATCGTAAAAAATCACTGTTTTTGAAGCATGAATCAATGCGTTGCTTGATAAATTTTCAGAAAGAATGTTAGTTTATACTTATAGCTGATAAATTACCCATTTCTTGAAGGAGTAATACTTAAAATCTTTTAACAAACACCCAAAATTTAATATTTTGAATGAAACATATAACCAAATGTAAAAGTAAGTAAAAAAAATTACTGTGATTTTAATGATTACAAAATTACGAAATATAATAATTTTCTGGAAACTTGACCAGATAGAAGTTTATTATAAATTGCTTAGTTTTCTTATTCGATATTATGTACTTTGCATCCATAATGAATGCTATTTCCTATATATTTAAGGAAAGCTTTTTTGAGGCTGTATCAAGAATAACTTTTCAGTTCCAAACTGTAAATCATTTTAGTCTATTTGCTATTATGCGCACATTTTTAAAATAGTATAGGCCACATTCAAGCTCCACAAAAGGAACATAGAAAATGTTTTATCAACTTCTGAGTTAGATATACAAATTTAAAGCAGATTTATAGTTTTGAGAATTTTTGTTTAAAAATTTGGATATTGTGAACCGAAAATGGTTATAATACCTCAGTATAGCATCTCTTTTTCATTGTTTCACAAAGGCAAGGATGGATTGAAACTCTAAAATCCATCGCTCCAAAAACCATAAATTTATTACCTAGTCAAGTGAACTCTTCAAGACTAAAAGAATTGTGTGCTTGAAGGGTTAACATTAAATTTCATTCAGAATCATTCTAGTACTTGTATGACTTAAAAAGAGTTTTATTTGAGTAATGTTATAATATTTTAAATCTGATGTTACTAAAATCTCAAACATTGAAAATTCACACTTTTTAAAGCACTAAATGCCTCAAACCAAATGTCATATGTAATAAGACATTTTTGTATTTAAGCTGAAATTTTGGATCATCTGTATTCCAGAAAAATAAAAAAGAATATAAAGATTTTTTTTCAGTTTCTTTGTCACCTGTATCATATAATGGTAAAGATATTTCATGGCACATATTTATGTAGTCCAGAAGAGAAGATAACATTTGTGTGTGTAATACAGAAAGTATTGAAATCTGATGCAACAATTTTCTGTACAACAATAACAAAACTGAGAAGATCATTTCATCCCTAAATGCGTTATCTTTTTATTTCATCTTAAAAAGCTTTTTGTAAAGAATTCAATTTTAATTATTTTTGTTTTTAAAAAGTAATTTAAATAATTATTTGCAAATTTCATTTTAATTTGATAATCCATTTAAATATTGTAAATTAATAAAAAATGAAATAAGTGAGTAGATTCCAAATTTATGTTTTACACCATCCAAAGTAGTATAAAGTATTTAAAGTATAAAAAAATATTAAATTTGATTGACTTGTTCATTATGTTTTCTCTTTCTTTTTACATTTCTTAATATAAGTGTTTGGTATGAGCAGGTATCAGTATGTAATCAGATTTAATAAAATTTACTGAAATTTTTATTGGGTATATTTACATAAAAGTTAAATATTTTCTTAAAATAATGAATTAATAAAGCAAGTTCATTAACAAAAGTTTCCAGAAAAATGTAGAGGACAACCACGTTTTCACATATGTGCCAAATCAAACAAAATGTTTTCTTGCTTCCAATAAGTGTAATTTCCATCTGCAATACAAGTGAATGAGGTACGAGAAATTCCTTTATTTTTCTGTGGCAATAAAATAAAAAGTCAATTTTTTAAACAGCTGTTCTTAAAAAATTTCGAAATGTAGAGAATACATAACTTTCGAATTTATAATTCAAGATTTTAAGATATTAAGCAAAAAGAGGAAAAAAAAATAAATAAGCATCACAAAGTAGTTTTGGTTTTGTGAAATAATGATGTGTTGATTTATATCCGAAGTCGATTTTTGTGTGATTCAACATTAAACTTTATTAACTTTATTCAATACTTTAGTATATATATATATATATATATATATATATATATATATATATAGAGTTTATAAGAATAATACTTTTTTCCCTTACTTCTTTACTGAAATTTTGATTTTAAAAATAATAAATTTGTAATATTTTTACTATTTGTATTTAAAAAGTGCGCAAAAAACCAACATATCAATTTAACATTTTTTCCTTGTTACTCTTGTATATGAAACTGTTTTATATTTCGCATTATTACTTTTTAATTTTTAAGACTATTCAAGTACTTCATATTTCTCTTCCACTGTTTCTAAACTTGTTGAAAAGCTGTGGACACATTAATTAAAAAAATCATCATTTTTATTCATTAGATCTTATTTTCATATAAATTGATTGCTATGTATTATATTATGGAAATTTTTTATCTATGTTTATATCATATTAGAACTACTTTTATTTTTTTCTCAGTTTGTTTCTTAACATTCTTTTTAAAAAAATAATTCCTAGAACTAATTAATCATTATAATATGATTAATTTAATTTATCATAATTCACAAACTATAATCTAAAGTATGAAAATTCTATCTATATATATCCTTTTTAAAGAAAATCTAATATATTTCTAGTCGAGCATATATAGAGGAAATTTTTACTAAACTTATAAGATAAATTAATTTGTTCTTTATAATCAAATGAACTACGAAAATCATTTGCTTATGTCTGGTAAAAAACATCGAGTAAAATTTAGATCTTTAATTTTTCACATGTTTTTGTAATCCTTTTAGAGTCTTTTCATATTACTTTATTGATTTAACATTATTAAAGCTCTTTTACATTTGAATAATATTCTTTAATTGCATATTTTTAATTAAACCTGAAAATTCAAAATATATAATTGAAAAAATACAATAATGGATACGATTCAATCATTCATTAAAAACAAAAGGGGTACGTGCTTGTAAGGAATTTATAAAACCAAATTGTAACCGGGGCAAATGCAAACAAAATTTCACTTGCAAAATGCATGGCTAATGATCATGAAATTTCAGTGTGATTCGAATACACAAAATCAATTAAGATTGATCACGATGCCATTTTAGTATTATAAAACTGTTGCTGCTTACAAAGATTTCAATTGTTAAAAATGTTACTAATTACAGTCATCAATCGCCTGTTACTCTCATTACATCATGATTACAAACGCTACTATTTTCACCTCGCCACATTAATTCATAATGATAGTAAAAATAAAGGGAACTAGTGATCGATATTTATGATCAAATATTGTGTTCTGTTTTTGATTGATGAATATGAACTTTGCCACCTCGGTAACAAGATTTATATTTATGTTAAAGAAGAAACTCAAAATTAAGAATGAGAAGTATGTTTTAAAATAAAAGTTTCATTTTATTTAAATTTTTGCTAGAAATGAATCAGCGATGTAATCTAGGTTTGGTACTTTTTTTTTCTTACTATAAAAATCAAAATTTTTAAGTATGTTCTCATAAATGTGTCCCGCTGACCAAATACATATTTTTAAAACTATGCTGGTTCTATGGAATTCAGTGAAATAAGATTTCATTAGTATTTAAAGCAGGTGAATACTAATGCCAAACTCAAAATTAAGAATGAGAAGTATGTTTTAAAATAAAAGTTTCATTTTATTTAAATTTTTGCTAGAAATGAATCAGCGATGTAATCTAGGTTTGGTACTTTTTGTTTTCTTACTATAAAAATCAAAATTTTTAAGTATGTTCTCATAAATGTGTCTCGCTGACCAAATACATATTTTTAAAACTATGCTGGTTCTATGGAATTCAGTGAAATAAGATTTCATTAGTATTTAAAGCAGGTGAATACTAATGCCAAACTAAATCTTCACAAAAAGCTATTGAAAGGCGCATGCCAAATTATACCAGTTTCACGTAACTAAACATCTTAGAATATATTTCGGTACTTTATCTGATTAATTATTACCTGAAACAAGAAAGAAGAAACTCTGATATTATAATGGTTTAACTTTTACAGATAATATTTAAATGTTTTGCTAATTTAGTTGCTTTACAAAATAATTCTAACAAAAACGTCCCATATTTTTTATACTTATATTACAGAGTTTTCTAATCTATCATTCCGCAAGTTTTTAGGAAGGTCGTCTTTTAATTTACATTCGTATTGTAGACTTGGCATTTTAAATTTGTACATACTTTTGTATTTAGTAACAGTAATAAAATTATTTTTGAATATTAGAAATTTGACCAAGTTATATATATACATACATACATACATATATATATATATATATATATATATATATATATATATATATATATATATATATATATATATATATATATATATATATATATATTATAGATACTATATATAGATACATAAATAGATATACATACATACATACTGTTGTACAACAAAGTTTTTCCTCTTAAAACTAGAGATTGAAATATAAAATTTTGGCTGCGAAATTATTTTACTAAAATAAAAGAGCTTTTTTTTCATTATTACAAAAACAGAACCGAAAACGAAAAGTTGTTAATCCAAATGAAAGAGAATTTAACAGATTTAGGTTTAAATTTTAGGCAGTACCATTAAATTATGTAGGTCAATATGAGTAGTTTGACATACAAGAGAATGTCGAATCACAATTTGAGAAAAGACACTTTTGTCATGTTAAACAAACAATGCAATAATTATGCCCTAATGCTAGACATGATTCCAAGAATTTATACAAAATCATCGATGAAATCATTTCATTACTAAAAGTCTACAAATATCAGTAAGAAACAATAATTTGAACATAATAATAATACAAATGCATACCATTATAGTTGAGCTTTATATGGGTTTTTATTGTAACAATAAAATGTGGTATTAAAATAAATTTTTTGAGAATTTGATATTAGTAATTGTCTATTAAATATTCACAAATAATTTACTATAGTGATTAGGAATATTAAAATTATGTTCTCTTATTATCTATTTTGGTATTTATTAGATACAGTTGAGCTTTTGTGGGAAACTGTGACGGCAATAACCTGACTGAAGTAATGTCATTTTTAGTGAACCCTCATTCATGATTGTAAAAGAAAAACAAGAGTAAAATGTGTTTATTGATAAAATAAATCAAGACAAAAATAAATTAATGAAACTGAAAGACACATTTTTTCCTGAAAACATAAAGAACTGTATTTTTCTGTACAATCGCGCGTTCTTCTTTCATTTCCTTTTATAGTATTTTATGGTACTACATTTGTAGTTTTGAATGAATTTGATAAGGTAATGTCCTTGAGAAAGATTCTCTCTTATTGCCCAAAAAAGAGAAAGAGAAGAAATATAAGACTTGTTTTCTTAGTAAATCAATTAAGGAGAGTGCTTGTTATTTTTAAAAATAAGAATATTGCTTTCACATATTTCATTATGGTAAACGGATTTATATTTTGAACCCATGAAGAAAAAAATGTGTATTTTGCCCTTACATTTACATCCGTTGAATCAATCGCATGTTGCATGATTCATGGAAAACAAATTCACATGAGTTTAAAAATAGGATTATTTGGTGAGAATAACGTACTTATAGAAAGATAATCAACCTCAGTTCAGATAGAGTATTTGAGCTTGAGTATTTTATTTCATAATGTCAGTAAGATAATGGTATTTCAGAAAGTTAAATTATGAGCATGATAAACACTATGCAATGTTCATATAATACAATAAATGCTGAGAAGGTGTGACATCTGGCATGAAAATTTTGATTCTTTGTTTAAAAATATGAGATTTTCGTGTGACAGTTAAGATCTGAATGTTATGTTAATAGATCCTATATAAAATTCCTTCATAACAAGTTTAATAAGCAAATGCTATGCAGATAATGTTTGGAATGATGGAACAAAAGCTAAGCACATAATCGGGTTCCAAAAACATAATGTGCTTATGTTTGAAAGTGTTGCACTTTTCAATAACCAAAATTCTTCCATCACATGTAACTTATTTTCAAAATTTAGCATTTATTATAACTTCTTAAAAATTGCCGTAATTCAACATAAAACAGCTTTAATTAAAATAATCATTCACATTTTAAAATGATTACAAATAAGCATCAAACTTATTCTATATACCTCTAAACTGAAACAGACCTAAAAATTTATCTCAGATTGTTCAAACTATTCTCCTTACATTCAAGTTAAACTCTAATATATAATTGCACAAAATATTTCTTATCCTAAAAAGTCTAATTAAAATTAATTACAAATTGATTTGATAGCAAAATCTTTGCAACAAACCTATTTTAATAATTTAGAATTTCTCTCTCTTACATTAAAAGATAATTAAAATAAACTTTAGTATGTGTAAAGTCAGTATAAATTAAATAAACTAAAAACTCTCTTCATTGATAGAATTTTCAAAGAAAATGAGTAATAATAACACGTATTATGTTGAGCATTTGAAAGTCAAATTACTTTAAATTTTATACTACGCATATTTTTTATATAATTAAGTAGTAGATTCTGATGAATTATAACAAAGTAAACTAATATTAAAGAGGACATCTCAGAGGACCATATTTTCTTTTTTCTATTCAAAGGGCTTTAGAAAATCTTAAGTACTAATTTTATTCCATTATTACTACATGAGAGGTAATGGGTCAGGATGCTTTAAATGAGAAACCTTTAAATGTATTTTATGCTTTGCTGGTTACTTTTACTAAAATTTAATTTAAGTGGACACAGTTTTCCTCTTACATTCAGTTTCTTTCAGGCTAAAATTAAGATCAACTTTAAAAAAAAATAAGAGGAAAAAAAGTACATGATATTTAAGGGAGAACGTGCCGCTTCGTTTAATATATTGAGCTGCAAAATGACTTTTCAGAACTCTGGCAAAATAATTTTTAGAAAGAGCGAGATTTCAAGCTTTAAATTTTCAAAAAGTGTGATTAATTGCTAGTTGAAAGAAATAACACATGATGGCAAATATTTCTGAATAATTAACGTTTTTGTCAATAGCAAGATAATTAAATATTTTTGTTAGTAATTACAATGTTCATATAATAAAGACATTATTTTTTATTTAAGAAATATTTACTCTCTAAATGGTCATTAACAACAAATAATATTTCTTGTAAATTTTTATGTATCAAAATTATTTTTATAAATTTAAGCTCTCTGCTTTTAGATATATTATACATTAAATTATAATAAAAATTCTTAAGTAAAAGATACTTAATTTCTTTATAATTTTTAAATAACTCATGTATGATATGTTTCATAATATACGATCCAAAAAGATAGAATATAATTTTACAAGCTTACTATACATACTATAATAAAAACTTTTGTAAGAGAACTTTGTTTACAATCATACACATATGTGCTTCTATTAAAAATTAGTTTATATCATGCACATGATATCAAATTAAGAATCAAATGCGAAAATAGTTTGCAATGTAAAAAGAAATATTTCAGTGTTTGAGACACTTTATTTGATTAACCTGATTAGAATTCTACATAATGACATAAAATTGATATCATTCTAAATATTGTTGCTTTTTTTTAACTATTTGAAATTTTTTTTTAATTGTTAGAGAGCTGCTTAAACTCGGATACTTTTAAGAAATCTAAAATTATTTAGGTTATTAATAATAAAAATTTTCTGATAGTTTTAGAATATTTGCGTAATTCATTTATAAGAGAATTCCCTTTGTTTACAATCATATACAGGGTGATTATAAAAAAAAACTATCCCCATATTTGGGCCTTTAACTATCATACCATTCACAGAAACTGAATGAAATTTTGGCATAATTTATTTTGAGATATGCGCTCAAGAATGATATGGAAACAACAGTGTCACCAAACAATTACGGTTACAGTGAGAAAATTTCAAAAATTTCAAACGGCAACGCCCAGTTTTTTGTTTTGGAATGTGATCTCCATGCTGAAAAACACTAAATAGCGTTAAAATGGCATTTGTAGCACGAAAATCTCCGGAACTAGGCAAGGAAAAAGTAGAAAGGACTTTGCCGTGTACCAGAACATTAGTGCTCGTTTCATTTACGTCACACCGTTTCTTCGGTTGAGATTCCAGCCTGAACGAGAAGAAGAAACTAAGAAACACAAATTTCGGGTTCTATTTTAGACACAGTTATGACTAACGTTGTCACGCTAGGTGAAAGAAAAAGCACTGCGAAACGCAAGCCGCTTATGTTGTTTTCTGCCTTTACAAACAAGATGCTGCTTTCAGGGTAAGAACGAGGGGATTTATAGAACGTAAAGATTTTTTACCTGAATGGACAAAATGACACAGAGACATTGCGCATTTATCGCAGAAACTATGGATTACGGTGAGGCCTGTGCACTGTCAAAGCTGTATGGGACTTGATTCATAAATTTGAAGAAGCTGGTTGGACACGCAATCCACTTCGTCCTGGACGACCTTCTGTTTCTGTGGAAGCTGTTGCAGAAGTTCATTAGATGATAAACGCAGATCATCCCGCAAGTGCACGCTGTGTTTCACGTGTTCTGCATTTTCCGAATACAACTATCCGCAAGATTCTACTCTCTGTTCTAAACATGTTTCCGTATCAATTTCAGCGTGTCCAGATGCTGAAACCGGAAGACTATCAATTATTGCTGGATTTTTCGAATCAATTTCTTATCCGGTACGACGAAGATAGCAGCTGGGCTTTATGCATTCTGTGGAAAGATGAGATGCATTTCTCGTTGACGGTAAATTCGAAAAATTATGTGCACTGGGAAGACAATAATCCAGATGATGTGCTTGCATGTCCATTACACGAGGTAAAAGTGAATGTGTGATGTGGTATAGTGTGTACGTTCATCCTCTGCCCTTACTTTTTTGAAGAGGTTATTGCCAGTGATCTGCAAACGTGTGCAGAAACGAAGAATACTCGCTATCTGGACATGTTAACTTGTTACGGCATTCCCGCAATTGCAATGGCAAAATGCTGTATCTGTAGCTATGCAAATGCAAGATGGCGCTCCTTCACATGTAGGGTCTTCAGTCAAACGTGTCTTAAGTCAACAGTTTGGCGATAGAGTTATCCAGATTTCCCGTTTCCGTAGCCCACCAAGGTCTCTTGATCTGACACCAATGGATTTCTGGCTGTGGGGATATTTAAAATCCAAAGATACAATCCAATTTGAAAGATGCCATCAGAACTGCGATTAAAGAAATTCTTATAGTCATGGTACGTGCTGTAGTGCTATCCACCATCTGCCGCATACAAAGTCTCATCGTGTGTAAAAGAGGTCATATGGAGAGTTTGTGAAATACAATAAAATCCTTTACTTTATGCTGCTTATCTGTTCGTATTGGTTGTGTTCTCTCTCTTAGCCTACTACTATTGATGATTTTTATGCTACAATTGCCGTTCGAACGCTATATACGGTTTTTCACAATTGAGATCATATTCCAATACAAAAAACTTGGTATTGCCATTTGATATTTTTGAAATTTTCTCACTGTAACCGTAAAGATTTGAGTGACACTGCTGTCTTGCATATCATTCTTGAGCGCATACTTCAAAATACCTTATGACAAAATTTCATTCACTTTCTGTGAATGGTATGATAGTTAGGCGCTCATATACCAGGGTAGTTTTTTCATGATCACCCTGTACATATGCTTCAGCTAAAATTATTTTATTTCATGAATGATATCAAATTTTGAATCAAATATGAAAATATTTGGCAATTTACGATTTTAACCATAATGAAAGATAAACTAATATGGATGTTATTAGAAAAGGTGTGAACAGGATCTGATGTGTAACTTATTGCTCTGTTTTTCATCAATGTTAATAATAAGAGCAATTTTTAAATTTATTTATAAGTTAAATTTTTTAACTCTAATTTGTTTCAATGAAATATAAGTGTATTTAAATTCTTATGCTATTTTATAGAATTAAAAATTAAGAAATGATAATTATTTAGATATTTCTCCCTATTTAAAGAAATATTTCTGTGTTTGAGACACTTTACATGATTAGCCTACTTGCAAGTCTTCATAATAAGCTAAAACTGATATAGTTCTATGCATATATATATGAATATAGATTTTTTTTGCTTTTTTATTTTTTAATTAATTTATAAAGTTATCAAAGAACTGTTTAAACTCAGATACTTTTAAGAATTCCAAAAGTATTTAAATTAATAATTATAATGAGATTCTGATAATTTTTAGAAAGTTTATGTAATTAATTTTTTAGTAAAGAATCATGGATGATAAATTTTTTGAAAAATATTTTTGTATAATAAATTACAATTAATACCCAATAAGAACGATTACTTTTAGTTACTTTAGTTAAACAAAGTAACTTTTAGTTACTTTGTTTACTTTTAGTTATTGCTATGACAGAAATGCAGGAACACTGAAAAATAATTTTATTTAAAAGGGCAAATAAGATTTGTACTTTTTAAAAATATATATAAAAACTTTCATAAAATTTGCTTTTGATCTGATTTTAGGTAAATTCACATTCGGTTGAGAAACATTCTTGATACTTTCAGAAATATGTTTGAAAGTCCTAGCATAAGTATCTAATTAAAAATAGAAAAATTCAATTAGAAATCATGAAAATATGTTTATAAAAATATAGGAGACAAAAGTATGGAAAAGTTTAAATGGGTTTTTTATTTATAATTGGGTTTTTAAATAAAATTAAAAAGGTATGCATGAGCGGTTTCTAGAGCAAAAAATGAGAGTTAAATTTGCAAATAAAAATAAACTCATGAACAAGTTTTGTTTTCCTAATTAGTGAATCATTTTGTAAAATAAAAAAATATTAACATAAAAATTGAATAATTAGGCCAAAGTTTGAATAATTTTTTTTTAGAATTAGTTGAGCTGAAGTGTTTTTAAAAGAAATATATGTAGGAGAAGAGAAATATTAGATGCATTTTATCGGTGGTGAAAATGCAACACATAGGCAATTAAAATAACATCGTAAAATACTATATCAAAATAAGCAGATGTTCTTGTTGGTTGCTTTGGCTACTGAATTTTTCTTGCCAACATTTATACAATTAAAATAGATAAAAAAAACAGTTAAATGCTAATTCATGCGTTTTTATGAATTTACAGATCTTGTGTACGGAGGTTTTAACATTCTTTGTTAGTAAAAAGTAATTTATAATGCTATCCGTTGCTCGGTATAGGGAATATTTAAGAAGTATCATTATTTTTTCTACTGAAAGTAAAATTTAAATAAAGATATAATTTAAGGGGGAATTTTTACAATTTGCACATTCGAAAATGTCTATATAAAATTATCTATATTTAATTTAAAAAGTAACAGCTATATTACGATATCAACATAATTATGATATTTTTCAAATTTTAACAATATATTTCTTTCAATTGTGTACAAGTATTCTGCTTTCTATTTTTTGTTTTATTAAAATTTCAATACACATAAAATACTTTTTAATTAAAGTGAATATGCTATATGTTACAAAATTATGTGACAACCCAAAAAATCACTCGTATTAACAATACACCGTATAAATTATCTATAAATTTAAATAATTAAAACGCGATTGAAATAAATTTGATCCATTGTTTCAAATAAATCATTAAAGGACATAATGGAGTCAGTTTCACCTGTAAATGGTTTTTTGAAAAACTTTCGTATTACACACTAATAAGATCAAGTAATTTCGAATAAAAAAGTAAGTGATCTTTCAAACCCATTCCGTTTTTCCTTTTAAAATTGTAAGTAAACTACAACTTCACATTACAAAAAAAAAAAAAAAAAGTAAATGATACTATCAGCTGAAATAAGAATTTAATTTGGCTATTTGGGGTAGCTGACAAGGTCACGTAGAGAAGTATATGACCTAGAAATTCGAAGCGGATATAGTTTCACAAATGCACTCGAAATGGGGTGTGTGAAATAAGTCAAAATTTAAGCGTTCGTGAAATACTATTCATAATGCTGTAAATGAAAAAGGGGAAAGTATAAAAGATCTGAGAGGAAGAAGAAATTATTATCTCAAGATAATGAACCAACTTTCAAGCTTGCGGATAAGCATTACTGTCCTATTTGTAAAATAATATAGTTAGTTGATTAGTGAAATACTCGCAAATAATAGCTTGGCGCACTTTTAGATCTAATTCAAATGTCACTTTTCGGAAATTAAAAAGAAAAATCAAAAATAAAAAAACTTAAAGAAAAAATTCTGAAGTGGGTAAAACTAATCATGTCCTGGGGTGCCATTTCGAAAAATATTATTTTTCTAACAAAAAAGAATTCCGTTTCAATAGCAAAGATAGTAATATTTGCAGCTGTGATAATTTACGAATGGAAATTTGGGAGTTTTTCAAAATTTAAGTGGGTGATGGCTCTACGAGGATGTAGGAAGCTTTTAAATATGTAAAGAAATGTAACTTTAAAGAGTTTCTAGAAAAATAGACAGCAGTTGTTTTCAATAATTATTTTGCCAATATTTTATAACTTTTGGTAAATTTTAATAAGGGGAAACTAGAAATTTCAACGAAAGAATGCACCATGCAATGTCTATAAATTAACTAAAAATTAGTTTCAGAATAAAAGAATTGAAGTTTTAAAATAAACAAGCTTTAACTCAGGCCAGAATCTCTTCAAATCACTTAGCTTGTTGAGTGTATGGAGATAATCATTCCTCTATCTATCTATCTATCTATCTATCTATCTATCTATCTATATATATATATATATATATATATATATATATATATATATATATATATATATATATATATATATATATATATATATATATATATATATATATATATATATATATATATATATACATGATTTTATATTCAAACTGGAAATAAGTATTACGTATGAATGGAATAAAATTCTGAATTATTGATCGAAAATCTAAGTTAACGAAAGACCGGGATTCAGAAAAATCATAAATCCACGTATTTTTTTAGTTTTGCAAAAGTATTTGTTTTAACAAGTGGTCTTTAATTTTGTAATAAGTATTTGAATGAAAAAATATTTATTTTGATAAAATATACTTAAATATTTATTAATGATAATATGCATATATTTATAATTCATTTGCTCAAAAAATTTAATTATAAGTTGAAAAATATTATATTGTTTATAACAAGACTTACAAAGACTAAAAATGTCTCATAATTTTTAATATACTGTATAAATAAGTGTATTCATAGTTCTTTCATGAATATGCAATCAAAAACAAATCTGTTGTTTCACAGGGTTGATATTCAATCAGTAAGTTTTATATTTTTGTATGTGTATGAAGACTTCTGCTATTTATACTTATAATAATACAAATTGTTTAAAGCAACAGTACTATTAGAGTATTAAGGATCAAAAATAATTTCATCTGCATCTTCATAGAGCTTTGTAAGATTTTTTACTTGATATGCATTTTGTTTATCATATTTTCGATTAACTGTAAGACATATTTTAATAAAACAAAATGTTTCTTGGTACGTAAACTTATACTAAAAATGGAAATTTTAAAAATAATAATTTTCAATAAATTTTTTTTATTATACATAAGAGTTTCTGTTTAGAAATTGAGTCTGTATATTCCTTATTTGAAATTGCTAAATTTGAAAAATATTTGTACTGGTACAAACTGCCAATTTAAAATAAGGTCCATAGAAAAATTTTGGCATCCTATCAAAGATATTAATCTTTGTAGGATACCCAACATTAATAATTAATTGTAATGATAATTAATAATATAGCAACATTAATTATTAAGTATCCAAGGGATATATAATACTTAATATTGCTATATTATTATTTGTACCTATACAATTTAAAGCACTTTTTACAATAAATTTTCTTATCGGAAAAGTAATTTCCCAGTTGAATCATATTATTTATCAATATCTCTAAGCATATTCTAAATAAATGCGGTATTATTTAGTTTTGAAAAAAAGGAATAGTTAATGAATGTATTTTTAAATGCATACTGTTGATGATACTAAAATTGCTTAGAATATTTTTGAGGATGATTGCAATGACATTTGAATAAATTATCTGCACATTTATAAACAGCAATTTTATTAAACTATTAGTGCCGATTTCGAAATATCGAACCTTAAATATCTGTGAAAAGATAAGAAAATAACGATTGCTATTCTATCCTTTTATTTATACTACATGTGAAAATTATTGGCTAAGCAATAAAAAAACTTAGAGAATTCAGATTATTAGCGTGGTAAAAATATGAAATTTTGTAATGTTCTATAGGATTTTGAAAATATAATGTTAACAGATGTAACAGAGTGATTTGTGTATGACAAACTGGTTGAGGGCTTTGGTATTAAAAATATCGGAAGGATTCTCAGTGTAAGTGTTATAAAAATGAAGATGATTTTATACTTGAATTACTCTCTCTCTCTCTCTCTCTCTCTCTCTCTCTCTCACACACACACACACACACACACACACACACACACACACACACACACACACACACACACACACACACACACACACACACACACACACACACACACACACACACACACACACACACTTTGTATTTAAAACAATAGGATGTTATCAAAATGCTGTGCAATTTGAAAAATAGAAAGAAATTCCATTTACATGTTTTTTACGAAATATATGAAATATTACTGTTGAGAAAACATAAATATTGCATAAATCAAGGAAAACTGAAGAATATTTTATATGTACACTAATTGAAACACAAAGAAAGACAAGAGATATCACAACAAAATTTATTTTTTAGTTAATATGTTGGCCAAGTATCAAATGATTAAATTTATAGACTTCAGTGAAGTGTGGTTCCTTTCGAAATCAGTAGCCACATACACAGATTAGTTGCCATTGTTGGAGATCACTACTGCCACACGCTTCGGCATTGATTCAAAGAGACTTTGTGTGTTCTTGGGGTACAGCAGACCAATCGACTTCTACACGTTGCCAAAGTTGATCTGATGTGGCAACTGGGGATGTAATCTGAGTCAATCGTTGAGCCTCCATGGACCACATATTTTCTATCGGTGAAAGATCTGGAAAGCAAGACGGCCAGGGAAGCAATTCAATCTGGCGGTTGCCGAAGAAGCCTTGCAGAATGCGTGACAGGCAGGGCGCATATCATCCTGATGAAATATGACTGTGGGCAAGACCTGAAGGTAAGGAAGGACAAGTGGCTCCAACAGCTCGGAGATGTAGCACTGGCGGTTTAAAGTTCCGGCAATGCGCACCAGAGGAATGCGAGAGTTATATCCAATACCGACCCAAACCATAATACCCGGTGCAGGACTAGTGCGGTGTTGCATAACGCAGCTCTGTTTAGCATCCTCTCTCCACGGTTTCTCCAGAGTCGAATGCGATCATAGTAGTGTTGCAAACAGAAGCGTGACTCGTTACTAAAGAATATTTATTCCATTCTGCTGTCCACATCCTTCTTTCACCGCATCATTGGTGGAGTCGTCTGTGGTTTTCCATCAAGGGTAGACGAAGAAAAGGGCGTCTTGCGGACAGACCACTCTGCTGCTAACGGCGTCGAATGGTACTCTCTGACGCTGGATGCTGTGTTACAAACTGAATGTGCTGTGCTATGGTTCGTGATGGGGCTGAGCAATCAGTTATTGCCATGCGCATTGTTTGCATGTCATCACGTGAAGTGGTGCACTGAGATGGATGCGATCGAATACGTCGGTCCGTCGTACCCTCCTGCATCCAATGATCACATATCCACATTACAGTTATTTGATTTCGCCCAACACGACTACCGATTTATCTGAAAGATAATCCACAATATAGGTAGGCCACTATCCTTCATCGGTCGAACTCAGATACTTGATCAAAAAATGATCTCTGTTTTCCACGAGGCATAATTGATCAGTTTTTTTAAAAAATCACAAGAAAAACGCAATTGCCAAACTTGAAATCTTTGAAATCTCCCAGTACTAAGTAGCGCTTTGAAGTGGCACCACAGGCATGCGTGATGTGCGTCTGCCCTGAAATTCTAATCCTTTGCATATCTCACCTCCGCTAATGTATGCATGTTATAAATTTCATGTTATTTGCATGCTTCCTTCAGGGTGTTACATTTACGGTGGCCAACAGTGTACATACCTGAATAAAGCGAATGCTTATACACACACTGGCTATAGAATTACAAACTCCAGATCAATATCGCATTCGACTTCTTTTTGTATGGATAGAAGGTCTTATTCGTTTGGGCATTAATTCTACTTACTTTTGGAGTGCAGTTATACCCAGAGAATACCATGCATTTGCTAGACAGCTTTCTAGATATTGCAGTGATGTGGGCCATAATCTGCTGTGTGTGTCTCATGGAAGTGGTCCCTGGTGTTCTCCAAGGATAAAAATGTAGTCATGAGATACCTAGATATACTGGCATGTTAAGCACGCACTGTAATGTTGCATTTTTTCCAATAATTTATAGACGATAATGCAACTGTGCATCGTGCCAGAAGTGTTCAAAATTAGTTTAGTGACCATCCGTCTGACTTCCTGACTTTTCCTGGCGTCGGAAGTCAGACGGATGCTCAGATCTCCATTTAAAATGTGTAGGACATGGTGGAAAGTCATTCTACAGGGCAGTTTTTTATATTTGAATTCCTTGTATATTAGGTTTAGAAACTAATGATAACATAACACAAGCTTGGTTGACGGAAAAATTAGTCAGTTTTGTCATTGAGTATCTCATTAATAAGTGTGATAATATATATATATATATATATATATATATATATATATATATATATATATATATATATATATATATATATATATATATATATATATATATATATATATATATATATATATATATATATATATATATATATATAATTTTATTTAAAAATATCTTCACTTGTGTGTGTGGATGATGCCAAAATATAATAAGGGTACTTCCTTTTTTAATTGAAAACTGAATTATGATAAAAACATAATTACTTGGTTAAACGTTAAAATTATTCTATCCACATGATATTCAAAATAACTAAAGCATAAGGGAATTTTAAATAATTTATATATATATAAACTATCATTCATCAAAATGTTTCAAAATTTATATATTCCAAAAGCATTAAATAATATGTTAAATATCTTAGAAATATGAAGAAAAAAATAAGTAGATGTTTTTGATGGAGAGGGAAATATAATAGTATATGTATAAAACCAAAATGAGAAAACGCATACATGCTATGCTTGCAAATAAAAGAAACCGAAAAAAGACAATATATACCATTAAAATCAATGTGGAAGTTCTCTGAGTTAAGAGGCGTATACAATTGAAGCAGCCGGAATCGACACAAAAACCAATAAGAAATAAAGATCGGAGTTGACCACATGCCAAATGAAGCATTTGGAAATGTATATATTCTTCAATTTACTTTTCAGTTTATAACGAATATTATTGATACAAATTTTGAAATAATATTTTTTTCTTTCATTATTTGTTGAATTCCTAACCACGTTTCGAAATTTCTAGATGTATATTTACTTATAGTTCGAAGACGATCGGATAAAATGTCTGTCACTTGTACTTAAGCAACTATCTGCTTTATGTACATACATTTAATCGAAAAATAGTTAAATCTTGATTGAAAATCTAAATTTGTTGGTAGTTTCCCGGTAACTATAGAGAGACAAAAATATTTTTTTCGTACACCTGAAATTAATTTAAAATGAAATTCACCTACATGTTTAGGAAAAAATAGGAAAAATAATAGGAATTACATTTTTGATTATTTAAATTACTTTAAAATACTACACAAATACATGCATAAGAAAAAAAAACGTCTTAATAGGATAATGGAATATTAATTACTTCAATATTTTATAGTTTGATTCACAGGAACGCAATTAAACTTGCTGGGCATATTTGTAATATAGTCGGTATTATTTTCCATTTAATTAATCGTACACAAAACATCATCTAACGACCAATGTTATCCATATTTCACTGTTTATAAAAAAGCTATCATTCTGGGAGAAATGCTGAATTTTATAAAGACAAAATTGGGAAATATAATCTCATAATCTTAAATTTGTTTCAAAGTAGAAAAATATGAAGAATTTAGTTTATTACACAATCCTCTTTTATAAATTTTAAAATTATAATCTTAGTCACAAAAGATCTTAAATAAATATAAGATTCATGTAAGCATTCCCTCCTTATACATTCGACCATCATATTTTAAGTCATGCCCAAATTTCAATAACATGTCTTTTCTTCTAAATAAGTTATGTAACTGGATTGAATAAGAGTGAGGAAAATGTAATATTAAATCCGAAATTTTTTTTTGAATCTGGTTTGCATGCATGGTTATCGTAAGCATAATGTTTTGCCTACATTTATTTTTATATTTCATAAGCATTATATTTTGTCATTAATTTTTATATTATATTTAGAAGGAGACAAATGTTTATAATTTCGAATAATTTTGCAGCTTAGTTATTCTTATTTGGTTTACTTTTAAATAAATCTTTCAATAAATATAGCTTAATTCCATTTGATTTTACGAATTCAAAATATCAGTAAAATGTAAGTAAATATCACTAAAGGAATCTCGAATAATATAAAATGTTAGATTTTGAACTGTATGTAATATTATATTCTGCAATTTTGCATCACCTAAAAGAATTTACTCTCCGAATTAATCTCAGAGAAATTATATACATAATAAATGAGTGTGAAAATATAATAAATGGGACATCTTTTGTATTTACTAAATATCTGAAATTTTCAAAAATTAATATTCAATATAAAATTACGTAACACAATGTATTCGTTACATAAGGAAGAATGCTCTCAAAATGAAATTTTACACCTGTATTCTGTTATTTTTGTGTTCCTGAAATATTTTAAAAACTTTCTTCTAGAAACTCATTTCATATTTTTTATCTCTAAGCTATGTTTCGAAGTTCCGCATGTGTGACATTTAATGTGCATTGATTATTTCAGAAAGAGATCAACGGAATCCCGAGGGAATTCTTCCATTTTAAATTATTCACTTCTTTTCAGAATTCTTTTTTTTTACATTCTGTCAGAATTCTAGACTATATGCCATATTTTTGTGCTATCTTCGCTAGATATTTCACAAACACAATGCACAAAAATTATTAAAGTAGCTTAAGGCAGAAATAATTTCTGAAGAAATTGAAAGTTTGAGAAAAAAAATGAATAGCTAAAGGTCTCTATAGGATAAATTGTTTCTGATGAATATTTTCGTTCTCGTGACAGATAGTATGTATATTTTGCAACTTATCCTATAATACTGATGTGTTGAATTTTTTAGACTGAGTCGGTTTATCTTAGAAAATATGGCACGACAAATAAAACATGCGACATGATTGAAAAGTATCAATATTTTTCTATATTACTGAAAATTGAACAAAATGTATGTTTGAAACTCAATTTTTAGAACTTGGAATGTATTATATTTATTTATGACTATTCAAATTTGTTATGTAAATTCTATGTACCTTTTAATATATACAAAGACTTATTATTATTTACTATTACCTATAATTTATATTGTATTAATACCATTAATTAAAAATTATTACTAAGTAATACATTTAGTTTATGATATAAGATTTATTATTATAAGTTAACTATGCTACTCATAAGAAATAAAATAGAACAAATACATACGCCTCATCAATTTAAGCATAACATTTTTACAAAGCGTAGAAACAAAATATTTTACATATTAAATACAAATTATACAACAAAAAGCCTATAGTGACTTTTATTGCAAAATATAAACTAACATTAAATATATTGAATTATAAAATTAATAATTTAACCTATTTTTTATTAAAAAATAAATAGTATATTCAACTAAAAATTAATTTATATATCATGATATATTCTGCCATATATTTTACTATAAAAGTTTCAAACTGTCATTCATATTATTTAGAAAGTCACTGTCAAACAAATAAATTATTTTCCATAGTAAATATTTCATGAAGTTACCTAAATAATAAATAAAAATTCCTTTTTTTTGATGAATGCTGAGTTTTTCTTAAGGAAATTTTCTTTTAGTAAAACTGTTTTAATTCATTTATTTTTTTATGGAATTGCTTAAATTCAATATAGAATCTACTCAACTGAGAATTATGAACTAAATTTTGAAGATGTTGAAAATATTTGTGAATTAACAAGGACTTTTAATTACTTTAAGGATTGCAAAAAAACTTGTCTGAATTTAAAATTTATGACAAAATTATTGTTAGTAAGAAATACAGTTGTGCTTTTAAACTCTTATGCAGTTTCTTCCGCATTAAAATCTACTGGATACATTTCTGGAGGAGATCATTATAAAAACACTGAATTATATTCATTGACAATAAGCATTGAAGGAAAGGATCATAACTTGATGTATTTTGTGTGCTTACAGCTATCGTGTTTCTGTTTCTTGTAGAGATTTAATGATCTAAGAAATCTTCAATACGTGTGAAACGTCTTAAACCCAGTATTAAAGAGTAGTTGAATTCCAAAAATCATATGTAATGTAATCCAATCTTTTTCTTATTGATTTCCTTATTGAATAATTTCCCTTTATCAAAATTATGTCTCATTTATAGAAATTCAAAACATAACAACAATATGAAATTTTTTTTCACTCATATATACTTTGTTTCACTCATATATATTTTGTTTCACACATATTATTTAAATCATTCCAAACAAAAACATTAGTTAAATTCCTAAAAGCTTTTTATAAAGTGGCTTAAAAACTACGCCACTAAAAAAATTACACTTGCATAATTCTTTACTCAACATTTTCAACGCTTTCAAAACAAATTATTGAAAATTTTTAACATTCAGTTGCGAGGAAATTCAATAAAAATAAATGAATAAGAAAAATAGCTATCAGCAATATAGAAGCATGAAAGTATTTAAAACTTTGAAGTTCAGTTGTATCTTTTTTCACAATTCTTGTGGATTTGAAGTACACTTACGTTTATTAAATATAAGTAAACATTCTCTTGAGAGTCAGTTCCACAAACTAAATGTGTGTGTGCGTTCATAAAATATCAAAACCCTGCTCTATTGTAAAATTCCCTCTTCTTTATAGCAATATGTATCATAAATATAATGTCTCAAGAATTTGTGTTTGGTAATCAAAATATGCACAATTATGTTGTATATTTGTATTTTTTAACTATTTTTTATAAATTCATATATATAAAACTATTTGAATAGGGAAGACTTTTTAATGTTCTGACACAAAAATACCAAGCGTTTTGAAATGTCTCTCTCTCAACTGGAATTCTTCAAAGATATACGAGACCAAATAAAAAAATGGTTTTTATTGTCACCTTATTATTTTTGAATTATTTTGCTTTTAAGAGAAGAATATACGGATCTTATTATTTCATCTAAAACGCCCAGATTCCATTAAACTTTAACTTTGCTGTTAGTGGGTTAGTGTCTTGCTGATTAGTGGAAAATATTTTTTAAAAGTCATAGTAGTTCACTTGCTAATAAACAGGCTCATTGAAAAATTTTTGGTGTTATACAAAACTGTGTGCGAAAATCTTTAAAAGGTGTATATGCTTTTTAATTAAAGTCAATTTAGCACATTAATAATGTAGTTTAGACAGGGATTTTCAATACATTATCTTATTTCCGACGTTTTCTAAGGCGTTTATGTACAGTGTCATTTGAGAAATATTTATGTTCAGAGTTTTTTAGTTATGAATAAAATTGTTTCGTCAAGATTTTTGGTGCATAAAGTCTAGTTTTAATTAACTGAAAATGTTATTTATTTCAGAAAAAAATGCAATTTAAAGCTATCGAAAACCTCACTGATGACTTCTTTATTTTAAGCAACATTAGCTGACATTAACTGAATGTTCAATAGAAGGTCAAAATTTCTGGTTAACTATCCTAAATAGGGAATACAATGTTTTTTTATAATCTGGCCTTTGTGAACATTTATATAAAATGCTTAAATTTTCATGCTATTCTAATATGCTAACTGTTTCAAGACTTGTAATTTTGTTGTAAGCAAAAAAGTACGTTATTTTTATAAATTACAAATTTGTATTGTTAGTTTGGTTTCTTTTGTTTTACATTAAGCTTTTGAGGCGAATAGATTATGTATCTTAGCATTAAAATTTTAGGCAATTTTAACAGCCCATAACTGCACAGTTTAATTTGGTATAACTGTGCTGTACAAACGGTGTAGAATTTGACATATATACTTTACATTTTATAAAAAAAGTATAAGGGCATTTATATATTTTCATTTTCCTATAAAAAATGAGCTTTATTTTTATTAACACTTATTTTTTGCCGTTAATTATAAATTATGGTGTGTGATAAATAAGTTACTTAAAATTTGTAAATGTGTTTAAAATGCAGTAGAACTTCAATTATCCGAATCTATTGGATCGCACCCCATTCAGATAATCAAAAATTCGGTTAATTGGATTTCCTCGATAAAAGGCGATCTTTTAATTAATTAATTATTGTATGTTAAAAATGGGAGAAAAAAAACTACATATTTTTAATGAAATGCAAAAGTTTTACATCTTAAGGCACTTACAAATGTGTATGTACAGTGATGAAAATGAAAGTCGTTGCTTACTGAACATATTGGTCAGAGTAAGAAGCTGTTTGACTGCCTTCATCCGTTTTCTGGTTCCCAAGTCGCACATCCTCTTGAAAGGGAGAATTCGCCTGTGGTTCCACGATCTTTTTCGTCCCTACACTTTAAAGCAATTCAAAGCCAGAAACGCTTCCACACCTGATGATCTTATGTCTTTTCCAACTTGGACATTAAGGGCATCTTCTTTCTCAACACTTCCAGTAAGTTGAACATCATTTACAATTTGAAATCCAGGGTCTGAATCATAATCTATTCACCTATATCTTCAGCACAAACTTCTGAAAGTCCTAGATTTTTTAAAAGAATGTTCATGAATTCTTCAAGTGACACGTCATTCTCATCTTCTTTTCCTGCCTTTTGTTTTCTTGAGCTTTTTCCTTTTTCTCATTTTCCTTATTTTCTTCAGTGTAATTTATTTTTCTGAAATTCTGAAACCGATTGTGATAATCAGCGATTCGGATAGATGGAGTTTAGATAATTGGAGTTCTACTGTATTACGCTTTAATGTTATATAATTATCCAACAGATTAAGTGAAATATATTTTATGTATTTTGATTTACAACTATACTTTTACAATCTTTACTAATCAGATCTCAAATGTAAATGTTTTTCGTAAAATCTATTATATGTTTATTGCTGTAAAATTCCTTAAAACGTTGAAGTTGGAAGTAGAATTCATATAGAGGAAACAATTTCATATATATTACACTCTAAAACGTAGAAAAACAAATATAATAAATGGAAAACGAAGTAAATTTAATTCCTAGTTCTGACAAAACTACAATAATATATTTTATTTTGGCTTGTACACAAAAAATGTTTCAGAGAATCTTTTCTGTCTTTAGTTCAAATAATTTTATTAAAGAAATTATGATAAGTAAAAAATATCTTTACAGATGAATTAAAAAAATGTTAATAAATAATTAGAAAATTATATCAAAATATCAACAGAAACATTTGAATACTAAGAAGACAGAGTGGACCCAATATTTATTAATAGAATACACAATGAAACATGTAATTTAGTTAAGTAAATAACGATTAAAAATTGAGATAAATACTTATTCATAAGCAATATGCTATTGTAAGTTGAATAAATTATTTTCTTTCTACATTATAGTGTGTATTAATTAAAATAAAATGTATTTTATCAAATTGCATGAATTATATATGACTGCAGTGTATTTATATAAAAAAGGAACAGATCTATTTTCCCAATTCATGTTCATGATCATGCTTAGTTAATGACTCCCTCTTGCCAGTTTTCGTAGACATTTACCACATTAAAGCAACGGAAGGATAATAAAAAACTGAAACGGCTGGTAAGGGATACCAAAAACTAAACAAGAAATATTGTTGGGAAAATAAGATATTTCCATGTCTTTAGACATCTATCTGAACTGCTAACTAGGCTCTTAAGAAGTTCGAGTCTTAGAGTATTCCGCTCATGCACTTGACAGCTATTTCGAATTGGCCATCAGTCTGCAAAGATTTATTGCTTAACATCAGCCAATTACAAGTTACTGTAAGCAATCCATTTATTTCAAGTAGACTATTTACCAGAACGGGGTAAGTTAAGAGGGTTTGAATTAGATTATTACTAATGTATTTTTCTATGCATTACGTTAGTATATCTTCTTAGTTAAACAGTTAGTTCTTTCTCAGGTTAAAAATAAACAAAAATTTCGACATACTAACTATTTACTTAAAAAAAGAAAAATTACCTTTTTTTTAAAAAAGAAACTTCTTATTATTTTTTATACTGTTTTTTCATGTTCCGTAAACCAATTTTATTTAGGTATCTTTTCATTAAATCTTAGAAATTTCATTCAATTTGCTTTCCTTCATTAAAGGTTGTATAAATCTTTATTTAATTTTAGCTAATATATATATAATGCCATAATAGATATTTATTTTCTTACTAAGAATTATTGCTTTGCACATTTTTAATTTCCTTTTGGTTGTTGTACTAGGCGAGAAAAGTTTTTTAAATTATATATATAGTTGTAAAACTGAAGGGAAGCTTCAATTTTAATGTTTTTGTAATATAAATGTTATAATTGTACATAAGTTCAAACATTTTAAGGGAAATATTAATAACCAATATCTATTTTAGTATGCATTGTTTGGAAGTTTCTTATTTGGATATAAGTATTAGAAGTATTTTTCTAGCTTCATTTTTATGATTCACTTAAGTGCATGTAAGAAAGCTTTTATTTCAAAAATTAAAACTCTCAGAAATTATGAAAAAATATAAATTTCAAGGGTTCAAGAGTTTTAAGTTTAAAATATGTTTTATGAATTAAAAAAGTATTTAATGGATTTAATGTTTTTCTTACATATGCATATGTTGTGTCAATATATGTATTGCGAGAAAATATGTATCAAAAGCATATTATATCCTCCATTTTACTTGGCTTTTACAAATATTTTATCAGCCTCGGAGTTTATTTTTTCCATTTTTCTAGCAACAAGGGTCAGGAAACTAAATTATATATATTTTGATTTTACAAAGATGTAACAATTTTAAAAGTGCACTTAAGCCTGACTAGATACATCGTCTTCAAACTATTCCAGATGGAAATATCATTGAATTGAATATACTCATAAGAAGTAAAATTTAAGATATATGAAAAACCCACGTTCAAGAAAAAATAGTTTTTAAATATTGATGTTTAATACTACAAAATTAAAGTGCAGTGTTCAACTCTAATGAGCACATTTATTTGAGCCAAATTCATTTTCGCATTGGAGCTGATTAATTTTGCATTTCTACAGTATATTAGATGATTCAAACAGAAATATCTTTTATATAAATGTTTCCTCATTTTATTTGAGTTGAAATAAATATGTTTTATTTAAAAATAGTTATTTAAAATAAATGCGGCCTTAAATAAAAAATTATTTAAAAAATGTGTTAATATATTTTATATTAAAATACTTAATTTGCTTCGGAATCATATTTCAATTATTTACTATAACATTTTAAAACTTCCTTTTTATATGACTAAGGAATTCCTTCAGTCCAAAAACTCTTTAATTACATATTTATGATTGATATCAATTTTATATTTTACTTTTTTTTATTGAGCATCATTTTTTTGTAGATATAAAGATGTAGTAATAATGTTTTTACTTATATTAAAAAATCCGGTATCATTAAAAACTACTCAATCGGTTACAATCACTAACAAAATTGCAATAACATTTCAAAGTACGAGTTTCCTGTTTCAGAAATCGTATTGATTGTTAAAAATTGTTTTTTGTATATTTAAACTTTTATCGCGAAAATAACATAAGTTAAATAGGGTGCCATCAACATTAGTTTTCATCTATAAGCTATTGCTATCATATTAAGTTAAAAAATCAAGTTAAAAACACAAAGTTAAAAAATCAAGCAAAGCAAGAGAATAAAATTTTGTCAAATTAAATTTTCAGTTTTATTGTAAGGTAAGATTCCTGGAAAAATTTCTGAGGCTATATATTTTTATCAACATTTAGTAATGTAATGTGGAAAAATACAGTTTTTTTGTTTTAATTTGGTAGTTCTGATGAAGTTTTTCTAAAAATATATTCAAATTATGATTTACTTAAAATATTTTGATTATATAACAGTTTCCATGAATATAAATATGCAAACAACACCATAAAATAATACTGTACTTATGTATGGAAAGATCCTTAACAATAAAATACTTCTTGCATTTTATGTTTCAAATTATAAAATAAGGCATGCAAATTGATAATTTAAATGAATAATAATTAAAATATTCTAACTAATTACAAAAAAATAAAAATTGTGTTGCGCATAGAAAGGAATTAAGTAAGAATCATGTGCATTAAAAAGGTAATTTAAAATTTAAGTTAAAAGTGTTAATATGAACTTAAACATACTTAAATTTGTATCAAATTCTCTTTAATTACGTACAAAAACGTTCAAAATAACGTTTTGTTTCTATGCATAAATGTGTTTAGCTCTACTTCTTTATTCGTAACGGTTTTGTGTTAATGCATTTTTAAAACTGAAATGAACTATACTAATATTCCAAAGTAATAGAAGCAACTGACATTATTTCTTGAATTACGAAATACATATATCTATATAAAACTGAGAATGAATTTCTATTGCTAAAGTCGAAAATCAAAGTCATTGAAGAAGTTGAAGTAGTGGAAGGAAATACATTTTTCAAAGACTTCTCGTTCTTTGAACAAGCTCTTAAAGATATTAGAGTACATAAATCTTAACAGAGATTGAAAATGTTAAAGGCCGAAATATTTATTCTTTTGATATCTGTGTACATGTATCTTTACCCTAGTGGTTCTTAAACTACTTCAACTGACGCAATTGATTTTGTTCTGAGAAATTGTATTTGAAATTTTAATCTTGGATCTCTTGATTTCCAAATACTTATGAGATAACATAAGTCTCTTCATGAATCAACGTCAATTTCTATTAAAACATTTTGTGTTTTATACGTAATGTCATAATTGCTCAAAAGCTTTTAAATTTTTTTATGCATTGTAAGTATTTTTTTACTAGTTAACAAAAAGACAATCTTTGACTATTCCTAATAACTGAGTCAAATAATTATTTATACTTAAAAATTACTGAAATATATTTTTTAAAATTTATGTACATTTTTTGCATAAGTATACATACATACATACATACATATATATATATATATATATATATATATATATATATATATATATATATATATATATATATATATATATATATATATATAAACAAAATTTAAATATAATCATATTTAATTAAGTGAATTCATGATTCATCTATTTAAAATGAATCTTGAATTGGATATTTTTATCTTGCCATTTCTCATTCCCAATTCATGTATAATTTTTTTAAATATTTTAATTTCATTTTCTTAAAATTTATTTTTAACTGTTATTTTCTGAGTACTGCTTGGTATTTATTGAAAACAAAATACTAAGCATGAGTTATTAATCCTGTTGTTACTATTAATGCTCTTAGAGTAATTTATATAAAAAATATATAAGGTGGTAGCATTTTTGACTGAAACTATTCAAACTTTGAAAATCTGTCAATTTGGCCAAAGTGAAGGAAGATATGACTATGAAGTTTTGCAATTACATTAGGAATCCGTTGGTTGTCATAGATTCAAGATACATTTTAATTCAACTTTATCTTGAACAAGTTAAAAGATAAAGCATTCATTGAAGCACAAACATGGTACTGTACGAAAAAAAGATGATGTTTCTATAAACACCCAGCCATTAGGTATTTTATCTTTCCGGCACTACAAGGGGTAAAATTGATGGAATTTTATACAGTGGTCATCCAGGGGTGTATTATCGTAATCCCAAATATAATTGGATTCGCATAATCTAAAAGGAGGAATCAAGCCGAAGACCCCAAAATTTAGCGTGCCACTACCATAGATGTCATTTCACGTGGAGGATATTGAGAGTACGACCTGTTTATTGTGCTCCTATCACCATTGATGAACACGATGTATCTTTGGCTGAGTGGGCATAGAATTCTCTACCTTCCAGTTGCATTTCCCAATACACTTTTTCCAAACCGGCCCCTGCGGTCATAATTTTTAGATGCATGAGGTGTCTTTGTTCTGGTAATTGTTTTAACAATGTATGATAGTAATCAAGTACATTTGTATATAAATGCGCAAGTTTAGGTGCTGTTTTTACTTTGGAATCAATTTTACCGAGCATTTATTCATTTAATAACATAAAAAATTCTTATATGGGATATCTAGTATTAAATTCTATTTGCAAAACTAAATATCATGTAATGCTTAATGAGAATTTTCGCCATTAACTATATATCAGAGACGTTATTATTTTTCCACTGCAGCTATCATTAAAATAAAATAAGTATATTCATGTTATTTAATATATGCTTAAAAAAGATTTTTGGTTATTGTAGAATTAAAATTACACATATTTTTGTTTTATTTAAAATATCACATACTGTGAATTTTTTTAAGGTATAGTAGTATGAAATATTTATCTTATGTAAGGAGGAGAAGATACTGAAATCAAGAAAAATTTATTCTATTCTAAGCTGTTTGTCAACACTATCTTAAAACTCAATATTTAGATATGTCAACGGACACATAGAATGTTTTATATTTTAATTAATTTTATTTATTAATCCCTGTGTTATATGCGAAAGGATTGGATATATGTAAAGCTATTTACTTCAGATTTTTTTGACTGACATCTAATTTGATAAATTAACCTAAAATATCTCTTGCAAACAAAAAAAAACATTTTTTATATTCAACTACCTAATATTTCCTTATAGATAGTTAACAATGATTTTTAATTTTTTATTTAACCCCTTATAAAAAGACTATCAATTTTGAAAATAAAAATCAATTTAAGAAAAATATCAAAATAACTAATGTGAATACTTAATAAACTATTTTCTTAACAAAAAGAGAAAGAGCTAAGAAGAAAGAAATATGCCAGAAGAATTAGCTTATATATTACACATAACTGAGCAAGAATATAATAAAATAAAGACGTTGAATTTTAGCAGAAAAATATTATTTTTTGAAAGCATGTATCTTATTCAAATGATATTAATAAGGTTTGAACAGTGAAAAAATATTCTCTTACACAAATAAGTATTATTAATTTTTAAATTTAAGAGTTTATATTTTTAGTTAACGGACGTGGGAGTAATTAGTGGGCGCGTAACATGATTTTGTCAGATTTATGGTGACTGGAATATTTTTTTTTTATCATTCTTACACAAATAACTTCATAATGCTAATACTTTTCTTTATGATCAGGTTAAAAACTAAATTCAACAGCATGTGTATTGTGTGATGAGAGTCATTAATAATCGAATAAATTTACTCTCTAACTAGGAAAAGAAAAATAAAGGAGTATTCTTCAATAATCTGTAACTGTGAAATCACTTGTATTTGTTTATAATTGTATTTGAAAATTTACAAGTAAGTTACATTTTCCTGTAATTTTCTTATATTAACTCAAATCAATTGCACAGTTTAAAATATTTAGATCTTGTTTAGGTTTAAGAAAATAACTGATGATAGCCTTAAAACTTTATTGGTATAATATAGGTAAGATAGAAGATGATTGGTATCGACAAAGTAAAAAGTTTTTTTATAGTAAGGAATTGTATTTTAGAAATAAATGGAAATCAACAATACCTTATTAAAAACAAATTTGCATTACGTGCTTTAGAAAGGAAAAGTATTTAGAGAATAAAAAAATTATTGAAATAGAAATCAATATTTTGGCTGAAATATGATAAAATACAAGATTTTGAAATGAATACTTTTACTAAGCTTTTGCAACGTATCTGACGTAATAATTTTTTTAAAAATTTTAATAATCCTTTAAAAAAATTTTGAAATTTATGCACACATAGTCGATTGTTAGACAAGGACTATAAAGAGGAAAATATTAAATACAAAAGTAAAGTTACTTTAAAATTCAATGCAAAACTTTATGTATAGCTATTCGTCTAACTGTTTATTATTAGCTTTTTTATGGCATATGTTACTTATGTTATTTATAAACTCTTTAAAGTAACTTTATGACAAATTAGTATAAACTTTTCAAATAAAATGACATATTTTTCAATAAAATTTACACTAGGTATTTTTTAATGGTATTGTTGTAAATAAGTACTTCAAAAACTCTGTTGACTGTTTAAATTTTATACTATAGTTCACAGTATCATACTTGAAAATCTCTAATCTTTATTACATATACATCAATAGTTTACAGTTATAAATTAAAAATTTAACTTTTAATAATATATATGGGGGGGGAGTGAAGGAGTGTTTTATAAATGTATTTGATTCACAGGAAAAAATTTTGAGTGCTTTTAAAATTCTTTAAACTTGCGTTATACGAAAAGCATATCACATATAACAAATAATCTTTTATAAGTTAATAGCATACTCATGATAAAAGTACGCGCATATGAAAATTGTTATCAATAATAAATCAATGAAATCACGCGTTTAGTGAAGATTAAAAACAAGTTTCAATTTCTAAAATATATTACCTTTTAAAGATTGCAAAAAAAGCTTGTTATGAGAAAATGTTTTTCAGCAACAAAGCATTTTAAAATAATCGTAATGCATTGCTCTATTTTCTCAAAAGTAGATCTTTAGCCCTTTGGTTTGATCACTTAAGCGAAGTAAATTTGATTGACCCAGGAAAATATAGAAATAATTTATTACCATTTATGAATCGTTTCTTGCTTTAACAACACAAATGTACTGGTCTTAAAATATAATAAACTCTTGAGAGAAATTGCTTTCATTTTAATGGAAAAAGGAAGGCAACCAAATTGCTAGATAAATGACGGAAAGTTGATAATTTTGATGTTCAAATTATTTTTCTGTTTTGTTAAATGTTCGAAGTTATGATTGAATTATGATGTGCTCTTTCTTATTTAATAATACTGTGAAGGTAAGATTTACAAAAATGTAAAAAAGTTTTTGAAAGAAAATAATTTTGTAAAAAAATTAATGTGTACCATTTTTAAGAAAAGATTATTATCAAAATATTTTATGAGAACAAATGAATTCTAAACTTTCTTTACTTGTCATTCTTGTCAACTGGAAGGAAACTTAAATAAGAAGAGCAAGGAAAACACATAATATAAGAAGAAAATTATAGTTAAAAATTAAATGAACAAGAATTAAAAAAGTATTTTATTTTATTATTTGTTCTCAAAGAAAGAAATTTATTCGTTAAGGAACAAAATTAACTATGTTGAAATTAATATTTATTGTACTTTCGCTTAAATTCAATGGAATTGAAATGCTTAGAAATATTTTTAAACCTTGAGTACACGAATAAATTTAAAAAATGATTTTATTCTATAAAATTTTTGATAAGTTTATATCGTTATTGTTAATTTATTACATGATCCTCCAAATTTTACTATAGTTCACTGAAAAAATACGGATGACACCTGTTCTATCCATTCCTAAGCTTGAGCCTTTGAATGGTAAAAAAGAAAGAAAATAAGCACAATAAAATCTACAGTATGTAGAATTTTGATATTATCCTAAACTATTGTAAGTATCATAAAGTTGTGAGTAATTGAGACGTTGTAAATCATAAAGCATTTTTCAAAAGTAGTGGAGATACTTTTGGGAAATAGAAGGATTAGTAAATCAATCGGGGCAAACGTCAATTCTGCTTTGAAATGAATTGAAGCGTAGAATTTTATTGCCAGTTTGTGTAAAAGAAGATATTTGAAGCTTTCTTATTTAAAAAAATATAAGTTATTGAGCCGTCTACTTAATACAGGATGTTCTGAAACTCTGATACATTCCAGATTCAGTTTATTTATTTTGAGTGCCTTTTTAGCTGAGTTATTTCATCTTTGGTTATAAATATTTCATGGACCTTACAAAATACTTTTCGTTTTGCACTGAAATGTTGTTCTTATAATGTCGCAGATGTGTCATCGTAAAAACCACTTGTTATTTAAGTTACCTATATAAGTTATTTTTCCTATTTGTAGCATGGATATGTGAATTCCTGTAAAATTGTATTTAAAGAAATGTAGAAAACCTAAAACTAAATTGTCAGATTTTCAGAATTTAATGCAATATAATTTAATTCATATATTATGTTTCAAGACCATAGAATGTTTAATATTATAATAATTTGTATAAATATGTTTTTTCATGCGATAAGTAACTAAGACTTTTATTCAGTATTACGATATCAGTGAACTAAAATTAATTTTACAGCATAGAAAATATAACAAATTGTACCTAATTATTTCCATCAAAACACATTAGTTTTACATAATAAAGTTTTATTTACATAGGAATAGTTAAAAATATTTTACCGACAAACACATTTAACAATTTGCATTGTCATATTTTCTAAGAAAATATTTTGCATTATTTGTACTCTTGTTTTTTCAAGATTTTTTATAAAACAATTAATTTGTATTCAAATAGGTTTCTTTTCTACAAATTATACTATGTTATTCAACAATACCCATATTAATTCTGCTGCACGTTAAATGTAATTCTATGAGAAATTTCTGTATTATTTTAAGAAGATCAGATACGCTGACATTTTCATGGAAGTGTTATTATTTTATTACAAATAAAATTATTTGACCGTGTAAAGTCTATGGAATGTTTATATTGATAAAATTTGTAAGCAAAGACCACAACTAACTACCCCTTCTGTTTATCTGGAAAGTTGTATTTTGTAAACCAAGTGCAATATTGATAAATATTATTAATAACATAAATAACTATATAAAACTCATATTAATGTAAATGAAAAATCTTTGTAAATCAAAGGACATATTCATAATTGAATTGTCTTGATGAGCAAAGTGATTTACAAACAGCGAGATTTCTTTCATTTAAATATTTACATAAGATAAAATTTGAAAATTTCAATAATTTTAGCATTTTATTATTTAACATTTTCTTTAATAAGTATTTCCTGAATTAGTTAATAATAATAAGAATGTACTGTACTTTTGAATAATCGAAAATGTAGCACATAAGAGCTAAAGTTTTAATCTGAAAAGTTAAGAAAGAATATTAAGGTCATTGCTTTGCTTAGAAAAAATAAAATCTTAAGTCTTACAAGAAAATATCTAGATTATATTTAAAAATGGTGATTGATAAGAATTTTAAGTTGATTTGTTTTTTTTTTCAGATTAAACCAAGTTTGTAAATACTTTTTACTTAAGTAAATACTTTTACTTTTTACTTACTACATTTTTACTTTTTACTTGAAGAGCTTCTGCACTAACTATGAAAAAATATTAAAAATGAGTTGTTTTTTTAATTTTTGAATATGATACATTAATTCTCAGTAAAGGGTAATAAATGATAAATTTATTAAATATTCTAGTCATTATATTAGAGTAATGTAAAATTTTGTTGCCGCCTTGAAAATTTGTTCAAAGGGCGATAAAGTGCGCCAAGTATGGCAACCTCCTACGCTCTTGTTTCTCTCTGATTCAGAAAGAAAAAGGAAGGGTTTGTATTTGTAGCGGTATAGTCCGCGTTCTGATTCAAGCTATCGTGCTTAAATAAATATTGTTATTGTTTGTTATCAACGGAATTATTTAATTCAATCCTACCATTTTGGTCAGTCGACCGGTAGGTGAATTAGCGTCCTTTGGATACATAAAAAATTTATGTATCCAAAGGACGATATTACTTATATTGTTGAATATCTTTAAAAGATATTACTTTCGTTTTGCATCATGTCGGACTTTAAGGTCTTGAATCACCGACGAGGCACTTTGAAGGCAAAAATTGGAAGATTAGAAGCTTATGTTAAAAGTGATAAAGCAAAGAATGATGATGCAGTCACCTTTGATGTAAAAATTAGAAATGTTCAAGAAGCAAAAACTGAATTAATTGAATTGCGTTTACAGTACCATGCTATACTAGACGAAAAAGATGTAGAGGAGAATGATCAAATTAATGAAGAAATCGAAGAATTGAAGAATTGTAAGCTTGTTAAAATTAAAATCTTCCTTTAAAAGTGAAATATTGCATGCTGATTCATTTGCTAATGAAAGGAACTGTAGTAATATAAAAGTAAAATTACCAGACATTCCTCTTCCAAAATTTTCGGGACATTATGAGGGCTGGAATAATTTTAAAACACAGTTTGAAACATTGATTTCTTCTAATGAGCATTTAGATGAAGCTCACAAATTATTTTACTTGCAATCGTCCTTAACTGGAAATGCTCGACAAATTCAAACTACAGAAGATTGTTTTTCTTCGCTTTTTCAAGCGTTACAGAAGCGCTACGATAATAAAAGGCTTATAGTTAATTCAAATATTTCGGGATTAATAAATTTAGAAAAAATTAACTATGAATCAGGTATTAAGTTAAGATGCTTACTAGACAAAGTAATCAAACACGTTAGAGCTCTTAAATCTTTAAATTTGGGATTAGATGATTTAAGTGCTAATATTTTGATTAATGTTGTTTTACAAAAAGTAGATAAGGAATCAAGAAGGCTCTACGAAATGTCGCTTAAAACATCCGAATTACCCAAGTGGGATGAATTTATTGAGTTTTTAAAAGGAAGATATCAGTACCTAGAAAACGTTCACGCATCTCAGTTAAAACCGAAAGTGGGCAATAAAATAAAAAGTTTTTTCGTTGACTCACAAATGATGAAGCTCACAAATTATTTTACTTGCAATCGTCCTTAACTGGAAATGCAAATTTCAGTGTTTAATTTGTAACTCATCACAATATCACCCGATTTTCAAATGCCCAGAATTTTTAAAGGCTAGTGTGAAACAAAGATTTTTCTTAGTTAAGAAATTCAAGTTGTGTTTAAGATGCTATAGTTCGAAACATAATTTAAATTCTTGTGATTCTAAGTATAAGTGTAAATTCTGCCAGTCAATTTCTCATGGATCCCTTTTGCATGACTTTTCGAAATCGGAAATAAAAAATAAAAACCAAGGTTTCGAGCAGCCACCCAACAACACTCAAGAGCAAGGAGTTGACCTTGAGGTCAACTCTCCCCCTCAGAGCTTTCGGAAAATACATGTGCAAGCGCCACTTACGGACATAAATCTCAAACTGTGGTGTTGGCTACTGCTCACGTTTTAGTGCGGGATGCTTTTGGAAAGTCACATGTGTTGCGTTTTTTGCTTGATAGTGGCTTCATGATAAATGTCATAAGTCGTGAGGCTGCAGATTTGTTGCGGGTAAAGGAGAGCAAAATAAACATGCCAATTAGAGGATTAAGTGGCTCCCTAATAAATGTAAAATCAAAAGTAATAATGGAAATTTCGAATTCCTCTAAGGATTTTATTAAAGTTTCGGAATTTATAATTGTTCCAAAAATCACAAATATAACCCCCACACAACAGTTGAATATTAATTTAAGAAATTTGCCTAACTATATAAAACTAGCGGATCCCAGATTTTTTAGACCGAATAAAATCGATGGTCTACTTGGGGCAGAATTATTTTTTGATATATTAAAGACCAAAAAATTAAGGCTTAAAGATTCTCGCCTAATTCTCCAAGATAGTGTTTTCGGGTTTATTGTTAACGGATCAAATGCCATTTCTAATACGACCAGTAATTATTATTGCAGACTTATTCAAGATTCAATTAACATAGATAAAACTCTTAGCAAATTTTTTGAACTTGAATCAATTCAAAGTACAACTTCTATATTAAGTCCAGAAGAAATGGAGTGTGAAGAACACTTCATAGAAACGCATTCTAGAGCACATGATGGCCGATATATCGTGAAAATCCCCCTTGAAACTGACCATGTGTTAGGAGAATCAAAATTACTGGCATCTAAGCAATTTGAATCCTTATGCAGGAGGTTAGAGCATAATTCTCAAATGATTTCTTGCGAGAATATAAGGATCTAAATCATATGGAGGAGGTATCAGAGGATCGAACCCCAAACACTATATATTACATGCCTCATCATGGAATCTTGCAGCCTGAAAGCAAATCAACGAAACTGAGGGTTGTTTTTAATACCTCAGCTCCTACATCTACAGGTACATCTTTCAATCAGCTGCAAAGGTTAGGTAGAATTCCGCAGCAAGATCTTTTTTCCATAATGCTTCGGTTTAGGAAGCATAAGTTTGTTTTTCGGCAGATATATGCAAAATGTATAGACAAATTTTAGTCCATCCATCGCAAAGAGATTTTCAAAGGATTCTTTGGAAGGAAGCTCCAGACATTTCAGTTAAAACATTCAGGCTTAATACTGTGACATATGGAACTGCCTCCGCACCCTACATTGCCACGCGAGTGCTTAAACAGTTATGCGATGATGAAGAAACTTCATTTCCAGATGCTGCTAGAGTTGGACGGGATGACTTTTATATAGATGACGTATTAACGGGATCACATGATTTGGAATCAACAAGACAATTAATACTCTAGCTTGCCCAGTTACTTGCACGGGCAGGTATGTCCCTTCACAAATGGAATTCTAACGATGACAGTCTTCTCGAAGGTATCACTAGTAGTGAACAGTATTCCTTCGAAGATTCTGAGAAAATTAATTCGGTTAAGGTTCTAGGTGTATTGTGGAAACCTCAACTTGATTGCCTTTCATACAAGGTTACAATTAAACATAGAGACACTTACACTAAACGCTCTGTATTGTCAGACATTGCGAGGATATTCGATCCTCAAGGACTTATTGGTCCTGTTGTGACAAAGGCAAAATTGTTCATGAAAAAACTCTGGCTCTTAAATGCAGATTGGGATGCTACGCTTCCAGTTGCTCTTTTAGAACGGTGGACAGAATTTGTGTCACTTCTCCCAAAACTAGAAACCTTAGTTATTCCAAGACATTGTTAGAATGATGGAAATGTTACGATTCACGGTTTTGCAGACGCTTCTACGGCAACTTATGGTGCAGTTGTTTATGCGCAGTGCAAGTTATCAGATGGAACTATTTCGGTTCACCTTCTGTGCAGTAAATCCAGAATTGCTCCGGCAAAACAGATCACTGTTCCTAGATTGGAACATTGCTGCTGGCTGAACTTATGCAGAAGGTTAATAAAGCCTTATTCATCAAGGACTGTGCCACAAATTTGTGGTCCGACTCCAGTATCGTTTTGGCTTGGATCAAAAAATCGGCTCACGAACTGAAAACATTTGTCAGCAATCGAGTAGCAGCCATACAAGAGCTCACTGCGAACTGTCAGTGTCGACATGTGTCCTCAAGAGAGAACCCAGCAGATCTGATATCCAGAGGCCTAGCTCCAGATGACATCATAAGTAAGGACCTGTGGTGGACTGGACCAGCATTTCTTAAGGAGGCCACTCAATTACAAGAGACTAGCATTCCAAAATCTGTTGTGGACAATAATGAGTACTCGAAGGAACTGAAACAACAACCCGAGAACATTAATTTAACTGTTACAATAGAAAATTCAGCTTTAAGTCATATTCTTAAGATTACCAATAACTATGTTAAACTAATTAGAATTTTAAGTTTCTGTTTCAGATTTCTTCATAATATTAGAACAAGGGAGGACAAGCGTTATGGGCAGATCTCCAGTAGAGAATATCATTTCGCAGAAATAAAATTAATTTCCATGGTTCAATTAGAAGAATTCAGAGAGGAGTATAAGGCTTTAAAGAGAAGTAAACCCCTTCCAGGTAAAAGTTCTTTAAATTCCTTAAATCCTTTCTGTGATACAAACGGTGTCATCAGGGTTGGAGGGCGTCTTCAAAATTCCGATATAGGTTACCAGAAAAAACACCAAATTATTCTTCCTGCAAAAAGTAAGCTAACTTATTTAATTGAGGAACATTTGCACAAAAAATATTTTCATATTGGATCACAAACTCTCTTGTATTACACAAGACAAAAATTTTGGCCTATAAATGGCAGAAACCTGGCAAGGAAAATTGTACATAATTGCGTAATATGTATAAAAAACAAGCCTATGGTAGTAGAGCAATTAATGGGAAATCCTCCGCAGGAGAGAGTTACGGTAAATCCTCCATTTAGAAATACTGGTGTAGATTTTGCAGGACCATTCCTTATTAGGTATAGAAATCAAAGAAAGGGTACACTTCATAAGATTTATGTTGCTATTTTTGTCTGCATGGCCACTAAGGCTATTCACATTGAGATAGTTGTGACTGAACATCGCAGGCATTTATTGCAGTGTTGAAAAGATTCTTTGCCCGACGTGGCAAATGTAGGACCCTGTTCTCCGACAATGGAAACAATTTTGTGGGTGCCCAGTCAGAACTTAAACAATTACATGGATTAGTAACCCATCCGGATGAGGTGCTAGGTAAGTTCCTAACCTCTGAACAAATTAATTGGTTCTTTATTCCGCCTGGAGCTCATAATTTTGGAGGACTCTGGGAAGCGGGAGTTAAGTCCTTTAAGTACCATTTATTTAGGGGTGCAAGAAATGCCAATTTCATTTATGAAGAGTTTCTTACCATAGTTACGGAAATTGAAGGTATCCTAAATTCAAGACCCTTGACTCCGATGTCGTCAGATATCAATGACCTTGAGGCCTTAACGCCAGGTCATTTCTTAATTGGGCGACCTATAACTACAATTGTTGAACAAAATATCGTTGATGTTCCCAGCAATCGTTTATCAAGGTGGAAACAAGTTGAAAAACTGACTCAGATTATTTGGAAGCGATGGAGCTTGGAATATCTGAGTCATTTTCAAAATCGCAATAAATGGAAATTTTTAAAAATGAATGTCAGCCCAGGTATGTTAGTAGTAGTAAAGGAGCCTAATATACCCAAATACAAGTGGCTTCTTGGGAGAATACTAGAAGTTTATCATGGTCCTGACAATTGTGTCAGAGTGGTCAAAGTTCGTACTGCTCATGGGATCTTAAAAAGACCCATTACAGAATTTTGCATACTTCCTGTAAATACTGATTAGAATTATTGTACTGTCATAACATTGTAGTCTCTGAATATTATTTATCATTATTATTTTCTGTATTGTTTAATTGCATTAATATAATTGTTCTTACCATTTAGTACTTGAGCCTGTGTGTGTTAATTATGAATATTAATTGCTGAACCTAAATCCTGAATGTAATGTTTATTATTGTGTTAGAATATTACTTTAAAATTGTGTAAATCATATTTTTGCTATTATTTGATTGCTGTTGAATGTTAACCATTCCACGGGGGCCGGGATGTTGCTGCCTTGAAAATTTGTTCAAAGGGCGATTAAGTGCGCCAATTATGGCAACCTCCTACGCTCTTGTTTCTCTCTGATTCAGAAAGAAAAAGGAAGGGATTGTATTTGTAGCGGTATAGTCCGCGTTCTGATTCAAGCTATCGTGCTTAAATAAATATTGTTATTGTTTGTTATCGACGGAATTATTTAATTAAATCCTACCAAATTTAAATGAAATATTTTAAAAATAAATATTAAAAAAATAGGTAATGTTATTCAAAATATTTTGATAAAAATCTAAACAAGTTGCAAAAATTACAAATACTAATTTCTATAAGCAAATTTCACAAATTTTGGAAAGAACTTTCCAAAATTTGTGAGATTTGCTTATTTCTTAAATTGTTTGAAAATTATTTGACTTGAGATTGGCTGTTGCCCACGTATTTTGTCAATTAATTTTAATTTAAATTAAAAAAATTTCAGTGATTATAGAAAATTGTAGAGACAATAAATTAAAAACTAACAATTACTTAAAAGAATATTTTTAAGATATAATTTTTTTTTCATCATATATTGTTGAAGTATAATCCTGTCATTTATATTTCGCAGCCGTTTTTCTTTCATTCTTTGTAATAATCAACCTATTTTTGTTCATTATTTGTATGAATGAATGACCAAAAATAAATTAACGAATCATTTAGATTAGTAAGAATTTTGGGGAAAAAATCGCTTGAGGTTCTGATTAGTCAATAATCTCGTGACCTAGAAATGAAGAAGCAAAGTTATACTTAACTAGGATCATTATCAAAGCTAAGAAATATTTAAATGTTTATAAATATCAAAAGTGATGAGTCTAAGTAGTACTTTAAATGAATCGTTTGATTAAAAACTTGCTCGAAATAAATTTAGTATTTAACATATCTGCGAGAAAAGTTTCTAACATATTTTAGCATTTAATTATTGTTACTAAAAGAACACAAGATATTTCCATTTTGAATTTTATCAAAGAGAAAGTTTTCTATAGGAATAAAAGTTATTTAATAAATAGTATAAATGTTAGGATATGTAATTAATGGGAAATTAATAATAATGGGCTAAATTTGAATAATCTTAACAATATTAAATTGATTATTTTTATTTCAAGAAAATAAGGTGTGAACTTAATAAGCACAGTCAGAAATAAAACCTGTAAATATTTTCTATCTTTATTTGTTGAGTTAATTACTCAGCATTGCATAAGAACAAATATAATGTTGAAAATTCCATTCGGTAGAAATGCTTTTTCAAGGATAAATCTCTTTATAATTGGTTCCTAAGAGAGTTAGAAATTTTTCACACACACACACACAATCACTGATTAACTGCATTCATATGAATCCTGATTTCAATAACTTTTGAATTGTAGTTTGAATATTTTTTTTATTTTTCAAGTGAAAAGCTTATATAACAAAAAGAACTTTTCAAAAAATCTAACTTATTTGAGTAAATAACTCTGAAAAAATAGCAAAAGTGTTTTCATTTTGTATGTAAAGAGTGATTGTTATAGTTGCGTTTTACTATATATGAAAAACAATTAAAAAATATTTATTTGAAAATATTTTCTGGCTATAATGAATAAAAAATAAAACACTTAAATAAAATAGATGAAAGGTTAATCAAAAATATGAGTGATATAATTTTAATTAAGAGTAAGTAAGTAAACAGGTTTTGACTGAATAGTAAATAAAAGTAGAAAAAAATTGCATTCTTCTAAAACATATCATGTTATTTTCTGACAATAATTCATTATCGTCATAAAATTTATTTTTAATATAAGGATAAATATAGGTTTCTGAAATAATTTATTTAAAATGGAAATGCAAAATCCTATTAAATTACAATGTATTAAAACTTTCCAAAATATAAAGAATTTTGTTCTTAATAAAGCAATGTATTCTTACATGAGCTAGAGAGAGAGGTGCGTAAAAACATATTATTTTAACAAAAAAAAATAGTATACTTTTCCTAAGTATAAAGATCATATTTCTAAAGCAAAATTATGAAATAAATGAAATGACATTTTTCAATATGAAGAAAAGTAAAGCGTATTAAAATGAGAAACAGATACATTCGCACAAAGCAAGAATAAAAAAGTTAAATAAAATGTAATAAAAATGAACTAAAATGAATGAAAAAATTATTAGGCCTTTAAAATGCGCCCTTTTAAATGTAGTCCTTTAAAATTTGTTTTTAGACATCGTTTAAAATTATTTTTTCTCAATTCCTGAAAACTTTTTGATATACAGATTTTTTTCTAAAAGCGTAATTTTTATGCGTGTATTCGAAAATGAATGAAACAGTAATTTTATTTTGAATATGGAAGTAGATTCTAGAGAATTATTTCATTTCGTAAATGTTACACCTATTACAATAAATTCCTAATAATTTTTTTCCTGATAATTTAATTTATTAAAAAAATTAACTGAATTAATCATAACTGAAAAATTTCTAAACCAAGTTATTAGTAATTGAAATAAAACATTAAAATGTAAATCGTTTCATTTTTGATAGCAACAAGAAAATAAACCATTTATTTCGTTTACATCATCTGATTTACCGTTCACCATTTGAAATTTTGTATTTTTAATCAAACATGTTCTATCATCCTGAAAGGATCTTTTGTTCACAAGTTCGTGTTTAAGAGGAACATGATTTATTTAAGGTTCTTATCGTGCACTTTACGGCCCTTAAGTGTTTTCTCCATTAAAAAGTGTGGCTCCATTGTAAGTACGAAACTTAAAAAAAAAGATAAACAAGACATTTACGCGAGCTTTATTTCTTATAGATTACACTCGTTTACACTATTTTCACCCTTGAGCAAAAATTGTTTTTAGACACTATAGAAAATATATTTTCTAGTTCGTGAACTAGAAACACTTCCAGATGTTGATTGTCTCACGTTAGTTGCCCTGTAAGCTGTCACGACAAAACGCTTGATTATTTTTCTGAGCTTTCAAAGTCAGAGAGTGTCTTTTTGTCTATTCACTTAGGCCTTTTTATTTTCTATTCAGAGAAATAAATGAAGTTCTTATTCTTTTTCATTTAACTGTAATATAAATTCTACCATTTGATCATAGTTTCCTTTGTGAGAAAAAAAATATTGACTTTATGAATTCTCTAATGGATTTTATGAGAATGTTAAGAAATATAGTTTTTTTGAATTTATGGACTTTTTTGACGTAAGTTTTGTTAATACTTTATATTCTGTTTCTGAAAGATTTTTATAGTATTTAAAGAGCTATTTTGACATTATAATAAATTTATTTTACCAAAAAAACTTTAATAGGAGAAATAAATTAAATATAAAGCAAAAAGTTTTGTACTGTTGCCAATCTTTTTAATTGTTAAATTATAAATAAAATCTTCACCATAAAATTCCGATTTATTGAATAGCGTTTATAGAGAAGAGTCTGACTAATATTCTTTTTATTTGTTTAATGTTCAAGTTGCTGCTGAATTTTTCTCCTTAAATACTATCAATTTTTTAATTATATGATTCAGTTAACATGAAGAAAAGCGAATAAGTGTAAAACTACATATATTTATAGTGAAAATTAATTTGCCATTATTTCTAAATTTTCCAGCTTTCATTTTAAACATCGAAAATTATTTAATTTTCTGAAAACCAATGAATTAGAAACTTAAAAATATATAAGTAAAATAATCATGTTTATTTCATTAAAAATTATATTCAAAAAGATTTTTCAGCAATGTAAAAATGCAAAGCATTTATGTTAAGATAAGATAAAATTAAAGATCTAAGTAATCAATAAATGTAAAAGTTTTATTTATTTTTTTTCGGAAAATGTTAGGAAGGATATTTGGTTAAACTTTTGAGATAGTCAATATTCTCAAATAAATTTATAAAATGTTTATGTTTTCTGTAAATTAAATTTATTATTAATAGAAATTTGCTTTTATAAGAAAAATTAAATTTAGTGACGTAATCTTAGTTGATAATTTGTGATAGATGAAAATCTTTAAAAGAACGTTTAATGAACATATATTCAATTTATTCTTTTTATTGTAATTTATTGTTTTTTCTTAAGTAACAAATATTTCATAAATTTTGTTAAACACATACTTACATGTATGTTTAACTGAATCAAAACCTATAGCTGATAACAAAAAGGAGTATCACTCTAATTTATAGAAAAGAACGGGTCACTAATATGGTATGACTAGCGAAGAAAGTGATTTTTAAGCTGTTGTTGATAGACCTGCTCTTTTTCAGTGATTGTCTTCAAATGCTATATTAGTTTTTCTTTCTCTTGCCAGTTACTATAATATTAAACAGAACTATCACTTGCTATCTGCGAGGATTTGTCTCTGTCTTCTTGTGAATCACGCAAGAAACAATGATCGCAATATGTACCATCCATGTTGAATTAATTTTTCATCCCCGAAGAGATTAATCAATACTCAGTCATTTTTTGCAGCACATCAGTTCCTGTGAGAGCTTCGACTTTACTTTCAGTCAAATTTGGAGCCGTTTTCATTTTCAGTAAACTAAGTCACTGAAGTCTATGGATCTAGATTTTTATATCAGAAAGTTTTAATGCCCAATAAAAGTGAACAAGATTAGATTTCCTGATTTTAGCTAGTTTACGATAGTTTTTGTTTGTTGGTGAGTCACTTTTGATTGCTGCTGAGACAACTTTTTTTTGCTATAAGTAGTCAAAATTATAAAATACTATATGTGATCGATTTAAAAGTCCGTTCAATTTTTCACACTGCTTATATGCATCAATTTTCTTATGCTCAATCAATGAAAGACAAAAGAGTGACTCATTTTGTTCAATTACAATGTGGATTTCTTGTTGCAACATCTAACTGTTATGGAAGCATAAGAAATGTGGCATTTCTGTGTATATTAAAACTAATTATTGCAGTTTCTAATTTTCATATTCAAATTAGGTTTTCTTGGTCATTTCCGTTAGTTAGTCCTGCTAGATTTGATTGAATTATATTTCAGAACAAAATGTTAGATTTCATTAGATTTTAGAGCAAATGATTTCTTACGAGCTTCAAGCTCTATTCCCAATCTTGTAGTACCAGACATTGGATACCTATTATTTACCATCTATGTCTATGACCTTGGAGCAAATATACTAAATCCATTAAAGGACATTTTTGAAAATCAACAGTGTTGATTGTTATTTGGAAGTTTATATTCATCAATCAGCAATTATAAAGGAGTTTTTGCATACTATTAATATCTATAAAATCCCAAAGTTGCATTTTTAAATGTAATTTGGATTGTGTTTGGTATCACTGGGCCAAAAACCAGTTAAAATTTTTTAATATTCTGAGAGAAAGAGGTGGGAATCAATTTGTTAAGTGACACCTTTTCTGTAATAGCTTTTAGTTATTAATTTAAAACCATTCAATTTTGTCAAAATATAAATTGTATTTAATTTACGTAAACACTAGATCATAAAAATCAGACTATTTCAAACTAAGTTAATAATTAACAAATAAATAAACGCAAATACATATGTATATAAGAGCATATTTTGAAATCAAATCAAAATGTGCTTTATAGATGAAAAAACCACTTGAAAAGCTTCAATGAAAAATTCATTTTCAGATTATATTCGTTAGAATTAAATGCAATATATCATACGTGTGAGTGTTAATACTGAATTAAGCATTACATAATTGAATGATTTTTGTGTTTAGTAACAAAATAAATATATCATTTATAAAATATATCATTTACAATATATATGTTTACAATAAATCATTTACAATATATACGTACAAGGAAAGGCCAAACTATACATTAAGGTTAACAGTTTAAAATACTCTCCTATTACCAAATGCCTCGTAATTTTGAACCACGATCTGATGACGAGGTCACACCTGAGCTGGTATCTTCTTCTTTACATCCATTACTCACCAACGAAAGAGCTTTGGACGTTACTGATTAACGTTGACACATCCCCAACCCACGGAGCTCCAGTAACCTAATGAGAGAGAATGCTGTCACTTTCCCAATCACGGCTCGTAGCTAATGATGCTTCAGTCTGCCGATCTTAACGGGAAGTGGACTGAAGCTAAGAAGCCACATTGGAGCTCTTTATAATCTATACAGTATTACAATATTTCAAGCCTCTGTTACCTGAAAAGTATAAAAAAATAATTGTAAGGAAATCTACTTCTAAGGTAATTTACACTTCAGCTATGTTATTCCGATTAGTAAGCTTTGCACATCTTTTAATGTCATTCTAACATACAAAATATAATGGTCCTTTATAACTTACTAGGCTAATAATGAAATTTACAATTTTGATATTTGTGTATTGGCTGTTTTGTTTTATATTTATAACAAATTTAAGTGGTATTTTCGCAAGATTTAATTTATCAGATAGTCTTGAGACATACCACGCCTTCCATTTATGTGTTGATTTCCAGTCACATTTATATAAATTTTCAATTTTATTTCGCACTTTACTATAATAGAGGAAAATATCTATAAGTAATAATCTAGATGAATTTTATTTGTCAATTACAAATATACTTTTAACAGTAAAGAAAAACAAAATGTCATTTTATGGAATAGATATCTGGTGACAATCTTAAAAGTTAAATCAGTTATTTATCAAGAAAATTAATTTCATTAACACTAGATACATCTCAACGTAATTTCAAAATTTATTTGAATGTATTGATAAGTACACCTAGAAATAAAAATGTTTTCAGCATTTCTTATATTATGCTTTGTTTACATACTTACCAATTTATATATATATATTACAATAATTTGCTTTCGAATGTAATGAATTATTTTATAAAAAAATTAGTTTCTAAGCATTTTAATTAGATCTGCAAAAAAGGATTTTTGTGTATAAGTAGTTGATACTTATATGTTAGTAATATGTTGGAAAAAATATTTATTCATTTACTTCATCAAGTAATATATTTTTCAAGGATAAATTAATCTGCTATTTTGATAATTACATTTTTAGAATAAATGATAATAAAATATATCCTTTACAGGAAACATTTTAAGTTTTAAAGCATCAAGCAAAGAAAAAATTTCATTTTTTACATGAAAAACTTTTAAATTGTTAAATATATTTTTAACAGAAATATTTCTGAAGAATATTTGTCAATACAGTTAAATAAATTTCCAATGGCAGTTTAAGTAAAAAAGTTAAGAAAACATAAAGTGGGAAACTTTTCAGTAGATATTTAAGTTAATGTGAAAAATACTTATATATGTTTCAACCTTAAAAGTGATACTCAATCTAGTTGGATGTTTCAAGAAGTAAGCTGCAATGCGAAAATGTCTGCTACTTAAATAAATCATTTACAAGATCGTCATAAGAGTATCTTTACAACACTTCATGTCATATCTTTTCAACACTAACCTTTCTCTTGTTCAAAGTTTAGTACGTGAAAAGAAACAAGATGCAGTTTGTGAGCATCATAAAATGTTGCGATTTACTTTTATATTTGTGTTACGAACCGCAAAAAGAAAAAAAATGTTTCTAGCATCACTGAATCTATGTGAGAGAATAAATATAAGAAAGTAACTCTCGAATTTCAACAGTACTCATGATGTTGAGTTTAAAATGCATTTACATACAATTAAAACTATCAGAATCCAAAAATTAATTATGTAAATCCTGAATTTATAAAAGAAAAATGAATTGTAAATGAAAATTTCAAATGTAATTTCAACATAATATACTGTCATGTTATAAGTCATATTACATTGTGACTCAAAAATAGTTATTTGAAGTGTAGAAGAATTAAAATGAGGGGATTTATATAAATTTAATATATTTGCAAGTTCTGACTACAAAATAACCTCGACAAAGACTGATTGTTCTCTTAACTTTTTTTAACTCAAGAATTTGTATATTATGAAATAAAATTTAAATTTACATGTTTTTATTTAGGCTTTATAGAGCACTTCAGGAAATCAATCAGAATTTTTCATGAGAAAATTTTCCATAAAAATTAGTCATTTTTCAAATCTGCTAATCGTCCATTAAATTTTTAATATTTGACAGTTAATAATCAAATTAAAATACCAAACATATTACAGATATATATACATATATATATATATATATATATATATATATATATATATATATATATATATATATATATATATATAATACTTGAAAAAATGGTAACATAAAATTAAAAATTTATCTTACTATGAGGTAATACTTTTAGTTGCACAATGCAGATTTTTAGCAGAATTTCTTTCAAGATTAATTATTGCAGAATTTCACAGAGATTATTTATTAAATATGAAAAATATAAAAACAGTTAAGAAGGAATTGCGAGTGAGTTGCAAGCTGTTTCATTGAGTTTCATTTTAAAAGTAAAAATACTGAACAAGGATATATCTTAAAGAAATACTAAATGGGTTTTAAAAAATATAGAATTTCAAAAATTTTGATCAGATCAATATATTTTACACTAAGTAGACACGTAAAATATTGATGAATAATAATTAAAATATTAGAATTTTTTTAAATTTTTATTTTTATCTAGGGAAAAACATTGCCATTTTATTCTTGTCTTATTAATTATTTTCAGGTCAATTCATTCCATTCGTAAATTAAAACTAGCAGTATTAAATTAAAATTTGGTATAGTAATAAAGTACTTTATGAGCATGAAACTGGAATAGTTAGAACACTAGAAGGCATAATTGATAATATTTTAAGAATTAATATAAAATTGTGAAAGAGGAATCAAAAATAAATTTCATATGGAAAAATTTATATTAAAACAAAAAATAACCCTATTTAAGTAGCACATAAGAAACCTTTTGGGAATTTTCAGCAGACGATTTAACATTCAATAATTTATAAGTAAAAAGTCATTAAGAATTTTATAAAACAAAATAATTATTTATGATAAATTTTCCATGTGTGAATTGTGGGAATTAAGAATAAACAACATAATTTAAATGATTAATTTTTAGGGAATTATTCAGTCAAATATGCTTTAAATTATACCTAGAAAATATATTTTGGTTGATTTAAAAATATTTACAGCAATTAATATTACAAATAGATATTGAAAATTATTGAATCCGTTATAATATGTAATATGAAATAACTCAGTTATAAAATAATTGAGCAATTTTATCCTTGTTGAATGGCATAAATAATAAATATTTATGAATTGACTAAATATAGTTTAGTTTTCATGGACATTTATATACTCGCATTTATGAATATTTATTTTCATAAACAAAATATGCTTATATTTTTATTTTAAATTATAAGAATACATAAGCGAAAGCCTTAACTTTAAGAAATGAAAACATTTTCATAACTTTTATACAATATATAAGGAATACAAATTAATATAATATTTAATAAATGCAGTCGTTTACTAATATTGATATCGATTTCTTACCTTCAATATTCCTTAACACACATACATAAACTTTTTCACGTAAAAATAATTCCTTCCTTTGATGATGTGGGGGAACACTGCTTACAAATTTATTGAACAATAAATTAAAAAGGAATATCGTAAATTTTTTTGAATGACTATCACAAGCTTATTGAATCTATTAAATTTATAAGTTTCTCTTCCTTTTAATATTCTTGTTTTAAAATAAAAATGTGACTTGGTAAGTTTAAAAAGCATTTTAACTTATACTAGTGATTATATTAAAAATATATTTATGGTTAAAGACGCATGTACATTTAATTAATTTTAGAATTATTTGGATGTTATTCAATGATATTCATTAGCTATTTATTTTTATCACTAAGTGAGTTAATTTTTGTGAAAACTTAATAATATGTGATGAGATTTTAGACTGCTTTAAAAGTAAATATTTTTGCTTAAGTTATATATAATGAACTCATAAATTCTTTTCTTGATGCTATCAAAGTATGTTAGTAAAATAAATGCTCCAAAAATTTTCTTTATAAATAGTTTCATTTGTAAAACATTTAAATGTCAAGAATTTCAACAGCCTATTTCAAGGGAAATTTATGTTTTAAGAAGATAATAAATAAAATATAATATATAGTCTTTTTATCAGAAATTTTATATTTTAGTAAAAATAATGCTGTTCGCGCATGCGCGCACGTCACGTGATATTGTTTGGAACGAAGCACATGAAGTTTGGAAATTGAGGAGAACGGTTATGTTTCTCGAGCGGGAAATAATCCCCATATCCTTTGTTATGTTTGTCTGTGTCTGTAATAAATAATTTAAAAAGACACTGGTCCGTCGTATTAGTGATTATATAATCTATACACATCTCTTAACCATAAAAAACCAACATAATGGACCGCCGAGTCCGCAGTCATACTAACGAATTATGAATAAACTAAATCGATTAAAAGGAGCTAAAAACCTCGATGACGAAACTCGAAAATTATGTGAAAGAATTTTCTGAAACGGATTTATCCGGTACAACAGTGATTGAATTGGAAGTTAAATCTAAAAAAGTTGGAACACTCCAAAATCGCATTGATCATATTCGTGAGCAATACTACGATTTACCAAACATCTGAAATTCCAGATGTTGAAAATGACTTGGAAGACATTGAAACTAGATTGGAAAATTTGGAGGTAAAGTTTAAACTATTTATTGATTCGTTTAAGAATGTAAATTATTCTAATTGTTCGAATAATTTTTCGTCAGAATGTTCTGAATCGAAAGTGAAAGTTAAACTACCTGAATACCACTCCCTATTTTTACTGGAAAGTATGAAGAGTGGTCTAATTTTAAAAATCAATTCGAACATCTTATTTCAAATAATGAATATTTAAATGAAACGCAAAAATTATTTTACTTACGTGCATCGTTAAAAGGTGATGCAAAACAAATAGAAGCGTCAGATGATTCATTTGAATTTTTATTCGCAGCTCTGACTGAGCGTTTTGAGTATCGCCGACTTTTGGTCGACACTCAAATTCTTGCCATTATTAATTATGACAAAATGCAATTTGAATCATCTAAAGAATTAAGAAACTTGGTTGACTGTTTGAAAAAAAATAAAAGAGCTTTAAAAGTTTTGAATTACGAACAAAATTCTTTATCGGATGTTTTATTAGTAAATATCGTGCTTCAAAAGCTCGGTAAAGAATCAAGAAAGCAATTTGAGTATACGTTAAAATCAACTCAAGTTCCTGAATTTGAAGCATTAATTTCATTCTTAGAAAAAAGAAGCTCAATTCTTGAGAGCGTAAATCGCAATCCTCTCCCAAAAAACATAAACAAGTTCTCACCTCCATCTAATAAAACAAAATCTTTGATGAATAACGCTAACGATAAATCAAATCGAAATATTGTTGTGCATTGTGTAATCATGATCATTCTTTGAATAAATGCCCTAATTTTCAAAAATTAGATGTTAACAAAAGATTCGAAATAGTGAAAGAGAAAAACTTTGCACTAACTGTCTTAATAAAAATCATGCACTTAGTTCTTGCTATTCTAAGATGTCTTGTTTAGTGTGTTCTAAACGCGTCATCATTCAATGCTTCATCGCGAAAAAATGTGGCCAAAGATGGCGGCCCTGATGGTTTGACATTCGAAGAAAAGGCAGGTGGTATTTCTTTTGCTCAAGTGGAAGCGAATTCATCGGCGCCTAAGAATAATATAATAAATAAAAATGAGACTGTTTCTTCCTTTCAGTCTTAGTAATACATCTGAGAAAAACAATTCTGTTTTGCTGAGTACGGTCTATATTTTACTTGAAGATAAATTTAAAAAGAAAATTAAAATACGATGCATATTGAACTCAGCCTCGAATATTAATTGTTTAACAAATGAATGCGCTGATATGCTGGGAATTAAAAGAAAAATAATTAATCCTCCTGTTTATGGATTAAATGGGTTATCTTACAATATAAAATAAAAGATAAATACAGTTATTTCAAATTCCGAAGAAAGTTTTGTAGAAAATGCAGATTTTTTTATTGTTCCGAAAATTACAGATTTAACACCAGCTTCTCGTTTGGATATTTCTTCAATCACTTTGCCTAACTTTATTAAGCTTGCTGACCCAACCTTTTACAAACCAGGAAAAATACATGGACTGATTGGTGCTGAATTATTTTTTAAAATTCTAAAGCACAATACATTTAATGTTACTGATAAGCTTCTGATGAGTGATTCTGTGTTTGGTTGGATAGCCACTGGTACGCTAAGCAATACCCAATCTTCTAAAAATAATAGACCGTAAAGTTTCATCCAAAATTTATTACTGGACTGATTCAAAAATAACATTGTATTGGATCAAGGGTTCCACTAATTGCTGGAAACAGTGTGTTGCAAATCGAGTAAAGGAGATAAAATCTTTGACTGAAATCAATTCCTGGTTCTACTGCCCAGTAAAGGAAAATATATCCGCTGATGCTATATCAAGAGGAGCCAATGCTGATGTTCTCGTTGACTGTTCATTCTGGTGGAATGAACCAACCTTCTTGTCAGTTGCCAATCTACCCTTTATAGAAGAGAATCCTGTAGTTTCAGAGGAAGAATATATTTGTGAAATGAAATTAGACTATGTGCAACAGACAGAACTATCTAGTGACTTAAAAATAACTCTATCTATTTCTAACTCTTCCAGCTTATTGGAAACACTATTACAAATTAGTAATAAGTATTTAAAAATTGTACGTGCTTTAAGTTATCTTTTCAGGTTCTTCAACAACTGCAAGTATCCTGAGAATAAAGTAGTAGGATCTCTAACCTCTGACGAATTAAGGCATGCAGAGATGTTCTTAATCAAAGAAACTCAAAGAGCTGAACTTAAAGATGACTTTAAATGTCTTCTTAAAAATGCAACTGTTTCTACATCAAGTAAGATTAAAAGTTTATCCCCTTTTCTAGATCGAGAAGGTATAATTCGAGTTGGAGGTAGGTTACCTTATTCCTCGTTAAGTTTTTCTACTAAACATCCAATCTTATTGCCCTCAAACTGTAAAATTACAAAATTGATCATTTAATACTATCATGAAAAATATTTGCATTCTGGATCTCAAAGTTTGTTGTTTCAACTGAGGCAAAAATATTGGCCTTTAAATGGTCGAAATTTGTGTAGAAAACTCACATGACTGTCTCACATGTTTTAAATCAAATCCTCTAATATGTAATCAAAAATGGGTGACCTTCCAAAGGAAAGAATTAATTTAGATTTTACATTTAACTCTGTAGGTATAGATCTATGTGGTCCCTTTTTTATTAAAAACAAAAACCAAAGAAAGGGTTCCTTAACTAAAATTTATATCTGTATATTTGTTTGTCTAGTAACTAAAGCAACCCTTTTGGAAATTGTGTCAGACCTTACTTCAGAATCAATTATTGCAATTCTTAAACGCTTTATAGCAAGACAAGGAAAAATTTCAAAAATCTTTTCAGATAATGCGACCAACTTCATTGACGCAAATAAAGAACTAAGAGGACTTTATAACAGAATGCTTAAACAAGAAACTTTAGCTAAATTTTTATCGGAAAAGAGCATTGAATGGAAATTTATTCCTCCTAGAGCCCCAAATTTTGCAGGCTTATGGGAAGCGGGAGTGAAGTCTATCAAAAATTATCTGAAACGTGTTGTGAGCAACTCTAATTTTACGTATGAAGAATTTTTGACTGTCTTAGTTCAGGTTGAGGCAATGCTCAACTCACGTCCTTTGACCTCTCTCTCTCTTCAGATATAGAGGATTTAAACATCTTAACTCCTGGACATTTTATAATAGGAAGACCTCTTACTTCAATATAGAGACAACCTTGGTAAATATCAATGAAAACAGATTAAACTTATGGCAAAGAACTACAAAGGCAGTACAATTGATTTGGAAAAATTGGCATAGATCTTATTTAAGCACCTTACAAAAACCTACTAAATGGATGTTTTCTAAACAAAATGTAAAAATTGGGGATATGGTAATCTTAAGGGAGGAAAATATACCTACTTCTAAATGGATTTTAGGTCGCATTATTAAGACATATCCTGGTAAAGATAATAATATTCGTGTCGTGGACGTCAGAACAAAATCTGGCATATTTAAAAGACCAATATCCAAATTATGTGCTTTGCCTTTAGAAAAATGAGAAAATTTTTTTAATGTTTTATTCAAAAAGATAAATTTAATAAATTTATCACTATCCTTCTCTCTTATATTGTTAATTGTTGACTTTATGTACTGTGCATTTCAAATATTTGTGTGTAATGTCATTAACTAGTTTACATTATGTAAAATTATTGCAATTTGTGTTTGTAAAATTTATGTTTAACTGTTATTTACTTGTGTGAAAATATTGAATGTTTCACATTGCAATGGTGGGCGACATGTTCGCGCATGCGCGCACGTCATGTGATATTTTTTGGAACGAAGCAGATGAAGTTTGGAAATTGAGGAGAACGGTTATGTTTCTCGAGCGGGAAATAATCCCCATATTCTTTGTTATGTTTGTCTGTGTCTGCAATAAATAATTTAAAAAGACACTGGTCCGTCGTATTAGTGATTATATAATCTACACATCTCTTAACCATAAAAAACCAACAAATGCTTAGTTTTTAAATATGAAAATCATTAAAAGTGGCGAAATTTTACTCAAGTTTAACTTCAAGACAGATTTTTATTTAAAGGAATAAGAATATTTTTACTATCACTAAAATTTAATAGTAAATAAAAATTACACATTTTCTGTAAAATGTGTTTTATAAAGTCCATAGTGATAGTTTTAGTTTATTTTAGATGTAAGACTGGCAAGCATTTAATCTATGATATTATTAAATTACAAATTTCAATTAATTTTATGTACACTTAGAGGAAACTCAATCTAGGGATTTATATTATATAATGCACTTCTCTAAGAATGCACATTGTTGACACATCACAATTTTGTGAATATTATAATATCACACATATATATATAGACCAAATATCCAAACTATTTCATTATCACTTTTCTTTTTAAATATATAGAAACAGAATAAGTAGTAATTCATTATAACAAAGGAAAAAGTAATTTAAATATTCCAAATGAACTCTACATATATTATATGCAGAGCATAATCATAATAGTTTTAAAATTTCATTATAATATTCACGGGATTAAATAATTTGTATTTTTGTACGATTTTTAGATTATGAGACTTAAAAGCATTTTCTAAACATACTGGTATGATGCATAAAAGAACTCTTAAATTTAGGTATTCCTTTATTTATTTCCCCATTTAAATAGAAATGTAGATATTTGGAAACTATAATGCAATTGCTCAAAAGCGCAGGAATTATTATCAGAGTTCACTTACATGCTATTATTTTTTTAGAGAAGGCAAACAAATCTTGCGAGAATGTTCAAGGAACTCATTGAATCATCAATTAACTTTCAATTAATACACTTCCCTAATTCCTTAATTGAAGAGAAAAAATATGCTCCTTCCTAATAGACCCTTGGGAATACTATAGAGTTCATGACGATATATTTCTCGGAGGAAATAAAAAGACAATCGTAACTATAAGTAAAATTGTTAGAGAAATGTGACAAAAGATTGCAGATGATTGTGATGAGAAGTAAAATATAAATAGCAGATTTTAGTAATAAAAATGACGTATAGAATTTAACAATACAAAACATCAATATTGTATTATTATCATCTGAATAAAAGCAAAATTAAAGTCAGCTGAAAATGAAAACCATGCAAACTCTTTTCATAGAAATTTGTAGCGAAATAATTCAAACATTCGGATTCATCATTGGCTGATGATAGATCACAAACTTTTTCTCTTTCTACAATGCTACGTGTGACGTTTGTCAAATAATTTTTGATTTGCTGATTAATATGTTGTTTTTCTTAATCTACATATTCATTGTTTGAAACAGTGAAGCATTTGAAAGTGTTAAAGGTACGCAGAGGAGATGTGTTCACCAGTACAATGAAACGAGAAATATTTAAAGACATAGTTTCTCGTAACATTGATGAGGATAAAAATTTATCCTGCTGTATAACTGTAATGATTCATCAAAATAAAATGTTGCAAAATTAAATAAGAAAAATTACTTACGTTATGAATTTTGTGAAAATATATAATTCTACATTTTTAGAATCATTAGGTTAAAAAGAAATTTGATTTTAAAATAATAACAGGAATATATTTAAGAGGAAATTCTTATCTTTCATATAGAGAAGGCTGTGCTAATACACCTGGCTAATACAGAAAGGTAACCCAATCCAAGGTGTTAGGCTCCGTGTTGATGGATGAATGGCACCAGGGTTATGGTGTCGCTAACGGGCCCCTCGAGGTACCAGGCAAAACCTCGTTGTATGTTTGCCTTCCACCTGTACAGGGAGGCAATGCAGGTGGTCGTATATTTTCCTCCCAGTTCCTTGATCTGTTATGAATGAAAAAAATAAAAAAACAAAAAGTAAAAATGATAAAAAAGGATTGGATACATCTTCTGGTGTTATCTAATCAACCGGCGAAATGGTTCGTAAGGAACAGAATCCCGGCAAAAAGGAGAACACTGGCAATCTGGCTGCTGGAGGAAGTGGAAGGCAGCACACTGGCACCACAGTTGGAGAACCAGGAGGTCTCACAAAATCACAAAGACGCAATCTAAGGCGTCGTAATAAAGCAAAGGAGCAGGTGGAGACTGTTCAGAAGGTGGGTGGCACCAAAAGACTTAGATCCGAGGTTTTAACCCCTTCTCCCATCAACACTGCCTCCAAAAAGCCCAGGGATGATCATCAACCTGGGACTTTTGCTCAGGCTGTTAAAAGCCATAAAGCAGCTATTGTGAAGGATGGTTTCCCAACCATCAAACTTAACAAGGAGGATATTGACCCCATACAGCTAGAGATTCTCACCAGGACAGATGAGGTCCCCATAGGAAATCATCTGCCTAGGATTCGAGGCTTAAGCTTAGTATCTGGGGCACTAATTCTCCAATGTGATGACCTTGAAACTGTGGAATGGATTAAAAAATCCTTCCATGGTAACAAGAGTCTGTTTGGTGGTGAGGGGCTCAGTGTTCTGGATCCCAGTGATCTACCTAAACCGGTAAAGGTGGCCTTTAAGACAAGGGACACTCATACCAAAGATCCTGCCATATTTCTGAAACGGCTAAATAGACTCAACCCGGAGTTGAAGTCTTTAGAATGGCGAACTCTGCAGAAATCTGTAGAGACACATTCTATTAGATGGATCTTCGAGGTTGATAAAGAAGCCTCAGAAGCCATTAAAAAGGCAAATTATGGTGCCTATACTGGTTTGGATTGGGGAACTTTAAAAATTCTCCGGAACCCAAACCAGAAAGATGTACAGAGCATTGAAGAGATGGAAGTTGAACAAGAAGGTGCAACTTCCTCTGAAGTAAGTAAATCCTCTCCTACTTCTAGTAAGGAAAGCGAATTACCCAACCTTAAAGAACTAGATTTAGATTCTGGTTCTGATATAACCCTGCAACCCAGCTCTTCTCTATCTGAGAGTGAGATTGAAAAAGTTTTGCAGGAAACTCAAGTAAGTAAGTCCCCTACTTATGGAGACTTGGGAGGCAGTGCTTCTTTTTAGCTTCTTTGGGTGCCACAATGGTAAGTATCATCAAAGTAGCACAGATCAACCTTCATCATAGTCGAGAAGCTTCAGCTATTCTTAGCAAGAAGATGACTAGGGGGGAGGTTGATATTGTTTTAATTCAAGAGCCATGGACTTCCAATGGTTCTGTGTTGGGCCTACATGTTCAGGGTTTTAACATATTTTATGATAAATGTTGTTTGAGACCAAGAGCATGTATTGCTATTAGCAACAAATTAAATGCCCTCATTCTGGTCAATTACCTAAATGGGGATAATGTTGCTGTAAAAGTATCCTGTTTTTTGCAAGGAATCAAAGATGAAATTATCTTTATGTCTTCATATCTTCCCTTTGAAGATAAAGACACATTCAATGAGCAAATTGTTAGTCTTTTAGATTATAACAATTTGAGTAAGAAACTCATCATGGGATGTGATGCAAATGCTCACCACACTATGTGGGGAAGTAGTGATTGCAACAAACGTGGTGAGGATCTTTTAGAATACATTTTGTATTATAATCTATTTATTCTTAATAGAGGTAATGAACCCACCTTTATTACTATAAATAGAAGAGAAGTCATTGACATCACTTTATGTAATAGTAAGTGTGCTGACTTTATTAAAGATTGGAAAGTGTCTGATGAAATAAGCTTATCTGACCACCAATACATTAGCTTTTCTGTTTTAGGGACAAACAGACTAGAGGTGGTAGGTAGGAACCCAAAAAATACCAATTGGGGTTCCTACAAAAAAGATCTAGAAGATCTTATCAAAGAAGGCGACTTCGGTAAGTTATCTTCGGTAGCAGATTTGGAGTTGGCCGTTGATCACATGCAACATGCTTACTATCAAAATTTTGATGTCAGCAATACTTGCTCTCCAGGGTTAGTTCCTTGGTGGTCTAAAGAGTTAAGTAAATTATGAAGACAGTGTAGAAAGCTCTTTAATAGAGCCAAAAAGAATGGTGAGTGGCAGAAATATAAATTGGCACTTACCACGTATAATAAAGCTATCAGGAATTCTAAAAAGAATTCTTGGCGAAATTATTGCACTGACATTAAAACTGTGTCTGCTACTGCAAGACTCGTTAAAATAATGTCCAAAGACAGGAACTGCTGTCTAAATACTCTTAAATTGCCAAATGGTAAGTTTTCAGAATCTGGGAGAGAGACACTGTTTGAACTGTTCAGAGTTCACTTTCCAGGTTCTAACGAAATAAATGGTACTCCTAATTTCACACTCCCAACTTCAAATTGTGGTAAAAGTAAATGGGATGTTGCCAAAAGAATCATAACTTATGATCTAACAAGACGGGCAATAATGTCCTTTAAACCTTATAAATCATCGGGAATGGATGGGATTGTACCGGCTCTGCTTATTGAGGGAGTCCAGTGCATTGCTCCAATTCTGTGTAGAATCTGTAGAGCAAGTATAGCCTTCGGGCATATACCTATTGCCTGGAGGCATACAAAAGTAATTTTTATTCCTAAAATAGAGAAAAATAATTACTATGAAGCTAAATCTTTTAGACCTATCAGCTTAACATCCTTTCTTCTAAAGGCAATTGAAAAGCTGATAGACAGATATATTAGAGAAGTTTACTTAGTGGAAAAACCACTTTCTGACTCTCAATATGCATATCAACCTGGTAGATTCACTGATAGTGCGATCTCCAACCTATCCTTCATTTTGGAAAAGAACTTTAAGGCTAAGGAACTTGCTTTAGCTGTTTTCTTAGATATAGAAGGTGTCTTTGATAAGGTACCCATTGAAACCATTTTACAATCTCTTGCTAGAAAGGGAGTTAATGACACAATCTGTTCTTTGATAGAAAATCTGCTCAATAACAGATTTGTCAGTGCTTCATTTTTAGGTGAAAACATGATGATCCAAGCCAAAGCTGGTTGTCCACAGGGAAGGGTTCTTTCACCCATCTTATGGTGTTATGTTGTAGACTCCCTTCTAGAGGTGTTAAAAAAACCTGGCATAACCACTATTGGATATGCAGATGATTTAGTTATAATCGTCAGGGGTACGTTTGGTGAAACAATCTCCAGCATCATGTCCAGCACCCTCAAACAAGTTGAGACTTAGTGTAAAAAAGAAGGCCTTTCTGTAAATCCTCAAAAAACCACTATGGTAGCCTTCACAAAGAAAAAGAGTCTTAATCTGAAAAAGATCACTTTTTTTGGTCAAGAATTAACTTGCTCCAAAGAAGTTAAATTCTTAGGAGTATTTTTTGACATGAACTTAAAATGGAACAAGCACTTCAACTTTTGTATTGAAAGAGCAAAAAAAGCTTTCTGGTCTTGTAGAAATGCATTTGGAAGAACTTGGGGCCTAAATCCCAAAGTTATTCATTGGATTTACACTATGATTATTTGTCCCATCATTACCTATGGTTCAGTGGTCTGGTGGTTTAAAATCAGAAACGAAACTGCTAAAGCAAAATTAACAAAATTTCAAAGGATCCTTTGTGTAGCTATCTCTGGGTGTATTCGAACAACTCCCACATCTACACTGGAGCTTCTGCTTGGTATGCATCCTCTTTATATGCGTATTGAAGCAGAAGCAGTTCTTAGCATGAAGAGGCTTAAATATACAGGTCAGTGGAAGGAATACTCTAGATTTTTATCCTGGGGAAACCTCAATGCTGACGTAACTAGTCATCCTTTTATAAGTATGCCTACTGATTACACGATTGCTAAGCATGCTTTTGATAAGCCTTATACAATCAAATTTCCCTTGAGAGAAGACTGGAATAATTTTGCTATCAGTGAAAGCTGTATTTACTGGTATACTGATGGCTCAAAAATGAATTCCAATACTAAGGCTGGTATTTGTTGTCCAGCTGATGGCACTAAGTTATTATTCTCTTTGAGTAAATATACAACTGTATTTCAAGCAGAAGTCTTTGCCATTCTTATGTGCAGTAGAATATGCTTGGACAGAAACTATTCTCGTAAAAGAATAATCATCTGCTCTGACAGTCAAGCTGCATTACTAGCTCTACAGAAGTCTACTATAACTTCTGTTCTTGTCTGAGAATGTTATATCACTCTGTGTAAATTAGCTAATAATAACCCCACCACTTTAATGTGGATGCCTGGGCACTCTGGTGTTCCTGGCAATGAATTAGCCGATGAGCTAGCAAGGACAGGATCAATAACTGATTTTTTTGGTCCTGAACCAGTGCTAGGTATTTCAAAAGAATTAATCAGAAAGAATGTCTTTGATCTCTTCAGAAAACAACAGTTTATGAATTGCCACAATGCCAATGATCAAAGACAAGCAAGGCTATTAAATAGCACGTGCCCTAGCAAAAGGCAACAAGAATTATTAAAGCTCAATAGAGACAGTCTAAGGAAAGCAGTGGGACTACTTACAGGACACTGCCACCTTAAAAGGCATCTCACGATAATGGGAGTTTCAGATGATCCCACTTGTAGAGGTTGTCATTATATGGAAGAAACTTCAATACACATCTTATGTGAATGTGAAACCTTTAGTGCACATAGATTTGAACACCTGGGTCAGCACTTGATTGAACCGAGGATGTTACAGGAAATTCCTGTAAAATGTCTGCTGAACTTTGCTTCAGTCACTGGTCTCTTCAAATAGGGCTTTCTGAGGGGTATAGTTCAATAGACCTATGGTCGCGGTGCTAGGTTCTTTTGGACCACCCTAATTTTAAATCTAAATCTAAATCTATCTTTCATATATAATTTAATAAATAAATTATAAAACTGAAAGAGAAAACACAACAAATACATTTTAAATAGAAACAATTTAATTAAAATGAAAGTCATCACTACTTCAAGAAAAAAGGAAGAAAGTTAAAATATGTATATTTAATGTTGTCCCCATTTTTATATTAAATTGTATTTTTTAAAAATATTTCTAATTTTCTCAAATTTTATTGCACAGTTGCATCAACGTTAATCAGTATATGGTTTTATGTTCTATCTTAGTGGCTGGCTAACAAAAAATTAAACTTCAGAAAATGTATTTGTAATTAATTTAAGTTGCCTTTCCTCAATTATGTCAAAAATTGTATTTAAAATTCTTGCTGTTTTTCTTATTCTTAAGATTTGATGAAAAAGAAAAATTATAAAATAAACACTTAAATGTTAAAAAAATATTTATCTCATGACGAATATTCTCTTAACTTATTAAGATGAATAATTGAAACTTAAGATATAACGAACATAAATCGATATAATTTTTTGTCTTGAAAAATACTTCCACATGCATGTTTATGATGCACGATAATAAAGGATAATGTATAAAATATTAATTTTGTAATAAAAATGATAGGTGAATATGAAACAACCTTAATGAATATTACATTTAAATCTAAATTTTTCATTACCTGAAATATCTAACATTGAATATAATTACTGAGAATTAATTTTCAACTTAAAAATTGATTTTCTACTCAATAAAATGGAATTACGATAAAAAATTTATATATATTTTATTTTGACATTTTCAAAATGCTCCCTTTTCTTTACCTCTTGAAAAAGTTTACAAACATGTACATTTTGGCTAATATCTCGACATAATCATAAAATCAGCAAGATGGTAATTTGTAATAAATGAATGTTATGGTTGTCATTAATATTTGATTATAATTTGAAAAAATAAAATTTAGGCAGTGCAGCAGCTTTTGAATTTTGATATATTATTTCATTATTTGAGAGTAAAATATTATACAATATGTGGTACATATACAGATCTATGCCAGTAATATCTGAAGTACAATATTTTCATGCAATATATTGTTAAATTACCGACGAATTGTATATTCCATCTTGATAATTCATATGAGTATTTAGTTCAATATTGAATATATCACAATAAATGTGATTTTACGTGGTTAAACCACTTTTATAATAAATAAACTTTTAAATATTCATTTCCATTCATTTAAAGAAAATTCTTTTGAATTACAAACGACATCAGCACAGTGATAATTTATAATGGCCGTGCATTTTCAGTGAACACAACAAAATTTATTTAATAAAAAATCTTAACTGTATATTTGATGACAGATTTTATTGTGTTATAGTCGGCAATGTGTGATTTGTTATTTATGGATTTATAAAGCTGCCTTTGTATAGAAAATTATATTTATCGTGTCATAACAGCGGAACTGATACGCGTGTGATTTATTAGACAGTTCTTCATGTTTAAAACTTATATTAAGAATAGAAAAATTTGTGAAACATATTGAGAAAATCTTAGATAAATCCCGAGATTAATGTAGGACAGCAAGGAAAAAGAAGAGAAATATGTAGTTTTAAATATCTGAGTAAAAGAAATGAAATTTGCTTCCAGATAAATCATTATATAGCAAAAATTGTGTGACATTGTCAAAGACTGTATGCAATATATGGAAATTTAGAAAAAAAGCTCTATAAGCTCTTAAAATTATTGTAATACATTGAAGTTAATTAAAAAATTATTAGAAGATTACTTTAATGGAGTCACGATTGCAATTTATAAATATGACACCCACATAAAATGTAACAGAATATAATTTGAGAACATTATTAAAAAAGTTTCATTGCATATTATCCTGTTTGTAATATTTTCCTTAAAGTGAACTTTGAAAACAATCGTTTTTTGTTTCAAAATGCAAAAATTATAGGTAACAAATCAAGCAAATTGTTCCTGTTATAGCAAATAATTACCATGTAGACTGATTGCAAATAATTTTTTTTTCACAAAATATTTTTAATATTTAAAAAACATGCATTAGGGACATTATTGGGAGGATAATTAATTATAGATGAAGAGGGAGATGGTTGCGCACGTATATGTATGGGCGTGAAATTTAATGATGGTAATTATAAAACTTTTTTTATTTGTAAAATTTAAATTTCTAAAATTTTAATATTTTAAAATTATTCATCAGTTAAGCATTAAAATGACTTTATTTTATAATGACTTTTTCAACATTTTTATTTTTTCTGTTCAACGTATAAGAAACATTTCTACATGTAAAGTAACTATATATCAAAGACTTACAAAAGAAGTACTATATCTGAAAGACTAGATAAAACTGAATAATAATAAATGTAACAAATTGGTTTAGTTTCATTTGCAAGATTGACATTACATGCACAACTTTGACATTACACAATTTATTGTAAAGACATAATTATGAAAACTTTATAAGCTACGTTAAATTTATCATTTATATGTAGAATTTAAAACTCAAGTGTTAATAGATTTTACAAGTTCAATTAAAAATTATTGAAAGAATCATATTTATGACCAATTTTATATCCATCAATAAGGGAACCAATTTGTGAAAGAGGCAGCAGAACCAAGACCTCTGAAGTTTTCCTCTAACCTTATAAAATTCACTTACTGTATTAAATCGAGAACACGTTTAATTACATTACTGGAAGGGAATTAATTAAAAGAATATTATGATCCATTCAGAAAAATTTCTCTTTTGAATGTTCAAGTGAAGAAACATACTTAGAATTGATAATATGTTATCATACTTAGGAATACATTTTAAGGAAAGAAAAGTAATAAAGAAATAAAATCACTTTAAAATGTATTAAAGTGCTTACAGTTTAATTTTATTTAAAATTTGCTCTTTAAATTGCAAAAGTTAAATGCAAAATAAGAATATTTAAAAATTATAAAAAGCTAACAACAAAATAACAATATTTTGTATTATCCTTATTTTACAAATATTGAATAAATTTCTTCTAATATTACATGATAGTACGAGAACAGTTTGCATAAAATTCATCACGAAACATAAAGATCTTATAAAAATTAAATTTATTATCTCTAATAAAAATTATCTTTGATAAAAATTGATTTAATTTAAGAATATTTCTTATTAAAAATACATGTTTACAATAATGGTTTAAATGAATAAATGGTTAAAAAGTAAGTAACTAATTATTAGATATATCAGTCAGATTAACTGTAAAAGTGAATTATTCTTAATTTTTTTTTATGTGCGATAGTAATTTGGGAGAAAAATAATGCATGGGAAACAGAGAAACATGAAAGATTCAATGATGGCTTGAATGTGGTAAAATTATTGCTTTTGACAGATCATTATATCAACTCAGTGAGAAGTTATCGTACTAATGTATATAATGGTTAAAATAGTAAAATTAGTATCGAATAAGCAAATAATTTACATTTATTTGGGAGATAATCAATGTAGTTGATAATTGCTTATTATTTATATAGGTTCCTTATAAGGCCAGCTTAAGTTGATTAAAATAAATAAACTGAAAAATTCTGAATACGTGTTCATTTGGATTATTTCATTTAATATACAAATGTAATTTTTTTTAGAAAATTGTCTGAAACTTTTAACCACGCAATGAAATAAGCAATTGATTTTTTTTTTAAATAGAATTTTGTAAGCAGTAAAATATACAAATATGTTTTAATATATATATATATATATATATATATATATATATATATATATATATATATATATATATATATATATATATATATATATATATATATATAATATCAATAATTTTTAGAGAAAGTTTAATATGTGAATTATTTAAATTAAAAAGAAAATTAATTTTCTTGATTCTTTTTTTCTTTTAAGATTATTGCTTGAAAAAATTTTAGTCGCTTAAATTATATAATATAAATAGATTGATTAAATGAATACAATAAAATTTAAGGAATTTTCCTAATAATTTTTGAAAAATTATTTCATCGAGAAAATCTCTTAAGTTGTTTGATAAATGTGCGTGTATTTTTCAGAGGAAAATATTGCTTGGAATTTATGGATCAAATTTATATATTCTTGTTACGTAATTTTCATGTTAGAAATTTAAAATTCTTTATTAAATAAGAATAATTCTTGAAATAATAGCAATATCTAAATAGTTTTCAAAAACATTGAAAATGATTTAAAATAAAAAGTGAAACGTAAATATTTTTCTAATATTTTTAATATCAGGTACACATGAAAGTAATCTATAGTTTTTACTGCATAGGAATCCAATTTTTTAACGAATCAAAATTGATTTTCTTGCATTAAATAATTAGCAAAGTTGTATTGAATTATAATAACCAACGCATCAAAATTGTTTTAAAACTTTATTATCATTTCATGTCTCGTTTTTTTTCCATCAAATTTGAAACACGCTGTGATGATTTTATATTTGCATAAATTAGGAAGAATAAAATATGCGAATCATTCTTAGGGCGAAAGATAAAGTGCAGTGAAGACTGGATGAGACAAGTTACTAATTTCAAAGCAAAAAAATTGAGAAAGACAAAACTCATTTTTTCTCCATTATACTCATCTTAACGTCTGAAAATTCATGTTGACTAGAAAGCATGTTTTACACTGCAAAGTTTGTAACTAATATCGAAACAAAGGATAACAAAATATGAAAAGTCAGTAAAGTTTTGAAAGACATTTTTTGCGTACTGTATAACACGATTAATGTTAAGTAGAGTGATCAATATTTAAAGCTTATTATAAATTTTTTGATGTCACTAAGCATTACTTCAGCGAGTGTGTGTGCATTGATAATTTTAAATTATGTTCTGCATGTGATTCCATAACAATTACTGCTACAACTGAAAAATTATGAGAAATCATAACACTAAATTTTTAATTTAATCAACTGCTTATATGAATATTCCTTTTATAAATAAATTTCTTTATTTTCATATCTGTCAGATAATTTGAACAAGATAAAATTGTCAATCAATAATCAATAAATTTTTGAAGTTTATTTATTTTTAATGTGTTTTTGAAAAATGTGAATAAAAAGCTAATTTTTGAAGTCTGTGATTTTAATTATTAGAAGGTAAAACCTTTGCAAAATATATAGGTAAATAAATTCGCTTAATAAAGTAAATATATATGAAAATTTTGAAAAAAATAGTTGATGTATTAAATTTATGTACATACTGATGTTGTCGAAAAAACAAAAGAATCTTTATAAACTACAGGTTTGCAATATATATATATAACTAAGTCTGTAATTTATAGTTCTTTAATAATTATTTAACTTTTTAAAGCATTTATATTATTTAACTCTGTTTAACCTGTTTTTGAAATCTAAAGTTCCAATTTCGCTTCTTAAATAGTAAAATATCTCTTGGGAAAGCTAATTTAGTGCTAAGAGTAAAGGTGACATTAATATGATGAGTCTCAAAAATACTCTAATAAAAAGTATTAAACCTCAATTTATTTTCAGGGAGAAATTAATATGCAAGAAATTCTTATTAAATCGATATAAATTTCCTAAAATTATAGAATTATAAATAAAGGTGATCAATAATGATAATTTTAATAAAATGTAACATAAATAATATATAATATAAATTAAAATTAATAAATTATGTTACTATTAACTTTTATTTTCTTTTAAATACCAAAAAATTTACTTTAGAAACCTTAGAAATAATGCAAATGCATTTACTCAGTAAATAGAAGTGGTTTTCCTGCTTAATAAAATATACAAAGAAATATTAAACACTGTATAGAATGATTTAAATCAAAGAAGTATTAAGTTTTTCAAATAATGTAAATGCACTTTTTAAATTCAGAAAAAACCTTTTAAAATTTAGCATTCATGAACATATTACAAATTATGAAAAACACTTAATCCATTCTAATTTGTCAGATATTACAGTAAAAATTCCCTAATTAATTTTATAATAAACTACACTAAAATAATAACATATTTTGAAAGAATATTCGGTGTAGGTTATTAACGAAAGAATGAAGAAGTCTCTATATTGTAACATACTTATTCACTTAAAATTTCAAATTTTTATTCCTTTAATGTCGCAGATTATATAAAAAAAATTAATTAATTCTGGTGAACAGTTTGTAAATTTTGTTAAGTTTTTATTAAAACATATAAAACAACTAGATTGGAAGAAAGCTTTCAACTTTAGATTGAATACATTGAAATTATATTTTTATACATCATATCGGCTGTAACTCCATTAATTGTTCTAGTACTGTTAAAATTTTAAGAATCACACTGTTTCTTGAATGCATTAGCATCACAATATTTATATATTAAGGACGTACAACACTAATTTATGTTTATAAAGGATGAAACGAATCAGACACATCATGAAACAATTCAAGTTTTTGGAAAAGATATTTATGAGAATTTTGCTATATGTAACTGCGAGTAAAACAACAGAATAAACACATTTTTTGTAAGTTACGATTTATAAATTAAAATAGAAGTTAGCATTTCGAACTTGGTAAGAGATTCCATGTGACCTGACAAACAAAATTAAACATCATGTTTTACCTACTATATCATGCTGACAAAGCTAATTACATGAACCATCGAGATGATTGTTGTGAATTTTAATGAACATTTAGAGCAAAAGTTAGATAACTTTAGATCTATATTTGATCTCATTCTTTTTGATAACAAAATAAGCTAGTGGTATGTTTTTAATGCTGTAAAATCATATGCGTTAACTTTCACAATCGTAGTTTCCTCCAGAATAATAGGATTTGGCATTTCAATTTCAACAAGAGATTCCATAAGAACTTCAAAACAGAAATGAACATTTATGGATGACTCGGGAGTATAATAATGAATACCTAGTGCAATAGTAAGGAGTGTGGTATCTATCTATATTTGGTCTCATTCATTAGTATACCATAACAAATCAATGGTACACATTTAACGTTGTAAAATCACATGTAATAACTCCCACAACCGTAATTTTTCAGGGGATAATTTTTAATCACGGAAATAATGATGAAACAAAGTTGAAGACAAGCTCATTAATTTATTGGAATAAAGTGATTGATTTATTAACACATTTAAATACATAATATCACCTTACATGAGACAAACAGTGTAATTTGATTTGTGTATTTGTGAAAAATGCAACATGCATTGCCCGATATTGAAAAGGCAACACAAAGAAGGAGTGGCCAGAAAATTATGCAAATTTCAGGGTAGACGCACCTTATCGAGTTATGCAAATGATGTGAAATGCGCAGCTCTCCAGCGAACATATTACAAGATATAAGCGGAGAAACCGGTAGAGCAGTCAATATTCGCTCCGTTGTTGCTGCTTGAAAAATAAACGTTGAAAGTTTGTTCGTGTCGCAAAGGACCTCTCTATTTGCAGAAAATGCCAGGCCATCGTGTACGGAGTCAATAACAGCAGACAGATGAGTTTACGAGGGACATGGCAATCGGATTAAGAAGGGCAAGTTGGTTCTCAGGCAAATCATAGCTGACAGACACATTGAAGCGTCCACAGTGTGCCGGGTGTGGCGAAGATGGATGGAAATGTAGAACGTTTGCAGGGTGCCAGAGCAGCCAGAGTGACGTCAGCACGCTTGGATAGATGCGTCCGTGGGAGATGGTGGCGGCACCGCAGAGCACGTCTACCGAATTTCTGCAGTAAGTGCAAGGCATCTTGGATGCTCTCATATTAATCAGAACTATTTGCCGTCGATTGGTTGCTAGTGGTCTGTGAACATGGCTTCCGTTAGGAAGACTGCCATTGACCACCCAGCGTAGACGCCAACGTCTGGAATGATGCTGGATTAGAGCGATGTGGACGACGGAGTGACACTGGATCGTCTTCTCAGATGAGTCAAACTTTTGTTTCTTTAGTGATAGTGAGAACAAGAGGGACGTCAACGTGGAGACAGATCCGATCCTTCAGCAATTGTGGAACGCTCTACTGCTTAGCAACTCGGCATTTTGATTTGAAGCACCATTGCTCACGATTTCAGGTCACTTATAGCTCATATTCACTTCACTATGACAGCCCAACGTGACGTTGAAGATATGCTGCGGACGATGACACTCCCCTACCTTCAGAGAGTGCCCAATGGCCTTTATCAGCAGGATAACTGCACATTACTCGCATTAGCCAACATTCCCTGCAAGGTTAGCTACCATGATTGCCAGATCTCACATCAATCGAACACATTTACGATATTATTGGACGAAGTTTGCAGACATTGATATCTCTTATTTCAGAGGATATACTTTGGCAAACGGTTGACAGGGGATGGAGAGCCATTCCTCAGGACATCATACATATTTTCATTGAATCTGTTCCTAGACGTGTTGCTTCGGGTATCATTGTCTACGGTGGTCCTACAATCTAATGACTCGACCCTGTTCTCACTCTGTATTATGCATACCATTTCGAAATACTGATCACTTATTGTTCGTTGTTGTCTCTCTCTGTTTACTGAGTTTCGTCATTTTCTGCCAACTCCTTCTTGGTGTTGCATTTTCATTGTCAGGTAGCGTATTTTTGTTGAATGTTTGGAATAACATTTGACTGACTTCTGTGAATGATCTCATGAACAGAAAAGTCTTAAATCTACTACCAAATTATGTATACATAGACACCCCAATCCTATATATATATATATATATATATATATATATATATATATATATATATATATATATATATATATATATACATATATGTATGTATATGTATATGTATATATATATATATATATATACATATATGTATGTATATGCATATATATATATATAAATATATATATATATGCATATATATATATATATATATATATATATATATATATGCATATATATATATATATATATATATATATATATATATATATATATATATATATATATATATATATATATATATATATATATATATATCAGTGGCTGCTCGTGCTATAGGTTCAGTGAACCCCCTAAAAAATAAGTATCTGGTGAAGTTTATTACATCAATATTAAACCACTATCTATATTACTGTTTTGGTTTATTTTTAGTTATAGAGCCTTTTAAAAACGGGATAAATAATTTCAAACACCGCTCCTATAGCATCGGGGCACAAAGATGCGCAAATTGGAGCTGTGAACCTCCCAAGTATATTTTTCGCTTGTGCACGTGATAAAATCGGAAAGCAAGATTGGCAAATCCGAGCAAAAACTATTGAACTTGTCACGAAAGGAAAATTTAGGGACAGTGGGGATAATTTTTCCCCATTCCATATTATATATATGTATGTATGTATGTATGTATGATATATGTATATATACATATATATATATATATATATATATATATATATATATATATATATATATATATGTATATATATATATATATATACATATATATGCATATGCATACATTACCTATGAATGTTTATTATTTATTCAATTTTCCAGTGTAAAATAAAGATAAAATATTAGAATGGTAATTAGTGCAAAACAAAACATAAATATAACTAATTATATCTCAATGAATATGTGCAAAATTTACCTTTTTAATACTGTTTACGTCTATTAAACATGATGTTTTAAAATGATATTTTTAATGAAATATCACGTGCATTTTATTTCCTTTCGCACCAATGAACTTATTATCGTTATATCGTCCCTTCAGATATGTAGCAGATTTGAATTAAGATATTTCTCCGTATTCCTCAAATGTATCGAAATTCTAAACTTAATTGGAAACGAAGTAGCATAATTATTTCTTTTCATAAACCTGTAAGTCACTTGATATTGGATTAAAAAAAAGATACTGTTGATTGCATTTTCATCTTACTAGTTAATTAGCATGTACTGATGCTGTTTTAAGTATTGCAAACATAAAATTTATGAAACATGCGATGCACTGATAAATACCTAGTAATAAGCTTCTTTAATTACATAAAATAACTAATAAAATTACCTGCTTATTTATGGAAATAGAAAATAAAGTTTTAAAGCGTTTATATATACACAACTTACATATCAATGTACGAAGAATAATTAAGAACCATATATCTATTTATTAGAGTGAAATTTTCAAAAGAGAAAAACTAATTAAATCTTACATTCCTCAAAATGTTTACTAAGCGAATTTGTTTTAAAATTCTTCTGCTGTAGGGTATAGTAAAACAAAATTTAAAATGAGATATTGTAACTTTATTTGTATTGATTTTAAATGCTAAACTGAGTCTTGAAACATTTAATTTGAGTATATTTGAAATAGATAAATTTTTTCAATTAATAACTTTAATATAAAATCGTAGTTTACATGCATATATATATATATATATATATATATATATATATATATATATATATATATATATATATATATATATATATATATATATATATATATATATATATATATATATATGTATATATATATATATATATTGTTACTATTTTGTAATTATAATTTTTATTATAAAAACGATGTAATTATTTATAAAATTTGATTTAATGTATATATCGCAATCAAAATATAACTCATTATATTTAAAACTTTTGTTTTGACTATTTTGTATCGACCATTCAAAATTATTATGATTAATATTATATAGATTAGAGTAGTTTCTATCTTAATGTTTAAATTTTCAGAAAGTTGAATGCTTGTGCTAGACAAAGTTTACTATAGATGCTGTTATAATAAATAAACGAAAATAAATATTCAGTCAGTTCTTAAACTTATGACATATTGAATTGTGCCCACATCCTGTAAATTACTGAATGCAGTTATAATATTTGTGAACCGAGATGTCCAACCGATATGTCTATAATTTGTAATAAATTGTAATTGCAAGGAATTCTACACTTGGTTTATATTTTCTGTTTATTTTATCTCACACCTTTATTTCATTCCAGTATTATAACAAGTTATGAAAAACTGATATTAAATACTCACATTACTAGTACGTAAATTCGCAAATTCATCAGTTCTGAAGGAAATAAAGATAAAATTTTTATTTAATTATTTACGACTATCTGAATCAGTAATTTCTCTCTATTTGTATTTCCTATAGGTTCATATATTCAGTCTTTATTTAAGGAATGGCAAGTAGTGAAGTTATAATTTTGATTTTTAAAGTACTTTGATTCTTAATATAATTCTTAAAGTTGTTCGTATTCTTACCAGTTCACACGTAAGGTCATCAAAATTTTATTCATAGAAGCTACTGGACAATATTTTTCAAAATCTATTGATTAGGGTATATAATGTACGACACTGTTGATATGTGAGTAGGAGGTTATATTAAGCATCATTTGTAACTGCTGAAATATCTGCATTTGTTATTAGTTTTTCACCTATCCTTTCTTTCAAGTCATCAATTCTTTTATTCTTTCAAAAGAAATTTAAAAAGCTTAAATTTATTAACTTTTAAAAAATTTCAATGTTTTTAATAAATACAAGTAATTTTCCCTGTATTGCAAATAATGTGTGAATGCATGTTAATTTTCCAAAAGTTTTAAAATAAGAGAATAGTTATTTTGATTTATTATTAAAACTGTTATTATTATGTTAAATTAATTAACTGCTGTATGCAATAAAAATATCAAATTTTGTTTTGGAGAGAAATTTTTTTTATTAATTTTGAATTTACTCAACATAAGTGTAAGAAACAAACACACACTCAAACTTAAACAACAACAGGTACTCGGAATAAAATCAACTGAGATACATCAAATTTGTAACACATTTTCTATTATAATAATAAGGTATTATCTTTTGATTTCTTGACTTTTATACTTAACCAAACATTAAATGTCATATTCATTCAAAAAATTTATATTAATTAAATTAAATAGATTGAAATCAACAAAAATTTATATTTCTGGTGAAAGTATAATTTGAGGTAAATGTTTTTAAATTAACTTCATATTCAGATATAATTGGTTAAATTGGAGTTTCAAAGTACTTTACCTTAAAAACACTTCATTTTTTTTGCATTGCTGGTTTCCGCTTGCTCATTTGAAGTGAATAGTTTTCCAAATCAGACATTTGCATGTGATGAATTATTTAACAAATCAAACACATTTATATGAATGATACTGTATTTTCACTACTTTTTTGTAAAATAAACAGTGCATGCAGCATCAAAAACTAGCAACCCATTGGTAAAGTAAATCATTGTTTATTTTCTTGCTTCTTCTCTCTTTATGGTGTGAACACAGTACGTGATCTCTACATCATTTAAATCATTAAAATCAGTTGAAATATTTTAAGAATGAGAGAAAACATATCCTTGCGAATTAAAAATTCCTCCTGATAAAGTGATTATTTGTATTTTTAAATGCTTCTAAATTTCAAACACATAAAAATGATGTGTATTGAAAGGTAAACAAAATGAATAAAATTGTATTAGTTTTTAATTCATAGATGCAAGTGTTTTCTCTATTTTACTTTTTTTAAACTCACAAGTAATCACTATTGTTTTACGATAGAATTTCACTGTTACCCGACAGATTTAAGTTTTTCACAAGTTCTTTTCAATTTTAATTTTCCAGAAACTTCTTTTATATATGTTCAAAAATTTGAATTTTAGATAAACAGTTAATAGCACTGCAAGTTTAGTCAACAAAAAATGAAATCAAACATCTATTATACTAGTTAAACATCTATTATAATTACTTATCTTTATTGATAGTTTCAAGTAGGCATATTGCCGCCTAACTTATCTTGCAGTCAGCATGCCTGACTGCGGATATGGAGGTCTTGGGCTCGAACCCCGGTTCGGGCATGGATGTACTTTCTCTCTCTAGCTATCCTGTCTTGATCCTTTCTTTGTATGAATGGGTTGTGAATGGTTGTGCCTACTCTATAAACGGGTACGTAGGGCATGTGTGTACTGAGGAAGTCGGACTCCACACTAAAATACGAGTATGATGCATGGAAAAGTGGAGTAGCGCACTCCATAATGCCAGCCAAACTGGCACACGACAAGAACAACAAGTAGTCATATTATGAAAGAAGTGAAATAATTTCGAAGTTAACCCTTTAAATAACTATCGCCTCTATAATGTAAAATTATAAATTCGCAGTAAATTAAAATTTTTATTATACTTCAAACAAACTGCGTCATATTAGGTTTGTTCTACATTATTCTAATTAAAATTAACTAACATTTTCAATGAACACTTTTAGAAAAATAAAATATTTTTAAATAAAATTTGCACAAAATAATTTATTTGTAAATCAATTTAGGATTTCTGAATAATATTCTTATACTCTAAAGATTCATGGATTTAAAAGCCTCATCTGTCATAAAAAGCAATTATCTTTATATCCACTATTTAGCTTTTAAGAAAATATATTCCTCTAATTTAAGCAAAAAGTTTTTTAAATATCATTCGTAGTATTGTTTGGAACCACTGAAAATCATTCATAGTTCATATAATTTAGAAAATTATCAAATATTAAGTTTATTATATTATATCTATTTCTTAAAATTTCAAATAGTTTCAAATCAGGTATTTGATAGATTGAATGATCAAATAAAGCATAAAAGCAATGCTTTTTTAAAATTTGTGTGGATTATTTTTAGTAAAATAAATTAATCATTTTTGAATCAGAATATCTTTTAAACCATTATTTTTTGCTTATAACCCGTATACCATTGTCATTAATATCAATATCAATCTGTATATCTAAAAACAATCAGGAAAATTACATTTTTGGATAAACTTTTGAACTTATTAAAGCATGATATAAACTAATATGAGCTTCGTGTCATTAGCAGAGAATATTCTTTTAAATAGAAAAAAACTCATAGTTATACTTTAAATACTTATAATTTTTCTAACTTTTTTTCATTTAGTAATAATAATTTTTAATTTCTAACCGGAGCTCTAAGTGCAAAATATCATTCAGAGATAAAAATATTTAATATATATATATATGTATTATTGGCATGAGAAAATAGAAACCGTACAATTTGATTATTAAATAGAAAATATTGCTTAAAAAAGACCTCTGAATGAGATATTGCAAGAGATTTATTTTCAACCCGAGGTTGAAATAATATAATTCATAACACTTCAGATTTTGTTATATATAATATCACAGAATATATCATTAAAGAAATTGTACATGTAGAGAAATTCTTTTCTTCCGAATCAATAACTTCTGTTCGGAAGAAGTTATGAGTTTTTGCGTTCAGGTGGGGCTTCACTAAATATTTCAGATATCAGATATTGCTAAGTGCCGGAGGAAAAAAATCAAGCTTATTTTATTTTTCAACATGTCTTAGAAAATACAGATTAAAGTTATAACCGTTCTCTTTATGCAATAGAATGTTTCAGAATACATGAGAACTCATGAATACAAAAATATTATTTAAAAATATTTTTATTTGTTATTTCTCAGTTATTTTTATTGCTACATTGCTTTGAGACTGCAAGTGACTATGTTTAAAATTAGATTTCTCATACGCTTTCAAAATGTTGAATATGTGGAGCAAGAAAGCTCATCATTTCCTTTTCTCAAATAGAAAATAGTATTTTATTTTAACAGTACGAATTTGTTTATTTTGGCTGAAAGCTTAGTTGTAGTAAATGTTTTATTGTATTCTTTCTGACTTTGTCATTCATGACAGGACGAATGATTCCAACCAAAATCGAAGAAAATGTCCAATAAATAGAATATTTATTCATGATTTTCATATTTCATGCGTTTTGAGTCGGCTTGTTTAGTGTCGTACCCAGATGTGCTTCTTGAGAGATTTTTATATTAGAAAGATTCTCGAGAAAAAAGAAAAATAGAGTGAACTTTATTGAAAAGCTTAACACTAATAACCCTCTTCCTATTCCGGAACACGTTTTGCTATCTCTCTAACAATGTGAAAAATTGGCCTTCAGTTAAATTGGAAAGTAGTCAAGATCTACAAACATAAACTATTCCCATTTCTTTACTTGAGTTGGATTGCTGAAAGTTCAACTATATAACTAAAAGATAAATGTATAAGAAAATTGAAACTAGGAAACTTCAACTCTAATTGGTAAGTTGAGATGTTTTTGAAGAATATATAAAAATGTAATTTATGTTTTTATATGTTATAATAACATCCTTATGAATACGATATCCTTAAAAGAGCACGTATATTAAAAATTTAAATTGATTTTTGTATTTCAAATTACATTTTTAGAATTTATAAATTCAAATTAATGAGGGAGATTTTTTAAAGTAAATTAATTACTATAATTTACTTTATTATAAAATGTTATATTTTAATACAGTTTTATATCCATTTATATCATAATATTTACGAGTACGTAGCTTTCTATAAAATATAATTGTCTCTAATATGATTATAAAATTATCAAAATTAACTTTTACATTTTATTAATATATTTTACCAAAATACAATAAAATGTCCAAAATATTGTTGCATTTTACGTAGTTTGCTTTGAAATCCTTGAATTTAATTTCTCTAATATACATGATGTTTTAGCTAAAGTTTTATTTAAAAAACTGAATTAAGTAATGAATTATTAAACAAAATTATTTACATTACTTCAACACCAAATAATGTGCAGCCATACTGTTTGGAAACTGTTAAAGGCTATTTTTAAGAATTCAGAATATGTTTGATTTCCGGAAAGATTTTCCCTAGATAGTAGATTCATAATATTTATATTTCATAAAGAATGGTACCTGAAAAACTTTCAAGCACTCATCCCTAGAGCCATATGTAAGCAAAAAGAAGCCAGGAGCTTCCAGATTGAAGAGAGTGATGCTTCCATTAGCCGATAGTTATCACTGAATTTTGTGTTACTTAGAAATATAATTATGATAGACCTATAAATTTCAAGTTTTGTAAATAATTATCTACATAATATTTCTCCTAAAAAGGAGTTGTATGCATATCCACGCATTGATATTTTAGAAGACTATATATATTGTTATCACGGAAATGCATGTTCAATGCAGTGTTCACTATTTTACTTTAAATTGCTTAAGGATTTCGTCAGATTTTCAAACGTGATTTTAAGATTTAAATATATAATAATATGGTTTTATATATATATCTATGCATTATATATAAATACGTGTGTGAAATCATTCTATAAGAAAATTAATAAACTATTAAAGTTTTTATTCTACGCCTTTGCTATCAATATCATTTCTATCCCCAGAATAAGACTAATATTTTTATTGTTTTGAGTTTCGGTAAAATATTAATTATTAGGAAAGTTAAAAATTTGTCTAAATTGACAAATGATGTTAATCGACATTTTTGTGATAATTTGCCTGCTATGATTCAAGTTTGTGTAGAAATTTTGTTCACAAACTTTCCTTATATTGGCTAATATTATTAAACCTATCTTAAAAAATACCGCAAATAGAACCTAACTGCTATGATTCTTATCCATTATTTATTTTGGGGTATCATTGCCATTAAGATTTTTTGATTTTTCATCGAGTGTTAGCTTTTTAAAATAAATATTTATTGCAGGACATTGAATACTACGATTTCTTTTGTAATATTGAAAATTTAATTGTTTATCAAAAGTCATTTAATCTCATAGACGTGTGTTTGTTTACAAACATCTCATAAAATTTACGTATTTTAGGAGTGTAAGAGTTCTACCCCTACAAAAGCAACAGTCAAAATCCAAGCTTTTAGAGATGACATTATGTTTTGACGTCGCAGGCGGACTGACTACTCGTAAAGCGAGTATGTATGAGGCTATCGATGACATTATGTTTGTCAGTTTATCTAGCAGTGGAAAGAAGATTGGCAGTGTAACCACAGTTGCATTGGAGCTCTTCAAAAGCTGGGATAAAAAGTACTGCCTTGCAGTCTCTACCAGCAAATTCAAATATCTCCTTCTCACAAAACTAGCCTAGCTGGCAGCCGAATGGTTAGCGCTATTGCCTTCGGTTCAACAGTTCCTGGGTTCGAATCCTACCTTGGGTATGGATGTTTGTAGGGGTTCGGAATCCACTTTAAACCATAGGTCCTGGTCTAATTAGCCCTCGTGTGAAAAAAATGACCATTGAGAGACAAACAAACCAAGCCTCACAAAACTATAACGTGGCCACAAATCTACTGGGATACAGTGCGAATTAAATGTTGGACCATAATGAGGCTATTAGGAATCTACATTGATTGTAAATTCAATTGTTTTCATCACATCAAACACAAGGAAGCACGACTTCAACAATACACTAAACTCTTTTCAGGATTGCTTGTTCAAAATGTGTGTGTGAGAACTTTTATTTAAAAGATAGTTACCAGGTGATTACTCATGAACTCTTGTCCATGGGCAATCATGCAGTAATCAAGAAATTGTTACTGAGTAGCATCTAGAAAATGATTTTTTCACAATATTACTGGGACATTCAGCTGTGCATCAATAGCTGTTCTCTAGGTCATAATAGAAATTTCATCATTACATATCCCTATTCAAGAAGTAGCTAAATTATTTAATGCAAAAGAGGAGGATATAACAATGGAAATCTCATTAATTTTTTTTTTTTACAAAATTACTATACATCCAGAAATCTTCAGTGTTTATGCTAACACTGACTCAATAAGAAAGATTTCATTACGAACATGTTAATGTCTGCACTGATGCTTATGAGGTGGGAAACGGCACTGGGGCTGTGTTTTTGTTGATTTCAAGGAATGTGCCATTAATCACAAGTGACAATGCAAACTGGGAAGTGATAACTCTGTCTATAAGAATGAACTGACAAGCATCAAACATGCTGTAGAATGGTAAAGCAGATTGAATATTTAGACGGAAATGTATGTTACCGTAAAGGTATTCAGAAAAATCAAAGACGAAAGTTCGATTGTTCGTGTCATGCAAAATCTTCTTCAAAGCAACAGACACATTCTTTTCGCCTGGGTCAAAGTTCACATTGAAGTGCTTGGCAATTGAGAAGCAGACCTCTTAAACAAAGTTGCAGTTGAATCTGGCTGAGCGTTCACTAATTACATTGATGAAAGTTCGAACTCTTTCTTCAGAAGGAAAAGCACTTGGGAATGGCAGACTCTTTAGAACAATGGAGATATAAGACCTACAGTGCACAAAACTCTTTCAGGTGGTTCCAATGAATCTCAGGGATGGCCAAAACAGCTCACATTTTTTATCACTGGCTACGGGCAATAACTTAGCTAGCGTAATACTGTTTTTTTTCCTTCTCATATTTCATTCAAAAATTTCCAATTTGACGTTGATCTCCACATAAATTATTTTGTAATTAAAATGAAGTGTTATTAAGTTTATTATCACACAAAAATTTGATACGAACTATTCCAAAAAGAAATACATGATTACATTTTTAAGTTATAATAGTTTATGATCTGCATACTGAATAAATATTTCATTTCAATTTTTGAAAATTTTTAGCTGTATTATTTTCGTAAAACATTTTTTCAAGAATTCCTGAAGAATTGACAGTAGTCCTACACTTGAATTTTGACAAAGGAAAGTGATTTTGAATGGCAATTATGCCTTGTTCGGAATTATTTTTCTAATATTGGTGTCAAAAGGATATACCAGTTATTAGATAAATGTATAAAATAACTCAAGTATCAAAAGCTGGAAAGGTTTCCTTTAATATCATATCTTGGCTGGGGTAGGTTAGACAGATGAACCATTTACTTGCAGAAAAATATAGGTCGGGTTTTTAAAAAATGGGCTATCACATAATTTATGATAAGTTAAGTATAAACATATTGCAAATTAATATCTTAAAAAATAAAGTTGATTTAGTTTAAAATCAATATGAATGTTTGATAAAAATTAACACGATTGATAATTAAACTTTAATTGAAGAATACAGCAAAAAAATGCCTTCTAAGTCTTGACTGCATTTTTAAACGTAAGAAGAATCTTTGACTTTCAGGTCAATTTGTTTTCATGAACTTTTGTTTTAGGCATCATCTAAACGAGAATTAATATGTTTATTTTTAGATAATATACTATATCAAAAACTAATTATTTCACAGCATCTTTGAATTGTAAAAGATAAGTTATACTATAGTTGACAAATTTAATTTCAATGAAAATTAATAATTTAAGCTTAAGAAAAGATCACTTATCGCTAGCAGTTGACAGTAATTCAATATAATATGTACAAAATAAATCAATATAAAAATCATTTGTGTATGCATTTAATAACTTCTACAACAAAATTATAAAGGTCATAAGTGACTGATACCCTACATTTCATGCACAGAACAAAGCAATTCTTTAATTTTTATATTCTGCTACAAGCTTTTTGTTTTTTCAAAATGAAATTACTAATAATTTACTGATACTTTAATAAATGTTTATTAATATACATGTAATTAATAAACAATAATTACTTAATAATTAAATAAATTAACAATAAAGTATTATTCATTATATTAATCATGAAAAACACTAAAAAGTAACAATAAAAGTTTGGAGGCATTTTTTAAAAATTTAAACATTGCCGAATAATATGAACGACTTAGAAAATATGATATTTTGCACAGTTGAAATATTCATGACGTTTCAAAGCTAGACATGTAAACTATGAATATTTTACGTGTAATAACACATATAAGGCAAATTGTTTCTCAGGGCGCTCCGTGGCTGAGTGGTCAAACTCATCACTCCGCTAATCGCTTGAGAGCGTAGGAGTGTGGGTTCGATTCCCACCGTGGCCCTGGGTGTTTTCTTCGTTATCTTCTGTGGTTGTACATCTGTCATTGTGCTATTTGTCCTATTATCGACGAAGACTTACAAGCGGATTTGAAGAATCAAGCATACAAGTCTGAATATATGTAATGTAATAAATAAAAAATTGTTTCTGATGTTTCGGACAGCTTTAACGATTAAAGCATTAGATCTATCTAGTAAGTTTTTAGTGGCATTGTGTGTTACTCACCAGTATTACTGACATGCAAATTTTTGCACTAAAATCACTATTATATGAAGATGTATGTGAATCAGAAAAAACTTCTTTTGTAAGATAAAAGGATTTTGAGCTCAGTATTTAGTAAAATATTTTTATGTTATTCTCCCGAGTTTTTTGATAGGAAAATATTCGTCTGTTTTTTTATATACAGAATTACATTTGATAACATTGTACAAATGCAGCGTAAACAAGAATGAGCTCTTATGTTGCAATTTTGAAAATAACATTGGATTTTTTCTGAGGGTCATTCCATTATTCGCCAAAAATGCTGGGGCTATCCGAATCAAATTTTTTTCATCAGGAAAAAGATTCTTACAAATTCAATCTTCCAACACATATCATATTTCCCTAAATTCAATTTTATGTTGTGAATTTGGACAAAATAGCATTGTTTATTTCCATTTTTTTCCCGTTTTTGCACTTTATTCACATTAAAATTTGCACATAATGGCTGTATAAAACCGATTGTTTATTGAAATAAATATTTTTTGCAAATTAACTTCTAAGTGATTATTTTTTGCCACAAAAATATTTTTAATTTCATCTGAATGCTTCTTTTTCTTCCGTAGCTCAAATTGATGAATTATCAAATACCAAATGCCATAAATTTAACATTTTACATTAACAAATTTTCTTAATTTATTGTTATTTTTCCTCATTTCCAAACTTTCATTTTTTCAGAAAAGAAATTCCAATTACTGGGAAAATTTTTAACCTCAAGAATTATTTACATTTCTTTATTTATTATTCTAAAATTGAAATATATGTCATTTGAAAAACTATTTACCATTGAAATATTACTTTGAATCATTTTTTAATCTATCTCATATTACTTTTGATCAAGCACTTTTATTTAATTGTTTCCATTTATATATGTAATATTAGAACATGAAGTTGTAAAATTTACAGATGCAATAGTTTTGTGAAAAATGTAATAAATCCTTATACATAAATACATAATGTAAATATCTTTTACTTAAAAGAGTTTGTTCTGTATATTACAAGTGAGACAGATTATTTTTTCAATTTTAATGTCTTCTTACTTGAAAAATAATAGACCAATGTAAAATATTTCAATCTTAATTTTTTCACAAATAATTCTTTACATATTAAATACGTTATTTAAAAATGATAAGAATATGCTTGTCACATATTACATGCTTTATAAAAATGCTTATGACGTTTTAATCTATACACTTGAAATGGCACAGTTAAGTAATCTCTATGTTAAAAATTAAGCAATTTTCAACATAGGGATTACAGAAATTAGTTTTTTTTAACTATTACAAAAAGTTCATAACTATCACATCATTACGTTAAAAGGTAACGATGATTTTACCTATTTGAATATTTTTCCATAAAAGAATTTTGCTTTTTCTTTGAAATTAAATAACTTAATGCTAATATTTAGGAAATTAAAGAAAATATATTTTATTTTAAACATTTTTGAAATTCGGGTGTGCATTTTACATTATTTATTTGTACTTTTGATCATGTTTTTAAGCACTAGTTGTTTGTGTATATTTCAAATTGTGTTGGACATTTATGAAATTTTTTTGTTTATACTTCATTAGTTATCTATCTAAAGTACAATTATGATGATTATAATATGTGACAATGAAATTTTGATAATCCTACATAATTAATAACTTTAATTAAATTGTTAAAATTTGTTAAAATTTATACATAAAAAATTAAATAAAAACATATTTCTGTTTATTGTTATCAGTAAACTTTATATTTCAATTAGTATTTTTAAATAATATTTTTAATTAACACGACTTACCTAATTTGGTTAATATAATTAATTATCTTTACTGATGCCATGAATAATGAAAAATGACACTAATATAAAGCACTTCATATTCTCAAAATGTCAGATTTGACAATAATAATTTCTAAAAGTTTTCTTTAAAGATGTTTCCTCTCTGAATCAATTCCTGAAAAGATATTATGTAAAAATTAAATTGCACTTAATCTCCACTTAAAATAATCTTACACAGCTTTTTTTTTCTAAATGTTAAGTTCAGTGGTGTTACTAGTAAGCTTATAAGAATAAAATAATTTTAATTATTATAGGATCTGTTTTAAAAAAATATACTTAAAAGAAAACTAAATTTACTTAAAAAAAACTAACATTCATAACATCAAATTAAATTTCCTATGGAATTTCTACTGATTCATCAATTCTTTCAAACTGATAAATATCAAATATTTCAGATTTATCATCACGTAGACACACATATTTATATGTCAGAGACAAATATTTTATTAAAGTAGTTAATCCATAAAAATCAGGACTTACAAACATCAAATTTTAAATACAATTCTTTCATATTATTATATTTTTAAACATGCATTCATTGATTTTTAACTTGCCATTTTTATGAATATTTTATCATTCAAGATAGTTAAGGATATCCACAGATATCTCAATCTTTTCAAGATTTCTAATAATAAAATTTTATAAATTACTAGTTCGGAAGAAAATTCTTTAGAATGTTTATTGCTTACAATGTAGTGTGTACTTACTATCAGTGGGCATTTGTCACTTGAATTTTCCTGAAACAGAAATTCCAATTCTTTATGTACTTCTATTTATTTTTAAAATTTTTATATAATATTTTGAAATATTTTTTGTATAAAGTTTAAGCGTTTTTTATATTACTATTAAAAATTGAATTTACTCTTTGTATTTGGAATGTAAGACTTTATGGCTAACGGATATTGCGTTTTATTTATACTTTAAGATACTGAAATATTCAACATTTTTGCAGTCATAGCAAGAAATATATTTCATGTTTAAAAACAAAAGATTTTACCTTTATAACATCACAATTTTTTGGTTTTCGGCAATATAAAAGTCTCCCCAAAGGTTATATTTTTATGTCTTTAATGCAGAAAAATAAGAATAAGCTTTCTCTTCCAAGAAAAGAATAAATATTGTTATAGCAAATTCTAGTACTACAGTTTATAATGCGTATCGAAAATTTAGATTAAAATATAAATCAAAAGAATATAGAACAAGTATTCGTTAAATGTTGATATAAACATCAATTTGCGCTTACATGTAAAAGAAATATACTAAGTCAGAATTTTTTTTGTCATACTGGAAATTGAAATATAACTTAGGAAATACTTAAAGTTAAACATAAAAAGTAAAGTGAATTCAAATTTATAACAATTATAAATAATATTTAAATAAAAAATGTTATGCAGTTATCTTGCTACTATATATTAACATTGGTTAATATGAGAGGAATTATTAAAATGAGATAGAAAGATTGTTGTAATTGGTGAAACTTTTATAATATGGATTATGTACTTATTATAATTTGGCTTATTATATGGAAATAACTTTTATATCGGGTATTTTCAAAGGAAAGTTAAAAATAATCATACGAAATAAAAACTATTGTTTCAAAAGAATTCAGTGCTTAAAATTATTTTGTGGAGTTTTAAATGACAACATATTGCAAATTTAATTATTCATATAGTACGTATATATGTTAAATAAATAGATATACGTACTGTATGAATTTCTTTAACGTGATTTAAAAAATATTTGAACCTTATGGTATTTGGTATTATTAACAACTTATAAAGATAACTAATAATTTCTTAGAGCTTTCTGCAAAACAATAATCTGAATTTTGATTCAGAATACAAAATTTAAAAAGAAAATAATTATCTGAATAAAAAATAATAGCACTCAAAATTACAGACTCTAAACAATATTTTTTTAATCACACACACACTTATATACATAAATAATAGTACTGAAAATTAAAGTCTTATATATACATATACTTGTTTCATGAGGTAATTTTTTTCTGATTATTTGTTTTATGAATCATTTTTATATTATTAACAGTGATATAAATAAAGGAAATCTGACTCCAAATAATATTTTTTTATTTAAATATTTAAGAAATGGACTTGTTTTAATTTACAAATTCTACTAATCAATAAACGTTTCAAATGTTATGAAATAAATATTTCTTATCACGTTATTTATTGACAATCAAGAATTTTAAGGAAAAAAAGTTCAAAGTATTTTTACTTGTTTGTAAGTAAATATTGTTAATTAATAATTGTATAAGTTGCGCTCATGCTTCTCTTTCATAATTTTGTTTTTAATATCGTTACACAACCGGAATAAGTACAAGAATTTAAAATCAGTTTGCGATAGAATCAAAATCATCCCTGAGGCAATGTTTGATTTAGAATAAGAGCCATAGGGCTTGAATGAGAATTTAAGATTTTGTATGTTTTGCTGAAACAATATAAAGTGCAAAATGTACTTATTACTCCTTTTGAATATACTAACATCAAAGTAATTGCATTAGAGTGAATGGATTTGTTTTATAGATAAGAATCGAGACTTGAATGATATATTTATTGATATAGGAGAAGTTTTGCATCAAATATATTGATTACAAATAAATTGTATCGTTAGGATAATTAATTGTTCCTCTATTTTGTTTATATGAGTTGAATTTGTATTTCTAAAATAAATATTTCATAACATTCAAACTTATCTATAATTATTATTTAGATTTATTTTTCTATTAATATTTTCTTGAAACATGAACAAACTTTAGATGTTAAAAAAGAGTTAATCACATTAGTAAATGTTCAAATTGATTGAAAATCACATGCTGGTATTCTTAAAAATTTGCTATACACTTCATTACACATTCTAGTAGAATATAAATGGTCATTTCAATAATATATCTTCAAAAATAAGTAATATTACTATACTTCTCAATAACGATAATAAAATAATAGTATAGATTGGAAATTACTTGTGTCTATAAATTGTTAATTTCTTTCTTTATATTAAATATTTTTTCGTCTAGAAAATTATTATATTAGTTTAGATTTTTCTATACTAAAAAGAAATATCTTGAAACTCCAATAGTTCAATTTGAATAATATATTAAAATGAAAAAGAGTAGAATATTTGGCCATAACATTACATGTTTTTTTACTATAATCTTGTTAAATTATTATTGTTTCCCATAACCGTTTAGTAATAAATTATTTCTAAAATAATAGTTTCTTTAAATTATAAATAACCGCAGAAAGTAATTTTATGTACTTTAAAGTTTCCTCATATTTGATATAAGAATATTTTTGGTAAAAGTGAACATTACATTGCTTATTATAATAAATATTTAACTATAAATTATTTGAGTGAGTATTTGTTACTGTATTAGTTTACATTAAAATATATAATTATACACATACTATTGTATAAAATTTACATTTATAGTAATAAATAAATATAGTTTATTAAATATAAATATTAAATTTAGTTTTTTTATTAACATTAAATTCAATATAATTCTTTAAAATAATATAATTATATTTGATTTTATTACAAGATTTCATGTTTTTTCCCCCAATTTCATAATTGAATAAGTTTTTTTTTCATTTCTTTAAAATTTCACGAAGGCTTTTTTCAAATAAGACTTTGTTTTCAAATTTAATTAAGTAACCATTTTTGTAAACATGACCCCCAAGAAATGTTTTCAAACTGTTTTAATGAATCACATGAATAGCATTATCTTTATTTTTTAATGATTTGTGCTTAGGTAAGTACAAAAAAAACATTAATTAAGTTATAATTTAAAATTTGCAAAAAATAGAAAAAAAGATTGAAGAAGATTAATTATTCATTATTTGTCCTTAATTTTGAGATATTTTTAAAGTTCAAATGATGTTAAATGTAGAAAAATTTAATAGTTTTTTTTATTAAATTGTAAGCATTTTTTCCAAATGCAAGCTGTAATAATTATTGAATATTATTAAATCATTTATGATGAAAAGAATATAAAAAATATAGGTAATATTTGGATAAATTAAAAAAATATAAGACAATTACACTTTTAAATTTCTAAACATTGAAAACAATTAAGAGAGCTTAGATTTTCTTTTAAAACGTATAACGTTTTCTAATATTTTTATTACAGTTTTTAAGCACTTTCAGTATGATTTCAGTGAGAAAATTTTTAAGTCAGGTCAGTAATGGATTCAAATATTTATATGTGATATTTACATTTATAAATGCAATTCTAAAAATATTCTAGAAATATTCTAGAAATATTCTAAAAATATTATAATAAAAAATGCTTAGAGCATATAAATGTATCAAACATAATTTAATTATTTTCTGTCAAATTTATTAGATTTAAATATAATTGAAACACATTTGTTTAATGTTATCATTTTCAATTTAATGCTCAAGGCAATTTTGAATAAAGTTTTATACTCAAAAAGTGTTTTTGCAATTTTAAAATTAAATTTTAAATTTCATAATTATAATTTATGTATAATGAATTCAGTATCACTAGCACTATATCTAAATCTACCAAGAAAATGTAATGTATTTTATTAATTTATATAAATATAAATATGTTGAAGCCATAATTTATCTTTCCTACAAAATACTTTAAGCAATATAAGAATATTTATGTGTAGAAACTCATCATGTTGAAATTAATTGATTAACACCAAAATAAATATTTTCAGTGTATTATTAAGATATCATCTGATTATTAAATGCTATAACTGAATAACTGAATCTCACAAAAGTCTTTTATTTATACGGTTGCTTTTTCAGAATTAAATAAAAGAATAATGGATATAAGAACTGCGGAGATCTGATCCTATTTCAGCACTTAAGAGAGATTTCTTCTCTCAAATGTTTACATATATCATTAATAAATTTAATACTTACATATAACAAATTATTAAAATTTGAATTACAAAATGGCAAATAATATGCGAGCAAATATATCAGGAGACTTTTGATTTATTCAAAGAAAATTTGACAGTTACAATATTTCGTTTAAAAATTTAACAAAATTTTATAATGAAAATGCTGTTAAATTTTCTTATTTAACAAAATTAAATAAGAAAATTTAACAGTGACATAATGAAAATTAATTAAATTTTCATATAGTTAGAAGAGCAAATTTCTACCTAGATAAAAGTTTATTAAAGTGTTTAAGCATTTCAAGGAATAATTATAAAATACATTATATATAAAATATGTTACAATATTATTAGATGTTGCGTCATTATAAGATTCAATGCTAATATTTAATGAATTTTATAAAATATTCTGTACAATAATTAAAGTTTATATACTGATCAACTATTACCATACAGCACTTACCAATTATAAGGATATGAATTTAAAATTTCTTGGTGATAAAAAGCGTTATTGCTTACATTTTATGGAAAAGATTACGCAGGAAACTGCTTAGGGTGCATTACAAAATTTATTACATTATACGGTGATGTATATATATGCGTGTTAAATATAACTCATGAAACTTACACACATACGAGTGCATATATATAGTAAATGTGGGCCTGTGTAAATTTCATTATATATATATTAATGTATATAAAATTTAATTAAAAATTAATTAAAAACGCGGAATAAATATACTTATCACTGTTCATTACATAGATAATCTAATATTTCTTAAAAAGGCTTCTTCATCCATATATTCTCATGCAAATAACATTTTTTTAAAATTTAATGAATATAGTTTTAGATGAAAATAAGCATCTGGAATAAATAAGTGTTTCACTGAAATTAGCTGAATTATTTAACGTAAACAATTTTTAAATATTTTTAAGATTGTTTTTTGCTCTGTCCACAGATTTTTTATTCAAACAGTTTTAATATTGACAATGAAAAACATGCGCATGTATTACAACGCTTCATATTAAAAAGCAATACACATGGCGATTGTATAAAAATAATTATTTCTAATCAGCATGCTCAACCTTAATACAGAATTATTTTCATTGAAACACTCATTTTTGATTTGATTAACAGTTTGATTCATTTGCAATATTTATTGAAATACAGCAATTATATTTTAATTGCTATTATTAAATTGTTTTTTATTCAGTAATTTATAGCTTAATAAAAAAGCAGTCTACAGTCGAGGGGCGAGGTACATTATGAAGCACAGATTATTAATAGTAAATATTTTACTCAGCCAATAACTGTACCATGTTTAGCGTTGATGGGATCCTTATCATGGTTAGAAGTCTTCTGTACTTTTTCGTATTGAATCAGAATTATATAGAGGATGCTACGTGGTCGTTAAAATTATAGGAAAGTTCTTAGGAAATCGCTGTTACTTGAGTTTTTAAGATAGTAATTGTTTTTAATATATGAGTAAAAATGAGAGAGTATTCATAAGTTTAGTATTTTATAGTAAAAGTCTAGTATTTTAAACAGTATTTATATATAACAATAAACTTGTTCGATTATTTTTACTTTTTTATATTTAAATTTAATTTTAAATATCTCCTTCTCAAAAGTGAGTGGAAAGTGAGTAAGTGGAACAGGAGCAATGGACAAAAAAATACAAGAAAACGAAAATTGAATACAAGATAAGAAAAGGGTTGAATACAAAACTGCTAGATAAAATACATTAAAAGGACATAAGTAATAAATTAATTATTATTGATGATATAATGAAGGTTATAATAAAGGGCCAATTTGAATTTATCTTCATAATCTTTCTAATATAGATCATTTTAAAGTTAAATAGTATTAGTAAATGTATACGCAGTACAAATAAGAGGTTATAATTTAATAACAATGATTATTAATTTAACTGAAAATAGTAATTCATTATTTTTACATTGGCTGATTTAAAATTAAAACGATTTTTCTAATCATTTATAATTGCAACTTATTAAAATATCTTCAGTTCACACATGCGTATAATTATTCACATATATAAAATAATCATGAATTAAAAATTAAATATTTACAGTACGTGAATTAGTTGTAGCTGTAGAGTGCTAAATATGTACAGAATAAGCTCCATGATAATATATAATTACTGTTTTATACAGTAAAATAAATTTAAAATAACGTTTAACAACAATAAATAATAAAGAAACTAATTATGACCTAATGGCTACGTTTGACCACTTATTAAACAATAAAGCCATCGTAAGAATTAGACATTGAATAATTATTACATCGTCTAATTCAAATTTAGTCCCGATGTGAATTTTATAAGTTTAAAGAAACAACTCACATTTTAAAAATCGGATCAATTTTATGGATAAAAATTCTTCGAAGTTTGTTTATTCACACTTTTTAAACTAATTAATTAATTTTTACATGATTTGTGTTAAACTGTTAAGTTTAATACACATTTTTGGATAAAAAAACTTAAAACATCACCAGACAAGTAATTTAATGGAATACTAATTTATCTTTTCATTTAAGTTTGCTTCATCAGAATGAATTTCAAGTAAGATGAAAAAGTTCTCTGCATCAGAAGAAGACGATTCGCTCATAATAGGACAGATCAGATTTGTTTTTCAAAGCAGCTGGAAAGGGGTTCCCGTTCAGGAGACACTTGTTAACATATTATAGATTCCTTCGCCATATCCGAATCTTTTTGCAAGCGCACACGCTTTCACAATCTGCAAAAGGAAATTTGTCTTTGCTTGAAGAAAAGATAGTAGTCCAAGTCTCTCCGCATCAAAACGCAGCAGAGAAGCACTATGGTAACTCACCTGGGACAACTTGAAATCTCAATCTCATAATTTCTCAATTTCGGCAAGGCAATCCAAGTGAAGAACAGCATTTTATTTCAAAGTTCATACATCTGACTTTCAGTTTTAATCCTGTACACTCTATTTACTATATTAGATTATTTTCTAATTCAGTAATTTATAACCTAATGAAGAAGCAGTTTGCCGTTGAAGGGTATTAATATATGAAATACAGATATATAGAAATATGTGTATATATGAATAGAATATACATATACTAATTTATATAAATGTTTAATGCAATTGTTTTGTTTAATTATATAAAGTTTTAGTAATTAAATATAATAAACATGAAAAAACTATATACAAATAAGTTAGATACTAAATAAATTTCAAAATGAAGGAAACTGTTAAAATGCTGTAGTAACATAAAGACGAAAATATTTAATTATTCGAGTCATTTTTTTCTACACCTATTCAGGTCAGCATGGTTAAATTACTGTCTTTGTACCATTTACTTTTTTACATATTTTCGTTATGTAATTTAAAAATATAAATAATTAAATTTAATCATATAAATGAAATAATTCTAATCAATATAGATGGAAAATAATGTAATTTACTTTTATGTTAAGTTTTTGCATTTTTATTTTAGTAGCTTATACAAAGGTCAATATCAACTAATTGGGATCAAAGAGCTACGTTCAAATTATATATAAAAATATAAACATAAAAATCATAATCAGTCCAAAAATATAACACTATAAAAATTTTTATAAGAAACATATTCTAGCAACAGTTTCAAATAACTGTGCATTTTACTTATTTAAAAAAAATCGAGAAATGTAATTTGAATACAGAAATATTAAAAATTAGCATACTGAGAGTAAATCTCCTCATTTCAATTTACGTGTTCAGAAAAGTTGCTTCCTAAGATAAACGAATAAAAAAGCATTTAAAATAAAGCTGTGAAGATTGTGTAAGCTTTTGCTCACTTTCAGTGTTTCAATCATCAGCGACAAATATTTTTTTTAATTTATGGAATATTTATTTCTTGATAAAGTATGCATAGATACTTCATGAATTTCAACACACAATGAATAAATCTGAAATAAAAACAAAGTGCAAATACAAAGAATAAAGTGCAAGACATTGTTTTGGACTTTTCCTTTTAAAAACACTTGCTCTCGAATACCCGCAGTTGATAGAATTCCCTTTCTCTTTCCACAGTCATTTTGTTTTCCTTTCTGATCACGCCTCGAGAAATTTGTTTTGTACATTTTTCTCTCCGCGTATTCTATTTCATTCATGACTGAGTACAACAATTCAGCGCTCTGCAATTGTGCAGTCGAGCTACAAATTTGTCGTCTTTTCCTTTCAATTTCGTTCTGTTTAAAGAAAATCGCATGAATTTAGCATGATTTATATCAGACGTAGGACAACAAAAAATAATTTTGTGATTAGGATCTCATGTTTTTGCTGTGTTAGTAAAATTAAACAATGCTTTCTACAAAATTGGTTAATAACTTGTTCAAATTTGATATATAAAAATTAAATGCATTTATCTAATAATGAAAGTTTGTAGAAAACTAAGCAAAGCACCAGTTTAGTTAAAATCATCTAAATATATAAAAGTCAAATGATATAGTAATAATAAAATTAAAGTCTCTTCTGTATTTTAACTAAATGGAATGGTACTTTTTAAAAAGTAGGAACGTGTTTTTGAAAATATTTTCAAACTTAGTTATTTTTATTAAATTTGAAAGTTGTTAAAAATGTTTGAGTAAATTAAACAAATACATTGTTGAAACTATGTTTGCTTAGCTGAATCCATGTCTGACATTCGCTATCTAATTTGGTCTTTAGCTTTAGTGTTTTCATGTGACGTCTAATGATTATAACTTCAATCATAAATGTTATATAGGCTAATTAATTTCATGTTGTTATTGCGTTGTGTATCATGTATTAATTATTACTTAGTATCAGGGCAATAAAAAGATTTATCAACGATGAATTGAAATATATATTAAAATGCATTTAGAGACAATGCAACAAAACACTAAACTATAATTAAATGTGACGTGTTTATCATACATCTGACAACTTTCTATATAAAACTGAGAAATAGTAGATCATGATTACTGGAAATTAAAAGAGAAGCATTACTAATTTTTTTTACATTTGAGTTAACTTAACTATACATAACTTTTTTTACATTTGAGTTAACTTAACTATATTTCAACGTTTTGTAATCGAACCTAAAATCTTGGGACTAGAAAAGCAAAGCTTCTCGACTACATATGTTTAATTTTAATGTATAATGCAACTATAATTAAAAATTATTTTTTGTTTATTTCACTCATTTTTAATATATAGTTTTAAATAAATTTCACTTATTTTCTTGCATTCAATTTTTTTAACAAACTTAATGAAAAAAATTGTAAATTCTGTACGCATTTAAATTTGGTTTATTAATTCAATTATTTAAAAAAATGAGACAATTAGTTACGTAAAAATGTACACTGTATGTAATAAATTCTTTTTTAAGATTCATAAATTTCTCATTGTTCAAAATAAAAGTTAATATAATTTCTTTTTATAATTCAGTTTCTTTTTAATTGCATACAGAAATAATTAAAAAATATAAATGTAAATTTCAACCTAACTTTAAAAAATAATGTTTATTAAAATTTTGGAAAAAAATTCGGAAAGGTTTTTTGATAAGCATTTCTGCAAAATTCTAGAAAATATATATTTCCTAATTACAATAACGTTTCCTGTAAGATCTTATGAAAATGGTAGTCGATGTAAAGCTTTGTGTAATGCACTTGGGATTATGATAATTGCTTGTATATACAATATGAAACAAAAATTTTAAATTTATTATCATATATCTACCGAGCACAATGATGATTTACATTTAATAAAAATAACAATAGCATATTTTTTTAAATTTTTAATTTCAAATACATATAAGTCAATATAAGTAAACTAACTACCTTATATTCACATAAAAATGTTTATTTGCATTTTTATGAAGTATTGTCTACCTATTATTGTTTGCTTTTAAAAATAGAAAAATCATTTTAGAGTATCTTGCCAAAACCCTCTTAAAGTTTTTAGGTATTTTCTCTCGATTAAAGAGAGTTTAACTTTTTTATATTATTTTAATTTTTCTGATTTTGTTAACAAAATTAACATAGTCTGCAAAATTAAGGAATATTTTACATATTTATATTTCATTTTCTAATGTAGAATTTGTTATTAATAATGTAAGCTTTATTTTCATATTTATCATCATTTTAAATTTGTATTACATTCAAACACAGTGTCTACAATTAATTTGTCTTAATTCAACAAATAAAAGTTATCACCTCCCATGATGCTTATGACGATTGATATTTTAATGTAAAGTTAATTTTAAAAATTTTGTACTTATGGAGTCATCAACATATATGATCTACCATTAAATACAGTATTTACGTACATGGTTATGTAAGAAGTTATACCATAGAATTTCCTGAAAATTACAAAATATCATGATGATATGCTTGCAATTTTATGTCATACATTAATTTCAAAAACAACACTAGAGATTGTACAATAGTTTTTAACGAATGAATACTAAATACCTATACCAATTTCATGTTTAATATTCAGTTTTGTTCCATTTTTGTGTTGAAAACTGCAGACATTATGTGCTCATGGCAGAAATGTTTTTCAACTATTAAATGCAATTTATGCCAACAATTGCTACTAAAATGGATTAACGCTGTTTTTAAGGTAAATGAACTATGTGATGGCTCACACATTTACCATGCTTGGAACAAAGTTTGATAGATAAAGCATATGCTCAATTCAGAATGTCTCTCCAGGAGTGTTAAATAAACTTCAAATTAAAAACTCAACTTTCATTCAGCAATGTTTAGGTATATTTTGTTATTATGAGGTACACACAAACCTTCCAAAAATTATATATCTTAGATTGCTTGTCATATATATTGCTGAGTAGACGAGGCAGAATCACCTCAGTAAGATTAATCTGCAACAATAGGTAAAACTATAATCTTCTCATAATTTCTGATTTCATTGTTCATAAAGTTTTCCTGTATATTTTCCTATGTTGTTGCTGATATGTATACATAAACATGCGTATGTAATTAGCAATCCTTCACAGTAAATTCTCTTATAGCAATATATAGCTTATATATTAGCATATTTATACTATGTTTGCAAGCAAATTGAGCTCATTAATGTAATTAATAGTGATAAATATGTTTGACTTCAAACATTAAACTATTTGATTATGTTTACCACTAATAAAAGTTAATTTTGAAAACATTTTTAATTTATCAAAATTTTTATTATTTATAGAACATTGAAAATATACATTTATTTAAGCACTATTTTCCATCCTCTTACACCAGTGTTATCTTTAACAAATATTTTATGTGGATTTCAAAGATTAATGTGATCTACAAAATTCTCTTGTGTATTATACTCTTTAGCATATCTCTAAATTACAATTACCACTTCATGATAATTCACCATGTATTTCATATTTCTAATTGTTTTGAGATATATATTTATCATTATTATTATAGATTATTAATGTATAGGTTTTTTATTTTAAATAATCTTTAGTATTAGTAAGCTGAAGAATGCATTAAAATTTTAGATTATTTGTGGATCATTAATATAATCAAAAATTTTTAAATAAGTTAAATTCGTAGTGTACGTAATAAGCTTCATACGGACTTATCTATACGTTATAAATAAGACACTTGTAGTTTTTCCATTTGAAATAATTTTTAATATAAGAAAACTCTCGAGCGTATTTAATTTTTGGATTATTTGACCCAGCAATATTTTCTGGTTTACAGTATGGTTTATGGAAATTTTAAATAAGCTTGCAAATCTAGCTAGTCGAAATTATTTTGTGTTTAGATTTTCTACTTATTGAAGCTGTATGCGATATAACAAAACTGTAGGCTTTCTCTTTATAAAGCATATTTGTTCACTTCAGCTCAATTATTTGATGTACATATTTTATATTATCCTTTAAGAGAATAAATCAAAATTAGTGTGATTCATCAAATTTTGTTTTCAATTTCAAGATTTAGCTTTCAACTTGACTTATTATAAGACTTTTTTAGTTGCTTTAAGATATATATTTCTGGAAAATTAGAATTAAATTATTGAAACATTTTAAGCAACTACAATTTAATCATTTTAACTACATTTTAATCAAATTACAAATTAATTCATTATTCAAAATAGCTCATAACTATTTTCGCTCTTTTGATCAAGAAGCCAGAAAACAAATTTTGTGTAACCCGCAAAATATTGAAATGATGCAATCATTACTGACCTGTTTTAAACTATTTATCCTAAAATATTTAAAAAATTTTAAAAAAAATTTAGAATATAAGAACATTATGCGCTGTGAAAAATTTTATTATTTTTCAGCTCACGAAGGAAAGAAATAAAGTTTTAGTTCACATGACTAAATTAATATAGCTTTATAGAAAAGTTTTCATTTTATTAGAAGTTACTTTGCCAACGAGGATAATTTGAAAGTTTATAGAAACACAGCTATAGATGGTATAATTTTTGGGCGAATTGCTTCTGATTAGTATTTTGACACTTTGCAACAAGAATACATGAACTTACATTAAGAAAATTTTACACAAACAACTTACAACAAAAGTACAGTTTCAACTACTTGTAAAATTAAACATAATACAACGAAACGAGCTATCAAAAATTAATGAAACAAATTACTTAATTTCTAACTTTAGCATCAAATCAATAATGATTCATACAATTTACATCCATAATCATAATTTACTGAGGTTCACTTTTGAAGGATATATAATTTTGCTTAATATTATTCACGGTTTCGAGTTATATTTTTGTGCCGTGGTAGCCTAGCATCAGACTTATTTCCAGAAGGGCGGGGTTCGGTTCCCAATGCCATTAAAGACCCACCAAGAACATGCGATATACGTGCTCGTTAAATCTGTGAAATCGAAAGTCCTGTGGTTGGTTTTTAAGTAGTTACCATTGGTGTAACGGTCTGGAGAAAATTTTCTCACCCACCAGATCAATGTCAAGACTAAGGGAGGGGATTCTCTGGAGGTGCCATCTATCGGAGGAGTTTAGAGGAGAGTCGTACTTTCATCTTCATGGTGCTGTGGTTAAACGAAAAACGCACCCTACTGAAATTTGCATAGCCAACGGCATAGCGAGCTTGGCTTGTCCAAGTGTCTTCAGTAAGTAACAGCAGTTATGCTTAATTATGCTCTCTGTGTGATAAACCGTGATAGTAAAATAGGACACTAAGTATAAAAGGAGCTTTAAAAGACATTTGAGGGAGCAAAAACATTCTATTTGTTTTGAAAATATTGTAAAATTGTATCACATTATTCTTAACAAAATTTAAATTATATATTGAAGTACCCTATTTTACTATATAGCAAACGTTTGCATGCTAATTTCAAACTTTTTATTTTTTTAAAACAGAATTATATGAGCTAATTACAGCTAACATTTTTCAAAACGTTTTGAAAGGAAAATATAAGCAATTCAATTGGATAAAGATTTTCTCGATAAAGTTAAATATTCGATTCAAATATAAAAAATACATTTCAAACACATTTAATATAAGTTTTAAGTTTATAAAAATAATTGTGGCTTTTATGGGACAGTTGTGCCATAATGCATTTTCAAAATTTTATTTTATATTTGATTTCTATATGACAGTAACCGAGAAGAATTACCTCAAGAAGTTTAATAACATTCAGAACAACAAACTGGGAAAAGTTGATATGGAATAAGATGCTTGTATAAATTTTTATGCTTTTTTCATGATTAAAAATTTTCAAACAAAATTAGAGAAAATTTCCCGTAAACTTAATTATTGGAGATGTTTGGTAGATAGTTTTTTATAAGGGCTTTATTAATATCTAAAATTACGAACATTAATCCTAAATAACAGCAAAAAATATTTTTGAATTTTAACTATTTAACAACTGCAATTTTTAAAAACAAGCTACTAAATATCTTATCAATCAATCTCTTCAAGTTCTTTGTAAGTTTTAACAAAAATAATTTCAAAAATTTCATTTCCTTGCTATCATAAATTTTACTTGTAATTATGAGTAGATGTAAAAATGTTAATAAAATAAAAAGTTGATTAATAAAATACTGAAACATACTTTATATTTATAAAACTAACATCAAAAATTGAAGAATTCATTTTCGCATAGAAAACCTTTAACTTTTAAGATAAAATATTTTAATTGCCCTGAATGTGAAACTTTTAAGTATAAAGTTCAAATTTATTTTTATTTATTTATTTATTACATTACATATATTCAGACTTGTATGCTTGATTCTTCAGATCCGCTTGTAAGTCTTCGTCGATAATAGGACAAATAGCACAATGACAGATGTACAACCACAGAAGTTAAATAAGAAAACACCCAGGGCCATGGTGGGAATCGAACCCACACTCCTACGCTCTCAAGCGATTAATGGAGTGATGCCTTTGACCACTCAACCACGAAGCGCCCAGTTCAAATTTATAGACTTTTCTATGAAAAGTACAAGTTCTAAAGTTAATCAAATGCTGCCAATATTAAATAATTAACATCTATTTACTTACAAGTCACAATTTATTTACCTATATATTTTTGCATGACTATGATGAATCTTAATAAATAAGGAATTTTATATAATTTCAATAAATTTACGTAAGATATCAGAAAATTAAACCATTAGCAATGGTTATTCTCAATGCAATGTGGTCATAACAATCTTTCCTATAACTAAATGATTATATATTATAACCATTTAATCTTTAGAGAAGATTACATTATTTAAACCTACCAAACGTGTCTAGTGGTCAGCGTACCTGACTGCGGATAAGGAGGTCCTGGGTTCGAATCCCGGTTCGGTCATGGATGCACTCTCTCTCTCTATCTATCCTGTCTTTGTCTTTTCCTTGTATGAATGAGGTGTGAATGATTGCCTACCCTATAAACGGGTACCTATGGCAAGTGTGTAGAGCAAAGTCGTACTTTCACCGTCATGGTGCTCTGATTAAAAACGAAAGACGCTCCCAATCGACTTAATTCGCATAGCACAGCGAGCTTGGCTTATCCAAGTGTCATTAGTAAACAACAACAGCATTATTTAAAGCAATTATTGTTTCACGTTGTGAAAATTCTATATAAATTTATTTAAACGCTGAACAACTAAAACAGTATGTAAAAATATTATTTTTAACATTAATATTTATTACTTGATAAATTGTTTAAAAAAATTTAAAAGCAATTACTAAAATCTATTAAAAAAGGTAATTTCATTTTTATTTCTTTTTTCTATAATAAAAGTAGTATCTTAAATTATTAATGTATTATAAATATTTCTATAAAAATATTATTAATGTGCTTAACATAAATTCAAAAAATTATCTGATTTTCACAAATAAAATTATCTTTTTTTGTTAGATTGAATTTTATTTATGCTTTCTAAGTAGAGGAATTAGACTTTATTTTAATACTTCAGTAATTACTTATAGTATTTGTATACAGATTTTAAAAATTAATACTTAAACAATAGTATTAAGATAAGAAAATCTTTAGAAAAGTATAAAAAAAGCTTAAGAAAAATATTAACTAATCTTTAAAAAGAAATAGATTGTTTTTTAGTCTTAACTTAAGTACACATCGACTTTTTTAAACTAAAGCCATCATTGTTTTTGTATGAAGTGTAAAAGACAATAAAATAATTAAATTCGATGATTTTTAAACTATTTGGACAGTGAGATTATATTCAAACTATTATAGTGAGATTAAATTGATTTTTGATGGAATCAATTTAAGTTTATTGAGATAAAATCTCTTGGAATATTAAATACAGTTGATTTTCATTTTATTTTAAAATCATTTTTAAATATGATTAAATCGTGTGATTTTTAGATTTTTAAAGATAAAAAAGAATTATTTAAATTACTCCAATTAAAACAAAAAATTTCTTATTAAAAATGTAATAAAAATTTTATTTCATTTCTAAGTATTTAAGAAGAAGAAAATTTAATCCATATTATTTTATTTTGACATATATATTATTGTAACCTAAAATTTCATAATATATGAATGTGTAATTTATACAAAGTACAATCTACGAATAGTTTTAGCGAACAATTTTTTTTATCAAAAATTGATTTCAAAGGATGCAAAATTCATGTAATTCTAAGTAAAAACAGATAAAAAGTGTAAAATATCATTAGATGAAAAATTACAATTCTGAACTATGAAAAAAACAATTTTGAATGTCATTCGTCGTAACGATCATCCAGTTTCATGGAGTCTTTATCTGAGTAATTTTATTTTAACTTTTATTCACGTATGATTCTGTAAGACACAAATCTGAATATAATTTAGTAGCATTTCTGTTGTTGTTGTTGTTGCTTATCCTCCATGTCTGACGGAGTCAGACTAGATCCACGAGTTCGTTGACTGTAAGGAAGTCGAAGACTAAAAGAGGATTGCTAAAGAGATCCTCCCTAGAGAGACCCATGCAATCCAAAAGATGCTCAGGAGAAGCCTGATGATTTTGGCACTTGGTGCAGGTGACAAAAGTTTTCCTGCCCTCGTTGAAAGTGAGGCACTTAATGTGACCGCTAGCAAATCTTGAGAGAACAGTCCGGGTACGTCTGTCACACGGGAGGTCAAGGGACAAACCCGGTTTTGATCCCTTGTACCAATTATGGGTGGGGGATGTTTTCCACTCCTCCGAGATTTTTGATTTTTCCCGGGAGTATAACTCCAGAAAAGTAAGTGTGGAAGAGGGAGTATTTGAAAACTAAATTGGACCAATTATTAGAAATTGCAATTATTAGCATTTCTTATTTGATGTATTTCCTGGATCATGTATTTATATTCTAGCTTATATGATTCTATTCTAATCAATAAAAGCTCAAATACATAACAGGTTAATAAACATATTTCTGACAAAGCTAACTGGCCAAGATTTTCATGATATTAATGAAAATCTTAAGCGATGTAGTATGTAGCAATGGAGTATGATGATGAAAGTATGAGTTTTGAAATGCTAATATCGGACTTTTACATTATATCTCACATATTATCAGAAATTTTCAAGTTTTACATGAACATGTAATTTAAAATTTTCATTGATAATAATAAGGGTATATCGATAGAAATGAATTAAAGTGATAATTTACTTACTTGTATGTTTCATAAAAAATACGTGGTGACCTTGTTGGGAAAGGCATCATTCTAGTTACTAGAAGTTCTTATTTCCTGAGCCAAACTAATGGCAGTTAAGGCACATAAAATGGGTCATGAGATGAAAATATCCTCCAAATGAAATAATATTCCTATGATTTGCAGGCAAATTTGAGGGGTATTCTGCTTCTAAACTATGAGAAATCACAAACCTTCAGGGTGATGATGGAATATACACTCAGTAACAAGTTAATATCAACTCAGCCCCTTGAAGTACCAAAAGGTGAATTGGCTAGTTATCGGAAGTATAATATTGTATTTTATTACTAAAAAGAAGTTTTGTTAATTTGCATTATTGTTACTTTTATCTTATATAATGGAAAAGTATTGTTGTTGTTGTTACTAATCCCAGATGGTCAACTCCACGAGTTCACAAACAGGCAGAAAAATAAATAAATAAATAAATAAATAAAAAAAAACAAAAAAAAACAGAAGAGACTTTGAAAAAGCCTCTTCCAAGTCAAGATTCAAGCAACTCAAGACATGCTCAGGCAATGCCTGTTCAGCTTTACATTTTGTGCACAGACTAAAAGTCTTTTGACCTTGCACTCATTTGAGGCCCCTTAGGTAACCAGTCGCAAAGTTTGAAATACAAGTCTTCTGGAATCTTGTTCCCTCAAAAAGCAAGGTGGCAACAGGGTGTTTTTCAATAATGAATATCCTAGAGAACGCTATATTTCTTATAATAATAAATTATTATAAAAAATACATATTAAAAATATATAACACGTAAGTGCATTTCCTAAGTTTCTTATTAAAACTTTAACTAAATTATTTTAAGAAAAATATTGCTTCCACAATTAAAAATAATGACACAAATAAACATTAATTAGTTATTAAAAATTAATAATATATTAAGACGATAAGAATATTGATATTTTTTGTTAAATAATTGAAAAGCTAATCATTACCAGATTAGACTTTTATAAATGAATTTAAATTCCCCAAATTAACCAATAGTTCTAAGCAGCTAATTATTTAAAAAATATACTAATATTAGTATTTTTAAGATATCATTTCTTCAATTTCAAGCAATGCAGTCTTAAAGAAATTTATCAAAAAAAAGGTAAATGAAATTCTTCAATTTATTTAAGTTGAGATTATTTATGTAAGACATGTAATTAGTTATTGAACTAAATCCCAAATCTGATCAAAACAATACTTTTTATAGTAAGTTTAATTCCTCTTGGAAAATAATTTATTTGAGTGAACGAATTATATTTTGCAATTTTTTTACGTGTAAATATGAAAGAAGACTTTCAAATTAATCCTTTGAATTTAAAATAATAAGGATATCATTAAATATGCTTAAGCAATTTATGAACAATATTTATCAAGAACTATGCTGAATATATGTTTCAAAAGATATTCAATTAACATTTCTGCTTATATATATATATATATATATATATATATATATATATATATATATATATATATATATATATATATATATATATATATATATATATTATTTTTTTTGCAAATGAATTACACACATTGGTATTAAATTCAAATAATTTAAAATTTCAAAATTTATAAATATTCATACTTCAATATATAAATAAGAATATATATATATAGTATGTATATAAATTGGAAAAGTAACAATAACACTAATAACAAATGAAATCAATAAATAAAAATCATTACAAATTGATTAATATATTAGTGTATATAAATTTAATTAAATTAACTTTATTTAATATTAATTTCAAAAAATCCTAAGACAGTATTAAATGTTATTTTTTAAATAATCTAAAAGCTTTGTAAGTTTTAATAAACTATATAAGAATTTGGAGGCAGCTCACAGGTACTTAGTAGGCTTTCAATGGCCCTTCCTGTTTTATTTTCGAAGAAAAAAATTTCAATCCCTGTGATTGGTCAGACTCAATAATTTTCCTCCCAACTGATGTCAATATTCCTGTATTAATTCATAAAAAATAAAAACGGAAATATATTTCTTAAAAATTTCTGAGAGTAGTTTTTCTTGTTGATACATAAAAATAATATCCATTTCTTTTAAAATTATAAAAAAGACAATGTTCATTTATATATTATTTAATTAGTATGTGTTTTCATATAAGCACTGATTTATTTATCATTATCCTGTCATATTAAATTAAAAGTTTGCGGATTAATCTTAGTTAAAATCATGCTTTTTTCTCATTGACGAAATTAATTAAAAATCAGTCTATAGCTTCATGGCAAAATATATAGAGAAAGGTATTTAAATTAATATTTTACTATAGACGACTTTTAACATGTGTCTCGTAACCTGTCAAAATTTGAAGATTTATATGATATATTTATTACTTTGAACGGAACGTTTGTAGTATCAGAAGGACTGTATTGTTTTATGCATTTCATCTAAATTCGAAATTTCGATTTCTTTTGCGTTTCAGTCATTTTTAAAGCTTTTCATGCAACCCCTTAGAACGAATTTTCTATGTATATTTGTACACTTTTACGTTACTAAAAGATTGTATATTCCTTTTGTATTTCATGTAATACTTTATGCGGATAACTGTTATTATATATTTTATTTATATTTTAATGTACCTAAATATTCAGCATTTTTTGCAAACGTTAGCAAAAACTATATTTCATGTTTCAAAACAAAGAATTTATTTCTAAAGATCACAGTTTTATTGGTTTTTGACAATATGAAAGTCTGCAAAAGGTTGTATTTATGTGACTTTAATGCGAATAAATTTAAAATGCAGTTTTCTTAAGATAAAATATGAAACTGTTTTTGCAAATTTTACTTTCCATAATTTATGATACATTCCAAAATCATATTTATTTTGTTTTATTTATTTTAAAGTAAGTAAAATATTATTTAAAAATCATATTTCATTTTTCATTAAAAATCATATTTCATTTAGTTTTTCTCTGTTGTAAAAAAGCATAACCCGTTAAAAAATGAAATGTTTATTTATCTATGATTTTACAATATTATTAATGTGATTATAATTAGTGATATTATTATTTTTTATACCTTCACTAAGAAAAATAGAAAAGGATTAATTTCCTTAAAAGGATTGTATGGTTTTTAATTTTTTATTTTGTTATCCTGAAAAGAACAGTCGAGATAGCAGTTGAATGGTAACTGTCCTGAATTTATTTCGAAATTTCATAGGTTTAATTCTCTCATCAGAAGTAGATAATTGCAAGGATTCAGAATTAACTTTGAAATATAGACTCTAGTAAAATGAGCTTTCATGCACAAAATATGATCGAAGATTATTGAAGAAATCAAACACTTAAAATAATAGGTTTCAGCTTTACTTTTTAAATTTTATTTTTATCGATGTTGCTTAAACCTAAATTTGGGGACAATTAAGCTACTAGATAAGCGGACTAGATACTGCATTTATAACTTCTTATCTTAATGCAAATAGAGTTGTTTTAATTATTCCTTAAATCATCATAATGAGGTTCCTATTGTTCTATAATTAAAAGAAACGCTTAAAAACTAAAATTTGAAGGAATTAAAAAAATATTAGAACTTTTCTTAATCTTTAATCTAAAAAAACTGATTTTAAGAAATTCGCTATTAAAAATATGAATTGCAAATTTTGCTTATCACTAAAAAAACTAATTCCTTAAATTTAGAATTTTTTAAAAGTAATTAAAAAATAGCAAAATAGTGATTGGAGTACTGCTACAAGTAATATTTGGACTAATAAAAATAGCAATTGGTTATAAAAATTTCTCTATATTTCCTTTATCTATCAAAATTTGGGGAATAATCTGGTGGGGAATATCTATTTTCGTTGATTTTATATAATGAGTACTACTATTACTCTAAATACATTCATAACTGCTTAAAGAACATTCATAACAAAATGTTTACAATTTAAATGTAATCAACTATCAGGAAAATGTCAAAATAATTCAAATAACTCTTATCTTCAATACGTGATATAAAATGACAAATTAATACAGATACATCATTTTCCGAAAATCTCAATGATAATTAAATTGTATACAAAGTCTCATTTAGTTAAAACTGGGATTGCTCTAGAAATCTAATTTTAAAAGCAAACAGTTGTCACGGAAAACATCCAGATTATAAGAGCTCTATCGGGTATTTGTTCGTGAAGCTTTGCTTTACTCTAATAGACTTGACGGATTATTTGCATAAAATAAAATGATTGGGATGCATAACTGATCACAATAAAGGAAAGCAATAATGTTCAAACGATAGATTGAAACATTAAATTTACTTAACAGATATTTGACTATTATATCTGGTTATAGTATTGACTCTAAATTATTTTAGAGTATTTGAATATTTACAGAGTCATGTTGCATCTTTAATTAACTTCGAAAACTACATTTACTTATATCTAACATAATTTTAGATTATTCCATTTTAAATGAAAATCGATGAAAAATCATAGATTATTATATGATTTATTAAGAAGAAAAGTTTATTGTTTTTAATATAAAATCAGTACGATTACCGAAAATATTTATTCAAAAGTACTTCCTATCTAATATATATATATATATATATATATATATATATATATATATATATATATATATATATATATATATATATATATATATATATATATATACGAAGGGTCACTCTGAAATTTTTGAGATACAACTAGGTTTTTAAAGTTATACTTACAAAATTTTAGGTGTGTTCAAAGTAGTCTCCTCCAGCATCAATGCACTTTTGTAGACGAATTTTCCACTGATTAAATGCCTCAAGCTATTCATTTTTTCGAATAGATGAAAAAAATGCATTTATAGCCACATCAATCTCTTTTTCTGAATGAAAACGACGTCCATGTAAGCTCTTTTTCAGATTAACGAATAACCAAAAGTCGCATATAGCTAGATCAGGTGAATACGGCGGATGTTCGATCACTTTAATTTGTTTTTGTTTAAGAAACTCAACTGTTAATCCGGCTGTATGTGAAGATGCAATGTCATGGTGAAGCATTAGTCCCCTAACATTCAGTTCTTGTGTAGAAGACTTTCTAGAAGGCATTTAGTATTATACTAGTTTGCTGTTACTGTCTTCTGTCCTTCCAACTTGATGGCTTTGACCAATCCCGTACTTCTGAAGAAAACGGCATACATCACTTTTTTCAGTACGCGTTGTTTTTTCACCACTGTCGGCGTGGGATCGTCTTCAAAGACCCATATTTGCTTTCTTGACGTGCTGGAACGTCAAAAAACGGTATATACGTTTCATCACCTGTTACAATTTTAGAAGTGATGCGGTGGCCACCATCATTCAGCATATTAAGAGTTCCTTTACTGATTCTGACACGCTGCTATTTTTGATGCTCAGTTAGATTATGGGGAACCCAACGGCAAACTACTTTTTTCATATGTAATTCTTCATGAATGATTTTGTGTATGGATGCGGATCCAATGTTAAGTTCCTTCTGTATTATTTGATAGGTACAGCGATTATCATCCATTAACATTTTTCGTATGGCAGACACATTATCCGGGATTACTGCCGACGGCGGCCTTCCTGTGTGTTCTTCATCCTGAAGAAAATTGCGACCTCTTCTAAATTCTCTAATTCATCTGAATACAGTAGCACGAGCTGGAGATTCATCACCAAATGCTAATTGCAACCGTTGAACGCATTCTTCTTGATTTAATTTTGCTTTGAAATCGTAGAAAATCATAGCGCGAAAATGTTCTCGCGTCAACTCAATTTTCTCTTCTGTTTAAAATTTATTCCACGCTAAACAAGTCGAAGTAAGTTAGTAAAAAATCGTGTTCTGTGTTAAAATACTTTGTACTTTAAAATTAAACCGTTATTTTAATTTAACCGTAATTTAATAATCTAAATTAACCGTAATTTAATAATCTAAATGTACACCTTAGATACAAATCTTGTGCATGTGTAGAAGGAAAGAAAGCTTTTGTGTGAGCCTCGAAAATTTGAATATCCACTGTGAGACAAAATGAAGTGTAAAAAAGGTGAACAAAATTGCATGACCCAATTTTAATTCTTTAGAATTATAGAAAGAACCATGAAAAAATTCCATTTAGACAATAATTTTGGCACATGTAAATTGGAAAAATGTATTATTTGGAAATTATGCATGTTTTAATATGTAGTATGGTCGTCTCTAACAACTATTATTATAGCACACTTATTTTACATAGTTATAATGAGGTTATCAATAAGATTTTGGGGGAACTTTATTCAACTCTTGAAGAATGGCGATGTCTAGTATCCAGAAGAATTATTAAGTGTAATTAGTTTTTATTGCGTGCTATATAAAATGTATTTATTTTCCTTTAATAAAAGGAACTTGGTGAAATATATAAAAATATAAGATGTTTAATAAAATAAAAATTTAAGAATTAAGGGAATATATAAAAAATGTTCCTCTTAAGCATTTCAGAATTTCTTAAATAAGACATTATTTTGAGGATCTTTAAAATATTTAAATTTGTTCATGTATATTGTGGAAGGCTAAATATTTTATTAGTATTTACAATTAAGAATATTTCATCTTTAATATATCCAATTCAAACATATACTTATTTTGAAGAGTTTTGTTTTAGAAATGTTATGATTCTCAATAAAAAAGTTATAATTGTTGTCAGGAAATGATTAAATGAGAAATGTATTTTATATACATGTGTGAGTATTAGAATGCTGGTGTCGAGGGAAATGATAAAGCCATTTTGGGAAATTCCAAACTTGTTATTCTTGTAATAAAGTTTTTCTGTAAAATCATTTAAAGAAATAAATAACATTTTGCTAGAAATAACTAACTATTTCATTTATTTGGGAAATTTGACAAATGGTAACTTCCAAAACAAATGAATGAATATTTTCACACAATAGTTTTGAATTACACATTTAAGAAACTCACAGTAATCATTAAAATTTTAACTAATGCTTGATTGTTTAGAAAATTTTTAAGCATATATATAAATATATATATAAAGCTTTTTCAAAAATCATGCTATGAGTTACGCAGATTAGTCTTTTATTCATGTTCAATTTATATTCATTTGTGAATAAATAAAGATAAATCATTAATAAACAGAAATAAAGACATTTTATTGTTACATTTAAGGATATTTTTAAATAAATACATTTAAATTAATATAATGACGCATTTTAAAGGTAAAAAAGTTATTTATCAATGAGAATGAAAGTTTTTCCAGCTACAGAATGCACAAATAATTTATATCTAAACGGAATTTACTGTAGCATACTATGAAAATAAATTCGTTAGATCACTGGAAAATGTTTTCAGTTGAAAATAGAATCACTTTTTATGCTAAACTTTTTTTATTTATTACTTGGAGTCATGGAGTTTGCTTGGAATTCTCCTTAGGGAAAGAAACATAGCTATTTCATGATTTTCAGTGCGCAATGATTAAATCAATAGGAGTGAAATAGTACAAATTATAAGAGACGGCATTTAGGATTTATGTTTAAATCTTTTGTCTTTCTACTCAACATTGATGAAATTCCATTTCCTTCTTCAGTAGTTATTTTCTTGTTTTTGAATTAGCTTCGGGGTATTTGTTCTGCACGTTTCCAATCCATGCAATTTGTTTCATTTTTTTCTAAGGATTAGAGTCTACAATTGAGCAGTGCAATCTCGACAATTAAATTTGTCACATTTATTTTATAATAATTTTTTCGTTCTTAAAAAGTAACAACTAAAATTTGCAAACTCTTTCCAAGCAAAAAACATTTAATTCCACATCATGAATGATCATCACTGATTTTATGAAAGAACAGTAAATCACACACATTACTTAGTTTTAAAAAGAAAGTTAGTATTTCGCTTCTTAATTTTGCTTAAGAATTTAACTGTAATTAACAAGGTTATAATAATGTGTGAATTATATATATATATATATATATATATATATATATATATATATATATATATATATATATATATATATATATATATATATATATATATATATATATATATATATATATATATATATATGTATATGTATATATATATATATATATATATATATATATATATATATATATATATATATATATATATATATATATATATAAATGCATGCATGTATGTATGTATATATTAGATACAATGCATTTTTATATTATAACATATTTCAATATACTTAAGTAAATTTAATTTATTTATCCCTAAATTCTAATATGTGCACTATAATTTAAAATATATTTATTTATAAAATTTTTAAAGCTTGTATTTAAAAGTTATTTATTTAAATGCTTAGCTTCAATACATAATATTTAAGTAAAAAATAATGGATTCAGCTCTATAGAAATTGATATCCTGACATAAAGAGTGTGTAAGAATAAATATTCTAGTGTTTCAATATAGATACCATGATACTTTTAAGCATTTTGGAAATTTATGTTTGTGACTCATGAGAAGTCAACATAAAAAAGACCATCTTTTCAAGAAAGTTTCTAAAATGTTACACTCAATAACTTTATGTAATTATTTTAATATTAATAGACAACATATGAATAAAATGTCCTATAACTAAATACTTATCATAGGTATTATTTAATCATTATGATTTAATCACGATCATAAATGGGAGGAATAGTTCAATTATAAATAATTTTTAAGCTTTGTGTTTAAATATTATAAAGATGTACGTATTGTATTAATAAGATAAGAGTTTTGCTAAGGATAAATTTTCTGAATTGCTGTAAACTTAAAAATTGCATTCATAATAATGTTTTTAACAGAGATTATGTCATGTAAAAGTGACTAGGTTAAAAGTATTAACATTATCAAACAGTCACTTAGGATTTACACTACAAAATAGAAGGTTGAATTCTTTATTAGTAGCAAGTAAAATGAATCACTGCTATTGTTGTAAGACTTCTTTGCTGGCCTGTGATAACGCAACCGAATCTCTTGCATTTTCATAGGAGAACTGCCAAGTGAAATCGGTTTTAAAAAGGAAATCTGGATTTTTAATGCTGCAATTACATATGAGAAACATATTATTTAGGATACAATGATATTAATTCTCAATGTATTGATTATGATTTGTTAACCTTTTCAATTTATTATTATTTTAGAATTTCATAATATACGAATAAAACTTATTGTGGAGGCACATACCACGTGGTTCAGAGTATTTCTGCTTTCATTAAAATATCGATACTTTATACGCATTTGATTTTTGTATTTGAAAAACTTTTATTTTAATTTTTGGTTTGAATATTAAATACTTGTGTAGTTTGGTTATATTTTATAGCTTTTATTCCTTTTGTCACAATGATACTTGAATTTTGAAATAAAAATAAATAATTTTAAAGATTTTCAAATTTTGATAATAATTTAAAGTCGTCTTAAACTTATTTTGAAAGAGAATTTTATGTCTGCATCAGAACTGACATATAAAGTTCTTTTCAAATACCTTTGAAATAGCGGGCTGAAAGACATGCTTCATTTAATAAAACATTTGAAATATATAAGCATTTGAAAATAGCATTTGGATTAAAAAATGTTTTACAGTATCTTGAAAGTGTTTTACAGAAAATTTTATTTACAAAATTAACAATCTGACATCGAAAATTAAAAAAAAAAAATTTCTCAACATCATAAATATTTATGATACATTTTGGATATGGAGAAAGAAAACCAGGTGATGTTAAAGCAAATTTCATTATACTCACTTCAAATGACTTGATCAATTCAGTTTTTTATTAGGCTTTTTGTGTCAGTTGCTATCGCAAAAATATTCTTGAATTTTCTATGTCAGCGTAACCGTAGCTGAATTTTTCAAGATGATATTAAAGAAAGAGCGATTATATTAATTGTATAATTGGATGAAAGCTTTTTTTCAATTAAAGATCACATTTAACTTGTAAGCTTGTAATAGTTCGCCATTTAACGGGATAAATCTAAGTTTAGGAAAATTCTCTTTCTTCAGAGGAATAAATGTGTCAATGAACATTCTCTCCTGCTCATGCAATGTTTAAGAGTAAGGAAGGAACTATAATACCATAGAAAAGTAAAACACTGCAATAAATTTTACTATTAAGAAATTGCAATATTATTTAGATGTGGTCACAAGATAAATTTATTAACTAAGTCAATTACTATTTTTTTCTTTGTTAAAACATTATAATAGATTAGCAGTCGCCAAAGTGGTGGTTCGCAGACCACAAGTGGTCCACGAAAAGATTTTTCTCGTCCCCAGAAAGATGTAGAGTATTTTACTCGTCATGTTAAGTTATATTTTAAGATACATTGCAACATAATTCAGTTCACGATAATACGTTAAAGTTATAAAAATGCTACTTTATCGAATAACGCCTCAGTAAATAAGTCGTACTGCTGTAGCTGCACTCTTTTAGGTACATGTTTTGTCTGGTGTAGCTTCGCACTCTTCTGATATGTCACTCTCCAGCATGTCGCATATGTATATTAGTTAAGCAAGCAATTAAAGGTGTACTTACTCACGTATTAACTTCAATATAAAATATACTCAATATATTAGTTGGATTAAGGTTTTTTGTTTGGTAAATTGGGGATTTTTTTAAGACGGTTATAATTTTAAATCTTAACCATGTGCATATATTATTTTTATTTAATATTTATTGGCATCTTTTTCAAGTAAGCTGGAACATCCATCACACTGTATAATGTTAAAAGTTTGATAGACTTTTTTTAAATCACTTTTTAATTGTTTTTAAAGTTTTGTTAATTTTATAATGGTTTATTTTAATAAAGCTTTCATAATTGGGTTAGAATTAAAAGTTTCATTTTGTTAACTAGGTACATTTTACGTGTTCTTAGATCACAATTTTGTATAAATATATTTAACACTAAAAATTCTGTTAGTATTTAATCCGAGGGATTAAAATTATGAATTTAATTTGTCCGTGAGATCAAGAAGTTTGGCGACCGCTGTACTAAATCAATTCCCAATGTTGGACTCTATCTTGCCAAAACCTAAATATCAAAATTATGAAATGAAAGGGAAACTACACCGAAATGGTGGTAATCGCAGGAGAATGTTTAATAACTAAATTTACTTTATACACACTGATATTTCTTGTTAGTGTGTCTTAAATTTAAATCTCAGACATTCTTAAATATGTGCCTTATTCTCTTGGAAATTATCGTGGAATCGTTTATCTTGTTATAAGGAAACATATAACGTTTTAAGGAATGAAGTTTCATTGTGTTGTCATAACAATGATGCTGTATTATGAGTGTTGTGTGTTATTAATCCCCCTTTTTTATTATTATATATTTTTTAATTGTTCAATCTGTAACAGTTAAAAAGTTTATTTGTTAATTTTTTGTGTTTTCTTTTATCTTTTTCAGGTACATTTATGGCTATCTGCAACAATTAAGTTTTATTTGTGTATTTTTGTGTGTGTGTGTGTTTTTTTTTGTTTTGCATGTAGATCACTCTTACTTATAAAAAGTCAGGAAGAAATCCTCGCTGTAATGTCTTTATGGCAGCCTGTCAAAGTAAAAAACCGTTCCAGGAATACGAGTAGGCCAATTTTCTTATTGACTAATATAATGAAAATAAAATAGAATATCAGCTTAGGAATCCTACTTTGACTCCTTTTGTAATATCACTATTTTGAAATAATTTAACGTTTGTCTTAAGAGTTTTGTGTTCTGTTTCATTATGATGGCCAAGAAACAATGTAGATTCTAAGATTGAACTTATTCTTTTCTACAAACAGCTAAAAAATAACGAAGTTCATTAGATCTATGAAAACAGAGGGGTAAGACAACATCAGAACTGAATTGTTCTGGTGTAGTTGTGACCGGTATCATATACAGAAGAAACTTATTTATCAGATGCTTATTACTCATTACTAATTTCCATTACATACTGTGACAGTTTTGTACTTATAATAAACTATATTTCAGACAACGCTTAAGGCTTATGCTTGGAATTAATTAGCTTAATTTTGAGATTTTTACAATGTGAAAATAAAATCTTAGCTAAAAATTAAATGACAATAGCTGTGTATAATACATTAAACCAAACACCAACTTATAAAGTTTGAATATTTTGTAAACTCTTTGTTTTATTTACTGATCTTTAGATCAATTTTTTTTTCAAAACTTTAATCTTCTCGGTAGTCAAAAATCATCATTCCGTATGATTCCCATCTAAATTGTTCTTCTGTTGCTCAGTATTGAGAATCCATTTAAACTTGTAATTAGAACAGCTAGGAACAATGAACTCTGTTAAGTTAGAAAACTTCATTTAATTAAACAATTAATGAATAAAGGATGATAAAATTATTTTTCAATAGAATGAAAAATAATTTTATCATCCTTCAAGTAACAAAATTATACATTCAGCAATAAGTATTAATTATTCCATTTAAAATTATAATTTGTACTTAACAAAGGTAAAAATGATTTCAGAAAATTATGTCTTATTTGTATATTTTACCTTAAATCATGAAGTTTTCCAATTATGTACAACAAAAAATCAAGTAACAAGTAATAAAGTGTGTATATTTTATTTAAACTAGCCAGATAAATGATTTATTTTAAAATTGCATTTTAATCATGATTTATTTACAGATTCATTTTCTGTTACTGAGATGAACTAAATTGGTTGTTTAATGTTACAAGAAATAAGTTATAAATGCACTTGTAAAAGCAGTTAGTTAAAAATATACAATATATTTAAAATAAAAAAGCAAATAAGATAAATAGAGAAAAAATAAAAATAATTTTCAATAATTACAAACTACAATTATTATATAAATTAATATGGCCAACCATACTTCAATATAACACTACAATGTTAATCAATCAACGTATTAGCCTAAGGATGTTACAAGGTTTTTTTTATCGACAACGACTTTTTATGGCATTCACTTTATTAATAATATGCCATTTTCACGTATTGTAACGAAAGAGATCAGGATAACCTCCAAGTATTAACCATAATGCATGTGTGTGCAAAATGATAAAACGTATCACCACAATTCTATTACTACCCTTTTATTATCTCCTTTTTTAACATAAAATATTTTTAGATATTCCCACATCAAAAATTGTAGTTTATAATATCAACTATGCTTTTAATGTCTAACAATCACACTTAAAGGCCAAATTCACCAATCCCTCTCAATCTCTATCAAATATAAAGTAACTAATCATTAAATAAATATATCTTTCAATCATTGATTATAATATGCACTTAATAAACCATTACCATTAATCAAAATTTGATAAAATTATCAATTTATAAAATGCTCTGCATACTACATTTTAAAATTTTCCACAGTTATCGTATCTGAATTCAAAATTAAAAAATATATATTGGAAGATAAGTTAAACATCCTATTATTTCTAAGAGCTTACTTCTAATTTTTGTTATATCAAGTAGGACTAAATAGCTGAAGGAATTTCCACCGACGTAATTTATGATTCAAATAAAATCATTCCCGAGGCAACAATTATGAGAGCCGAGGCTTGCGCGGCTGTAATTTTTGTTCCAATAATATTTTCAGTTTTTTGCAAAAATCTCTGTCCAGTAACACTATGATTAAAAAATTCATGCTCAGCTAAGTTTGTCCTCTGTGAATATGAAGTTACTCACTTAAGCCAAAAATTGCATTATTGCCAAAGGTTCTATTTCTATTCCAACATTAGAATGCAAGCTTAGAAAATTATTTTCCCGTTTTAATGGAGAAATTGTATTAAATGGCTTATTTCACAAAGCGAATTCCATTACAAAAGAAATTTTCTTTGTTTTAAAGTGAAGATGATTACGCAATTAATAGAAGGGTTCCTATAATTTATTCATTTATGAAACAATTGTTGCTCTTTCTTTTCATTTGTTGTTCATTTAATATAAATTTATAACAAAAGCAGTTTATTTTAAGCATGAGAATGCGAAAGGTGAATATTAAAGTTAAAACTAATCGAAAATCTGAAGCTGGTATTTGTTTTAATTATATGCAATTTCAAGAGTTTACTCATTTAAATGCTTATATAAGTTTTAATCTTCCCTAATTTGTTGTATTAAATCTTTTATGAAAACTCAATTGTGCTAATTTTTAATTTCTTGACTATGGAATTTTATATTTAATACTATGCTTTATTTACATAAATGAATAAAGTTAATCAAATAAATCTAGATTCACAATAAATTTAAGAATTCTTTTTATAATCTCCACTTATGTTTAATATTAGTATCAGGTTTTAAGATGGCATTTAATTTTATAGTTTTAAAATGTAGGATGACTTAAAAATAATGTTTTCCAGAAATTCGATAATTGCTAATGTAATTTTAGTCTTGAAATTATTATTATCTAAGTATTTTAATGCAATAAGTATAAAATGACTTGATTTAGACTATTTATTGAATTTAAGGAAATATTCGAAGTGATAAAATGAATTTATATTTAGCATTTTTTCCACCCATTTTAGAGTATGCAATTTAATGTAATATTTTTTGACTCAATAGTTAGTTTGTTTGAAATGAATGTTTTATTTATTTTAAGTATAAGCAATTATTTTTATTTCGAAAGAGTTCCTCAATCCTTATTGACAGAATTATTTATAGGATATTATTTCAAAAAATAATATTTCCTTTGCTTTAATATATTTATTTTAGTCTTAATTATTCACGCACAGAAATGATATTAATATATTATGCAAATTTATTTTCTCCATAGTTCCAATACAACCAATATAATCTTAGAAAAATAATTACCTTGTAAAATTTCATGCAGAGTGATATTATCGACTGTTGTAAAATCCTACATTTTCTCAAAAATTTAAAAATTTGTATTTATTAAATTATTTTTTTTAAATTAGCCTTCGAATAGTTTTTATTTAAAAGTTAAATTAGCATGCACAATGTAAAGTAGAAAATGAATAATTCTTAATTGTAATGAACTTGCTGAAGATTTCTCTTCTGTATTTTCTTTCGTATTTATTTTTGCAATTCATTTTTAAAAATAGTACCCTCATAATTCATTATACAAATACAAACAAAGATTATAAATCAAATGAACAGTCTTAAAAAAAGTAAAATTGTTTTTGCATTTATCATTAGTTTTTAATTATACACATTAGGTAATTTTAAGAAAATATTATTTGATTTTTCTTTCTTCACATCAAATAAAAAATCAGATAATTAATTATTCATTAAATTTCTATTCTGCTTTTTAAGAACACATTTTTTTGCAAAACTGATGTTAATTAATTTAAAAAATACAATCACAGTTTTTATACTGTTTCATTTTTAAAATGTTCTTGGATGATTTAAATTAATTAATCAACAGAATATATGAAGAAAAGCCCTAACAGAGCTTATATCAACTAAGCTAAGGCATTCATATCTAGAAATGAATTAAAAAAAAGAAATTTAAGTCCAAGAATTGCTTCATTTGCACAAAAAAATTCCAATAAAAATTTAAGCAATACTGCAAACAAATTCTCATTCATCATTTATTTGGAGTTTCAGGTCTTGTTTATGAAACTCATTGTAATTATAGTGTAAAAATAAAATAGAAGAGAGCAACAATCAGAGCAGGTATTCTTATAAAGAAAATTTTGCTTGAGACTTGTTTTAAAGTTTTGTTTATGGCAAATTTTGATAGGAGGCGTAACAAATGCATGATTTGTATTCAATATTTATGAAGATTTTGCAATTCTTTATAATTTTCTTTGTACAAAAACAAACATATGGCATAGTTTGAATTATGAACTACTTGAAAAAATGAAATGCATGTATTAATATGATATAAAACATTCTTAAAAAAATTTCTATTCCGACCTTTTCGTAACATAAATTTTTATTCTGTTACATTTTGTTACTATTGTAACTTCAAAATTGTCCAAATTAAAAAAAAAAAAACTATAGAAACTGCTAAAAAATTATTTAATGGTTGATAGCAGTCTTAGATCAAAATGAGTGAAAGATTGACATAACTTTTATTGGTTCTTATTTATTTGATTTTTAACCATTTATTTCTCTCTTATCTATTACATTATAATTTACTTCATTTTAAGTTTCCTTTATAAAGTTCCCAACTGAGCATTATAGAAAGCCGCCTTTTTGTGGTGTTTCCGATGATTTAAATTTTAAAAATTTTAAAATTTTTATTGCCTTTACGTTATGAATTATTCAATATTATAGGCTCCTTACACAATTAAATTAAATTTATCTAATAATTTGAACACTATAACGTATTCAGATATGAATAGTTAATGTGATTTAATTAAACATCTAAAATATTATAGTACAACGAGATGCGATATCTTTTAATTATTTGAATAAAAAAAATCATTAATTTTCTTGATGAAAGAACTTACAGAGCCAAATACATTTAAATTAATATCTTGGGAATATTTATAAATAGATTCTGCTAAGAGTCTTATCTGATTTTTCGTTTTTATAATACAGGTATTATTTTTAAAAACTTTTTTTCTTGTAGACTTCAATGACCAGCTGACAGACATATGGTTAACTATCTAGATTTCAGTTGCTATAATAGCTCATTTGTTCTATTTCCTAATCGAGTTTGGATAATGGTTGTGTTTCGAGATCCTCTTTAAAATTTTTTCATTGTCTAATTAGCCCACGTATGCAATAATTTAAAGAAATATTAGATTAGAAATGTGTGCGGATATCAGACGTATTTTATTAATTAATTTTATTTTCCAGGTTTAAGCTGAATATTTTGTGCATATATTTTGAATGTGAGTTTAAAGTTTATTAATATTTAAAAAATTAAAATTTATTTCAACAAAATTTTAGAGTGTTAGATTAATAAATATTAATATAATTATCAATAAATACTTAATAGTCTTAAAATATTATTATACATTTAAGATTTTAATGAATAAAACGTGTTCCCTTAAGTAGAATATATTAAACTGCTAATTGAAATTTTTAAACAAATTATCATCATGTATAGTAATTATTGTATGATATTTATATTATAATGAATAATATGTATTATTAGAAGTTTCGCGTTTTGTATTTTCTTATGTTCCTCATAAAATAAGTTTTTGTAAAATAATATTTAAATTATTCATAGTTTTTCAATCTAGTATTAGTGTTAAACAGAATTATTCTTTTTTTATTAGATATATTGAAATTTATAATTGAATCTTAAATAAAGCTTTACAACATTTTTGGAATTAAATACAATATTATTAATTCATCACATTAGTTCAAATATTATGTATTTACTTTTAATGATTCATTAAAAAACTATAATTTTTTATAAAATTTTAAATTTATTAAATCTTTTTTAATTTGAATCATTTTTTCAAAACATAATTTCTATTATACAATATTAACAAATATCTTCAGTTATTACTTTAAATTATTTTTAAATGGAAGTCATATTTAATGATAATATAAAACATTACGAGCTAGCAAATGTCGTTAGTTTGATATTTTAAATACACCTCATGTCACTATAAAAATGAATTTCATGTTTCCAATTTACACATTTCAAGCTCTTAAAAGTTATTTCCAATTCATTGCTTTATTTCTAAAGCTCTGTGTGAAAGTTTATTTATTATACATGCTTAGTTTGTTACCTAAAAGCGTGAGTATGATTTATATTTAATGAACAATTAAGAATAGCTCTTTCAAGATTTATAGAATAATGATGCTAAAAATAAATTTCATATTAATTTGATAATCCAGAACAGATTAAAAGTTAGTAAATATTATAAGATATTCAAGGCATACACATTTTAAATTAATTATTTAATACTTGAGAATTTTATAGAAGTTAAAACAACGGATTCATGAAAGTATTTCATGCAACAGATAAAACATGCAGCACTTTTAAAATGCAGCAACACTAAAATATACTGGAAAATTTATAAACACTAAATCATTAAGTATTTAGAAAATAATTATATGCGGCAACCATATTTTTATTAATTACGTGCACTTTATCACAAATAACTGAATGAATTACGGCGTACAATTTGTTATAAGTATTATGAATTTTTAGAAGCAACACAAGCACACAAACTTTTACTAATTATTCTTAGATTAGAGAGGATCATTTATGTTACACATGATAGCAAAATCTATTTATAAATTATATTTATGAATAGATTTTGTTGGTTAAAAACTATATATTTCATGAAATTCTTATTTCTACATTTAAAGAAAAATTACCAAATAACAAAAAGAATTTCATTTTAAGTTTCAAATATTTATATTACACTTATTACATGCAAAATTGTTAAATTAGATGCATAACAAGTAAAGTAACATTAAAAATATCTCGGTTGCTTAAAATTTTTAACTATGAAAGCTAAAAAAATAGGCAAGCATTTAACAGTGAAAAATATGACACGGAATGAACTAATTTAATTTTTTAGGAAATAGAGAACACTTTAAGTTATTACACATTTGTTTGAAATAAAGCATTTTATAGCTCATATTCAAGTAAAAAGTGACAACAACAGCAAACGAGTAGGTGTGTGTATGACGGAATAGTGCTTTGAGTGTTGTAATAAGAATCTTCTGAGATCATAACTGTTTGCCCGCTTTCATGATAGACGTACACGGTTCTGTCATCAACAGTGAGGGATGAATGCTATGCTTCTCTTTTGATTTTTGCGTGTGTTGATACGTAGGAATGCGTTTTAATGAAATGCGTGTGTTGGTAATATGTTTCTTGTGATAATAAATGCATTCATCTTTTTGACTAAAAGTATTAGCGACTCATAGTCTTTGGTGTTTTTCAGTGGATTTTAAAATTTGAAAAGGAGGTATAAACTGAGATTATTGTATTGTATTTTAAAATCAAGCAGATGCTTATAAGTAATTTTGCGTGCCTATCATTGAAGTCCAACGCAATATCTTGAATGTGAAGTTTATACCCAAATTTAAATTCGGATTACTAATTAGAAATGAATACTTTTAATTTATACTTAACAAATAATATTTCTATGAATGTAAAATTTGGTAATTAAAAACAGACTTGGTAAATAAATGCAATTTACGAATTAGCTTTTACGAATAGAAGGGGTATGTTACATATGTTTGACGTAGGCAAATACTTGAAATAACTGGAAACATGAGAAATGATTGAAAATACAGCAAAAATTAAAAAAAGGAATTTGAATTTTATAGATGATATTCTTTTAATACTTCATTTACGATTTTACATATTTCAATACCAGAACTAACTTAAACTTATGTTTAAAAACTTTTAATAAACGATAAAAAACGTATGTATGATAAATCCCTTGTATGAGCCACTGTCTCTTCTCAGTGCTCTCTAGTAGGAAAAGTAATATTCCAGCTCAGATATCGATATCGTCATTTGACCTTGGTTCAAATTTAGAAGGGTGTTGATTGACGCAATTTAATAGGCAAAAATATGCAACTGGAAAAATATTTCAAATGTTACCTAAAATTTTTTAAATTGGTATATTAAAATGAGCTTTCTCTAAGATTATTCTTTCAAAAATGTTATTCCTGTAGCAAAAAAATTACAAAATGCATTTAAAATAAAGTTTCTGAGTTTGTAGGAACATGTTCTCACGTCCAAGGCGGGAATCATCTGCGACAAAACTTTTCTTTCTTTCTTTCTTTTTTTTCTTCGTCTCACAAGATTTGTTTGTGGAACTCCTTCGAGAAAGAAACATAGATACTCCATGAGTTTCAACGCACAATGAATAAATCCACAGAAATGAAAATGTAAAAAGAGCAAGACAACGTTTAGAATTTTTCTTTTTAAAATCTTTAACCTCCACCCACCACTGATGGAATTCCATTTCCTCCTACTGTCATTTTGTTTTCGTTTCTGATCACGCATCGGAAAATTTGCTTTGTATATATTTCCCTCCACACGTATTTTATTTCATTCATCGTCGAATACAACTATTCAGCGCTCTACAGTTGTGTAGTCGAGCTGCAAATTTTCTTTTTCTTTCAATTTCATCTCCACAGAGAAAAATTTAAAAAGAAAGTTTAACAAGTTGTTTTTTTTCCTTATAAGATGATAGCAAAGAATAATACTAACTAATATTTTGTCTCTAAATAGCAAAAAAACCTAACACGTGATATTTAATAAAAACGATATATAAATACTGATAAAGTGTTATAAATAACTGAAAATTAAGAGCATAATTTTGCTTAAAATATTAAATAAAATTATTGAAATTATAATTAACGTTATTGAAGGGATACCTCATAATTAAAAACCGATTAGTAAGAAGGTTTGTTTCTGATAAACCCTTACAATTTTGAAAAACAAATGAGTATATTTTGTAAATGATGCTATATTATTTTCAAATGAATAAGTTTAATAAACAAATAATAATTATTAAATAAGCAAATTAAATATTTTGATAAATGAAATAGATGGCTGTGTCAAAACTTGCCTAAATTCTTATTTAAATTCCATTAACTCACTAATGTAATATTATCAAGAATATATTATTGCACAAGTTATGGTGAGAATTATGTTATTAAATACTTATAGAATAAAAAAAATTATGATAAATTTTGGATTGATATTTTTTATTTAATTTATTATGAAATAAGATTTAACAAACCAAAAATTCCCCACTGAGGACAAATCTTTAAATATAAATTGAGTCCTCATTAATTACATGGAACAGCTAATCTCCTTAAAAGAACAGAGTAAACAATTTTAAAAATTTTTTATAATAAATTTGTAGTGTTTTAACTATTTTATATTGTATGATTATATGATGATTGCATTCAGTGAAAACTATCAATTATTGTAATTTTTTAAAGTCTTAAGAATGTAAATAATAACGAAAAAAATTAAGATGCAAACATTATCTTATTCAGAAATTATTATCTAAAGAACATTAATATAAAAATTATGATAATAAATTACAATTCTATTATTACATTCATAAATGCGTATAATTCGTATAAACAGGAATAATAAAACATTTAGTATGAAGATAAAATGTAAAACCATAAATTCTATGTAAAGAAGCCAGATTTTATTTAAGTAACAGTTAAAATTTAATCTCATTTTGGATATTTTGATTAAATTACTTTTACAAATATATGAGAGGTAATTGGGCATCATAGAAGGTAGTAAAATTGCAATTTTAAATCCTAGACAATGATTGTTGTGTTTTGGTTTTCAATCATTTGACCTGTGATTAAAACAAAATTAAAGATAGGTACAGATATTTATCGTATTTGTATCTTCATGCCAAAGAAATATATCTAATATATTTCAATGACATGTATTCTAAACATTGGCTCTGATGAGATATTAATATACTATAATAAAAGATATGTGAAAGAATAATGATGGATTTTTTGAATAGATTGCATTTTAAAATTGGGTTTAGAGAGATATTAATACACTTTTATAAAAATATTTAAAAATGATGACAGATTTTAAATGAAGTATTGCTTGCCATTAATTATTATTATACAACCATATTTTCACACTTCTAGAAGAAATTAAGCAAGCATCATAAGTATTTGAATCTTAGAAGCATTCATACGTCTGCACATCATTATTGATTCACATTTTTGCTAAAGGATTAGAAATGTTTGCTTTAAATGAAATGAGGTATTAGGTTTGAAAAATATATTAACATACAGATTTTGGTAGCAACAGAGTATCATGATACAGCAATGATGTGGAATTTACTCTCATGACTGCAAGCTACTATAACCCCTTCTGTCTAACGTAAAAGCATTTGTCGGAACGAGAGCTTGGAAGTTCTTCAGGAACTCATCCTTCATGGTGTGATCAGCGACGAACCTGGACGCGGGAATGGCATCACGTCATCTTTACAGATGGATCTCGGTTCTGTATACAGGACCATGATCGCCGTATCCGTGTTTGGAGGTATCGTGGAGAACGCGCATTGTCAGCGTGCATTGGACATCGCCATACTGGCCCATCTGCTGGAGTGATGGTATGGGGTGCCATTGGATACACGTCTCGATCACCTCTTGTTCGTATTACCGGCACTTTGAACAGCAACCGTTACATTTCCGAAGTGTTAAGGCCCGTGGCTCTGCCCTATCTTCGAGGCCTCCCTAATGCTTTGTTTCAACAGGATAATGCACGACCGCATGTTGCCCGTACTGTTCTGAACTTCCTTGATACAGAACAGGTTCGACTGTTACTCTGGCCAGCACGTTCTCCTGATCTGTCACCAATTGAGAACGTGTGGTCAATGGTCACGCCATCACTCACCATCCACTACTGCCGATGAACTGTGGCATAGTGTTGAAGCTGCATGGACTGAGATCCCCGTACATGCCATACAATCTCTGTTTGACTCCATGCCTAGGCGGATAAATGCTGTTATTTCAGCCAGAGGTGGCTGCTCTGTGTACTGATTTCTCAAGATCTATGCGTCCTAATTTCCTGTAAATCTAATCACTTGTTCTTTCCACTATAATGTATGTGTCCAATAAATATCGTTCTGTTATTTGCATTCCTTCTTGGTGTAGCAATTATAATGACCAGTAGTGTATATATATATATATATATATATATATATATATATATATATATATATATATATATATATATATATATATACATTGAGAACTAGTCGTATTTTTGCTCTAGAAACAGATCAGACTAATGTACTAAAGTCAATTGCAAAAAATTAATTAGTATATAAACTGATATAATTTTTCAATGCAAAATTCTTTTCTCGGATAAAACATTTATGCAGTATTTTGGCCTCTATTTCCAACGTATATGAATATTCGTTTCATTTTAAATTTATTAATGATTTTTCAAACACTACATTAACACATGGTTTTTTAAACATATAGTTAACACTTTATTACTTTACTTAGGCTGTTACTTTCTGGAGATTAAATTCATTTGACAATTTAATTAACAATTTCGTCTCTTGAAAAGCTGTTACTTTCAAATAAACTATGTTATAATTAAGTAACACACACATTTTATAACATTATTAAGAAACTAACGTATCTAAACCATGATCTTGACTGTTCAAATTAAAAACAACTTCTGTTTTAAAAGTTATTACAGTATAAAGGTAGCTTTTATACAAAGATCAGAATTCTTATAATTAAAATGAGTATAATTCTTTCTAAATGAATTTTCTTTTGCTTCTGTTTTACTTACATTTTTTATTTTAAAAATACTCTGATAAGGTAATGTGTTTGCATTTAGAGTATAAAATTGGAAAAGTATATATAATAATTTTTTCTTAATAAGCTGATGTTTAAATCAGAGCAAGACTTTCTTTTTCTTGATGAATCTTTATAAGTTTGCCCAAATGTATTTCTTGATTCTCGAATATGGAGAGGTATTATATATAGAAGTTTATAAATTTAAAATCAATCCTCTATAAATGTCTCAAAATATGATAAAAATAATAATTTCTTACATTTAAATCTTGTCGAAAAGATGAAGATAACATACATAATTATATAAATCAGTATAACATAAATATATAAGTCTTTTATAGCTTTAAGTTCTAGAAGATTGTTTAATTTTTATTTTAATATGTTTCATAAAACTGCTTATTTATATATAGTAAAAAGAATCTCATTTTCGTATTTAAATGCATTGTTTTTCAATTCATTTCTTCAGAAATTAAATAAAAGAGATTATATTAGCTAAGGAATTTCAATAGCCTTGTTTTTTAATAATGAATTATTGAATATTATTTAAAAGATCTTTAAATTTATTTGAAAAAAAAACATTTCATTTAAAAATAGAATAAAAGTTATTAAAATATGTAATTCTCAAAAATACAAACTGCTGTTTCTTACTGAAAATTACATCAAATCGAATTGCCTTTCAATTTTTATTAATTTTAGTAGAATAAATGTGCTCAAATTAGAGTTAAATATGAATGATAAAAATTAATATAGTTAATGTATTTTATTATCAAAATTAATATATTAAATTAAAAAATGTTTATAATTGTGAGATTCATAATTGGTGATAAAAAGTTTTAATAAAATGTCTCCAAAAAATATTAATTTTTTCAAATGTTATCCACAGCTACATACTTTCAGTTTCAAAATTCATTTAAATAATTTTGCCTCAAAACAATTTTAAATCTGAATTATATCTCTAGTATTTCCATCATAAAATATTCATATTTCTAATTTTTCGAAACTTTCGAGTTCTTAAAATTCTGGTTTTAGCAAAGAGTTGCATTTGTATATGTTGTATTGTATAAAATATTCAAACACTTTTGAAGTTGAATAAATAATTACGCTTTGAAATTTTCATTGAGATTTTAAATAATATACGCAAATTTAATGTCTGGCATAATTAAAATCGATAATAATTATTCTGAAATTGAATATTACTAAAATATTTTGAGACATACATAATGAAAATATTTTTAATTTTTTTTTTACAAATTATCCTTAAGATTGCATTTATATTTAGTGGTTTTCTTTAAAAATCATATTTAAAATTATAAACACAATATTGTCCTACGAAAAATTCTGCTTAGTTGCAATTCAAATCTTTATTGTAAAAGTTCAGTTGAAATAATAAGAAAGCATGATATATTTCTCTAATTAATTAAATATTTTTTATTTAGAAAGTAAGGAATAAAATTTGTACAGCTTTGAAGGAAAAATATATTACAAATGTAATTAAACAATTTTTAAATTGAGCTGATATTTTTTTAATTTTTTGCGAAACATTTCGAAGTAAAAATTGTGTAGACGTTAATTCGTTTACCGGCATAGCGAAATTAAATAATATATTTTAGACCAGATAATTTTATATTTTTAATGTTATACACTATTTTAATATATTAAAATAGCTATCTTAAGTAAACAAACAATAAAAAATAACCTGATGGTCTAGTGACAAATAAGTATTGGTGTTTAAAATTAAAATAATATAGTGTCGTCTCAAATCAATTTTTCCAATCAAAAAATCTTTCATGATTTATTTTGTGTTTAAAAGTAAAGAAAATATTTTTATTTAAAAATACTATGGATAATATATTTTGGATATTAAACAGAATTAAATTTCGACAAGGAATTCATGCTCTTAAAACAGAGGCATTAAACATAGATGAAAACGTATACAAAAATTTTATATATTTACTCTTACAAATTTTAAAGCGTTGTACATGTGAGGATTTTAAGAAAATATATTTTTAGTACATGATAATGCAGCAAAAATATTTTACTGCATATGTCTACACGCATCTAAGAATCATATGATAAATTAGGACTTCAAAATAAAAAATTCTCATTATGTATTGTGTTTCTAATGTTCACACATTATTGTGTTATTAAAAACATCACATTTAGCGAATAAACTTACAATTATATTCTCTTATTTTGATTTTGCAGTTAAGGTTGAATTGCATTATTAATTTATTCCTATATACTTATCTAATACACGGGAAATATTTGACTCTCAAAATTTACTAATATTTACTTTCACTAAATGAAATGTTTATGTATACCAAATGGTTTAAAGGTACAGTTTTATTTTTATTGCTTCTTCATTAATTGATTGTAGTGCACAAATTAGTGTTTCTCATTCATTTAAATTTATTATATCGAAAATTTTATATTTGCACTTTCAAGTAAACAAATTTCTGTATTTATCCCTAAATAATATTTTCATAAAATAGATTACTTATATTATTTTATTTAATTTCCTTTTACAATGTTTTACCTTAATAATTTGTTAAAAATTAAAAATTAATCTATATATTTTAGCATTTCTTTTAATTTTTTGAATTAATCAGCTAATTAAAATCACAAAATATTATTAAAATTAAATTATAAAATATTACAAAATTAATAAATTAAATTAATATTAATAAGCAACTTGTTCATTGCACGTAAATGTTGAAAGTTAATTAAAAAAATAATATATTTACATTTTAGATATCTTTTTAATAATTTATTAAATTTTAAAAAATATTAAAAAATAATTGTATTTCCTATGGAAACAAATATGAATTCATTACTTTTACTTTTTCAAGTCTTTGCATTTCTACTTTCTTTCTTTACGTTTTAAATAAAAGATGAATCTCTTATATTTTCTTGAAATTAAAAGTTGAAAAAAGAAAATAATTATCTAACAGGAGAAAAAGAAATTGTTTTTCTCAAAGTGGTATATTTTTGATAAATTACTTAGGAGATATTTTTATTGATTTTACAAAGTACATAACAAAAACAGCTCATTTATTCTTGATTTTTCCTTGAAGCAAATGTATTGACAGAAAAGGACCTAATTTAAAGATGTAACGTTTTTAGGCATCTTTTGTTATTAGCCTGTGGTAAAAGTATACTGTTTTTTCCGTGGAATGGAAAATATTTGTAAAGATGATAATTTTTCAGTTTTGAGGTTTCCTTTTCTGGTGCTTCAACATTAGATTCATTCTCAACGAAAATGAAATTTTTTACTATTTAAAATATTTTTATATTCTGGAATTTTTGTTGAAACCAACGTGCATTTCTGGCATATTTTCAATTTGTGAAATTAAGGATTTTTTTGGTTTTATTCTAACTTGACTTGCATATATTAAGTGTTAAATTACTAAAAGTATTTATTTTACAATTTTAACGGACAATTTTTGTACAAGTAATTATCACAAAATTTAAATACAAACTTAATAATAAATTTGATAATTCTTTAAATCACGCTATATGTTTTATTCATTAAAATAATGTAACTTCTGATAGTTAGCTTCTAGAGGGGTATGCTGAAATTTCGAAATATACATGCAAAATTTTGAAGTATATGTTTCAAACTTGATCAAATTCCTCTCTTAAAATATGCAAAAATAGTGTAAACAAAATAAGAAGTTTGAAATTCAAAGAAACACATTATTACTTTTGCATGATAATGAGTTAAATAGCTGTACAAAATGTTGATATATCGAGTCTTTTTAAGCATATTTTTTGCTACTTTATATGGTTACATTTTCAAAATATTAGTATATTTCATCTATATTTAAATAGTCTAAACTTTGACAATTATAAAATGAGCATTATATCTTCTAATATTTTTTCAATTATATTTTTGTGGGTAAAAAGGAAATTTTAATGAAATTATTATTAATATTCAGTTAGTGATCCTTTATATTAATTTCTTGCTTAGCTATCTGATCTCTTATTTAATGTGACTCATGTTTTTGAAAAATAAAAAAATATATATTTGATAAAAATTATAAATGAAGAATTTTGGTAATTATTTTTTAAACTTCTGATAACCTCAGTAACGTTATAGGTATTATTAATTAAAAAATAAACCAAATTATTTGTTGAACTGAATGTTTTATTTATTTGATCAAACGCTGATTAAATTTTATGCGTGTGAGTCGTAATTGATGCTCTTCCTTTCATTTCTGAACGATGCTCCATTGGTGATATATCGTAGTAATACATTAGTATTTGCTATAGTGAATGTTTCTCGTAGATAATTAGATTTTAAAGTAAGTTTTCAACATTATTGAAGTTTTTTAAAAGTATGAGTCACATCAAACAAATTCAAATTAATTCTGAAAATAATAGATACTTTTATACAGAATTAAAAAAGGGTTTAATTCCCATAAATATTTCATTTGTATGCTAAATTTATTAAACATTTAAAACTACATGATATAATGCATATTTTGCTTCACATAAAGCTAGCAAATCATTGCTTATTACTTTAAAAATAGGGATCTTTCTCTCCTTCTCTCACTTCTGAAAGCGCAATTTTTTTCTGATGTACATAAATAATTTTAATTAGAAAATTGCCTTAAACTGTAATCATGCAGGAACGTTTGGTAAGAATAAACTGATGAAAGGAAATGAATGTTTAAATTTTGAGGTAAATCATAAAAATTTAATCCATGTTATAAAACAGTTTCATGTGCAAGATAATCACAATTGATGCTTGAGGGTCCCTCAAAATAATTATTATTTTTCTGCTCACTCATGACACGTACCATTGTTAAAAAGCCGCATTCAAATTTATGAACATGTCCAAGTCCTATTCCTTTTTCTGACTTATTAGTATTTTTGTAATTAACTGTAGGCATTTGTCTTAGGCTGCCTAAAATATTATTAACAAAAGGATATATATATATATATATATATATATATATATATATATATATATATATATATATATATATATATATATATATGTATATATATATATATATATATATATATATATATATATATATATATATATATATATATATATATATATATATATATATATATATATATATATATATATATATATATATAAATATACATATATATTTTCATAACTTATGTGTTTCCATACTTTTAAAAAAGAGTAACATTTGTTTAGATTTTGTAAAATATTTACCAAAACGGGCATCTTAAGACTTTAAAATGAAGAAGGAAAAACTATTTTCTAGTGTGAAACAAGATTTTCTAATTGCATCTAATACTGTGACAATCATATTTAGATTTTTAATTAAGATCGAATACGATCCTGTGAATTGTAGTAGTTTGGAAGACACGGACATCTAGTAACTTTATCAAAGATATTATTATATCTCACTGGGATTCAACGGCTTTGAAGATTGAATTTCAGATGTTAAAATGATCTCTAGATTTAAATGAACCCAAATGTTCAATATTTATAATGATTTCCTTTTAAAAAAGTCACGGACATCTTCTAACTATATTTCTTACATATAAACATTTCTGTCCATTTTCTAATCAAATGGCAATTTTTCTTTTGGTATTGTTTCAAATTATTTTGCTTCAGTAATGAATGAAATATCAACAACTTTATATGAAAGTGTATTTATAGTTACATCGTATACATAATACTGGTTAATATATGTGTTTCTCAGAGATTATAAGACATACTATTTACTCACATTAAGAAAGAGAGACACTTAACTTGTGAAGATACCAAAGGGTTTCTAGATTCTTCTCAAAAACATTTACTTATACTTCTTAGTATGACATGATTCACATGGTAAACTTAGTAAAATACCCATTAAGTAACCAGACATCATATTTGGGGCTACCAATACAAGTGGTTGATTAAAATCTTCACCAGAAATACATAAAGGAATTGTAAAAGTTAAATTGATGAACGAAATCTTTATTTTCGAAATGAGCTGTTGTCCGAATGAGGGAAGCTGGGTGGTCATACAGACCAATGGGTCTTCATGTACAATATACGGACAAAGATGTACAATGTTGCTGGGAGCAGTGGTAGCTGCGAGGAGATTATCAACGAAAGTAAGGCTCTGGACCGCCAAAATATATAAGTGAGAGTCAAGATCGGATTATTGTTCAACAGTCCCAAACTGCTCCTACGATATCATTGTCTACTATTCAACGTATTACAGCCTCTTACATACTCATTGTAGTATCTTCCACAATTTTACGGCAATTGGCTAATGCGAAGTTATTCCACAGTATCAGCAGAGTCGTCTGGAGTGTCATTGCAGCTGATCATCATGGCTACTAGTATCTCATAGTGTTTTAATGGTACAAAATGCTGATAAAAGCAGAGGTGCCCAATGACATACAAACCAATTTCTAAGAAGAAGAAGAAGATTTCATAGTGTTCAGCGATTAATCACGCTTAACTCTTGAAATAGATGGCCATTGTGTTGTAGTCTTTAGAGGTACGGGCCAGTGGTCTCAAAGAACCTTTGTTTTACAAAGAAATGCAGCCATAACCCCTGGTGTGATAGTGTAAGGTACTATCTCATATGACAGTAAATCATCTTTAGTCATCTTCCATATACCTTTAACAGCTCAACAATATGTTGATTCCCTTCTACGGCCGGTTGATTTAACCTACATGGCACTTCATCTTGAGGATAGTTTTGAACAAGGTAATACCAATCACCATACCACACTGTCTTCTTGCTGTTAATACTGTTACTTGACCAGCAAGTTCATCAGATTCTTCACTAATCAAACATATCTGGGACATGGTAGTGTACCAGATTCAGGTACCACAAAATATCGTAGATCTCTAACAACAACTGGTGAATTTTTCGCAAGAAAATATTATGATCCTCTATTACTTTTTACCAATGCGTATGTTTCGTCACCAGGATTTTTTCACCAAATACTGATTTGAATATTTCAGTTGTAATGGTGAGCTATAGATGGTTCACTTTCATAATATTTCTTAGTGCTTTGAATTTTTTGAAAAAGTTTGTATTTTAAAATGTGATCTCAAATAAAAAGTATTCCATAATCTTGTCATTCCAGCGTTGTTCTTTGTGAACAAAGCAATATTTTGGTTCAGTATCAAACCTCATGAATCAATAAGAAATCCAAATATAGTAATGATTTATCAAACATCTTTCCTAGGGTATAATAAGAAGAAAAGGTATTGACTTGATTTAAAAGCCTAATTAATTGAGGCAAAGGGGTTCGTTGCCTTAAGACTTTGTATTTTCCATAAATTAAAAAAAATATTTATATCCTTCATGATATGTGAAGAATAGAAATATGAAATTAACTAGTAAACTTTATTTGAAATATCTAAAATTGAGTAAATTTAACATGAGCGGATATGAGAAATAATTTGTGATTTTTTCAATTCAAGATATCACATGAAAACTTATAAAGGCAGTTATAGTATACTTTTTAATATGCAATAAATATTGAAACAACCCTATATGGATGAAATACTCAATAAGTGAATTCACTATTTCAAGTGTCCATCCTAGAAGGGGCTCGAAAAGCTTTATTACTTCTTTTCCAGCGAGCAGCAGTAAGCCGAAAGATAAAGACGGTGTAAGACATTGCATTTAATAGCAACAAGACGGCTGCTTCTTATCCCATAACGTTAGTCATTATTTCTTGATATGTTTAAGACGATTAATTGTAAATATCTTAAAACAAAAATATTTTAAATACCATATTTGTAAATAAATGTTAATTAAATATTAGTTTAGATAAGAATTGTTGTTTTATTAAATTACGCCTTAGCCACTCACCTTCCCACAAAACTCAAAAATGGTATTATTGGATAACTGGATTACCAAGAAATTTAGATTCTTGGAATGATTTTGATCTGAAAAAGATGTAGATCCTCATCGAGTATATTTAAGAGGTACGTGAGAAGAGCGATAACATTTTTCGCTAGCGATAGTAAGCTGAAAGATAAAGACGGTGTCAGACGTTGCATTTAGCAGCACACACATCATGACGGCTGCGTCTTGACCTATAACTTTAAACCTTATTTCATGATATGATTAAGACGATTAATGGTAAATATCTTATAACTGTAAAATATTCTAAATAATGTGTTTGTAAATATGTTTGGTTAAATATTAATCTAGATAAGAATTGTTATTTAATTAAATCAAACAACTATGTCTTGGTCACTTCCGTTTCCCCCTACATATAAATATATATATATATATATATATATATATATATATAATATTTAAATAACTTTGTGATTATAAATCATACAAAATTGTTTTACCAAACAATAATTATCTTCGTAATTTTCTTTTGGTTTGTTTTTCTCCTTATTTTACTCTTAATTATGTTATTTCAATTAGTTTGATTTTTAAAAACACCTTATCCTATTTTTCTTTGATACATTAGTAACATTCGTAGTAAAAGTCAAGTAAGAAATCAAATCATTTCCCGGAAATATCTCAGAAAGTCAGACAATTCCAGGAGTTAAATTCGACGTAGAAACATATGCTGTGTGACCCTTGTGTGGAGAAAATAATCGCAAAGTGATTAAACAAATGACATAGCAAAAACAAATAACTGTTACAAGATATAAAGCATTTAAGTTATTTTTGTTAGTTAATGTTCCTGGAAAATATACAAAAGAAATTTTTAAGTGCATAGAACAAATAACTAGCTAGTCTTTTTTTAAGGTGGATGCGGTTAAAGCAGGAAGAGTGTGTGAGTGATTTTTTGAAAATTACCCTTACAGAAGCAATATTATTGGAAAAGCCAAGTATTCTTTTATATAGAGAATTTTCCATTCAGGCAATTAATCACTCGTTGACACTGATGAGACGATGCGGTATCTTGTTGATGAGTAAGCAGATTGTAAACCATAAGGGAATAGATTATACATACAATCTACTTATCACAAGTAACTGACTTAAAATAAGTTCATATTTCCATGTTCTATATCTGTAAAACTGATCAAGGAATAAGTTGAAAGTTTATTTACACAACATTTAATGCCGAGTATACTCTTATAAATTTATTTTGTCATATTTTGTGAAAAAATGTAAGAAAAAACTTATGCCATGTTGCTTAATATTGCATACTAGTTTACATTTAAATTTAAAAAACATTATTTTTTTTTTATAAAAAAATTCTTATCTTTCATTAATTTTTTGTCGTGACTTCCCATGTATATAAAATACTGTTTCTATAAAATTAATTTTAGAAAGAATAATTTCAACAGGATGTTTAACTTTATTAATTCTTTTATTTTCGGAATTATTTTTAAACTACTTATATTTATTCAAAATAAGTTAATAAATAGCCTTATGGAAAGGTTTAAAAAAATAGTAAATTTTTTTGATTAAATTACTTATTACCTTTAAAATTTAATAATATGATGTTTAATAAATTTTATGCAAATTAATTAAGAGAATTCTTAAAATATATAAAATCCCATGCAATAAATTAATAAGTTTCATCATGGAATACATTCCAGATATTCGCATTTCAATTACTGATTTCAACTCTAATATTTGATCTGTTGAGAGAAAATCTCTTAAATCAATCATCTATGTTACATGCGACATAATTAATTGCATAATTCTTATTAACAGTGAAACTACTATGTAGGTTGCATGATATTATGCGAAGTTTACTTGTTCTGAATATAATTTATTGAATAATAAGTTCTGCATTGATGAGACCATAGATGCGAACTTTATTTTTAAATTTATCATTCTCAAACTTAATGTAATTAATATGAAGTTAACATAAAAACGTAACTATTTTTACAGGGAAACACTTCCAATTCAACCATTTTGGTGATACTAGAATGCACAATAACTAACAAATTATATATTTGCTTTGCATTTGAGATTATATATATATATATATATATATATATATATATATATATATATATATATATATATATATACCTATATATACATATATATGAATATATATATCTCAGTGTGTGTGTGCATGAATGCTTGTCTGTATGTGTGTATTCTTGCATGATGTATAACTATGTGGGGCTGGGTTAGAAGAATAGTTAATTTTTGTGAGAATTGTAAAATTATGTGTAATCAATTACAATTATTACAATGAAGTGCGATCCCTTTTTATGTTTATTTTTTCAATTTAATTTAAAAATTAATAGTTTCCATGGCTAATAAAATAATTAACTTTATATATGTTTAAATTTCTGATTCTAATGATTCAACACCATTTGAAAAAATAAGCTAATATGGCATCCTTTTATGTTTTAATGGAATTATTTCATTGAATTTAACATTGCATGTAAGGAGCAAGCACAATGTCTGGTTATCAATAATACCAAATCATTTTGTTTCTATATTTTAAATTTTCTGGAGGATATAATTTTTCGGAATGAAAAGTATTCAACATAAAGAAAAAAAATTAATAATCTGCATATTCTTATTTTATGCATTTTTGATATTTTTAAGTAATGTATTTGTAAATAAATTATGTAAGAAAATTTGCATTGAACTTAGCTAATGTATTACGAAAATCCTTAATCTATTTGCAATTATAATTATAAAAATTCCCATTTTTCATAATTTCAAAGAAATGTATTCACTACGAGTCTAATTTTTGCATGTTATTTTCTGAGATTATCAAACACATTAATATAACCTAAAGTTGAAAAAATTCTTTAATTTATTGTTTCTGGGAACACTAATTGTAGTGGTAGCTATTACTTTGGTTTTATTACATCTTAATTAATTTAATATTTTCATGATTGTGAATGCCTTTTTTGTACATAACTATTAGTACTATAAATTAATTTTATGTTTAGCAAGTAATTGTATAGAATACGCCTGTTTTAGGATTTTTTCATAGAGAAGCGAAACTAATTTATCAATTAGAGGTAAATTCTATTTCTATAACATTTTAGATTATATAAATATATTACACTCTCTGGTATGTAAAAAATAAACAAACAATGTAAGTTTTAAGTAAATAGTCCTAAAATAGCTGAAAAGGGGTTTTTGTGATCAGTACATTGAACACACAAGGTCATGCGCATTCAAATATCGGGAACAAAACGTTTCAGGTAACGTGAGAGAGCTCAAAATGCGAACTTAGTTTAAACCTACCATAAGAAAATGGATATCCAAATATTATATTCATTCGCTGTAAGTGCAAGTTAGTAATTTCGTGAAATATGACTCGAAGAAAGTAGCTGTAAAATGGCTAGAAGAATAATCGGAAAACTGGAACAAGAGAGTAGGGAAACCTGTGTAGCTGACGAGTATATAGGATCAATAAAATTACCGTTTCGCGTGCTTGGAAAGCCTTTCAATCCATAGGTACAGCTGTTAGAAAAGCTTGTGGTGGCCGCCTCAAGAAAATAAGTGCAGTGGACAACCGATATTTTTTTCTGCAAAAGAAAAGAGATCGAAACCAATCAGCAAGTGCCATTGCTCACCCACTGTGTATTACAACTGAACTACAAGAGTCGTAGTTTACAGTATCTAGACCCCTTTATAAAAGAGGCCTATTTATCCATCATTCTTAATGCTGCATCCCTTTGAAAGTTGGTCATCGGTGCATTTTTTATGGTGGTGAAAAGAGCACAAAAACTGGACATGTCAATGGAGTTCTGTGCTTGTTATGGATGAGAGTTGTTTCAGTGCTACAAATGATTCTCAACTTCAATTGGTATGAAAAGAAATCTGGGTACAGATTCATCCCAGTAACATCACGGAAAGGGATCGTTACAATAGTTCTGGAATTTATATCTATGGAAGTATTACGATGAATGGGTGAATTAAGTTCCACATTTTCGACAGAAGTTCTATAATTGGAGATTGTTATTGTAAAGAAATGAACATTCTCTCTACTTGTTTATTCCGTGATGTTTTTGGAGCAGAGTACGTTTTTATGGATGACAATGCATGACCACATTGGACTCCCGCTGTTCAATAGCTTAGCTACTGGAAAGGAAAGATACCACTCGTGCGCCCCTTATTTAAGTTCCTAAGAACATGAGTGGGTTTTTTTGAGACATTATGCTAAACCATACTCTGGAAAGCACCAACAACTGAAATATGCTGATTTTGGAATGTGCACTATTTCCTCAAGAACTGTTGGACAATCTAGTGCTGAATATGGAGAGACAGTATGAAACATCCCTTGCAGTAAGTTGAGGGTATATATCATACTAAATAGCATGTATTCGTTGTTATTTCTCTTGGGCAAAAAATCATGTGCAACGAAACTATGAGTTCAATAATACCATTGTTTTGATTCCATACTGTATACATTGTATTCCTTTTTGCGCAACTGTGCTTTCTCAACGCTTAGGCACAAAATGTTGCCTCCTTTTAAATTTCATGTCTCTCAGATGATTTCTCCCAGAAATTTTGCGAAAACCACCTGTTGCATCAATTTTGCACACTAGTGTACATACAAACTATTCAAATATTAAGGCAAATTCTTACCCTATACTACAGACAATTTTTTGAATTTCAATCAGGGAATATGGAAACAGTTTTCCATGATAAGAATAATCAAAGGCAAACTGAAACATATCTATCAGTTTTCTAAACTATATCAAAACATTAAAATTAATACTGAAGGAAATTGTCTTAGCTTACTTTATATATCATTTGCTCTTGGTGAATAAATGTTAATTTGCTTTTAATATTTGATTTATTTTGCGGTAATGCATAAGATGCATTATTTTCTACTCTCATGTATACCATATACAAAAATAACAAAAGCAGTTTAAGGATCATGAAGTTATTTCATAAAGGGACTAAAATATTTACAATATTTATTTATTTTTAAAACAAATTCATATATGATACAAAAACACATTTAAGCTTAAAATTTCATTTAATTTCTTTAAAAACACTAAATGAATTCATTTATGAATCGGTAGCTTCAATTGTAGATACAATGTGATCTAAAACCAAGAAAAATCTGGGGGCATAGTTAAGTGTAAGGATGGTTTAGTTGCTTAAGAAACGTCCAAGTAGTTATTTAAAAAAATCATGACATGTCTAAACATTTATAAATGTTCATAATAAAGGAAGTTATCAAAGTTATGTAATTTTATCAAAGGAACAATTTTAATTAGCATATTTTACTAAAACGTATTTATTTTAAGATGTACATAGTAAATATTAATTATAATGTATTGGAGGTGAAACATTTTAATTATTGGATTAAAAAATTTTAGAAACAAATATGATGATAATTTCATGCTCATACTAGTTAATATAAATCTCTATTTTTTTAAACATTTAGCAATACTCTTATATTATTTTCAGATTTCTATAAAGTCTAACTTTTCTGTGTAAATTATGAAATTAATGATCTTGAACTTTTAATCAAGGAATAATTACGAACTCCAATTTAATTTCTAATTTTTTATTTTAATTTCAGAGAACTTCATTTATTTATCAGCGTTAAAAGTTTAATCTTTGATGCTGAAAGAGATCTTACTTCCTTCTTCTTCACCTTCTTATCGAATTCTTCGTAATTGAACTTAATAATTAAATTTCCATTTAAACCGGAACAAAACTGTTGATAAAGTGAAAGCAGATCCTCACAAATCTTTATTTTCCCTTAATTGGTAATGCCTTAGATGGCTTAGCGGAGAACGGAAAAGAAAAAAACCTTAATTCAAATAAAGTTAAAAAATAACAGTATTAAAAGATTCTGTAACAAAAGAGTGCAATTTCTTTCAAAGTAAATGTAAGTAAAATAACAACAAATCACATAAAAGAGGTTTCGCTATTAATTCAGAAGTAATTCCACTTTTTGCAAAGTTAAGTTTATCATTGCATATATTTCCTCTCATTATTTCTTAAAAATCATTAATTTTCGCTATAGTGTGAATAAATTCATCAATCTATTTAAATACTCTATTTTCTTAGACAAAAATTTTAATCATCGAACTATTTCCTCAAGATACGTAATTAACAATGGACTGTAAGAATTTAAAATACTTCCTATGAGCAAAAATATCACAATTAAAATATTTATGATTTTATGAAGTAGAATATGATTGCATTAGAGATAAAAAAAGAAACCATACCGTTTTTCATTATTGCAAGAAATGAAATTTATGTATAGTAGACTATTTATCTATGTTTTATATGTGTTAAATAAAGCAAATGTTGCATGAGAACAAATATATTAAGCTAAAATAAAGATAGTCTTTATGATATTTTTAAATAGAGTTTCATTGCATTGTTTTCCAGCTGAAAGTAATTTTGAAGTCAATTCATTAATTTGAAATTCGGCCCTGTCTGTCATTGATGCATATTTAACATTTCTTGCGCATGCTTCTCAAAAAAGTTTTGAATGGAAAGAAAAAAATTCTCTATTTTTATGATGTTACTTTCAGTTCTAGTAGAGAGTAAAAATATTAATATTTTTCGAGCAAATTGTCTTCTAAGTGTATTCTAAGGAATCCTAAGAGATTTACATTTGAAAAACGAAACATGTCTTCTGTGATATATGCTTAATTTTTAATTTGCAACATTGATATCATAGTTTTCTTATGTTGAAAGGATTATGAACCATGAATAAAAAATCTGAAAGCGCAAAAAAGTCATGACAAGATAATACTAAAATACTGCTGTTATAATATCATAGAAACGCCCTGAAAAAGCATTGTTCTATTCATTGTTTATAATGTCATTGCCCCTTAACTGTAATGACAAATGTCTTATTCGATGATTAGATGTCTAATTGACAGTAACAAGTTTTTTTTTTTTTTTTTTTTCTAGAGAAAACGTAGTTAATATTTGTAGAAGTTACAGCGAAGTTTATGATAGTACATAGACCATTATTACTGTTTCTGAACCATACAAAACTTAATATTATAACAAAATACTATTAAACAACAATGATATGTTCGTAGAAGGAGCCAATTTTCTCTCTCAATTACTAACGGATATTAAACAAAACTATTTAATTGAAAAATGGGTGAATATAAGTAACGTGGTATGAAATTGCTGCAATCCAAAAGGAAACGCCATTAGTGTTTTTTTTCCCTTTAGATTGTTATATTCTGATTTATTTTCTTGGAGTAAGGTAATTCACTTACAACCCCCCTTTAATGCATTTAATCAGGAAACTCCCCCTTCAACCTGTGTTTTTCATTTTAGTATGTCTAACTCACTATTTTGCCGACCGATGGCTGAGTGGTTATCGCTCCTGACTCCTGATCTGTGGGTCCTGGGTTCGAATCCCGGTTTGTGCATGGATGTTACTTTCTTTCTCTGTTATCTTTGTGTTTCTCTATCCTTTCTTCCGTGATGATGTATGAATGTGGCCCACCCTATAAATGGGTTTGTGGTGGTATGACGCGGGTAACGCTACTCGCCTCCGTGACTTGGTTCACAGGTGCCCGCTGGGTAACAACAAATGAGTAACAGTTTCTGGCCTTGTTGTGGAATAGGTTTCAACCCTCAAATGCCCGCCGTTGGAAAAAAAACTCATTATTTTAACTTCAGTAACACGTTGTCTTGTCTCCAAATATCCAGAAGATCCTTTTTGAATGCATTCTTACAAATCACGTATTACAGATATTCTTAAAATAATACTTCCTTTTCAAAGTAAAATTTACTGGATTTTTTAAATACATGTTTTTACATAACTGTATGGTTTTCTTTCAAATATTGATGAAAGAAATTATGAATCGGAAAACAATTTACTTTGTTTTTCGATTCATAATTTCATTGACATTCACTTTTACAAAAATTATTGCTCAATTGAGTCTTCTGTGTTTATTTTATTTATATGACTGCAAAAACCATATTATTTGGTTAATCATTTTTTCCTCATGATTAGTCAGTTAATATACTCAGTTACATGTATTAAACTTATGATTTGCATTGCATATGATAATTTTAAAAATACTGAAATGGGAACAAGACACAATACTGATTTCGCGTTGTATGTTTGTGTTTCACATTAAACGTTTGTCTTAATGGAGATGCAGGGTAACATTTTCGACGGAATCGGAAAATATTCTTTTAAAAAGTTAGTCTCATACTTAGTGTTAATTTTGTTTCGAAGTGATCTTACTTAAACCAGTAAGGACAGAAATAAACTAAAATAAAGTAGTATGCTTTCAATAGATTACCATTGAATACAAGTTGAATTCTATATAATTGCCACTAGTTATTTTCTTGATACTCAATCAATATAATAATTATTTTTCAGTTAGGGAAAAATTTAGACAGAAACACGTCTATTTAGTCAACGAAATTAAATTTCTTATCTCGTTTATCAAAAGAGCAAAGATTTTAAACTTTTAATTAATTTTTTAATGAAAGAAATGTCATTTGATATGCATTTTGCCATTTCAGAGGGGCAAACATAACATAAAGATTCGCATGTTTAAAAACTCATAACCTATGCTTGAGGGTTCAAAAATCCAAAATTTCAACCATCTTATTGGTTACAATTAATATTGCCAATATCACATTAAGAATTTCTTGTGCCACATGTATGATTATCTGTAGAGTTTAATTTGAATATAGATTCAATGATTAGATCATACTTTTCACGCGATGAAATGAACGCGGATTCATCATTCTAGAATATTTACCAGTATTCACTTCACATATGAAGATAACTAACAGTATAAATACAAGGCTAGAATATAATGTAATCTCATCTCAAAATACAACTTTCAATTAAAATTTACCTAAAAATCATTGTTTAACTTCATTCTGAAAAGTCAAGCTCATAACAAGCGATATGTTGAAAAAATTATTCGAAACTTGACCGCAATTGATTGTAGACTTTTATCAACATTTAAAGGACAATCTAGTGTAGAGACTGTTTGTCTGTTAATTAGATTTTATGTTAATTTTCATAAAGTTATCTTGATTGTTTGCTGTTAGTAATGCCCAATTATGTCAATAGATCACGTAATTCAGTGTAAAAACTTATGCTGCATTATACATTTGCATTTCAAACAGTTTAAAAAATTTTACATTCACCGTTTCTTTTATGAAATTTTCGTATCACAAAATTTTCAGAAATGAACTGTTTTGTTGCTAAAAATTTTACTTTCCAGCTCTTTTAGCTAGTAATATAAACGTGAATTTTTTTTTCATTTCTCATGACAATCTGGATTTAAATTCTTTTGAGATAGAAATTGTAGAACTTTTTAATATTGTACTTTTATTTCGAAAAGTTTCTAGAATTTTACTTTCTAAATGATATTTGCTTGCAGAAGAAAAATGTAAATTAAAGGAAAATTTGTTTATTTTTAATCTTGAAAAGTGTTTTTATAAAAACTATTGCCAAGTACATTATTAAAAACGTTATTTTAATCAGTGCCTGACATATGAAATTAGGTATTCCATTTGCTTGAATTCAATGCTCCGTTTTATTTATTTAAGTTTATTCATTGTCATCAGTACTATCCATCATTATCAAGTTTACTTTTATCTTTTTAAAATTACTATATTTTTATTTAACTTAAATCCTTTAAATTTGGAAAATGTAATAAATAAATCTACATTTTAAAAAAGCTTTTGTTTTGCATAAAATGTCAGTTTTTTCTTTAAAATTAAATACTGTAAGAAAAAGCAGCCAGAACACATTTAATATTTTGTTAAATTAAATTATTAAATTTCGAATATTGTTATTCTGTCAGTATAATTTTTTTAATGTAGTTATATAAATTTTAATAACATATAAATATAACACAAATAATCTATTAGAATATATTTAATTATATATTCAAGCATAATATTACATAGCATCTAAGTATTTATTCTATTAATGATACGCATATGCAGAAAATATTCCCGAGAAATAGATTCCCTTACATGATAAAGAAATTACGTTTTTCTTTGAATTTCGAATTAAGTTGGTAACAGCTGAAAATATAAATTTTATTTCCAAAGAATTTTTCCACTTTAATGTATGCTAAAAACACTGTTTCCACGCGATTTACTGAAAGTTACAAATCAATAAAAGCTTTGTAAAGCTAATCGTAGTGCAATAAAAGATAAAAACTTTGAAATTGCAACCATTATTTCAGAGTGAAAAATGTGACAAGAGGGAAAACTTTTACGAGGGAATTTGCGCATTGCTTCAGATATTGTTCGTACAAGTACTTATAATTCTGTAAATTTCTTCGCAGTTATGTTGATGATATAGTGACTAAAAACATGCAAATGGTGAGCAATATTTTTAATGAAGCATGCCAAACTCAAATGCTAACATGGGGAAAATAATTCTAGAATCCTTATTTTCGAAATCTTCATTTTACAATTATTTTTTGAAAAAAATTTACTCCAAAGATATACATCTATTCAGACATTATTTAATGAAAATGGCAACATTCAGATTGAAGTTTATTATTCTGCTCTCTCTTTAGGCCAAATTGAAATTGAATTTTTTAGGCTAAATTAAATTACAATAACTACATATTAGTTCCGAACATACTGAAAAATATTTTTTGATGAAATTTTACGATTGAGTTGAAAGCTATTCTAATATATTTTTGTCCAAAACACAATTTTTCACTTATATCTTAAGTGAAAACTTAAACGATAAGTAAATAAATCTAATGTGATTAATTATCATATTCACAAATTAAATCTTTCATTATACTAATAATAAAGAATCATTAACCATATTTGTTGTAAATTTCAATAAATATTTTCATAAGTTAAGAAATATTTCAAAATAGCTCGAGAAATCTTTATTTCTTTATTTTTACTGCTTGTTATTTCATTGGCAAAAACGCGCATTAACTAAAAAAGCTGCAACCATTCCTTAAATAGTTATCACCCAAAGTTTGTATATAGCTGAAGGAAAATCTTCTTTGGGAGAGAGACAGAGCTTTCATAGTATATTTTAATGCTTCTATTTTCTTTAACTTTTTCGTTATTTTTCAGTAGTAGAGAAAGCTGAAATATCCAAGGTTTTTAAGACCGATCCATTTAATCTCATCATCTTATTGGTCACATCTGGGTTTTTATACTTTCTGTTTCTTGCGCAAAAGGGGGGATAATTTCTTTATAACTTTTTGATGTTATGTTTGCTAAGTTTCTGTCAACAATATTATATATATCGTTGAAATGTTAGTCATAGAAACACAAAAGGAATTCCAAATCAAATATATAATTTGCTTTGCTGGCAACTGAGCTGATTCAGCATGATATGATCTTCAATTCAATAGTTCCAGAGCTCGATTCCCTTTTCTTAGAGGGATGTAGGTTGTGATATGGAATATACTTTAAATGATATGTCCCACTTCAGTTAACACTCAAGATTAAAATTTAATTCTGAAGTATCAACTACGCTAAGCAAGTACTTATATTTGTTCCTTTTCAGTGTCAAGAGAATGAAATGACTTTAAATTAACTTCCACAGATGATAGTGCATCTATTTCGTATTTTAGTATTTTGGTGATAGATAAAATGGTCCTATTAAGTAAAACATTTATAAACGTTAATGAGGATTAAGAATTAGATATATCAAAAGTATGTATAGATAGTATAAACAAAAAACCATCTAAAACAGAACAGTGTTTTGAATCATAAAAATATTTTAATCAAGAATCTTTATAAAATTTGTTCTATTTAAGGAACAAATATTCTTATAATGATATTTATAAATATCTGTAAATTATTGAATCCAGTAAAGGAGATTTTCGAATAATATTTCTTTTATTATTGAATACTGCAAAAATTAATGGATTTTCGAGAATACTGTACTTAAAATAATATTGAAACTAAATAATTTAACTGGATTAGTCATGGATAATATTTATATTCCTTTTCAATACTTAAATGATCTTTCCACTTCATTTAATGTCACCAGTTATTCTAATTACCTTTACTCAATCTTAATTTAATTCAACTTTTACTTCCTAAATATTATTAGCTGTGCGATAAAAAAATTATCCTAGAGTTTTCAACAAAAGTTTTCTATATTATTAAAAGATAATTTAATATTTAAAAAGTACCAATAAAACTGTTAATTGCTATTCACGGTATTTAAGCAGGTATTCATTAAGTTACAAAATAGATAACTTTAACTTTTTTTTCCAATCGTGAATTGAAGATAATAGTAGAAAAAAAGTTTGACCGATACGATCCATTACGCTGAAATTGCAAACGATCCCTATAAGAATCAACGAAAGGATACCTAGGCATTACCCCTTAATTGATCGAACGATAGGGGAAAGTGGGATAAAGTATAAAGCGGGTGTTCATTATAATGGCAGCATTTTGGATACTATAATCAATAAAAGATACCATCCGACACGCTTCAATACGGAGGAGTCACTCTTTCATATTTTCATGAATAATTTCACAGAGGATCTTCCGATAACAGAAAATCGGTAATAGTTAGGTGTGTGTTTTAGAAGTTGGCCTGTGTGTGTTAAATGAAGTTCCGTGTTAAACCAGCTTAATATAATGGCTTATCTGGAAACCCGTTTTGAAACCTATTGTATTAAATAAATGTTTTCTCAAGACGTGCATATAATTCAGATGGTGAATTGCTTTATGAATGAACTTTGTTAAAACTTACTTTATATTCATGATGAAATAATACGTATATAATAAAACGTATTTTTTAATAATTACAAAATATTATACACATAACAAGAATAACAAATTTTTGTAAATTTTTAAAACAAATATTTTGTATTTAATTAAATGATAAATATTTTATTTAAAAGAGAAAAAAAACTATTATTTATTCAAACCAAGAAATTTTATACACTAAAGGCAAATTAATTTTCAATCGTGATTTAATATTATTCTCATATAAATATCTAAACATAGTAATTGATAATCGAAATACAGTCAATTCATTTATAAATTGATCTGTTTTCAACCATCTGAAAAATAAGGACATAAAAATTCATTATTTAATTCTTTCATAGTTTGAAATTATTCTCTTCTTTCTTGAACAAGCAAAAGAATTCTATTGTCCGTTACACTGTTGTACACTGATATGTATACATTAAATGTGTCATAAGTTAGTTTTATTAGCACAATCCTTGAAAAACTTTTTGTAATACTTGAATAAAGAAAATTAATTTTTGGAAGAAAAATAACCTTGGTAGCGTTATAAATATCTATAAATTTATATCTATGTCATGTCTTACAATTGAAAATTAATTTATATATATTTCAGTAATATTTGTAATGTAAAGCAGATAATAGCAATTCATTTCAATCTAAATAAAGTTCTTCAAAATAAAAATCCCAATTAAATTTAATTACCAGTCAAATTTAAGAAATATTACAAAAGACTTCAAAATAAAAAAAATTATATCGTAAACAACACATGAAATTTTCAAACTAATATAATTTTTTGTAACTATCTCATTATTAATGCACAATATAGTTTATTTGAAAATGTTAAAGGTAAGCGTACTTCCAAAACTAAATGTAGATATTATACATTAAAAAAATAAGTACAATTCTAAGAAAATGTATAACTTTTATAAATAGAGTTGAAAGAATAATTGATGCATTATTTTTAAAATTATTAAATAAATATTACATATAATGTAATATAATTATTGTGTATTCCTTTTCTTCTTTATATATTCATGAATTGAACATTCGAAATATTTCTGAAAGAGAATTAAGAAGCTTTTCTTTGGACATAACATGTAAAATCATGAAACGTATCATTTGAAAAAAAATATTTGAAATGATTCTGAAGAACTTAAAGTATGATATTCAGGTGGTATAGAAAAAATACTAATGGATAAACATCGAAATTGAAAAATAATTTCAGAATATCATTTTGTTAATTTAATATATTTTGAATAGAAAGTTAAATATTATATTAATGTTGAAATTCATATAATGCGTAAAATTCTGAAGCATCTTATTTTATTTGAGAGAATCATTTCAAAGTACTTAAGTAAATATTTTACTGTCACTTTACTGAAGCCATTATTTCATTTGCATTACTTAAGCAAATAAATTTTTTTTTAGAAAAGGCTTGATATTTGTGTATGGTATTATAATAATTTTCAAGAAATTAATTATGACATTTGAATTTTGAACTAGATATTAAGGTATTTAACTGAAACTTTAATCAGCATATCACTTAACTTTCTTCGCATTTAGTCAACGAGTATAAAATATTAAAAATGAAATTACAAACTTACAAATTCCGTCTTATATTTATTAACATATCGGTTACGTAAGATGAATTATTTACTCTTCAACTTATACCTACTATTAGACTCAGCGATTTATTTTTTAAGAAAGATTTATAAAGATTGCATTTGAATTTAATAACCGTAACTAGTTTTCACACGATAATTCACGGTAACAAATAAGCATGATTATTAACAAATAAAAATATTTCGAAGGTTGATAATGTATCTTTCATTGAAGTTTTATTCATCTCAAGGGTGTCTTCTAAGTAATGGACAAGTCATCAAGAGCTATGGATTTTCTTTCTTGAGACAAAAATTTGAATATCGTTTTTGGTGGAGTTTAAAAGCAGTTTTGTTGATTAAACCTATATCTTTATGCATTGATGTATGCTTATTACAACAAGTTATAAGTAGATTTCTATTTTTTATATAAATCATAAAATTTTAAAAAGAAAATATTGGCCATCTCCAATAACTGTCATGTAAATCCCTACAATGAAAAGTTGCAATTTTTCTTTGCATTCACCACATTACTTTTATGTACCTTCACACTTAATTTGATTTGCATTTCATACAATATTTCCTTTATGAACGTATTTTAATCATGGTACCGTACAGTTTATCATTTGTGATTATTTAATTCAAAATATTAGCAAATATGATACATACTTATTCTTCTAAAGTTTAGCATCATACTTTAATATAAGAAATCCTCAAAGATTTTTAACATTTTTTCGTTGCACAAGTATTATTCAAAATGGAGACATTAAACATTATAATATAACATCTCCTGTCTAGCACAGACTTAAAAATGTTAAGATTTTTCAATATTTTTATACCACTGATATTACGATTCAACTAATTCTGAGAAAAGAATATTCTGTCTCATCGTTGAAGTGTAAATACATAAAAAATAAAACGTATTATAATTTTTAGTATGTTTTCCACTCACACTTTTCATTATTAATTTTGTATTTCCATGTATATATACTAACTGAATTCGTAATCAATATTTTCAATACTGTATTTTATCAAGGTTATTTAAAATATTCCATAAAGTTTGTAGTCTATGCTTCTGAATTTATCTCTTCCTACAATGAAACATAAATGAAGAAAACATCAGTAATATCCATGAACCAATGATAAGTTTTCCATAAACTCAATAATTTATAATAAAAAATTAATGGTACCTTGATATTTTCAAAAATTTTTAAACAGGTTTTTTTAATAAATAGAAATAATGATAAAGTTTAAGGAATAATTTATAATTTTATTTTGTATTTTGAGTTTGTGATCATTTTAATTTCAGGTTTTGATCTTTGGGGTGCATTAATTGTAATCTTAAAACTAATAATTTTGTAAATATTAAAATAACTCTTAAACTTATTTTAAACCACAAACTTTGCAATTTTATGTTTACAGTTCATTAGATACAAAGTTATAAGATAATTAATAAGAAAAAAACAATAAGACATCAAGACGTACTGAAAGTTTGAAGTTGACAGTTTATAATAAAGCTGTTGCGCTGTAACATGTCGTTTTTAAAGCACCACAGCGAAATACTTAGGGAAATTAAAAATAATTCCAGTGGAAATGCCTGTTAGTTTTAACTATATGATACACTTGCATTTTGACATATTTTTCCTGAATTATATTCAAAAGCATCGAATAAAATGACATACAGGGAAAAGCAATTTAATTTTTAGACAAGTGCTCTTTCGTAGCGCACTCCAAGTAACATATAAGCATCGAAACTGGAAAGGATAAATATTAGCTTGTCAGAAATGTCAATTCCACCTTTTCATCGATATAAAATATCATACGCTTTTTAAGTATTTATTCCGTAGAAATATTTTTAATGCAGTTATTAGTTTGTATTTTTAAAATCTTAAGAACACAGGAAACCACGCTAAGGAGCGATATATAAATGGCACAATAGTGTAAAGTGTCACTTGCAACACATGACTATTTAAGCATAACTAACAGAATATTTTGTCTCTAGTATTCAAGAATTTTTACAATGAAAATTTTAATAATGTATTTTACAGTTAAAATAAAATTTTGGATTTAATCCATTTATTTTTATTATTTTACTCTAACTATGAAAAGATATTTTATCAGTTTCTATTTATCAATTCTTTTTAATAATATTGAATTTTTCTAGTAAAAGAATTATATCTTCCATTGAATAGCAAATAAAATACACGTATTTTATATAGCCTTAAGAAACACTGCCTTTATTAAAAATGTCAAAAGACATTATTACGTCTCATTAAATACTTTATTTACAATCCATTTACTTTGTTTTTTTCTACTTTGCTAAGCTTTTCCAGGATCTATTTCGTCTCAATATACAATTAAATCTGTTAAGTGACTTTCTAAGTGAACACTTGGCATTCGATTGAAAGACTAGAAAAATCAAACCAACAAAGTTGGGAAGAGAAAAATAACCTACGGCATTGATATTTTCAAGTATATAATTTATCAAGAAACAAAACAGATTGAAACAAAATTAATGAGTACAAAGATAAAATCAATAGTTTAAATTTGAAAAATAATTTACAATGCATTAATTTTATTCAGTTTTCTGATTTATGGTAAATAAATGTTTCATACGTCATTTATTTAAAAATTAAAATTTCGAATATTTTTGGATGTAAAAGAAATTTGGAAGAAACAAATCCATTTTTCTGGCATTTAGATTTATTTTAAGATATTTATAAATACAGGTGTTTTAGATATTTAAAAATATTATATAAACACACACACTATAATTTGTAAAATGTAAGTTTTCTTTAATCAAATAAAAAATTAATATATTTAATATATAAAACTTTAAAATTAATAATAAATGTTTTTCAGCCAACGAATTTATATATTGATACAATTATGTATTTATATTTTAAATGTATTAGGAATTCATTAGTGCTTAGAAATAATTTTATCGTGTGCATCAAAATGCGACTTTAATATATTGCTGTGAATGATTAAAGATTACAATGGATCTGAATTGAAATTCTAGCTTCAGTGATCCGATGTGTCAAATATTTTGATTAATACAACGGTAAAAGGGTGATTTGCACTGCTTCCATATAATGAACACCATCATATATTTCACTGCGATAATCAATGAGTTTATTGAATTTACAAGAGAAGAGAGTTTTAAAGCTTAATATAATGTGCATAAATCATTCGACTATAGCTGAACATTGCACCTTATTTTTTTGGCGTCTAGTAATGTTATTATATTAATTCGATTTCTTAATATATTATTGTTATGTTGATAAAGGCTTATTATATCGTGATTAACATAATATTCATAAAAGAAGACAAAACAATATTGCATTTTAGTGTATTTAAAAAATGCTTAAAAATTATTTTTTAAATAATATTTGGGAACTATGATAGATTTATCTCTAACAAAAATTATTCCTATTAAGATCTAATGTACGATATGGAAATAAATGTATAGTAACAAATTAAATAGTGAATATTGATTGATTTTTCTAAATTTCAAAATTTCAATTGATTCTGTTCATTTTAAAATTTTGAGAGAAATAGAGATGAAAATGTTGTTTTCAACTTAAGTTCAGTAAATATTCAATCATGTAATCAGGGAATTTCATATATACATATATATATATATATATATATATATATATATATATATATATATATATATATATATATATATATATGTGTGTGTGTGTGTGTGTGTGTGTGTGTGTGTGTGTGTGTGTGTGTATGTATATGTATAAAATCTTATCTAAAATATTGATATAATATAGTCTAATATATGATATTGCATTAATTCAGACAGATATATATAATCCAATAAATATTATAAAGGAGAAGTTGCTATAATTTCTGCTAAATTCCTTAACACTATTAAATTCAGTAACACTATTATTTTTAAATTGTAAATCGTGTTTAAATATTTTCAAGAATAGCATTCTGTAACACTACTTATATATAAATTTTATAAGGAACTGTTTTCCTGTTACGTTTTAGAATTTGTCATATATTTCATTATTATTTGATTCATGTTGCAGATAGTTTGCTATTGCTTCAGGTTTGTTTCTTACCATGAGCAAACCAGTAAGTGGCTTCGTATCTGTATCAACCAAAATGTTGGGGTTTCCAATACAGAGATATTAGGAGTGTAACAAAGCTGCCAGCTGTCTGTCTAATCTATTTCTAAGTAAGGCAAAAATTGTGTACGTTCATTCACTAATAACCAGTTTACTCTCCAGTGATCTCGTGGCTCCTACCTAAAAAGTTTCCTCTACTTTAATATGCTCTTTGTACCTATCATCTTAGCTGCCAATATTACACAATAACGAACTTAAATATCTGTATTCCTTCTTTCCTTCCAGTGTTCACAGATTTACTCATCATTTAGGTAGTTTCTCCCGTAGTCAGTTAGAATAGAAAAGTGAATCAAAATAATCAAGCTGAGAATCAGTCAATGTGATTTAGAGAAAGCCATTAGATTTTCTAATCATTGATTGACCCTAAAATTCATTATCAGGTTTATGTCATCAGAAGTTTATTAGTCTTCAACAATAAATTTGAATTTTGATTAGTAGGATATTTGTTAGAAAATATTACAGTTCATTAATTATTTAATGTAACCAACTAACATTTGATCGAATATTATTGTTTGGTTTATAGCTATGAATTTCGTATGCAGTTCCTATTCTTATAAAAAGAATATTTCGATACTTAACTTTATAAATTACGGTTTTTAATTGCGATTAAATGAAAAGTGCGATTGTTTGTACATTACTTTAAAACTCAATGGAATATATACTTTTAACAAATGCTGTATAACTAGAATTGTCATGCAGTGCAAATTTTTAAGACTAAAATTGCATGAAGCTTATGACTAATAAGTATTGTGTGTCGAATATTGAGAATAAATTTGCTCTGATTCGGGACATGATAAATAAATACTGTTTTAATAGGATATTAACAAAAGCACTATGTATAAATCACATTTAAATGCCGTCATATTACTATTCTTATACCCAGTGATCTGTAAGTATTTTGAATATTAAAATTTGAATGGGATATGCAAAACAAACTATTGAAAAATGCAGAGATACTAAATGTGTATTCAGTAATTAAATAATATATTTTAGTTCAACTTAGGTTTTAAAAACGTCAAGAAGTTTATAAATAAGCAAACTAGAGCGTCAGTGTTTGTAAAATAGCATAGTATTATTTCACATTCATGCTATAATTTTATGAATATGAAAAAAGTCTTAACATTAAAAAGGAAATTTACCTTTTTATAAATAATTCAAGATATTACTATTAAAAAATACAATGCAATATTAAATAAGATAATTTTTTTAATAATATAGTTCAAAACTGCATTACTGGTGTTTTTTATTTATCTTCATCAAATGAAAATATTAAAAAAAATTTATAAAAATTATTCTTATGACTGAAATGGCTATATTTGATTACGTATTTAAAAGAAATAATTTAAAATTATTTAAATGGAAAAATTAGATGACCATGTTCAGAAGATACTTACATATATTGAAAAGAACACAAAGTTTTATGTTATTTTAAAAAATAACATAAGACTCTAAAAAAATAAAGCAAAAATTTCTTAACTTGCTCTTTTTAGTTGTTATTTTTGCGTTACCATGTTGTAGCATCATCGCTTTAAAGACAATTATGGATTTTTCTTGTAAAACTGAAGAAAGAATTTTATTTCATTTATTCCATACAGTCCTCCACAGTCCAATCATAATGATATAAAACGGTGCTTTTTGAAATTTTTTTCTAAAGGTTCAAAACCATAATGTCACATGCTCTTCAGTGCTACATGCCAGCGGTTTGCTTAAAATGTTAGCATATAAAAAGAGCCTGATTCTTTGATGATGAAGAAAAAATACTTAATTCCTCATGAATTTTACTCTACACAAATTACAAACCAACTTGCATACAAGGAATATTAATTCCAGGCAAATTATATTTTAACTAATTTCTATAGTACGCGAATACAAATAAAAATATAAAACCAAACTCATAGATTATGAAAATTATTTTTTACCTGTTAAAATCTTGTTGTAGCCAATAATCTTTTTTCGAAATCAAACAAATTTTTAAAATAGGGGAATTAATTATTTTTGACATCATTTTCTAAATAAAAATTTAAAAAATATGTAATACATTTTTAATATGTATATCCATTTAAATATAATTGTCCACAAACATCTAACAATTTATATAAGAAGCGTTGTTTCAAATAATTTAGTTAAATCCTCTAAAGAAAACTAATTTAAAATCTTCTACTTATATATTTTTCTTTTAAGGAGCAAGAAAATGGTGATAAAAGACTTAATAAGAACAATGCCAGCTATTTATAAAATATTCAGGCTGATCGTGTCTTTGGTTTCTTTCCTCCAATTCCAAATTTATAATTATAACTATTCTTCACGGACTAATTAAGTTTTCAAATTTTGCCTTATTACTGTTTCTTAGTACACTTTTCTAAAAATTATTTTCAATCCAGCTTATTCCTAAGGCAAACATGCACTTTGTTTATCCAATGTATATGCATTATTAAAATAAATTTGAGTTAGCTGTTACAAGAAATTACTCACGCAGAAAATTCTTTTTATTCTGAAGGGAACGCTAATGACAAACTACACATTTCTAAGAAGTTATTGTCTTTTTTAACGTCCTAAGAATATTTAAAACTTACTGATTTATCCTTTAAAAATATTCGAAATAAGTAAAGCGCTGTCGCTACAGCCTATATTTAACTTTTGAAGATTTTCTTTTCAATTTATCTAAACTTAATATTTACGTTTTTTATTTTATTAGCAACTACGATAATTTATCATTTTACAGTATAATTAAAATTTTCTCATTATTTGCTGAATAAAAGTCATTTATCATTTAATAAATTGCTTCAATGAAGAAGTTAGATATGTATTAATTCTTTTTGAGTTAATCATAAAATGGGGAAAAAATTAATAATTTTTTGTTTTAAAATGCGTATATTTGTAATTTGATTTCTAAATAAATCTCTTACTACTGTAAGCATTGCTTTAAAATAATGAAGTTGAAAGTATTACTCTTTTTTTCATTAAAATAAAACATATTGAGTTTAAACTCATATGAAAAATTTATTTATTACTATGCATCTAAGTTGACTTAAGAAACATGTTCTTATCCATTAATAACTACTTGTCTTAACAGATGCGTAGCAGTCTTTTTATTTTAAAAAATAAAAAGATTAACCTTTCTTACTTTAATCAATGAGAGATTCTCTTCACCTGATTTCGTATGATTAGCCCACCGTTTATATTTTCGCTTTTCATATTAAATATGAAAACATGTCCATATATAATAAATCTGCAGCAAATAGTCAAAATTATCTAAAAAGTATACTTTTAAATTAATGAGAGCATTTTTATTGATTTAATAATAACAAGCATAAAACAAATCAAGATACTAAGATTTTAAGCTATGAATTATTTTTAAAAATATCGAACTGTAAACTGAAAATTTCATACACAGCTACAGAAAATAATTTTTTGCAATTAACTATTTTTGACAGTAGAAATTTTATTCATCAGTTTATATTTTAAAATGTGTAATTAAATGTAATTTTTTTTCTAGGAAAATCTTTCAAAATATCGATCAAATCATAAAAAGGACCTTTTAATTTTATAATAACTCTAATCCTTCAAATTTCTTAGATAAAATACTTTTTCAAATGAAAATGTGCTTTTAAATCTATATATTTTTTAAGATCTTTAAATCTTTATTCTGTTTAATCTTTATATTGTTGAAGATTATCACAGAATGGAACTCAGGTTTCGTTTCCTCTCCTAATTGTATAAGTGGGCAAAATCTTTTTTTCCCTTCAGTTCAATACAGAATTAAGAACTACTGGTTTTACACTGACTTTAAAATTACGCAATTCCTCACTGGACATGGGAAATTCAATAGTTACCTACACCGTTTCCCCATTAAAAACAGTAAGGTGTGCAAGTGCAACTCTGGGAGTGACAACCCTTCTCACATCCTTCTAGAATGCCCATCTGTTTCAGAAAAAAGGAACGAGCTTTGTAAAGACTTAAATAACAGGTGGCCCTAGTTAAGAAAGAGAATTTAAAATTTTTTATAAAATTTATCCATGCAATTATCTAATTCCTTTTTCATTTTTATCTCTCTTTTTTTCTCTCTGCCTTCTTTTATTATTTTTTTTCATCTCATGATTTATTTGGATTAGTTTTGTAGTACATTTGTTGTACCTTCGGGCCCTGTGTGGTATTCCTTGGTGCACAGGGAGATATTTTTGTTTTCCCAAATAAAAAAAAATCTTTATATTGTTTTTATTAAATAAAAACTTAAGGAGAGCATACTTTCCTCGACAAAATATTTATTTAGCTCAGATACTTTATTCTAAATCTTGTTTCTGAAAAAGTTGATAAAATTTATATTTTTTCAAAAATATTTATGCATAAGATTCGATTACGAAGTTATTATTTTCATCTAGACACATTTCTCATAATACAATTGTGGCCCTGGCCATCGGTTGGAACACTTGACATTGTTCAAAACCACTTCTATATGAATAATCCTTACGCTGTGAGCATTGTAAATCAGAACTAATTATATTTTCTTATCTTTATTTCCAGATATATATTTTTAATATGTTTTTATATTGTTAAAATTAATTTATATTTAGTTAATTTTTATTTTAAGCTGATAGTAAGCTAAAAATTTCTTCTTATACTAGAAAAAGGAAATTTAATACTTTTCCAACCTTTAAGGTATTATTTTATTATTAAAAAAATTTTTTACTCATGTTTATTTAAAAGAACAAATTATTGACATGTTATTAAATTTAATCAAATTTTTATACTTTAGCGCTTATTTTAGTATTTTTGTTACGTATACAAATTATGTTAGATGCCTAATCAAAATTAACAGAAAAATATTTAATGATGAGTAACATTAAAAATATTTAATTTATATGAAAATTTATCACTAAAATAAAATTATTTAAAAAATTTCAATTACTTGAGAACGATTGTATTTAAAATGCATTACATTGTGAATGAAATTGTAATTGAAAGTGCAAGAAGAAATGTTTCGAATGTATTTTCATTTTTCGAATGTATTTTCATGTTTCAAATGTAGATTCAAAATTTTTTAATGTTTAAAATTTAAATTACACGTAAAATGGAAAATTTTCAACTAATATAATCATATTTATTGTAGCATCGATCATTTTGGAATTACAGTAATGTTGCTGCTATACTGCTTGATTTATGAACAGATAATTCAAATGAAAATTTTATTAGAAAGCTTGCTGCTTATTTTCATTGTATGTATTCATACACTATATTTGTTAGTGTTAAAATAGCATATTTATCAGAATTTGTACCAAAAATCAAAATACATAGTGAATAAGATAAATAAATTATGTATATGTATGACTAGATCAGGACAATTGTTTTACAAAAAATATTTTATGCTGCTGGAATATATACTATACTACTAGAATATAGCTAGGTAATATAAATAACTAACGTGAGCATTTCCCTTGTCATATAATATCATATAATAATAATCATATAATGAAAACAATAATAAAGTCTTAGAAATGTGGCAAATATCTTATGTCAGTTCGTTAATATATATATATATATATATATATATATATATATATATATATATATATATATATATATATATATTAAAAGTTATGGTAAGAAAACAGTTTATAAAATATAAATATAATACTTAGTTTTCTGATTGATTTTTAAATTACAAGAGTTATTGTGTTCTTTATATATGAAACCAGAAAAGTCTATCAAGAGTGACTTAATATTTTAACTGCAAACATACAAAGTGGTTGTATGATTCATTAAAAATTAAGAATATTTGCTTCACGTTGAAATTGGCTTCATTTATAACTAAAAACGTATGTAAAGTAAAATAGTTTCAATGTTTCTCCGATAACAGTTAAAATTTTTATTTTATCATATTTGTTATCCGTTTATTTAAGTAGACTTTTGATAAAATACTAACGATGAATTGACTAAAATTCTGTTAATTTGTTTTTATAATTAAAAAAAATTTAATGATTATTCAATTATAAATGATTTTTATTATTCTGAGGAAGGTAAAATAAGAACTACGTGAACTAAGTAACATTTATTTTCAAATAGTATATTTATCTGTGATTCAATATAATATTGGATAACTTTAGGCAGATTTACAGTATCTATATTTTGCTTTTTATCATTAGGAAATCGGTTTAACGAGATGAACACAATAATATGCAATGATTTATATTGTAAAATATAAATCATTTTTATTCAAAAGTATATAAATGCTATTTTGTTTAAAACCTGAAATATATATGTTCTTAGATCACATTTGTATATAATTATGATATTTTGAAAATATATTTTAAACAACAATTATTATAACTGTTTGCTATCAAAATCTTTTTATGAAGTTTTAGAATAAAGATAATGTAAACTTCTTAACGTAAATAGTTTTAAAATTCTGTCATTTGTATAACAATTTTTTGAATGTTATATTAATTTTCTCTCTTAAAATGTTTCAAAAATTTAGAGCAATTATGATAATATAAGTAATATTAAAATTGCTAACCGAAATGATCATCATTAGAATTAAATATTTTTGTATTTAAAACTCAAACTGCATATTTAATCCTATTTCCAGATAGAAAAAAACTTCGTTATTTGAAAAAATGCATTAACTTCATTTAATAATTAAAATAAAAGTAATATGTACTATTAAAAAGTATAGTACAGCAGTTTTAATAAAATTTTAATAACATAACTGTGACAGCTTGTTGATAAGATAGTTGTAATTATTACCAAATCTTAGAAACTTTGAATCTCCTTATTCTTGTCTGATAATAATATTTTCATAACATTCTGTATACATCATGATAAATTGTCATAGATTCAAAAAAATCAAATACTCTTTAAAGTCAATTTCAAGAAAATGTTTCTAGAAATGACAGATCAATGTACTGTGATGTTTATTTCTCGCAATATTGAATTTAGAAATTCTAACTTTAGTAATTTCATTTACTTTTCTTGATTATGTTCAACATTCTTTAAAAAATTTATAGAATTCTGACATTTTGTCAAAAATGCTTAGTTAAAAAAATAAATGTTACAACTTTATTACAAAGAACTAAAGGTTTTCTTCGAAATAAAGATGAGTAAAAGATGACAGAGCTGTATACTTCTTATAAAATGAAGGATATTTTTAGAAATGTCAAGAAACTATAAAAATATTATTTATAAAATAGCATGTATTTGTACCTATGTGTGTACATAGGTTGCATATGGGTACATTTTTCAAAAGAGTATGCTATTTCCTCTTAAACAAGATTTGTATTTCATTTTGAGTAAATAAATTTCTTGTTTTTTTGGCATATATTGATTTTTTTAAATACATTCTTTTATATTAGATATAATTGTTTTCTTCTATCAAGCATGTGTGTACAAAAATTACATATATTCCTTACACTAAATGTATTTCTTTTAATAATTTGTATCAAAAATATCTTCCTATTTATAAAGTTTCTAAATATAAAATTCGTTTATAATAAATCTCATACTACTGCAGGTTTTGATGACAAAATCCATATACACATTAAGAGTTGTTAGCCATATTACAATAATTTCTTTCAATTTCTCTTTCAAGTGCAATTGCTAATAATCCCTTTTATTAAAAATTAGATGCATATAAAGAATAATTTCTGAAACCAAGTAGAAAGTTATAAATAATCATAGTCGTATTTATGAAAATTGCTCTGTAAAATACTTAACTTATAAACTCATATCTATAGAAATAAAATAATCACTTCTTTATATTATTTAATTAGAGAATAATATAAAGTTTATGATTTTAAATTCTATTTACTAAAATTAGCGTGCATCGTATTAGTTAGAGACAAAGTAGTGCTTATTATTTCTTCAACTGCTATTTTGTTTTAACAAAACAGCAGCTGAATTGTTTGTGGAAATTTTTGAACAATTTGAAGTTAAAAAAAAAACGTTTGTTGAAATACAAAAATAATATTTTTTAAATTTTTCATATTAATGTATTTTTAAGGTTTTTAATGCTTCTTTATTAATTAGATCAAACTTATTAACAAAACAGTTTTTTTACAATTCTTTTAAGGACAGATTTTGGTTTTTCGTAATTAACTGTCATTATTTATATTGCATTCAAATTTCTATATAAAAATGCCACACAAAACCAGTTTTTTTTTTAAATTCATTGACCAATGAATATTCTGTTTGCAATTCTCATAGAAGAGTTTTTCTCCTGTAAATATTGCTTTTGGTGCGGTGCAATTATGGAATTTAGAGTTACACTATGTAAAGGCTCTTTTAATAATTAAAGATATGTTACGTAAGTAAATTTTAGATTAGATATGACTATTAATAATATTTTATAACTTAAATATAATTATTTTATGTTCAATGCTGCTCTGTTTTCAGATTAATTAATATTGAGTTAATTTTCAAAGAATTATAATTACTTCAGATTAATGAACCACACGAACTTAATCTTTGTGAATATATACAACTTAATAAGGAAAATTTTTCTAAAAATACTTCCCAAAAAGGAAAACTTTTTATAATTTTTCAAATTGAAAGATTAAGCAGTTTGTTTTTAATAATGTTATTGATACGTTTTACAAGTAACTTATAAATATAATTTTGATAAAAACAAATGTTAGAAGTATAGTTGAAAAACCAGAGATTGCAAATTAATTATGCATTATTTTAATTAATTATGGGCTAAATTGAAATGAAATATCCATTGTGATGTGCTTTCACAATTTTAATTTAGGAAGTACAGATATTAAGTGCTTATATTTTCCCATACATATAAATTCTTATAAAATATTAATTAAACTTGTTCCATGCTCATAATCACTTAGATTATAACAAAAATTTTACAATATTCGTCTTCAGAAAAGCATGCTTTATGAAATACAATCCAAATTTTTTTGAAGGAAAAAATAAATTTATAAAATTATTAACGTGATATTATATTTCAATTGATTCAGAACAGGTTTATATATTTCAATTATTTAATTAACAATTAAATTTTCCCAGGTACTTTAAAAGTTAAATGATTCAAACGATCAAATAACAATCAAATAACTGGAGTGTTCGGAACACTTGATATGTTACATGATAGCATTTGAAATTAATTTAAACCATATGAAATTTAATAAAAGTCTCATTGTCTGAGAAATCTGAAATACGACAGGTGCATAAATATCTGATATGATTATTTACATCCATGTATAACCATTATTCATTCGAATCAAGTCCATTGCAAAGACTCTTTAAAATAGGTTTATTATTAGCCAGGACCAGTACTACTTTTCGCAAACACAGAGATAGATAAATTACGTTACAAGTTGATAACGCGTCTTGAATGCCAGCAATTGAGGTCCAGAGTTTTTTCTCCAAATGAAACACTGCACCAGCAATAGCACCATTGCGAAGTGTTGATCGTCTCTTATAAAACATTATTCTTGATTATTCTAGAATGATACTTCATAAGCTTACAGAAATAATTTAACAAATTTATAATACATAATTTATTACAAATCTTATTCTTTTACCTCCGCAAAGAGAAGCAGATTCGATCCTTTCGCTATTTGTTGTTGTTACTTATCTCAGTTTATCTAGCTAGGCTAGACAACCCCCATAAAACCAAAAATATCTAAAATGTCTAAGAAAATGTGATGGGTCCCGAAGGACATCATCTTTTTCAAAATTTAGGCAGGTTAAGATATGTCCAGGGGAGGCCATATTGACGGAACACCAAGGACAGTCTGGAAATGTCCTTTGCCCCTGCTGAAAGATGATTCTTCTCGTGTGCCCACTCAGATAGCGGGAAAATGCAGTTTGATAACATCTTGGTCTAAGATTGGAGGTCTCATCCGGTCTTTTGGCGAAGTATCATGGATGATTGGGAGGAATTTTCATAAGCCTATTGAATTCAGTTTTTGTCAGGAAAGAAATCTCACTAGATGTGAGCTCTCCTCCTGGGTTTACTCCTTCCTCTGACGTCGATCACTGCCCGAGACTCCCCCACACCTTTACTACCATCTGTATAGATTTACAAAGAACATGGAGGAATATTATGGATTGTTTCAAGTGCCAGTTGCTTAACGAGAGCCGAAATTTCTGAGTTTTTTGTCACAGTTGTTAGGAGCTCCTCATGGAAGTATATTCCAACAAGTTCTAATCCAGCTCCCATTGGTTTCAATGAGTGACCCTCTACATTCAAAGAAGGGAGATATAGTGCCCTTGCATAAGAAAAGGGACTGTGTTTCCTTAGCTGTTGGTTGCTGGTCCAATCTAGGAGGTAGCTAGAAGTTCTGTGTGGCTCGTTATAGCTAATTAACTAATTAGAATATTTTGTAAGGCACAGAAGTCTTCTCTGAGAAAGAGGCGGCAAATTACTTTCGTAATTCACAACTTTATTTGGACAATTGTGATGTAGCCCTGTGATGAGTCTAGCTGCGCCGTGCTGCACCCTCTCAAGCCTATCCAGGCTGAGGGAAACCATACTCTAATATTGGTCTAACAAGGGAGATGTATGTAGTGTGAAGTGTGCTAGCTTCTGCATCCCAACCTCTACCTGATATGAATTTGAGAATATAAAGCCTTTTTCTATTCTTGAGCACTTGTACTTCAATATGTTTATTACTTCCTGATCTAGGATATAACCAAGGTATTTGGCATTTTTATTATAATTCAATTGAGTTCCATTCATTAAGATTCGAGAATGATAATTGAAAAGATTTCTGTTGGTTGTAAAAAAGGTAGAAACTGATTTTGAAGCATTAAAAATCAATTTGTGTTGTTCAGCAAAGGAGTAAGCCCCGTCCATAGCATTATGGAGTTTAAGCTCGATGTCTTCAATGTCTGAGCTTGAGTTGTAGATGATGATATCATCCACAAATATACCCACTTTACAATATTTGACAATTTCTTTTTCGATACCAGAGATACATAAAAAAAAACAATATTGGACTCAAGATTGAGCCCTGAGGAACTCCTTGTTTTATTCCGAAAGGATCTGAGAGGGTGTTATTGTACTTAACTCTAATTGATCCATCCCAAAGAAAATCGGATATCCACGGGAGTACCTTGCCCTTAATGTCAAATGAGTTGTGCAGTTTGACAATCATAAGTTGGTGCCATACTCTGTCAAATGCCCTAGATATATCCAAGAGGGCAGCTGCGGTGTGATTGGTGGGCTTTTTTGTTTTGTTCGTCCCGAGCATTTTGTCAAACAAGCAAGATCTGGTCAATAGTGCTATGTCCATTTCTGTATCTATACTGCTCTCTCGGAATCAAGTTACTGGTATATAGATGTAATTTTAGTTCGGCAAGGATTAGCCTCTCCATGAGTTTACACACAGACGAGGTAAGAGCAATTAGTCTGAAGCTCCCAGGAGCGCTAGCCTCTTTACAAGTTTTTAAGATAAGTACAATGGTTGCTCTTTTCCATTCTCTAGGGAGAAGGCCAAGATTCCATGAAAGATTGAAAATATCCAAAAGTCTCTGCAGTCCATGAGGTCCCAGATGGCCAATCATGAAGCAATGGATGCCATCTGGGCCAGGAGTTTTACGCGGGTCCATAGCTTTCAAAGTCAAATGCAGCTCTTTCAGAGAAAATCTCTAATAAATATTGATCTACCAGAATTAGAAGTACGGTACTTATAGATATATCTTTTCGATTTATTTTTAATGGCAACATCATTATGGTTTCAACTCTAGGTCTCCCATATTTTTATAGAACTCTCCCAGGAAATTCACCGCCTCCCAATCATCTTGTGCGACAGCGCCATCGGAAGTTAGAACATAATTGCATGACACATTTTGTGGCTGATTATAACTGTCTGATCCAGGCGCCAAAGTTTGGAGTTTGGTGTTCTAGTACCGATATTACTACACATATTTGTCCATGCATTCCTTTTAAGGTTAATGTATGTCTGCTTAATGATTGCATTGAGTTTATTTAGCTCAACTTTATCCGTTGGATCAAAAGTTTAGGAGAGCTTTCTGTGCAAGGAGTTTCTCTTAAGGATGAGGATTATCATCTCGGGATCCCTATGTTGGAAAAAAGATTTCAGACTTTTAAAATTTCCCCTAGAGATTGATTGAAGGGAAGCATGGATGATAGCTTGTTTAAAATTACTCCACTCCTGTTCCAAGTTGTCTGTAAGAGTCTTTGTTCAGTAGCATTCTCAACAAGTTGTTTAAAGTGATCCCAATTTGCTTTCTTAAAATTCCAGAAATTCTTGCTAGTAGTCGTAGTTTTCCTGTTAATCTGTACTTTGATGAGGATGGGTAGATGATCGCTTCCGATGCTATCGAGAATTTTCCACTTGCAGTGTGGGTGGAGTTCAGGGCTAACAAGAAAAACGTCCAAGGCTTTTGATGTCTCATAGCTAAAATACATAGCTGCTGGAGTTCCATCGTTTAGAAATATAAGAGCCTTATCATTTGCTGCACTCAATAGATCACTCCCTCTAACATTATTTTTGGATCTGCCACAAATCTGATGTTTGGCATTCAAGTCACCTAGGACTATGGAGATTTTGTCAAAGCAGTTAAATATCTCCAGGGAATTCACCTTGGTTAGGAGGGTGATATAGATTTAAGATGTTAATCACCTTTTTTCTCCAATTAATGGATATGTCCTGCTTTTCCAATTAAGAGCTTCCAGCAGGTAAGTGTATACTCCGAAAGTTAACATTTCTGACTATGAAGGTTAGCCCTCCTCCCCCTCGATCGGGTCTGTCTGTAGTAAATACTGAAATTCTTTATTTTAAGTTTAGTGTGATCTCTAAGTTTGGTTTCCTGCAAGGGAATAAACGGGGCACCATGTTTGTCAGCCACTTCAATTAATTGATCCAGCTTGGTTATCATTGCTGGGGGGGATAAACCGTTTATATTGCACTGGAGGATCTTGAGTGAGCCGTTATGTGGGATTGGAGACTGTAGTTTACTTGACAACCGAGGACCTCTGCCTAAACCCCGGCCGCGCCTATGATTAATTGCGTGACGGGCGATACAGTATCAATATAATCTGTGGGAGGTTTCATGGTAAAGAGTAAGTGAGAGCATCTTCAAGGACCCGAAGGTCTGGGGCACCGGAGGTTGAAGTATGACTTAGGCCCAAAAGCCAGCCGCTCCTAACATAGAGAACAGACGCTGTAGAAGCCGCTCACTCTGAGACAGACGCTGCATGCTAGTTTTGGTCCACCCCGGATATTTTATTTTCCCCAGTACCACCTACATCTGGGAAACATTCCCCTATCCGCCACCTGGGGAGGCACACGATGGTGGACTAGCAACCACACACAAGTTTCTCTATTTACCAAATCCTAGCCATGAACATAAGGAAACATAAAAAAAAGTATTTGAGGTACGTTATGTATTTGAATTTATAAGGCGAAAAATTGTTGCATAATAGCTAACTTTTGTCTGTTCCTGCTTTACATTATTTTGTTCCTACTTTTCAATACGAATTTACAAAATGAATTTAAACTCTAACAAAAAGAAATTTTTATTTGTAATGAAAATTATAAACTAAGTAAGAAATCTAAAAAGTTAAATAAATAGAATAAAAGATTTATATAGTAGTGCATGTAATTTTGAAAGCTTATTTTAATTAGTGTGAATTGTTAGATTGTGAAAATAAATATCAAATAATATGGAATATTTTTATAAACATAACATCGATTTAATGCCTAATGTGCATAATGCTCTCTTCACATACATAACAATAAATTAAATAGGGAAGAAATGAGTTGAGTATGAGTTGTGTAAATTCAATTTGTGATTATAGTATATAAATTTAAAAGTGAAGGTTGAGAATATGTGTATCTTAAATTTTCTTATAAATGCTTAAATTTGGCTTGGTAAAATTATGTTTTCTGAAGTAACGCTTTGCATCTGTGTTTCAAATTTTTTTATCACTCTTAAGATTGTTTTCAAAAACGAAATTTAGCTTAAATTTTTTGTATTCAATTCAATATTTTGTGATTACAAAATAATTTTATTACAAGAATTGTGATAACTTACGTGATTAACACAATTCTTCAGTTTAATTTCAGTTATATATAGAGCCTTTAATAAAAATAAATATAAAAAAGCGCTTTTTAATTCCAACTTATTATCTAAATGGCTTAATCAAGGGCTGCCAAGAATTTTTCTTGCAAAGACTCTTTTTAACAGAACAATCTTCTCTATAAACCTCTCACATTTATCTTCAAAATCCATGACACGTAATATAATTATATATAATTACACTAAAATAGTACTATTCGACTCACAACATGAATGAAAAATTAGAAAAAGTGGTTCATTAGGGTTATGTTTTATTATTTTTGAAGTACTTCATTTTGTATTATCAAATAAATTCCTTATTGACCCCAACACACCTTTGTAATACTTTAGATTCATTTTAACAATCCATTGACTCGCTGGAATCGTTTGGATACAGTTAAGAATCCCCAGTTTAAATCCTCTGAGAATGCTATTATCAAAGATATTTTTTCTATTTGAAGCCATTAAAATGTTTAGCAATATTAACTTTGATTGGTATAATGCTTTTCAACATATTCTTTTATTATTTAGAAAAAATTACTCTTCTTACAATATATGATCTTCAGTATTATTCATGTATATCGAGTTTAGTCTTTATAGGATCTTAATATTTGTACTTCGAAAGCATACATTCCGATGATTTGAGCATAAAATGTCTACAATTTAAATTTGATTTTGTGCACAAGCGTATTGTCTTTATTTAGTAAATTTGTTCTAAACTGTACTTAAATTAAATCAGAAATATCAAATTTTACACAGTGTTATTCCCACAATAATATTCTTAGTTCTAGGCTTTTACAAGGTACGCTAAAAATATTCATTTAATAATAAATTTTATTATTTGTTTCTTTCATATCTACACATCTACCTTTAAAAAACTGATTTATTTTTATAAAAAACATAAAAATTTAACTCGAAACAAATATGCGCAGCAAATTTAATGCTGGAAACTGATTAAGATTTAAAGATTTTTCTTTTCTAGTCAAACTTTTGACTATCATTTTAATATTAACTAGACGCGCCTCAATGCTTTTTAAAAAATGCCAAGCATTCAATTAAAATTCGAAATCATCAGCCATTCCTTCAAATCTTCTTAGGTTAATTAGAGACGATTGGCAGCAGCCTCCTCAAAAATATATGGTGCCCTTTTCCTTCGTTAGGTGTCTTAATTTGCTTAAAATAAACTAATCTAGCATGAATTTCGAAAATGAAGATTTATTTAATTAATGCTCTGCTTACCAGATTTAGATCTTATCTGTAGGAATGAATTCCTAATTAGTGAAAAAGTCAATCACTTGTGCCATGCTTAGCAACTTGTAATCATCCAAAATATTTAAAATATATTTATATATATATATATATATATATATATATATATATATATATATATATATATATATATATATATATATATATATATATATATATATGTATCTTTTTCTTTATTTAAGTAAAATAAAATTTAAGTCTTAAGCTTTCGTAAATATAGAAAGTTTTTGTACTGATGCAAATGAGTTTCAAAAAAAAATTATTAAATTCTGAATATGATTAATGCAATTTATTTATTTATTTATTATTTCTTTTAAATTGATAAAAGTATCATATATGAAGACATTAAGCATAAAATAAACTAATCTAGCATGGAAAATGTATGATTTAAACAAAATAGAAAAAAATTGATTATATGTTATTTTTCCTATGATAGGTACCAGTGTGTGACAGCAATTTACTGAAACTGTGTGACGCAACTGTGTTTGATTACAATTTCCTGAAATAAAACAATCTTGTATCAAAATCAGTAAATAGTACACATCTCTATAAAACAAATCATGAAATATACATTGCATGCATTTCGTTAATCTGCAAATTAAGTCTGTCAAGTTCTAGAACAATATTCTCTAACTGAAACATATCCAAATGACAGAAAAGCACACACAAATTTGCTGTTTTTATACCTTAATTCTTTTTACACTCATAAATGAGAATTATAACCTCTGTTTTAATCAAAATGATAATCCATCAAATATATTTCCTAAACTAGTATTGTCAAAGATTTATTTTATTTTAGAGTTCTAAATAATATACCAAAGTATTTTTGGTACAGTAAATGAATTCCATGTTAAATATTTCATCCTGAAATGGAGGTTTTATTGGTTAGCAAATGCGTTTTAAAATTCCTTTACTGTATATTCCGCAGTTTTGAGTTCAAAGAAATCTAATTATAAATATCGATATATAATAATAATAGCAAAAGACAAAATTTAAAAGCTGAAAAAGAAATAAAGAGCCCCATCTCACTTACGAAAACAATACCAAATAAATGGTGCACAAGAGAAACTTAAACTTGCAGGAAACTAAACAAAATTAAAAATTAAGGTTATTAAGGAAGCACTTTGAGAAAATTTAGCTAAATATGTGATCATTATCTAACTAATGATTTACTGAGATAATGTTTTCTAACTATTATAAAACTTAAGCAAGAGTAAAGAAAAAGAAAAACAGTTTCTAAGCTGAAGTAAAGTATTTGAATTAATCTATTAGCATACATTAATAAGGCTATTGGTAAGATAATTTTAACACCTAAAGCATGATTCTGTTAAAAAGAAGAGCTAATTAAGTCTTATAAAATGCAGCTTCCGGGATTTGAGAAAAACATAATAGAATGGTAAAAATAAAATCTATTATATAATATTGTTAATATCTTTCAATATCAAATTAATTTTTCTAAAATATCAATATTCTTAATTATAAATATTGCAATCCTTCATGTTAATAAATCTGTTGGTGTATAGAAATGCGCCCATTAAAACGGCATAAAATCTTATAGAAAATCATTAATGCTATAAGGTAAAAATAAAATTTAGTAATATAATTTATAAAGTACTATATTACAAAATTAAGTAGTATAGCAAGGAAACTTACATAATAGTCGAAATATTACTGACGTCACAAAGAAGTTTAAGCGTCAAGCTATAGATTAACGAAAGAAGAGTTATAGATTAACAAAAGAATCTCCACGAAGAAAATTTTTATCAAAATAATTTTAACATAATATGTCCAAATTTTATGCTATTGAATTATAGAAAGATATTTAATAATAATTGTTGATAGGAATGTATCCTATTAAATTAAGAGGTCAATAAGTATACAAATTTGGAACGACGATGTTTTTGAGTTAAATAGGGTACAAAATTGAGTCATTTATTCATGACTTCAATCGGGTGCATTTTATAAAGAATATTTAAATGATGCTTAATGAATTATTTTTCAAAATTTAAGGAAAAAAGAAAAGTGCATATTAATGTTACACTTATAATTAAAAGCTGGCTGGCATAATTTCGAATCAGGGGTAACATAGGGACGACGGATAAAGATTGTATTTGTTGAAGCATGACAACATATTGAAGAAACCAAATACAACATACCGTTTTTAAACATCAATAAAAGAGAAAAATGCATTTGAGGAAGAATGGTAATATCCTGATAATCTTTAGAAAATCTAAAGAGCTATGATATTTCTAATGATTGTAAAAGTTCAGTGGAACAGAGTGATGTAAGTTGAAAAAAAATTAACTTTTTTTTTAAATATGAATACGGGCACATTATAAGCTGTCACTTGCCTTTAGGAAATCTTAAAAGCGAAGGTAGGAATAAGAAAGCAAAAGAGTTGGAAAATAATTTTCTGGGATTCAAATGGATTTGTATTGGATAAACCACAAGACAATTTTCTTTGTAATGCCATCACAACTGATGCACATTGCAAAATACTACAAATAAAAAAAAACTTTCCAGACAATATCTCAATATTTACCAGATTATATTTTCTCAAATTATATTAGATATTATTTCGTGCATGTAACATAGTATTGGTTTCAAAATTTTAAAGTATTTTAAATTATTAGTGAATCGATTTCAAATGATACAGAAATTTACAAAATAAATGTAAAGCAACAATCAAGTATCTACATATTCATAATTTATTCAGTCATGAAAATATATTGACCACTGATTATTTCTTTTTTCATTTCTCATAAATAAAATGTTTAAATCTATTGAAGATTTTTATAAATCAATAAAAACAAAAATTAATAAAGAAAGCTTCTAACTCTCAAAAATATACCGCCAATATTTAAGGAATACACCGATAACAAAAAATATTTTTATTAAAAACATAAAATACAAAAAACACAACGAAAAAGATACATTGCCCAAATAATTGACACATTAAAACGAAAATTAATATTTGTAATGTTTAAAACACTTTAGATTTTCTCTAGTGTCTTACAAAAATAAAATCTAAATGAAAAATATCACTTGTTTTTAAGATGCGTAAAATTTTCGCTTCATTCTTTTGTAAGAATTGGTCCTTTTAGAATGGATCTACATTACTTTTACTTATTCATGTTTCAGATGTTTATGCATTACTATCTGTGCAATGAAAACTATTAATGATATTTACTTTAACTAAGCAATAATTTTAGAATTACTATTTCAATTTTGTTTATGATTTGATGTATATTTCATCCAATTAAAAGTTTAAAATCAGATATTAAAAATTTCTGTATTATGAAAACATAAATTATCATATATTTTTCTAAATTGTTTATTTTGAGGCTATTTTCCTGCGAGAAAATTGAAAAACATATAACAGAGTAATTAAAACATATGAATAAATATTAGTAAAAAGAAATTAATTTAAAATCATTTGTTAAATTTAAATAAAATAATTGTGATGAAAATTTACATCAAAAAATTTTATATATATATATATATATATATATATATATATATATATATATATATATATATATATATATATATATATATATATATATATATATATATATGCGTATATAGATAGATAGATAGACAGATATAGATATAGATATTGTCTACAGAAGGTTCGAGAACGTTTCTATTGGAACAAAACTAGACAAGATGTAGAGAAATGGTGTCAATCTTGTGATGACTGTGCGGCACGTAAGGGACCAAAGAAACGTAGCCGAGGAAGGTTGCATCGATACAACGTAGGAGCACCTTTTGAGCGAATAGCATTAGACATTTTGGGTCCTTTACCACGATCTTCATATGGCAACAAATACATACTAGTTGTCATGGACTACTTTACTAAGTGGCCTGAAGCGTTTGCAATCCCCGATCAAGAGGCGACTACAGTAGCCGAGTTTCTAGTGCAGCAATGGGTTTCCAGATTCGGCACACCCTTACAAATCCATTCAGATCAAGTGACAAATTTCACCTCTGTTGTGTTTAAAGGAATGTGTAAAATTCTCGGAATAGACAAGACGCAGACCACGCCACTACACCCACAATCGGACGCCATGGTGGAGAGGTTTAACAGAACCATCTTGAATAATCTCTCACTTATGGTTTCCAGAAATCAGCAAGATTGGGATTGTAAGCTACCGCTGTTTCTGCTTGCATATCGCAGTGCTGTCCATGAGACTACCGGATATACTCCTTCACAGATGTTCTTTGGTCGCGAACTTCGTCTCCCTTGTGATCTTCAGTTTGGTCGTCCACCGGATACATCTTCATCGCCAGAGGAATACCTTCGAGACCTTCAGGCACGTCTTGAAGATGTCCATAACTTCGCTCGAGACCGAATCAACCTGACGACCGAAAGAATGAAGACAAGGTATGACACAAGAGCGACAGGACATGAATTTCAAGAAGGCGACAAAGTTTGGTTGTGGAACCCGATTCGACGTAAAGGACTTTCTCCAAAGTTTCAAGCCAACTGGGAAGGTCCCTACACAGTCCTAAAAAGACTGAACGACGTCGTGGTTCGTATAAGGAAATCATCTTCTTCAAAACCAAAGGTAGTACATTATGATAGATTAGCTCCTTATCGTAATGTAAAGTAAAAATTAGTAGACCATGGTCTCTTTGTAAATAGTATAGATAATTTTAATCTTTTCTATTTTCTTGTATTTTTAGATGCTTGTGTATAAAATGTGCTCTGTATCCTCTTGAAATGTAAATTCTCTTATATTAAATTTAGCCTCCTATCAGGGGATTGTACTGCCCGGGACGTGCAGTCCTTGAGAGGGGGGCAATGTTACAAATTTATAAATAATGATTATATTTGTCTTAAAATATCTCAGACAGATCTGAAATTCTCACATTTAGGGCAAAAATTGCGGTATTTAGACGTTTTGTAGTTTAAAAGCTGATTTCCTAATAATTTGGCGACTTGGCGACGGTTAGCGAGATTCTTGGCGACTTGGCGAGAAATCGATATTTCTGGAAACATCCATCACCTAAGCTCTAGGACCAATATTTTTCGAGATAGCCTAGAAGCTTCCAGAACCTTGGCGAAATTGGTAGATTTCTCCGCCAAGTCAGGTATAAATACCGCAGCCCGACATGAAATAGTCAGTATTGTGAAGACAGTCAGTTAGTGAAGACGATTAGTTGTGACTGCTAGTTGTTCTCTGTCTGAGGTATTTGAGACCTGTGATTAGAAGCTGTTTCTTATTATATCTGACGAATTGTAGCTGTATAATTGTGATTGTTACAGCGGGAATTTCGTTTATCTAGTGAAGTTTTTACGAATAAAAGTCTTGTGTTCATTAAGTGGTTGCTTTATTCAACTCTCAATCGACACGAACCCGTGGAGCTCGGTACAACTGGTGTCAGAATCGGGGTTGAAGAGTTGATGCAGCGTGTCCCAAGAAAAATGGATATGGATTTAATGAAAAGTCTTCTCGAAAAATTAGCGGAGCAGGTGGCTGAGATGAAAGCTGGACAAGAAGAGATGAAAGCTAGACAAGAAGAGATGAAAGCTGGACAAGAAGAGATTAAAACCGAGATGATGAAAGAGATAAAATCTGGACAGGAGGAGATGAAAGCTGGTCAAGAAGAGATGAAAGCTAGGCAAGAAGAGATGAAAGCTGGACAAGAAGAGATGAAAGCTGGACAAGAAGAGATGAAAGCTGGACAAGAAGAGATGAAAGCTGGACAAGAAGAGATGAAAGCTGGACAAGAAGAGATGAAAGCTGGACGAGAAGAGATTAAAACCGAGATGATGAAAGAGATAAAATCTGAACAGGAAGAGATGAAAGCTGGACAGGAGGAGTTTAAAAAGGAACTTAAGAAGGACATTGTAAGTGTTAAAGAAGAATTCTCCAACATCATTCAGGAGAAGATGAATGCAATGGAAGATAAGGTAACTTCAGTAGAAACTAAAGTTCTGGAGATAGAAGAAAACGTGGAAGAAGCATTAGACAATATCAATAAGGAGATTGAAAGCTTGAAGAAACAAATATCAAACAGACATGAGTAACCCAACGTGGCATTTGTGCCTTCCCTAGCCAATATTAAACTCTCAACATTTGATGGGAAATCATCCTGACAAGTATACAAGACCCAGTTTATGATGGTAGCGGAAGCTAATGGATGGAATCCCCGAGCCCAAGCTTTTCACCTGGCGGCTTCTTTAAGAGGAGACGCGGCTGACATCCTCGAGACGCTTACGGAGGAGCAAAGGCACGATTTCCAAGCCCTATCGAGTGCGCTTGAGCTGCGATTTGGAGATAAGTGCACAAAAGAATATAGCAGACTACAGTTAAAGTCCCGCTATCAAAAAGCGGGTGAAAGTCTACAAGAATTGGCTGCCGATATTCAGCGACTTTCCCATCTAGCATTTTCGGACTGCCCAGCTGAGACACGTCAAGATCTGGCTCTCCATCACTTTATCGATAGTGTACGGGATCCGGAGATACAGAAAACACTTAGACTCGCCGATGTCAAAGATATCGGATCTGCCCTAGTCTACGCACATAAGATAGAGGCTGCCCAGCAGGCCGCACGTAAAGACCGCCACTCAATTAGAGCCGTCTCTGGTACTGATACGGACTGTGATCTAAGAAAGCAAATCGAAGATCTGCGGAGAAAATTTCGTAACTTAGAATTGAGTAAAGATGGCAGAAACACGAAAATCCAGTGTTGGACTTGCGGTGCAGTCGGACACGTCCGTAGAGACTGCCCGAAACGAAAAGATGGTGTAAATGATCTTCCACCACAGCAGGGAAACTAATATGTGGCCATCTCGCGGGGCGGAGATGTCCAGAGAGTCAGAAGCCCCATTTCAAATTGTTTCACATTTCTTCCGTAAGTAGCGGCGACAACGGACTTTTCGTTATGGGACATGTCAACGAAGTTCCCTGCAGAATGATAATCGATACTGGAGCCAACGTAACTATCATTAGGACAGATTTGGCTCGCAAACTTGGTGAGAAACTCATCTGGACGCCGCCCTGCATTACCCTCCAAACTGTGACAGGTGATAAGATTAAAGTGCATGGAAAAGTCAATCTAAACATTGCATTTGGTAATGCCGTGTACGATCATATGGCATATGTCGCTGATATAAATGACGAATTTATTCTCGGATTGGATTTTCTCAAAGAAAACCATTTCAAGTTAGATTTTAAAAATAATGAACTACACTCATGTTCTGAAGACATAGCGATTTTTAAGACGAAATATTCAGATATTAAAACAGTCCATCATATAACTGCAAAGAGTGAAACAACATTACCACCAAGAATTGAGACAATAGTTTGCGGAGCTCTTTCAGAAGATAATAATTTTCATTATGGATTGACTGAATATCCAGATTCCGACAATAGCGTTAAAGGAGTACTAGTGGCTTCTTCACTCGTCGACCTTTCACGAAATGTAATCCCGGTAAGAGTTGCTAATCTAAGCAATAAGGTAAAACTTATAAAAGAAGGAGAAGTGCTAGCAACTTGCACTCCAGTGACCTGTATTAACCGAAATTGTCAAGCCACACTATCTGAACCTCCTGACACTCTAATTAATGAACTCCTTCAGAGAGCAGAGTTAGATGATAAACAGAGGAATGCTACAAGAAATTTATTATTAGAATTCGGAGATCTCTTTTCCAAGAAATCAGATGATGTTGGGCGAACCAAATTGACGCAGCACTGAATCAATACAGGAAATCATCCACCCATTAAACAACACCCGAGAAGATTGCCATTCGAGCAGGAAAGCAGGAAGAGGTGGACAATCTTCTGATGGAAATGCAGCAGAATGACATTATTGAGCCATCAGAGAGTCCTTGGGCTTCGCCTATTGTTTTAGTTCGGAAGAAGGATGGTTCTACCCGATTCTGCGTTGACTATCGTCGGTTAAACAACATCACTAAAAAAGACAGTTACCCTCTTCCTAGGATTGACGATACACTTGATGCTTTATCCGGAAAAGAATGGTTTTCGACTTTGGATCTCAAGAGTGGTTATTGGCAAGTAGAGATACATCCTGAGGATCGAGAAAAGACTGCATTCACCACAGAACAAGGACTTTGGCAGTTCAAGGTTATGCCATTCGGGCTTTGCAATGCACCTGCAACGTTTGAGCGCCTGATGGAGACAGTATTACGAGGACTTTCCTACGAAGCCTGTTTGGTATATTTGGACGATATCATTATTGTTGGGCGCACATTCGAAGACCATTTAAGAAATATCCGAAAGGTGCTGGAAAAATTAAAAATGGCCAACCTGAAGCTGAATCCTTGCAAATGTAATTTATTCCGACGTGAAGTAAGCTATCTGGGACATATTATCTCTGCTGAAGGTGTAAGAACAGATCCTGAAAAGATCTCCGCAGTTAAGGACTGGAGTCGTCCAAAAGATGTCCATCAATTAAGAAGTTTTCTTGGACTATGCACATATTACAGGAAATTTGTTAAGGGTTTTTCAAGAATTGCCAGACCTCTTCACAAGTTGACAGAAGTTAAACAGAGATTTCTATGGACAGATGAATGTGAGAAAGCTTTTAAGCAACTGAAGGAGGCGTTGACATCTTCACCCGTTCTTGCATATCCCCAGCCCGGAAAATTATTCATTTTAGATACGGATGCCAGCAATGAAAATATCGGAGCTGTTTTGTCGCAGGAAATTGATGATAAAGAATATGTCATTGCTTATTGGAGTAAATGTCTATCGAAACCAGAGCGGAATTATTGTACAACCAGGAAGGAATTGCTGGCAATCGTCAAAGCCATAGAACATTTCCACCATTATCTCTATGGAAGAAAGTTCTTGCTCCGGACCGATCACGCATCCTTAACCTGGCTTTTAAAATTTAAAAATCCAGAAGGACAGGTAGCCAGAAGGATTCAACGACTCCAGGAGTTTGACTTTGAAATATGTCATCGCAAAGGAACTCTTCATGGAAATGCTGATGCTCTATCAAAGAAACCGTGTAATGAAAGCTGCCGATATTGTTCTAGAGTAGAGAAGAACTATCAGTTAGTAAATCCTTCGGTACGCCAAGTTACTGTTTCACCTCCATTGAAACCAGACCCATGGAGTGATAAAGAACTTAGAGAAGCCCAAAAAGAAGACCCAGATATAAATCCAATTTTAGAATTAAAAGAATCTTCCAGTATGAAACCAAGTTGGCAGGATATCTCCACCTACAGTCCTGCTACTAAACAATATTGGGCTCTTTGGGACTCACTCCATATAAGAAATGGTGTCTTGTACAAGAAATGGGAGTCCGATGATGGACGTAATTTCAAATGGCAGCTTGTTCTTCCAAAATCAAGAATTTCAGATGTTTTGAAAGAATTGCATAGTAGCTCAACAGGAGGCCACTTTGGAGTAATGAAAACTCTACAGAAGGTTCGAGAACGTTTCTATTGGAACAAAACTAGACAAGATGTAGAGAAATGGTGTCAATCTTGTGATGACTGTGATGATACTGATTTCATATGTAAGGGACCAAAGAAACGTAGCCGAGGAAGGTTGCAGCGATACAACGTAGGAGCACCTTTTGAGCGAATAGCATTAGACATTTTGGGTCCTTTACCACGATCTTCATATGGCAACAAATACATACTAGTTGTCATGGACTACTTTACTAAGTGGCCTGAAGCGTTTGCAATCCCCGATCAAGAGGTGACTACAGTAGCCGAGGTTCTAGTGCAGCAATGGGTTTCCAGATTCGGCACACCCTTACAAATCCATTCTGATCAAGTGACAAATTTCACCTCTGTTGTGTTTAAAGGAATGTGTCAAATTCTCGGAATAGACAAGACGCAGACCACGCCACTACACCCACAATCGGACGCCATGGTGGAGAGGTTTAACAGAACCATCTTGAATAATCTCTCACTTATGGTTTCCAGAAATCAGCAAGATTGGGATTGTAAGCTACCGCTGTTTCTGCTTGCATATCGCAGTGCTGTCCATGAGACTACCGGATATACTCCTTCACAGATGCTCTTTGGTCGCGAACTTCGTCTCCCTTGTGATCTTCAGTTTGGTCGTCCACCGGATACATCTTCATCGCCAGAGGAATACCTTCGAGACCTTCAGGCACGTCTTGAAGATGTCTATAACTTCACTCGAGACCGAATCAACCTGACGACCGAAAGAATGAAGACAAGGTATGACACAAGAGCGACAGGACATGAATTTCAAGAAGGCGACAAAGTTTGGTTGTGGAACCCGATTCGACGTAAAGGACTTTCTCCAAAGTTTCAAGCCAACTAGGAAGGTCCCTACACAGTCCTAAAAAGACTGAACGACGTCGTGGTTCATATAAGGAAATCATCTTCTTCAAAACCAAAGGTAGTACATTATGATAGATTAGCTCCTTATCGTAATGTAAAGTAAAAATTAGTAGACCATGGTCTCTTTGTAAATAGTATAGATAATTTTAATCTTTTCTATTTTCTTGTATTTTTAGATGCTTGTGTATAAAATGTGCTCTGTATCCTCTTGAAATGTAAATTCTCTTATATTAAATTTAGCCTCCTATCAGGGGATTGTACTGCCCGGGACGTGCAGTCCTTGAGAGGGGGGCAATGTTACAAATTTATAAATAATGATTATATTTGTCTTAAAATATCTCAGACAGATCGGAAATTCTCACATTAAGGGCAAAAATTGCGGTATTTAGACATTTTGTAGTTTAAAAGCTGATTTCCTAATAATTTGGCGACTTGGCGACGGTTAGCGAGATTCTTGGCGACTTGGCGAGAAATCGATACTTCTGGAAACATCCATCACCTAAGCTCTAGGACCAATATTTTTCGAGATAGCCTAGAAGCTTCCAGAACCTTGGCGAAATTGGTAGATTTCTCCGCCAAGTCAGGTATAAATACCGCAGCCCGACATGAAATAGTCAGTATTGTGAAGACAGTCAGTTAGTGAAGACGATTAGTTGTGACTGCTAGTTGTTCTCTGTCTGAGGTATTTGAGACCTGTGATAAGAAGCTGTTTCTTATTTTATCTGACGAATTGTAGCTGTATAATTGTGATTGTTACAGCGGGAATTTCGTTTATCTAGTGAAGTTTTTACGAATAAAAGTCTTGTGTTCATTAAGTGGTTGCTTTATTCAACTCTCAATCGACACGAACCCGTGGAGCTCGGTACAATATATATACGAGGAGGGTCACTCTGAAATTTTTGAGATACAACGAGGTTTTTAAAGTTATACTTACAAATTTTCAGGTGTGTTCAAAGTAGTCTCCTCCAGCATCAATGCACTTTTGTAGACGAATTTTCCACAGATTAAATGCCTCAAGCCATTCATTTCTTCGAATAGATGAAAAAAATGCATTTATAGCCACATCAATCTCTTCTTCTGAATGAAAACGACGTCCACGTAAATTCTTTTTTAGATTAAAGAATAACCAAAAGTCGCACATAGCTAGATCAGGTGAATATTATGGATGTTCGATCACTTTAATTTGTTTTTGTTTAAGAAACTCAACTGTTAATCCGGTTGTATGTGAAGATGCATTGTCATGGTGAAGCATTAGTCCCCTAACATTCAGTTCTTGTAGAACTTCTGGAAGACATTTAGTGGTATACCAGTTTGCTGTTACTGTCTTCTGTCCTTCCAACTTGATGGCTTTGACCCATCCCGTACTTCTGAAGAAAACGGCATACATCACTTGTTTTAGTGCGCGTTGTTTTTTCACCATTGTCGGCATAGGATTATCTTCAAAAACCCATACTTTGCTTTCTTGACGTGTTGGAACGTCAAAAAACGGTATGTGCGTTTCATTACCTGTTACAATTTTAGAAATGATGTGGTGGCCACCATCATTCAGCATATTAAGAGTTTCTTTACTGATTCTGACACGCTCCTCTTTTTGATGCTCAGTTAGATTATGGGGAACCCAACGGCAAACTACTTTTTTCATATGTAATTCTTCATGAATGATTTTGTGTATGGCTGCGGATCTAATGTTACGTTCCTTCTGTATCGTTTGATAGGTACAGCGATTATCATCCATTAACATTTTTCGTATGGCAGACACATTATCCGGGATTATTGCCGACGGCGGCCTTCCTGTGTGTTCTTCATCCTGAAGAAAGTTGCGAACTCTTCTAAATTCTCTAAACCATCTGAATACAGTAGCACGAGCTGGAGATTCATCACCAAATGCTAATTGCAACTTCTGAACGCATTCTTCTTGATTTAATCCTGCTTTGAAATCGTAGAAAATCATAGCGCGAAAAGGTTTTCGCGTCAACTCCATTTTATCTTCTGTTTAAAATTTATTCCACGCTAAACAAGTTGAAGTAAGTTAGTAAAAAATCGTCTTCAGTGTTAAAATACTTTGTACTTTAAAATAAAACCGTTATTTTTATTTTGTAAATTCACGTCTGCGCGTATCTCAAAAATTTTAGAGTAACCTTCGTATATATATATATATATATATATATATATATATATATATATATATATATATATATATATATATATATATATATATATATATATATATATATATATATATATATATATATATATATATATATATATATATATATATATATATATATATATATATATATATATATATATATATATATATATATATATTTAAGGAGAGCTTGCTTTTTAAATTATTTAGTCTTTCTAAATTAACTCTTAGTAATTCATTTTAAAATTTTAATTTATTTTTAAGCAATTATAAATTTGACATTAACCTCCAAACTCTTTTCTTAAGGCGATATTTCCTGAGGCAAATTCAGAGAGAAATCAAAGTTATGATTAATTTGAAATAAATTAAGCATCATTGAATTCAGAATCAACTTTTTTTATATTTATGTATTAATAAAGTATGTTCACTTGTTTAGTCACAACAATGGTCATGATCACTGTAATTCTGTGTTCACAATAAAAGTGTTACTTTACTTTCGTTCAAATAAAGTGTCTTGTATTTAATTTTATAAAAATACTTCCTCAATTTATTCTGAAATCTAAAAATAATTCAAATTATTTCAATTTGTGGCAATGCATTTTTAATAAATGGCTCAATTTAACGAAAATATTTTATATTTTTTATCACAATTTCCTAGTTTAGGAGAAAAATTCAATACGCTTTTACAACTTTAGAAAAATTTCCTTTGTAATATAAATAAAAAGGTTTTAACTGAATGTGATGTAATAAATGAATATACAGGAATCTTTATACATTATTACTTTATTACTAGACTAAGTTCTTGTGATAAAATCAAAATATCAAATCAAAATGTGTGTTTTAAAATATGTGAAATTTAATTCGGACGCATTGTGTTTTTTAAGTAATAATTATAATCTTAAACTAAAAAAAAAACTTAAAAAATGATTAAAACTATCATTACGTCTAATAAATACTCTGACGAAGTGGTCTGGAGATAATTGACATTCTTTAGAAAAGAAAACAATACAGACAAAATGTTGAAAAATGTACAGATAAGAAGAAAAACAACATCAATTTTTAGATTATTTATTGACTAAATTGAATATTTCTGAAATGACTAAACTTGGAATGAAAAATCACTTATAAATTTCAAATTTTAATTCATAAAAATATTACTTTTAGATCTTCAGTAATGATTCAAATATATTATACAATTATGATAATAAATGATAATAAATACAAAACTATTTAAGTTATAAAACTTCATATTGATTTAGCAATTTAAATGGATAACCCTGTTCGAAAGACATGAAATTTAAAATGCTTTAATCTCATTTTAATAAATAATATATTTTCATAAAATAAATGATTTTTGTCATGTAACTTTTGAAGAAAGATATTGTAACATTCTAATTAAAAATTAATACAATATTTTCATACTTTTATTATGAGAGTATCACATGATTTTATTATAAAATAAAATTTAAATAATTATTTTACTTATCACACGTGATTGGATTTTTAACTTCGTTCTAGTTTAAAATACATTACTAAACATATATTTAATTAAATCCTGTTTAAATGTATGAAACAATTCATATTTATTTAATTGAGAAATGATTTTAGATAATTAATATCGGTATTAAATTAATAACATAAATTTTAGGAAAAAAATGCTTATGTTTAACCACATTTATTTTTTTCAAAAAATTAAGATCATTTTAATATTTGTAGTTTATTGTTTTTATAACTATCCCAATTTGTATACTTACTCCTTGATAGCTTCAGTTTCCGTCAAAACATCAATTGCTTATGTTTATTCATTATCAGTAGTGGGATCTTAATTATACATTTTAAGTAAAATTAATTACTAACTGTATATTTAAATATAACATTAATATTTTCGTAAGAAGTTATATTTAGCTCTAATAAATTATTTTTACTCATTTTACTTTGAAATATGTGCAATGGCTTATAACATGTTCTTGGAGAATACTTAAATACATTTTTACATTTGAATACTAATGTTGTCGTTTATTACAGTCAACACTGAATAGTTTGCATGTTTTTAAGTGTATTTAAAGTAATTAATTTTGAATTTATTATTGATTTAATGAAGGATAGTATATGTTAATTCTTAATTAATGCATGTTAATGTCAATTGCCAAACATTTGAGAGTAAAAAAAAATGATTGGTCTAAAAAATTTGATTAAGTTATTATAATGAGAGATGGATGACTATTTTTCTGTTATAAATTAAAGTAACAAATTTCTTCTCAACGTATGATTGAGGTGTCTTACAAAAGGCAATATTTATCTTCTATAAAGTGTAAAAGGAATTTTTTTTTTCTCGAGAAAACTTTTTTCATGAAAGAAATGTTATAATTTGTTTCTTAATTTTCGAAAGACGGACACAATTTTAAGCATTTCTACATCAACTCAAAATTTTTAAATGCTTAAATATTTAAATAGACATTTTGATTTGCATTCTTTTTTATTATGCAACGGATAATGTCCATTACTTTCGCATGAAGATACAAGAAAACTGTTAATTCAGTTCCCATTGACTTGTTATTAACTTAAACTTCAATAAAAAATAGCTTAATGGTAAGTAGACTTTGATATCGAATCTTTTCAGATCGATACTTAAAAGAAAGTTAGTTCAATTCTTATGATGTAGCATTTATGGATATCCCTATATTTATGTGCTTATTCTTTTGGTACCCAAATTATTGTCGTATTTTCAAAATAATGTAATGCTTAATTAGTATAAAAATTTCATTTTGTTTAAACTGATATTTTTAGAAATTCTTAGACGTCAAGTACACTACTGGCCATTAAAATTGCTACACCAGGAAGGCGGCACACCACACACGTGAAATTTGCATGACAGGTAGAACTTGCTGTGATATGCAAATGATTAGATTTTCAGCGCATTCATACAAAGCAGGCGACAGTAGCGATATCTACAATGTGTATAAAACCAGAGATTTGACAGCAGTTTTCTTATACTCAATTTCCGTTTCAACGTTGTTTTTGGCAAAGAAAGTTATTGTAATGCCTCGTGTAAGAAGAAGAAATGCCTATCAGCACGTGTCTGTCTTTGATCGAGGAAGGATTATAGCCTACCGAGATTGCGGTTTATCGTACCGCAATATTGCTGCTCCCGTCGGTCGAGACCCCATGACTGTTAGCAGAATATGAAATCGATGTGTTCAGGACAATCATACGGAATGTCATGCAGGATTTCAGTGACCCCCATCAATAACAGCAGAGAAGACAGACATCTAATCCGCATGGTCAAAAGGATCGTACGGCCACGTCACTAACCCTGAGTCGAGAAATGGAGTCATTTGCAAGGCAACAAGTTTCTGCTCGAACAATTCGACAACGTTTGCAGCAGCATGGATTGTCTGCACGGCAACCATGGCTTCGGCTATCATTGACGCTGCGTCACAGACAGGAGCGCCTTCAATGGTGTGATCAGCGACAAACCTTGACGCGGGAATGGCATCACGTCATCTTTACAGATGAATCTCGGTTCTGTATACAGGACCATGATGGCCGCATCCGTGTTTGGAGGCATCGTGGAGAACGTGCATTGCCAGCTTGCATTGGACATCGCCATACTGGCCCATCTGCTGGAGTGATGGTATGGGGTGCCATTGCATACACGTCTCGATCACCTCTTGTTCGCATTACCGGCACTTTGAACAGCAACCGTTACATTTCCGATATGTTAAGGACCGTGGCTCTGCCCTATCTTCGAGGCCTCCCTAATGCTTTTTTTCAACAGGATAATGCACGACCGAATGTTTCCCGTACTGTTCTGAACTTCTTTGATACAGAACAGGTTCGACTGTTACCCTGGCCAGCACGTTCTCCTGATCTGTCACCAATTGAGAACGTATGGTCAATGGTTGCCGAGCGATTGGCACGCCATCACTCACCATTCACTACTGTCGATGAACTGTGGCATAGTGTTGAAGCTGCATGGGCTGAGATCCCCGTACATGCCATACAATATATGTTTGACTCCATGCCTAGGCGGATAACTGCTGTTATTGCAGTCAGAGGTGGCTGCTCTGGGTACTGATTTCTCATTATCTATACATCCTAATTTCCTGTAAATCTAATCACCTGTTCTTTCCACTATAATGTATGTGTCCAATAAGTATCGTTCTGTTATTTGCATTCTTTCTTGGTGTAGCAATTTTAATGGCAAGTAGTGTAGATGAACAGACCTGTGAAGACGGAAATGCATGCTTCTCGTAATCTAGTAATCGTTACAGATATCACAAGATACTTTTTTTAAATTTAATATGTGAATTAATATTAAAAATATATACCAGAAGAGTGTAGTGTGATGGATTTTCTCACATTGTTTTAGACCTGACTTCTGAAATAAAATAATTTGAAGTTATTTTATGTAGACAACAAATATATAATAATGACAGCCCTTCAACTTTTAGAGTTTTGTCCTTCATAATAATTGAACACGGTGATCAAACCTTTCTTCTGCCAAGAACGGACTTGAATCAAAATAAAAATAAGCAAAGTAAATGTTGACATTGATGAGGCCTTCCTAAAAGACGAATACTTTTGTATTTTATCGATGACTATGAAGATGTATGTCATCTGGTGTAGATTCATACACCTCTTATGGCATGCACGCCATAAACATGCTATCATGCAATAAAGTTTATGTTCTCCACCAGTTTAGAATATATAATAATCTATGTGCATACTAACTAGCCTGACATATCAGTGCTCTCCAATATCAGTGGCAGTATTTCATTCCATTTAATCTTATCTTATGGATCATAGTGATCTGATATTTTCATGAATAGAACACAAATGATTTAAAATTGAAGAATTAATGCTATATTCGTAATATTTTTAAGCTTCTGTTTGAAAAATGAAACATATGTTTCTTTTTTATGAATAGTATTCTTTCTATAAGTATTTCGTTTTTGTTTCAACCACTTAAGCTAAATTTCTTTTCAATTTTGGACATGTTTAATAATTATAATTAAAGTAAAAATTTAGGGAAACAATTAAAAAAGTTCAAAAAGATTCCCTAATATATACACAAAATAATAAATGCATTTCTGATATGATGCCAAACATCTTTCATATTCTGTTTAACTAAATATTATATGACTTTAGTTGGGTATAGTTTTATTTGCAGAACTAATATGCCACTTTTTACCTGTGATACTACCAATATAATTGACTTGTGTGCGATGAATTAAATTTTAAACATTTCTCTTGCCTTCTTAAAATATCATTATGTAGTTAAATCATATATCAATTAATTTTTTTCCTATAATTTAAAATTTCATTAATTTTTCAAATTATTGTAACGCACAAAAATAACCATTGTAAAAACACAATATATGTTAATATCACAGTTAGCAAACATCAATTCTTTACTTCGCTAAATGCTCTATTTAATGATGTAAAGAATTTATTTTTTGCCAAAATTGATACTAAATGATTTCAAGATCCGATTTCTAAACAATTTGAACATAATTCTATAATTCTAACTTTAAAGAATTGGTTTATTATGCCAATCTAATGATATTTTGATAAAAGTACTTTAAAAAAAAGTTTAATTATCCCTTTTGCTGCAAACTATGAACAGCGTGTTAAAAATGATATATGCTTTAATTCATGAAATAGTATTTCTTTATTTCAATTTGAAGAGGAGCTTGAAGTTTAACAATCTAATTTTTATATGAAGTTTATATATCTAATACATTTGTTAATTTAAAAGTATAGTGAGATACTTGATCATTTAGAATCAATTTATTTATCGAATGATTTCGTCTTGTTTATATATCGTGTATGATTAAAGTGCAAAAAATGTGAAACCACTTTTGATAGATAATATATTATTTTCCCAAGAGATTTTCTTCACAAAATTTCGTTTTGCCTTCACAAAATTTGTCGATAAATTATGATTATTTTACATTAAAATGTTACTAAAATTAACTTTTCTAAAAGTAACTAATGTTAACTTAAGTGACATTTTAAGTTTCAAATAATAAAATTTTTAAATTAAAAACTTTTGAAGAATTATTTTTTACCTGAGTTTTTACAAGTATTCGTTCAATAATTTGAGTGAATTATATAGCTCTAATAAATAAAATAAAGTTAAAGTAACTAAATACTTAACTTTTTTAATTGAAATAAATATTTAATCGTCAAAATAATATTAATCAGTTTTTATGGGATAAATATAAGTTGCAGAATACCAAAATTTATTAAAATAACCTCTTCTAAATACAATTAGGAATATTTTTATTATTTATAGGAAAGCCCTCCAAATTTCTTAAAAACAGCTTTTTGTCAAAAAGAAAGATTTACAATGAATTCAGTACATTAGCTCTTATGTGTCTTGGTTTTTGTTCAAGTTAAAATCCCGCTTTTTAATAATAATTTTACGATTTTGATTGAATGAATATTTAACGTATTTTTAGACAAAAAATTATGTATGCTTTTACTTTCTGTGCTGTTACGTACCTTTATTAGGTGATGAAATTAATTAAATTATTTGTATTGTTTATAAGTATCTATTGTACTAAACCCACTTAAGTTTTTAAACTTTTTAGTAACTTCTCTAAACATTCATTTTATGAGCATTTTTTGTGGTCAAATGTTTTTCTCTATAATTCAAAAATTTATTGTCTGTTTATAATTAATACATGATTATTTGAGGGTGGGTATACCGGTAAGAACATATTCATCAGCATTATCTATATTAGTTTTAAGATATGTACTTGTATATATATATATATATATATATATATATATATATATATATATATATATATATATATATATATATATATATATATATATATATATATATATATATATATATATATATATATATGACGTACATTCATATGTGACGTAAATAGCTTATATATACAAAAACAGTAATTCAGTAATCCTTTACTTTTAAAGGGATATTTAAATTTTTCTATTTTGCACAATATCCTTATAGTTTGAGAAATATAAATGACATTATGTCAGAAACTTTGTGAGTTATTCTACTCAATTGCGTCTTTAAATGAATAATGATAGTTGATGGGGAATGTTAAATGCTAATTATAAGCAACTTAATAATATAGATGCCTTTTAATTTATTACCTACAATGCGAAGCAAATTCAATTCAGCGGAGAGAATAATTTGACATATTTTTAAATTCTTTATCAAATGTAATGTTCCCTGAGATCTATTTATGAAATATTCACGCTGCTCAGCATTGAATTAAGTAAAAGGTAACATTAATCATCAACGAATATAAATTATAGTTTGAAATCAATATAATGAATAATAAATATTTTAATCGCAAGTCATTTCAGAGTTACAGTTTGTGGTATCTGCTTTCTTTCTTTATGATAAATATAGTAGCTAAATGATGTGATATACATGACATTAAAATTAATTGCAATATATTGGATTAAAATTGTGCTATATGACAATTGAACTATATAATAAGCCTTTAGATTGCTCTCTTTATAATTTGCTATGTTTTTTTTATAGTTTTATATGTAAAGATATTTAATACGAATATAGTAACTTGTACTATAAAATTTATTAACGTTTGCATTTATAAAGATAATTCTAATTTCGTTGGAAAATCAGAAATAAATGCAGTATATTGCTGAAATTTTTTGAGTAGAATTTAGCAATATTTTTTTATACAATTTCACATATGTTTCGTAGGTTTTATGCAAAAAGAAAAATACAATTTTATTAGTTACTGCATTTCAATTACATAAATTTATGTATAAATCCTCAATTTTTGTACAACAATTTTGAATGTGATATTTTTATATTCTATTAACTTATAATAGATATTTTTGAGTCATTTAAAAAGAGGTGAGGACCTCTTTACTGTCATCATAATTTTTTATGCAGTGTACAGAATTAATAGCAAGTATTTAATATCTATGGATGTTTTGTATGAGTTGCAATAATTTTATCTGTTCCTCTGCTTTTTATCTATTTTTTATTTTTCACATAATTTGAAATAGATATAATTTGATATTTTATAATTTTATATTTTTTACTGTTTCTCGCAAATATTTTATAGTTATACTTTATATAATCTTTTACAAATTAATGAATTATAAAATAATTAGTATGGAAAATAGTTACAAAACCTAAGCTGCAAGATATTGAAACAAAAATAAGGTATTTAAACATAAAAAAAACTCACTATAAAATTGCTTGCAAGAGCTAAATCTCGTAATTACCAGATATTTTCCCTGTCTGACTTAATTTATTTATGATAAAAAAATACAAATTACATTTTACTTAAAATAGTGTTGTTCCATTTCTATTAATTTGAGAAAATGCAAACATAAATTAAAAATTTATTAAGAAGAAAAACAGTTTTGAGTGAAGTTTTTGTTATATTAACAAAAATATTTTAATAGAATCTCCAACATAAAATTCCTTTTAAACAAGAATCGTTAAGAAAATATGCTTGCAAAAATAGAAAATAAATTTTTTATAATTAGTTTGAAAAAATAAAGGTACAGGTTTTTTCCATTTGCTTTAAAGTTTTTTATTGCTTTATTCGATTTTTATGCAACAACTATCAGCTTGCTTACTTTGCTTTATATAAAGAAATTTGGGTTTTTTTTTATTTTCATTTTACCATATAAACTTTAATTATACTTGCGTATCGCATTTTTTACAGGAAATAATTTTTAATTTTTTTTTCTATTTTAAGGCCTGACTTAACTTAAATTTGAGATTAAAAACTGATAAGAGAGAGTAGTTTAGTCTTTATTTACCACAACATTAAAATAAATGTTTAATTCTATATAAATAAAATAAACAAAACTAACTATTAAGATAAATACCTTATTTTATTTTTTATATTTTGAGCTCAGAATAGAGCATTCCTTTGGTATTTAAATTTCATTGTATATTTAAAATCCATAAAAGAATCTGATATTTCTTAAAATCAGAATACATTTATTGCAAAAAAAGCAAAAGAAAATACATTTTAATATTTTTTGTAAAATTGACTCTTTTATCTACAATAATTGAAAAGGACATGAAATGACATAACATCTGTACATTTTCAACTAAGTAACATAAAGTAACTGAAAGTATCAATTATTAACATGACAATTATTAATATTAATGTTTAAAACGAGCATTTCAAATATTTGTGTTTATTATTAAGATTTTTTTTTTAATTTAAGCATAATTTTCTAAAGTTATTTAGCTAAATAGATATTTCTGGATAAGAAAAATACAAAATTAGTGGATGCAGTTTTTGACATACTTTTAATGAAAAATCAGTATTTTTTATTTTGGAAACTGTATATCGTATTTCCTGTACCTTATACTTTTAAGCTTCTATTTCAATTTTTAAATCATATATAAAATTTGAGAAACTGGAATTAAATGTTTCTTAAATCATCGCTGCTTATTTTTACTTTTTTGTATATAACCAAATGTTCCATGACTGTTCCAAGAAACTCAATCTAATTTCTTAAATCTTAATAATGTCAAGAAAATTTTAAAGGTCATTTTATTAGTTTTTGATAGAAATCTTGTTGACCTTAAATATCAATGTAATGATTTTCTTCATTGATAAACGGATGGTAAAATATCCTTTAATCATATTGTCTTTTTTTCATTTTGTCAATATTTTACTGAAAAATTCAAACTGTTATGATAATCTAGCCAAATATTTTGAAAATATATGCACATGTATATATATCACCAAATACAAAAATTTAAAAAATACATTTTAACGGTTATATTTTAAATTATCATAGTTAGTGCTAACTACAAAACGTCATTTTTTTAATATTTTGCATTAAAATGAATTTATTAAATATGTATATATTTATGTTTACATTCAAGATATTTATTCATTATTTTCGAAAGTAACAAAAACAAAATGCGTAGGAAGTTGTTCAATTATTGTAATGAAAATTATAAATAAATTTATATTGTTTTTAACGATTTATTATATTCTCATTTTTCAGAGGAAAGAAAAAGTTACTTCAATGCTCTTTTATTGTTATTTTATATATGGCTTATAGACTTGCATTCTTTTTAAATATTATTAATTATAAACTCCCAAAATAGATTTCTTTAACAGCCTAATAACGAAAATTGTTTTTACGTTTCTGTAATAAATATTTATAAAATAACATTGGCAACGATAATTAACTCTCTATTTATTCTTGTAAGAAATGTAAAGCTGATTTTTCTTCAGCAGGAAGTTATTAATTAGCTCCGTTTTTTAACAATGACTATGAATACAGATTGAATTTATGCATCATTAATTATTTTTAAAAATTTGAATTCCTTCAAAGGGAGCTTCTCAGCAAAATCAGATTAGAATTCTTTTTTTTATTTTTTGAAGAATAAAATCTACGATAAATAAACGCTTTTCCATTTTCTTTATTAAGAGTTCAAGAAAAATTTTTTAGGCTTAGTTTAGAAAGTATGTGACTAAATATTATTAATATTTATGAGGTCCATGACATACTATCATATTTGGTAAGAATTTCGTTATAGCTAAGTTTTTTCTACAGCATTATATACATATATATGTTGATGTGTCATTATTGAAAGAGGATTTATATATATATTTTGAAAATTCCCTGGAACCATGATTACTTTAAATACCTAATTTTCCGCACAAAGCTCACTTTTTTGTACATTGTAATGTAAAAAATGCCAATTAATTTCCTTAACAATTATTTTTAATATACTGAGGCTATATTATTGTTGTTGTCTTTAGATTTGCAAATTTGCTTCACTCTGTGTGTTTTTTGATAAATTAGATATACATACTAATTTTATTAAACATGTATAATTGGAAAATATTTTAAGCAATGCATGAAAATATGCTTAAATTATTTTCAACTTAAATGTATTATTATAAAAAGTAAAATGAATGTTATACAATTTTATGTGAAAGCAATATTTAAGTAAAAAATTACGTATACAAAAATATAGTTTAAGAATTCATATATAAAAGTATACGTCATCATATACAGATACGATTCAACACTTATTTAAATTACCCAGTAAGCTAATGCATTTATATATTTCATATAGTTAATTAACTTGTGGTTGGAATTATCAAAATTATTTTGGGTGTGGTATTATTATCATTAAATACTTCGTTTCATAGTTTTTATATAGTCCGTGTATAAAGTAAATTCTCATTCAGAAAACTTTTAATCTTTCTAATTTATTAAATAACCAAAATAGAAGTTTTGTTGCAAATATTATTGTATTTGTTGTAACTATTTTTTTATATATTTTTATGATTAAAGTATAACTTCAGTAAAATGATTGTAAAACTTTTTCTTTTAACAAAAAATGCATATGTACTTTTTCACAAACAACATGATTAGAAATAGAACTGTTAAAAAGGTGAAAAATTACGAGCAAACGCTAAAAAATAGATATGATGCTATTCTAAAATTTAATTTATAGCTTATTTGGCAGATTTAAATAACTTTCAGATTTAAAAATACTGAAAATCTTATCGAAGAAATTGAAAGGAATTTGTGTGTTTTAAAATTGTCCTGTGGTCAATAAATGCAATAAAAGAACATATATAATTTTCCAAAAAGATTTGTATTTGAGCTTTAAAAATAAACAAAAACTTATATTTTATTTAGCTTCAGAAAAGGTGATAATCAGCTAACATTTTATTTCTCTGAAAATCTAGTAAAGAATTTGTTTTTTTTTTTTCACGAAAATCGTTTCTCGTGTTGGACAATCGCGTAACAAAAAGAAATTATTTGGTACAGTTATTTAGTTATAGTATATATATATATATATATATATATATATATATATATATATATATATATATATATATATATTTATATATATATATATATATATATATATATATATATATATATATATATATATATATATATATATATATATATATATATATATTTATATTTATATATATATATATATATATATATATATATATATATATATATATATATATATATATATATATATATATATATATATATATATATATATATATATATATGTGTGTGTGTGTGTGTGTGTGTATGTATGTATGTATGTATATTTAGAAGTAATTCATAATATACAGATTTTAGAATCTTTTAGGAAATAAATGAAGCTTAATTGGTTTTCAAGAAAAATTTAGTTCAAATCTTTGTTAAGTTATTTTGAAATTATATTTTTTAGAAAGTCATTTGAAAGGGAGACAATTATTGTTACCATTAAATTAGAAATGAAATAGTAAGCATGAAAACGAAAATTATGTTTACTTTGAGTAGATACTATTTAGTCAACGTTTATAACAAATTATAAAAGTTTTCTTAACTTTTTAATTATTTTTTGGGATTATATTTCAGGGAATGTCATATATTTACACGACTTAAACATTACAGAAGAATTTAATTTTTAAAATTTTTAATAAATGAAAAGGAATAAGGTGAGCAAAAGTTCCAAGGTCAGCTACACTTTTAGAATCCAGAAATTTTAAAATATAAAAATAATTCTTGTAAAAAATATAACGAGGGCTTATAAGAAGTCGTAGCAAACGAAGATACTAAAAGGTCAAGAGCACTTATTTTTTTACATGTTTCTAATATGAGTTAAAGAAACTGTCATAGTGTCTTTGGTTTGGGGTATTTAATATAGGAAATTACTTTTTCAAATTTTTGAAAATGCTTTATATGTCATTAAATTATGTATTTCATATAGTAATACCTTTGACTTTAAGTTAGTAATATCAAACATAAAATAAATTTATTTCCTGCAAAATGATACTTATTTATTTAATTGAAGAAAAAATTTTTGAGGAATTCTTTTAGAATCAATTTTTACAGTAAATCTTTGTTGGGAATATTAACTAATAACTTTTTCATTCTTCTATTAAGAAGTATATAACAGTCAGCGTGAATCCAGTATCTATTTATTTTAATATTTCAAAAATTAAATATTTCTGAAAGAAAAAAATAATAACTGAGAAATTAAAAGAAATATTCTAAAGTTTATATATATATATATATATATATATATATATATATATATATATATATTTGAAGTATAAGAATTCTTGTCTGTTCTAAAAATTTATTGGAAAAATATATCTAATTTCTTTCTTAATACTTTTAGAAATGAAATTTATTTTGTTATACTCATTAATTTTTAATCAATTAACTTTTAATTGATTGTGGAAAATGACATAATCTTATTCCACTGAAATAATAGATGAAAGATTTCTTTTGCTACTGAAATCCAGAGGGAGTGTTTTATTTATTTCTAATATACAGGTAACACACACACACACTCTGCTGCCACGCTTTACATATGTAATTTATGTATCTTTCATTAAGTGTTCTTAAATCTATAATTTTCATGAAAAACTAAAATTTTGAGGGTCACATGATATTCTATATAAAATTATAAATGTATTTATACTGGATATGGTTGTATTTCAAACTAGTTTGTGTGTATACGGGTAGAGGAAAGTATACATCATTAAAGAATATTTTTGAATATACGAATTATTGCCTATCTAATAGAATAAAGATTAACTCATTTTTCTAAATTTAAAGAAATATTTAGTGATCTCGATGAAGTATGGTAAACACTCATAAAAATTAAAAATGTGAATGCATTTGATATTTTAATTTCATAAATTCTAAACAAATTTACCTAAGATACTATCTTATAAGATGTAGTTAAAACAATAATAAAAGAAACTTTATAATGATTTCGTTATTAAAATGATAGTAATAATAACATTTACTTATTCTTCTTATTACATGATTTTTTCCACATAATCCTGAAATTTTGGCACCCAAACTCAGAACAAACTAGCTTAATCATCTCTATAGAAATTATGTCCTTACAAATTATTTTAATACTCAGCAACTGATTTTTATCTGAACTTTGTTCTAAATAAAAGTTTGCTTTTCAAGTATTAAATAAAAAATCATTAAGTGCCAAATCTGGGTTGTATAAAGCGGACATTCAAAAATTCTCCCTTGAATGTTTGTAGCGATTTTTGAGTTTTGTAAGAAACGAATCTGATATTGACATGATAGAAATTGGCCCCGTTTCTAAATATGGCAGAACGCTTACAGGCATAGTTGGAAATCAGGCTTGAACACATTTTTTTATTCATAAAAAACATATTCCATTCATAAAAAACATTTCATTCCACTAAACACGATCACATTTTTAAAGTTCTAAGGATTTCAAATACTCTGATATGTCAGTGAACACGCAAGCAACATGATTAAGCAACATGCAGCGTGTAGTCTTTTAACTGAATCTATTGTAAAGCATTTGCACATTCAACCTTAATTTGACTTCCAGAATCATTTTACATGGATAATATGCTGTATATAACTGTCGCAAGGGAGAAAACCCGGAAAGCTCCCAAACTTTCATCATACAAAAGTGGATTCAAAAACCAATAACGCTATAGCCATCTTTTGTTGTTTAACAGTAGTTAGATTTGAATTTGAGACATTCTGTTCCGAACTGCTCTGTATTACAGTGAGCTCTAAAGATACGTAAATTCACGGATTGCACCACAAGATAGCGAGGTTATAGTTAGTTCAGGGGAACAGTTATTTCCTGCACAATAATTACTTGAAAAAGGCTGTGGCTCATAATTTTCTTAGATTCACAGCCTTGCAGATAAGTTTATCAAAGTGTCTTAACATTTTTCTTTATTTGTATAACCTTGCATTTTTAAAGTCACAAGTTGTCCTTTACAGAATATTGTTCAGTTGCATAAATCTTTCATTGAATGCTGTATTATTTGCAAAAAGTACTGCACGCGGAAAATAAAGTCATAAATTTTGGCAAATAATGGTGTGAAATAATATGATTGAGATAAGGAATTACTAAATTGCGAATATGGTATTTTTAATTTCACAACACTGTTTGTTTAGTTAAAAAGAAGCATTACTATAGCTCAAGAAACAAATCCTTAAATATTTATTTTCAAAATATTACAATAATTAAAAATCGTCAATTCTAGTTATTCGTAATTTTTATTGGAAAAAAAATTATTGAGATAATTAAACTATCACTTTATATTATTAATTTCAATTTCCACTTCGCACATGTACGCACTATAAATAGAGAATGTTCTGTTGATTAGGTCTATCATGCTTTTCATTAAGATAATTTTTAAGTCTGCAACTGATGACGATAACTGGGTAAATATACATAGTAAAATATATATTGTCATTTTGTTAATATAAATTATTAGTTCTATGAAGAACTGTGTGTAAATCCAGATCCAAACTATTCAAATTTTAAACATGAATTCTTAATGAACAAACAATTCTTTCACCAAAACTTCATCTTCTCCATCATGAATCTTCTATTACAGTTATATTGCTATTAAGTTTAAACTTCGATAAATGTAAAAAATATTATGATATTCATAAATACAATATTTGTCTTTCGATTAATATAAATTTTTCTAAACAATAAAGTGTGAAGTTAAGTTAAAATTTGATTTAAAAATAAGTCGTAAAACGCATTTTTAATTTTATGCAGAATTTATAAAGGAAAAGAATTTTAAAAGAGAACAATTGGAAACTATTAGCTCTTTCTTAGAACAAGTGCTTTGCATTAAAAATATAAATAATTGCTGCACACACATAAAGTCAAGTACATGTAAATGCCTTTTCTCTCATTAAGTGTCCTAATTTGCTTAAAATAAACTAATCTAGCGTGAATTTCCTAATATGGTTTATTTAATTTAGAAGCTATTTGTCAGGTTTGTAACTTCAGTGCAGAATCTAATTCCTAATTAGTAAGAGGAAATCAATTATACGAGTAGGAGCAAGTAACGCAGCTAAGCACAATATGTGAAAACTACACTTCTGGATTATTTCAATTTTGAACTCTATTTTAAATCAATACACACATATGCAAATAATCCTCTTTAAGAATATAGAAATACATCATATACAGTAAAAATAAATTAATGAGCATTGATTTTCATATGCATAAACCATAGAATTTTTGTTCTTAAGGATTATATAAATTATTAATGAACCCTTTTAAATATACAATATACAATACGCTTAAAATAATCTTTCTTAGGAGAAGATGTTAATTGGAATATATAACGCAGAAATTCATCTGTGCAAATATTTCTTTTTAAGGTTCCTAATCTTATTAAATGTGCCAATCTAATATTTAACTTTAGAAACCAAAAGGTATTGTTGTCTGAGGATTATACTTTAGAAAACAATATGTTGATAGATTTAAACATTTTATGTTAACTTTTCTTCTTTGAATTTACTTAGCTTTAGATTTGTATGCTAGAAAACAGTGTTAATAGGAAAAAATCAATAAATTAGAGATACTGATTTTACATTTTTACATAAAACTAAATTTTTATTGTAAAATGAATAGGAACTTAAAGAATAAAAGTATAAAAAATAAATTCTTTTAAAGTAAAAAAAAAAAAATAATTGTTACCTTTAAAAGAGGAATGAGAATGCAGGAAACATTTAAATCATGCATACTGTTAAGAAAATGTTTTCTTTCATAGGTTAAACATAGATTTCATAGGATTTTCACAAAACATTGGAAGTATGTAAATGTGTAACATTCACGCACTTCAGTGTTTGGATTAATTATCTATTTAAGTTTATAAGCAAATTTTGGCCACCCGTCTTGTGTAGTGGTCAGAGTCGATGACTACGGATAGGGAGGTCCTGGGTTCGAATCCCAGTTCGGGCATGGATGTACTATCTCTCTCTATCTATCCTGCCTTTGTCCTTTCTGTGTATGAATGTGTTGTAAATGGTTGCCTAACCTATGAATGGGTCCCTATGGCATGTGTGTACTGAAGAAGTCGGACTCCACACCAAAAAATATGGTTCAGTTGAAAAAGTGGAACAGTGCATCCCATATTGCCAGCCTAGCTGGCACACGACAACAACAACAAGCAAATTTTGGACTATAAAAGATGCTGCACAGTTTGATTTTTACTTAATAATTCTATGATGTCCATTCAGTTTATAAATAAAGAAATCTGAGACGTTTCAATTTCCAATATCTGTTGTAGTAAAGAGGAAAAATAAAATAAAATTTACAGAAATTTAATTTTCTTTAAAATACTTTTTCGGTATAAAGCTTTAAAATGAAAACAAAAATAATTTATTGCTTAGAAATATATAAAATGAATTTTAAGTAATAATCTTCAGATATACTGAACTCAATGTACATTGACAAATACAAGAATTATGAATAAAGTAGTTTCAACCTTACTCAGAAAGTCGTAGATTATTGGAAATGAAAGTGCAGAATATTAGAGCAGTAACGTGGCACTGTCGTCGATATGTAGAACACTTAAAATTGTTCTACAAAAGAGGCAGTTGTTGCTGTTGCTCCAGCATGCTTCCTATTATCTAACCTGGAGTTGAGATCTACCAATTAGATAGAAGCAGCCGGATGGAGTCTTCGTGATTTTGAAGCAGAGACCAAGCAGCAGACTCCCAATACTTGGCCTGATACCCCCAGAGGTACCTTTTCATTCGCAAGACAATGCGATCACAACATATTTAACGTGCCCTATCTGCCTTTAGCAAACACGACGAATCATCTGTTAAACCAGGATTCTAACTCACTATCTTCCGGTAATGAAATTACGCCCTAACTAACCATTCCATCGTGACACTATTGAAGAGATAGTTACTGCGTGAGTTGAAATTAAGTGTCTTTTCTACCGCCATGTGCTATTACACCAGTGTCACTTTGTAGCATTCGTAGTCAATGGCAACCAAATGACATCCAATGAAACGGATTTTTTCTAGGTGCATATATATTTTTACAACACAGTATATAAATTGTTTTTAATGAAAATTTGTAGAAGTTAGAGATTAAATAACAATTAAATTAATCATGAATTAAGCAGTACACAATTTCTTTTTCTTCAAAATTTATTGAGAACAACTAATAAAAATATTAAAAATCAAGTAAATTTTTCATTGCAATTTCAATAGCAGGCATGGCTTATGCTGTATTAATTACTTTTAACAACCATAACGTATTCATTACCTTTAGCACTTTTCATTATCGTCACAAAGAAAAAAGCTTTTAAGCACCCTACCCGGCACACGTGTATGCAGAAACACATCTAGAAGTCATTGTTGAGTTATTCTTTTCTAAAATTTTACCAATTAATTTCCACTACAAAGAGTGCTGTCGTAGTACTAATATTTGATGAGAATATTTAATTATCCCAAAATCAAAATCACAAATAATATATCTGCAATGTTTAGTAAATAACAATAAGATGAATTACTGAAAAATAAATAAATTAAGGAATATGCTTAAAGCAGCATACTTTCTTAAGAAACTAAAGCTGGTACATTATATCCCATAACAAATATTTCATTGGCAGGAAGTTATCACTGATGAAGACACTTTAAAGAATGTTGAGTCATATTTAAGAATTGTAAAAGAAACAGTTTAGAGCATATATAAGCAATCACATTACAGAAGAGCCTAAATATAGTCTACTTTTAGATTGTTTCTTTCACTCTTTTTACTCATTTTCTAGTTCTCATTAATGATGTAGTTTTGGATCTTTACTTCTTGCATCTGTTGTGCTTAATTAAGCTTGCCACACAAAGAGAAATTAAATAAAAAAGCAGGCACAAAGAAATATAATTCTATAAAAAAGTTTTACTTTTTTAAATTATCTAATCACACACTGATTTAAGAATTACAACTGTAATCGAATCAAGTGCACACATTATAGAGAATATATATATAATATTGAATTCAGAGAAAAATTCATAATTTTCATTGCAACAAATATATTTTTGGTTTTCATTTTATTAATTACTAAAGTATGAATTAAATATAATTTCTTTTTTTAACAATTAAAATGAAGCTTCCACTATTTTCTCTTAAAATATCAAATAAATAATATTAGAAGTTAAAGGGGCAAAAAAACTGTTCTACAGTTGAAACAAATAGTTAAAAAAAAGATTTTAAGATCTTAGAAAACCAATTTTTAACCGGAGAAATTTAATATTTCTCATGTTCTTAATATGCACACAGATATAGATCTTATTTTTTATTATTAAAAATTATTTCTCAAGTTCTTTTAAATTCTAAGAATAATAAATTTTCAAGTTCTATTATAAATTTAAGAAATAATCGTACTTAAAATTTATAAAAGAAACATGAAAGCACATTTAATTGAAAGAACACAATTTAAAAACAACAGTATTGCAAAAAATGATTATAATTCCTTTAATTTAAATAAATAAAAAAGAATATACATAATTCTTTATTCTATTTTATTTACTTATATTATTTTAATCAAAATTACAAAGTTTTTGCAGTAAAATTTAGTTAACATCTTTATGAGAATGCATTCCTCAAAATTATTTCATTTCCTAAACTTAATTAAGTTTGTAATATTAGGTGCTTAGGCACATTACAGTGACTGAAAAGATTAGTAAGATTCGAATTCAGTTCTAAATATAGTTTGAGAAATGTAATAGTAAATTGATTTAATTTTCTCGTATCTTAAAGGAATTAGTCCCTACTCAATCTCTTGAATCTTTCTAGTCGCTTACACAAAAAATGATAAAAGTGCAACAACTCAACAATGATTTAAATATTTTATCATATTTCTTAATTGATTTTGAATTATAAAATGTGTATCAGTCATTAACAATTGTAAGAGCGAAAGCTTAAAAGAATGAGAACTATGTAATCAAATTGATAAATATATCCCTGAGATATTTATACAGATTATGAAGAGCGTTACTTTTATGAAGTCAAAATACATGAATTAAAATTAATTAAGCTTTGTATAGAAATTATGCTTTGATTTGCTAGCGTAAAAATGATAGGGACATTTTAAGAATGAGAGACATTCTTCAGTTTATCATTAGTTTGATTAAGGATAAGAATGAAACATGGTGGTATTGTGGCAGCTTTCCACGATCCCACGACAAAGGTCCGAGGTTCGATCCTCGGGCTGAGCAAGGTCGACTCAGCCTTTCATTTCTTCAGTGGATTAGTAAAACTGAGTGTCAAGCATACTTGGGAAGTAAACACTGTGGGTTACCATGTAAGGCTGACTACCTAACCGAGTCATACTCATCGCACTCTAGGGCCATTAGTCATGAAAACAAATATGGGCACTGTAGGCCTTGTCCTCCATATTGTCTGTCATACCCCTGAGTAGTGTGGTAAGTATAAAAAGGAAAAAAAGTTTCAAGAATGAAAACAATAATTAACAAATAATCATTATCTCATAGAAAAATATATTGAACACAGAACTTCTATATAATGGATTCAATTTTAAGATTAATTATAATCATGTTAAAATGGTGTTTTGTGATTGATCTGTCTAAAGAAAATTCAAAGATTAATTAATTTACAGTTGCGTCAATGTTTTGTGCAGAAAATTTTCAGCTTTACTTTATTCAAACATTTTCGTTAGTAGTCAGCATTAACATCTTTTTATAATTTTAAATTAAACTGTGTATGTACTTAGACTTATATAAGAAATTCCGGAAAGTCAAATTCCCCCCAAAGACTCATGTGATCATGTGATTCAAACATTGAAATGGAGTATATTTTTGGAAAATGAACGAATTAGTGAATTAATAAATTCGCCTGACTCATACATCTACTATAAATTAAAATTAAAAGGAACATAACAATATTTTAAATTAAAATTTAAAATACATTTTAAAAATAATTTGAATAGTTGAGCAAACAAGATTATTCTTAAAAATATCAATTTATAATAAATAAGATAGTTTAGAAAGTTCCAAACTTCTGTAATTATGAATTTAAAAATTGGGTACATTAAAATAATGGTCTCTAAAAATTAAAAGTTAACTACGTGATCATTATCACATTAATAACTTGCAGGGTGCAATTTTTAAATAGTAAAAAACTTTAAATAATGGAATAAAAAAGATTTGAAAAGATAATCTATATATATAGTTCCCTTACTAGTAACCATAAACTATCAGGAAATATAAAAAGACTATTAATAAAAAGCTCATAACATCAAAAAACTTAAAATTTTAAAATCAACTATCTTTATTAAATACTCTAAGTAGAAGAAAAAAGTATTTACAGTGTGTTGTTTTCTTATATATTTATAGTTATTTTTTTTATAATTATTTTTAAACAAGAGTTTTGCAAAAATTTTAATTAGTTAAGTTTTATATATAAAGTTCAAGTAACAGTTTTTATAAGAACTACAAAATATTTTAAATAGTCCAATGTCACCATTATAAAAGATAAACACAAGTTTGTTACAAAGAACGCGTGCTTTTAAGAAATCTTAATGTAAATTCAAATTTAAGCCGATCTTACTTGCAGTTTTACTTTATCATACTTTCTAAATTAGAAACTACAATTATTTTCTAAATTAGAAACTATAATGAATATGTAAGCCAATTTAATAAAGAATTTTTATATTCTTTATTAAATTGGCTATATATCTTTTGAATGAACATCGTTTTTACTCCCGTTAATTTATGATTATTACCACATTATGCATTTAATTTACATTTAGTAGTTTAATGAAAAGTAAAATTTCATATTTATTGGTTGTATTAAATGATTATATATGTTTAATAAAAAATTTTCTTTCCATAAAGTCATTATATGTGAAATTAAATTTAACATTGAAGAAAAAGCTGAAAAGAAAAAAAGCCTACGGAGTTTGTAAAATTAAACAGAATCTAAAATATCGGTGTAGTTTCAAAGATATTTATATTTTTCAAAGATTATTCATTTCCACCTTTTTAAAAATTTAATAATGTTTAAGAATTATTAATGTTTCAATTATTTTAGGAAAAATTATATTTCCAAGTAAATGTTATTTTCTTTTTTATTTTTGCTTGATAAGAAATGAAGTAATGTAATTAAGTTATTTTTACAATATGCAGTCAGAAAGAAATTGCTTATATACACATTTAAATCAAACTAATAATTAAATTTTTATCATGAATTGTTCACAATTTCTTCCTGCATTATTTAAAAGCAATAATTAAGCACAGCATAAATGTTTATTAGATAAATGTCTATAATTACACACTTTAATAAGATAAGGTTTCATTTATGTCTGATTGCGCAATCAAATATCTCATAAAGCTGATGTGTTACCTTATTTTAAAATGACTTTAAAAAATGAAAAAATAAAGCTAATATTCGAGATTTCTTGCAGAGTAATTAACGAAATATAAATCTGATTTAAATTCTTAAATTTTAAGCCGCTGATAAAATAACAAAAATTAAGTAATCCATTAACTTTGGTCTTCCATTACATTGAATTAAATTTTGTGCAATTAAAACAGTATAAAAATGTTTCTCTGTGAATTAAAAAAGCTATTTTCTTTTCCTATTTATACACTATTAAAATACAATTTGTCTCAAAAATTTTTATTTATGTAATTCAGTGTAAATACCCATTATATCAAATTATTTTTGGAAAAGTTAATCAACGCTACTGAGTGTTATAATAATTTATAAATACATATGTAATTTCATAAAGATGTTACTGAATTATTATTATTACTTGTCATTACATAGTTCGATCTACATATTAAAAATTTTATAAAAGGATATTTAACAATGATACACCAGAAAACATTTTAGAAAAAGACTTATAATTGAATAAAATAACAGAAAATAGAAAAGAAATTTTACGTCAGACAAATACTTTCTTTGAGAAAACAAATGTTCTTAAAATTCTCTTCTTTTACACCATTTAGTAGTCTATTATGAGAAAATTGTTAGAAACAAAACTAATGTAAGAGCTATATCTATATTCGAATACATATCAAATAATTAATATTTGCTTCGCAAGTAAAGCTCGTTGACTAAATATGTACTAAAATGACAGATGGTGACTATGTTTCTATAAATGAGTTATCTATTTCCCTGAATAGTGTGAAGCTGTTATTGGAAAATTAACATCATCAGATATTATGCCATTTATTAGCAATTCTCCTGTGACTATTAATGGTTAACATGAATAAAAACTAAAATAAATAATTATTTTTTGAAAAATATTTTTAACTATTTGTATGGCAATGCATATTTTATATAAAAAATGTACGATCTTAAGGAAACCATATGTGAACATCATCATAAAGGAAAACGGATTATATTTAGAAATATTAATTACCATTATTTCAATGATTTTTATCAATTAAGAGATAATATTTAAAACAATATTTTATTTAAAGTAAATGTATCAGAAAATAATATCAAAGATTTATATTTTATAGATGATGGAAGTATACATTTGGTGTCTCAAATATTCTTGTATTTTAAATAATATGATTTATAGAAAAAATGTAGAGTTCTTAAGCAGAGTTGTCAGTTTTAAATTGTGCTTGAAATAATTTTAAATTTTACAGATTATTTAACTGCTGGAATTTATAATTCTTAAATTACATACTGATAAAAACGAACATACTAAATAAATCCGAATTTCATTCGAAATTGAACACTTTAATATGAAACTTTTTATTTTTAAATTTAGCATTTGTACGTATCCTTGAACATATTGACATTAAACATATATTTCTGGATAAAGTAAGGTTTCTTTTACACGAAAAACTTTATTTTTTTAGCTTCAATTAAACTTTTTTAATGGAAAGTGCAGCTCTTGGAGATTTTTTCATCTACTTTAAGAAAAATGAAATTTTCTTTATTGTTTTACAGATAATATATTAGTTTATCTGTTCAGGATATAAGAACAATTACAAATCACTTCACTTCTAAAAACTCTAAGCATTGAGCAGAATACATAGAAAATGGACTGATTCTGCTTTGAATAAATGTTTTTTTATTTCCTTACCTTCTAAATCAATTAGATCAGAAGTTAGCATTTTAGGATTTAAATTTTTTATAAAAAGTTTTTATTAATATCAGTTATTTTAATATATTTCGTAAATTAAAACAAACCTCATCGTTTCTAAATTGTATGACAAAATGCTTTTAAAAATGCCAAAAAATTGTAAAACGTGGCCAAATATGAAAGAAGGGTATGCTTAAACAGTACTTAATGCTTAAAGCAGGAAAGCTTCGCATTATATAATTGCTTATGCTCTTATAATATATAGTTTGACACTAAAATAAGTTCAGATGTATGTTTTCAACAGTTTTTAAAGGATCCTCAAAATGGCCATACATAATAAAAGACAATTTTAGGATTTAAATTTAAATTAAGGTTTCAAAATATTCTTTAAAATATGAAGTAAAGTTTGTTCTTTTATTAAGTAATTAAGGTAAGATTATTTTTGTTAAGCGATTATATAATAGCATTTTATTTATTTAGAAATAGTTTTCTTAAATACTATGTTAAAGAAATCTATCTAAAGTATAAATTTATATTTTTAAAACATCTAGTGGAATTTATTACTGATTGAATATTCCATATAGTGAGTAATATTTCTTCAAGAAGAAAATCAACAGTCATGTATTTCATATTTTATTTACAGAAACTGAAAAATTTGTTAAAAATTATTAAGTAAAAGATCTACACACACAATACAGTCATTTTAAAATTTTTCTTAAACTAACAAATTAATTTTATCAAATATATAGGAAATGTGCAAAAATTTCATTTTCGAATCATAATTGATTCTTACATTGACAAATCTTAAGTTTTACAATTATATTACATAGATTTTAGTATTACATACATTACAATTATATTACATAGAATTATATTTACATAGATTTTAGTACACTACATTTTAAAAATTTCATTAATCATCACTCATTTTTCTATGTCTTTATTATAGTCGAAATAACATCAAGTAAATTTGGTGTGTAAAAATGCATATGATTTTGTTCGCTTCAATAGTTTTTAAAATAATATGTTTTGTACATTTTAAGTAAAAAGATATAATCTAAATGGTGATATTTTTATAATTTCTTGTTTTTGGCAGCTTGTTCAGTTTTTATTGGATTTATCACTAAAATTCAGATATCTTTAAACAAGATCTTTTGTAATTTCTTTTTTCGTATGAAAAATTGAACAATATTAAGCTACAATACAAGAATAATTTCATTGCGATAAAATGTTTGTTTTATTAATTTGTGCCCTCTGTCGATTTCCTATCAAACAAATCTAAGATTATTTGCTAGGAAAAGTGAACCAGATTAAAATTGGATCAGTAAGAAGGGCCTTAACATTCTATGTGCATTAGTTTTTGACACACACCAAGTGACAATTTAAAAACTGACACTTGGTGATTTTTCATTAGGAAAGAAACTGATGAAAATATTCTTTCCAAAATTTTGAAACCTTATATCACTGATTATATAAATTTTGTTGATGTGTACAACAAATGTATGCATCAATAATTGTTGATGTGTAAAATTTTGTTGATGTTTTATTAAAGTTGTATGATAACTTAAATTTTGTATATAATAAAGAGTAAAATTAAAATTGTTGTTTATTATACAAACTTAAAATTATAGTTTGTAAGAAGTTGTATATTATAAAAGTTGTGTGTGTTATTCAATACAGATTTAAAGTTGTAATACAGTAAAACTAAATTTTATACTTGTGATTGAAATGATAAAATCAAGTTATAAGAATTTGTATGAGCAGAGAAGGAAATTAAACTTTATATTTCATTATTAATGTCATTCAAACCATACAAATTAACAGATCTTATTAATTCTAATTAAAGGAAACCGCAAAAGTTCTTAAATATTCTTAAAAAGCCGGTTCTATTGAAGAATATTTAAAACGGGATACCGGTAACTTTTTCCCTTGTCTAATATATTTAATGAAAAAAAAAATACTGTACTAAACTTCTTAGTTAAGTAAGTACACATTTATTTTATTTAAGAAAAAAAAACTACTTGTGAGAGTCTTGAGTATTCCGGAATATAAAAACTTAGTAGAAAAACTTCCCATTTATCGCTACGGCTATGAAAAAATGGTTTATTTTCGATTAATTCTGCTTACTTCTTAACTTTCTCGGAAAAAAATTTGGGAACGTTTTTTAACCATTAAAAAAATATAGCAATTTTACATAATAATTTTGTTTAAGATAATTTTCTTATATGTTAAATTAAAATTTAACAGTTTTCTTTTATTTAACTAAATTTATATTCCTTTAAATTATGTTCTAAAAGGTTTTTAGAAATAAACCGTAACATGTGTTTAAGTAGGAATCAAATTATTTAATTTTATATCTAAGTAATTAATCCTTTAATTCCATTTCAAATGTTATTATTTCATAATTTCTTAATTTTTTATTTGTTGCGACATAAAAATGAAGAATTCTGATAAATCTATTCATAACATATGGAATATTTTTAAACATAAAATGTATGCAAATTTTTCTAAAAATTTATAAAGTTAGATAAATATTTCGCAAAAATATTTCCCCCTGCCAGGTAAACAAATAACAAAGATTGAACTGACAATTGCAGCGTTTAATTCTGAGCATAATATTCCATTTCCGCAATGTGATAATATCATAGAAGCAGGTAAGAAAGCATCTCTTGGTACAAGAAAAGTCCATATGAAGGAACATAAGATTTTTTTACGCTACATAGTATTCTGAATGGAACATCGGCCCACCCGAAGGTATGCGATGAGTGAACGTCGTTGCATAATCCAGTCAAGAGAGGCACCACAATGCCGAAGCCAAGGTTCAGGTGGTCGTAAAGGTCAAATGACCGAAAGAACTCCCGGCAAGTTGTGGGGTGACCCAAACCACTAGAAAAAGGCCCAAAGTGATGGAGCAAGAGAGACGTTCATTGGAACTAGCGCTGATTGGAAGAGAGGGGCCAATCTGGCCTATAATAATTAAATACAAACAAGGTTACAAAACAGTATGATACAAGATAAAATACAAACAAGGTTACAATACAGCATGATACCAGCTTAAATACAGATGAGATATTTTACATATGTACAGAGAACAGAAGAGGTGGAGTCAGCCAGCGAGTTGGTAGTGCATCGTTTGTAGTAGAATCACCTGGATCCTCTTCTGAAAGCCTTTGTTGGAGAGGAACTGTGTAAGTCTATCAGCTCCGGCAGAACTGGGGAAATGTCATATCCTGACATCAGCGTAGTGCTCACAGAGGAATATGAGGTGATTGATGTCTTGAGTCACTCCGTCATGTGGGCAGGTTCCTCTTGTCCATAGAATCGTCTTCTATAGGTTCCAAAAGAACCATGACCGGTGAGGAACTGGTTGAAGTAGAAGTCTGCAGAGATTCTTTTTCTAGATACTTTAGGAAAGAATGAATAGTCTCCTGGTCTTGGTGGAGCACTCCCAGAGATGTTGCCATCTGTGCAGTTCGTCTTCATTGGTGAGGATGATAAGCTGTTGGCTGCTGAGTAGGACTGTGATTCCAATATCCTCATTTGTAGATGCGTTTTGGCGGCTTTATCCACTTCCTTATTGAAACGGATGCCCACGTGTGCTTTTACACAGTGAAAGGTAAAAGTCAGGGGATTGTTCGTGAGAATCTCCCTAATGTCACTGATGACGTCACTATTGATGACTGTAGCAGACAGGGCCGAAAGCAGAGATTTAGAGTCTGTGTGGATGTGGCAGACCGGAATATTATGTTTCAGAAGGTATTTCATGGTGAGAAGAATGGCAGAAGCTTCCGCTTCAAATACCGTTGCGTTATCATTCAGTCGGACTTTGGTGCTCTAGACCACAACTTCGTAGCAAAGAATAATGGAGGCACATCCTACATTGTTGACAATCTTGGAGCCGTCGGTGTAGGCAAAATGGTCAAGATGGTTAAGAATGGGCGACCATTCCACTTGTCTATGAGTCCAGGGAGGATCACTCCTCAAAGTACCAGTCCATGCATTCTTGGAAGACCAATTTCTGTCGCTAACACTAATAGTCGAACCATAATTCCACAGCTCGAATCGTTTCTTATAAGAATCTGCCTTCAGATGCAGAGGAAGGCAGCCAGCAAGGAGTTGAAGGGCATCAGTACAGGTGATTATATAAGACTTGGTGATCTTAAGTAGAAGAAATTCTCTGTATTTGTTGCAACTTACCATTGATGCAGACAGTGTCCTGGTATCACACCTGACAGCCATACAGGATTATGCTCTCAACAACACAGGTATATGTTAGTTTGAGAAACCCTGGTTTGAGTCCCCTTGTGGCCCTAGTGACTCGGGCAAGTTTGTTTTGCAAATTGTTTATCCTGTCCTTGATCCAGTTCAAGAGTGGAAACCAGCTCAGTTTGGGATCTAGGAGGATTCCTAGATATTTCATTTCAGAGGTATAGGAGATTCTGTGACCGGAGATGGTAATACCAAGTTTCTTGGTGATGTCCCTGTGTGGAACAAATATAGTATAATTGCACTTATTGAGACTAAGTTGACGTCTAAACTTCCTGGTCCAGTCTTCCACTATTTTCATAGGTTTTATCGCCATTTTAGAGAACTTAAAGTAAGACTTTGAATGGAGGAGAATTGCCACGTCATCAGCAAATGCCTGACAGTGGACATCTATTCCAAAGTCCTGAATGAGCAGTTCATTGGCAATAAGGAGCCATAAAAAGGGTCCAAGGCTAGAGCCCTGAGGGACGCCGATATTATAGGAGTTTTGCTTCTTTGATTCCTCAAGATAGGCTCTATTCTTAAGGAAAGAGCAAACTAATCTGTAAAGATTTGCTGGGGTATTATACCTTCTGAGGATTCGAAGGATGTCCTTCTATCTGAAGCTGTTAAGTGCCCTTTTAATGTCCAATGAGACCATGCAAGTAAAGATTTTGCGCTGTCTGTGATCCTGGATCCTGTTCACCATTTCTCGGAGTGCGTCGTTAGTGCTTTTCCACCTCTGGAAACCAAACTGGAACCTACTAAGAAACAGGTTGGAGGAGAAGTGGTAGCTCAATCGTCTCATCACAAGTTTATCCAGAATCTTGCCCCACACAGACAAAAAGTAAATGGGTCGGTAGGAGTCTCTGGATTTCAGATCCTTTCCCTTCTTTGGGATGAGAATATCTTTGGCTATTTTCCAAAACTTGGGGAAGGTGTTAAGTTCTAGACAGGCATTGAGTACTTTCAAGAACCAGGATTTGTTGTTTCGGAAAAGTTCAGTGTAGACATCTAAGCATATATCGTTGAAACCAGGAGCCTTGTTTGCATCCATTTCCTTGATGGCGGCTTCCACCTCATACTCAGTGAAGGGAGGATCATTGAGATTTGAGTCGTAGTCTTTGTCGTCGTCAGTGCGTTCTTCAATTGTGGGAAAGTGGTGCTTCAAAATAGCGTTGATGGATGCATGGCATCAGGGGCTTCTTCACCGTTGTCTAGCAGAACCAGGGTAGTGACTGCCGGACGTTTGAGCTTTTCCCTAATAACTTTATAATGTCCGCCAAAAGAATTCGAGTTAGAAACGGAGCTTAGGTACTCCCGAAAGACCTTCTGCTTGTGGTCAAGTATATTTTTCCTGTATTTTGAGGCAGCTAGTTTGAAATCAATCTTCTTGGATTTCCGAATGTCTGGATCAGCTTCCTTCTGGAATCTTCTACGAAGTGCTCTGACTTTACTGCGCTCGACCATTAGTTCCCGAGTCCACCAATAGTTGCTGCACTGGCGCTTACTATCATGCTTCTTCTTATGCTGTCTGCAAAGTTCCAGGAGTCTGGATTCAACCCTTAGGATTAGATCATCAATATCTGTGTTCTTAGTGATTGGGAATTCTTCAGTAAAACAGGATAGGTTCAGGGAAAACTTCTCCAAGTCCAAAGTTTGGGAGTTCCATCTCTTGTTTGACCTGAATTGGACTTTTTCAAGTCCAAAGGAACAAGTCCTGAGGCTGTGGTCACTTGCAGTAAAGTTGTCACTAATAGTCCAGTGTCTGATTTCATCGTTGTCCAGATTTCTAGTAAGAAGCAAGTCTATCCAGCTGTTGCCTATGGTGCTGGAGAAGCTTGGTTTGCTGTTTTCGTCATTTTTAACCACCAGGTTGTTTCATCCGCAGAAGTCCATGATTATTTCCCCTCTTTGGTCACTCAGTCTAGTGCTCCAAGTTGAGGACTTTGCATTGAAATCGCCAAATATTAGTCACTTCTCCGAGGAATGTCTGGCCATTTGAGCTTCAAGTGGTTCAAGCGAATCCCGGATTCTTCTGGATAGAGGGCTATAAATAGAACAGAGGAAAAGTTCGAAAGTATGTTTTTTTGGTATGCATACGGGTCATGGATTGATGCAATATCACCGTCGAGGGATTTAATGTCTTGAGCGTATAGGTTCGCTGCTCTACAATGATGTAGATTTAGATGACTCAGCTTTAGAACTTTGTCTTTTTGCTTATGATTCATAGTCAGTTTTCATGATTAGATCGTTGATCTCCTTTTAATAAATATAATAGTACTTGCTTCTTGCATCATAACCTGTGCTTACTTTTGTTTTCTCTCTCTTATTGAAATCAGCGCGATTGCAACACTTCAATTCATTCTTGCAATCTTTGCTTAGATGATTCTCTCCGCATTTGCCACACGTTTCCTTCCCTTTACAGTTTGTGGCTTGGTGGCCGAAACGGAGACACTTGAAGCATTTGGTAACCCTCAGGTATTCCCGAAACCTCATGCTGGTCCATCCACTGTACAGTTTTTTCTTCTCCTTGATAGTATTGAAGGCATCACCATTCACCGCCAGGATCCAGCTGTTGTCAAGCTTGCTTCGGTAACTGAAGACTAGTTCAATCTCAACCTGGTCGTCCAGTTGGTTCTGAGACTTTATCTGCCGTGCAATCTCTTCTCTGCTAATGTCCTTGTTAACATCATAGAGGATGATGCGCGGCTTCTCCTTGCAGGCTTCTGAATGTTGACGGCATCATTCTTCAGTACTGCCTCAATTAGCTTATCCAAGTCTTCTGAGCTTTGCATCTCTATACAGACTCCACCTTTACGAACTGGCCGGATTTTAGAGATGTTGAGTCCAATACTAGATGGGTTGATTTTCTTCTTAAGGATCTCTCTGGACTCCTCTGAAGTCTTCTCATGCTTGGAATAGAAGACGACCACATGTTGTTTCCTCTGCCTTAATTTGTCTCGTCTGTTCCTGGAATGGCTAGCTTCCCTCTTTTTCATCCGACGCTCCGGTTTACTGGCTGCCACTTCTGCAAATGTCCGGGACTGCATCTCCAAGGTCATGCTTGCGTGTACTTCCGCAGCTCCTTCTTGATGGGTGTTCCGTTCAATTTAAGATAGAGCAATCTGCAAAATTTCTGAGACACCACTCCGAATCTCCTGTTGTAAAGCAATGCTGGACATGCTGCTGGCAAGGGCCATCAGAATCTCCTGTTCAACTTCCAAAATTCTAACTGTAGCTGAACCTTTCTTAGCGGAGATACCATTAGGAGTTTCGTAAGAAATTCTTTGCCCTTCGCAGCCCGTTTCTGTGTTAACATGATCAGTAGCTTCCAATGGAGTTGTAGGATTAACATGTCATCCGCATCTTTGTCTTAGCTTTGAGGGCAGCATTTCACTGTGCAATCATTGATTATCTTTTTTACCATAGTCAGGAGAATCAATGAAGAATCAAGTGACCCAGATGCCACAGTTCATCTCCGCGCATCAATCAGTGCATCTTGTAAATAAATTTTAAAAAAACTGATTCCTGTGCTATAGACATATAAATGATGTACATAGTAGATTTTACAATTTAATTTTTTGTTCATAATGATAATAATTGTAATAATTTTTTTTTTAGTTTTAGTAAAATTGCTAGGTAAAAGATCACCTGCCTGCGTAATATAATGTTTAAAACAACTTTTCCAAATTTAATTAGGAGCTGAAATATTAGAATTTAATGATAATAAAAAAATTTATTTCCCCTCCCTATTTTGAAATAGTCTTTGAAATCAATTGAAATTATAAATTTAGTGGATTTTTTTTGCAAGTCAAAGCCAAACAAGTATTGCTGTTTTCTTAAGTGTGGAGATTTATGGGTAGATTCTAATTAAAGAATATTGGAAGAGAAAGACAGAGAAAAAAATAATAAAAAACAAGGAACTAAAATTTGCTACGGTGAATTGGCCCTTCTAACCCTACCAAGCGCAGAACCTCTACCGCAATCATTTTCCAAGCCCACATTAATCAAATCAGTAAATAAGAATTAATATGAAGACATTTACAATAATACAATCATTAAAATAAAAAAGAAATTTACAAAGAAATTATAAAATTAAAGTTATAATTGAAAAAACAAAAAATGTAAATGTAACTTACAAAAATTTAAAAACTTAACAAATTAGGAATCAGTAGAGTGAATAAGATCATAAATAGATTTTGAAGATTAATGAATGAATGGGATCTTTATTTACTTAATTTTTATTTATTCATTCAATTTTTCGCATGTTTCTGTTCATAAAGTTAGAAAAGTATATTTCTCGTAGCCATGAAAATCCTTAATAAAAAATAAAAAAAATGAAAGGGCTTTACTAAGAAGGCGAAAAAGTTAAAGTTCATTTTGTTAAAATCAGAAAGAAGTTAAAATGCAAAAATAGGATTGAAAATAAATAAATAAATATAAATAATATAAAAAAATATGAAGATTAAAAATAAAATTTACTGCCCTAATTTAGGCTTAGCTGGCAACAAGAAAACGTTAATGTCCAAAAAGTGTATTATACACTACTGGCCATTAAAATTGCTACACCAAAAAAGAATGCAAATAACAGAACTATACTTATTGGACACATACATTATAGTGGAAAGAACAAGTGATTAGATTTACAGGAAATTAGGATGTATAGATCTTGAGAAATCAGTACCCAAAGCAGCCACCTCTGGCTGCAATAACAGCATTTATCCGCCTAGGCATGGAGTCAAACAGAGATTGTATGGCATGTACGGGGATCTCAGTCCATGCAGCTTCAACACTATGCCACAGTTCATCGACATAGTGGATGGTAAGTGATGGCATGCCAATCGATCTGTAACCATTGATCACACGTTCTCAATTGGTGACATATCAGGAGAACGTGCTGGCCAGGGTAACAGTCGAACCTGTTCTGTATCAAGGAAGTTCAGAACAGTACGGGCAACATGCGGTCGTGCATTATCCTGTTGAAACAAAGCACTTGGGAGGCCTCGAAAATAGGGCAGAGCCACGGGCCTTAACACATCGGAAATGTAACGGTTGCTGTTCAAAGTGCCGGTAATGCGAACTAGAGGTGATCGAGACGTGTATCCAATGGCACCCCATACCATCACTCCAGCAGATGGGCCAGTATGGCGATGTCCAATGCAAGCTGGCAATGCGCGTTCTCCACGATGCCTCCAAACACGGATGCGGCCATCATGGTCCTGTATACAGAACCGAGATTCATCTGTAAAGATGACGTGATGCTATTCCAGCATCAAGGTTTGTCGCTGATCACACCATTGAAGACGCTCCTGTCTGTGACGCAGCGTCAATGATAGCCGAAGCCAAGTTCGCCGTGCAGAATATCCATTCTGCTGCAAGCATCGTCGAACTGTTCGAGCAGAAACTTGTTGCCTTGCAAATGACTCCATTTCTCGACTCAGGGTTCGTGACGTGGTTGTACGATCCCTTTTGACCATGCTGATAAGATGTCTGTCTTCTCTGCTATTAGTGATGGGGGGTCGCTGAGATCCGTTCTGAGTGACGTTCCGTATGATTGTCCTGAACCAATCGATTCCATATTCTGCTAACAGTCACACGTGCTGATAGGCATTTCTTCTTCTTACACGAGGCATTACAACAACTTTCTTTTCCGAAAACAACGTTGAAACGGAAATTGAGTATGAGAAAACTGCTGTCAAATATCTGGTTTTATACACATTGTAGATGTCGCTACTGTCGCCTGCTTTGTATGAATGCGCTGAAATTCTAATCATTTGCATATCACAGCAAGTTCCACCTGTCATGCAAATTTCACGTGTGTGGTGTGCTGCTTACCTGGTGTAGCAATTTTAATGGCCAGTAGTGTAATTTAAGAAAATTAAATTAATATTAGATTAATGACTTCTTAATGACCTTATTAGAAGCGCATTGTAATATTAGGAACTTAGAAAGTAGTGCCATGTGTTTCCGACTATTTGGAGCCGAAAAAAAGCTGATTAATATTTAATGAATTTAATTAAATAAGTTGAATTTGGTAACCAAAGGGTTCAGAAGAAAATGAAAAAAGGGGGCCTGTACAAGGGCGAAAAAGTGGACTTAGAAAGTATCGCAGTAGCAATAAATATACTTAAGGAAGGAATGAAGAACCGCGTTAGGATAATTAAGAAAAATAGAAATCCTAAGATCCACCAATTAGGTCATAAATCGTTAAATTATGATTATTTTTAAAAATGAAAAACCTATTTTTATTCACAGGAATCTGTTTCGAATTAATATAAAAAGATTGGAGTGAAATAGTTAAAAATTTAATTTTTATGGCAGAGTTTTAAAATGAAAGTAACTCTTAAAAAAGGTAAAATAAACAAAAATACACATAGAAAAACAAAAATTAAAACTTTTAGAAAATTAACTATTGCAGATACATTTACAAAAAAAAAAACATTTTTAGAAACCTTACACTATTCACTCCAAGTTAAAATTTAATTTAGAGTGACAGGACAACTAGATCTGAAGTTATTAATGAATAATTAAGAAATTAGAAGAAATTTCAAGGAAAAACTGGCAAAAAAACATGAACTTTACGTTTATTAAAAGTTTAACAACTCCGGATCCAATTGTCCTATCAACACAATCTATATAGCAAAATGCAATGAATCAATGCACGGAACTAAATAATATGGCATCTGGGGACTTACCTGTAAATGTAGCCACTCATAATGAGATTAATTGCTGACATGAAGTTGAAATGAGTCCAGTGTTTCCGATGTAAGTTGTTGGAAATAAAATTTCTTGTTATGCAAACAGCAAAAAATTCCCAAGGTTGATAGAGCAATAAATTACACACTGATCTGCAGTACAATACTGATGAAATAGCTCATTGCGGTCGATTAATTAACTGTACTGTCAAAGTCACACAACTCCATTGCTGGGGTTGAGCAATCGGTTGCTAGGCAGTCTTTGTTAAAAGCGCAGTAGCATCATATTACATATTAGGAAAATTTTCTCGCTAAAACGTTAATAGCTCCTTTCATTATTCAAGAAATTACTTGAAATTTTTACAGATGATGTAAAATGCAATACTGCATCGATTGATGTAATAATTATTTACTAGACCAATATAATTACACAAAGTTAGCTGCAATGAATCGGAGATTGGCGAAAACGCGTCTTCCTCCCTTCTTTCTTCGGTGTCCCTCATTCTACGGTACATGGTGAAGTGGAAAAATTTGATCATGAAAAACTTATCATGAAAAAGTGGAATTTTCAAAGAATGCAGAAACAATAAACTCTTCAATGGGGATTAATTAAAATATAACTATTTCACTATCATAAACTGTAGGTGTTAATGGAATGTAGTGTCAAGTAATTTGATACCATTGAATTTGAATGAATTATTATTATTAAAAACAGTTGGTTAGAAAATTTTTATCAAACTGTGAAGAACTTTCTTGCAAAGCATCATACCAGAAAGTACTACAATTCTCTTTGGGAGTGATAATTGTGCTATAATGAAGGATTTGGAAGTAATTTCTCCAAGCATTGATAAAAAAGGACATACCATCAGTATTTATTACCTGATGTGTATGCCATTCTTTTACTTTTTTGTGCTACTCATTCAATTAGAGCATCATCACCCTACCCATAAATTCCTATGAAAAACGTCACTTCTTATATCCCCTATCAGCGAACTGCTTAAAAAGGTAATGTTAATATGAGACGTTCTAAATAATGCAAGGTATAGAGCTCCTAAATTAATAAAAACTGATTTTCCTTTGGAAACATATCGAAAAAATTATTATTGAACAGGTGTGATACAATAGTTAAATACTTTCAAATTCAAATTTTTCCATTTGAAATTCAAAATTACGACATTCATGTTGGAGCGAATATTCATTATAGTATGACCATTAAAAGCATGAAACATAGCTGCTTATTTTTGGATAGATTATTCTTGAGAAAGATTGACAGTATAACGAATTTCAACCGGAATATTTCAGATTGCAATTATCTCCTTTAATAACTTCAATTTAATATAAAAATATTCTTAATATTCTTCTTATAAATATATAATATAAAAATCTTTCTATAAAAATAAAATCATAAGCAAAATGAACATCAGACAAACTGAATCAAATAATCTGTATAAAATCGATGCCTAAAATACGGCAAATTGAAAGTTATCTGACAATTTATTTAAAAAGCCATTGTTGGAATCGTTAAAACCGATAGCACTAGATAAAAGACTTAAAAATGATTGTTTGAAGTTTGTATCCAATTAAAAAAGATTTGCACTAAGTGAGAATGGAATCATAACAGGCCTCAATATTCTTGATCCAATGATAATACAAATTCCTGTCAAATCACCTTTCTTTATTTACAGTTGAATATGCCTTTTCCTAATTCCAGAAAAAAACCCTTTTAAATAGCATTCAATCAGATAAAATTATTCTAAAAATTATCTATGAATTAAGACTGGCATTTCAACTGCAAAACATTGTCAAGTATAACATAAAAATTTTCTGTCAAATGCGAAATTTCAGAGGAACACTTTCATAATATATAAATATATATGAAAATGTGCTATAATACCATTTTTCTAAGCCTTATTCATTCAAATATATAAAATAAACACAACATATTCTATATCGTAAATTTAACATATGAATATAGAATTTCTTATGCTTATTAATTTAATAAATTTCGTCTTGTTTTCTAATTTAGCGAAAGAAAATAATTAATTTTTTCATTTTATAAATACTTAAAATTTTTAAAGCAACATCAAAGTAACATATTTTTTACTACACAGTTCTTATAACAATTAATAATAAATATATCCTTCAGGAGGATATGTGAAATTAAATACATCAACAAAAATAAAAACTGCAAACGCTGATTGAAAAGTTCTAATAAAGAGATGTACCACAAATTCCAATGGAGTGCTCGTTTAATCATTCGCCATTTTATCCCTTTCTATTCCTTAATTTCTTTCCTTGAGTTCTTTCATTCTTCATATATTTTCTTGCAAATACTTTGGTTAAATCTCTTTTATCTTTTTGAACAATACAGCCTGTTGCAGATTAAGGCTTTTTTGCGAATGTTTCCCTACGTGTTCCTATATAGGCAGAATAACCTTTCTTCAGTTGGTTCTGTCTTTAACAGATCTTTTTCCTCATGTAGTCATCTAATAGGTAGATTTTTCCCTGTCATATTCTTCCTTAACACAAATGCTATAATTTTAGTTGGAAATAAATCATTATATTCATATATATATCCCAGATATCCAACTTTTCATCCAATCCAATTTAGTTTCACAAGTGTAGCAATTTTACTTCAATCTATTTATCGCTTGTTTTGCCACCAGAGGACAGTTTCTGATTCATATGAGTGTCAATTTTTTCTGGCTCAAATGAGTGTGGCTTGCGATAATATTATCTCTATTCTTTGAGAAGTGAAGTAAAATAATTAGATTTCTTGTAAAAGTTTATAAAATTCCCTATTTGATACTAACTTAGCCATTTTTAGAATTCTGTAACAAATACTGAAACTTAGGGCTATTTTTGTAAGGGATGTCTCAACTTTGATTTGAATAACGATAAATGGTTATACCATTTATCGTTTAAAATGAGGATGTAAATTTATGGCAAACAAGAAATTAATTTGTGCTTCTTCAAGACCTCACTAAAATTTTATTGATCAGACTTGATATTCTATTTAAAATGTGTTACAAAGTACAAAAATGTTGCTTCTTTTTATGTTTCCCTTATAATGTAGTAATATATAATATAAATGGAAATCTAATTCTTTCGAACTCCAAACTGAAATATGCTATGACAGATGAGTAAGTTTTAGTGTTAATTAAAATTAGTTTCATAGTTATAAACCTGTAACTAAACAGCTATTTGTATTTAACTTTATTGGTAGAAATAAGTGAAATTAAAGACATAAAAATTCTTATTCCTTAAAGAAAATTTAGAATGGTAAAAATATATTTCTTTCAAATAGCAATTTTAATTCAATTAACAGTGTCATTCTGTGAAATGCATACAAAAAATATTATGATAGAAAATCCAGGTTGTTTTTCAATGACCAATGCTATCACCAGTTTCATGATGAAATTCTAGCACCTAACAAAGCAGTTACCCTTATTAAATGTTCTTATTTGAGGAAACTTTTAATAAAGCATTTAATTTAAAAGGGGAAGTTTCCCCCTAACAGCTAGATTATTCAAAACAATATACATTATAGATATTTTAAAGAAATCTATGACTGGGTTTGAGTTAAGTAAAATGACATTAAAAGATTTTGATAATCCTTTTCTATTACAATTAAGGAAGTTCCAAAAAATTAATAATAACTTTAAAAATCAACGAGAATAAATTGATTTTTAAAATTTTGACATACATAAACTCAAAAATTTATATGTTTACTAACTTTTATATAACTTTGTCTAAAAAGATTTTACATTTAAAATAAAATGCCTAAAATTGTGCTACCAGTTTGGTTGGGATAATATATGGGAAGAAATTTCTTACATTATTGATATAAATAAATAAAAATAAGGAAGTAAACTAATACATAAACATTATTACAATTTGTCATGAGATAAACAATTAAATTTGAACCTCATGCAGTAAAAAATGTTGGCGTTATTCAGTCCCACTCTTCACGCCTTTATGTTTTACTATGACATATTTTAAATCAGAGACACATGAGTTTAACTATGATATGAATTTAAATACTTTTGACTTACTTAGGAAATTTCAAGTTTTCGTACGAGATCCAAATTTTCTAATAAAAAAAACAATATCTTCAAATTTTTAATTAAAACATTTAAATTTCTTATTTGTATTATAATTGTTTTCTAAATATTGAAAAAAAATGGAAAGGATCGTCAAAATCAAAAAGAGAGGTTTGTATTCATTGTTAAGTTATTTGTCAAATACAGAACATCATTTTATAACTTTTCTACTATGTACATAAAATGTAAATAAAAAAATAAACTTTTATTTATTATGTTCATTTCTCAAATGATTTTATTATTTGACATGTTTTATATTATTTTACGAAAACTTAAATCTAATTTAAGATATTTGCTCAGTTATTTATTCCATAAAGATTTAATCACTGTAAAAAGGAAGTAGAAAATTACTTTTATGCATTTATTGTTATATTTTTTATTTAAAACACATTTATGACACCAATTTTTGAATAGAAAAAAATTACGGTGCTGATAAACTAATTTTTAAATCCTAAATAGAGCTACATTTTAAATGAAATTAATGAAAATGCAGATAATGCACACAAAGAATTTAATCTTTATAATTTCTTTTACTTAAGTAAGTTAAAATATTATGGTTTACTTCTTCTTTTTAGTATTGTAATTACTTTTTAAAACATATTGTTAGATTTTATTTTTCATATAAATCAAGGACAAAAATAATTTTCCATTTTTAGGTAAAATTTTGTCCTTGTTTCTATCAAATGAAATTTTGGAAATACAATGAAAGATATTCAAATATTTAGTTTCGATTTTTGGAAAATTTTGAATGCATGCTTTGCTTTTGATTTCATACATCTCCAAAATAATAAAAGTAGTGTTTTAAGTTTTGTATAAATTGAAATCTTTGAATTCTTTTATTTACTTAAAATGCTACCGGTAAATATTTTAATGACTTTTACAGTAGATTCATCAGTTTTTTCATTTTTCCTTAGAATTTAAATGTTGTGAAACTAAGATATTTCTTATTCTTTTATTTTGAGAATTATTCTAATTCCTTAATAGATTTTTGATACTTAAACGTGCTCACGTATGTTAAATATTACCTTAATGCATCTTATAAAACTATACAAACATAAGCAATTAAACATTTTTGTCAAAATTTTGCTTAACATTACTCATGTACTTATTTTACTCAGCTTTAACATTACTCGTGTACTTATTTTTATCCAGATTTTTTATATTTATTAAAAATGTTTAAATATCACTCAAAAGAAAATATTATATGTTGTTCAAAAATATAGCGAACACAAAACCTAACAATACCAAATTTCTTTGAGTTAAAATAATTCTCTGAATTCTGTAAAGAAAAAATTTGTTGCACTTTTAGTTTGTCAAATTTAATAATTTGCAGACTGTAATTTCAGCTCATCTTTAGGAATTATAAAAATATTCATATAATCCAGATACAGCTCTAAGAACATAGCATCTTCATATTATATTATTTTTCTTGCTTTATTTGATGATGTCGAATATATAAATTGATATTATTCACTGAATTATTTTTTTAAATTTTCTACATTTAGTCAAATATTATAATTTTTGTATAATTACTGTGTGAAACCTCATTTGCAATCTCCCATTTTATGCACAGTATAAAAGGCTATTTATGACATGTGCTTTGTAACATAATTCCTGATATAACAATTGTAAGGAACAGACATGTAAATAAATTTAACTTCTGTTAGTTTTTTGTATATTTTGGGCGTATTATATTAAAAAGAGTGTTTTCTTGAGATGGCGATTTAGTCATATTACTTGATAACATTATATTGAATAACATTTTATGTTGGTTTCCTAACTTGATCAATTAAAAGCAAATTATTATTAAGAAGGGATGTTTATACTGAGTTGTACAAAAATAAGATTAATATTATTCAGCATAATTAATTAATTGCTAATGAACAGTAATATTAATATTATTTTTGCGTTTGAAAACTCCACATTCATTATTAGCTTAATTTAAAAATTATTTTAATGATATTGACAAATGTCAGGATTTTTCTGGTTTCCTTTCTGTTGAAATCTAATTTATTATAAAATTTGAGAGTTTCACCACTGGTCTTAGCCATAATTATTATTTAAACCTCTTTAATGCAAAATAAGGAGGCAAATATTATACCGTATAAATTGCTTTTTAGTGGGAATAATAAACATATTTTATTAATTTATAATTTGCTTTTGATTTCTAGTACTTTTTTGTATAACAGATATTTAGTCAATTCTTTTAGTAATAAGGAATTATTTAATAGATAATATCTTATTTAATATCTTATTTGTGACTTTAAAATTTGTAAAAGAACAATGTAATCAACATGAATTTATACTATGTGTATTGAGTTCTTACAATAGAAATGACAATGATAAATTTATTATTAAAATAAAAAAGCGGTTTTATAGAAAAATAAGCCGTTTTAAGCTTATAAAATTTGATTGCTTGATCTCTAGAAAAGAATTATTGTTATGTGAGGATAAAAGAAAAACATCAAGTCAAAATAAGCACACTAATTAGCAGTACATTCTATAACAATTAAAATAAAATAATAAATTACATTAAGGAAAATTGAAATAAATGTCAACAGAAAATATTATGTAAACAATATGGTACAACGACATGGCAGATGTAACATTTGCGTACTTCCCAAAGAAAATTAAAAGAAAATTATAAATAAATCTGAATTAAAATTAAACGATGTAGTTTTAAACATTACTCGTATAGTACATTAGAAAGTATACTCTACAAGTCAAATTTCAGTTGAAAATTTTCTGAATAAAAAAAAGGGAAAACCTGTCACTGAAGATTGAAACAACCAATTGAATAGCATTTTAGATGTCTTATTTCATCAAATTTGATACAGAAATATAGAATTAACTCTCTAAATGGATGACAATATCATTGCATATTAATTTTAGCTATTTTTATTTCGAAAGTTCAAGATTAGTCATAACACAATACATGACGTTAATTATTGAATGCAATATATTGCTTTATTCGAATAAGTAGCTTTTCATGAAAATATACTTATTTCAGCAATGCTCTGCAAAATAAGAATAAAGAAACAAACAGAATTAAGAAATTAAATGAGAAGGGAAAAACTAACGGGGTTCGAAGCAACGTCAAAACCATTTATCAAAAACTGTCTGAATGAATAATATCCAACTCGTAAGATTTGTGCCAAGCCGGACAGAAGAAGAAATTGAATGATCATCCTCAAAATTAATAATATTATAAATTAATATACTGATAAAAAAGATAGAATAAATTGTGTTTAAGAAACTCAGTCAGAACGAAGGATAGAATGGAATTTGAAGTTTCACATGACAAAAACTTAAAAAAAAACAGCACACAGAATGGCAGTGTGTAGTTTATAATGCGTAAATAAGAAAACAGCAAAATTATTTAACTATCTTAATATCAGCAATGCAGTTATTATCATTTTACGAATCAATTTGAAGAATGCAGGGGGACAATCAAGATCACATAAATCATAAATTGTAATTATTTAATAATGAAATGATACAAAGCGAGTGTGTTTAAAAAGTCATTATCGGTTTTCATTCATTTCTAGCTATTATTTGACATGAAAAATCAATAAAAATACACTTTGTTTCCATGTGCATTTTCTTATACAATTCTCGGAAAGCATTTTCCATCCAGATAATACTCGGCTGCATTCAGAAAGATTGTGATATGTAAACTTGCAACTAAGTTTCCTTCGTTATCAGAACACTTGAGGGAGAATTCAAAATAATATTAAGAACACTGTGTAGAATATCATATGTTTGGTTAGAACAAAAATCCATTCTCTCAGTTTGTAACGAAAATGCTTAAGTAGATCAGTAGATTATGTATCCAGTCAATACGAGATAAATGAATTTCTATCCTCACGCTAGAGACCGCGGGAACAAGAGAAGCTCCAAAAACATTATTTTTGTATTTTTAACTAATATAATTTGAAATTAATTAATTTTAATCATTGACTTTTTAAATTTTAATCATTTGCTTATATCGATGGTCTGGCATAAATTGGAATTCTTTCCTAGTCTGTGCAGTTATTTTTTTTGTATTGCAGTTTTAATTCTGTGTATCATATCTATGACTTTGATTCCTATCATGCAAAATAACTAAAGTTTGTTAAATTATAGAATAAAAACATCGAATCTGAATTTTGCAAATAAAAATATGATATCTTGTGAGGTAATTTTGTGAGAACAAAATTCAAGATTTTCAAATAATATTTTTGTATAGTTACATTTTCATAATAGAGTATACAAACTTAAAAAAATTAAGTACTGCGTAATGATTTTTAAATAAAAACAAATTTGGCCAATATAAATAAATTCTTTCACGTTTCGAGAGAAATTATATAAATATAACTTTTCTCCTTAAATAATTTGTAGCTATTATCACTTATTTATACCTAAGATATGCTCAACAATTATGTATTTTCAACCAGCGCAGCATTGCATTCTTATTTTGTTATTAAATTGCATCTTACATGAAAATAGAATTCTATAATTTACTTTCTTCAATTAAAAAAAACTGCTTAATGTCACTTAAAAATAGAAACTCTAAATTTCTTGAAAGATTTGTGAAAAAATAACTCATTATATTCAATATTAACTTAATTTTTTGACAAATTCAGTGAAATGTAAGTTCACTGTATTCAATGATACGTTTTTTTTCGAGAAGGAGTGAGTGAAATATTTTTTTACAAATCATGTTAGAACTTTAATGTTATATTCCTGGGAGAAAAAGTGTAGGCTATATATTAGTATTAGATTTAAATATTATAAAATTCTATAACGAAATTATGTATCTATATTTTTTTATTAACAACTATGTAATTTTCTACAATACGTTTCTCAAAAGCAAGACTACTTTGAAAATTTATAACTACATTATTCATGAACTTCCCCATATGTAATCTTCAGTGCATACTGCACAATCCAAATTTTAGCTTTCATAATTTTATTAACACTTTATTTAATTTATTTTTACAATTTATTTCCTCTAACATTTTAAGGCTGTTAAAAAATACTTTTAATTAAATTCCTTAATATATTTTCAATTAAAATGTATTTAAACGCATTTTTAATTAAAATGTACTTAAAATGCATTTATATGTATTTTATAATAGTTGTTAAGAAACCAATGCAATAAAAAATTGACATGCAAAAAAATAATTAATAATAAACATGCAATAAAAACATATTGCATGCAGTAAAAAATTGACAATTAATAAATATTTGAAACAAACTGATATAAGAATATCAGCTTACCTTAAATACAAAATATTGCACTTGTCTGATGAGATAGTCTTTTATCCTAGCATTGTAATAGTAATTGCTATATTACTCATTGCCGTTGTTGTTTTTCAGAAAAAATGTATTTAACCATATACTTAAAGTTGAGAAAATTAAACTAATTCAAATAAAAACTCCAAATGTTGTATATGTTCTAGGCTTCCTAATCCATATCAAAAAAATAAAAATTTTAGTGTTTGAAAATTTTCTAAAAATAACGCTGGATGTATATTATATTTTAGAAAATACTAAAAAGTAATATAGTGAATGAGATAACTTTGACTGTAAGGATTAATACCGCGTACCGAGTTATGGAATACCTTCACATTGCACAAAGAAAAAGAGCTGCACAAATCAATGATTAACTGAAAGATGGATGTTTACTATTCTGTGTAGTTAGTGAGGTCGTGGATCCTCGATCTTTTCGAACATGCGACCGATTCTATTAAAAGAACTATCATATTTCGGTACACACTTTCAAGTACATCAAAGATTATAATTAAAATTTCCATAAGAATAAAAACTAAATTCATTACTAGTCATCAGGTTCTTTTAAGATATGGAATATTCAAGTGAAACGTCTTCATTCAAGTTCAATTATTCAGTATCAAGGTATAGCAATTAAGCCCTGCTCTTTAATGCAAATTGCTTGAAAGAAGGAACTTGTCGAAGTCTTAACTTGGCAAGCATTTACTCACTGAAATTTCTGATCTTAACTTTCTGGTAAAAAAGTTTTTTTATACCATTGCTTTTTACAATATTCTTTTTAAGTATTTGTAAAAAATTTATCTAATTTTCTTAAAAACAGAAAGTGTTCCACACTGAAAAAATAATGTTTTTATTTTCAGTGTTTATAATTTACATTTTAAAAACAGACATAGATTGAATCATAACTATCTATTAAATTAATTCAGTTGGCCTATAATAGAATAATAAAATAACTTTGCCATAAAACCATTTTGCAACTGTTATTGAGAAATAAAGAAATACAATTGAAATACATATTTTATTCGCTTTCTCAACGATTTCTATCATATGATAATTTTTCTAAGTAAATTGTATTATTGTTCCCATAAGTGATCATTAATTTAATACATGTATTTTCATATAAAGTGTTTCTTGAAAATGTGACTCAATATGTAAATTGAACAAATTGAACATGTAATATTATTTGAACTAACTGAAAAAAATATATTGAATTTAGTTTAAACATAGCTTTTAGAGCAATATTTTTCTCTTTAAAATGATTCCAAATTTTGTGATGAAAATAATACAACTTAGTGCCAAAAGTATGAAAGAAAATAAGTACTGATCGAAAATATATCAAATTATTATTGGTATTCTGTCCGTTCTAGAGTTTCAGAAAACTTTCAGTGAAATACAAATGCGCACATATTTTCGGCTTTATAAAGCCCATCCCATTATATAAGCGTCAATAATAATTCGGTATGGAATAAACTCTTGATCATAATGAAAGAATACTTTCAGATTAACTTTTAAGTTATCAAATAAATTTAATTATATTCATCAGAATAAACTTTAAACAATAAGAAATATGAATAAAGAAATTTGAGTTTGACATTTTTATTAATTTTTCTTTCATTCTTTCAGTTCCTTTAATTGGAATTATGAGATTTTTCAAATCGGATAAAACATCATTACAATATTATAAATATAGCAATTTGAATAAGTTATCAAACTGTAAGGGCAAAGCATTTTAAATTTATTAAAAAAGGTTCTTAGTAATTAGCTTAAAAACTGTTCATAATATTCAAAATTAATAAGTTTTATTTATTTTGGATAATAAAAAATATTCGTACTATAATTATTTAAAGCTTTATTGTAAAATTGCCATGCTCAAAATTGGCTCCGAAGTGTCTAAAGTATTTTATAGCTATAGTGTAACCCCATCGCAAACAAAATAGTATCTTGTGTGTGTTTATATGTGATTTAGGGAGCCAATTTCTTAAATAGCCAATCATCACTGATAAGCATGAATAGCACTAAGACTATCAAACAATATGTATAGATAGTAAAAAATAGTTGCTGTAAGTAAAAAATACCATTAATCTTTTATAGAATCCTCCTTGTTATTACCATCATATTTGAATAGTATGTGTTATATGAAAGGAACTAAGCAAGATTTAGCATGAGATTTTAATTGGCAATTTTAATGAAACAATAATTTTTAAAAATCTATTGAATGCTTCTATTTATAAAGATACATTTGAATTTATCAAATATACGTTAAATTGAAAATTTTCATATGTATTTTTTTATAATTAATGCAACACATAATAGTAAACTTTGAAATAATAATGAGTTTTATTGGTTAGGCCGTCGCTCACATTATCGCAAGGTAGTGAGTTCGAAACCCGTCTTAACCTAAGATCTGTCGTGTTTGCTAAAGGTGGCTGGGGTGCGTTAAAACCCATTGGGTGTGATCGCAATGTCTCCAATTGAAATGATACCTCTAGGGGAGGCAAGCCAAGTATTGAGGGTCTTCTACTTGGTCCTTGCTTCAAAAACATGAAGACTCCACACGGCTGCTTCTATCTAACTCGTGGAGAGCATCTCAGGGCTTGATACAGGAAAGCATGCTGGTGCAACAATATTCCATTTAAAAATACAAAGTTAACTCTGAAAAATAACTCTTAAGATGATTTTTTAATTTTTCTTTGTTTTAATTCACGAAAAATGAATGTATTTTTCAAGCATTAACAGTGTTACATTCTCACTTAGAAAGATTTAAATTTCTATCAATTCTTCCTTTTATTAAAATAATACTATATAATTTATACACTTAAGATCATAAAGTTCCTTTGCAACGTCTCGTACTTTCAACAAAAATAGTCGATACATTGCTTAGAGTTTTTTTCCTGATAAAACAATTCGTGGCTTTTTTGTTCTCAAGATTGACTTAATGGAAGAGCATTACAAAAAAATTCGGTCAGATAAAAAAGTATATATCCACTGAAATAAAAAGGTTTTGTCCATAGAGTAGACGAAAAATTTATCTCTTCTGTTCACATGACATTGACTGACTAAAGACTCATTTATGCCACATAAAAGGATAATCCTTTGTCACAGAAATCCCGGGAAATATATTTGGAGTTGTGTATGATGAAGGGAAAAATGTTCTATCACAACTTTTTACATTATTAAATCAGAACTTTTAAGTTTTTGAAAATATTTAAAAGTTATACATGTATGTGTGTGCATTACTGAAAGGATGAAAAAAATTCCTCAAGTGGTTTCATTTTAAAAAACATTTCATTAAATTTATTATTTTTTATTTTATTATACTGTATATTTTTTATTTTGAAATATTTTCTACAGGAAAATTAATCATTAATACTGATTCAATAAAAGGTTTATACCAATTTTATAGTCACAAAGATACTCGATATTTTAAGGTAACTAATTTATACTTAAATTTGTATACTACCCATTATGTCACAAACGAATAATTAGTATAGTTGCATTTATATTTTTAAATTCAAGCTTGGAATGTATTTAAAAGTTATTTTGTTTCTTTTAAAGTTCAATTTTCGTTAATTAACAGATTAAGAAACTTGTTCTTGTTTACTAGAAAAATAACAGTAAAAATTCAAGTTTATTTTTCAAAGGCATTTTTAATTCTATCAAAAATATTTTGTTATTTAGTTGAATAAAACTAATGCTCCACTCATTACTAATTTCATGTTATTTCTTTTAGAAAAGAAGGTCATTCTCATAAATTGTATTTACACATTAGAATACTTTAAACGATGATCTTACTTAACTCATTGATGTTTCAATCAATGTACACTTTGTAGGGAACGAACAGAAGTTTGTTTGCTTAAACTTTGTACATTTCTATTTGCATGGCATTTCATTTTGTGTGTGTTGCCAAAAGAACTCTTTCATTATGTTATAAAAATAGTTTTCATGTGTACTGAAGTAGGTAAATATTGATGTTATCTGTTTTATTTCAACGAAAGAGCTATTTACTAAGTTTTAGTTAAATACGTAACGACAAATAATTTGAATTCAGAAGTAGGAACTATATTATTAAATTCACTTTTAGAAAAATGTTTCACTGATATTAGTATCCTATATTTAGATTAAATATCTGTAAATTAAATTTTAACTTTCATTAAATTGCTCATGTTTCATTTCTCTTATGATAAAGTGATTAAAATTATAAACAGTATAAAAATTTGTCCTAGTTAAGTCCTAGTATGTCTATACAAGAATAACGAATATATGTTTTAGATCTTTACAAAGTTAATACACTTAATAGGGAGATTCAAATTTTTAATTTATAGTAAATGGGTCATGAACTTTTTAATATTGATAAAATTTAGATACAATTAAAGTTTCAAAATTGTATAGTTTCCAAAATATTTTAAACATGCTTTAAAATTTTTAATTTAGTTATTTGATTATAAAATTTTTTTTCAAACTATTGAATTTCTGTAATGAAAATTCTTTAAGCTCCAAAACTACATTTGTTTTAATTCTGGTTATTATTTTCTTGATTTAAGAATATTTAAAATGATTTTCAATGGAAACACAATAACATAAAATATATTATAAATTTAAACACATCCAGTATTATTATCATGATTTACATTATTAATGATATTCTAAATTTTTACATTTTTGAATCCCAATTAAATACTAAAAAGCCTGTAATTCTCACAATATTTGCTTCACAAATATAAGAATACCAAGAAAAGATAAAGTTTATTGTAATTAGAGCTTATGGCACATTTAAAATATACATATTAATCTTCACATATTAAAATATTAAGCTGATTTAAGTTACACATTGTTTTCATTAAGTATAATTTTCATTTACATAAAATTTTAATTTAGAGATTTATATTCAGGATCACATTTATAATGTATGTGAAAAAATGCATTCCATAACATATATTTTATTCAAGAATAATTTTTCTTTACTGATAAAAGTACACAGTTATTAAATTCTGAAGAATATAATATATATTATTAAATACGCAAATTCCCCCATAAGCTATACTTTAGTGAAAGATGCTTTTGGTCAAAATTGTAAACAGGTCTAATTTAATTATTGGAGAAATTTTAAATCAAATTAGAATGCACATTTAAATTGATATCTGACTTGCAATTATAATAATTAATAGAAGTAGTGATCAATATAATGCTAATAAATTCTATGAATTCCTACAAGTGGTAATCCATGTAAGATAAGCAAACACCCGCACAAAAATTTGACATATTAATAATGTACTTAATAAGTTTTAAAAGTGGAGGATACATGGTTTTTTTAATGTGGAGGATACATGGTGGTATGACAAAGCTATAGTAAAAATAGCTATAGAATGGTAGTATGAGATAGCTATAATAAAAGTGTATGCAACTTAGATTTACAGTCAAAAGGGTAAGAATCACAAAATTTCACAGAGTCAAAGATGTCAAATTGTAGGACTAGCTGAAGGAACTGTGACGAAAACATTACATCCCAGAATTTAGTCTTTTCTACAGATATGCATCTAAAATCATCACAATTTATACGCAGTTTGCAAGAAAAGCTCGACAATGCGAATAGTGAATGAAAGAAAAAGCTGAGTGCATGAAATCGACTGATATTGAAGAGAATTGTTTGTCTGCAAAGGAAGACAATTACAACCCGAATGAAGGCATATTTCTACAACATCCGTACTTTCTAAGTGTCAATTTACTGTTAGGAGGCATTTTCATAAACAGGATATTTCTGGTTAAACAGCAATGTCTATGCCACTTGTCATAGATGTTAATGTCAAACGTGTTCTTCAACAGTGCCACAAATACAAAACACTGTCGATTGATATGTAGAAGGGAACTACATGCTCCGACGAATAATCTTTTACACTTTTCTCTACAACAGGACAGGTGCTTATTTGAGGGACACCTGAACAAGTTTCTGATGACGATTGTCTCTTTACAGCAGTTAAATTTGGAAGTAGATCTGTCATGATGATGGTAACCAGGCCATGATTTTTACTACCCCGGAAGAAAGGATATCACTGAAGAAATCTAGAGAAACTTTATTTGATCAAATCCATTTAACGAGGAGAACATTGTTTTCTGCAAGAAATAATTTTCCTATATGACAATGCTCCTATTTTTGCAACGGGAAGTGTCCAGTCATAATTTGATAAACATGACGAGGAAGTGCAACATCCACTTTGGCCCACACAGTAGTTTCCGAGTGAATACAATTGAATCATAATGATCTATTTTAAATCACTCGTTTTGGAATTCATATTATCCACTGTATTTCTTCTAGAACTTTCATATTATTTCCAAAAATATTACAACAATTTTCTTATTAGCGCTATGTATTCTGTATTTGTATCATTCAACTCTCAGAAAAATACAAGTTGTAATGCATTGATCCAATTAATGCATCATTGCTTATATTACATAAAAAAACATTCTAAGCTATACTAGTAAATAATATCTATCATTTTTTCCTATTAATTTATAATCACTGGTAAAAATCAATATTAATATAGGTCAGGATTTATGAGATTTAAGTAAATGTAAAACGGCTCCTAAATCTGAAAATGCTTTTTTTTTTTTGCATAATAATAACATTTGAAAATTTGAGTGAATGCATTTTCAAAATACTTTTGTTATGGTTTATTTTCTTATAATAATGCACCTTTGCTTGACGTAGCCAATATGCTTCATTAATTGGAATAAAAAATGGCAATCACAAAGTTATGTGACAAATTATAAAATGAACGCTTCAAATGATATTCTTTACATGTTGTTTCTTAAAAATGTAAATTTATTTTTAGTATTGGTATATTATTACATTTTGTATTTTTATTTTTATTGAATTTTTGTTTGTATTTTTAAATTCATAAAATGTAATAGAGAGAGAAAGCTTGGTATAATTGATGTAGAAGCAAACACTAATGCAGAATTTTAATATCCTATTTACAAATGTTCTCAAAAACTAGGTAATAAAATAAAAATCAAATATTGCCAATCAGTTAATGTACATGAGCTTCAGGATATAATTTTCCTCTTTCTTATGATTTATTTAAAAATAAACCATTCCTTTTGAGTTACATTTTTTCTCAATTTGAAAATAAGCGTCATTGTGTTCTTTGGATAACATTTTTGCTTTATACTTGAATTGGATTGTTGCATCATACGAATTTGTCAGATTTTCTTTCAGTGTTGCTTTTTTTAGGATATGCCAAAATGCTATTATAAAAATTTAAAATACTAGTCATTTACTTTAAAATGTTGAAAAGACTGAAAAAGTCTACTGAGATAAATTAACTGCTTCTAATAACCATTAATCATTGTGATGTAAGAAGAAACTACATAACAATATTCAAAAAAATATTGTGAAAAATGTGAATTTAGATTTTCATTCAGACATTATTAGAAAACCAAATGCAAATGATGCAATATGAATGATTTAAAAGAATCATTAAAAAAAGAAAACAATTATGAAACTATTTAAACGGCTTATTTAACAAAAAAGTATCAATAAAAGAAGTAATTAATTATGAAGGAAAATATAAAAAAAATGGGTAAAAAGAAAAATGACTGAAACTAGTCCCATTTTATTAGAGACGAAGATAAGTTATAGTTATAATAATTAGTGTAAATAAATAGAAAATGTAACTCATATTTCTACCTTCTTAAATTACACATTCATTTCAAACATTATTCCTTCTGTAATATGATTACATGCCTAAAAATCTATTCATTTATTTAATTAATCTGCAATAAGAAAACAAAATTTTATTTGTACTTCTTTGAAAAATTTCTCTAAAAAATTGAATTTAAAATATGAATAGATTTTATGATTAATCAACAAACACTGAGAAACTGATTTTGATTCATAAAAGAGATTAATCAAATTGTAAAATATCTCAACATCAGGCAATTTAATTAATAATATTTATTGAATACAGTTTATTTCATTATTTTATTTGTTCATAAATTTTTGATGATAATACATAAATTGTAATGTAATTTTAAGTTATTTAAGTATTATTTTACATATTATTTTTTATATTATTTAATATTATTTATGCATTAGTTAAATTTTGTATCTTAAATTTTATATTTATGATTTTCGGTTGAAAAATTTCCATTCTACATCTTAACATATATTTAAAAATACCTAAATAACTTATGTTTAATTCATTTTGAATGTATAAAATAATGTATGTTAAAAATCTACCTCAAAGTTTCCATTAAATTTCAAACAACAATAAAGACTCAGAAATTTTTAAGTAATATAATTTTTTAAAAAATAGTTTTCTCTCATGATGTAAATCATGTTTTGCATAAAAATTTAAATATAAAGATAATTTATGCTGGAAAATAAAATAATAAAAGAGAATTTGATTAAAAATGGTCTTAAATGTAAATTTTTATTTGATTTTAGTTGCATGCATATATACAAAAATATCATATACATTATGCAAAACAATTGCTTTTTTTGTTTCTCTCAAATGGGTTGCTAGTAAAAATTTCAACAAGATGAAAAATATAGAATAGATTAAATATTTTCCATATGTGAATGTAAAATAATTTGTTTACTGATGTTATATTAAAAATAAATGAGAAGGTAATAAATAACAAGTACAAATTAATTTATTCCAGCTTTAGTTGAAAGATTTTTAAAATTTGACTACATTATCTCATTCTTAAAGTATTTTCAAAAAGGCATATTAATCTCAAACTCACACACTTATTTAGCAAAAAAATATTTTCGTTAATTTCATCATATTTAATATGCAATACAAGTTACCTTTTAATGTTTCGTCATACAGAAACATAATTTCTCATGTAAAATGTTTTGTTTGTTTTATTTAAAAACACTTTGTCTAGATTAAATTATTTTACAAATAATAAGTTTACATTTCAGTTTAAAACCACTTACAAGTTTGTGAATTTGTTAAATAAGTAATTCTATACAGTAGTGATTACAATTTATATTTCATGAATAACAATTTTAACATAAATAATTTATGTCCGTCAAACGTATAATTAAAACCTAAGTAGCATTTTATAAATTAAAAATAACTTACCCATTACGAAGATAAAGCTATCAGCATTAAATTTGCATTTCAAAAGAATACTACGTATATTATTGTGAATTCAGTGGCATTAAATTACTTTTAAGAGAAGAATAAGTAATTGTATTTAAATCAGTCATGAAAATTTATCTCATGGAGCAATTCTTAGAATTCATTATTATTTCTAAAAACATTCTGAATTCTATTAAAATTTTTACAATAATATAATTAAATCTGTTCAAACATCTTAATTGAAAAATTATGAGTTCTAATTGAATTTGTAACCACAAAAAAACAAAGATTATTTTTGGTTAGGGAGTTACAATAAACTAAATTAACATAAAGAAGTACCGTAAATAAAATGGATAAATTAGATACAATATTTTTCCATAGTTTGAAAATTAGTCACGCTGACATTTGATTTTCTGCAGGCATGCTAATTGATGATTATATTAACATAAACCTGAAATAAATGTTTTAAATTATTTAAAAACAAAGAAGGAATATATATTTTTTATTAGTAGTTCTGTGCATAGAATTAGACTTCAGAATTAAACTTTCAGACTTAAACTTTGATTTATATAAAATAAGATTTCATTTTCCAGTTTAAAAATATATTAATATTTCTTTTTTCATGAGATAAAAATACTGCTATAAATAAACTTCGTGAATAAAAACAGTTTGCTCTAAAAGAGAAAATCGTTACAATAGTATTTGTGGCCCTCAGCATATATTTTTATCCGTCATGACAAGTAAGGTATAATATGAAAGATTGGTTTCTTAAAAAATTTGACGTTGGACGGAAATAAAATTGAGCAGCTCTTTTAGGATATGTTATATTTTTTTTCAAAATTTAGTACGTAAAAACTGTTTACTTTTTCAGAATACTTATTAAATTCATGCTGATTCATATTTTAATTAATATATTTATCAGAACATCATGATATATATCATTTTCTAAACATTTTGTAGTATCTCTTCTTTAAAGTATTTATATTTTTGATAAAGATAAGTAGCAATTTTTGATTCTTTAGAATCAGAAAATAAATGTTAAAAATTACGTATTTTGAGTAATTCGACAAAGCAATTTAAATATTTGAACTTCCTTGACAAAAATGACTTTTTTGAGTAATTTAAAACATTTAAATTAAATTTTAATTTTACATAACTCTTCTTTTAAACAGAGAGCTTTTCTATTTTAATTCTATTGTTTATAAGAATATCATATTAATAGATATTCGTTAATTTTCCAAAGTGTTTTTCCAAATTTTTCAAAGTAATTTTAGATTTTCTAATCACTATCTTTTGGAGTTTATATTTTATTTACTTTGTAGTCTGGAAAATTACAGAACTATTTTATTCACTCTAATAATAAATGTAACTTTTAATATAGTTCTAATTGTATTAATTTACAAGAAATTTCTCAGTTTTCTGAAACAATGTATTTGAATTATTTATTCGAATCAAGTCGAATATAGAAATGAATTCTGACCATGATTTACGTTATACATGAGAGAAAAACTGGCAGAGACATGTGTCTTTAAATAATGGAGGTATGCAACCAATTAATAACGAGAAGTGGTAGGCAGAGATTGATAAAACAACAAAACTTTTATAGCATTCCTTGCATTTGTAAGAGCAATGACGCGTTAAGAAAAGTTAGGTGATAGAGCGTAGCAGTAATAGTAGAACCTCAAGAAATGTATATACTATCAACCAAACAGCCATAAATTTCAGATTTTTGAGTACGACCAATTCTTGAGTGTGATATGAATATCGACTTTCCAGTAAGATATCAAATTTCAGATAACGGTGAGCCTGGTAAAAGACCCTGAAGGAATGAATCAGCCGTGACTAAAATGAATTCTGTGAGTAGATAAACAGGCAACGCTTTTACAAATTGATGTGGATTTCAATGTTATAGCATGAGTAAGTGTCAACGAGTAAATAGCTCTTTTGTTGATATGAGCATTAAGAGCCCAAATTCCACTGACGTTGTTGAAAATAGCCTTACCGCTTGTCTGGAGCTACCATAGACTGAGGAAATTTGGAGACATATTTCTCAATTTGACGAATCTAGTTTTAAATTTTTCGGGAGATAGTGTTATGGGATAATATAAAAAATAAATATCTGAATTTATTGACTTCGCGTGTGAACAGGGAAGTGGTCATGTTATTTGAGCTTCTGTTACAATAAGGTACATGTGTAAATTGGTTCTCTTGTACCTTTCAAGGTGAATATGACAGGTGACTGATATGTAAGCATCCTGTCTAATGATTTACCCTTATTAATGTCAATTATATGTTGTTGTTGTTTTGTGCCAGCTAGGCTGACAATATTGGGTGCGCTTCTCCACTTTTCCAACTGAACCCTATTTTGATGTGGTGTCCGACTTCCTCAGTACACACATGCCATAACTACCCGTTTATAGGGTAAAGGACAAGGACATGATAGGCAGAGAGAGAGGGTACATCCATGCCCGAGCTGGGATTCGAACCCAGGACCTCTCTATCGGCAGTCAGGCATTTGACCACTAGACAAGGTGGGCGGCTGTCAATTGTATATTCTACAGGACTTAAACAACTCCATCAATGAAATACCACATCCCATACATCTGGAGTGGCTTACAAGTGGTTCCAGTGTCACTCTTCTGCTATTAGACACTTCCATTGGCCATCTAAATCATTAGGCAAAAAATTATTGAGCATCTCTAATATTATTT